>BLIW01000004.1:16228439-17495645 GCA_016586305.1 Ophiorrhiza pumila | reverse complement strand
AGATAATAGATTCCAAACAGAAAGAACACTTTTTAAGGTTAGCATACAATTGGTTCTCACGCAATATAGCAAACACGAATTTTAAATGTTCAACATGTTCATCAAGTGATTTGCTATATATCAAGATATCATCAAAGTAGACTACCACAAACTTTCCAATGAAATGACGAAAAACATGGTTCATAAGCCTCATGAAAGTACAAGGTGCATTAGATAAACTAAAAGGCTTAACTAACCATTCATACAATCCATACTTTGTTTTAAAAGCAGTTTTCCATTCATCTCCTTCTTTCATGCGAATTTGGTAGTATCCACTTTTAAAATCAATTTTGGTAAATATGGAAGATCCATGCAATTCATCAAGCATATCATCTAATATAGGAATTGGATGTCTATACTTAATGGTAATCTTATTAACAGCACGACAATCTACACACATTCGCCAAGTATCATCCTTTTTAGGGACTAAAATAACAGGAACTGAACATGGTCTAAGAGACTCACGTACAATACCTTTGTCAAGGAGTTCATCCACTTGACGTTGAATCTCTTTTGTTTCCTCCGGATTTGCTCTATAAGCTGGTTGGTTTGGAATTTGAGCTCCTGGGATAAAATCAATTTGGTGCTCAATGCCACGAATAGGTGGTAAACCTATTGGTAACTCCTTGGGAAACACATCACTATATTCCTGCAAAAGAGAGTTCACGGCACTAAGCAAAGAAGCAAGGTTATCACTGTCAACAACAAGTACAAATTCCTTGCGAAACATTAAGTACAAAGACAACCTATCAATCAATGCTCTCTTAATCTCATTAGAAGAAGCAAAACAACAAGATTTCTTATTAACTATCTCTCGGCCTAAACTAGATTTTTCCCTTTGTTTTTTTCCTGTTCATTCTTCTTCTTAGCTTCAATTATATCTTTACAAGCTTGTGCAATTCGAGATTGATCTTCAAAAACTTGAGCAGGAGTTAAAGCATGAAGACTATACTTTTTACCATTATGCACAAAACTGTAAAAAATTTTCTTGGCATGATAAAACACATCACAATCATATTGCCAATGTCTACCAAGTAAAATATGACTAGCTTCCATTGGTACTACATCACATAAAACAGTATCAACAAATTTACCAATGGTGAAAGAAAACTTTACTTGTTTAGTAACACGAGTTTCAACTGAATTATTTAACCATTGAAGCCTATATGGTTTTGGATGTTTCATACAATTCAAATTCAATTTGTTAACAAGTAAGGTGCTCGCCACATTTTTGCAACTACCACTATCAATAATCACACTACAAATCATGTTTTGCACTAAATAGCGTGTGTGAAATATGTTATCACGTTGCATCAAATCATTATCTTCCAAAGGTTGAACATTAAGAACACGGCGAGAAACTAAAGAAAAGTTACTAGCTGAATAGGTCGGCTCATCAAGCTTTTCACCTTCATCACTTTGATCATCTTGGTACTTTTCTTCAAGAGGTGGCATGTCGACATAATCATCATCACTTACCACTTCTCCAGTATCTAGAGTAATCATGATTCGGGCAGTAGGACAATTGACTTGCAAGTGACCATAGCTTTGACACTTCAAACATCTAATATCCCTCAATCTTGGAGCAGAAGTTGTCGCCAATCTAGGGGTAGATTCAGCAGCTTTGGGGACTGATTTTGGGACATAAGAAGGTGCACTAGATGGCTGGTTTGAGGTAAATTGCCTCGGCTTTGTTGGTGGAGTGAAAGGGGCTGATTTCGGCTTCAAGTCCCTTTGCCATGGTGGATTCGGTTGTGTGAACCTATTCTTACCTTTCATGTGCCTTTCAATCTTAATAGCTTTATGAACAAGCTCATTAATATCAACATAAGATTGTAAATCAACATGATAAGACAATTCAGAATTCATACCTCTAAGAAATCTCTCAATTGTTGAATCGGGATCTTCACGAACATTGGCCTTGATCATGAGAGCTTCCATCTCATGGTAGTATTCCTCCACGGTTTTGTTTCCTTGCATAAGTGAGTGCAATTTTCTATTGATCTCTCGGCTATAATGTGAGGGAACATACTTCTTCCTCATAAGCGCTTTCATTTGCTTCCAAGTTTGAATGGGTGGTTCGTCATCTTCACGTCTAGATCTCATTACCTTATCCCACTACAAACTTGCATAATCCTTGAGGTGCATGAAGGCTAGGCGATACCTCTTATGTTCGGGATAGCTATTACCTTCAAAGAAGTGTTCAAGCTCTCGAACCCAATCAAAATAAGCTTTCGGATCTGCTTTACCATGGAAAGTAGGCAATGTTAGTTTAACTCCACTAATTGACAAATCAGATTTCTTACCATCTTTAGGAGAATCCACGAACTCCTCATTCTCCTCATCACTAGGCTCGGCTTCTTCATGTTTATTCTTTCGGGAAGTAGAACCTTTTTTTGGTGAAGGAAAAATGGTTAAATTATCAATCTTTAGATTGAGTTTTGGGATCATGTCAAATAGAACATCATTCACATATTTTGATCCGTTTGGGGTTGTTCTTGAGGTGTTTTACCATCTCCCTCCATTGTTCCTGAAAGTTAGTAAAAACAACAAAAGATAGCAAAATAAAGACCTCTCGGGTTCTCACTTTTGGTGAGTAATTCTCTCCTCTTTAGTGTAATGGCTTTTCTCGTGTATACCCTATATAAACACTCAATAATTAATCTCTCAAACTAATTGAAGCTTACTGTTTGTCGATTTTAAGAACAAGTTTCAACGAATTAGTTCAAACAAATCAATTCACAAAAGTAAAACCAAAGAAGTTTGAAAAGTGTTCACGTCACTAGAGTAATTTAAAGATCATGTATGGGGTATAAACAGATTAACCTTGGAAAGCTATGATATTCAGAAAATAGACTAAAAGACGAAGAAAATGCAATTTGAATCACCAAAATCCGAGTTGTATTGAAAAAGATATAGTACTTTCAAGATTGAAAGAAAAGAATCAAAATAGGTTCGGACGGATAGGTCTTCCGAAATGGTCATCCGAAAGATAGGTTCGGACGGGTAGGTCGTCCGAAAGTGGCGTCCGAAACTTTGTGAAAATTGAGTGCTCTCTGAAGTTTAGGTTCGGACGGTTAGGTCGTCCGAAAGTGGCGTCCGAAACTTTAAAAAAAAATTTTTGATTTTTTTTTATTTTTTTTTTCACTTTAGACCAATTGCCTTTGGGCTATTTTTACTTGGTCTCTTTTTTTTTTTTGTAATTCACGGCCCTTTTTTTTGTAGGCCTTTTTTTTTAACAATAACCTAGTACTTTGCTAGGGTTTTAAGGTTGTTATATTAACCTTAATTTCAGCCACTTGAAGTATCAAGAAGTCAACAAGAATTCGGAATTTGAAATAACCACTTTGACAAAAGGTTCAAGAAATGTCACAAAGAACAAGAATATGTTTCAAGAATCAAATTTTAGCACTCTTGGATTTTCAAGAAAAATCAAGAAGTTCAAGAAAGTGTTCAAGAACTTGTCTTTTTCGGATGTGATAAAAGTTTGATCGAAATGCAATATATGATAGACACTAAGAAGAAACTAACACAAAAGAAAGAATGCAATTCGGATAAGAAACAAGAAAGTTATGATAAGATTACCTATAAACCGAAACTAGGGTTTTGAAGAAACCCTTATTTGACACCTAGGGTTTGGGCGTGATTTCAGCAATAAAATCAATGGAATCCAACATTATGAAGACAATAAAAAGTGCAGAATATAGACACCAAGAACAGCAACAAAACGCAACAAAAATCAGCAAGAAAGCAACACACAAATCGCAAAACCCTAGAACAAGAACACTAGCGATTTTGGGCAGATTTCAAAAACTTTTTGCATGCGATTTTTTTGGACAGAATTATGACGGCTTAAAGACTGAATTTAGACACAATTTACTGCAGAAAATTGACTCAAGAACAGCAGCAAAAAGACGCTAAAACAGCAGCACAAGAATGATGCAAAAACAACAAGGCAAAACGACACAACTCAAGAAACGAAAACAAGAAATTGATTACCGAATTTGATGAACAACCTGGCTGCTCTGATACCAATTGATACGAATGGAGTAGGAAGATGTCCAAATCCACACGAATTTTCCACAATACTTGAGATCGTTGTGCACCAAATTCAAACACGACAAGAACAAATTGGGGAAAAATAAAGAATGAAACGCAAGGCAAGATTAAAGTTAACCTAACCCCAACGTTAACACAAATTGATTCAGTCTAACAATTGTAAATCAATTAATTAAACCTATCAGTTTGGCCGGTTCTATAAATCTAGAACTTGTAAGCTTTACCTAAAGTTCCTCACTTAAGGTTTGGCGGGTCTTATGAATTATTCAAGAACAATTCACGTTGATGATGTCAAATTCAATTTAGCAAAGCCAAATTTCTCAAATTCAACATAATAAAAAACGTACAAAGCTTCTCCTTTTATAAGGAGTAGTTTCGGCTTTCCTAAAAGAAAAAGGAAATAAAACCCTAGTAGTTGCAAAGTGCAACTTGACTTCTAAGCTAACTAACTAACAAACTAACAAGCTAATCCTTTTCCGAAAAGGATTAGGGCACACGTTTTTCCAAAGGTGGCCAAATACGTTTTGGCTTCCTTTGTTCCCTAAGTTATGAAGAAGCAAAACTCAATTTGACTTCTTAAGTTTCCTAAACTTTTAATTGCCATTATCATGCAAGATAATTGGGCCAAGTAAACTTTTATTAAAAACGAATTAATGAAGCCCAAACTTAATGTTAAGGGACCAAACTAATGACATAATAAAAATCCAAAACATTAAAAATTGGCGTGAACACATAATGAAGCCCAACACGCCAATGCTTGGTCTTCTCGACCTTCTTATTATTTCTTCAAGGTGGATCATGAATTGTAATTGATGAAATAATCCAAATGTCGAACTCCTTGGAACATTGTCCATTGCCTCACAATGTGTTGATAATAATTCTTGTAAGGCTCCCTTCATCCTCTTGCTCCTTGATCTTGTCATTGGACAACCAAGATTTGCTAATGGGTCATGGGAAGCTGGATTCGACAATGTGGACACGGGCTCATTCCTATCAGTAAATAGTTCAAGAAATTGTTTTACTCCTTTTAAGGCTCAAGTAAAAATGATTTCAAAATATTAGTCGTCTTCAAATGCATTCCAAAAATTGAGGAACATACTTGCACAAAGTCACACATAGTTGCACAAATGATTTGGAAAATGAAAATTGAAAACAAGTTTGAGAAAAATAGGTTCGGACACTGAGGGCTGAGTTTTGGCCGTCCGAAAGATATGTTCGGACGCCCCTCTTTGGTCAGTTGACCATTCAAAACTTTGGTGAAAAATGAAGCCCTTAGAAGTTTAGATTCGGACGGTGCAGGGGAGTTTCGGCAGTCCGAAACTTAGGTTCGGACGCCCCCTTGAGATTTCAGACGTCCGAAAATGTCACGATAGAATTTTACATCCTTTCAGATAAATAGGTTAGGAAGAACTCCAGCGTCCGAAAGGGCGTCCGAAACTTGATTTTTCAACATAACGGCTAGTTTTTGAAATGTCAACATATACGTTTTTTGTCATCTTTTGAGAGAGTTTAAATACCACCAAAAGCATAAAAGTTTGAACACACACAACACTTGATTCCCTAAGCTCTCAATCTGAAAAACACTCTCTACAACTCTTGCACTTCACTTTGATTTTTCTAGAAACAAAAGATTAAAAGTTCATGAGCCTTTCTTTGAGTATTTCATCCTTGAGCTATATAGTTTGAGTTGTAATTTTTATTAGGAATTATACTGTGAGCTTCAATTCATCTTATCCACCATAATTGAGGGCTGTTGCTTCTTTTCTAAACAAACATTGTAAGGATTTGTAAAAGGTTTCTCAAGTGAGAGTAAAAACCTAGAACTCATAGATTGGGATAGCTAGTGAAAAGGTTGTACCTTGTTTGGTTGTAAAAGTGGTTCTTTTGATCTCACAACTGAAAGGAGATCATATCATAGTGAAAAGGTTTGAAATCCTAAGTTGGGAAACTTAAGTAGTGGATGTAGAGCACTCCAATGGGGAGTCTTGAACCACTCTAAATTGATTGTGTCTTCTCTCTTTACATTTTTCATTTTTGCCATTATCATATATTGTTTATGCTTTGAATTGGTGCAATTGTATTGAATTATTGACTCATTGTGTTTTTGGATAATTGTTGTTGAATATTACATTTGTTGCAATTCACACAACTCACTCATTGTTGTTGAATTTGATTTGATTAGTGTACTAAATTTTTTACAAACCTAATTCACCCCCCCTCTTAGGTTGCCTTAGAGCTTACAATTGGTATCAGAGCTTGGTCTCTATTTGCTTAGGCTTAACAACCTTAGAGTAAAAGATTATGGCAACAAACAATGCTATGTTTATGGATGGACAATCTATCTCTAGGCCTCCAATGTTCAATGGAACCAACTATAGCAGTTGGAGAGATAGGATGGAAATCTATCTTAAATCCATTGACATTGAGATGTGGTATATTGTTGAGGAAGGACCTCATAAGGCTGACATAACTATAGGGGATGAAACTAGAGAAAAGAAGAGAAGTGAACTAAATGAAACTGATAGGAGAAACCTTACTCTAAATGCTAAGGCCACAAATGCCTTATATAACTCACTAGATGTTAATGAATCAAGTATAGTAAAGGGATGTAAAAATGCACATGACATTTGGAAGAAACTTAGGGAAATTCATGAGGGAACCGAAGATGTTAAGGAGGAAAAGAAGTCATTGTTAGTAACACAATATGAAAGCTTTAAAATGGATAGTAATGAATCCATAGATAAGATGTTTTGTAGATTCAATAGCATAATTAAAGATTTGGAGAACTTAGGTAAAATCTACCCCTTAGGTGAGCAAAATAGAAAGATTTTAAATTCATTACCTAAGGAATGGGAGTTAAAACCTATAGCAATTGAAGAAGCTAAAAATTTGAGAGAACTACCCATAGATCAACTAATTAGTTCTCTTATGTCATATGAGCTGAAAATCAAGTCTAAAACTCAAAAGGAAGAAGACACCAAGGCTAGAAAGAACATAGCCCTTAAAATATCTAAAAATGAGAATGATGATGAGGAAGATGAGGAAGATTCAACCGAACAAGATGATGATGATATTGTACTTCTTACTAGGAAATTATCTAGGATGATCCAAAGTAGAAGAAACAAATTTAATAAAGGAAGAAACTTTAGAAGCAAAGAAAGAATGAAAGAAAAAGGAGAAACCTCCAAAATTAACAAATGTTTTGAATGTAACCAACCTGGTCATTTTATGGCAGATTGTCCAAGAAGAAAGAAGGAGTTCAAACATGACAATAAAGGCAAAGAAAGAAGCTTCAAAGTCATATGGGATGATGACCAATCGGAAGAGGATACTGAAAGAGAAGAAGAAGGAGGGGCTAACATGTGTTTTATAGGAATTGAAGACCACGAGGTAAGTACTTCTTCTAGTGATGATGATGATTATTATAATGAACAAGATGAGCTTGAACTGTAGATTGATAGATTAGTAGATGAGTTAAAAAAATCCAAGACTGAAAACAAGAAGCTTAAAGCAAAAGTTGAAGAAATCACTACATGTAATCAAGAGTTAACCTCTAAAATTGATAGTGTAGAAAAAGAAAACTGTACATTAAAAACCGAAAATGAAAAATTAAAAATAGAAACAATAAGGTTGGGGAAGAAGCTAAAAAATATGATGAAATTAAAAAAAAGAACATATAGGATTAAGGAAGAGAATTGAAGACCTTAGTGATTGTTTAGCAAAATTCACTCAAGGAAAGGATAATGTAGAGAAACTCTTAGGAAGTAAAAGAATGAGAAATAGCAAGTATGGATTAGAATATTCACATGATGTAGGTCAATGCTCCAACTCCAAACCAGTGAAAATTACTCATTCATCACATAATCATGAGAAAGGAGTGAAGAATTTTAGAACTAGACCTCACTAACACTATAGGTATGGAATGCATAACTCACATAACCAAAGTCATGGATATTAAAGATATAACTTGGAACCTAGGTTTCACAATGCTAGGCCTTATCCTTATTATAAGACTTCACATTCTTTTAAATATCATGTAATATGTGATTATTGTTGTAAAAAGAGACACACCTCAAGAAAATGTTTTGCTAGAATGGAAGTTAACAATGGATCAAAAACATGGATAATGAAAGATATCAATATTATGAAAGCTTGAGTGGTTAAAGTCACACATTGATTCTTGAATGTAGGTATGTTTAAAAAATACAATTTTGGATACAAAATGGTTCCTTGATAGTGGATGCTCAAGACAGATGACCGGTAATCCCTCATTGCTTAATAAATTGGAAACAAGAAATAAAGGTCATGTTACTTTTGGCAATGATAAAAAGGGGAAGATTATTGGTATTGGTAATGTAGCCAATAATAATAGCAATGTGATTGAAAATGTGCTTTTGATTGATGACTTGAAATTCAATTTGATTAGCATAAGTCAAATATGTGATAAAGATCTTGATGTGTTGTTTAAACGTGAAAAATGTGTTGTTATTGATCCAATAGATGGTAAAATAGTTCTTACCGGATCTAGACATAACAATGTGTATACACTTCATTTGTGTGATATTATGGAACAAGAGATGAAATGTCTTAGTGTGGTACATGACACAACTTGGCTATGGCATAGAAGGCTAGCTCATGTAGGAATAGATCACATTAACAATCTAGTAGCTAAAGAACTAGTTAGAGGCTTACCTAAACAAAAATATGAAAAAGATAAAGTGTGTGATTCATATCAATATGGAAAACAAACTAAAAGCACATTTAAACCTAAGAACATGGTAACAACTTCAAAACCATTAGAATTAATACACATGGATTCGTTTGGACCTTCACAAACTACAAGTTTATGTGGGAAAAGATATGCTTTTATGATTGTAGATGACTATTCTAGGTACACTTGGGTAATATTCTAGGCATATAAAAGTGATACATTTAAAGAATATGCTAGACTATTTAAAATGGTTCAAAATGAGTTAAGTTTGAATGTGGTGAAAATAAGAAGTGACAATGGAACTGAATTTGTAAATGAAAGCTTCATAAATCATTTTGATGAAAATGGGATTACACATAACTTTTCAGTAGTTAAATCACCTCAACAAAATGGAGTAGTTGAAAGAAAGAATAGAACACTTCAAGAAATGGCTAGAACTATGCTTTGTGAAAATAACTTGCAAAAATATTTTTAGGCTGAAGCGGTTAACACCGCATGTTATTTTATGAATCGTGTATTAATTAGACCAATGTTGAAGAAAACTCCATATGAATTGATCTATAAGAAAACTCAAAATGTAGGATATTTTAAAGTCTTTGGTTGTAAGTGCTTCATTTTAAATGTAAAAGACACCTTAGGAAAATTTGATAAGAAATCGGATGAAGGAGTATTCTTAGGATATTCTGAAATTAGAAAAGCATATAGAGTATATCACAAAAGAACTTTGATAGTAGAAGAAGTAATTCATGTAAACTTTGATGAAGGTGATACAAGTAAAAATCATAACGAAAGTGATGAAGAAATTGAAATAGAAGAAAATCCATCTAATAACCAAGATAAAAATGAAATAGAAAACATTCCATCTCAACAAATGGACCCTCCTCCCAATGATGACACTCAAACTTTAGATGAAAATTCACAAAGGCATGATCTTCCAAAAGCTTGGAAATTTATCCGTAATCATCCTAAAGACTTAATCATAGGAAATCCCTCTAGAGGAGTCAACACAAGGTCATCATTGCATTTAGATAATAACTTGATCTTTCTCTCACAAATTGAGCCAAAAGATGTAAAAGAAGCCTTAAAAGGTGATAATTGGATCATAGCTATGCAAGAAGAATTAAACCAATTTGAAATAAGTAAAGTGCGGAATCTAGTAGAAAGGCCTAAAGACACTTCAATTATAGGAACCAAATGGATTTTCAGGAATAAACAAAATGAAGTGGGAGATATAGTAACAAACAAGGCTAGATTGGTGGCTCAAGGATATAGGCAAGAGGAAGGTATAGACTATGATGAAACCTTTGCTCCCGTAGCAAGGCTTGAGTCTATCCGTATGTTACTTGCTTATGCTTGTTTCAAAGGGTTTAAACTTTTTCAAATGGATGTTAAAAGTGCCTTCTTAAATGGATTCATTCAAGAAGCAGTATATGTAGAACTACCTCCTGGATTTGAAAATATCAAATTTCCTAATCATGTATATAAATTGGTCAAAGCACTATATGGACTAAAAAAAACTCCTAGAGCTTGGTATGAAAGATTAAGTGGATTTTTAATAGAATAGAAATTTCACAAGGGCATAATTGACACAACTCTGTTTACTAAGTATTGTGATAATGATTTGCTAATTGTACAAATATATGTTGATGATATAATATTTGATGCTTCAAATGAATCATTATGTGAAGAATTCTCAAACCTAATGAAAGATGAATTTGAGATAAGTATGATGGGAGAATTAACATTCTTTCTTGGATTACAAATAAAACAAATGGATGATGGAATCTTCATAAGTCAAGAAAAATACACTAAAGAGTTACTTAAAAAATTTGGTATGGAAGAATCAAAACCTAATGGAACAACTATGAGTACTTCAACTAAGTTAGACAAAGATGAAAATGGTGTAAAAGTTGATGAAACACAATATAGGGGAATGATAGGAAGTTTGCTTTATTTGATGGCTAGTAGACCGGATATTATGTATGTTGTGTGCTTATGTGCTAGATTTCAATCGTGTGCTAAACAATCACACTTGTTGACTGTAAAAAGAATACTTAGATACCTCAACGGAATGATAGATCATGGATTATGGTATCCTAGGACGAACACATTTGAATTAGTAGGGTTTACCGATGCCGACTTTGCCGGATGTAGGGTTGATAGGAAAAGCACAAGTGGAACGTGTCAATTCCTAGAAAAATCTCTTGTGTCATAGTCTTGTAGAAAACAAGCTTCCGTATCCTTATCAACGGCGGAAGCCGAATACACTGCTGCCGGAAGTTGTTGTTCTCAAATTCTTTGGATGAAGCACACTCTTCTTGATTTTGGTTTAGATTTTGGGTGTGTATCCATTAAATGTGATAACACCAATGCCATTAATCTAACCAAGAATCCTATTCAACACTCCAGGTCAAAACATATTGACATTAATTCGTGATCTTGTTCAAAATAAGGAAATTCATATAGAATATGTTCCAACTAAAGAACAATTGGCGGATATCGTCACTAAACCACTTCCTGAGGACCAATTTTCTCTCTTAAGAGATAACATTGGTGTAGTACAACTCAAGTGATCCGAAAACATTGATTTTATTTCTCAAAAAATGAATTTTAAAATTAATAAAAGTTTTGGACGCTAGTTTCGGACACACAGAGCCATTCGAACCTAAAGTTCAGGAAGGAGTAAAATCTTTCAGATGTTTCGGACGCTGGTTCGGACGCACTAGACCGTCCGAACCTAAACTTCTGAGAGGGCTGAATTTTTCTGTAATTTCGGACGCCAGTTTCGGACGCCCTCTAAAGTTTCGGCCGTCCGAAACTGTCGCTTCAGGCTTAAAAATCCTGATTTTCAAACACTTTTTCAGAAATTCTCCAAAGCTTCAAACCCTCATTTTTGCGCCAGTCAAATTCAATTTTGGATTCTAACCGATTATTCTCAAAATTGTTCCATTAGAATCCTTTCTAGACGTCTAAAGAACACTTTTACCGATTACAAACACAAAATTTCCCCACAACATTCACCAAATTGACTCATTGCCCTAGAAATTGGGTCAACACCAATTCTCAAATTTTTGGTGTTTTTGATTAGATTCCTTCGATCACATTGTGCTCTCTATCCTCCCTACATTAAGAATTCCTCATTTTCTTTCCAAATTCCACACGTGATCAACATGAGTTTCTCACGAGGTCGAAAGAAAACAAAGGTTACGGCTCCCTCCCACATCCAACATGGGAAATCCACGGTCCCTAATCCTACCTCTCTATTTGTTAATAGTGATTATGCCGCTAATTACAATAGTTATGTTACAAGTCAAAAGAAAATAGTCATGCCTAGAATTGTTAGAGAAGAGGACATTAGTGGTTTTTCTAACATTGAGGATTTATTTGATTACCAAGATTGGAAGGAAATTCTATTTGCAAATGAGCCTATTTATACTCTTGTGATGTATGAATTTTTTGCAAATTTACATACCGAACATGGACAAGTGGGAGTTAACAAGCTGTACACTAGAGTACATTCTGAGGACATTGTTGTGACTCCCGAAAGTCTCAACAAGTTATTCAAAACTGATCACCCCACCACATTAGCCACAGATGGTAAAAAAGTGATTGAGTATTTTAGACTCCACTATTGGGCCGATGCCACTCATGGCTTCAATTTCAATGATTTAGTGGCTAGCGTTTTTAATGGTGAGTCCTTTGCTAGGGCTAGTGAGGCTCCCGTTAAAAATTTGAGTCCTCAACTTCGTGTCCTTTTTAACATCATCACCAATGTTGTCCTCCCTAACCATATCCACAAGACCGATCTAAACACAATGAACCTCTATGTCTTGTATGCCTTGATTAAACGAATTCCCATCAACTTTGGATATCTCATATATAAGTACCTTGATATCCACATTAAGGACCAGCGTAGAAGTCTACCCTATGTGATAGCCTAAAGTCGTATCAACTCAATTTTACCCTAAACTACTAATGTAGTAGTAGTGAGAGGGATCGTATCCACAGGGAAGGGGATGGTTCAAGAACTCAGAATTTGCTCTCAGATTGTCACGAAAGAAACAAAACTAGACACTAACTAGTAAAGAATCAAATGCAACAAATAGAGTGTAAAAACAGGAAGAGAGTGGATGCTCTAGAGTATTTCCACCAGTTGAATGCACATTAGGCCATGACTGCAATGCTCTTGACACACAAGTAAAACAATGAGGAGATCTCTATTGCCCAGGAGGCTATCTAACACTTAGCATGGCGACCACAGTGTTTTCTATACTCCTTAACATTCCACTTTTCCCATGGCGAGGCCTAAGTGGAACGGATTCAACCCGCAATGCCTCAACTCTCCAAAGTTAGCAAGTCTAACATGCAATTCTCAGGAACTCCCATGGTGAGGCCCGACCTAGGTATGAATGTCTTCGTTGCTATCTCAAAGAGTTTCTTCAACACTCTTTCCTAAAGTTTCATTCCTTCGAAGTTTCCCATGGCGAGGTCTAAATCTCAGTAATGAATTGATCGGCTAAGACAAGTGTAAAGACTCAGGAGATCACTTTCAAGTTCTTATCTCACGCAATTCTCACAGATATTGGTAAAATCTCACTTCAACTCAGCATGGCGACCACAATCAAAGTTCAATTCATTCAATAAAAGTGTAAATTCATGAAACTCAACAAGATTTAATCATTAAAATCACATATGATTTCATCCTTAAGAAATTATGTCAATTGCATAGCATTGCATAGTCTAATTATACATTTAACCGGTTGAAACTCTAGAACATGAGAGATCTAGCCATAGAACTTCATTACCAATTCACGATCAACAATTTGGAACTTGAAACAATTCATTTTCAATAAATGGAAAGAGTTTACCAATTGAATTCTTCCAAAAGCTTTCTTAATTGATATGAGAATTACAATGATCAGAGCAAATCTTTGATCGGAATAGAAAATGGAGCTCAAAAGCTAGAGAGAGAAACTAGAGAGATAAAGTAGATCTTCAAAATGAATTACCGCTCTCCAGCTCTCAAAAGTTTGTTACCAAAATCAAAACCTAACTAATGGAATGAAAAATAATCTCCGGGATCTCAAGTCTCCAATCCCCCCATTTTACATTAGCTACATCTCCTATATATAGAAGAGTAGAACTGTAACTAATACGCTAACTAAAAATATCTAAAGATATTACAAAAGTGTCCTTGAAAGGAAGAACCAAAATCAGCCCAAAAAAATGTGAAAATTCCAAGTTTGAAGAAAAGTTCAGCATTCCCGCGCCTTCAAGCCAACAGTTGTGCGCCTTCAGTTCATTTCCCACGCCTTCAGGCTTAAGCATTTCACGCCTTCGTTGCTCAGACTCCAGGTGAGAAAAATCAGAGCACTTCCACGCCTTCAAGCCTAAGGAAATCACGCCTTCAGCAACCTCGCGAGCTTCCTAGCAGAACAATCTTCAGGAAATCACGCCTTCCTGCCACCCTGGAAATTCAGAAAACCAAAGCTTCAACACTTAGCCATTTTTCCAGCAAATCCATTAACATCACAAAACTGGCAGCAACGTCCAGACCGATTTCGACCACGATGCATCGTGAATTTGGAAAAACTTAAAAGACCAAAGTTATAGCCCTATGTGTTAGCGTTCCACAGCCTTTTGAATCATCCAATTCGGACTATGGACGAGAAAGTTATGGCCGAAATACTAAAGTGTGGCAGAGAGAAGTTTCTGCTCCACGAAGCTTCGCCAACTTTTGACGAAGTCTCGCCAATTTTGACAAAGTCTCGCCAATTTTGACGAAGTCTCGCCAATTTTAACGAAGTCTCGCCAATTTTTATCATGTGTGAAGTGCTGTGGAAGAGATTATGTACAAAGTGAGAATGCAAAAGTGATTTCAAACACAAACATCAAACTTATTGGAATGCTCAAGTTGTTCAAGTATTCAGCAATCTCCCAACCAAAATTCGAATATGCTGCTGTAGGAATTTGAGAAAACATGAAACATGAAAGTTATAGCCCCGAATCTTGGCTTTCTACAGCCTTTTGAATCACTCAAATCGGAGCTAAGACGAACAAGTTATGCCCAAAATGGTGAAGTGTGGTCAAGCTGTGCGAGTGTGTGCGAGTGAGCGCGCGACGAAGTGCACTTCGTCGCATGCATGTGTGCGGCGAGGTGGACTTCGTCGTGCGCGTGTGTGCGGCGTCGTGAAGAAATGGCCGTGCATGTGTGTGCGACGAAGTGCATGTGTGCACGAGAGTGTGTGCTTGTGCGCGATGCCACCATTTCAGAACCAACAAACAACGTCCAAGCAAAGTTCGTGTGTCTTAACATCTGAATTGGACTTTTTCGTAAACATACAAGTTTTAGCTCTTTCTCTTGGCTTTCCATTGGTTCAAGAATCAGCATCATTGGAGGTCTGTAGCTCAAGATATACTAATTCTACCAAAACGTGGCAATATGAACTCAAATGTAAAAACCTGGAGTAGCAATTAGAAAGACGCCCCCGTTTCTCATACTTTCACACAGAATTAGAGAAAAGTTAAAACATAAGAAATGCAATACACGCAAAGAGCTTGCCAGAACATCAAATATCTCCTCATTTGGACTAGTATTGAGAGAGTTATGCTCAAAACAAGTTGCACCAACAAAGCTGCAAAAACCCTAATTTGGCTAAATATGCATTTTCGGTTCCTCCATTTGCTTTTTGACAATTTTCACTTCAATTATCACCATTTTTTTGCTCTTTTTTCACCATTTGATCATTTTCATATTGCACACATATAAATGCCTAAAACCTTTCAAAACATCACATATGCACATAAAACACACAACAAAAGCCAAGCATTTTAACACATATTAGTTGGTATAAAACCAACTTATCAAATTCCCCCACACTTGAACTTTTGCTTGCCCTCAAGCAAAGACATAACACACAACTCACATTTCAAAACCACTTTGCACTAGACTTCATTCTTCTGTCAAACTTGTTATCATTTGAGTTCATCAAAACAGATTTTTCATGCAATATCAAAACTCTTATCATATCCTCAATTCCAAGCTATCAACTTTTAGCGCAAATTATCAACCAAGGCACAATGAATAAAGACCAAAATGTCATGCGTGCAAGTGTGTGCTGAGGAACATGCACTTCATCTATTCCCTTTCTATACACCATCTAGCTGGTTTCACATACCATTCAATACATGCCAATCTACTTGTACACCCTTATGAACATGCAATCACAAGATCAATGGTACCTATGCGTACATTGGTACTCTATGGGACATTGCCCTTATTCTGCACATTAGTGCTGCACATTGGTGCACATATTGATAACTGAAATAATGCCTGGGTTTTATGGCTTTTTTCTCCAAATTTGAATGCCAGGTTCTTATGGCTTTTTCCTTCCCAGTTGCCAATATGGCTTTTTCTCCCATATCATTTCTTGTGCAAGCACATGTTCATAAGAATCCCAAATTGACTAAACATGCACGAATTATGGAGACACTAGATAAATGCATAACAAAAAGAAACAAATCCATACACATTACCTCCTATGTCAATTGAATTTTGCATGGCATATCTATCTTACATTAACATCGGGCCTTAGTCAGCAAAATGCACCAATTTCATCAAGATTGGAATCGAAGACATTAAATCAATTTTCGCATTCAATACAAAAGTAAAATGGTTGAACTTCAAATTTTGAACATAGCTTAACAAAAGAGAAAAAGCATAGCACAAAGTGTCAACATTCATTCCATTGCTCTCACTATCACTACACCTCTTTTCTTTTCATTCCATTACTTGCACTTTTGCGTTTCATTTTTGGACATCAGCACCACATTACACCATGTATAGACAAGATCAACATTTATTCACAAAAATTTCAAAATTTCACCAAAAGTTGATTTTTTTACAAAACATGAAAAACACCACAAAACATGAAAAACACCACACATACGGGTAATAAACTCAAACTAACACAACAAAACTAACATTAAAGGCAAAAGTCTCAAAGCAACACCTATTTTCACTAAAAATTCATGAGAAGAAAGTAAGCATAACAAATCAAACCACACAACACAAAAAAACAAAACAAAATGCATATAATTCAAAAATTAAAATTTTCAAAACAGCATACAAAGCACAGAAAGAAGACAAATTTCAAAAAAAGCATACAAAGCACAAAAAGAAGACAAACCACAGCAACATTCCCTCCCCCACACTTAAAACTTACATTGTCCTAAATGTAAAGTAAAGAGTTAGGTTCAGGAGCTCCCTGATATTGATAAGTCATGAAGTCCAATGTTTGCTCTGTGGATTGTCTTGGTCCATTTTCCTCATATGAAAAATTCCGTGGCATCACTCCCCCACACTTAGCCTCTTGGGTGCATGGCTAATATCTTGCAATGTCCTTCTTGAGCAAACACCTTTACAAGAGTGGTTTTGATGAATGATTTCAAAAATGAAAGAAATGTAAAGATAAAACGAAAAGAAGAAAACAAACTACTTATTAAAGCTAAAGGAAAAGAAGTAGTTCTGGATTTTGAAGTCTCCAACTAGACTTTATTCATGTAACTTTCTTCTTCAAGAATCGGAATAACCCTCTCTGTACCAGAAAAATGATATTTCAACAATACTCATTATCCTGCAGTATGGCACTTGTAAAATAGTGGCAAAGAGGTGCTTGAGCTCATGCATATGGGAAACCACCTTTACAAATTCCACCTTGAACCACTGAGGCTCCTCCCTTGAAGGTATCTCCTTAAACTCTTTCACCATTGGAGGCAAATCATTTAACTCTTCCACCTTACTAGGTCTATCAATTACTTCTTCCACCACATTAAGCTCTCCAATCTTACACGGCTCAACCAAGTCTTGTACATCCATGGTCTCAACAAACAAACCAGCAAACTCAAAACCACCAGTCAGTTCAAAAACAAATGACTCAAACTCACATTCATTCAAAAATGTTAACATCTTCAGCAGCTAGCCTAATATCAACATTTTCTTTAGCACTCTTCCAACATTATCTTGATTCATGATATCACAATGTTCATCAAGATATGACTCTATGCAATTTATCAAGTCATCAAGAAAAGTTACATTCAGAGAATAACAATCAGCATCATCAAATATAGCATGGCACTCATTGTCATTGTCATTCAAAATGTTAACATCTTTATCATCAAAACTAACATTGGGAAATTCTTGAGGCTTTTCTTTCTCAACAAAACAACGAGCATTATCATCAACTAACAAGAGTATCTCACTTTGCACTTCTTGTGAGTCACCATTTAGACACTTAGATTCATTGACCATTTCAAAAATTGGTGCCTCAACCAGAGTTTCAAACAATGTGCTAACACTTTCATTAACAGATGCAACATTATCCTCCTTTATGAAATCACATTGATCTTCAAGAAGTGACTCTATGCGATTCACAGAGCTATCAAGAGGAAAAACATCTAAAGCTAGGCAATCGATATCATTTGACTCATTGAATACCATGAAATTCATGCAAGATTCCACTTTAGACACATTTTCCAACTTAGTAACATGGCAACTTAGAACACGAGAGTCATCACTATCAAGATCACTAAAGAAGCCATCATCCTCAACATCAAAGTGCACATATTCATCCTCAAAAGAATCAGCAACATAGCATCCATGTACATCATCCCCAAAACAAGTAGACTCCTCCTCCCTTAGACACTTTAAACCACAATCCACATTAGCATGCATATCAAAATGATTGTCCTCAGGAATGAGAGGTGTACCTTGTGAGTGGTATTGTGCATCTAAAGTTGGTGTCTCAATTTGTTCCCATAGGTTGTTTATTAAAGTGTTGATTTGATCAAACCTTTATTGTCGCCCTTGAAGCTCTTCTTCTTGTTGAGCGAACCTTGTTTCATTTCTATCAATTCTCTCCAAAAATTGAGACAACATGTTTTCCATTTTGTCCTCTTCTCTGAGATAACACTCATTGCTTTGTTGTTGGTAATACCATTGCCCTTCCTTTTGTAAGCCTCTGTCAAGTTTTTCCAAAAGTTGAGAAAACATGTCCTCCATAGGAAGCTCTTGTGTCCCAATGTGATGTGAGTTGTTGCTTTGTGCTTGATTTTGCCATTGCCCTTCATATGGTGGTGGAGAGAAGTCCTCGTACCATCTAGACATGCTTGGGTACTCGTGCAATACTCAACTACAGTGAACTTCAATGTCCTGCACTTGACACAAATATACCAAAGCAGACAACAAAACACGAAAACTACAAAATACAACAAAAGTTACCAAAATGAAAATTACCAAAACTACTAAACTACACAAGAAAAGAAAACAGAGCAAATCAAAATTCAAGAAACCGTTCCCTCCCCGACAACGGCGCCAAAAATTGATAGCCTAAAGTCGTATCAGCTCAATTTTACCCTAAACTACTAATGTAGTAGTAGTGAGAGGGATCGTATCCACAGGGAAGGGGATGGTTTAAGAACTCAGAATTTGCTCTCAGATTGTCACGAAAGAAACAAAACTAGACACTAACTAGTAAAGAATCAAATGCAACAAATAGAGTGTAAAAACAGGAAGAGAGTGGATGCTCTAGAGTATTTCCACCAGTTGAATGCACATTAGGCCATGACTGCAATGCTTTTGACACACAAGTAAAACAATGAGGAGATCTCTATTGCCCAGGAGGCTAGCTAACACTTAGCATGGCGACCACAGTGTTTTCTATACTCCTTAACATTCCACTTTTCCCATGGCGAGGCCTAAGTGGAACGGATTCAACCCGCAATGCCTCAACTCTCCAAAGTTAGCAAGTCTAACATGCAATTCCCAAGAACTCCCATGGCGAGGCCCGACCTAGATATGAATGCCTTCGTTGCTATCTCAAAGAGTTTCTTCAACACTCTTTCCTAAAGTTTCATTCCTTCGAAGTTTCCCATGGCGAGGCCTAAATCTCAGTAATGAATTGATCGGCTAAGACAAGTGTAAAGACTCAGGAGATCACTTTGAAGTTCTCATCTCACGCAATTCTCACAGATATTGGTAAAATCTCACTTCAACTCAGGATGGCGACCACAATCAAAGTTCAATTCATTCAATAAAAGTGTAAATTCATGAAACTCAACAAGATTTAATCATTAAAATCACATATGATTTCATCCTTAAGAAATTATGTCAATTGCATAGCATTGCATAGTCTAATTATACATTTAACCGGTTTGAAACTCTAGAACATGAGAGATCTTGCCATAGAACTTCATTATCAATCACGATCAACAATTTGGAACTCGAAACAATTCATTTTCAATAAATGGAAAGAGTTTACCAATTGAATTCTTCCAAAAGCTTCCTTAATTGATATGAGAATTACAATGATCGGAGCAAATCTTTGATCGGAATAGAAAATGGAGCTCAAAAGCTAGAGAGAGAAACTAGAGAGAGAAAGTAGATCTTCAAAATGAATTCCCGCTCTCCAACTCTCAAAAGTTTGTTACTAAAATCAAAACCTAACTAATGGAATGAAAAATAATCTCCGGGATCTCAAGTCACCAATCCCCCCATTTTACATTAGCTACATCTCCTATATATAGAAGAGTAGAACTGTAACTAATACGCTAACTAAAAATATCTAAAGATATTACAAAAGTGTCCTTGAAATGAAGAACCAAAATCAGCCCAAAAAAATGTGAAAATTCCAAGTTTGAAGAAAAGTTCAGCATTCCCGCGCCTTCAAGCCAACTGTTGTGCGCCTTCAGTTCATTTCCCACGCCTTCAGGCTTAAGCATTTCACGCCTTCGTTGCTCAGACTCCAGGTGAGAAAAATCAGAGCACTTCCACGCCTTCAAGCCTAAGGAAATCACGCCTTCAGCAACCTCGCGAGCTTCCAAGCAGAACAATCTTTAGGAAATCACGCCTTCCTGCCACCGAGATTCACGCCTTCAGCTGCCTGGAAATTCAGAAAACCAAAGCTTCAACACTTAGCCATTTTTCCAGCAAATCCATTAACATCACAAAACTGGCAGCAAATTCCAGCCCGATTTCAACCACGATGCATCGTGAATTTGGAAAAACTTAAAAGACAAAAGTTATAGCCCTATTTGTTAGCTTTCCACAGCCGTTTCAATGATCCAATGCGGACTTCGGACGAGAAAGTTATGGTGGAAATACTAAAGTGTGGCAGAGAGAAGTTTTAGCTCCACGAAGCTTCGCCAACTTTTGACGAAGTCTCGCCAATTTTGACGAAGTCTCGCCAATTTTGACGAAGTCTCGCCAATTTTTATCATGTGTGAAGTGCTGTGGAAGAGATTATGTACAAAGTGAAAATGCAAAAGTGATTTCAAACACAAACATCAAACTTATTGGAATGCTCAAGTTGTTCAAGTATTCAGCAATCTCCCAACCAAAATTCGAATATGCTGCTGTAGGAATTTCAGAAAACATGAAACATGAAAGTTATAGCTCCAAATCTTAGCTTTCTACTGCTTTTTGAATCACTCAAAGCGGAGCTAAGACGAAAACGTTATGCCCAAACAGGTGAAGTGTGGTCAAGCTGTGCGAGTGTGTGCGAGTGAGCGCGCGACGAAGTGCACTTCGTCGCAAGCATGTGTGCGGCAAGGTGGACTTCGTAGTGCGCGTGTGTGCGTCTTCATGCAGCAATGGCCGTGCATGTGTGTGCGACGAAGTGCACTTCGTCGCATGCATGTGTGCACGAGAGTGTGTGCTTGTGCGCGATGACACCATTTCATAACCAACAAACAACTTGCAAGCAAAATTCGTGTATCTTAACATCTGAATTGGACTTTTTGGTAAACATAAAAGTTTTTTCTCTTTCTCTTGGCTTTCCATTGGTTCAAGAATCAGCATCATTGGAGGTCTGTAGCTCAAGAGATACTAATTCTACCAAAATGTGTCAATATGAACTCAAATGTAAAAACCTGGAGTAGCAATTAGAAAGACACCACCGTTTCTCATACGTGTACACAGAATTAGAGACACGTTAAAACATAAGAAATGCAATACACTCAAAGATCTTTCCAGAACATCCCAGATCTCCTCATTTGGACTAGTATTGAGAGAGTTATGCTCAAAACAAGTTGCACCAACAAAGCTGCCAAAACCCTAATTTGGCCAAATATGCATTTTCTGTTCCTCCATTTGCTTTTTGACAATTTTCACTTCAATTATCACCATTTTTTTGCTCTTTTTGCACCATTTGATCATTTTCATATTGCACACATATAATTGCCTAAAACCTTTCAAAACATCACATATGCACATAAAACACACAACAAAAGCCAAGCATTTTAACACATATTAGTTGGTATAAAACCAACTTATCACTATGGAATGCTCATCACAAAAATCGTAATATCACAAGGCATTTCACTAGACAATGAAGTCGAATATCCCGTTTCTCCTCGCAACTTCTACGATTCTACCTTCATTAGGAGTATGGGTATTTACATTGTCAATGCGGCATGGACATTCGACAAGCCGATTTTGGATGAGAAAATTGAGGGTAGTGATGGTGAGGAGGAGGAACAAGCTCATGATGTTCCGGAGCCTCCTCGTGCGCCTCATGTGGATAAAGACTTCAAGACTCTCATTCAAGGGTATTTCGACTCTTTGAGTGATCGACTTGATAGTGGGATCGCCGGCATGCATGCAAAGTGGGATAGTAACATGGTCGAGATACGTGGTCAACTTGATGCGTTGACAATTAGGATGGATGAATTGGGGAAAGAAATTCATTATGGGCATGAACTTCTGATGACGGACAAGCAAAGGCATGCACTTGATCAAGCTCGCCTCAAAGGGAAGGCACCGGCATGTGACTAGCTATTAATGTAATAGACTAGGGACTGTTGTCATGTGTTTCATATGTTTAATGTTCTTAATGTGTGAGGTTAATTAATACGATCGTAGACCTGAATGAATTTTAGGAACGTAAACCCAAGATCAATTGAGGAATAATTTGAATTAGAAACAAGAACACAAAAGGAGGTAGCCCCTAATTCAATATATGAATAAAAAACGTACCTATCAATTGTTAGGAACAAACACCCTAAGAAGACTTGCCCTTAGAACCTTTGTTATCAAAATTCCAAGCCAATCAACACTCTTGATTGAAATAGAATCGGTTGTTCTTCACAAAGAACAAAAGAAGGTTTTAAACAAAACTCACAAAATTTCAAAATATCCAAAGTCTGCTAATAGCATACATAAGATGGCCTTATATAGGCTCCCAAAACCCTAAAGAAAAAGTCAACAAAAATTCAAAAATAACGTTCAGCAGAAGTTTCAGATGGTAGTTTCGGACGGCTGGAGTCGTCCGAACCCATTTAACTGGAAACATGCAAAATCTTGTCGCGACATTTTCGGACGGCTGAAACACAGGAGAGGCGTCCGATCCTAAGTTTCGGACGGCCGAAACTCCCCTACAGCGTCCGAACCTAAACTTCAAAGAGCCATCATTTTCGTCAATATTTCGGACGGTAGTTTCGGACGGTTGTAGTCATCCGAACCTAACTTTAGGACGACCGAAAGTTTGCTGAGGCGTCCGAACCTATCTGTTTTTCAGCTCTTCTTCATTCCAATGCTTCATTTCGATCCACCATAACATTGAACTCCATTCTAGACACTTCCAAGCAAGAAATGATTGTTCCGTTCTCCTCACGAGCTTCACGAACAAGTTTATGCTCAAATATGTCCTTGATCAATGCGTGTAGTGCACTCCTAATACCTTTAGTCCTCGAACGCGTCAAAGGTCCTCCAACTCCTTGCAACGGATCATCCACAAAGCTTCTTGGGTTAGCTTCCTCATCATTCCCCCCTTCCTCAAGAGGATTCATCCTCGAATCACCTAGGTCATACAAAGAAAGATCAACAACATTAAACGTGCTAGAAATATTACCAAATTCACTAGGCAAATCAATAATATTTGCATTATCATTAATTTTGGCTAAAACTTGAAAAGGACCATCTCCTCTTTGTTGAAGCTTTGATTTGCGTTGATGTCGAAATCGTTCTTTGCGCATATGAACCCACACCCAATCTCCGGGTTCAAAAGAAACCTTGATTCTCCCCTGACATGCTCTCTTAGCAACTTGTTCATTTCGACGCTCAATGTTTGCTCAGACCTTGGCATGCATTTCCTTGATGTGATCCGCCTTCTGCTTACTATCTAAATCCAAAATGTGACTAGTAGAAATAGGCTATACATCTAAAGGCATTAGTGGATTAAACCCGTAAACCACTTCAAACGGAGAGTAAGATGTAGTGGAATGCATGGGCCCTATTATATGCAAATTCTACATGTGGCAAACATTTTTCCCAACTTTTTAAATTTTTTTGAATTAAAGCTCGAAGCAAGGTTGTTAGTGTTCGATTAACAACATCAGTTTGCCCATCCGTTTGTGGATGTGCAGCTGTGGAAAACAACAACTTCGTGCCTAACCTATACCATAATGTGCGCCAAAAATGACTCAAAAACTTGACATCCCGATCACTAACTATATCTTTGGAATACCATGCAATCTAACTATTTCACGAAAGAACAATTCAGCAATATGCGATGCATCATTAGTCTTATTGCATGCTATAAAATGCGCCATTTTGCTAAAGCGATCGACTACCACAAAAATGCTATCATAACCCGACTATGTCCTAGGAAACCCTAACACAAAATCCATCTATACGTCGACCCATGGATGACTAGGAACGGGTAATGGGGTATAAAAACCGTGTGGCATGACCTTAGACTTTGCTTGACGACATGAGACACATTTTGCACAAAAATTTTGAACATCATTTCGCATTTTAGGCCAATAAAAATGTTCATGCAATATGTCTACTGTCTTTGTGATACCAAAATGCCCCATAAGACCCCCACAATGTGCCTCCCTAACAAGCAATTCACGATAAGAACTCTTAGGCACACACAATTTTCATTTCTTAAATAGAAATCCATCATGCTGAAAATAATCATTCCATGCAGTTTGTGAACATTCAGCATAGATTTCACCAAAATCACTATCACCAGCATACAACCCCTTAAGTAAATCAAATCCCAACAACTTCGACTGTAAGAAAGTAAGAAGCACATAACTTCGTGACAAAGCATCTGCCACTACATTTTCCTTACCTTTCTTGTGCTTGATGACGTAAGGAAAAGATTCAATGAATTCCATCCACCTAGCATGTCTTCGGTGCAGCTTCCCTTGAGACTTCAAATGCTTGAGTGGTTCATGATCGGAGTGGATAACGAACTCCTTTGGCCATAAATAATGTTGCCAAGTTTGCAACACCCTCACAAGAGCATAAAGCTCTTTGTCATACGTTGGATAGTTCAGGACAGCCCCATGCATTTTCTCGCTGAAATACACTATCGGCTTCGAATCCTGCATCAAAACAGCTCCAATCCCAAGCCCAGAGGCATCACATTGGACTTCAAAAACTTTATTAAAATCAGGCAACATTAAAACAGGTGCTTGTGTGAGTTTGTCCTTCAACATGTTAAAAGCCTTTTCATGCACTTTTTTCAATTTAATTACAGCATGCTTTTTAACAAGATCATTCAATGGTGGGCAATAGTGCTAAAATTTTTAACAAACCTTCGATAAAATCCCACCAAACCATGAAAGCTCCGGACCTCACTGGCATTCTTTGGTGTTGGCCACTCCTTGATTGCCCTAACCTTCTCTTCATCTACCTTAATGCCGTTAGCACTTACAACAAAACCAAGAAAAACAATAGAATCCATACAAAAAGAGCATTTCTTCAAATTGGCATACAATTGATTTTCTCTTAACACGATAAAAACCTCCCTTAAATGCAACACATGTTCATCCAATGACTTACAATAAATTAGTATATCATCAAAGTAAACAACGACAAACTTCCCTATGTAAGGTCTCAAAACATGGTTCATTAATCTCATGAATGTACTAGGCACATTTGTCAAACCAAAAGGCATGACAAGCCACTCATATAAACCAAATTTTTTTTTGAAAGCGGTTTTCCACTCATCTCCCTCTTTCATGCGAATTTGGAAATATCCACTTTTCAAATCGACCTTAGAAAATATGCATGCACCATTCAACTCATCCAACATGTCATCAAGTCGAGAAATAGGATGACGATACTTTACCGTAATTTTGTTGATGGCTCGGCAGTCTATACATATCCTCCAACTCGTATCCTTCTTGTGCACCAAAATGACGGGCCGCACATGGACTAAGACTTTCTCTCACAGCCCCCTTTTGCAACAGTTCCTCCACTTGAGTTTGAATCCCCTTGGACTCCTCCGGATTAGCTCGATAGGCTGGACGGTTTGGTATAGAAGCACCGGGAATGAAGTCGATTTGGTGCTCTATCCCCTGCAATGGTGGAAGTCCTGCAGGCAACTTCTCGGGAAAAACATCCTCGTACTCCTGCAATATAAACACCACTTCTCGATGCAATAGATCAAGCATCTTAGCATCAAGCAAAAACACATCCTTATACAATAAAAGAAATAAACAATCTCTCTCACTCAATGTTTCTTTTATCTCTCTCTTTGTTGCAAAAACACTCAATTTCTGTTTTTCATTTTCTGATTTTTCTTTCTTTTCAAAATCTTTTACAATTCGAACTTGATCTTCATGTGCCTCCCAAGGTTTCAATAGCACCAATGTATGTCTTTGATTATTCATCTCCAATGTGTACTTATTAGTATACCCATCATACACTACCTTTCGATTAAACTGCCAAGGACGCCCCAAAAGAATATTGGCAGCTTGCATAGCCACCACATCACACATCACTTCATCCTTATACCGACCTATCACAAACTCAACTTTCACTTGTTTGGTCACCTTGGCCTTCCCACTAGTACTCAACCACTGCAATCTATAGGGTTTTGGATGCTTAAGAGTTTTCAATCCTAACTTCTCTACCAACAATGTACTAGCTATGTTAGTACAACTCCCACTATCAATAATCAAGCTACACACCTTTCCTTGTACATGACACCTAGTGTGAAAAATATTGTCCCTTTGCACTAACTCTCCCTCTATCTTAGATTGGGCATTTAAAACCCTTAAGTTGACAAGTGACTCTCCCCCCATTGGTAGCCCGTCCTCTCCATCACTCTCCTCAACACAAGGCATATCATCCTCATCATCGGAATGCGCACTCTTATAATCCCCATTAGGTAACAAGAACATTGTCCTTTTGTTTGGACATTCGGATTGTATGTGCCCTACACCCTGGCACTTATAGCACCTTATGTCTCTACTCCTCACATTTGTTTTCATCTCAACCTTATCCTTCCCGGCTTCCCATTTCCGTTCTACCGTAGGTTTGGAGTTAACAGTAGCATTCCCAAGTTTTGTGTTCGACGTTGGTTTATTATCCTTCCAAGTACTTTTCCAAGTACTCTTCCCTTTAGCCTTAATAATTCTCTCAACCTTCAAGGCCTTATACAATAATTCTTTCATGCTATCATATTCTTGCAAGTCTACCACATCAGCTATCTCCCTATTCAAACCCGCCACAAATCTACCCATTGTAAACTCATGGTCCTCATCTATGTTGGCCCGAATTAAAGATACCTCCATCTCCTGAAAATACTCCTCCACACTCTTATTACCCTGGTTCAAGGTTTGCAATTTCCTCACTACATCCCTTTGGTAATGAGTAGGGACGTACCTCTTTCTCATTATCCTCTTAACCTCCGCCCAAGTCCTAACTAGCCTCATTCCATACCTCCTTCTATTGTATATTAATTGGTCCCACCAAATTGAGGCATAATGGGTAAACTCCACTACGGCTAACTTCACCTTTTTCTCCTCCAAATAGTCTTGACAGTCAAAAACATGATCTACCCTCCTTTCCCACTCTAAGTAAACCTCAGGATCATTCTTTCCTTGAAATTCTGGGATTTTCATTTTAATAGCCCCCATGTGATTGTCTTTTCTCCTATCATTCCTATTATTCCTATTATTCCTGCCTCGACCACATGTCCTTTCTTCTTGCTCCTCCGACACTTCCTCATATTCTTCCCTCTCAAACAATGGATTCCTACCCGCTCTCTCCCTAGTTGTAGGTTCACTAGACTCTAGAAAATCAAGTCTAACATTGATTTTGTCAAACTGTGCTTGAATGGCTTTAAAAACAGTTTCTATATTAAATGTTGGTTCACTAGAACCTTTGAGTGCAGATCCACTAGTTCCTTCCCCACTCATGATGAATTTTGGGAATAATATAGTTATCCTTTCCACTCCCTAAGTGTTTACACTCACTCTCGTGTATCACTCAAAATATTGAAACCCTCTAACTTCCTTTGCAAGTACTTTGGGTTGAACAAACCACTCATACACCAACCAAGAATTAAATTGACTAAGAACATTGATAGAAATATAAAAGACTCTAAGAAACAGGAATGGGTACAAAAACTTTTGAACAATGGAATGAAAGGTAGGCAACAAGAATCAAAATGTTACCCAATACCACGAGTTCAACAAGAGGACATAAGATTTCAAAACTCAATTAATTTTCGAAAGACAAACAAGAGCTATGCAATAATCCAATTTGACTTAGTGCAGCAATTTCTATAGATATGTATTGAAAAGAAATTTCAGCACATTTTTGCAATTCAACAAACGCCACAAATTTGCTAAAGGAACAAGGTGAGAATGTTACCTTGAAATACTTCAAAATAAAATTTAAGAATCAAAACTCAATTGGCCTTCTTTTTTTTTAACGTTTTCTGCACTTTTTTTTCTGCAGTTTTTTTTAACGATTTTTCTGCACTTTTTTTTTAAGTTTCTTCTTGGCCACAATCTGCAACAATGATAAGAAGGACACAATACCAAACAATGCTATCAACAATGCAACAATGACACAATATATCAAATTCACAAGAAACAATCAAAGATCCAATTCTTTGATGAAAAAATCCCCAATTAGGCTTTGATACCAAACTGATACGATCCTAGACCCGAATGAATTTTAGGAACGTAAACCCAAGATCAATTGAGGAATAATTTGAATTAGAAACAAGAACACAGAAGGAGGTAGCCCCCAATTCAATATATGAATAAAAAACGTACCTATCAATTGTTAGGAACAAACACCCTAAGAAGACTTGCCCTTAGAACCTTTGTTATCAAAATTCCAAGCCAATCAACACTCTTGATTGAAATAGAATCGGTTGTTCTTCACAAAGAACAAAAGAATGTTTTAAACAAAACTCACAAAATTTCAAAATATCCAAAGTCTGCTAATAACGTACATAAGATGGCCTTATATAGGCTCCCAAAACCCTAAAGAAAAAGTCAACAAAAATTCAAAAATAACATTCAGCAGAAGTTTCGGACGGTAGTTTCGGACGGCTGGAGTCGTTCGAACCCATTTAACTAGAAACATGCAAAATCTTGTCGCGACATTTTTGGACGGCTGAAACACAAGAGAGGCGTCCGATCCTAAGTTTCGGAAGGCCGAAACTTCCCTGCAGCGTCCGAACCTAAACTTCAGAGAGCCATCATTTTCGTCAATATTTCGGACGGTAGTTTCGGACGATTGTAGTCATCTGAACCTAACTTTCGGACTGTCGAAAGTTTGCTGAGGCGTCCGAACCTATCTGTTTTTCAGCTCTTCTTCCTTCCAATGCCTCATTTCGATCCACCATAACATTGAACTCCATTCTAGACACTTCCAAGCAAGAAATGATTGTTACGTCCTCCTCACGAGCTTAACGAACAAGTTCATGCTCAAATATATCCTTGATCAACGAGTGTAGTGCACTCCTCATACGTTTAGTCCTCGAACGAGTAAAGGTCCTCCAACTCCTTGCAACGGATCATCCACAAAGCTTATTGGGTTAGCTTCCTCATCATTAATTCTTGATGACTCTTGGCACTTTTGATGTTTGGTTGATGGTTTTGTTGTTTTTCGGTTGTCTTTTATGGTCTTCACTCTGATGTTCTTGGATATTGCTATTTGAAAGTGACTTTGATGTTCTTGATGTTTTTGATGATCTTGACTTGAATGTTAGTAAAGATTAATTCATGCATTTCTTTTAAAGTGATTATGGTATATTGTGCAAACTGATGTTGCGAACTTTGAAATATATATTATGTTGTGCATATTTTTTGGATTGTATGGGTTGTTGACAGGTGGAATCCATCCCTATACAAAGGAAACTCTGTCAAAATTTCCACAAAATTATTATACTTAACCATTTTTTTAGCCTAGCCAGCCATTAGGTTGCAAGGAGTGGAAAGGTAGTCCTAAGCTACGATGATGTTTCCTTAAATCTATATGTTGTTGTTCACAAAGCATCGGAAACAAGGTAAATGCAATAATGTAATCTCTGGTTTATCTGTGCTCACATTCTTCTTTTCCCGTTATTATTTTGATGATGTCAAAAGGGGAGAAGAATATTAGAGAAAAATAAAGCATATAATGCAAAGGGGAGAAGAATATTAGAGAAAAATAAGGGGAGAAAAATAACCATAAAAGGGAAGTATACACATAGGGAGAGCATATATTATTTTTTTATTATTAAAAAGTAACTAATTGCGTGTGTTATTTATTCTATCACATAATTGGTTTGTCATGATCAAAAAGGGGGAGATTGTGAAGACCTAGGGTCTTAATCTTACTTATTTTGATGTTTAAGAAACAATTATGTTTATGCTAATGGTTCAAAAAGTGTTTCAATGTGATAGATTTTCAAAAGAAGCCAAGCATTGAGCTTTATTGCATGAAGAAAGAATTGGAAGTGCAAAAGATACAAAAGATGGTAAATTAGGTCATTTCCCAACCCTAAACCCTATTTGTGTAAATAGTTCAAGAAATTGTTTTACTCCTTTTAAGGCTCAAGTAAAAATGATTTCAAAATGTTAGTCGTCTTCAAATGCATTCCAAAAATTGAGGAACATACTTGCACAAAGTCACACATAGTTGCACAAATGATTTGGAAAATGAAAATTGAAAACAAGTTTGAGAAAAATAGGTTTGGACGCTAAGGGATGAGTTTCGGCCGTCCGAAAGATAGGTTCGGATGCCCCTCTTTGGTCAGTTGACCATCCGAAACTTTGATGAAAAATGAAGCTCTCAAAAGTTTAGGTTCGGACGGTGCAGGGGAGTTTCGCTCGTCCAAAACTTAGGTTCGGACGCCCCTTGAGATTTCGGCCGTCCAAAAATGTCGCAATAGGGTTTTTCATGCTTTCAGATAAATAGGTTCGGACGACCTCCAGAGTCCGAAAGGGCGTCCGAAACTTGATTTTTCAACATAACGGCTAGTTTTTGAAATGTTAACATATACGTTTTTTTGTCATCTTTTGAGAGAGTTTAAATACCACCAAAAGCATAAAAGTTTGAACACACACAACACTTGATTCCCTAAGCTCTCAATCTGAAAAACACTCTCTACAACTCTTGCACTTCACTTTGATTTTTCTAGAAACAAAAGATTAAAAGTTCATGAGCCTTTCTTGAGTATTTCATTCTTGAGCTATATAGTTTGAGTTGTAATTTTTATTAGGAATCATACTGTGAGCTTCAATTCATCTTATCCACCCTAATTGAGGGTTGTTGCTTCTTTTCTAAACAAACATTGTAAGGATTTGTAAAAGGTTTCTCAAGTGAGAGAAAAAACCTAGAACTCATAGCTTGGGATAGCTAGTGAGAAGGTTGTACCTTGTTTGGTTGTAAAAGTGGTTCTTTTGATCTCACCACTGAAAGGAGATCATATCATAGTGAAAAGGTTTGAAATCCTAAGTTGGGAAACTTAGGTAGTGGATGTAGAGCACTCCAAGGGGGAGTCTTGAACCACTCTAAATTGATTGTGTCTTCTCTCTTTACAGTTTTCATTTTTGCCATTATCATATATTGTTTATGTTTTGAATTGGTGCAATTGTATTGGATTATTGACTCATTGTGTTTCTGGATAATTGTTGTGAATATTACATTTGTTGCAATTCACAAAACTCACTCATTGTTGTTGAATTTGATTTGATTAGTGTACTAAATTTTTTAGAAACCTAATTCACCCCCCCTCTTAGGTTGCCTTAGAGCTTACACGTATGTTAAGATGTATGATCACCGCCATCATGATGTTGCTCTCCGGTTTTGTGAAGCTTGGTGTTGCACGCTCTCCATCAGAACAAACAAAGCTTTGCATCCTTACGCTGGGAGCACAACCAAAATTTTATGTTTTCATTTTTTTTAATGTTTTTAAGCTTTGTTTTTGTCATGGATTGTTTCCTGTATTGTTCTTTAGCTGTATAGTACACATACACATGTCATCTTAGCAATTTTTGGTAGGATTTTAAGTTGAGTCCTAATTTAGGATTTGTTTCCTTCATTGTAAAAAGGAATTGAATTCCTTCAATGTTTCTTTTCATCGTCTTTCTTTACAAGTATGTTATGATTTCTTTATAATCTATTTAAAGGCGTTGTTATTCGCATAATAATCAAAGATTAGAAAGAATTTTGAAGCCGATTTTTCTTTATATTGTTAAGTTGTGTCCTTAAAATCACAATTTTGGTGTAACCATAAATTAAATAATTTTTTTCGCATAATTTATTGAGTTATTCTTTCAATTCTTAAATGAGATAAAGCCAGTTAGTTTATTTAATTCAAAATTTATTGAATTAAATTAGTTATTTGTGTTAACAAAGGGGTTTTGGATTTAATTTATCCCAGGTTTCTCACTCCACAACTCTTTCTTGCGGATTTGATTGATTTTTGGTTGTTGAATTCTTGCTATCCATAACAATTGATAAGTTGGTAAATCACCAACTTATTTTCCTCATTTCATATGGAATTTGCCTTAGTTCTCTAGTAATTTGTGTTGTTCATGTTAGTTTGTTTGTTGTTTTTGGTGAAAGGACAAAATGAGAGCATGAACGAAGGAAATAGAAAAAATAGCTCAAAAAACAAAAAAAGAAAAAAAGAGTGAAAACTAGTCATCTGAAGTAACTTGCTTTAGGCTACGCCATGAATGGTATGAGATCAAATGCATGGCGCAACCTAAGAAAGGCCATGCCAACAAGGGCTGAAAAAGAGTTAGGTGCACAAATTCTAGAAAAATGATGAATGAAGGTCCAACTTGACTTAACACAAGCTATGCCATGAAGAAGACATGCCAAACTATGCAGCATAGCACCACATAGCCTACGCTAGCAAGTGGGTAAAAAGGAATAAGCATCCAAAGGCAAGATGAGGCAAAAAGTATTGCTGGCGTAACCAAGGCCAAACCACGTCATGAAGAAAACCTGCTCAAATGTACAGCGCAACCTTTGCTACCCTACGCCAAGCTCCAGAATTGCTGAAATGAGGGTCATGTAACTAACTGCAAGCTACGCTATGCAATTTGCTGCACTGAAATGTATGGCATAACCCGACTCCAGCATATGCGAGATGACTCATCATTGTACCTTTTGTACTTTTTGCGTACTTTTTACCTTTGTGGTCCTTCTCTACATTTTTTTAGGGTTTAACTTGTTTTTTAACTTCCTAGATGTAGTTTTTAGCATTTTTAGAAGTAGTAGTAGAATAAGTACTACCCAAAAACGTGAATTAATAAACTTTTAGTGAATCAAGAATAAAATTTGAGGAAATACTGTACTTTCTTCATCCCTTCTTCTCCATCAAGAAGCAAGGCAAGAAGTGAACTTCAAGGCTGAAAATCACCAATGTTTGGGTTAAAACTTGGACTTTTTCTGCAGAATTCAAGAAAAGAAGTCATCTTTACTTTGATTTTACAAAAGGGAGGCTCTCTCTCTTACTCCTGTGGCTTTTCCATTGAATTTAAACATGCTTTTTGTGCTATTTTCAGCCATGAATGGCTAGTTTCTTGATGGGTTTTTATGGGAGATGGTTATGGGTTCATTAAGGCCTGATGACATAAGCTAGTACTTGCTATGGGTATTATAAATAAAGACCTTGCATGCTTGTTTTGAGTGGGCACATAATAGTAATGCATAATGGTAGACTATGTGTTTTCATGGATGAATTTATTGGTCTAATGAATGAGTCTAATTTTTGGCATGAAAAAGGGGTTGAACCTAGAGCTATCAACCTTGAATGATAGAAGAGAATACTAGAAATGTCTTAACGTGGCTTCTTTGTAAGGTCATGAGACAAGGTACTACTCCACTAGGTAATGAGGCAATGGAGAGAAAGTCTTGGTATGGACTCTTTGTAAGACCATTGGGTTTTTCTTCTAAAATCATGTGCACTCAAGAGTGGGTAGAATCCTAGTTTAACAAGTGAACACATGATGTTGGGAGATAGTGGTAGTTCTTTATAATCTATCAACTCTTGCTCATTAACATTAGAGGGGCTGTAATAGATCTTTGTAATCTATTACATCTTGATGGAACACCTCTAATTTGTAACAAACAATATCAAGGAAACTCTCATATCAAAGGCTTGAACGTCCCATACTAAAGCTCCCAGAAGGACTCATCTTTTGGTTAAATTGCTTATACTCACTTCACTTGCTTATTGTTGGGGATTGAAGAGGAAGGGGTGCACATTTCACTCCATTTTCTATCCACTTGATATATCCAATCATCCACACACTCATACACTTTAATTGTTCACATGAACTCTTAACAGGACCCATCTCCCTGTGTAATTCGACCTCTTGCTCATCCATTGCTACATATTTAGAGTTAGAGTATTTGTTTGATTAGGCTGCACGACAAATCCTCAACAACAATCATATATATGAGATGATTTTGCACTTAAGTTCATATCAAATGACATCAGAATGCAATTGCAAGCATTTAACATATTATGGAAAGTGACAGTTCCAAACATCTATGCGACTACAAGTTCATCAATGATGCGTTCTTTGGTATGCTCCAAACAATCAAAACACGATTGAATGATATAGAATTAGCTTTAAAATCCAACACTAGAAGGTCTACTACATGGAATACTACATTTGGAGACATAAAGAATGATACAGATTGGTTTGAATATGATCAAGTTTTATCAAGGTCTCTTCAAGACAACGTAGAAAATTTTAAAGCTTAATATGTACAAGTTGTGAAATTGAGAAAAACTTGTTTGTGAAAGCAATCCCTACACCAATTCCTAGAGTTCATGTTCACAAATGCTAACGGTGTTTAGGAGTTTGCCATAATGTAGTTCAATGTCATCGCTAGTATGATATACAAAGGTTGAACTTGAGGAGATCACAATTGGGCGAGATAAAGAAGAATTTCTTTCCCACATTGAGGAAAAGTCCCCATTAGAAACAATTCAACCATCTATTGGAGAAATTCAAGAAAACGGGGTGAACCTAAATCTTTCCCTTATTGAGAAATCTCATGTGAACTTAATTTATTTTTAATATTTTTCATGATTGTAATATAAGTAATGATATTGTACATTATTGATGTTCGCTAAAATTTAGGGTGAATTAAGCCTCAAGCTCTGTAGTTTAACAGGATCAAATATATTTACAAAGCCCTAATTTCTCATGACTTTAAGGTGTATTAAGATACCGACGTGTATAGCAAGTAAGGAGTAGGGGTCGATCCCATAGGAAGGGAAAAGGACTACGATTAAGTATACGTGTGTGAAGTAGTGGGCAACTAAACAAATAAAAGATATTTAAATTATATAACTTACTAATAATCAGGAAGATAAAAGAGAAGAAATCAGTAATAATTAAATATACTCAAGAACTAATTATCAAGTAATGCAATTGGCGAGAGCGTCGTCTACTCTCGCAATTTTACCCAGAACAACAAACTAGAAGCAAGCGGTAAGTGGGATCGTATCCTCAGGGAAAGGGTAGAATTAAGAATTGTACAGTGATAGAATAAGCAATTAAGCGATGTGTAGACTAAATAGAAAACAAACGAGAAATCAACCACAATGAGAAAGGTGTGCTGCCTTGAGGGAGGCCAGTGGTAATGACTTCAATCGGTTATCCTTGACTTAGTGTTAACACATGTATGAGGGGGTCGGTTTTCTAGTGAACTTAAGATTGATCTCCTTGATAGGTCTCACAATCCTAACCCACCATGCTCCTCTATCTTCCCTTGATAGGGCAAGATTTAGGCTCGCTTCCTAATTCCAGATCCCTATCTGACACTACACTAAGACAAGTACTAGTGTGCAAATGATCCTAAGTCTTTTCATTCCTTGACCTCCACTGTCAGTGGATACCGCACAGTAGAAAATCGCTTCCTCACTCAGATCTTAGGACTCATACATAGGTTGTTCTATGTTCTGTTGGTTTCATTCCAATTTCCTTTAATTGCACTGAATTGATTTCAGTGGATACCGCAAATCATATAAAGGCGTAATCGTGAGTGAGTAAATATTGAAATGAAACACTAACTGACATGGAACTTAAACCAAACACGAAATACGCAATTCAAATGTCTCAAAACGATATTAAGTCATTACACCTAATCCCTCAAGCAGCACTAAAAATCTAGCCGATCATGTTGATCGGCTTTGAAAATGAGTTTAACAAAGCCAGATCAAACATCGCTATTACAAACGGATAGAGTTGAATGAACTCCACTCTGATCCTTAAAATCCTAGACTCTCAGAACTCCTCTCTCTTTTCTCAGTTGATCCTCTCGTCCCCAAAATGCTACCTGATCCTCCTTTCTCTCCAGCTTTTATAATTTTGCATTGCCGACTTAGCTTGGTGAGCTTCCTGGAAATTTCCTTTGTGTGCCAAGATGTTGACACGTGCTCCTGCATTTATAACAGATCATTCGGTGAAGATACGTGTACTTAAGAAACTACAATAATCAGGATACAATATTGGAAAGCTTAACTACTAAGTTTGCTAAGTAAGTTAGACAGAATGCGGAGTTGGTGTCTACGAAATGCATGAGGAAATGACTAACTAAAATGATGAAGTAACAACGCCTGAAAGACTTCCTAACCCAAGACATGACAAAAGTAAAATAGGCTAAAAATAACAAAGGGAGGAAATATGCATTGAAGTGCATGTGTGTGAAGTTGATGCATGCCAAGAGAAATGCATGAATAAAATGGAATGAAAACAGAAAAGAAAAGATGCAACAAGAACAAACAAACAGTGCTCGTGTGCTAGTGGGGTGGCGGTCGCACCGTGTGTGAGTGGCGGCCGCATCGTGTGTGCGTGTGTGAGAGGACGGCCGCATCGTGCGGCCGCCGTGAGTGGGTGGCGGCCGCATGATGCGGCAGCCGTGCATGTGTGTGTGTGTGGGCGGTCGCACGAGGCGGTCGGATCGTGCGACCGCCATGTGCAATATGTGCGTGTGTTGTGTTTTGTGTGAAGTGTGCTGGTTGTGGATTAAATGTGTTGTGTGTTGTGTGAAGTTGTGGACCTCCAAGAAGAGTAGGAGGTCAGTGTAGTGAGCTCAGGAGTAAGTGTGAGTGCTGCGTAAGTGAAGTGGTGGACTTGTGAATAGTGATTGTGGACCTCCAAGGTTTGGACTTGCAAATCATGGACTTGTGCATAGTGAATTGTGGAATTCCATGAAGACTCGGAGGTCAGCGATCTTGGAGGTCAGTGATGTTGGAGGTCAGTGATGTGCATGACTAAGTGTGTTGAATATTCGAAGATCATAGCATTTTCACATTGTTTTACAACACTTAGACATTTCTTCAGCAATTTCCAACTCATGCACATCCTAGCATAAAATCTATACACCAAGCATCAATTTCACTCATAATTCACAACAAAGAATAAAGAAAGCAGAGCAAATAAGTCGACTAAACCTCGACTTATCATCAATAGAGTGAAAAGTACCCTTGAGGAAAATGACTAGGGTTACAAAGATAGTTGGACAGGAATTCATATCATGGGAATGTTATATTTAAGGGTAAACTATTACATATAAAATAGGGTAAACTATTACATCCAACTTCATTAATTCGATCTAAGGACAAATGCCATGTAAATACCTCATAATCTCAAGTATTCAAATATCAAGTACACATAATATACGTCCCCAAAAGTTATCAAAGTACATTAATGTACTCATTTAGACACGTTGACCAACCATGTGTGTGTGTGCGATAGGTTCCACCTCAATTCATAACTCATCTACAACCACGCCATAAGTCAGGGCTCCAACAACCAAGTCTTTGTCTCAACTTTTCCTCACTAAGATATTAAAAATTCATTATTCAACTCATATTATTGAGGATTCGCTCGGCAAATCTTTAGGTTCATAAATAACACTCGTTCCCCCAGACTGTCATACTTAATTAAGGTATTTCATTAGAAATCCAGTGACATCCACATGGAGTACTATCTCACCTTCAGGTTTTAGACCCATTCCCACTCATGCACGTTCTCCATTAACTTTTTGTTTAAGAGCAGTCTCGCAGAGGAGTGACAATATAAAGCTAGAGTCTTACGGCTTCTAATCTCCGTTACCATCCATATGAGTTCTCTTAGGGTTATTATTAAAAGCAATCTCATAGAGGGATGATAGTATGAGCAAAACAAGCTTAAAAATGCAAAAGCATTAAGTACAAAAATTATCCAGGCATATTTATTAAAGAGCACAATTTAAACGAGTTATATAAGTTTCAACTGAATAAAGCGTTAAAAACACACCAACCTACTTAATGATTACAAACTCATCAATCCCTCAGTAGTTCCCCTAAATGCATAAAAATGATTGTCTCAAAATGCGAAACTTTCCATCAAAGACTCAACTCCAACTAGATAGCATATTACTTTCCTATCCCACATCGAATCTTTCGATAAAAATTCAATCATCGGCAACATGTCACTTATCACAACTCGATCAAAATTTTCAAATATTGGATACAACACAGAAATACCTAAAACCATGGTTTAACTATGAAAAAAATTATCATTACCGAATTACTTATTTACGAGCTAAGGTAAACGCAAGGGAATAACTAATACGAATGGGACAAACTAAAATGTAGAATAAAATCCTAATTCCATTAACTTAATTGTCTTCATAATGTGCAAATTGAAAAGGAAAATAACAAAATAATGGAAAATAACAAATAAAAATAACATCCAAAACAAATAAATGAAAGAAAAATAACATCCAATCAAAGAAAAACAAAAAAATAGAAAAACAGGACTACTATCATAATTCCCCCCATTGTCCTCAATGGGGAAAGAACAAAAACACCCCCTAATCTTGCTGCATCTCATCACGTGGAGGAGGTTGCAAACTGGATCCCTCTCCTCTAGAAATCTGCCACTGACGACTCATCTGCTCAATCATGTCTGAAATCTGAGTCATCTGATGGGAAAGGTTGGCATACGCCATCTTCATCTGATCAAATTTCTCATCAAAATGAGTCGTCTGGCTCGTCAACTGCTCTTCCAGCTTATACATACGGGTGTGCACTCTCACAAATGTAAGTAGACAGCGTGGTGGGAGAGGTGGTGGTGGAATCGGCTCCTCGTCCTCTTCTTGCTCCTGGTCCTGTTGTTGCCCTTGCTCTTGCTATGGCGATGGCACTAGAGGGTGTCCTAATCTCTCAAATGAATTGATCTTGTAAGCATTGAGCATGGTAGTGGTGATGACATCACGGACACCACAAAGCTCATTGGTGTCCAAAGCTTGCACTCCAGCTGCATAAAAAATAGTTGTGATTGCGGAGGGATAATACAAGCCTTTCGAGATAAAACGGCGGGCCTTCTTGATCTCTATGTCCATGATCTCCCCAACATCAATTGTGAGGCCTGTCTGAATTGCATAATTGAGCACGGCCTTGTCACTGTCACAATAAGACTGATGGATTCTTGGGATGAGCTTCCCTATGATGAAGTAATGCCACGCCTTGATTATCTTGGTCATCTGAGCTAGCTTAAGCTCAGCAATCCTGAAAGTAGCAATGATGGACGCGAGAGGTCTGGCGGAAATAGTGGAGTACACTTGTGGAACTAAAAATATACCTCCCACCATCACACGATAATCGCTATTATCTATGTCGCGCAATCTATAGTACTCATTGAACCGAGTACGGCTAACACGTACATTAACTCCTTGAATGCGAAGTATACCCTGCTGTGCAAAAGTATAATTTGCATAGAACTCCCTCACCAATGTAACATTACCACAGATAAGTTGTTGGCAAAATTGTTGCCAACGGCAATTCCTAATCTGATTTGCTATCGGTGCCACTGTGACTTCAATACCAAGCTCCTCTACGATAGGTTTTTGCGCAAGCCTATCATTATGAAATGTTTCCGCTTCTAGGCACATGGAGTGAAAGTTATCAAACCCTGCGGAATTGGGCCGTGGCGGTGGTGGAGGAGGAGGTGGTGGTGGTGGAATACCGCGTGATCTCTTTGGTGCCATATCTGTTAATATTAGAAATATTAAAAACAAACCACAAAACCAATTGACAAGATAATGTGAAATCAAGATATTACATATCGAAATACAACTTCTCACAATTAGACATCACCACTACTTAATAATGTGTTCCCCCACACTTAATTTAAAACAAATCCTCAACAACAACTATGTAATGCAAGTACTATTGCCACACTTATGCAAGAACAAAAACAAACTAATCTTAAAACACAAAAAAATTTAAATGATAACACATTACAAATGAAACATTCAACCTCCACAATGTGTATAAGTTCAAGATCACAATGTTTACAACCTTAAGACAATCTATAGTTGGCGATAAGTCAAAAGGATTCCATATAAGCATTGTAACAAACACTTGACATGCATGTTACATTCAAGCATACTTATGTGCATCTAATTCAAGCATGAATCATTAAGGAATTTTAACAAACACCTAGCATGCAATAGCATTTCAATCCTATTAAAACCAATAATCAAATATAATTGCCCAAGAAAATCACAACAATGCTTAACATTATAACAACATGATCAAGATGAACCAATCTAATATGATTACACAACACTTATGCATTCTCACGAATCAAAGAAAGAAAAAATGGTCCAAAACCGTGTCTATAATGTTCCAAAATTCAACAAATCAATCCTTGAATTCATTCATCATCACAATTCACCAAGTAATGTAAATAGAACATATAAAGCACAATTCAACATGAGATTACAACAAAATTAAGCGAAAAATTTAAAATTTACCTCTTGATGAACGAAAATCAAAATGCAAAAATCTTGTGTTTTGTGATGAAATAGAGCCCTCTACACCGTCCCAATATCTCCTAGAACGATTTGCAACCACCTAACTCTAACGAATTTCACTAGAAATTTGAATTTTTGAGTTTGTAGTTTTTGAGAAAATTTTTAAAAAGTTGAAGAATTTTGGAGTTTTAAACGGTGAATTTGTGAGTTTTTGTTGTGATTATGATCCTTACTCAACCTATAACATTAATGTGGAGTGAATTTGCAGAAACAATTAGAGAAGAAAAGATGAAGAAGAGAGGAATTCGAGTTTTTGTTTGTGTTCGTTTAAAAAAATGAAGTCTGTTTTGATTTAATAACCATCCCTGCTCGACGTCATGACGTGGAGCTTTGGACGTCGCGACGTGGGTAATCCCTATTTTTTTATCAATCGACGCTGGACGTCGCGACGTGTAACAGTGCACATCGCGACGGGGGGAGAATTTTTCACTCTTTATTAAACAAACCTGAACGTCGACGTGTAACTGTACACGTCGCGACGTTGGCGAATTTGTCTACGTTTTTGCATTTTGATCCTCAAAATCTCCCTTATTCTTTTCTCCAACCTACAAAACAAAACATTTGCACAAAAGAAACTATTAGTTAATGGAAGTTTTAGCCTAAATTCTAAATAGTAATATAAATAAACTAAATGAAACTTAAAAATATAAAATATAAACTTGGGTTGCCTCCCAAGAAGCGCTTTATTTATCGTTGAAAGCTTAAAGTCGTATCAGCTCAATTTAACCCTAACAACTACTGTAGAAGTGGAAGCAGGGATCGTATCCTCAGGGAAGGCTTAGGTCAAGATAATTGAAACAATTGTTCTAAAAGTTTTGTCACAAAACTATAGTCACGAGAAAGAATGTGATGTCAACACAAAAGAACGAAAACAGAGATGCGAAAAGAAGCAACAAGTAAGGATGAACAGATATCTCAGGATTCTAGTATCGGATGAACACAGACCTAGCCAATCTATGCTATGCAATCAAATAGCAGTGAATCTCATGGAGACCTAAACTGCCTAGAAGTTCAAGTTGTGGCTAGCATGGCGACCACACCACTCCATGTCCCTCCTGTCACCATTCCCTCCCTTGGCGAGGCTTGAGAATGGTGTAATAAACTCCGCAACGTCTCAACTCTCCAAGTTAACTACTCCAACACTCAAAATCCTAAGAACTCCCATGGCGAGGTCCATCTTAGGGTTTAAATGTCTTTGCTGTTAATATAGAGAGTTTCTTTAACACTTTTCCTAATGTCTCAATTCATCAAAACTTCCTATGGCGAGGTTTGAGTCTCAGAATTGAATTAATCACAGAAAACGAGTGTAAAGACTTAAACAATCACACTATAGTTCTTATCTCATGCAACTTCACTAACTTTGGTGAATCACTCCTCAATTTAGCATGTCAACCACAATTGAAGCTTGATCCATTCACAATTAGTGTAGAAATATGAAATTTTAACAGATTTCTATGAATAATTCAAATGTGATTTCAATCTTTATCAATTATATCAATTGCATAGCTTCGGATATACTAAATCATGCATTCATCCGTTTAGAATCCTAAGATATCACAGAATTAGCCAAAAAATTCCATATCTAACTCATGACATCAAATTCACACATCAAGCAATTGAATTCCATAGAATTGAGAAATTTCACCGATTATAGTGTAGAGGTAAGTCAATTATTGCTTCGGTTGAGTTTAATATGAGATCTCTGGTACAAATTCATGATAAAAAATAAGATCGAAGAAGAAATGTATAGAGAGAAAGAAATAGATCTAGAGAGAGAAAACGAGAGGAAAAATGAGAACTCCCGCTTTAATTCAAAAGGTAGTTGTCGAGTCTCAAATATTCGTCTCCCCCCAAAAGCCCCAGCTACATCCCCTATATATAGAGAAGTAGAAATGTAACTAATACGCTAACTAAAAATATCTATAGATATTACAAGAGTGTCCTTGAATAGCAAGACCAAAAATTAGCCTAAGATGTGAAAATTCGAAGATGAAGAACAATTCCAGCAGTCCAGCGCCTTCAGGCTATCGCAAATCACGCCTTCAGTTCGCTCCTCAGCTGCCCAGCGCCTTCCAGCTTCCACGCTCACGCCTTCACCACCCGGAAGTCCAGCTGAAGAATCAGACCAAGTTCACGCCTTCAAGCTTTGACTCTCCGCTCCTTCAGCGGCTCCGCGAACCTCCAAGCACTCGACCCCTTATGAAATCGTGCCTTCAAGCCACTGGACAGCACGCCTTCATCCGCCAGCCACAACCTGAAATTTCAGAGCTCCAACACTTAGCCAATTTCTGCTCACTCAAGCGCCTAACGCTTTATGGCAGTAACTTCCAGCCAAAATTTGACCATGATGCACTGTGAATTAGGGAAATCTTAAAACATGAATGTTATAGCCCTATGTCTTATCTTTCCATAGCCATTTGAATCACTCATTTCAGAGCTAAGACGAAAGAGTTATGGCCAACGTACTGAAGTGCGACAAAACTAGAACTTTCATGGCAAAATTGCATGGCGAGACCTCGTGGCGAGGTCTCGCCGTGAAGTGTGTGTGTGTGGCGAGACCTCGTGGCGAGGTCTCGCCGTGTCGTGCATTTGCTGTCGAGGTCTCGCGGCGAGACCTCGCCGTGAAGGTGGTTGTGGGCGAGACCTCGTGGCGAGGTGTCGCCACTTTGTGCGAGTGTGTGAGTTTGAGTGGAGTGAGTGAACAAAAGTGTGTGAGGTGTTGTGAGAGATTTGAGAGAATAACAGAAAATGTATGAAATGTTGCGAAATATTTTCAGAGAGTGAAGTGACTGTGAAAATGAAGTAGATGGAATGTGTGGATTCTGAATTCAACTTGTGATTGAGTGTTGGTGTTGTTGATGTTTTTTTCTTTCATGAATGAGAGGTGAAATGAACATGATATGTTTAAGTATGCAATAGCCTTGATTTTGTGTGCTGAATGTGTGTAGACAACATACGAGAAATCACGAGTGGGTTGAAAATGTATGTGTTGTGCATATGGTGTGTAGTGTGAAATTTATGCTGAAATAAAATGCAAAGGGAATGTTGTGTGCAAATGTGTGAAACATGAAATGAATGGTGTGAGTGTGTGTGCTGAATGTGTGCATGATATGTGTGCATGTCTGGTGCTAGTGTAGTGCGAGTGTAGTGAGGATCGTGCGAGAATGCATTCGTGAGTGTGTGCGACAGTCTTGTGCGGCGAGGTGTGTGTGCATAGTGCATGCGACGAGATCATCTCGTCGCATGAGTTGTGTGCGTGAGTGTTGTGCGGCGAGGTGACCTCGCCGCACAAGTGTGTGCGAGTGATGCGGTGAGAGTGTAGTGCTAGTGTTGTGAGGATGTGCGAGGGTAAGTTGTGATGAGTGCATAAGTGCTAAGCCAGAAACAACAACCAACTTCCATGCAAGATTTGTGTAGCCTAGCCTCAGAATTAAACTTTTTAGTAAACATGAAAGTTGTAGAGCTTTCTTTTGGCTTTCCAGTGGTTCAAGAAACCGAATCATTGGAGGTCTGTAGCTTAAGATATTGACAATCTACCAAACTGTGGCAATATGAACTCAAATATGAAAACCTGAAATAGCAATTGGAAAGACGCCCCCGTTTCTCATACTTGCACACAGAATTAGAAGAAAGTTAAAACATAAGAAATACAGTACTGAAAGAGCTTTCCAGAACCTCAAAATCTCCTCATTTGGATTAGTATTGAAAGAGTTACGCTCAAATGAAGCTGCACAATCAAATCTGCCCAAAACCCTAATTCAAGCCTATTAACATGTTTAAGTTTACTCAAAGCATTATTTCCATCCTTTTCCAATTCTTTCCTTGTTCTTGGACTTCACATACACACTTGACTCCTTTGATCGATATTTTAGCACTTTTTCTCCATTTTAAAACATCAAGTTATAAACCGTATAAATGCACAAAGTAGCACATAACACCACACATTTGCATGAAAACACAAGACAAAAGCTAAGTGATTTAACACATATAAGTTGGTATAAAACCAACTTATCAATCGTCGAAAGCTCGACGCCTGTTGCTTATTCATCCCTCGGTGACTTTTCAATAGTCACCTTTTCAACATTGTGGAAAACCCTTTCGCCTTGAGAAAAATAAATCTTTAACCTATGACCATTGACGATGAAAGAATTTCCCGTTTTCTCATTTAAAAGCTCGACTGTACCATAAGAAAATACTGTCTTTACCCTATATTGACCATACCATCTTGACTTAAGCTTTCCTGAAAAAAGTTTCAACTTAGAATTATAGAGTAAAACTAGTTGTCTGGGCTCGAACGTCTTATGTAGGATGCGTTTATCATGCCATTTCTTAGTTCTCTCTTTATAGAGAGATGCACTTTGGTATGCATCAAATAGAAACTCATCCAAATCATTAAATTCTAACAATCGTTGCTTAGCTGCCTTCCCATAATCCATTTTCAGCTCTTTTAAGGCCTAGAAAGTCTTGTAATCAAGCTCAATAGGTAAATGGCAAGCCTTACAAAAAACCATACAATATGGAGATGTAGCAATTGGGGTTTTGAAAGCTGTGAAGTAAGCCCATAGAGAATCATCCAGTTTTGTTGCCCAATCCTTCCGAGAAGGTTTCACAACCTTTTCTAAAATTCTCTTGATCTCCCTATTTGATATCTCCACTTGTCCACTTGTTTGAGGATGGTAAGGGGTTGCCACTTTATGCTGGACTCCATATTTTGTCAATAAGGCATGAAAAGCCTTGTTACAAAAATGTGTGCGTCCATCACTATTTATAGCTTTTAGGGTTCCATAACGAGTGAAAATGTACCTCTTAATGAACCCCACCACACTTTTCACATCACAAGTCGGTAATGCAATTGCTTCAATCCATTTAGAAACATAATCTACGGCTACAAGAATGTAAGAGTTACCATTAGATTTTGGGAATGGTCTCATGAAGTCTATGCCCAAATGTCGAAAATTTCCACCTCCACAATGTTGTTTAAAGCCATCTCATTCCTCCATGAATATTCACTGATGTTTGGCATTCATCACAATTAGGGCTGTAAACGAGTCGAGTCGAGCTCGAGTACCTCCATAATCGAGCTACTCGAGCGGTAAAATGGTGGTACTCGAGCTCGACCGAGTAGGCATTTTTCGAGCTCGATGGACTAATTCCCTTAATGTCAGCTAATAGTCCACCCAATTTCTCCTTGATACATTTTCAGCACCATAATAAGTGATAGGAATGAGCCCGAGTCCACATTGCCGAATCCAGCTTCCCATGATCCATTAGCAAATCTTGGTGGTCTAATGACAAGATCAAGGAGCAAGAGGATGAAGGAAGCACTACAAGCATTGTTATCAACACATTGTGAGTTGATGGCCAATGTTCAAAGGAGTTCGACACAACCATCTCAAGATGAAGTACTTTGGCATATTTCTTCAATAACAATTTATGATCCACCTTGAAGAAATAATGTGAAGGCCGAAATATTAAAGTCCAAGAAGAAGGCGTGTTTTGGGCTTTGAAATGGATCACGCCCTCTTTAATATATTTTAGGGTTTATTATGTTGTTTTTAATTAAGTCCACTTAACGATTTTATGGGCTTAATTGGCGTTTTTTATTAAGTGTTAATAAGGTATTACTTGGCCCAATTATCTTGCATGATAATGGCAAGTAAAATTTTAGGAAACTTAAGAAGTCAAATTGAGTTTTGCTACTTCATAGTTTAGGAAACAAAGGTAGCCAAATCGTGATTGGCCACGTTTGGAATAACCGTTTGCCCTAATCCTTTTTGGAAAAGGATTAGCTTATGTGTGTCACAAATCCTTTTTTGAAAAGGATTATGTTGTTAGTTGGTAGTTTCCAATTCCAAATTGGAAAGTTAGAAGTCAAGTTGTACTTTGCAACATTTAGGGTTTTATTTCCTTTTCCAATTGGTAGAGCCGAAACTCATCTCTATATAAAGAGATCATTGTAAACGTTTTTAAACATGTTGAATTGAAAGAATTTTGGCTTTGCTAAATTAAATTTGACATCACCAACGTGAATTATTCTTGAGTAATTCATAAGACCCGCCAAACCTTAAGTGAGGAACTTTAGGTAAAGCTTACAAGTTCTAGATTTATAGAACCGGCCAAACTTGATAGGTTTAAACTTTTGATTTACATTAGTTGAACTGATTCAATTTGTGTTAACGTTGGGGTTGGGTTAATTTTAATCTTGCCTTTTCGTTCCATATCTCTTTTCCGCAAATTGTGTTCTTGTTTCTTGAATTGAGTTTTTGGTGCACAACAGTCCGAACTTGTGGAAAATTCTTGTGGATTGGACTTCATCCTACTCCATTCGTATCAATTGGTATCAGAGCAATCCAGGTTGTTCATCAAATTCGGTAATTAATCTTTTTATTTGAGTCTTGTTCTTGTTTTTCTCTTCTCGGATCTTGTCCTTCTTTGCGTCCTTCTTGCTGTTTTGTTGCGTCAATTTCTGCAGATTTTGTGGTGTCTTTTTTTTGCTGTTTTCGTGTCTTTATTGCTGTCCAAGGTCGTCATAGTTCTGCCTTTAAATTACGTCAAAATCGCATGCAATTTGTTTGCTAAAATCTGTCCAATTCGTGTTCATCTCTTGTTCGGATTTTTGCGATTTTTGTTGTGTTGTTCTTGCTGTTTTGTGTCGTGTTTTGCTGCTGTTTTTCTTCATAATTCTGCATTGTTTTTGTTCATCATCATAGTGTGGAATTCTTGAGTCATTCTTGCTGAAAATCACGTCCAAAGAATTAGGGTTTGTCAAACTAGAGTTTGTGAAATTAGGGTTTCTTATTCAAAATTTCATAACTTCCTTGTTTCTCATCCTTTTCTTGATCTTTCTTTTGTGTTATCTTCATCATTCTATTGCCATTAAAGTGTGTTTCGATCAAACTTTTTCACCATCTCAAAAAGACGAGTTCTTGACCACTTTCTTGAAAATCTTGATTTTCTTGGAAATCCGAAAGTGCTCAAATTTGAATCTTGAAGACATATTCTTGCTCTTTGTGATATTTCTTGAATCTTTGGTAAAAGTGGTATCTTCAAAATCGAAATTTTGTTGACTTCTTGATACATTGAAGTGGTTGAAAATTTAGGGTTTATCAACAATCTCAAAAACCCTAGTTAAGCTTTTTGTCAAAAAAAAAAACAAAAGAGGCCATTACAAAAAAAAAAAAAGACCAAGTAAAAATCAGCCCAAAGGCATTTGGTCTAAAGTGAAAACAAAAAAACAAAAAAACAAAAAAAAAATTTTATTTTTTTTTCGTATTTAATTTTATAGTTCGGACGCCACTTTTGGACCCCTTACCCGTCCGAAACTACCGTCCGAACCTCGACAGAGAAGTCACAAATTTTCACAAAATTTCGGACGCCACTTTCGGACCCCTGACCCGTCCGAAACTACCTTCCGATCCTCGACAGAGATTTGAAATTTTTTTAACAAAGTTTCGGACGCCACTTTCGGCCGTCCGAACCTTTGTTCTACCGTCCGAAACTCGGCAGAGAGTTTCTATATACTATAACTTCAAACCTTCATAACTTTCTCATTTTTAATCGGAATTGAGTGATTCAAAAACACATCTTCTTGTTATCTTCTCTAGTTTCTGAATTCGTAGCTTTCTGAAGTTAATCTGTTTATACCCCATACGTGATCTTAAAATCTTCTTGTGACGTGAATTTTTCTTTTCAAACTTCTTTGGTTTTGCTTTTGTGAATTGATTTGTTTGAACTAATTGGTTGAGACTTGTTCTTAAAATCGACAAACAGTAAGCTTCAATTAGTTTGAGAGATTCATTGAGAGTATTTAGATAGGGTATACACGAGAAACGCCATTACACTAGAGAGGAGAGTATTACTCACCAAAAGTGAGAACCCGAGAGGTTTTTTTATTTTGTTATCTTTTGTTGTTTTTACTAACTTGCAGGAACAATGGAGGGAGATGATAAAACACCTCAAGGACAACCCCAAACGGATCAAAAATATATTAATGATGTTCTATTTGACATGATCCGAAAACTCAATCTAAAGATTGATAATTTAACCATTTTTCCGTCACCAAAAAAAGGTTCTACTTCTCGACAGAATAAACATGAAGAAGCCGAGCCTAGTGATGAGGAGAATGAGGAGTTCATGGATTCTCCTAAAGATGGTAAGAAATCTGAATTGTCAATTAGTGGAGTTAAACTAGCATTGCCTACTTTCCATTGCAAAGCAGATCCGGAAGCTTATTTTAATTGGGTTCGAGAGCTTGAACACTTCTTTGAAGGTAATAGCTATCCCGAACATAAGAGGTATCGCCTAGCCTTCATGCACCTCAAGGATTATGCAAGTTTGTGGTGGGATAAGGTAATGAGATCTAGACGTGAAGATGACGAACCACCTATTCAAACTTGGAAGCAAATGAAAGCGCTTATGAGGAAGAAGTATGTTCCATCACATTATAGCCGAGAGCTCAACAGAAAATTGCACTCCCTTGTGCAAGGAAACAAAACCGTGGAGGAATACTACCATGAGATGGAAGCTCTCATGATCAAGGCCAATGTTCGTGAAGATCCCGATTCAACAATTGAAAGATTTCTTAAAGGTATGAATTCTGAATTGTCTTATCATGTTGATTTACAATCTTATGTTGATATTAATGAGCTTGTTTATAAAGCTATTAAGATTGAAAGGCACATGAAAGGTAAGAACAGGTTCACACAACAGAATCCACCATGGCAAAGGGATTTGAAATCTAAATCAGCCCCTTTCACTCCACCAACAAAACCAAGGCAATTTACCTCAAACCAGCCATCTAGTGCGCCTCCTTATGTCCCAAAATCAGTCCCCAAAGCTGCTGAAAATGCCCCTAAACCGGCGACAACTTCTGCTCCAAGATTGAGGGATATTAGATGTTTTAAATGTCAAGGCAATGGTCACTTGCAAGCCAATTGTCCTACTGCCCGGATCATGATTACTCTAGATACTGGAGAAGTGGTAAGTGATGATGATTGTGCCGACATGCCACCTCTTGAAGAAAAGTACCAAGATGATCAAAGTGATGAGGGTGAAAAGCTTGATGAGCCGACCTACTCAGTTGGTAACTTTTCTTTAGTTTCTCGCCGTGTTCTTAATGTTCAATCTTTGGAAGATAATGATTTGATGCAACGTGATAACATATTTCACACACGCTGTTTAGTGCAAAACATGGTTTGTAGTGTGATTATTGATAGTGGTAGTTGCACAAATGTGGCGAGCACCTTACTTGTTAACAAACTGAATTTGAATTGCATGAAACATCCAAAACCATATAGGCTTCAATGGTTAAATAATTCAGTTGAAACTCGTGTCACTAAACAAGTAAAGTTTTCTTTCACCATTGGTAAATATGTTGATACTGTTTTATGTGATGTTGTTCCAATGGAGGCTAGTCATATTTTACTTGGTAGACCTTGGCAATTTGATTGTGATGTGCTTTATCATGCCAAGAAAAATTTTTACAGTTTTGTGCATAATGGTAAAAAGTATAGTCTTCATGCTTTAACTCCTGCTCAAGTTTTTGAAAATCAAACTCGAATTGCACAAGCTTGTAAAGACATAAATGAAGCTAAGAAGAAGAAGGAACTAGAAAAACAACAAAACGAAAAATCTAATTTAGGCCGAGATGTAGTTAATAAGAAATCTTGCTGTTTTGCTTCTTCTAATGAGATTAAGAGAGCATTGATTAATAGGCAGTCCTTATACTTAATGTTTAGCAAGGAACTTATACTTGTTGTTGACAGTGATAACCTTGCTTCTTTGCCTAGTGCCGTGTACTCTCTTTTGCAGGAATATAGTGATGTGTTTCCCGAGGAGTTACCAATAGGTTTACCACCTATTCGTGGCATTGAGCACCAAATTGATTTCATCCCAGGAGCTCAAATTCCAAACCGACCAGCTTATAGAGCAAATCCGAAGGAAACAAAAGAGATTCAACGTCAATTGGATGAACTCCTTGACAAAGGTATTGTGCATGAGTCTCTTAGTCCATGTTCAGTTCCTGTTATCTTAGTCCCTAAAAAGGATGATACTTGGCGAATGTGTGTAGATTGCCGTGCTGTTAATAAGATTACCATTAAGTATAGACATCCAATTCCTAGATTAGATGATATGCTTGATGAATTGCATGGATCTTCCATATTTTCCAAAGTTGATTTGAAAAGTGGGTACTACCAAATACGAATGAAAGAAGGAGATGAATGGAAAACTGCTTTTAAAACAAAGTATGGGTTGTATGAATGGTTAGTTATGCCTTTTGGTTTATCTAATGCACCTAGTACTTTCATGAGGCTTATGAACCATGTTTTTCGTTATTTCATTGGAAAGTTTGTGGGAGTCTACTTTGATGATATCTTGATATATAGCAAATCACTTGATGAGCATGTTGAACATTTAAAACTCGTGTTTGCTATATTGCGTCAGAACCAATTATATGCTAACCTTAAAAAGTGTTCTTTCTGTTTGGAATCTATTATCTTTTTGGGTTATGTTATAAGTTCTCAAGGCATTGCTGTTGATGAGTCAAAAGTCAAGGCAATCATAGATTGGCCGAGACCACAAAATGCTAGTGAGGTAAGAAGTTTTCATAGATTAGCAAGTTTTTATAGGAGATTTGTTAAAGACTTTAGTTCCATTGCTGCACCTTTAAATGAACTTGTTAAAAAGAATGTCACCTTTGCATGGAATAAAGAACATGAAAACGCCTTTAACACTTTGAAGTATAAATTGACTCATGCCCCTTTACTTGCTTTGCCGAATTTCAATAAAGCTTTTGAGATACACTGTGATGCCTCCGGGATTGGTATTGGTGCTGTTCTTATGCAGGAATCAAGGCCCGTGGCTTATTTCAGTGAAAAGCTTAATGGGGCATCTTTAAAGTATGCAACTTATGACAAGGAGTTGTATGCATTGGTAAGGTCATTGCAGGTTTGGCAACACTACTTATGGCCAAAAGAATTCATAATCCATTATGATCATGAAAGTCTCAAATTCTTAAAGACTCAAGGTAAGTTGAATAAGAGACATGCAAAATGGTTGGAATTCATTGAAACTTTTCCTTATGTGATTAAATATAAATATGGTCAAGAGAATGTGGTAGCTGATGCTTTATCTAGGAGATATGCTTTATTTACCTATTTACATGCAAAGCTACTTGGATTTGAATTGATTAACGACTTGTATAAGGAAGATGTTGACTTTGCCGAATCTTATGAGCCGAATGGTGATTATTTTGTGCATGATGGTTTCTTGTTTCGCAAGGATAAATTGTGCATTCCCTCATGTTCCATTCGTGATTTACTTGTTAAAGAAACCCATGGGGGAGGGTTAATGGGGCATTTTGGTATTGTTAAAACACTTTCTGTTTTGAATGAGCACTTTTATTGGCCTAACATGATTAAAGATGTTAAAAGTGTTTGTGAAAAATGTATTGTGTGTAAGCATGCTAAGTCCAAAGTAATGCCTCATGGTTTGTATCAACCTCTGCCTGTTCCTAGCAACCCTTGGATTGACATATCTATGGATTTTGTGTTAGGGTTACCTAGATCACGCACTGGTAATGATAGCATTTTTGTTGTGGTTGATAGATTTAGTAAAATGGCTCACTTCCTTGCATGTTCTAAATCTAATGATGCTACCAAAATTGCTGACCTTTTCTTTAAGGATATTGTACGTTTGCATGGAATTCCTAAGAGTATTGTCAGTGATAGAGATGTCAAGTTTTTGTCACATTTTTGGCGTACACTTTGGAATAAATTAGGCACAAAATTATTGTTTTCCACTGTTGCACATCCACAGACTGATGGTCAAACAGAAGTAGTAAATCGTACATTGTCTAATTTGCTTCGTGCTATCATTCAGAAAAACTTAAAGAATTGGGAGAATTGTTTGCCACACATTGAATTTGCATATAACCGAACTGTTCATAGTTCTACTGGTTATTCGCCTTTTGAAGTTGTGTATGGATTTAATCCTTTAACTCCCCTTGATATTTTGCCTCTTCCTATTAATGAGTTTGTTAATGTGGAAGGTAAAGCTAAAGCTGATTTTGTAAGGGAATTGCATGAAAAGGTTTACAAAAATATTCAAAGGCGTAATGAGCAATATGCAAAACAAGCCAACAAGGGCAGAAGATAAGTGATTTTCGAACCTGGAGATTGGGTTTGGATTCACTTGAGGAAGGAAAGGTTTCCTGAAAAGAGGAAATCTAAACTTCATCCAAGAGGAGATGGTCCTTTTCAAGTATTCGAAAGGATTGGAGAAAATGTATATAGAATCGAACTACCTAGTGAGTATGGTAATGTTTCATCTACTTTCAATGTTTCTGATTTGAGCTTATATGATGTAGGTGATTCGAGGACGAATCCTTTCCAGGAGGGAGGGAATGATAGGAATGAGCCCGAGTCCACATTGCCGAATCCAGCTTCCCATGATCCATTAGCAAATCTTGGTGGTCCAATGACTAGATCAAGGAGCAAGAGGATGAAGGAAGCACTACAAGCATTGTTATCAACACATTGTGAGTTGATGGCCAATGTTCAAAGGAGTTCGACACAACCATCTCAAGATAAAGTACTTTGGCATATTTCTTCAATAACAATTTATGATCCACCTTGAAGAAATAATGTGAAGGCCGAAATATTAAAGTCCAAGAAGAAGGCGTGTTTTGGGCTTTGAAATGGATCACGCCCTCTTTAATATATTTTAGGGTTTATTATGTTGTTTTTAATTAAGTCCACTTAACGATTTTATGGGCTTAATTGGCGTTTTTTATTAAGTGTTAATAAGGTATTACTTGGCCCAATTATCTTGCATGATAATGGCAAGTAAAAGTTTAGGAAACTTAAGAAGTCAAATTGAGTTTTGCTACTTCATAGTTTAGGAAACAAAGGTAGCCAAATCGTGATTGGCCACCTTTGGAATAACCGTTTGCCCTAATCCTTTTTGGAAAAGGATTAGCTTATGTGTGTCACAAATCCTTTTTGGAAAAGGATTAGGTTGTTAGTTGGTAGTTTCCAATTCCAAATTGGAAAGTTAGAAGTCAAGTTGTACTTTGCAACTTTTAGGGTTTTATTTTCTTTTCCAATTGGTAGAGCCGAAACTCATCTCTATATAAAGAGATCATTGTAAACGTTTTTAAACATGTTGAATTGAAAGAATTTTGGCTTTGCTAAATTAAATTTGACATCACCAACGTGAATTATTCTTGAGTAATTCATAAGACCCGCCAAACCTTAAGTGAGGAACTTTAGGTAAAGCTTACAAGTTCTAGATTTATAGAACCGGCCAAACTTGATAGGTTTAAACTTTTGATTTACATTAGTTGAACTGATTCAATTTGTGTTAACGTTGGGGTTGGGTTAATTTTAATCTTGCCTTTTCGTTCCATATCTCTTTTCCGCAAATTGTGTTCTTGTTTCTTGAATTGAGTTTTTAGTGCACAACGGTCCGAACTTGTGGAAAATTCGTGTGGATTGGACTTCATCCTACTCCATTCGTATCAATAAGCTTCTCTTCTTGCCATTCCAATGTAGCTGAAATCACTACAGGAAAAGTATTATTATCTCCCAAGAAGGCATATTTAAGATGTGATGGGAGTGGCTTAAGCTCTAATTTTGGTGGTTCTTCAGCTGAAAGTTTCAGCCTATATTCACTGCAATCAAGAACTTCAATTGACCTCACCTCAATCGGCTCCTCACAAACATTATCATTTAGCTCATAATTGGAAGTATCAAGAAAAACACCTTTGACCATGAAAAATCAAGTATTAATGTCTCTAGGATGTTTCATAGCGTAATTAACATTAAATGTTACATCTTCGCCATTGACACGAAAAGTGATTATCTTGCTACATGCACCAATTAAAGCATTTCCAATTGCCAAGAATGGTCTTCCAAATATAAGAGGAACCTCTTCATCCTTCTCCATGTCCAAGATAATAAAGTCCACTGGAATTGTGAACTTATCAACTACTACCAAAATATCTTCAATGATGCCCATAGGAGTGATGATGGATCTATCAGCCAACTGAAGAGTGATAGCTACCGGTTTGACTTGCTCACCCATTCCCACACTTACAGCTATAGAGTATGGCATTAAGTTAATACCATCTCCCAAATCAAATAATGCCTTAGCAAAATATCTTGAACCAATTCTACATGGGATTGTGCAGCTTCCTGGATCTTTAAGCTTAAGGGAAAGATTTGTTTTCATTAAGCATTGCCCGACCTCATTCAATTGGATAACCTCCTCATATTGCAAAATCTACTCCTTATTTGAAATAAGATCTTTCAAGAATTTTGTATAATTAGGTATCATCTTCACCAAATCCAACAAAGGTATTTCCATATGGAGCTGCTTAATCATCTCAGCAAATTTACTGAACAGTATCTTCTTCTTTGATGACTGTATCCTTTGAGGAAAAGGAAATGGTGGAGCACATTCTGGAAAGTTAAAACCACTTTAAGGATTTTTCTTTCTCCCTTTGCTGACACTTTCTTCCTTATGTTCTACTTGCTTGAGAGCATCTTCCTTCTCAATTTGAACCTTGCCAGCATCTTGATCATCCTTTGGAGAAACTTCTTCAATAATAGTTAGAGATTACATATCCTTACCACTTCGAATTGTCACAGCATGACATTGCTTTTCCTTTTGAATTGGGGAGAGTATCACTTGGTAAAGTTTCTACTGGTCTATTATGCACTTCAGTTGTGAGTTGGCCTATTTGAATCTCAATATTCTTAAGGAGAGCATTATGCTCCCTAAACATCCTTCCATAAATATCCATTGTTTTCTCCACATTGGCTACTCGCTATTGGCATTCTCCAAATAGCTTGTCCATCTTGGCCCCCAACACTCTTCTAACATCGTCAATTGATGCTTGTGAAGTACCACTCTGTGTGTTTTGTTGGTTTCCATAGCCAGGTGGATAAGTTGGTCTTGATACATTATACTATAGGCGATTTTGTCCTCCTTGATACCATTGATTTCCACCAGATGGCTGCCACTGATTTGAGTTAGTATTCCAATTGAAGTTGACATACTGCACTGGCTCATTAGTGACTTGAGGATATTGATCCATATGATGCGCCCCTTGGCATAATCCAAAAGATTGAGTGATTTTGTTTGTCAAGGCCGCATGAATACTGGCCAGTTGGCCCTACATGGTTGACATTTGTGCTTCCCCGTTGAGTGTTTAATCCAAATCTAACATACCAATTGGCCGTCTTCCATGGTTACTTCTTGCAGTGGGCAACATCAGCTCATTACTTACTATACGCTCAAAAATCTCTTCAACTTCTTCTAGTGATTTATCACGCAAATTTCCTCCAGCTGAAAGATTTACCAAATGCATAGTATCAAAATTGAGTCAATTGCAAAAGAAATTTAGCTCTCTTCCCGGCTCCAACCCACTGTTTGGGCATTTATTGAAAAGTTCACGAAATCTATCCCAAGCTTCTGTGAATGACTCATTATCACCTTGACGAAACTGCATGAAATCCATCCAGATCTTATCTATTCGGGATGGAGGAAAGTATTCAGTCATGAATCTCCTTTTAATCTCATCAAAAGTTTCAATTCTCGCCCTATTAATAGAGTTATACCATCTTTCAGCTACTCCTTGAAGAAAGAAATGGAACAACATTCTCTTTAGGACATTATGCGGAATAAGTGGGAGATTGCTCCTGTTACACACTTTAAGGAATGTCCTTAAATGTGCATATGGGTCTTCAGTACTCATCCCATGAAAAACCTGAGCATTTTGAATCAAATTAATGAAAGATGACGGAATTTGAAAATGCTCCCCAGTGTCAATAAAAGGTGAATCCAAGTTGTCCATTCGAGGCTCATAATGATCACCAAACTGACACCGCGGTACCACAGGTTGTGCTGGTGGAATATTTAGAGAGTCCATCACTGGAGAAACAACCACATTTGGCTGATTACCTTGTGCAACCATTGCTTCGAATTCCAATTTCTTCTTAACACACAAAGTTCTTGCAAGTTCTAGGTCGTACTAATATTCAGCTAGTTCAAATGGTCTTGTCATGGGCATGCAAAGTAGAAATTTAAATAGTAATAGAAATACGAAAGAAAATTAAAACTAAAATAAAAATAAAATTTCAACATGAATGCTCTCCCTGACAGCAGCGCCAAAATTTGATAAGGGCAAATTATGTGTGTAAAATAAATGCGATCGTGGTTGCTATTCACCCCTAATAAAAAATAAGCTAAACAACCCCGTGAAGGTGATAGTATAGCGACTTCGTTCCCTCACGGAGAGGACTATGTTGAAATTCTAAATAAAATATTTTTGAATTTTTCTTTTTAATGTTACTCTTAAACTAAAACAAGAAAGTAAATAGCAAAAAATTAAAACAAAGATGGTGATTTGATTAAACTTCGAATTAAGCAAGTGTACTCCCGAGATTATATTTTAGGGTTACATAAAAATCACATAAATACATTCTATCTATGGTCATGCAAGAACAAGGGTAAATAACATAACTCACGCCCTCCTATATGGTACGAGGCAAGGAATTATTCAGACACTTACCTATTTAGATATTAAATAATTCATTAAACCCTCCTATGTGGTAAGAGGCAAGGTTTACTTCCTTAATTAATCCGGAATCTAGTGCAACTACCAACTCAACCAAACCCTCAAATTCAACCTCTCCTTTATGGCGGAGGCAACGACCGAACCAGTCACGCTAATCCTTTGTGTCAAGAGGCAAGAGCTAAGGTGAAATTAATCTATCAATTCACAACCAACCCGCAAAAGATTCCAAACAACCCACTCTAATCCTCCTATGTAGTAAGAGGCATGATTAAAGCAAGTTATCTCTAAATAATTTACTGCACTTTAAGCAAATATCCATCATATATAATCCTGCGCTAAATCATACATAATTATGAAGAACACAGCAAAACTCATTCCACAAAGACCATAAGATAGAATTTAGCATGTAAATTAAGCACACAACCCCTTATTCATAATCCCAAAATCACAATAAATTTAGCCAAGCATGGCTAAATTGAACATCATAATATTAAAATTAATGCACACTATTGAAAACATAAATTAAAAGGAAAAATAACACCTTGAATTGTGAATCCTTGGAAAAAAAATTTATCTCTAAATCAATGAATTCAATAATTAATGATGTTCCCAAATTCGTACAGCTGCAATTCTCCGTGCAATAACAGAAGATGAAAACTCTAGTTATTACAAAGAGAAAACCCTTGCTTAAAATCTCCCAAAGTTTTCACCCATTAAAAAGCTGTAACCCTAGCCTATTTATAGTGATTCTATAAAAATATTAGCAAATAAGATCTTCACAAAAACCTTGTCGAATAAGAAGTCTCAAAGTGGGTTGAAATCGCAAATTTTTTAAATTAACTGGCGAAATCACGCGATTCCCGACGTCGTGATGTGCAGGGTCGCACGTCGTGACGTCCACCCATGTTGCGACATAGGAGGGGTCCCGACGTCGCGACGTGGCTCACTACCATTTTCTCCAAAATGCCAAAAAATCAACCAAAAATCAATTTTAATTCGCATTTTTGACGTCGCAACATGGAGGGTCTCACTTCGCGATGTCTACCACATCGTGACTTGGAGGTACCAACGTCGCGATGTGGAGAAGATCTTCACTATATACACGAACGTTCTTCAATTCTTCCTCCACTTTGTATCCCATTTGACTCTAGTATGATTTTCCTCTTCTAAGCATAAACCATGATCGACAAACCTACAAATAAGACACTAAAACAAATAAAAAAGAACAAGAACGATCAAAGAATTAAGTATAAAACACTAAATAAAAGGTGAATAAATTCACCTTATCAGCAAAATTTATACTTGGTTGAGAGAGATCAAAAGGTTTACCTAACAAGTAAGATTCAATACCATAATTAGCCTTTCTTTTTCCTCTTTTCATTCCTTCATCAATGGAAACGTTTTTCCCTTTAGCTGTTAAAGAAGTAATTTCTATCGCATCATCACTTAAACGCTTATTAATTTAATTCCAAAATCTCTCATCTTCTCATTTGCTTTCTGAACATTTTCTTTTAAAGAATTGTTTATTAGTAACCTTATATCTGTAGGAACTTTTTTGCATACAATAACATTACCTTTTACTGCAGCAAGATGTTGTTTCATCCCATTGATACTCACACCTACTAAAGAACAATGACAAAATTCATATATGATGAATTTTTTCCTATTAGCATTCACCCTTGTGTCATATACTTCCAAATTAATTCTACTTTTTGTCTAAAATTTTGTCCAGAGCTAATTGATTCTTCTTTACTAGGTGTGGAGTGTGAGTCAACTCTCTCCATAAACCTGTAATTTACAAGAAGATGAAAGTTAATAAGATTTTTAAAAAGTTGATAGTAAAATAAATTGTTTTAAATGAAACAAATTAAAATTAATTTAAATGATATTGGAAAATAGAAAATTGAGGATAAGTTGATGAATACAATGAAACTAACATAAAGACAAATTTATAATATTAAATTTAAAAAACTGCAACTTTGTCAAAGCATTGGCTGCAATCTAACTATGTGGCTATTAAATTTGAAATATAGTAATGGCATGCAAAAGTTTCTTTGATAATGTGCAAACCACACAGCTAATATAAATGAGTAATGTTTGAGTATATAAATGATAATATGCCACATGACATACATGCAACTATTTCAATATAATTTGAGTATAAATGATAATATGACACATGACACACATGTAACTATCTCAACATAATTAAGATGGATAAATCAATTAGAGTTGACAAAAATTACAACTATGTACTGTATCTATGGTTAGGCCAAGACTCTAGCTTGTATCAACAAATGCACACATTACTAATTACTTTATATAATCGAATATATGATGCCTTTCTGCTAGTTCAAAATTATTGTATATTTACATGCCCTAACAATTAACTATATATGCTACAAAGACATTTCAACATTAGTAATGTGTTTGTCCTTGACAAACAACTTAATGATATAAGTTGTAATTTAATATGCTACTGCAATAACAATGAGATGAGATTCAAACTAAGATGCCTTAATCTATGAAAACATAAACATACAAACCTCCTAAATGTATAGTCCAGAGTAATCAACTATCAACCTATATTATAAGCATGAGATTCAAAGGCATTCAAATATTGTTATCTAAAAAAATCATGCACTTTGTATAGTTTAAAATCTTTCTTTAACAAGCAAGTTTCAAAGTCGACATTCAACCAATGAACAAATATATAATATAACAAACATGTATTTATTTATGAAACAAATCATACAATTAAACTATAATATTGACCTTACAAATCATACAAAGGTATATACTACATACTACTTCTCAAGAAGGAGATAAAATATTTTTTCCCCTAAATATTATCTTTAAAAGAATAAATTCCACTCTTTCTTGTTTTGTATTAATATTGACCGTTCTGAAATATCATATTCTGTGCATGATGATGTCAGATATCACCAAGTGCTGTGAGGTACTCCGGAGGTCATGTGCGCCTGAATCTGTCACCTAAAACCTAGAAGACCTACAACACACACGTTAGAAAATACCCCCGTGTTGTACTGGGGAGTATGCTCTGATGCTTAAGTCAGTTTGGGACCCTGAGCAATAAGCTTAACACATAATGTAAGTTGTAGAGAAAGTAACCCTTACCAGGTGATAATAAGGTTACTTTTATAGAGTCGTACCTGGTAGAATTCCAGTAGGATTGGAACTCTCAGTTCATAAGTAGATTCATCACTAAGAACTCGGGTTCGAATAGGATTTGTACAATAAGAGTCCTAGTACAATTCAACCCTTATCAATAGCCCCTCAGATCGGTTGAGATGACTTGGATCTAATCCGATCTGATCAATGTCAGCTATATCCTCCACACACCTTACGCCTTGTCCGACCTACATACTCGTTCTTTGCCATACAAGCCCCAAGTATATTGGAGATAACAGAGTACCTCTCTGTGTGTGATAAAATGACGAACTCTGTAGGTATGCCAATGCGCCTTGTGCATTTAATCCGAACTCGGACCAGTTGTGGTGATAAATATAATCCTTTGGTATATTTGTTATATTCCATCTGTAACCCGAAAAAATTCCGAACTGCAAAAGTTCGTAAGACTTCAGAAAGACTTGCTCGAAAGCCCTAGTAAGTCAGCCAATGCACATACAACTTCATGGAATATGTTCTCAACTCTCAAGGTATTTTAGCCCCAGTTTGGTTGAGGTTTGCGCGCTCAAAGAAAGCTACAAAAAATCTGCCAAACTCCGGACCTTGTACTAATGTCACTGAATCGTCGCCAGCTATACATTTACTAATCTCTAGATAATATCAATGGTGGAGATCATCCAACCCATTAGCCCATGAAGACTTTATAAATAACCTTGGTTTAGAATTTGAAAATTTCACCTTGTGCAAGCTAACATATCCAGGCAGATTGAATCTCTAGCTCGAATTCCATATTCTTCCAAACTGCAACCTAAACCTGAACTCAGCTCATCTTCTCAATCAAGTAAGCATGTTTGCCTCTGATCATTCAAATTCCTCCTCAACTTTTAACTCAGTGTCTAGATTGGGAGAATTAGGTAGTCCTAATTCTCCGAACTCGGTGTCTAGTACCTCAAGGGAACCTAGGACTATAGAAAACTGAACTGAATATCAAAATACTGTGCGATCAAGTTATGAAACCGACCTTCTGACCAATACATCCAATCTTATAGTTCATACTGTTAACAAAAATGTTGAAGTAGGATGCAGTACGGATGCTCCCCGAGAGCTTTTATCTATGTTAGATATGTTAGATTCTATTCTCTCGTATAACGAGGTAGAAAACTTAGCCAAACAAAGTTTCATTCCTGCCGACATAGGAGCCCGAACTCCGTTACTCGTTGAGGTTGCTAGATGACCTCCGACGGGTTTTATTAGTGTGTTTGCCGAACATTTCGTAGGAGGTTAGATTTCCTCTTTCTAACTTTCTGAAATCTATTCTAAATAAGTATGTTCCCTCACTCAATATACTCCCAATACCATCCGAACTCTGAGGAGGTTTGAGATGATCTACCAACACTTGGGCATTCCATGTACTACCTCTCTATTTAGATACATATATAACCTAAAATCCTCAGGTCGGGACCTTGGATGGTTTTACTTTACTGACAGGTATTTCGCGTACTTGCAATTTTAATCCCTAAACTAGTGTATAAGCAATGAGTAGGGTATCGTATCCACAGGGAAGGGGATGGTTTCCGAAATTCCAAAATCGCTCTAAGTTTTGTGACAAACAGAACAACAAGCACAGAAAATAAGATTGTAAATGCAACCAACACAGAATGTAATGCAAACAAAGAAAAATGAAATACAAATGAGGGAGAAGGATGCTCTAGAGTTCTTTCCGGATGAATGCTAACCCAAGAAATTTGTGCAGTGCAATTAACATACATGCCAAACAATGGAGGAGAAATAGCTGCCTAGAAACCTAGACTATAGTTGGCATGGCGACCGCACTACAATCTAAGCTTCCTAACACCATCCTTTCCCATGGCGAGGCCTAAGGATGATGGATTTCGCACCGCAACCTTCTCAATTTCCTAACTCTAACTCTCTAACGTTCATCTCCTAGAAACTTCCCATGACGAGGCCTGAATCTAGCTTCCTATGTCTTCGTTAGAATTAGGAAATCTTCTCACACCTTTATCTAAAGATTTCGTGACCTAAAAACTTCCCATGGCGAGGCCTGGATTCAGGAAACGAACATACAAGGCAAGTGTGAAAACTCATTTCATGCTCCAGTTCTTATTTCACAGAATTCTTAGCAAATACTGGTGAATTAAGGTTCAATTCAGTATGGCAACCGCAACTAAATCTCAATTCAACAACACCGATTCAAATTCATGAAACTCAACAAATTTCAAAGTGCAAACCAAGCATGATCTCAATTCTTAATAGGTTAAGTAAATTGCACCGCACAAAGTCATTTAAATCAAGCATTCATCATTCAAAACCCTAGAACATCGCACCTTTAGCCATAACACGGCATTCTCAGCTCATAATCATGAAAATACAATAAAACAAAATTCATTTCCACTCTATTGGAAGAATTTACCGATCAAAATACTCAGAATTGTGAAATGCTTCGTTCATTGAAAACAAAGGGAAAATTCTAGAGAGAGAAACTAGAGAGAGAAAGAGAAAAACGAGAGAAAAATTCTCGCTCTCAAAATCAAAGGTCGGTTCTCCCCCCTAGAATACTTGTCCTCCCCCCCTTCTAAATCTAACTAAATCCCCTATTTATAGAGGTTACAAAATGTAAATAGTACGCAAACGTAAATTGATTGAGTATTTAAAAAAATGCCATTGCAAAGAATTTCTCCAAACGTGCAAAAATTTACTAGGCAATAGCTTCACGCCTTTAGTCTTGATCTCTAACGCCTTCAACAAGGTTCTAGCGCCTTCCAGCTTACCACGAGCGCGCCTCCAATTCAGTCCAAAGCCCTCGAATGCACTGCCTCAATCACGCCTCTACTACAGTGGCTTGTCGCGCCTTCAACAGCTTTCCTGCGCCTTCAAGCCTTTAGCTCGCACGTCTTTGATAGCCTCTTCACGCCCTCAACCTCTTGTCCACCACTCCTCCCTCGTACCTGTGAACACAACTCATCGTTTCAATACTTAGACGAAATTCTGAGTTACAAAGCAAAAACACCCGAGGCAACTAAGCTGGCGAGACCTCGCGGCGAGGTCTCGCCGTGTACTGCCTTTGGCTGGCGAGACCTCGCGGCGAGGACTCGCCGTGTAATGCTTTTGCCAGCGAGGTCTCGCAGCGAGATCTCGCCGTGCAATATGTTTGCTGGCGATACCTCGCGGCGAGGTCTCGCCAGCTTATGTGCGAGTGAGTGAGAGGTTTGAGTGAACAAAAAATGTGTGAAGTGTTATGAGTGTTTGTGAAATGAGAGTGAGTGTGAGTGTGTGTGAAGTCCGAATGTAAAATGTGAGTGAATGTTGGTGTTGTAAATGGTTGCAAAAGTGAATGATAAAATGTAATCAAATGTTGTGAATTGAAGATGTAGAGATGTGAGTGAATATGAGTGCAAATGCAATAAGTATATCCAGGACATTCAATCTGATGAAAATGAAAGTCTATAAATCATGATCAAGCAAAGTGAACATGTATTTCGATAACTGCCTTTGCAAATTTCCAATTCGCTCTTCCATCTTAATTTGTGCATCGACACTCATTGGTGCTTAAGCCGTGAGGTCTTGCCGTGCGATGTCTCGCCGTGTAATGCTTTTACTGGCGAGGTCTCGCGGCGAGACCTCACCGTGCAATATGTTTGTTGGCGAGGTCTCGCCAGCTTATGTGCACCGTTTCAACATTACCAACTAGCAAACCACAAATATGCATAAACAACCTAAATCACCACACATTTGCATCAAACACAAGACAAAAGTCAACAGATTTAGCACAAAATAGTTGGTATAAAACCAACTCATCAAATTCCCCCACACTTGAGCTTTTGCTTATCCTCAAGCAAACTCACACTTCACAATCACTTAACACTAGACTCCACTCTTCTGTCAACTTGTTCTCCTTTGAGTTCATCAAAACAAATTTTTCATGCATAAAACTCATAACATGTCTTTAATTCCAAACCATCAAATTTCAGCACGAGTTATCAACCAAGGCACGATGAATAAAGACCAAAATATCATGCGTGCAAGTGTGTGCTGAGGAACTCTGATTCATCCACTCTTTATGCATGCATTATTTCTTTTGTTCCAAAACATCTCTTTGCACAAACAATCACAATGTCCACACAAAAGAACTCAAAATCACACAAGATCAATGGTCGCACATTGGTGCTTCTCTAAATTGATTTCACATTTCTTTTGCTTTTGCACTTTCTTGTTTTTGCTTTTTACACACATTGGTGTGCTTGCCTGGGTCTTTTGACTTCTTTTTCCCCTTAGCTCCCTGGGTTTTTTTTTTGGCTGTTTTTTCCCAATTATGCCTGCCAAGGGTATTTCGGCTTTTCATTCCCAATTACCAAAGGCTTTTTCTCCATATCATTTCTTGTGAGACCAAAAGTTCCTGAATGTCTCTAAAGGACTATGTATGCTAGAGCATCCAAAAAAACCGAAATAATGCATAACAATAAGAACATATTGAGTCATTTTCCTCCTATGTTCGAGAATAAGTTTTTGCATGGCATATCTATCTTACTTTAACATGATGCCTTGATTAACAAAATGTACCGATTTTATCAAGAATGGAATCAAGAAAAAAAACCATTTTCGCATGCAATACAAAAGTAAAGATGGATGAACTTCAAATTTTGGACATAGCTTAACAAAGGAGCAGAAGCATAGTACAAAGTGTTCTACATTCCATTGCCCTCACTGTCACCACACCTCTTTTCATTTCATTTCGGATTTTACACTTTATTAACACAATCACACTCCTAACAACAAAAAAAAACTTAAAAACCCTAACCAACCAAAACAGAAACACTCAACACCTCAAACATTCCATGGATAGACAAGTTTTCCCACCGAAATGTCATCTACAGATAACTTGTCTTCAAGAACAACACTTATTCACAAAAATTCACAAAAATTTCAAAATTTTGCAAAAAAACTTAAAACGTGCACAACTAATGAAAAACATAACATATTACGGGATATAATATGTAAAAGCTCACAATACACAACAAAACTAAAAGAAACATGCCTTGCATCACATAGCATAAAAAATTTCATTCATGCAAGAAAAGTAAGCATATAAAGTTCAAAAGACACAAACCATAGCAAACATTCCTTCCCCCACACTTAAAACTTACATTGTCCTCAATGTAAAGTAAAGATAGATTTAGGAGCTCCCTGGAATTGATATGTCATGAATTCCAATGTTTGCTTGGTGGAGTGTCTTTGTTAGTTCCCTCTTTGAATGAGAAATTTCCTACACATGGGGAATCAAAGCTTATTAGAGATCACTCACTCAAGTACACTACAAGTTGGTGCAAGGTAGACATGATATGGAGATAGTATGAAAGCAAAGTGTCACACCATGATTTGGAATCATAGTGGTGTAAAATATATAAAATTAGTAACACTAGTGGCACATGCACAATTCATGCTTGAAATGTAAAACAAAGTGATTGTGTGCATTGTGGGAGTGGTCCATGGCACCACTCCCCCACACTTAGCCTCATGTGGGCTTGGCTTATTTCCCTTGCAATTCCCTTCATGTGCAAGCCCCTACAACATGAGTGGCCTTAGTGAGCATAACAACTTGCAAGAAACGTAAAACTAGATTAACCAAAATGCTTTATTTAAGAAAGGAGACAAGAAGTAGTTCTGGGTTTTGTAGTCTCCAGCTAGACTTTATTCATGAAGCATTCTTTTTCATGATTCGGAATAACCCTCTCTGTACCAGAAAAATGATATTTCATAATCACTCTTGTTCCTCCTCCTGTAAGGCACTTGTAGAATAGTTACAAAAAGATGCTTAAGCTCGTGCACATGGGGAGCAACCTCTACAAATTCTACTTTGAACCACTGAGGCTCCCCCATTGTAGGCACCTCCTTTAACTCTTCCACCATTGAAGTTGAAGGTAGCTCTGTCACTTCCTCCATAATAATAAGCTCTACCATTGGAGTCATCTCAGTTACTTCTTCCACCACACTACATTTCTTAACTCTACAAGGCTCAACCAAGGGTTGTACATCCATGGTCTCAACAAACTCATTAGTAAGTTCAAAACCATCAGTAAGCTCAAAAATGGATGTATCAACAAAGCAAGTTTCCACAATGTTAGCTATTTCGTTATAAATTATCACATCCTCATCATCTAGACTAACATGGGGAAATTCTTGAATCTTTTCTTTGTCAACAACACAAAAAGCATTATCCTCAATTAACAAGAGGATCTCATTTTGCCCTTCTTGCGAGTTACCATTTAAACATTTAGATTCATTCACCATTTCAAGCATTGGTGCCTCAACAAGAGTTTTAAGCATTGAGTTGACATTCTCATTAGTCATTACAACATTAACCTCATTCATGATATCACAATGATAATCAAGAAATGTCTCTGTACACTTCACAAAGCTATCAAGAGGAGAAGCATCTAATGAATGACTATCAACATCATTTGACTCATGAAACTCTGTAAAATTAATGCAAGACTCAGCATTAGACACACTCCCCATAAATTCCTCAGTATCAAGTTCATCACAGGAGGCATCATCCTCAATAGAACAACTGAAAATTGACCCATGAAGCAAAGGTTCATCAACAATGCATTTTTGTGAAACACCCTCAGTATTTGTGAAATCCACCTCCCTAGGATTCTTTTCTCCACAATCAAAATTAGCTTGCATTTCAAAATGATATTCCTCAGGAGTTGGTATTCTAGCAATTAGAGGTGTGTGTGGATAGCATTGTGCATATTGAATTGGTGGCTCACTTTGTTCACGCACAAAAGAATCATTCTCATCATAAGAACTAAAATATCATGCTCAAAAGAATTAGCAACAAAGCACTCGTGTACACTATCCCCAAAACTTGTAGATTCCAACTCTCTTGGACACTTTAAGCCACAACAATCATTGACATGAATGTCAAAATGATCACCCTCAGGAGTTGGTGTTCTAGTAAGCAGAGAGGTACCTTCTGAGTGATATTGAGCATCTAGATATGGTGCCTCAATTTGTTCCCACAGGTTGCTGATTAACTCATTGATTCGATCGAGTCTTTTTTGTCGCCCTTGAAGCTCCTCTTCCAGCTGAGCCAACCTTGTTTCACTTCTATCAAATCTCTCCAAGACTTGAGACAACATGTTTTCCATTTTTGCCTCTTCTCTGAGATAACAGTCATTGCTTGGTTGTTGGTTATTCCATTGCTCCCCTTTTTGTAAGCCTTTGTCAAGTTTTTCCAGCATTTGAGAAAACATGTATTCCACAGAGAGTCCTTGTGTTCCAATGTGATACGAGTTGTTGCTTTGTGCTTGATTTTGCCACTGCTCTTCATATGGTGGTGAAGAAAAGTCCCCAAATCTCCTAGACATGCTTGGGTACTTGTGGTATGCAATCTTTTCTTTCAATTGAGTTCTAATATCCTGCACTTGCCATAACGACACCAACTTAGACAGAACAAAACACAAAAACAAAAACAACAAAATTTCCCAAAAAGAACATAACAGAACAACTAATCTACACAAAAGAAAAGAAAATAGAGCAAATCAGAATTCAAGAAACCGTGCCTTCCCGGCAATGGCGCGCCAAAAATTGGCAGGTATGTCGCGTACTTGCAATTTTAATCCCTAAACTAGTGTAGAAGCAATGAGTAGGGTATCGTATCCACAGGGAAGGGGATGGTTTCCGAAATTCCAAAATCGCTCTAAGTTTTGTGACAAACAGAACAACAAGCACAGAAAATAAGATTGTAAATGCAACCAACACAGAATGTAATGCAAACAAAGGAAAATGAAATACAAATGAGGGAGAAGGATGCTCTAGAGTTCTTTCCGGATGAATGCTAACCCAAGAAACTTCTGCAGTGCGATTGACATACATGCCAAACAATGGAGGAGAAATAGCTGCCTAGAAACCTAGACTATAGTCGGCATGGCAACCGCACTCCAATCTAAGCTTCCTAACACCATCCTTTCCCATGGCGAGGCCTAAGGATGATGGATTTCGCACCGCAACCTTCTCAGTTTCCTAAATCTAACTCTCTAACGTTCATCTCCTAGAATTAGGAAATCTAGCTTCCTATATCTTCATTAGAATTAGGAAATCTTCTCACACCTTTATCTAAAGATTTTGTGACCTAAAAACTTCCCATGGCGAGGCCTGGATTCAGGAAACGAACATACAAGGCAAGTGTGAAAACTCATTTCATGCTCCAGTTATTATTTCACAGAATTCTTAGCAAATACTGGTGAATTAAGGTTCAATTCAGCATGACGGCCGCAACTAAATCTCAATTCAACAACACCGATTCAAATTCATGAAACTCAACAAATTTCAAAGTGCAAACCAAGCATAATCTCAATTCTTAATATGTTAAGTAAATTGCACCGCAAAAAGTCATCTAAATCAAGCATTCATCCTTCAAAACCCTAGAACATCGCACCTTTAGCCATAACACGGCATTCTCAGCTCATAATCATGAAAATACAACAAAACACAATTCATTTTCACTCAATTGGAAGAATTTACCGATCAAAATACTCAGAATTGTGAAATGCTTCGTTGATTGAGACTCAAAATGTCATGATCAGTCCAACAGTGCGATCGAAATTTAAAACGGAGGGAAAATTCTAGATAGAGAACTAGAGAGAGAAAGAGAAAAACGAGAGAAAAATTCCGGCTCTCAAAATCAAAGGTCGGTTCTCCCTCCTAGAATATTCGTCCTCCCCCTCTTCTAAATCTAACTAAATCCCCTATTTATAGAGGTTACAAAATGTAAATAGTACGCAAACGTAAATTGATTGAGTATTTACAAAAATGCCATTGCGAAGACTTTAGTCTTGATCTCTAACGCCTTCAACAAGGTTCTAGCTCCTTCCAGCTTACCACGAGCGCGCCTCCAATTCAGTCCAAAGCCCTCGAATGCACTGCCTCAATCACGCCTCTACTACTGTGGCTTGTCGCGCCTTCAACAGCTTTCCTGCGCCTTCAAGCCTTTAGCTCGCACGTCTTTGATAGCCTATTCACGCCCTCAACCTCTTGTCCACCAGGCCTCCTTCGTACCTGTGCACACAACTCATCGTTTCAATACTTAGACGAAATTTTGAGTTACAAAGCAAAAACACCCAAGGCAACTAAGCTGGCGAGACCTTGCGGCGAGGTCGCGCCTTGTACTGCCTTTGTGTGGCGAGACCTCGCGGCGAGGTCTCGCCTTGTAATGCTTTTGCTGGCGAGGTCTCGTAGCGAGACCTCACCGTGCAATATGTTTGTTGGCGAGACCTCGCGGCGAGGTCTCGCCAGCTTATGTGCGAGTGAGTGAGAGGTTTGAGTGAACAAAAAATGTGTGAAGTGCTGTGAGTGGTTGTGAAATGAGAGTGAGTGTGAGTGTGTGTGAAGTCCGAATGCAAAATGTGAGTGAATGTTGGTGTTGTAAATGGTTGCAAAAGTGAATGATAAAATGCAATCAAATGTTGTGAATTGAAGATGTAGAGATGTGAGTGAATATGAGTGCAAATGCAATAAGTATATCCAGGACATTCAATCTGATGAAAATGAAAATCTATAAATCATGATCAAGCAAAGTGAACATGCATTTCGATAACTGCCTTTGGAAATTTCCAATTCACTATTCCATCTTAATTTGTGCATCGACACTCATAACACCATTCTCAACATATAACTTTGCAAGATGTATGCTTTAAAATGTAATAACACTGAGTATGTGTTGAGTGACCTAAGTGTTGAGTGTGTGTATGAGTGAAGTGGAGTAGTGCGTGATTGGAGTGTGAAGCTAGAGTGCATGCGGTGAAGTGAGCTCGCCGCATGATGTGTGCGTGAGATTGTGTGGAGTGTTCATGCGGCGAGGTGATCTCGCCGCATGGTGAGTGTATGGGAGTGTGCAAGGGTTCTTGTGCGGCGAGGTCGCAATATGTATGCGAGGTGCATGCCACGTTTCAACATAATTTGGCCAAATATGCACTTTTAGTTCCTTAATTCTCGACCTCTACACATATCACTTCATTTACCATCATTTTCACTCTTTTTGCACCGTTTCAACATTACCAACTAGCAAACCACAAATATGCATAAACAACCTAAATCACCACACATTTGCATCAAATACAAGACAAAAGTCAACAGATTTAGCACAAAATAGTTGGTATAAAACCAACTCATCATTTACCGTCGTAGAGGTAGGGTAGAAATGTTTGAGGGAAGTTCGAGCGCAATTCACTATTGGAAGAACAAATTCCCTTTCGTCGAAGCTCGGGCGGTTGGGGAGGAAAGTTTTTCGCGCTCTGGCAAATCTATTCCAGATCGGTCACCCAAGAGTACGACCACTATCAGGGAATCCTTAGCCAAATTAGAAGCTTTCATAAACAAAAATGGTAAACTATGCCTCACTAACATCCCCGAATGAGTATTAGTGTCTTTAGGACTAAGTTTTGCTAAGCTGGAGCCTGATCATGAAGATGAAGTGGACAAGCTTGGTCATAAGGGTACATGTCTATTGATAAGAACTATTATGTTGTTTTTAACATTTGTTGCACAAGTTTGATAATTGTTTCTCTATCTTCTCTACAGTTATGCATCTCAAGGATATGCTTGGTAGGGTGAAGACCACGAAGAAGACCCGAGCTCCCAAGTCCAATCTAGCTGAAGCTGTATTAGCGCTACGGACTTCCGGAGCTCGACCCTCCCGCATTCCTGAGTGAGCTACTAATACCGAGCTCGTGCAGCAAGAGCAACCGAGCTCGGGGATATCCTTCGGTAAAGTTAGCAAACCAATCAGCTCGAAGGCTACTGCAGACGTTCCTAGTGGTCAACTCACCACCACTTTGGTGTCTAGAACCCATAAGAAGAAGAAAAGAGTTGAGGATGCCTTAGCTGAAATTAATAAGAAGATGAAGACAATTTCGAAGCTCCCCAGCCCTTCTTTGTTTGGGGAACTAGTTGTACTGAGGTACACATTTGTAGAGGAAGTGATCAAGGTTCCCGAGTATTAACTTCTCCCAAATTGGGGGTTGACTGGGAATGACCGACTGTCTATCGACACTTCACTTGAATTTGTGAAGGAAGCAGTCCCACCTCAGGACAAGGAAGCCATTCGTAGCTTTGAAAAGCGCGAACTGAGGTGATGAACTGCTCTAGGAGCATTCCAGGTGAATAATATTTTTTAATCTCGAACTCTGAATAACATTATATACTCATATGCCTGATTTCATGTATATTTACCACCTTTTGTGTGATTTCGCAGACTTTGGCTCTGGTCGGGGAATTCATTGCCCATTCAGAGAATGATGAAGCTGTGATCAACAAGCTTCACATCGACTTGAAGGCTTCAGAGTCAAAGCGGGATGAATTGGAGTCCTTCAACCAGGAGCTCGGTACAAGGAACAAAATATAAAATCTGAGCTCAAGAAGAGTAAGGATGCCCTGAAGACAGCTGAACAGAAAATCGGGAAGCTGGAAGTTGATTACCTCTAGGTAAAGCAGCAGCTTTCTGCGGAGCAAGCCAAGAAAGCTTAATTCAAGGGCGAAGGTACATCGTAGCTCGTCCACCGAATGTTTTGCTCGAATGAGTTCGGCAAGTTCCTTGGTGAGATGATGACTCCGACAAAAGACTATGGCTACCACCTCGCCTTGGAGCACCTGTACTCTAAGTATCCTGACCTGAAGATTAACAAGGAACCCGGCTTTGACGAAGGATGCGATACTGATATGGATGAAAAGCTTGATGAGCTCAATGAAGGAAAGATTGTCATTTCTATCAAGTATTCATTCCTTCTTCTCCGGAGTTCGACTGGATCTCTGAGGAAGAATTAGATGTCGATTTTGTCGACAAGCCTTCCCGAGCTGAAGACTCTGCTCCCTAGCTCTTATTGTTGAAACTTGTAATAGTTTTAGGATTTTTGCCGAGTGTAGTGTAACTTGAAATACTTTTTAAGTATTTTTGTAACTTGTAATTGACAATTATCCCTTAATATATTCCAAGTATCTTTCAGATCAGAATTTTTTGTTCATTCCATTTTATCTGAATATTTGTCACTTTTGATCTTTAATATTGACTGTTCATCCTTAACTAATTGTACCGAACTCCGTAGTTTGTTTCTGGATTTGTACCATTTTTAGAACTTAAGTTCTTTAAACTGGTTTTCCAGAGATCAGAATCTCGCGTTCTTACTTTACAAAGAATCATGTATTTTTGTTTTTCATTTTGAATATTGAAAACACGATTTTTGTAGCTCGGTTTAAACTACTATCACCCAATGTTCCCAAACTCTGTACTTTTTGCTTTATTACCATGTTTTTAGAACTTGAGTTCCTTAAACTGGTTTTCTTGATTTTTTATAATAGAACATACTTAATTATGCCTAATTTCGGAACTTTTAAAGGTTGGGAGCAAGTTACTAATCGTTTATGAATTATTCCGAGCTCCAGCCCCTCGTAAGTTTTCAGAACTTTTTATCGTCCCCTTGTAATTCGGACGAAGTTCTTAGACCATATTGCGGTGTTGCATTCGGTCTTTTGGTTTCACCATTTTTCCAGAACATGTGTTATTTAGGCAGGTTTTTCCGAGGTTGCGACCCTCAATTGCATAATTATTCTTATAAATGAGCTACTGCTCATTTTTCTGATTTATCTTTCCCGAGAATATCTGGGATTGTGATTCAGAGATGAATGTGTTCATCTCCGTTCTATAATTCTCAAAAACATTTTGAAATTGTAATAGCATGCTTTTTGTTTTCTTTCCAGAATTAAGTATTTGGTAGTTCTGCAAAAGTAAGAATAAACCAAATTTAATGAGATAACAAAGAACATCAATAAGTAATTCTTTTGACATCCTGAAAACTAACTGGTAAAATAAAATCCGACCTGTCCGGCGTATTTACTAACTAATCGGTTTCAACCGAACTAAGCAGCTCTTTATTGCTACCATAATATTTGAAAATAACTATATATTAAACTTCCTTAAATGAGAAATGTTCCACATTCGCAGAATCAACTTCCCATATAGGGTTGACAGCTTCTAGTTCCCAGCTCGGACAACTTCAGCAACTTGATATGGACCTTCCTATTTTGGGTCCAAATTCCAAGTTTCTTCTGCCTTGCTTATTTCATTTTTCCTCATCACCAGATCTCCAGGTCGAAAATAAGCACTTTTAACCCGTTTATTGTAGTATCGTGTCATATCTGACTTGTACTTTGCTTCTCGAATAAATGCGACTTCTCTCTGCTCTTCCATCAGATCTAGATTGAGGAGCAAAGCTTCATTATTCGTGTTTTGCTCATGATTAAGCACTCTGGTACTCGGGAAGCCTATCTCAACTGGGATGACGGCTTTAGAACCGTATACCAAGCTGAAAGGAGTTTCTTGCGCAGCTATCCTCGGGGTAGTTCGCTATGACCACAACACATTCGAAAGGTGTACCACCCATTCTCCCATGGGTTTTTCTAATCGAGTTTTAATTCCTTGGATGATGATTCGATTCATCACCTTGGTTTGACCATTAGCTTGAGGATAAGCTACGGAGGTGAAGTGCTGATGAATTATGAGTTCTTCATACCAACTCTTGAATAGATCACTTGCGAACTGTGTTCCATTATCAGACACTATGATTTTTGGTATCCCATATCGGAAAATAATATTTTTACAGAAGAATTTCAATATATTCTTCCCGGTTATTGTTGCCAACGGCTCCGCTTCGATCCACTTCGTGAAGTAATTGAGTGCCACTACCAAGTATTTTACTCGCTCCGGAGCTTCTGGGAAGGGACCTGCAATGTCTATCCCCAATTGCATAAACGGCCAAGGACTTTGCATAGTCACCATTTCGACCCGAGGTATGTGATGAATCATCGCGTGTTGCTGACACTTTAACACATTTTTGTACAAAATTATGTGTATCTAGATGAACAGTAGGCCAATAATATCCTGCTCGAATAGCTTTTTTAGCCATTGTCCGAGCTCCCTCGTGATTGTTGCACAATCCTTCATGAATTTCTCTTAACACATATTCTGCTTGGTTCGGACCCACACACCTTAGCCACGGCGTTAAATATCCTTTTTTGTAAAGAACTCCATCCTTTATTTCGTACCTAACATCTTGGATTCTCAATTTTTGAGCTGCCACTTTGTTGGTTGGGGATTCTACCGAGTTGAGGTACTTCATTATTGGGGTCATCCAATTTTTCTTCTCTTCGATGAATTGAATTATCGGTTCATCAATGCTCCGAGCTCCGAACACTTCAACTAGCACACGCTTAGTCAAGTGTGCATTGGCTGATGATGCTAACTTGCTGAGAGCGTCAGCTAGTTTATTCTTATCTCGCGGAATTCTATCAATTGTGAAGAGATCAAATCCCTTAGCCATTTCGTCCGCCTTCTCACGATAACTTTGCATCATTAGGTCTCGAGCTTCGTATCCCCTAATTACCTGGTTTACAATGAGTTGAGAGTCGCTGTAAACTTGTAACTCACGAACTCCCATTTCCTAAGCCAACTTTATTCCTGTGATGAGAGCTTCATACTCGGCTTTATTGTTAGTGGCTTGGAAATTAAAGCGAAGAGCATAAGTGAACTCCTGACCTTCAGGATTCTTCAAAATAAGACCTACCCCTGATCTTTTATCGCTAGAAGCTCCATCGACGAATAATACCTAAACATTGGTAGGTTCAGGTGCTCCAGTATCCCTAGGCTCGTTCGTATGACCTGTAAGCTGTGAACCCCATTCTTGGCGGTGTTTCAGCAATGAAATCGGTGAGAACTTGTCCCTTTATAGCCGACCTCAGCACAAATGTGATATCATGTTCGCCGAGTTTAATGGCCCATTTCATCAGACGAACTGAATGATCAGGTTTGTGTAACACTTGCTTCAGGGATTTATCGGTGAGAACCTGGATAGAATGAGTTTGAAAGTAAGAGCGCAGCCTCCGAGCTGCGACTATCAAAGCCAACACCAATTTCTCAAGTCTCGGATATCGTTGTTCAGCTCCTTGCAATACTTTGCTCACATAGTACACAGGCTTCTGAATATTATTATGTTCTCTCATCAAAACCGCTCTTACTGCTTTATCGCATGAGTACTTCTTGAGCTCTTCAAATGCTTTTTGACATTCCTCTATCCATGAAAAATCTTTTTCTTTCTTTAAAGTAGCGAAGAATGGCAAGCAACGCTCAGCTGATCTAGAGAGAAAACAACTCAGCGCGGCCAATCGTCCAATTAAAATTTGCACTTCATGGATATTCTGAGGTGAGGTTATTTTAAAAATTGCCTCCACCTTTTCAGGATTTACCTCGATACCATGCTTTGAAACCATATATCCCAAGAATTTCCCTGATCCAACTCCAAAAGTGCACTTCTTGGGATTCAGCATTAGACCTATAGATCTTAAGGTTTCGAAGGTTTCTTTGACGTCAGTTATCATATCCGGCATCTTTCTACTCTTGATGAGTAAATCGTCAACATATACCTCTATGTTACGGCCGATCTGAGAATCGAACACTTTGTTTATCATTCATTGATAGGTTGCTCCCACATTTTTTAACTCGAAAGGCATTTTCTCATAACAGTAGATGCCTTCTTCAGTTATGAAAGCGGTTTTCTCTGCATCGGCTTCATCCATGAAGATCTGATGGTATCCCTTATATGCATCAAGAAAACAAAGCACCTCATACCCTGCGGTTGCATCGACTTTCTAATCAATCAGAGGTAAGGGATAAAAGTCCTTCAAATATGCCTTGTTTAGATTTCTGTAATCAATACACATCCTCAATCCAGTGTCTGGTTTCTTTACCATGACTGAATTAGAGAGCCAAGTCAGATAGAAGATCTCCCGAATAATTTTAGCATTGAGTAGTTTATCTACTTCTTCACAGATAGCTTTATTCCTATCCGGGGCAAATGGTCGTTTCTTTTGCCGAACTGGGGGTATCGTGGGATCTACATTCAACTTATGTACTACAATAATTGGCAAAATGCCTTTCATATCTTTAGGTCCCCATGCCAAAACATCCTTGTACTCCTATAGTAAAGTGATGAGGGATTTTTTCACGTCTTGAGGCAAAGCCGCGCCAGTCATCATTCCATGATCTCCGCAGTTCATCAACTCTATCCCAACTTGCCCATTCATCCACTATAGGCAGTATCTCTCCATCGATACAATTTACCTTTGATGCACTTATTGTTTTATCCGCATCCCTTAAAGCAATTATATGACATTCTCTTGCCATATTTTGATCACCTCAGATAGTAGCGATTCCCCCAGATGTTGGGAACTTCATCACAAGATGATAAGGTGACCAAATGGCCTTTAGTTGAACCATTGTTGGCCTTCCGAGAATAATATTATACGGTGAAGTAATATCAAGAACAGCAAAATGAGTGTATATCAACCTATCCCTTGGAGCTTCTCCCAAGGTCACAGGTACAGTAATCGTATCAATTGGTTGTGTCGCTTCTCCTCAAAATCCGATCAGTGGACCAGGGCATTTCTGTAGCTGTTCTCGTGGAATTCCCAACTTTTCAAATGCATTACGATAAATAATATTTGAAGAACTACCATCATCCACATATACTCTATGGACTTCTTTATTGGCTACAATTTCCTTTATTAATAATGCATCGCAATGAGTAAACTTACTTGGGACGACATCTTGTTCAGAGAAAGTAATGATCTCTGAGTGTTTGAAGCGCTTATGAACTGGCTCCTGCTCGGGAATTCGCTGTGATGAAGATTTTCGTGCCGATCTAGATTCACCAATCGGACCTCCCACGATGGTATGAATTATGCCAGTTACATTCTTTTCTTCATCTTTGGGTTTTGCATACTCATCCTCCTTAGGCTTCTAATCATTATCATGTAATCCTCTATCTTGGGATCGGTCTCTTCGGCGACCTTTCTGATATGCCTATTGCACAAAATCTCGAAGATGACCACTAGCAATGAGGTCATCTATCTCCTTCTTCAGGTCTTGGCAATCTTCAGTATCATGTCCCGTTTGATCGTGGAACTTACAAAAAATATTTGTATTCATTTTACCTTCAGGAGTAGTCATCTTCGGATAAGACTTTACCAATCCTTTATTTTCCATAATGGCTAACATTTCAGTTCGGTTACGAGGAGCTGAGGAACCCTTGTAATCATTTGATGTATGGGATTGAGATTTACCAAAGGATAACTGATCAAATACTGGAGTTCGTTTACCTCCAGACCCAGATTTGCTATTGTAATTATCCTTTTTCTTGTCAGGACCTCGAGTCATATCTCTCTTAGTCCTATCTGCATCTTCTCCTTTGGCGAACTTATCAGTTTGGTCAATTAGATCATGCATATCTTTAGGTGGGTCTGTGACTAGCTTTCTGTAAAGCCTCCCAGGTTGTAACCCATTAATGAAGGCCCTGACCACTACATCTTCAGATCGGGTCTTGACTTGCACGCTCTCGTCATAAATCCGATCGACTTATTCCAGAACTAATTCATTCTCGCCTTTTCGAATGTTTAAGAGCTCCGCAGAGGACTTATTAAATTTCTTGCTTTGCACGAATCTCTTGTAGAAGAGCTGAGAGAGCTGCTCATAGGAAGAAATTGAATTTGGTTTGAGACCTTCAAACCAACCACGTGCATTTCCAACCAGGGTTGTTTCGAAGGCCTGACACATAGTCGCCTCCAGTGCTTGTTCGAATTTCATAAGCGATGTGAAACGTGCTAGATGATCCCTTGGGTTAGTATCTCCGGAGTACATCTCCATAGAGGGAATCTTGAACTTTCGTGGTTTAGGAAAACGGCTAATAGCCTCCACGAATAGTGTTACCGTTCTATAAGCTCCCCCAGTTCCTACCCCCAGAATATTGTGGACTTCATCACGAATGTGATTCGGAATATGATCATCCTGATCATCATGATGATCATGATTGAGATGTCGTCGAGGTCAATCAGGGGAATCAAATGCCGACGTCCGTAGCTATTATTCCTAACTAGAGATCAGTGAGGTCGGTTCAAAGGTCGTCAGCGATCGGGATCATTATCACCCTGAGATTTTGAGTTAGAAGAGAGCTGCATTCAGTCATACATGTCTAAAGTGCGTTCCAGTTTCTTACCAGATCTCTGACCAGGTTCTTTTACAATTGTCTTGATATGTTCAAAATTGTCGGTAAGGAATTTAATCATCTCCGAAGAGTGAATGTCAATAGGATTATCTTGTCCGCCAAAGCGTTCTGGATCTGGAACATATTGCGGATTATTGTTACCTCCAAGAACGAGCTTTAGAGAACCGGGATCACGTCTCTCAGGATTATTACCTCCTTGTGGATGTTGCTCACCTCGCGAATTTTTTGGATTTGCACCAATATTCCTATCATTACCAGTTGTTGCTCCACGTGGAAGGCGACTGGAAGTAGCTTGAGTAGTAGGAACATCCTTGGTGTTCCACTGTGAGCGAGTAAGCGTCATCGAAAAGGCTTGTAATTGAATCGCACAGATGGCGTCAATTTGATGATGTCAGATATCACCAAGTGCTGTGAGGTACTCCTGAGGTCACGTGCGTCTGAATCTGTCTCTAGAAAACCTGCAACACACAAGTCAAAAAATACCCCTGGGCTGTACCGGGGACTATGCTCCGATGCTTAAGTATGTTTGGGACCCTAAGCAATAAGCTTAACACGTAATTTAAGTTGTAGAAAAAGTAATCCTTACCAGGTGATAATAAGGTTACTTTTATAGAGTCATATCTGGTAGAATTTCAGTAGGATTGGAACTCTCAGTTCATTAGTAGATTCATCCTTAAGAGCTTGAGTTTGAATAGGATTTAGACAATAAGAGTCCTAGTGCAATTTAACCATTATCAGTACATAAGTTTTTTTGTTAAATGTTAAGTTTAGTCCCAATTTTCATCTAACTTGATCAATCTTGGTGCCAGCTAAAGTTGCCTCACTAAGTAAGACATTGTAGTGATGCTTACGGGGTTGTTAATTGACAGCTTGAAGTTGGATATAGCATCATTGAATCCACTATATATTTCATGAGATAAAAACATCGATGCCTTATTCATGGTTGGTTAAAAAAAAATTACAAATCCACAAAAGAGCAAGATTGGATTCCCCACGAACAAGTCCACGCTAATGTGAACAACTCCCCATGAGAAATCAAAATTTATTTAGCAAAGGTACATACTACTTCTCACACATACTATCTATCGTCTAAAATTTGGATATACAAACTAACTCATACAAATCATACAAATGTAGCAGACAAGAAAGTAAAATATATATATATATCAAACATCTTAAATTGACAATCAAAAACCATCTTAGATAACCTTCTAATTCTTATTCATGTTGTAAGAACTTTGAGGAGCTGACCACATTGAAAAGTAGAAGAAAACAAACTCTCCTATAAATAGAATTTAACTGTTGTAATTTATAAATAGAAATTAACTGTTATAAGTATAAATAATTTAGTAAATACTAATTAGTATCTTGGTTGAACTGTTGTGTTTCAAATATATGTCCAATTAGTACTTCAAAGAAAGAACAAAGTAAATCAATTGTTGGGAGTAATTAGTTTAGTCGACAGTAATAGAAATCTGTTGTTGGATGAGAGTTTGAAAGCTAAAAGGCAAGAAAATTGAAAAGGTATGAAACATTGGGACTTGGGAGACTAGGTGATACGGATGTTGTATGGCCGAGGCTCCAACTCCTGGACCAAGATTCGATCACCACAATTTAGGACCGTGCTGCACAATCAAGTTCTTCCACGGACACAAACAACCAAACAAGGCGGAACGGAATTCAAAGGGAAAAACGCACAAGATGAAGTAAATCAACCCCACGTTTTTAATACAAATGGACTCGACTCAACTCATGAAAATTCATGAATTAAACTTTGTCAATTTGGCGTGTTCTCGAAATCAAGAACAATTGTGAAGTTACCTATAGGTCACGCTAAAGGTAAAGCTTCTACAATGTCGAATTAAATAATTCTCCAAGGCTTGGACAACACAAAGTGTTAATCTCAATTTCAGCAAAGCTAAAACTTTCATTCATTCATCATATCAAAAATGTTACAATGGTGTTCTCTTTATATAGAGAAGAGCTTCAGCTTTACTAAAAGAAAAAGGAAATAAAACCCTAGAAGTTGCAAAGTACAACTTGACTTCTAAGCTATCTAACTTTCCAAATTGGAATTGGAAACTAACAACTAACAAACTAATCCTTTTCCAAAAAGGATTAAGTCACACGGTTTTGCAAAGGTGGCCAAACACGTTTTGGCTTCCTTTGTTTCCTAAACTATGAAGAAGCAAAACTCAATTTGACTTCTTAAGTTTCCTAAACTTGTACTTGCCATTATCATGTAAGATAATTGGGCCAAGTAATTTATTAACAACCAATTAATTAAAGCCCACATCAAGTGTTTTGGACTTAATTAATTAACTCAAAATTAACCCTAAAAATTACCCAATGGCGTGATTCCCTTAAGCCCAAACACGCCATCTTCTTTGGACTTCACAAATTCGGCCTTCATTATTTCTTCAAGGTGGAATTTCCTTAAGTTCTAGTAAAGACCTCTTGGAAACATCTTCATGAATTGTGATTGAAGAAATATACCAAAGAACTCCATGTTGAGATGGTTTGGCCTCCAAGTGATCTTCACAATGTGTTGATAACAAGCTTTGCAAGGCTTGTTTCATCCTTTTGCTCATTTGTCTTGTCATTGGTCCATCAAGATTCTCCAATGGATCATGCAAGCTCGGCTTTGGCACTATGGACATGGATGGATTGTTATCATTCCCTCCCTCCTCGAAAGGATTCGTCCTCGAATCACCTACATCAAACAAAGATAAATCAGAAACATTGAATGTAGATGAAACATTTCCATACTCACTTGGGAGCTCAATTTTATAAGCATTGTCGCCTATCCTTTCCAAGACTCGAAAAGGACCATCTCCTCTTGGATGAAGTTTTGATTTCCTTTTGTCAGAAAACCTTTCTTTCCTCAAGTGAATCCAAACCCAATCTCCTGGTTCGAAAATCACTTGTCTTCTACCTTTATTGGCTTGCTTAGCATATTTCTCATTACGCCTTATAATGTTCTCACGAACTTTCTCATGTAACCCCCTAACAAAGTCAGCTTTCTTTTTACCTTCAACATTAACAAACTCATTAACGGGTAAAGTCAAAATATCCAAAGGAATTAATGGATTAAAACTATACACAATCTCAAAAGGCGAAAAAGTAGTAGAGCTATGCACAGTTCGATTGTAAGCAAACTCAATGTGTGGTAAACACCCTTCCCAGGTCTTTAAATTTTTCTGTATAAGAGCACGCAGTAAGGTAGATAAAGTCCTATTAACTACTTCAGTTTGCCCATCAGTTTGTGGGTGTGCAACAGTAGAAAACAGTAATTTTGTACCTAACTTATTCCAAAGAGTACGCCAAAAGTGAGATAAAAACTTCACGTCTCTATCACTAATAATACTCTTAGGCATTCTATGCAACCTTACAATTTCTTTAAAGAACAAGTCAATAATTCGAGTAGCATTATTAGATTTAGAACAAGCAATAAAGTGTGCCATCTTACTAAATCTATCAACTACCACGAAAATACTATCATGACCATTGCTGATCTAGGCAATCCAAGCACAAAATCCATAGAAATATCAATCCAAGGATGACTAGGAACAGGCAAAGGTTGATACAAACCATGAGGCATTACTTTAGATTTCGATTGTTTACACACAATGCATTTATCACAAACACTTTTAACATCTTTAATCATGTTAGGCCAATAAAAGTGCTCATTCAAAACAGCAAGTGTTTTAGCAATACCAAAGTGCCCCATTAACCCTCCCCCATGGGTTTCCTTAACAAGTAAATCACGAATGGAACTTTGGGGAATGCACAATTGATCTTTTCGAAACAAGAAACCGTCATGCACATAAAATTCACCATTCGGCTTCACAACACATGCATTATAGGTGGCGTTAAAATCATGATCATGCTGTACAAGTCTTTAATCAAATCAAAACCAAGTAACTTAGCATGCAAGTAAGTAAACAAAGTATACTTTCTAGACAGTGCATCAGCTACAACATTATCTTTACCATACTTATACGTAATCACATATGGAAAAGATTCAATGAATTTTAACCATTTAGCATGCCTCTTATTCAACTTACCTTGAGTCTTCAAGAATTTAAGGCTTTCATGATCAGAATGAATTATGAATTCTTTATGCCATAAGTAATGTTGCCAAACCTGTAATGACCTTACCAAAGCATACAACTCCTTGTCATAAGTTGCATACTTCAAAGCTCCCCATTGAGCTTTTCGCTAAAATAAGCCACGGGTTTAGATTCCTGCATCAATACACAGTGTATCTCAAAAGCTTTAGTAAAATTCGGCAAAGCAAGAAGAGGGGCGTGAGTCAACATGTACTTAAGCTTGTTAAAGGCGTTTTCATGCTCTTCTTTCCATTCAAAAACAACATTCTTTTTAACAAGTTCATTCAAAGGTGCAGCTATAGAACTAAAGTCTTTAACAAACCTTCTATAAAAACTTGCCAAACCATAAAAACTCCTAACTTGACTAGCATTAAGAGGTCTCGGCCAATCCATGATTGCCTTGACTTTTGACTCATCAACAGATATACCTTGAGAACTCACAACATAACCCAAAAAGATAATTGATTCAAGACAAAAAGAATACTTTTTAAGGTTAGCATATAGCTTGTTCTCACATAATACAGCAAACACCAATTTTAAATGTTCAACATGCTCACTAAATGATTTGCTATACACAAGGATATCATCAAAGTAGACTACCACGAATTTTCCAACAAAGTGACAAAAAACATGATTCATAAGTCTCATAAAAGTACTAGTTGCATTAGATAAACCAAAAGGCATAACTAACCATTCATATAACCCATACTTTGTTTTGAAAGCAGTTTTCCATTCATCACCTTCTTTCATGCGAATTTGGTAGTATCCACTTTTCAAATCAATCTTGGTGAAAATACATGAACCATACAACTCATCAAGCATATCATCTAATCTAGGAATTGGATGTCTATACTTAATTGCGATTTTATTTATGGCTCGACAATCAACACACATTCTCCAAGATTCATCCTTTTTAGGGACTAATATGACAGGAATAGAACATGGACTAAGAGATTCACGCACAATACCTTTGTCAAGGAGTTCATCCACTTGACGTTGAATCTCTTTTGTTTCCTCAAGATTCGCTCTATAAGCTAGACGATTTGGAATTTGTGCACCAGGAATGAAATCAATTTGATGTTCAATTCCTCTTATTGGCGGCAATCCAATGGGTAAGTCCTCGAGAAACACATCTTGATATTCCTGCAAGAGAGAGTAAATAGCACTAGGCAAAGAAGCAAGGTGATCACTATCAACAATAAGTACAAAATCCTTGCGAAACATTAAGTACAAAGGTTGCCTATCAACTAATGCTCTCTTAATCTCGTTAGAAGAAGCAAAATAACAAGAACTAATGCTATCACTATTTCGGCTATTACAAGTTCTAGAAACAATGCTTCGGCCTACACTAGCTATTACATCATTCTTATTCTCTTTTTTGCTTTTCTCCTTTGCTTCTTGTTCATTCAATTCACGCATGGCTTGAACAATTCGTGCTTGATCTTCAAACACTTGAAAAGGACTCAATGCTCTAAGATTGTATTTTCGACCTTCAAAGTCAAAAGAGTAGTAATTCTTCTTACCATGATATGTAACATCTCGATCATATTGCCAAGGCCTTCCAAGAAGAATATGACTAGCTTCCATGGGAACCACATCACATAAGATCTCATCAACATACTTCCCAATGGTAAACAAAAATTTCACTTGTTTAGTCACTTTACTTTCAGCAGTGTTATTCAACCGTTGAAGTTTGTACGGTTTTGGATGCTTCATGCAAGTCAACTTCAACTTCTAAACAAGTAAAGTACTAGCCACATTTGTACAACTACCACTATCAACAATCACACTACAAATTTTCCCTTGAACCATGCATCTAGTGTGAAATATGTTATCTCTTTGAGACAAATCATCAATTTGTGGTTGTGTACTAAGAACTTGGCGTGAAACTAACGAAAACTTACCATCACCAACGTCATATGAATCAAGATCTTCACTACCTTCACTTTGATATTTTTCCTCAAGGGGTGGCATGTCGGCACATTCTTCATCACTTTCTACCTCTCCATTATCAAGAACAATCATTAATTTTCGACTTGGACAGTCGGATTGATAATGGTCATACCCTTGACACTTGTAGCATCGAATGTCCCTTAACCTTTCACTAGGTTTAGGTGCCGATTTTGAAGAAGAATCAGCAACTTGACGGACTGTTTTGAGAGCATTGGAAGTCATGCTTTGAGGATGTTGAGGCGTGAATTGCTTTGGCTTTTGAGGCGGAGTGAATGGTGTGAAACTCGGCATCACATCTCTCTTCCAAGGTGGATTTTGTTGAGGGAAATTTCGACCCTTTCCCTTCATGTGTTTCTCAATTTTGATAGCTTTGTGAACAAGTTCATTAATATCAACATAGCTTTGTAAATCCACATGATAAGCCAATTCGGAATGCATACCTCGAAGGAACCTCTCTATGGTAGAATCGGGATCCTCTTGAACATTGGCCTTAATCATCAAAGCTTCCATCTCATGATAATATTCTTCAACTGTTCGATTACCTTGCACAAGGGAGTGCAACTTTCTATTGAGCTCTCGGTTGTAATGGGAAGGAATATACTTTTTCCTCATAAGTGCTTTCAATTGACTCCAAGTTTTGACTGGTTTTTCACCATCTTGACGTCTAGACCTCACTACTTCATCCCACCATAAACTAGCATAATCCTTGAGGTGCATGAAGGCAAGTCGATACTTCTCCTTCTCGGGGTAGTCATGGCCTTCAAAGAAGTGCTCTAGTTCTCGAACCCAATCAAAATAAGCCTCGGGATCTGCCTTTCCATGAAAAGTAGGAATGGTTAGCTTAACAGAAGCAATTGAAATTTTTAACTTTTCACCTTTCTTAGAAGAACTCGTGGTCTCCTCCTCCTCTTCCTCATCATTATCATCATCGGACTCATCATTATCTTCAAACTTAAGCTTCCTTGATGTGGAGCTTTTAGTTGCCGACTCCAAACTATCAAGTTGGAGATTGATCTTTTGCAACATACCAAAAAGAACTTCATTGGCGAACTTTGGTTCGGCTTGGGTGATTGGTTTATCACCTTTTGATTCCTCCATTTGTACCTGCAAGTTAGTAAAGAAAAATTGCAAGAAAAGATATAACAATCTTCACGGGTTCCTCACTATTAAATAGTAGGTACTCTCCACTCTATTTATGTAGTGTTCTCTCTTGTTTATCCTATCTAATACTCTCAAGTGATGAATTTGTTAGGACTAATGTAACTTACTAAGCCCAATGATTAAGATAACAAGTCTCAATCAACAAGTTCCACACAATAAACTTTCACAAGAAAAATCAAGAGAATTATCAAAGAAAAACACGTCACAAGAGATTTAAGAACATGTGTGGGTTAAAACTGATTTATCTTCAGAAACTATGAAAATCAAGAAGTAGAATTGAAGACGAAGAGAATGCAATTTGAATCACTTAATTCCAAGTTGTATTGAGAAAGATATGGCACTTTCAATATAAGGTGGTTTTCAAGTAACAAGTAAGTTTTGTCCTTTGTAAAATAAAATAAAAATTAATGAAATAAATAAAACTAAGTCCGAATATTTTTTTTTCTTTTTTTTTTATAATTGACCGTATTTTTTTTTTTTATTCGGTCATTTTTTTTTGTTCGGACAACAACCTAGTACAAAACAAAAAGTTTAAGGTTTGAACACAAACCTTGGACAAAACAAAGAGCTAAGGTTCGGACAAGAACCTAGGACAAAACAAACTTAAGGTTTAAGGTTTAAGGTTTTAAGACACAATCCTAGGATTTAAGGTTGTTTGTCTTATGTTGTTCAAACAAACCTAGGATTTAAGGTTTTGTCTTGTCTTAACCATAAAATTTCAGAATTTTAAAACCTTAATAACTCACCAAATATCAAGAATTTAAAGATGCCACTTTAACAAAAGATTCAAGATTTATCAAGAAGAACAAGAATCTAACTCAAGAATTGAATTTTGACCACTTTGGATTTTCAAGAAAATCAAGAAGTTCATGAAAGTGTTCAAGAACTTGTCTTTTTGAGGTGGTGAAAAAGGTTGATCAAAACTCAAGATGATGTAAAGACAATAAAGAAGACAACACAAAAGAAAGAAATCAATTCGGATCAAAATCAAGGAAGTTATGAATTTTGGACCGAGAAACCCTATAATGAAACCCTAGTTTGGACGAATTGTTTTTCCCTAACAATTTTGACATGTTGGACAGCAATAAAACACCAAGAATTCAACACTATGAAGACAAACAAAATAGTGCAGAATTTAAACAACAAGAAACAGCAGTAAAACATGATCAAAACAGCAAGAAAACCGACAATACAAAACGCAAAACACGAACAAGAACTAAGAACGATTTTTGGGCAGATTGTGTGCAATGTGTAGCATGCGATTTTGACGAATTTAAGGGGTGAACCTAAGACGAACTAGGACAGCAAGAAAGACTCAAAAATAGCAGCAAAAGAGACTCAAAAACTGCAGCAAAAACGACGCACGAATAGCAAGAAGACGACAGCAAGAATGTGGAAAAACAAGAAACGGATTAACCTGAATTTTGACGGCAACAACCTTTGCTCTGATACCAATTTGATACGAACGTTGTATGGCCGAGGCTCCAACTCCTGGACCAAGATTCGATCACCACAATTTAGGACCGTGCTGCACAATCAAGTTATTCCACGGACACAAACAACCAAACAAGGCGGAACGGAATTCAAAGGGAAAAACGCACAAGATGAAGTAAATCAATCCCACGTTTTTAATACAAATGGACTCGACTCGACTCAACTCATGAAAATTCATGAATTAAACTTTGTCAATTTGGCGTGTTCTCGAAATCAAGAACAGTGGTGAAGTTACCTATAGGTCACGCTAAAGGTAAAGCTTCTACAATGTCGAATTAAATAATTCTCCAAGGCTTGGACAACACAAAGTGTTAATCTCAATTTCAGCAAAGCTAAAACTTTCATTCATTCATCATATCAAAAACGTTACAATGGTGTTCTCTTTATATAGAGAAGAGCTTCGGCTTTACTAAAAGAAAAATGAAATAAAACCCTCGAAGTTGCAAAGTACAACTTGACTTCTAAGCTATCTAACTTTCCAAATTGGAATTGGAAACTAACAACTAACAAACTAATCCTTTTCCAAAAAGGATTAAGTCACACGGTTTTGCAAAGGTGGCCAAACACATTTTGGCTTCCTTTGTTTCCTAAACTATGAAGAAGCAAAACTCAATTTGACTTCTTAAGTTTCCTAAACTTGTACTTGCCATTATCATGCAAGATAATTGGGCCAAGTAATTTATTAACAACCAATTAATTAAAGCCCACATTAAGTGTTTTGGACTTAATTAATTAACTCAAAATTAACCCTAAAAATTACCCAATGGCGTGATTCCCTTAAGCCCAAACACGCCATCTTCTTTGGACTTCACAAATTCGGCCTTCATTATTTCTTCAAGGTGGAATTTCCTTAAGTTCTAGTAAAGAACTCTTGGAAACATCTTCATGAATTGTGATTGAAGAAATATACCAAAGAACTCCATGTTGAGATGGTTCGGCCTCCAAGTGATCTTCACAATGTGTTGATAACAAGCTTTGCAAGGCTTGTTTCATCCTTTTGCTCCTTTGTCTTGTCATTGGTCCATCAAGATTCTCCAATGGATCATGCAAGCTCGGCTTTGGCACTATGGACATGGATGGATTGCTATCACTAGGAGGCTAGAGACGATGGTAAGAAGTAGGGAGTAGAAACAATTTAGGGTTAAGTTTAAAAGTTAAAAAAAACATTTTGACCGGTTCGATCTGGTTTTCTGTCCAACTCTTGTTTTGATCGGTTCTTTCAAAAGTCAAATATTTAATAAAATTGGACCGAACATTAGTCCGGTAACTGGTCCAACCAATTGGACCGGTCGTTCCGATTTTCAAAATACTAGTTAGAATACATGATTAGTGTGTCTTCCTAGAGTTTTTCATTTCTAGATAGAATTCTTGTAAATTCATATGCTTTTGGACCTTGGACATAACAAAAATTGAACCTTATCTTTGGGAAATCTTCACTGTTTAAGCTTTCTTTTGGGGAATCGTCAAAGGGAATTCTCTCATCATTATATTCATGATTTATGCGTTTTCACTTTCCATAAGAGGTTAGAATTGCCAGTATCCTTGAAATTTAGTCATGAGTTTTTGAGATATTATTGGTATGGTGACTTTTGTGTTATGGATTTGATTATTTGACTTTTCATGCTTTACTATGTATCGTGCTTATATGAATTGCCTGTATGATTTTGATTATATTAAGTTTTGTGTTTGTTAAACTTATTGGATCTCACAAGTGTGCAGCGATGTTCTTCAACATGTGTATAGATTAAATGAGTTTGACGATCACAATGCTAAGAATTAAAGCACGAAAGAATAATAGTCCATATTTTTGAATTGTGTGCTACATACACACATGTGAGGTGTACTTCAACATGTGTGTGTATGTCTGGGTTATGATTAATATTAGTCTGTTTCCATTTAGTGATGAACCCTTTGAGTGTTGATTGATATTGGTACGAGTAAGCTCTGGATATATGAAGATTGACTCCAGACCTAGTTAGGGATTGGTTAGGTAATCTTTGCTTCTTATCATGAATGAGAGATTGCTCTAATTACTTTAATATAATCTAACTAGGGATTAGTTTGGTTGAGTTGAGAATAATCCTTACATCTCTTCAAAAAGGAGGGATTGGTCCATTAGGCTATGCGTTTAAATGATATATAGCCAATTGGTTTGTTTGATGAGTTGGTTAATTATGGCTGAGTTTGGAGTGAGGTATTCTTCAATTTTTTATTCCTACAAGGCAACTTCGCACCCTACTAGTTTAGCTAATCAGCTATAGATATAAGTCACCAATACTACAAGTGATCAGATAGCCCAAGGTAACATTCAAAAGATACCTCTTTTTTTCACAAAAGCGGTATTTTATATCAATTTCTCATTCTTCCATGGAGCCAACTGGCTTTACATCAAATTCTGTTGCTTGGAGCAACCAGTTAGGGAAATTTTCATCCCACAACTCAGTTTGCATACTTTTGCATGCCTCTTTAGCAAGCGCTTGGCTTGTAGAACTGAATCTTCTATCTATAAACAAAAAAAGAGCATTCTTCCAACATCTCTGCCAACAAAAAGATGTCCTCAGATATAACAATTGTATCCACCGTAGGTGACTTCCTATACTGGAGATAATTTATCATAGCCTTGGCATCGCCTTGCAGTTTTAGCTTATTCCATCCAACTTTAATTGCGTGAAAAATAGCTTCTCTTATTGCTTCAAGATCTGCCGCCACTGGAGTTAACGAGCCCTCCCCAGCTTCTGCCTTAGCAATTCTTATTCTTCCCCCTTCGTCCCTAGCAATCATGCCTAGCCCCAACCGTGCTGAGTTTTCTTCTTGAGTAGAACTGGTGTTGATTCTGATCCATCCAGAGGGGGGAGGTTTCCATTGTTCGTTTTCTGTCTTTTCCTTGGGCTGTCTTCTCAATTTATCAGGAGAATTTCTTTGAAATCTGCATATTCCTGCCATTCTCTGAGAGCCTTGCCTGCTATTTCCTTTTCAGACCACAGTGTATCATTGAAAATTTTGTTGTTCCTAGCTTTCCATATCTGCCACAAGAGGTTCACAGTAATTTCAAGTCTGCTGTTCTTTTCCGCGATTCCATTCAAACTGCTAATCTTTGGCCACCACTGATCAAAGGAGTTCCCAACAAACTAAAGATACCTCTTTACTCCTTAAATTCTCATCAATCTTTCTATATTTATTTATTAGTTATTTTTCTCTATTTTCAAATGGTTATCTTTAATTTACCCCCATAAAATATAACCTTTTATTACTTTGCCCTCATAAAATATTTTTATAGGCACTTTACATGAGTGACTATTAGTCAAAAATGCTAATTAATAACATCAATAATTGTTAATTTTCAAAGACTATTTTTACCCGTTAATAAGAAATAAATTAAATTATATTTGTCCCTCTTATATTTAAACATTATTTTCAATTTATCTACTCTATAATTTTGTATTAATACTAAAATATTATTAGTTTAAGCCATAAAATATTACATAAATTTTTTTAACAAATGTAAGCATTTGTTTATTTTTTTCATCTTTTTTATGACATCTTCTTTTATGTAAATGAATTTATATAATGTTTTTTTTATAAATTATGATATTTTTTACTCAATTTAGTTTGTTGTGTTTTTGTAATATAATTATTTATTTTATTTTTATTATTAACAATTTAAAGCGTCGATTTAATATCTTCAAATTGTTTATTATATTATTTTACACCTTAAAGCAATCTAATCAACAAAATAAAACTATATAACATACAATGACAGAAAAATAAATAAATAAAATAATTATTTGCTTGTTAGTTTTAAGATGTAGATTTATTATTAATATATATTTTTTTAATACAGATATCTTTTGTACTTAATAAATTTAATTTAATAAAAAAATATTTATTTCTAAATTAAAAATCCATAGATATTAGAGAGGTAATATAAAAAGTTTTATTATTTTTATGAAAGAATTAAAAAAATTAGACAAAGTACATATTATTTTATTGCCTTCAAAAAACTTAAATAATTCATATAAGATTTTTATTTACCAAGTACATTAAAAATAGTTTAAAAAATTATAAAAAATAGTAAAGTATATTCAAAATCTAATGTTTCTTAGTTAGATTATATATATTATTATTATATTATTTAAAATAAGAATATAAAATTTAATTTGTTAAAGTATAATTGAAGAAAAATAAAAACAAAATGGTGATAAGGAGGACAAGATTTTGAGAAGTAAATTCAAGGGTAAAACAGTATAAAACATAAAAAATTAAAAATAAATAATTTTTGAAAGGCAAAAATTTAACTTTTTCAGTTAATTATAGAAACAAAATATTCTTATCGGTGCAAAGTGCTAATAAAAAACTTTTGTGGGGGCAAAGTGATAAAATATTATCTTTCATGGAGGGTAAATTAAAGATAACCCATTTTTCAATTGTTACCTTTATTTTTTGCTACTTTGTATATACTCACACTAAATTTATGAGATCAGATCCTCTGTTCAATATTTATCCTACCTTATTCTGTCTAACATTCAAAACGACATAGTTTCATTAAAAGTAGGGACTAAATGCATAAATATCACTAAAATTACTTTACAATTATTAGACCTTAACCAAGAGATTAGTGAACCCTACGACGTAATTTTAATTAAGACAGAATAAGACAGACAAAATATTGGGCAGAAGATCCCGTGTCCTAAATTTGTAGTCTAAATCCCTTCTTTGTGCGTTTGACCCTTACTCTTCACTTGCTACAAATATACGATGAATTAATGCACTTCAAATGTATGAGAGAATAGCGTATTATTTTGTTTGACTTGATAAATTCGATTGCATTTGACCAGCTGTTATCAGTTAGTTGGTTGTCGAATATTATTTTGAACTATTAATTTTTTTTAATAAAACATTCGGTTTTGATTTTAAAAAAATAATAGATTCTATACAATTATTACTTTGTTTGATTGAGTTCAATAACGCAAGAAAACAAGCCACTAGATCTAACCTAGTGATTAGATAGTTAGCATTCCAACTTTTAGGTATAAAGTTCGAGACTTGGATGATGCATGTGAAGGTGTATGTAGACTTGGCCACGATTCCGGTTTTAACCGGAACCGACCCAGAACCGAACTGGCGGGTTAGGCCCAGAACCGAATCGGCGGGTTGGACTCGGAACCGGAACCGGGGCCTACAGGTTCAATGTTTTCCCGAACCGTGAACCGGCGGTTTAGAACCATCGGTTCCAAAAAAAATAATATATTATTTTTTTATTTTGCTTTTACTAATATATTATATTTCATTATTTCACACAAATTTCTTGAATTTCTCACATATTCTCTCATAATCTCCTATTACTTCTAAAATTATTTCATTTTATTCAATTATTTACTTTAATATATTTCATTTCATTCCCTTTGTTATCTAATTCTCATTGTTAGTTGTTTATTTTGTTAATTGTTATTGTTAGTTTAGAAGTAAGATTCTTGAATTTAATCACTTATTGTATGTTTTACATTGAATCATGTATATTGATTTTCTTGTGAATGAAAAAGGTGATTAACTAATATATTGAATTATTAAATTTTCTCATTATCTAATAGTATTAATGGTTGGTTATTAAACTATAAGTATATTAAAATAAATGATTACTTATGATTAACCATATTAACTTGAATTATCACGTGTTCTTGTATAATGAATAAATAAATTCATATAAGTACATGGTTAAACTCATAGTTTAATATTTAAATAATATCAATTATTATCCATATTCATTATGGTACAACTATTAATAACATGTTAATGGTAATGAATATTTAATTACTAATAAATATATAATATTTTTTATTTTATTATATTTTGTATATACATAATTACATCTACGTGGTAATTCAAGTTACTTTTCAATTATATCAAATTTGTATATATTGTATTTATTTTTTTAAAATTTAATGTTAAAAAATTCGAACCGTAAAAAATCGTGAACAAATCGGAACCGGAACCGAAACCGTGAACCGGCAGTTCACGAATCGTAACCGTAACCATGAGGCCAAGGGCCGGTTCAGGTTCCACCCTTCGTGAAACCGTGAACCGGCGGTTCGTGAACGGTTGTCATGTCTAGGTGTATGAATTTAAAAAATAAATAAATAAATAAAATAACGCAGGGAAACAATTGATGTCATGTAATCCACTGTTCTACCTGAATCAAAGACACGATCCACATAATGATGATTCTCCCAAACCTGTTTGGAAAATTGATACAATGTTGCAATAGATTAAGACACCTCATAAGGTATTGCGAAATCACAATACTTGTAGTCAAACAATGTTTGTGATGAGGGATGAATTTTATTGTAAGTATAATACCTCAGAAATAGACTCCTAATACGACAACTATCATTCAGTTCATAGGAATCTTATTCCTTCTTAGAACATATTCAGTTTACTCATGTATGCTAAGAGTTACAATTCTATTACAACTCTTACACTACAATAAACCCTTTTTCAAGGTATGTCATTAGAGTTTCAACACAACTCTAATTCAGGTATGTATTCTATAAATACTTCCCCTCTAACACTTTGAAGGGGAATCGATTCAAGTATTTTCAATTGCTTATCGATATTTGCTTAAGGCTCGTTACTGACTTAGGCATCGGAGTTTACTCCCTGGGACCAATCCCGGGGGCTTTGTGCAGGTCTTCGGAGCGTTCGGAGTGAACAGATGATGTGAGACTTTTTGAGACTCATCAATTGGCGCCCACCGTAGGGCAGAAAGCAACATGCCTACTACTCGTTTGCAATCATCCAAACGTGACAAGCAGCCAGACGAAAATCCTCCTGATCCTGTTCATCAGGAGACAAATAATCCTCATCTGCGAGAGGAACCCGTGAATTCACCTACCAGGACTCCTCATCAGGACGGACAAGGTTCTGGTCTTCAAAATCAAGAGGGAAGTTCAATTCCCATTGTTAATTTGGATTCACCATATGTGCTTAAGTTTCTGCTCGACAATGGACAGCGAATTCAAGCTATGATAGCAAATCATGCTACAGGTAATCCAACTGAACAAGAAGCTCACACCGCCAGACAGCAGGATCGGGAACAAGCAATTCGTGAAAGTTACTTAAATCGTGAACGAAATCTTCGACAAGAGCTTCAGAAAGAACATGACCTCAGATTGAGAGCTGAAGAGCGTGTTAACAGGAATAGTCGAGATCAAAATCAAGATCAGAATCGGGATCATATTTCAGTTTCATCTCGCCGAAGGGATTCACGATCACCGAACAGACATGAAAGACGTGTGCACTATCGTCAACGCACAAGAGCAGAAGATCATGTTAATGATAATATGTACACAACTTACGAACAGCCCAGGCATCAGGATTTACATTTTGGGAACATAGGCCCATCCGACCTGCCACGCACTTCACAATCACAACTCAATGATGATTTGGGAATAAATTCTCCATTTGTGGATGATGTGGAAAATTATCCTCTTCCGAATAAGTTTAAAATGCCAACTTTGTTATATTATAACGGAGAAGGAGACCCGGCAGAACATGTGCATCATTATGTGCAAAGTATGAGAATTTATAACTACTCATATCAGATTCTATGTAAATGTTTTGGTATAACTATGATGGGAACTGCCAGACTGTGGTACAACAACCTCAAGCCTAAGGCATTTCGTAGATTCAGTGAGATCAAGACAGCTTTCACAAGCAGATTTGTGTAGAGACAGAAATTTGTGAAAACGAGTGTTGAATTACTCAAAGTGAAACAAGGAGATTCCGAATCGTTGACCCAGTATGTCGATAGATTTATAAACGAAAGTTTGGAAATAGGGCATAGGTCGGAAGAGGTGGTGATTGGAGCCTTTACAAATGGCTTGCAACCAGGAAGATTATACAAGGACTTTGTCATAGATCCTCATGTTAATACTGAAGAGATGATGAAACGAGCTTGAAATTCGCGAAAGGTGAAGACGTGGATAAGCGAAAACGAGACAATGATAGAGGACCAGAAAAGAAGAAAGAAGACAAAAACAAGGCGTCTGGCAATGGAAATCACAAACAAAAGTTTGATAAATTTGACAAAGTGAAAAATAACTCTTCCACAACTGGTGAAGATAGAAATTACACTTTGTTGAATAAAAGGCAAACCGATGTGCTCGCAATCCTGGAAAACAGATGAAATGTGAGATATCCACAAAAAATTACGGCTCCTGACAACAAAATAAGTAAGAAGTTTTTCTGCAAATTCCACAATCAGCATGGTCATGACACAGAACATTGTAAAAATCTCAGGAAGTATATAGAAGAACTGATTCAAAACAGCCATTTGAAGGAATTTGTCATGAAAAATCAGTCAAGCCGAACTGAAGATAAGAAAGATCCAGATCTTCCAGATGATAAGAGAAGGAGAGATAATGGTGATGACAGAAATCCTGGTGTGAACAAGAATGTTACGGAAGTTATTCACACCATTATTGGGGGGCCCTACGATTGGGATTCTATGACCTCAAAGAAATCAAAAAACAGGAGCTTTCCAGAATAGGAACCAGTTCATAAACAGTTTAAAGCATCAGATACCATCACCTTTTCAGAAGAAGATGTTGTGCCGACCAAATTTCCACATGCCGATGCATTGCTGATTAAAGCAATCATCGCCAATAAGGAAGTTCACAGAATATATGTAGACGATGGCAGTTCGACTGACATTCTCTATTACGAAACTTGCCAAAAGATGGGTATTGACAAGAAACAATTAAAACCTTGTCATTCACACCTCATCGACTTTTCAGGAGAAACGTCAATGCCTATTGGCACAATAAACCTGCCAGTGACATTGGGAGAATATCCCAAGGAAAAACTCATATACATTGAGTTCACAGTCCTTAACGTCACGTCTCCATACAACATTATTCTTGGACGACCTGCAATGGTGCAACTTAAGGCTATCTGGTCTCCATACCATCTGGTCATGAAATTTCCTACCGAAGCAGGAATTGCTACGATCCGAGGTGATCAGAAGTTAGCAAGAGAGTGTCACATGATTGCTTTGAAGGGAAGCAAAAAACAGCAGGTCGCAAATGTGAACTACGTGGAAAAAGAAAACCGATCAGAAACAGTGATGTTAACAGACGAGATAGAAGCCGTATGCTTAGATGAATCTAATGTAGATAAAACAGTTCTCATCGGGTCATCATTACCAATAGAAACAAAAAATCACTGGCAAATCTCTTGTCGGATTTCAAAGACGTTTTTGCTTGGAGCACAGAAGACATGAAAGGAGTCTCACCCGACCTAATGGTTCATAAGATGAATATAGATAGATCAGCTCAAGAAATTAAACAGAAGAAAAGGAAGTATGCACCAGATCGGAATAAGGCCATATCTGAAGAAGTTGAAAAATTATTGAAGGCAAAGATAATCAGGGAGGTGTTCTACCCGACGTGGCTTGCCAATCCTGTTATGGTTCCAAAGCCAGACACTTCACTTCGGATGTGTATCGATTACACTAATCTGAATAAGGCTTGTCCAAAAGACTGTTATCCGTTACCGGTAATTGATCAGAAAGTGGATGCGACCTCTGGTTTTGAGGTCCTATGTTTCCTTGACGCCTACAAAAGTTATCATCAAATTCAAATGGACGAAGACGATGCGGAGAAAACAGCTTTCATAACTGAAAAGGGTACGTATTGTTACACAAAGATGCCATTTGGTTTGAAAAATGCCGGTGCTACATATCAGCGACTGGTGGACAAGATCTTCTCTGATCAGATCGGACGAAACATGGAAATCTATGTTGATGATATGCTAATTAAGAGCAAAAGAATAGTAACTTTTTTGGATGATGTGAAAGAAACTATGACAAAATTGAGAGAAACAGGGTTGAAATTGAATCCGAAGATGTGCACATTTGGTGTCTGCTCAGGAAAGTTCCTGGGGCACATGGTTTCAAGCCAAGGAATTGCAGCAAATCCGGAGAAGATCAAAGCCATTTTGGATATGAAACCACCACAAAATTTGAATGATATTCAGAGGCTTACAGGTCGTTTAGCTGCGTTGAATCGATTTTTGTCCAGATCGGCCGACCGCAGTTTGCCTTTCTTTAAAGTATTGAGGAAAGCAAAAAACTTTGAATGGGATGCGAACTACAACAAGGCATTTGAAGATTTGAAAGCATATCTGGCAAATGTACAGGTGTTATCAACTCCAGTTCAAGGAGAAATTTTATACGTATATTTGGTAGCAAGTGATACAGCAATTAGTGCGGTTTTGGTCAGAGACGACCAGGGAGTACAAAAACCATTGTACTATACGAGCAGGGCCCTATAGAGAGCTGAACAGAGATACCCAATCATGGAAAAGTTAGCACTGGTATTGATTAACGCTTCAAGAAGGTTAAAACCGTACTTCCAAGCACATGAAATCCACGTCCTAACAGACAAACCACTGAGGCAGGTATTGCAGAAACCTGATTCTTCTGGAAGACTCATGAAGTGGGCAATCGAATTAGAAGAATATGCAATCACCTTTTCACCTCGGACGGCAATAAAGGGCCAGGTGCTCGCAGATTTCATAGCAGAAGTTCCAATTTCTGAGGAAGACCTTGTAAAAGAAAACGACCAGCGAAACCCTTGCAAGAAAACGGAAGGTTTTTGGGTTTTATTCGTAGACGGGGCCTCAAGCGAAGATGGTTCAGGTGCTGGATTAATATTAACCAACCCCAGTGGATAAGAATTCACATATGCTTTGCGTTTTGAATTCAAAGCTACAAACAATGAGGCAGAATACGAAGCATTAATAACTGGCATGAAGTTAGCCTCTCAGAATTCGCAGCTCATTGTAAATCAAGTATCTGGGGGGTATGAGGCTCGAGATTCGAATATGAAGAAATATTTGGATAAAACTAAAGACTTGAAGAAAAATTTTCAGGAATTCTTGATAAAGTGAGTACCCCGAGCTCAGAACAAACGAGCGGATGCACTCAGTAAGTTGGCGTCTTCGGCACATGTCCATCTCACCAAAAAGGTTTTGGTTGAAGTTTTGCCAACAAGAAGTATTGAAGAATTGCAAGTTTTAGCAGTTGAAGATGTGGGAAACACTTGGATGACTCCAATCATTAACTTCTTGACAAACGGAGAGTTACCTCAAGACAAAACTTCAGCTCGAAAATTAACTATGCGATCAGCCAGGTACGCTATCAGAAATGGAGTACTGTTTAAAAAAGGATATCTTATGCCTTGGTTGCGTTGTATAGGACCTGAGCAGGCGCTGTATGTTCTGAAAGAGATTCATCTTGGATCATGCGGAAGTCACATTGGAGCACGTACATTGGCAAAGAAGGCGATGCGATTAGGATATTACTGGCCTACAATGAGCTCGGATTCACATGAATTGGTGCAAAAATGCCCCAAGTGTCAAATCCATGCTGTTATCAGGCATATCCCACAAATCGAGATGGTCGCAATTCAAAGTCCAGGGCCGTTCTCCCAATGGGGAATTGACATCGCTAGACTTTTTCCCGAAGCTCCTGGACGGCTCAAGCACTTGGTAGTGGCTAGTGACTACTTCACCAAATGGGTAGAAGCCAAACCACTTGCGCACATTTCTGGGAGAATTATGGTTAAGTTCGTTTGGAGACAGATTGTATGCCAATTCGGAATACCGAACATCATTGTATCAGATAATGGTACTCAATTTGCTCATGACCCGTTCAAAAGCTGGTGTGAAGAGTTGAATATTAAACAACATTTTACCTCGGTAGCCCATCCATAATCAAATGGACAGACCGAGGTCACAAATCGAATAATTGTTCAAGGACTGAAGACAAGATTGGGAAAAGCTAAGGATGATTAGGTTGAGGAACTGCCAAATGTTCTATGGGCGTACAGAACTACCCCAAGAACGGCGACTCGAGAAACTCCTTTCAGCTTAGTTTACGGCTCGGAAGCAGTACTACCTGCGGAGATTGGACTTCCAAGTCCCAGAACAATCCACTTTATCTCGGAAACAAATTCAGACGAACTGCTGCTAAGTTTGGATTTGCTGGAAGAGAAGCGGGAGAGGGCATACCTTGAAGAAGCTAAGTATAAATCTGATATGGCCCGATACTATGATCGGCGAGTTAGAAAAACTCAGCTCCGACCTGGAGATCTAGTCCTGCGGAAGAATGAAGCAAGTCGAGTTGAAGGTTTCAAGAAGTTCGATCCGAATTGGGAAGGACCTTATAAGGTGGCCCAGGTCGGAGGCGCTGGGAGTTACAAGTTGGAAACTTTGGATGGACGAACCATTCCAAGGATGTGGAACATCACCAACTTGCGAAGATACTATCAGTAGCTTACTTTCAGTTTTCTTCCAGTTATTTAAAGCGCTATGACGCTTCAATAAGTGTAATTCAACTTAAATGCTACACAAATAAAACAACTCTTTATGAGTTCATTCTTATAACTTGAGTTTGTCTTTAGATTATTCATGTCGTATTTATTAACTCCGGCTCTAATCGGATTATATGATGATTTATGGATTTTCCGTCAAAAAGGATAACATCCAAAACAAATGCAAATCTAAGTTTGATTTAATTCAAATTAACGGATTTCAGTTCGTACTATTGCTTTTCCGCCAAAAAAGGAAACATGCAAATCAATATAAACGTACAAGTTCAATTCAATTCGAATTAACTAGATGATCAATTTTCCGCAAAAAAGGAAGATGTCAAGTTCAATTCTATTCGAACGTCTTTATAATTTGAAGAGAACGTGTGATTCATTTGTTTAAGAGTTAAACAGACTAATTTAATTTGAACAAATTTAGTTCGGATTACTTATTAGCAGGATATAACTCAAAATAAAAAATTGAATTGCAAAAACACATGATTGATTAAGACAATATCGAAAGGATATTGAAAATCAAAGATAATATTCAAAAAGACCAAAAATTGGTCTCAACTGTTGTTCAGAACATCATCACACCAAAAAAAAAATTCCTAGAGTGCTATTACAAGGTGTTTGAGCTCGCAGGCTCAGTTTTCTTTGATGGCTTCATGGGAGATCGAAGGCACGTACTTCTGACCATCCACCTTCACAAGTTTCAGGTCGGCGAAAGCTTGGTTTAAAGCTTCCTGAGAGTTAACATTATAACCATTTTCGATAGTAATGTCAAGGTCAGGACATTTTTCTTTTATCGCAACCAAAGCTTTGTGGTAGCCGAGATTGCGAGCTGGGGTACACAGACGAACAAGCAACCTTTTTCCCTCTTTAGAAGATAAATAGTTAGAAATCAGCTGAGAGGAACCTTCACCTTCCAAGAAAGAAACCCGAGCAGCCAACTCCTTATTACGAACAGATAATCTTCATTGGAGGCTTGAATTGTCTTCAAGTCATCCTGCAGAAGATTATTCGCATGTTGCAACTCGGAGGTTTTCCTCTGTTCAGCCTCGAATTTAGAGGTGAGAGTTGTGATCTCAGCCGCACTTTCAGCTGATTGCTTGTCGAGGTCGTTAGACAACTCATCGCTGCGACCCATAGCTTCTGCAACTAGACACATGACCTGAAAGAAAGATAATAAGTTACAAAACGATACGAGAAAATATATATATATGTAATAACAGTATAATATCTTCTTGTACCTGAGTTATGCCTAAAGATAGGCGTTGATGAAGGTCAGAAGTGTCTATCCTTCTCAACATCTTCCTATCCCGACGTGGGATAGAGTGGAAAACAAAATCAGGTGCCGTATCTACGGTAAACCTGTCATTGATGTCCATTCGAACATCAGGACGGAAAGAAGACAAAGGATAAGAACCCTCACCTTCTAGGACCTTAGAAAAAGGGATAAATTCGTCCCCAAGAAGTGAAGGGCCAGTCACTTCGGCCTCATCTACATCAAACTCCACAGTTCGGGGTTTCTTCTTCACCCCACCTCTAGCAGTAATGGGTTTTCTCTTTCCCAGAACTTCCTTAACAGTCTTCAAACCCTTCCCGGTTCCTGGAGGAAATTTCTTGGATTTTCCTTTAACCGATGAGGAACTCGGCTGATCCATCTTAACATCTGACTTCACCTCGTCGGTGGGGGCTTCGTCTATAGTGATTTTGGCAGCAGTGGGTTCAAAAACGGTTGAAGGTCCTGGGAGGTTGCCCATGAGGTCGTCGATATTGACCACTGAAATGAAAAATCAAAGACTTGATAAACAGAAGATATAAACAGCAGATATAAATCAAAGGCTTGAAAATTATACCCTTCTTCCCATTTATTTCATGATCCGAGTGGTCAGATCGAAGAATGACTGGACTCATCCCCACCGACACTAACACTCGTTCAGGGAAGAATATGGTATTAAGAACTCGCTTTTCATTTGATAATTTTTCAGCGAGTTCCTTGGGAAGTTTTTTCATGGAATTTGGGTCCTAAACGCGACCAGCATCCATCCAATACCACTCACACCCTAGCGACTTGAGACTGAGGAAGAAGAATTTGTCTTTGCATTCATGTATGGAACTGGGATTTCCGCTAAGAAGTTGTTGTTTTCTAGATCTGCGGGTGAAGTAATACCAACCCGGATCCTTTCCCGAAGACTTTAGGCAGAAAAAATATCTAAAGTATGGCACAGAACATTTATAGTTCAAAAGTTGAAAAAATAACTCAAATCCGATCAGGATCCTGATCGCATTGGGAGTCAATTGAGTTAAGCTGATTCCATAATCAACCAAAGTATCCTTGACGAACTGAGACAAAGGAAATCTCAGTCCAGCTTTAAGATGTTCTATGAAAATACTTACAAAACCTTCGGGAGGTCTGCTAGCTACTTCTCCTGCTAAATGAATTCTAGTTTCTACTTGGGGGCTGATTTAAAAGTCCCTAAGAGTAGTTACTAATGATGAAGGAGTGATGGTTGAGCTAAGGGTTTCCAATTTGGTGACTGCAGGGGTTTTAGATGGGTTTGATTTCTGAGAATTTCTAACGGCTGATCGGCTGGAGGAAGGAAGTTCTTCAGGAAATTCTATTGATAAGGGGATAGCGTGAGTAATGACCTGATCTGACGTTACCCCTAAATCATCCTTGTCAGGAATCGAATCATTTTTCTCTATATGCTCGGTTTTGCCCAGATCTTCCTCGCTAAGATAAACTAAGTTATACTTTTTAGAGGTCTTCAGTGTTTTAGCAAGATTAGCTTGACTGTACGAACTAGTAGCTGAGCTAGAGGAACTAGAAGAGGAATCGCTACCGTCAGAAGTTGATTGAGAAGATTCGTGTACAGGTGAATCAGGATTATTCAAGTTAGATTCAGAACGAATTTCAGAAGAAGAGTTAGAGTGTTCTGATCCAGACATACTTACTTGTTGGGATGAAGACGATCTAAGAAATGTTGTGCTCGGAAAATAGGAGAGCTGAGTACAAACGCTTGAGAATTTTCAAAGAAACCGAACTGGAAGTTGAGAGCTTTAGATAAAGAAAGTGGCAAATGAATTCTGAAACGTCCTATTTATAGTGAAGGGTGTGGGAATTCAAAAAGACGTGACAGCTGGGATAGGGGAACGTGCCGCCTTATGCTTCTGTCAGGAAAATCGTGGTCGAGAACGTGGAAGCGTGTTTCTCGGGCACGAAGCTCAAAGAGTGGGGTTGTGGATATGGCAGATCAGTATTGTATCTAAATTGTTATTCAGATCGGAGTGAATAAATGCAATCCGACCTGAAGGGCTATTGATGAGGGATGAATTTTATTGTAAGTATAATACCTCAGAAATAGACTCCTAATACGACAACTATCATTCAGTTCATAGGAATCTTATTCCTTCTCAGAACATATTCAGTTTACTCATGTATGCTAAGAGTTACAATTCTATTACAACTCTTACACTACAACAAACCCTTTTTCAAGGTATGTTATTAGAGTTTCAACACAACTCTAATTCAGGTATGTATTCTATAAATACTTCCCCTCTAACACTTTGAAGGGGATTCGATTCAAGTATTCTCAATTGCTTATCGATATTTGCTTAAGGCTCGTTACTGACTTAGGCATCGGAGTTTACTCCCTGAGACCAATCCCGGGGGCTTTGTGCAGGTCTTCGGAGCGTTCGGAGTGACCAGACGACCAAACGATCCTGAGGACGACGTGAGACTTTTTGAGACTCATCAGTTTGCAACATTAAAAAAATAAAAATAGAAATAGAAAATAAAACCGATTGTATATTTTTTTTTAATTTATTATAAGACTATAATTTTATTGTCTTTCAAAAAAGCTACAAAAATTAAAAAAAAAAAGTCAACAATTTCATTGGAGCATTTGATGATTAATTATTTTCTCTTAACCTTTCCTTCAATCAACACTTCAACAAGATTGTTGATAGTTGAGTAATAGCTCCCACCCTTGCAAACTGCCTTCTGAGCATGATCTCTCCACTTTTTAACATTATTCTTAATTTCATCACTTTTTTCTCCAAACATACCCTCCCTTATACATCTCTCAATTTCTTCTCCTATGACAATTCCTGTTTCATCCTTCTTTGTTCTCACTCCTATCCTCAAAACATCTTCAACAAATTTAGCATTTGTTGGCTGATTACTCCATTGTGGCATTGCTATAAGAGGGACACCAAGGCTTATTGCTTATAGTGTTGAATTCCAACCACAACGTGTTAGGAAGTACCCCACAGATTTATGAGCCAATACCTCTAGTTGATTATACCATGCCACAATTCTCCCCAAACCCACTTCATCTATTGATTGAAGAAATTGACTAGGCAGTGTCTTTGGTAACCCAAATAAAATATTGGTTGCTTCCTCTTAGGCCTCTAGCAATTTCTTCGATTTGCTTGATCTTATTCTCAGCCATGCTAACAAAGGATACAAAAATGACTGATTTTGGTGGTTTTTTTTGTGGTTTTTTGTCCAACCATCTCAAGTAGTGGGCAATACTTGGCTTCCACATACTCCTTCCATAATTTGTATCTTCAGCTATAAGTCCATCTGGATATGCTGATGGCACCATAGGTCCAATCATTTGTACTGGCCATAGTTCTGCCATGGCCTCACCTAGCTTTCAAAGCATGCCAATAATCAACAAATTTGTGGTCAATAACAAATAATAAACCATTGCAATTTTTGACCAACCGTTTTATTTTGGCCATCTAAAATATGAAATTAATCATAAAAATTGCACAAATCTCACTGATTTGAGATTTTGCCTTATAGAATAGTTTTATTGTTTTGGATCCTAAAAATCTGAAAAGATTAATCAAATGTATTCACAATCTCCCAGATGACAAAGTTTGATCGAGTAAGGAACTTTGGAGAGTTATTGTTTGATTTATCCTATGATTTCTATGTAAGAAATTTTCATAGTAAAAGTTTGATGTTTCTCTTTTTTGCCACTAAATACCTATTGGCTCCAAACATAGAACCTCCAAATGGCATTATTTATTTATTTGATGAAATTTCAAAACTTTAAAAATTTGGGTTTCACTTTCCTAAGATTAAAAGCTAAAACAAGAACAAAAAGATAGTCATTTAAAGTTGTTAAAGACATATATTAGGATGCAAAAGGTATATATATATATTTGAATTCCATATAAATATTAGATGGTTATTAATCATAATTTAGTGATAGACACTCACAAAATCAAGATTTGATGGAGCAGGAAATGTATCAAAATTTGTTTAATGACACTGCTTTTTCATCATTTGATATGATCAATGAACAATATTTCTCTTAAATTTTCCCACCACAGTTTGTATAAAAGAGAGCGAAAACAACAATAAAAATCCCATCGTTTCTAATCCAAAGAACAAAAAAAAAAAAGGTGCATTTTAGATGTGTTGCGTTGTATTTTATTTTTATTAATGAATGAAATTATTGTTTTTGAAAAAAAAAATTACCCAAAGGACAAAAGGTTATTGAAAAATCTTCAATTTAATTATCTTGATTCCTAATACCACACAGTCATCTTTCACTGATCCTGTAACAACCGAGAATTAGTCTACATATTCTTCAAAAAATATTTATCATGACCAGCCATTTCTTTTAAGTATATCTAGATCATGTAGACAATAGAAAAATAAAACAATCAATTGTTGTATGTTAGCAAGGTACGTCATTTTCAAGCTCTTGAAATGAATTGACAAAAACCCAATCATTCTCATCAAGTCTTGAGAACATTTCCATAATAGCATCCAAGTATGCAGAATGATGATGAGTTGGGACGGCAAGAAAACTAGGCATCTCATCGAAGACAATTGGAGGAAGTCCAGGCAGGGAAAGAGGAACATTTTCTTGCTCAAAAGGAAATGAAAGAAACCCCTTATCAATTTGCCAATACATAGAGCAAACAGAAGCTGAATTTGTCAACAACATAACACTAAATATGCCATGTTTTCTCGCGACATCTAGACCCCATGGAAGCAATGAATCATACACAAGACAATTGACTGGTGAATTGCTTGATTGATTGAGGTTCAAGATGAGTTCCGGTAGAGTTCTTGAGCCAGCGGTTTTGAATGATTCAAGGTAGGTTTCAACATTGACAGCATCCCTGAATCCACGTACCACTATCGAATCCATCAGAGATTGGCATGACTTCTACACCATTTACATTGATGAACTTGGCCGTGTAATGGGTTGTGGCAAAGGTTGATTTTAGTTCTTTGGAGGTTAAGCATTTGGCAAATTGGAGAAGAAGGTTAATGTGGCCTTGGGCAGGATATGAGAGCACTACAACATGACCATTTGGTTTCTCCATTTGTTTTCAAAGTTTTGATACTTGAAATGAAGGTAGTGATTTATCATTTTATACATCTTACTTGTGAGAATCAACAATCAATAATACACTATTATTCATACTATTCAACATTTCCTCAAAATATTACTAGATATGTTGCTTCTTATTGGTCGTCTTTACTTCTAATGATTTCAAATCCTCCATTGGATTTTTTGATGCAATTTTTTTTTTGGTTAGAATTTGTTATAAGAAATGAATATTTTGGAAGTGTTTGGATTAATGATTTTATTTTTATAGGATTTATATTGAAGATTTTTTTATTAATAAAAGTTTGAAATTTAAATTTGAATTAATATTTTATTAGCTTGTTTTGGTAGGAATTGTGTTAAGAAGAATTGTTTATTATTAAAATTTAAATTTTAAATTCAAATTTAATATCATTATTTTTTGTTTTAAAAATTTTGGTGTAAAAATTAAATAAAACAAACAACTTATTTTCCATTTGTGAAATAAATCACTAAAATGGAAGCAACCAAACATATATAAATCACTAAAACGGGACCAACCAAACATATAGGAACTTTTTGTTAATTGAGTTGATTTATTAGTGTATATAGACGAGAGTTAGCTTAAACATTATTTCTCTTATTCTATTATTACATAAATCGTATTGTTTTCTCGTATTATTTTTATTAAATTTAAGAAAATGGTTCAAATTTCTTGAAACTTTTGATTCCAATATTTCCATCATTTAGATAAAGATACATTGAATTATCGTCCTCAAAATGTTGAAAGTCAAAGTACATTTTCCTACCCATTTAAGATTAAGTGGTCCATCGTGCCATCTCCAAGTTATTCAACTCGAATTTATCCTTAACTAAGGAAAGAAAATGGCAGCAGCTTTTAGGGTCAATACCTTATCATTGATGGAACAATTTAGGTTCATTAATTGATCACGTATTAATTTTTACATTAATAATTAATGATATATAGTACAAATATTTTATGGGATATTATAATTTTATTTATATAAAAATGTATTATTATCTAATACATGAATATTTATAATAAATAAATAAATGACTGAGTAATGATAAAATTCTACATTAGTATACTAAGATGTCGTATGAAAACAATCACAAAATTAGTTTCTATAGCAATATTTTCCAATTGCAATTCGAGGTATATATCATGCATGATTTCCATGTATAAACCATACAACAACAACAACAACTATTAAACTTTTTTCCCACTAAGTGAAATCAGCTATATAAATCATATGTCATTACCATACAACAACAACAACAACTATTAAACTTTTTTCCCACTAAGTGAAATCAGCTATATAAATCATATGTCATTACCGTGCTCGATTTTAGGGTTTATTTGATAAACTAACTTAAGTCTGAAAATTAATTGATTCATACCTTGACCAATTAAGTTTGTTTGATAACTAAAAGTTGTATATCTTAATGAATTAAGAGTATCTGAAAAGACATGCAAACTTCTTCTATGAGTTTAAGTGATAAAATTTAGTTTATTTAGTTTATCGCTTAATTTACAATACGCTCAGACCTAATTTTTTTTTAAAAAAATTAATATATTATAAATATCCACAATATCTCTATAATATCTTTTACCAATCCAATTTCCTTTTTACTTAAATATTTTAATATTTTTATTTATTATTCTTTCTTTCTTCCTTTTATATACTAATATTTTTATTCAATAAATATTCTTTCTATTTTTTAATGTTTTTAGTTAATATAGCTGATTTGATAAAAATAAATTATGTTTTATAAATTGATTAACTTTTTTAGTTTATCTTTTTTATTTAAATCAAGTTTTGGTTGAATAAAAATTATATTTTTTTAAAAAAAATTAAAATATAACATCCAATATAATAGAACACATTTTATTCAATATTCCTTTTTCTATATTTTAATATTTGTATTTACTATACTTGATTTAATAAAAAATTATGTCTTATAGTTTGATTAATTTTTTTATCTTTTGTTTTTTATTTCAATCAAGTTTTGATTAATTAAAAATTATATTTTTAAAATTTTTAAAAAATCACATCCAATATACTAGAAAATTATTAATATGTAGAGTTCATAAATATATACATTTTTATGATAATATTTTATTTTCAAAATTGATAATTTTGAAATTTTTATTTTTTTTACAAAATTATATTGTATATATATATATAATAATTTTGATTTGTTATTTGAAAAGTAATATATTGCACATTTATTTAAAAAAATAATTTAAAAAAAATTCGTACTATTTGTCATTCAATTATCATATCAATATGTTTATCAAACAAACTTAATTATTTCAGTGTTCTGACAATTATTATTTCATATTTTATATTTTAGATTTCAGTTTTTAAATTTCAGTTTTATCAAACTGACCCTTAGGGGTGTTCATCGGTTCGATTTTCGGGTTCTTCGAATTGTTCGAATCGGTTTGTTCGGTTTGCACATCTCTAAAGTCAAATTCGAAAACCAAACTAATTTGAATTGAATTCGAATTCGGTTTTCGGTTTGAATTCGAATTGAATTCGAATAAATCAAAAATGAGATTTGAATTTAAAAATCAAATCTTCATTTGAATTAACCGAATTCACACAAACAAATTGAACTCGAATTTAGTTTTAATCTAAATCGAATTATCAAATTGCATCCAAATTTAGGATTCAAAACAATAATTTAGTTAAATATTATATATTTTATAAAATATTTTATATTAATATATATTTTTAATATATGAATTCGGTTTTCGGTTTGGTTTTCGAATTGGAACCTAAACTCGAAAACCAAACCATAAACCGAAATTCGAATTCGGTTTACCGAAAACGAATTCGAATTCGAATTCGAATAATTCGAGTTCGGTGAATTTGAATTCGGTCGCATATTTGAGTTAACTCGAATATTGAACACCCCTACTGACCCTTAAATTTATTTGTACATTTATATTTAAATCAAGAAAAAACTATTTTTAGTCCCAACACTTTTAGTCCCCAATGTTTTAACCTCAACACTTTTTGTTCCCAAACTTGTAGAGAAAAACACATTTTTAGTCCCCCAATGTTTGTTACTCGACATTTTTAGTTTCAATAATTTAACTTCAATAATTTTAGTCCCCAAACTTGAAGAGAAAAGTGCATCTTTAGTCCCCCAATGTTTTGCCTATTCAACACTTTTAGTCCCCAATATTTTAATTTCAATAATTTTAGTTCCTAAATTTATAAAAATATTGCACTTTTAATTTACTTAATACAATTAAACAACTAAAAATGGAATTCCTAGGCGACAACTAAATTTTTCATAAATCTAATGTCTAGTAATTAATTTTTCATTAATTTTTAAGATTTTACTTCAAAAAAAAATAATTAAAACAATCATGTGTTAGAATAGGTATTACAAGTGGATCAATTTTATTTTATTTTATTTGAAGCAAAAGTTTAGAAAATTTAATTGTCAGACATTAGATTTATGAAAAATTTAATTGTCACGTAGAATTTCGTTTGTAGCTGTTTAATTGTGTTGAGTAAATTAAAAGTGCAACATTTTTACAAATTTAGGGACTAAAAGTATTTAAGTTAAAACATTTGGGACTAAAAATGTCGAATAGGCAAAATATGGGACTAAAAATGCACTTTTCTCTACAAGTTTAGGGTCTAAAAGTGTTGAAGTTACATCATTGAGGACTAAAAATGCACTTTTCTTTATAAGTTTAGAGACTAAAAGTATTGATGTTAAAACATTGGGGACTAAAAGTATCAAGTAGACAAATATTGGTGGATTAAAAATGCTTTTTTCTCTATTTAAATCCATGTATAAACTATAAACCATGAGCTAAAAAATTTTTATGACTGAGTATTTAATTACTGAGACTCGTATCATTATTGAGGAACAAAGGCTTTTGCTTTTTGGTATGTAAAAGGAAAAGGAAAGAACTTGCCTCACTATACCCAAATATGTGGAATTTCATGGGATGTAAGGTGGAGTTATTTATTTATTTATTTATTTATTTAAAGTGATATCAATGTATACAATAAAATAATAGTGTACATGTTAGTCAAATATTACACTTTTATTAGCAAGGAAGTTATGTGCTCTATTATACTTGCTATTTACCCATGAGAATGTGGAAATAACATGCTCTATTAAACTTGCTATTTGCCTATGAGAAGGTAAAATAGCCTTCTTTTTTTTAACATCAGCCATTTGAAGAAGAAGTTGCATGCCCTGTTAGCTAAATATTACACGCCATTTTTAGCAATGAAGTTACATATTAAACTTGTTATTTACCCATTGAGAAGGTACAACACTTTTTGTTTTTAACATTAGGGACTCGAAGAAGTTACATGCTCCTATTAAACTTGCCATTTACCATGGGAAAGATTCAACACTTTTTTTTTCCTTGACATTAGCTGTTTAAATTTGCTCTATTAAACTTTCTATTTACCCATGAGAAGGTAAAGGCTTCTTTTTTTTTAGAAGGTACACCAATTCTTTTTTGTATGACATTAATGATTTAACGTTAGGATAAAGCTAACAAATTAGTAGGGTGAAGTTTTGAATGCAAAATTTATCCAACACTAGAATTTTAACTCTCTACTTATGGTCAATTTAACAAAGCCAAATTGATTAAAAGATACAACACTCAAAACCTTACTTTAACAAATAGATATCCTCAACTATGATGGTTTACCTCAACCGATGGAAATGTCTGTTTTAGTCTTTCCACTATAGCTTTGACATATATATGTCAATGACATTCCAATTTTTGCTGTAATGCCATAATTTGAGCTAAATTTAATTTCACTTAATTCAAATGCTTCTAAAGGTATCGATGGCATCTTATTCAATTAAGATCCAATGGTTGGTTCATTCTAAGGTAGATAGCAAAATAATATACTAGATGTCTCTTGTTATCTTGATTTATACACTGAAGAAATAGAGATTACTTTTCAATATGAGTTTACCACAAGTTTTAGATTCCTTTAGATTGCATAAGTTTTCTCTTTCAACCTTACCTAATTTAAAAAAATTCAGATTTCGATAGATTTTCTACATCTAGTAAAACTGATTCTTTATATGATATTAGTTATTATCCTGAAATCAATTACCAAATACTCATTTAGCTCTTATTAATCCTTATCATATATTTTCCAACAAATCAAATTCAATAATACCAAAATAGTTACTCAGTTGATAAAGCCTACATCCTCTTCTCAAGTAAAGAATATGTCCAGGCTAATAACTTCTCATCTTGTCCTATTTTGGCAACCACTAAGGAACAATTTGTATCCTACTCTCCACAAAAGTAGATGAAACAAGGATATTCTCATCTCCATTTTGGAGGGATCAAAGTTGGTCTTACGCTTCATCCTAGAAAGGGTCTTACTACCGTAGCAAGGATTCCCTTTCTTGACTCCAGAATCAAGAAGTACAACCAAACATACATTGGAACCATCTAGACCACTTTCAATGCATGCACAGTTATGGTTACCTGGTTTTCAAATTTCAACATCAATATTAAAGATTCAAATCTTCTTAAAGCTCTTAAGGTTCAAGTCCATATCACTAGACTTGAAATGCAAGAAAATTATATTGAGGCAACACTACACTATCCGATAGTGTACAGAGTGCAAAATTATTCTTTAGAAAGGCAATCCTTTTGACTAAAGTAAAGAATATTTAAAAACGTGATATTATCTTAAGATTTCTTTACCGCTGTTTTATTCATGTACACACAAGTAGTGTAATTATCAAGTTACAAGAATAATTGGTCATGTGGACCATCTTTGTTGTATTTAATATTTAATGGTCACGTGGACTACTTAACTTTATTAGGTTTACCAAGTTGGTCATGGGACCACCTTGTTCACAGTATATATATTTGTCTTTTGTTCATATTATGCTTGTGAACACATTAAGATTACTTTTAACAAGTTGGTCACAGGACCACGTATTTTATTGTAATTACAAGTTGGTCAAGGGGACCATTTGTTTTGTTTGCTTTATAAGTCCCTCTCCTATATAAGGAGTAGCCATTTGCTTTTGAAAATCATCACTTAGTCATTCTTTCTCCTCCTTGTAACATATCTCATTTCAATATAAGAAATGTGTTTCTAAGTTCCTCTTGATCTTTACCACGTAAGGTGTATGATTCTTGGATTAGATTACATTATTTTATGTTATTTGTTATCTAGATTTAGTAATGAATATGCTCTAAACTTGCAGGCTTTTGCTAATCTGGTTATCAGAAAGTTATTAAATTATTTATATGGATAAAACTTGTGGGATATAATCTATTAGACCAAACCGTTTTAAACATTGAGCTCCGTAGGCAGGGCTTGACTGCTACAGGTTGCGAGTCGCCTAGCATATAGTGGTTTCGTGTTTAAGATTCGGGCTCTCTTAATAGCGTCCCTCACAAGGTATCTATGATTTAGCTTCACTGTTTTTTGCAACAAGTCCCAATCAAGTGATCCGATCTTGTATTTTCTACTTTCAACACTCACATTGATTCTAATGGATACCATTGGAGGTCTCTCCCACCTCTAACTTTTCAGTCTGCTTATTCTCTAGAATATACTCTTGTAGGTCTATTCTTCTTATTTATCAAATCATATTCTTTTCATTTTTCTAGTGACATTTGTACAACTTCCAATTATGTCGTTTCAGCATTGAAGTTCAACTTATTTTAGCTTTCCATATTTGCCAGAGAATATATACTGATAATTCAATTTTGTGTTCAAATTCCTGCCCCTTCATCAAACTCCTCTTATTATATCACCATTCTTTAAAGGAGTTGGAAAATTCAAACATCTAGAGATAGTTTCCAAATGAGTTGGGCATTAGAGTAGCTGAAAAAAGTGTTCCAAACTTTCATTTGTAGTTGCCTTCATTAATTACTACCCTATAAATAAGCAAGTAGTTTCCTTGCAAGCTATTGTGAATACTCCTCCATACTAGACACAAAGGTGGGATTGGGATAAATGCTTTTGTTCTAAATGGTAATAGAAGATGCAAACTCAAAAACTGAGAGTTCACTTCTCAGTTTCAAGTACTCCACCTCTGAAAAAGATAAGGAATTCAACATTGGTCTCAAGCAAAAGATTGCTGTTTTGATTGAACTTTTAGCTGCGCAAGCAATATACATCTTCAAAATCTATAACTAGACCCACTGAAAAGCTGCGATCAGAAACCATTCAGGCAGCAAACATGTATAGTAGGAATAGTATCTCTAGCAAAAGATACATGAAACCCAGCAATTGAAGGAACTGGAATTGCATTATTTAAAGCATCTAGAGCTTTCCAGAAAAAAAAAAAAAAAAAAGGACCGGCTGTTATTGAAAATATCTTTTTACTTCGGTAACAAAAACTTTTTTGCCACAATCCTTCTTATTGAGAACCATCTCAATACACTAAATAGCATTTTCCATCTCATCTGAGCTTTATCAATGGGAACAGTATGGGCGAGATAGCCACTGACAGCAGTTTGCAGATCTGTTGATGATCTTGAACTCTGAAGGGGGGTACAGTCAGAATCAAAAAATTGTAGATGCTCATCGTCGTAGAAAGCTCGAGTCATGGAATCAGTATCACAGATCATGCTGCTCGCCATTTGGCCTGGGATGTTCAAAGGCTGGTCCAATCTGACATCCATAGACTCGATACTGGGCAAGCCATAATCATCTAAACTGGTCAAACCAGAAAGGGAATATAGCGATGGCATGATATCAGGAGAAGTAGCACTAGGCTCTGGATAATCACATTTGGCATTCTTGTGAGAATTCAGAACCTTGTTGCCATCACAGCCAAACAGCAAAGGAGGGTTTGAGGAATATTCTATGGTAGACAGGAATAGAGAGCCATCCATGAGAGATGCCTCGTCATCAACAGGAACCACTTCAGGCCAGTGTCTGTAAGCAGAAGCAACCAGGTCACGGGCACAAGCCTGCAGCAAAGTTGGATATTAACTAAATCAAAGTAGTCATTCAATTGCTATGCAGAGGAAAAAGCTGATGTGAAAACCAAGATAAAGGTTATTCAAGATGCATGCCTTTTCAGTTTCAGACAGCTTATCATCAGTGATATACTGGCAATCAGAGACAAACCCCATTACTTGTCCGACAACATTGAAAACCACACCTTTCTTCTGCTGAGATCCAGAAGGATAATAGAAGTATAATTCCTTGTCTAGTACACATGTCCGAGCATGATCGACTGTAACTTCCCACATTTTTGCTGACATGCCGGTCCCAAGGATCTACAGAATATTTTATATATAAAGATTGTTAAATATAGCAATTTCATCAAACGCAAAAGTTATCATTCTTTCCTTTGCATACCAAAATATTTATTTTTTAGGCCAAATTAATCGATTCACCAATAGACAAGTATGAAAAGTAATGACTCCCACTCATTACATGAACAAGATTATACTAGTGAGGCACCTCAGGTAAAGATCAAACAAAATACTCCTACTTCTGATATATGAACAGTGGGTATTGACAAGTCTAAAACAAATGAAAAGATAGTGAATTCTAACATATCCTTGAACATATGACACCTCTGAAAAATTTTTTATCTGGACACAGAATGGACTTCCGAATTTTCCTTAAAACAGTAATGCAGTCAATATGAGAATAATATGGATAACAAATTCTAAAATTGCGAAAACTTGTGGGATCAAGGAAAGATTGGGTAAGGAACACAATGGATAACAAATTCTTACATTTCGAAGTCTTGTGGGATCAAGGAAAAATTGGGTAAGGAAGTCCTTCACAGTTTTGATCCTTTCCTTGTTCAAACGTTTGTGAAAAGCACCGTCTTTCCCAATCTTTTCCAGCCGCCACACTTCATCCGCAAGAGATGGAGGATGATGCTTCTTGTACACTAGAAAAAGATATCCAGGTTAAAACTTATTTGCATGATATTCCCTAACACCAACAAGCACTATAGCATCAGCTTCATTTGTAGCTTTTCTTATTTATCATCTCTTCTGAGTGATAAGAAAGATAAAATAAAAAAAGGCAACATTGGGATAGAAGAGCAGTGTTGGGGGAAAAAAGTGCAATAAAGCAACGTCAATGATTGTACAAACATTTCCAATCAATAGTAGGTAAATATGATGCTTTGGGTTTAGAAAGGATAAAGTGCAATCTCATAATGAACAAACCCACTAAGTGAACACTACATAAGATATAACGTCTACTGTCTGATAAACATTATAGTGCAATAGAAAGTAGGTGCTAGGTAGAGAGGTTTTACTAATGCAACATAAAAAAATATTTGATGAAACCATGAAAGATACCACCCATGTTCCAAGAGTGGAATGACATGATTAAAAAATTTCATATTTTTCTGATTGGACAACTTCCACAAGCAAACAAAATATGAAACAAACTAAGGAAAAAAGTAAATCAAAATACGATGAACAATCAAATACGAAGATGCTTTTCTTATTTTATTTTAGATGAATTTCACTTGCTTCACATAATAAGAATCAACAATTATACAAAACATTGAACTGACTGACTGCAGTATATAGAAAACACGAATCTATGTTTACCCCTCGGGGGAATTTGCTGACATCTAGGAAATCAAAAGCTCTAAGTTTTACCAAGTTGCACTATTCTTAGTATATATAAACTGAAGACAATCTGAAACAAGTAAAAGCAAATGAAAATGCTTACCAACAAACAAAAGCTCCTCAGTTACTCATCTTTATGCCACACCATAATTACAAATAGATAATCAGTGTGTTTAGTTTGACAGAGTTTTCATGGTAAAAGAGTTTACAAAAGTACAAACAAACAATGTTTGCAAGCACACAGAAAGCAAAAGATGTTCCGTCAGTAATAAACTGCTCCTTGACAAATGCATCTATGAAAATTGAACACTATGATTAAAAAAACAAACATGTCAGCACCCCAAAGAAAGATGCACAATCAAAAGGACGATAAAGAGGAAACAACATAGTGAGTTCCTCTTCAATCACTACTACGGTGATTAGAAAATAAGGAAGAAGGCTAGAAACAAAATGGTGAAGAGTTAGCACCTAAAACAAAAGTTTCAGGGTGACAAAACTACATAGAACTCATCAAAAAAGTGCAGTAACATTCTAATTTTTACCATAACGAGATAAGGATTCTAGTCACAATAAAAGGAATGCCAGGTAAATGGATCCTAAACAGGAAATTAAGAGTAGGCAAGTGTTTCTTCCCTCACGGTGCCAAGGTGAAGAACAAATGCATTTCACCCACTGCATAGTACAGAAGGAACTGAACTCTACCATTTCCCATCACTCAACCCGGAGAAAGAGAGAAAGAGAGAGAGAGAGAGAGAGAACACACAGATATCTTTCCCCAGCAAGCTATTGTTTTGAAAGATAAACCAGTTCATAATTTCGGATGAATTTATTCTATTTTAATTGTGTTACGAAGTAAAACAGCGTATTAATGTCATCTAAAGAAACAGAAGTCCAGAAATTTTGACTCACATGGCAACAACAGGCACTCTAAATGAACCAATTGAAACTTTGCTTGCATATAAAATAACTCAGCCAGCATTTTTGTGACATATAGGATCGTAGTATACACATCAAATTAGCTTGCTTCCCCCCGCCCCCAGCGTTGGAACCCAAACACTTTCTCTTAGGTTATATGGCATCATTTCCTATATTATGGCTCAATTGTCAAAACAGGAGAGAGAGAGAGAGAGAGAGAGAGAGAGAGAGTGAGGAAGGGAGAAGGGGGGAGAGGAGAAGATTAAGAAATTAGAATTCTTACATTCTCCGCGATGATCCCTGACAATGAAGGACTCTGTTTTGGCCTCTCTCACCCTAGTTCCATCAGAATTGTCCACAACTCTTGCACCAAGCCTGAACTTGCGACTTCTTGTCCAACTTGAGTTGTCTGAGAAAGAAATATCACTAACACCACCAGTGCCCTCTTTAAGAGTCAAAAAAACATCCCCTGTAAGAAGGGGTTTCTTGCCTTCCCTTTCTCTTACAATGTTATTTTTGAACTCTTCGAAAGTCCAGTTGTCTCCTTCATCACCATCAAAATCTCCCTCAAGAACTACTATTTCCACCTTCGCAGAGGATTGAGGACCAACAGAAACAACTTGCCCTGTGAGAGCATCAACTAAGGAAACTTGCAGATTGTTACAGTCCTCCCCTTCTATACGAGTTCCAGTGAATACAGGTAGAGAGATGGAAGTTAGAAATTGCAATTGTAAACTTCTTGATTCAGAAGAGCATAAGTCTTTTCCACAAGTCCTAAATAAAAATGAAAGGATCAAGTGAGTAGTTTAAATACAGAAAACATAAAAGCCAAACAATCAATTTGTACACCAGTATGACCATTGATGTCTACCGTCTAAGGCTGATCAAGTACTTTCTCATTGCCAACTCAACTTCCTCTTTTACCTGAGAGTTCAGGTCACAAATCAATAAAAAAAACCAGTTGGATGCAGGTAATTTAGAAACAAATAGGGGAACAAGGTGAAAAGAGCTGTGTTTACTGCTAGTTTTCCCTTCTACCTAGTACTAAATGATTTAAATCTAAAACCTCTAAAGTCATAATGGAAAACCCATAGTTGAACCATGGCTTCACATGTTATAGTTCCAAAAAGTAATACCCCAGGATAACAGGATTTATGAAGGACATCAAAAAGCACAATAATAAAAAAAAAATAAATAAAAAATAAAAACTATCAGGCAAAAAGTCAATGAACAACAAAAACCCTTCATCCTGATGGCTGTCATATTCCCAAGGATTGGATGTCAACAAATTTCCACACAAGGTTCTCTCCCAATGATTGGATGTTCAACAAATGTCCACAAAAAATGTTCTCCAATAACTTTGTTATACATGCCGTCATTGAAACATCACACAAGCCAATATTGCACCGACTAGAACAGCTTACAAAATAAAAATGATCAGAGAAGTTTGCCAAAGTTGTTAGAGAGGAATAGCACAAGGAGAACACTTACAACTTTACGGATCATTGGCTCCAGAGCTGGCTGAATTAATTGTTGCATTTTGCGCAAGTGTATTACCTCCATCACCACACTAGAATCAGTACCAAGAGAAAAGTCAGGAATCAGAACAAGCACACAAAGTGGACAGTTATACACATTTCTGCCAAAAGTTCTAGAAACTGTTCTCAAAGTGGTTCAAAACATTTCTTTTCTACTGTTATACATAATTTCAGCACAAAAGGAGACATAAATTATCTCCTAATAACAAGATTAATCACCGCAATTTCTCCTCCCATCTCACCAAAATATGAACTCTCGAATTATTCGTGTGTAATAACATTCACATTGATTATTAATAAATCCATTAAGCAGCAAACTCGAAACCAACCCCACAATCAGTCACTAGCAATTTGGGACATCATAAATTCACAAGCACACTCCACTCTCAATTTTCCATCCCAACAACTGGCAAGTGACCTTTTCAATCTTCCTTCCCTTGTCCTGTATGTATTCTTCCATTTTCTGTTTTTGGTGGGTATAAAAAAAAAACGTCTCCACAGATCAAGAACTGAAATACAATTTTAAACTGCACATGCATACGCAAACGCAATCAAACTTCACAAAAGGAAACACACACGAACATGAAAAGAACATGAACAAGAAGGCTCGCCATCATAAAATCAATTCTCACACACACGAAAAAAAAAGGAAACAGTCCGCTCATTTTTCACCTTCTTAGATTAGGGGCTTTTCTAGCCTTTTCATCAGAGGATTCCTCTTGCTGTTGTCTCTTCTGGGACATTTTTCAAGCTATTCAAACCCAAAATTAGCAACACCCCAGATGTTAATTCACTCAACTCTAAACAATAATCCTTCAAATAGTCTATTCCCAATTGAAAATCTTGATATTTGTTAAAAAAACCATACTTTGAGTCAGTATTAACACTAAAAAAATCATGGGCTCCCTGCAAAACTAAAAGGGATGATGATTTTCTTTGTTGAATAAGCAAAAATCCCACCATATATATAGTGTTAAGATCACTGTAAATACTATAAATTGAATAAAATCAAAATCAAAATCAAAGACAACAGTAATAATGGAGGGAGGAAAGGCCCAAGAAAAAGTTATACAGATAACTTTGGATGTAAAATTTGGCTGTTTCTGATCATGAGTATTTTTGCTCTGTATGTAACTGTAACGATAGTGACGATGCTTGCAGGGTTTTTGGAGGCTTCTACATGCTGCTTCACGGGTTGTACGTTTCTTTTAAAATGGAGGTTGAAAGATGAAGAATTGGTATGATATGGATTGCAGCGAGGAAGAGAAGAGAAACGAAAGAATTGCGTCTGTTGCTAGTTGGAGAAGGGAGGGAAGGAAGGAGGCGTGGGGGCCCACAAAAGCGTGTAGAGCCCACGTTTTTTGGCGTGTTGAGCACATTTGGTTGAAACTTTAAAATTATTTTTGGTGTCTTTTTTTTTTAATTTTCTCCGACGTAAAACAGCCTTGGTTTTTTTTAGTGAGGCAGACGTGACCACGGTTTCGGTTCTAATTTAGTTTTGATTTTAGTTTGTATTCGATTTGACTTTAGTTCTGGTTTGGTTTCGATCACAGTTACATTTTTGTTCCGATTCAATTTTATTCTGATTTTTGGTTTGGATTTCGGTTTTAATCCCACTTTAAATTTTGAATTATATTGAAATAATAATTGAACTATTAATTAAAATTCAAATAAAACAAATATAATAATATAATTAGAATAATAGTTGAAATTTAACTTAATATATAGAGCTTTTAGGATAATAGAACTAAGAAAGATTAGATAAATCAGATTGAAAGATAAAAAAATAATAAAAATAATTGAACATTTGAATTATTAATTAGAATTCAACAAGTATAATATAATAATATAATTAAAAAAATGGTCAAAATTTAACTAAGATGTAGATTTTATTAAAATAATAGAATTATGAAGGATTAGATAAATTAGAAAGAAAGATATAGAAAGAATAAGAGTGTTTAGAGAATGATTGAACTATTAATTGGAATTCAAATAGTTATTAGTATAATATAATATTAGAATTAGGATAATATAAATTTAAAATGTTGATACATAATATAATTGGAATAATAGTTGAATTAAACTAATATTTATAGTTTTAGATTTAATAAAATTATGAAGGATTAGATAACTGAGAAAGAAAAAGATAAAGAGTATTAAAAAAATGATTGAACTATTAATTAAAATTTAAATAGTATTTAAATTAAAAAATTTTGATATCTTAAACCTAAATCTAAATCCTAAATCCTAAATCTTAAACCCTAGAAAACTTTAAACCTAGAATATAAAGATTAAAAAAATAAGAAATAATATTAAGAAAAGAATTACATGATGAAAATGAAGAGATATAGAAATATTTATAGATTTATAAAAATGAAAAATAATAGCTTTAGTTTTTTTTTGCCCGTTCAGAACCGAACTGGACCGTCAGTTTCGATTCCAATTCAACTTTTTCAAAAATCGAGATCAAACCGGCAAGGTGATGCGATTGAAGTAGCGAGGGATGTTTCAACCCCACTATTCCAATCAATTATACGCGAGACCTAACACAAAATTCAACACGCACAAGGAATAACGCAGAATAACAAATATATTGAACATGAGTTTTGGATATACATACAAATCCAACCCGCCACGCTTTTATAATGCATAAATTTAATACAAGTAGTCTTGAATTAAACCTATCCACTTTGTTTGCTCTCAAGAAAGAGCAATAAACAAACTTCTAAAGGTTTGGCCTAAAGAAACTTGGGTTTTCAATTTGGTTCACTCCCAAAATTGAAGACAAAATTAAGCAAAGGTTAATAAATTCCTTACTGGAAAATTCTTATTTTTGATTAATTAAAACATTGAAAATATTTCTTTTAAATAGGCTACAAGAAATCCTAAAAAAAACAAATTCTAATTGGTTTTTGGTTCTTAACTAACTAATCCAATTTTAGAAACTTCAAAATTGAATTTAAATTCTATCTAACAACGTGTAGAAAAACATTCTCCTTTTAAGAAACATGTTTTTATTTCTTATTCTACCCTTAATGAAGTTAGATGATTTCTCTTATTTGTCTAACTTATTATTAAAAAGGAAGTAATAATCTCAAAAAGGAAGACAAAAGGCACGCCTATCTTTTGGTTTTCAAGTGTGATTGATCTTCTCTTGAAATATTTTTCAATCCGGAATCTCTTTAAGTTCCAATGTGCTAGGAACCACTGGATTATCTTCTAAAGTCATCAATGAAGAAATATTCCACAAGACTCCTTGTGAAGACTCTAAATTAATAATCTCCTCGAACTCTTCAATAGCCTTGCTGAGCAATCCGTTCAAGGCAGCTTTCATTCGTTTGGTCTTTGATCTTGTCATCAGACTGCTAATGTTATTTCAAACGATCACTTGAACTAATTCTATTCTTGTTGGAATTATCTTCCTTAACCTGATATGTATCACAAGGGTTGGTTCGGTTATGGTTCCAAACAGTGGAGACCACGGTTCCAATCAAGAACCGAAATTGCCTATCCGATTCTGGTTAGAATCAAAACCATGGCCATGTCAGTGTGAGGACCGTCGTGTGAAATTATTGACTAAATTATTGATTTATTGCCATTAATCATGCATATCTATTTTTTCCTTAATGGGATCCAACTGAATTTTATTAAGGGGTTCGATTGGATTGGAACTCAATTAAATTGGCCAAAAATATTCAGTTCAATTTTGTCCCACATAGGCATTTTTTGGTTATATTTTATATATCTTAATTTTTTTTTATTTGTGTTATTTTTTCCTACTTTGATGTATAATTTTCTAGTAAGGGAGGAAGATTCAAGTTCTATTAAATAACTTGGTGGTAGCGAGGAGTGACGGATCAAAGAAATAACATTTTAGGGATGAAATGTTATATCATTACTGGTAAAAGATATATTTTAATTTTTAAGAGGTAAAAATGTAATTTTAATAAGGATTTAATAACAAAAATTATTTTTTTTATAGGTATAAAATATAAATTTTCAAAATTTGGAGGCACCAACTCCCTAGATATATTGTGAGTCATTTGTTCGCAAAAGCAATTATTTCATTCATAAAAAAACTTTACAGTGAACCAACTGGTAGATAATCTCCATATGTGTCTGCTTGCAGCCAATTTGGGAAATAGTCTTCCCAAATCTTAGTTTGTAGATTACTTGCAACTTTCAAAGTTAACAATTGTGGAACTGTGTTTGCTCCCTTGTAAAAATATAAGAAAAATTACAATACTCAAATCAGTTAGATAACAACAAGATATCCTTAGCTATAGTGATTGGAACATTGGGAATCTTTTTCTACATTGCAAATAAGAGACTAAAACCTTAGTATCTAATTGTACTTCTACCTTATTGTAGTTTTCCTGTAGAGCTAGTAACAACTCTTCCTAGATAGCCTCTAACTCAACCACCAATATTGTGTTTGCAGCCTCCGTAGTAGTTGACATAGCATTGATCAGTTTGTCTTCATGGTTTCTCACAACTATTCCACATTCTGACACATTTTTCTCCAACTTAACCATGCTAGCTATGTTGATTTTAACCTATACAAATGGAGGTTTCGTCTAACACTAATCTATTTCCTTTGCCTCTTATCCGCTTTGCTTCACATTTTCATTTTTGGTCCAGTTGCCTTTAGTAATTCTAAACCATTCCATATGAGCTCTCTGAACTATCTCCAAGCTGGATGTCCCATGTTGTTGGAATATTTTCTCATTTCAAATAGTCCACGTCTGCCTCACCAAGTAGATAGTGAATTCAATCATGCAATCTGTCTCTTTGGCTATTTTGATCTTGCAAATGTTAGTCCACCACTTAGTAAAGTCTTGTGTTTTTAGGATACTGTTGTTCCAATAGAATGGTGCTATCTGCTAATTAACTGAGCTTTCAGATAGTTGAAGATTAGATGGATTAGACTTTCATCTTCCTCTCCACAAATTGATTAAATACTTTCAGGTAATCCAATCTTTCAGTGCATTGTGAAGACACTTTCATAAGAACAATTCCAGTTTCTTTTTTATATTCAGATTCTAAATTTCCTTCCAAATTTCCACCTCCTCCCTTTCTTTTGCACTTGGTCCTGCCTCATTTCTTCGAACTTTTTGAATTTGTTTCTCAAGCATGTATCGTAAATAGACATATATTGTGTTTTGATAGGAACCAAACCAATCTGTCTTTTATTCCCACTCTACTCATAGGCTGTTGTAGTATCAGTTCTGATTCCAAACTATCAAAGTTTTCTTGATTAGAGGAACATTCCACCTCATCTCCTTAGTCAAAATCAGCTAGTTGACAGTCATAAGTAAGCTTGCCTTAGGTTTTAGTGAAAGTGGTTTCACCACTGACGGTTTTGGTTGTCAATTTTTTCCCAAATCCTTATTGTTTTTCCATCACTCACTTGCTATCTACAGTATTTTTCAACTAAATATATTACACTCAGCCAACTCCTCCCTTCTAAGAAGTACTGGATCCTAACATAGCTTGGAATATTGAAGTATTAGGCAAATACTTGTTTTTGAGGATCCTACTCACGAGTAGATTAGGTTTTGTAATTATCTTCCACAACTATTTTTCAAGTAGTGCATCATTGAAATTTTGATATCCTTGATTCCAAGGCCCCCTTCCGCCTTCGATACTATGATTTTACTCAAAGCCACGTGCTTGATCTTCTTGTTTTTTCCTTTCTCTCCCCACCAGAATAAGGATATAAGAGATGTTACCTTTTCACACAGCCTTTTAGGGAATTTGTAGTAGGACGTGCTATAAAATGGTAGCGCAGATAATACAGCCTTTAGCATGACTTATTTTACAAGATAAATATATTTTGGGAGTGTTTGGATGAATTATTTTTGAATTATATCATGAAATTTTTTTTGTTGGGATTTGTTATGAGAAAAGAATATTTTGGGAGTTTGGAATGAATGATTTTATTTTGTTGGGATTTGTATTGAATATTTTTTTATTAATAAAAGTTTGAAATTTAAATTTGAATTAGTATTTTATTATTTTATTTTGGTGGGAATTGTGTTACGAAGAATTGTTTATTATTAAAATTTAAAATTCAAATTCAAATTCATTAATTTATTTATAAAAATTACTGTAGCAAAAATAATTACTGTAGCATTATTTTGTGTTTTAAAAATTTTGAAGAAAAAGTTGAACAAAACAAACACCTCATTTTGCAATTGTGAAATAAATCACAAAATTTCTCTTGTCCAAACAGAACCTAATATATTTTTCTAATTTAGTATCTTTTTTGTGTTCTGCTTCTTTATAAACTGAAAAACTTGGCCCTTTGATCTGCCAATAACTAGCGGTAACTCAAAATATTTAATTTTTCTCTCTTTTTTTCCCCAACCAATTCATTGACAATTTTGTTTTTCAATTCCTCTGATGTATTTTTACTATAAAAAATGGAAGACTTCTCCACGTTGATCTTTTGATTAGAACACTACTGATATGCTCATATAATCTCCTTCACCACCTTAATATGCTAAATATCTGCTTGACAGGACAAAAGAGAATCATTTGCAAACAATAAATGGGTTATTGATGGATCTTTTTTTTGCTTAATCTCAAACCGCTCAAGGCATGTTTTTCCACTACTCGTTTGATTAGGGTTGAAAAATCTGCTAAGCATATAAGAAATAGATAGGGAGAAAGATGGTGTGCTTCTAATGCCTCTATTTGGTTTAATGTAGCTATGTGGGATTCCATTAACATTGAATGAAAAAAAGGATGCTTGAACACAATTTAGAATCCAATTTATAAATTTTCTAGCAAATCCCATTTTTTCCAAAATATATTCCAAGAATTTCAATTCAATCCTGTTATATGTCTTAGACATATCGAATTTTAGAGCCAAAAAACCATCAAAACCATTTCTATGATTTTTCAAATAATGAAAATTTCTTGTGCTATAACCACATTATCAAGAATTTGTTTTCTTGGAACAAAAGCAAATTAGATAATACTTATGCAGTAATGCAAGCATGTTTTCAGTTTTTTTTTGTAATTATCTTAGATATGATCTTGTATATCACGTTACACATGATTATTGGTCTGTAGTGTCCAATTGAGATAGGATAGTTGACCTTAGAAATCAGAGAAACAAGAGTGTGATTGAAAGCATAAAAGATGTGTCCTTTACTAACGAAATTCTAGACTGCTTCTACAACTTCAGATTTTAATATGTGCCAAAATTTTTGAAAAAAATAATGAAGACATATCATCTAAACCTGATAGTGTCGTTACGACACCAAAATTAAAATCTAAATTTTCCTTCAATTTTTTAAAAAAAATTAGAAACAAATAAACAAAATAGATAACAATAGAATTTAATTAATAGGAAAGAAAATCTAGTAAAAGCATTGAATCTACACTAATTAATTCCTTGATCCTTGATACAATGATTAAATCTGTAATAATAATTAAACTACTTATAGTTATCGGGAACGCCACTGATATAAACTCATTTGTCCTTACTTATGGATAATTAAAAGGATGCCTTATTAATTCCTCTCTAATTAATAAACAAGATAAGAGGACGCCTCATTAAATTTAATTAATTAACAACATTAAAATGATGGAAATATAATTCTGATATGCTCATACCATCCCTTATACCCACTGCGGATAAATGATAGCCTTACCACTTATTAAAACTAAATAGACAATTACAGATCTACCATGTTAATTAGCATTAGAATTTTCTATAATTAATTAAATACTACACAATATTCAACAATCATACAAAATTCATAGATCCTCTATCATAGAGCATAAAAAGGGTAATTGATTTACAAATTTATTAATTTTAAATAGATTTCACAAGATTAAATTAGTATTTCATCACTACTTTAACAGAAGAAAATAGTTTGAGAAAGAAAGCATAATAAAAGAAAAGTTAAAGAATTTGAAAATGCTAAAACTCATAGTTGATTGAAACTAATATAACTAACGAAAATAAGTCTAATGCTTATTGAATGAAATTTGAAAAATAATTATACTTTAATTAAAATACTATTAAAACAAAATTGAAATTAAAACTAAGAATAAAGCTAGGTGCTAAACTATTATAAGGAAAACAAAACTAAACAAAAGACTACACTACCTACAAGACTCCCCTGAAGTCTCGCCTCTAGGCTCTTTAAATAGAGCTTCCTAACTTATTCCTAAACAAATTAAAATTCCCAAAAAAATATAAGAATTATCTCAAAAGATGAAATTACCTTTAAAATTTGGAATTATCTAAACAACTAAAATAGTCTTCATTGGTGAGAGACTCGGAAGGTAAAGTGTTGCAGGCTAGAGCTATGGGTTACCGATTTGTTACTAGCCTGGAGGCAGAGATGCTTGCTCTGTTAGGCGGACTGGAGCTTTGTATGGATGCAGGATTATCACGAGTGCAAGTGGAGACCGATTCTAATCTAACGGTACGTATTGTTATAGGAGAGTGTTCTATCCCTTGGAAATTGATAAAGCTGGTTGAGAAGATTCGAGGTTTTTCTTGCATGATCAATATAACACATATCTATCGTGAAGCGAACCAGCCGGCGGACAGACTAGCAAATGCGGGGTGCGAGCTGCAGCAAGATATTATCTACAATTTGTTTCAGAGCTACCACGAGAGGTGAAAGGTTGCCTTAATATGGATCGTCTTCAAGTCCCTAATTTTCGTTGTCGCAAGAGGTTATGAGTACTGTATTTTATAGGTAGCGTCTTTTTTAGCTGTAGTTTCTTTACATGATCAATATTTTATTTCTATGATGTAACAAACTTTTGCCGTATTCGGCTAAATTAATAAAACGAGGGGCTGGCATCCCCCACCCGCGGAGAGGGACGATATTGCCTTAAAAAAAACTAAAATTGTCTTCTGAATATCTTGTGAATTTTATGCATAATATCTTACACAACTTCACACACGTATTTGATAGAATTTTCTCCAAACAAATAGTAGACTTTTCCTCTAGCCTTGTTACTTTCTTTGTGTTCTTTAACTTAATTTCTTCAATTCTCCCTTGAGAACATGTATTTGAATCTTCCAAAAAGTGTGTCTGGATATAATTTTCACCATTCTTGTACTTTTAGTGCCCAACAATTTCCTCTAGATAAATTCGCTATTATCAACACTTTTTCTAATATAATAATACCAATATAATCTAAAATAAATATGGATAAATATCAAAATATTGACATTATCAACTCCCCGACAGTTGAACCACGCTTTTCCAAAGTATGGTTAACTCATAAACAAAGAAAACATATTTACACAGAATGACTAAAAAGACACAGACAACTCAAACAGTACCTTCAACAAAAAATGAATAACAACTTGGATTTGAGCACTTCTATCTTACCAACAAACCCATATCTAATTCAAAACAATTCAAAACACCCTTTCATTTAAGTTAAAATAAACAAGAGTTAATATCCTCACAATTTCCACTCATAATATCACACATTGATGAATAGAAAACTTCACATATCACAATCAAATGATATTGCTATAAGTTTGCAATGAGGCAACCTCTTCTAGGATACAATAGATTCTAGAAATAACCAAGTAGCAAGTTCTTGGATTATTTCCACAATAAAGAAAAATGCTTATAGAATGAGGTTGAATGATTTTGTTACACAAGATTGTGTTGTAATATGTGTGTTACATCTTGTATATTTGATCTTTGACCAAAACACCTATTTATTGAGTTTAAAATCTAACAAACACCATTCAAATGTTTGAGTATCAAAAGTTATGATTATTCACCAAAAGATGCAACCAATTACTAAGAGATGCACTTTAAGAAAAGAATTCAAAGTTCTAGCACAAACGTCGTGACGTTCATGCTTAACATCGCGACGTTAAGCATTTACAGCAAATATTCAAATTCTCAATGTCGTTACGTTAATCATGAATGTCGTGACGATCACATGCGTCGCGACGTACGCGTGTACACGTCGAGACGTAGCTCACTGTTTACAACACTTAAAACTTGCAAACCACCAATGTCGCGAAATTAATTGCGAACGTTGCGACGTTGAGTAAAATGGCAACATTTGATACTTCAACTATATTGCAAACTAATTTTCCAACATTCCCCCACTTAGTTTGTAAAATAGTTTCAAACTAACAAGATAACGTTCATACATAAAGAAAGTGATTTCATCTTAAACTTTCTCTTAGTATAGATAAATCACAAACCATATTAAGTAATTGGTGGCTCGATTGCTTAAACCAACACTCAAATATAGCCAAGATTTATTTACACATATAAAATTCGAAAGTAGCATTCTTACATTCACACACTTTTTAGCACTAATACGGGTCATGTGCTCATCCTAGTTTCATAATCATTTCCAAAGAATTACTCCAAATCTTTGCTAGAAGTGGCACCACTTCTTATGATTACATATGTGGACTTTTATCTTAAGTTTTACATATTGTACCAATAAAACACAACAAGATAAATCCATTAAGAACTTAAAGTTCGACATACTCACTTAAGAGTAACAAAATATGGACCTTTAACTTGGAATAGTGTACACAAACTAGGTGCTCACAACCATTTAATGACTTATTTTTACCCTTTAAACCTTTCAATCTAGGAAATACTAGAAGAAGGTAGGGTTCCCATTATTGAATGATTTTAGTTTAGGAGTTTTAATCCCATTCCGGATGTTGTCTTACTCACCAAATCACTTGCTAGAGATTTTGTCAACTGATCCGCTAAATTATTATGAGTTCGTACGAACTCAATGGAGACAACATCGATATTTAACATTTTTCTAATAAATGCGCCTCAAACTAATATGTCTAGACTTACCATTGTACACTTTATTCAATGCTCTAGATATAGTAGCTTCACTATCACAATAGATAGTTATAGGTGGCATAGGTCTAGGCCAAAAGTCTATATCAAGCAATAGATCTCTAACCACTCAACTTCTTTACATGTTGCAGATAATGCCATAAACTCAGCTTCTATAGTTGAGTGAGTTATTACAATATGTTTCTTTGAGACCCAAGAAATAGCTCCACCACCTACTAGAAAAATCCAACCACTAGTAGGTTTTTTTTATCACTAATGCTAGTAATCCAGCTAGCATTCGAGTATCCTTCAAGAACACAAGGAAAGTTATTATAATAGAGTCCTAAATCTCTTGTTTTCTTGAGATAACCCAAAACTCTAGTCACCACTTTCCAATGTTCACTACTTGGATTCTTGGTATATCTAGCTAATCTAGACACAACATAAGAAATATCAGGCCTTGTATAACTCATTGCATACATAAGACTTCCAATAACATTAGCATATTCAAGTTTAGCTATTGGATTGCCACTATTTTCATGAAGCTTGAAGTTTGGATCAAAAGGAGTGCTGGCCTCTTTCACATTCACGTCTTGATACTTCTTCAAGATTTTATTAACATAATGTGACTGAGAAACAACAAAACCACCACTATGCCTTTTAACCTTTATGCCTAACCAAGATCTTTCATCTTGAACTTAGAAATTAAATACTTTTTAGTCTCTGCTATGCCCTTTGTCGTATTACTAACAATGACCATATCATCAACATAAAGACATACTACTACACCATACTCACTAGTGAATTTTGAATAAATGCACTTATGAGCATTATTATACCTAAATCCATTTTAGAGTATAACAACTTCATATTTTTCATACCATTGCTTAGGAGCTTGTTTAAGACCATACAAAAATTTAACTAACTTACACATTTCTATCATTTCCAGGAAGTACAAAACCTTCTGTTTGTTTCATATAAACTTCTTCATCTAAATCACCATTTAGGAAAACTGTTTTCATATCCATTTGGTGTACATGAAGATTCAATATGGAAGCCAAAGATAAAATTACTCTAATAGAAGTAATTCTTGCCACAGGTGCATAAGTATCAAATTAATTAATTCCTTCTCTTTGTCTAAATCCCTTAGCTACCAATCTTGCTTTAAATGTGAGAATAGTTCTATTAGTGGCACGTTTTCTTCGAAACACTCACTTGCAACCAATAGGTTTGGAACCTTGGGGTAAATCAACTAGAATCCAAGTATTGTTAGACAATATTGAGCCCACTTCATCATTTATAACCTCTTTCCACAAAGTAGAATCTCTAGAATTTATAGCCTCACCATGTGTTTAGGATCTTCCTATACACTAAATAAAAATAGAATTTTGATTTAGTAGAGAATCCCTAGTTTCTTCAACAAGAAACACATTGGTTTGAGACCACAAGAAATATGAAGAAAGAGGATTATCTTTTCTTTGTCTTTGACTTCTCTTTGGTTTATTTGGAGTGACAACTTCAATTCTTGTTAACTTACTAGAAGAATTCAACATCTCTTGATTCTATTATTACATTAGAATCAATATCACGCAATCTATATGCTTTGGAATTTTCAACATAACCTACTAGTACACTTTTAAGTGCTCTAGGTCTCAACTTTGTCCTTTTTACCAAGAATTCTATAATAGACCACACAACCACAAACCTCTCAAATAAGATGAGTTTGAATTTTCTTCCTTTCCGTATTTCACATAGAGTCACTTTAGTTCCTAATGAAGGAATTCAATTCACGTAGATAACCAAAAGCCTTAATTTCTATACTTCATATGGAGACACTTTAGTTCATTATGAAGGAATTCAATTCACGTAAATAAAAAATAGCCAACAAAATTTCACCCTACAAATCATTTGGCAAACTAGAACTTAAGAACATGAAAGTCACCATATATTGTACCGTTCTAGTTTTCTTCCAACCAATCCGATTTGTTGTAAAGTGTATGGCACACTAATATGACATATTACGTCATTATTTTCAAAAAATTTTGAGACTTATGAGAGAAGAATTCACCACATTTTATTACCACTCAAAACTTTGATTTTCCTACAAAAAATTTTGAGAACTCAAAAGAGAAAGAAGAATAATTCACCGTAAGAATTCACTATGTCTATCACATCTCAAAATTTAATTCTTTATTCAAATGATTTTCTAAAATAGACTTACAAGTCTTAACAAATAAAATACCTTATACTACATTTTCATTAGATATACATGCACACATCTAAAGCAATAACTAATAAAAGTATTGAAGTATTTAATTTCACATCTTGTTAAAAGATCATTAAATTTTCACACATTTGAATTCACAAGATAAACCATATGTCTATTCCTTTCAACTTTTAAGAAAAGATAAAAGTTTCACATTTATTTATTCTCATGGGCATTATCAGAGACTAAACTTTTTAGATATGTAATGCAACTAACATATCCTATTTTATCTTGCCATAAAGAAGAAGAAATATCAATACAATAAAAGAAACTTATCTAGTCTTGTGATTCATGTACAGTCTTCAATCAAACCTATCCAAATTGATAAACCTTGATTCACCACTTTGATAGCGAACTCTTGTGCAGACTCCAAAGTTGTTCATAATAAACTCTTTAAGATTGTTGGAGATTTTTGGGGTTTGGAGGTTACACAAAATCAAATCAATAAGAACACTTAAGAATGTTCACAAATGATCCAATAAACTTGGAGGAATGTATGTTACAAAGTATGAAACTAAGGAGTGTTAGAAACTTTTCTTAAAGAGATTATTGCCCCTATCTTGCTAACCGGGTTTAATTAGGCAACCTCTTCTAGGATACAATAGATTCTAGAAATAACCAAGTAGCAAGTTCTTAGATTATTTCCACAAGAAAAAAGAATGCTTATAGAATGAGTTTGATGATTTTGTTACACAAGATTGTATTGTAATATGTGTGTTACATCTTGTATATTTGATCATGACCAAAACACCTATTTATAGAGTTTAAGGTCTACCAAACACCATTCAAACGTTTGAGTATCAAAAGCTATTATCATTCACCAAAAAATGCAACCAATCACTAAGAGATGCAACTTTAAGAAAAGAATTCGAAGCTTTGGCACGAACGTCGCGACGTTAATGCTTAATATCGTGACGTTAAGCATTTAACAGCAAACTTTCAAATCCTCAATGTCGCGACGTTCATGATTAATGTCGCGCCGTTCACCTGCGTCGCAATGTACAAGTGTACACATCGCGACGTAGTTCACTGTTTACAACACTTAAAACTTGCAAACCGCCAATGGCGTGACGTTAATAACGAACGTCGTGACGTTGAGCAAAATGGCACATTTGATACTTCAACTATATTACAAACTAATTTTCCAACATTTTTGACTCTATACTAAACTTCTGATGTGCTTTAATTTTAGGGTAAAAAACTCCCTATAGTATTGCTCGGTCCCATGTTTATCCCTTATAATTTTAATGACAATAATTAACTTCTTTAACTTTTTAAATTAAAAAAAAACAATAATGACCTAAAGACAACATTGATGCAAAAGATAATTTTAGCTTTGTCAGAATTTGTTAATACCTACACCATCCAAATAATCCCTCCAAAAGATGGGATGGAGTCAATGAAAACATAATTTTAACATATTAGAATTGCTCAATACAAAAATCATCTAATTTTTTTGGTTGGCAGAACCTTTATTTCGAGGTGGGGCGCCACTCCCAATTTTATTAATTAATTTGTGAGTGATGGACTTATCCTAAAATCACTCGTACAACAAAAGCTCCTCTTGATCGCAACCCCATTTACATGCTTTTAGCCTAATGGGGAAGTGATCAAGAGGAGGATATCTAGATTAAGTGTGGAGGACTCCTCCATTTACAACAACCTATCTATGTATTTCTAGATTAGAGCAAAAAAACAGCCTCAAGCTGTCCAACAGCAAAAGCTCCTCTTGATCGCACCCCATTTACATGCAATAGGGAAGTGATCAAAGGGGAGGAGGGGGGAATCTAGATTAAATGTAGAGGACTCATCCATTTATAACAGACTATTTATGTGTATCTAGTTGTTGTACAAACCAGACTACAGCTGTCCAAAAAATCACCAGAAGTGACGCACAAATGCGTGGGCATCTCAAACAGTAAATTGGTTCTTGCAGCTTTCCACTTGTCTCTTAGAGGATTCAGTGAGTCTCTACAAGCTCTTGTAGCCTTAGATACCTAAAAGGATGTGTATCTTCCTTAAGTGCAGCATATCTTTAAGACCAATTTCTATTAAGAACTAGGGTTTTCAGCAGACAACTCATATGCATAATGTTTGAGGCTGTTTTTGAATCAGCAGGGTCATATCCTTGATATATCTTAGCAGCTTCCCTTGATAGTACCTGCAATAAGAATCACATCGCAGAGGCAAGTCCAGTCCTAACTACAGCAGACTGGAGGCCTGAGTGGCAAAACTATGGATTTGGCAAACCAGTTCTAACTTCAGCAAACTGGGGCCTGAAGTTCTAGTACCAATTTTAGCAACCTGCCCTAACAACAACAGACAGGGCCTGCAGTACTAACCTGATTACATGCAAATCCTGTACCTGGGGTCTGAGACTTTGTTTAAATCCTCCTTTAGCCATGATCCGATATATGGAAAGTGCTAGTCCTCTTCCAGATGAGTTGAGGCAAATTGGACAGATCTGCCTGAAGGAGTTTACTGAACAGCTGTTGATCTTTGGCTTCTCCATGTTGGGCTAAAAGCAGGGCTGGTTTGTTCATAGCTTTGGGGATGAGACTGGTTGTGGTTCTGTCATTAATTTGCTTTAATTCCTCCATCCATTGCAGTAGGTGATCTATCTTTTGTCCTTGTAGGGCCTGAATTAAGCTGGTGGACCAAGATTCGACTGTCAAGGTTTGGATGTCCAGATCATAGCATCTTCGAACCCCTTCTAAGCACAGCTCAATTTCAACCTGCAGGTTAGTGTGGAATGGAGAAACAGCAACAGCTTTGAACATTTCAAATAAAACCTTACCTTTATGTCTCTAGCCAAACCACCCCCTGAAACTGATCATTATTAGTGCAGGAAGCTATATTGATTTTGATTTCAGGAGGGGGGGAGGAGACCATTTCGTTTGAAAGATTTTGACCTTCCTCTTAACCTTGGGAACTTGCTCCCAAAAGCTATTCCAATCGAGAAACTGAAGGGGGATTTGACATTTCAAATGGGATAGGTTCTTTGTCATAAGAAAAATATCCTTAATAACAGAATTAATGTCTGGTTTTTCATTTTTAAAGACTATTCTATTCCTCATTTTCCAAATAAACCAGCAGATGAGGGAGGGTAGAACTACTGTAAGGAACTTAGAGAATTCAGATTTTTGTCCAGCTTTCCACCATAAATCAAAATTTGAGTTTAAGGATATGAAGTGCTTGACTATTCCAACTTCTGCCCTCATTATCCTCCAAATTTGTGCTGTGAAATTGCAACTACTGAAAAGGTGATTCAGAGAACCACCATAGGAATAACAGAATGGACAATATGAAGGACCAACTATACCAACTTTGTGCATATTTTGACCTATGGGAATTCTATATCTAATCAGCCTTAAGATGAAGAAGGAAATTTTAAGGGGTAATGCTGGTTCCCATATGAACTTTGAGAAGGGGAAATGGGAGTTAGGGGGGGGGGGGTCCTATAAAAGCCTGGAATGCAAATTTCAGAGAGAATTCCCCATTATTAGAGGGCAGCCAGACCAGAGAATCAGGGAAATCAGAGCACTTCAAAGGGACTGAAGTGAAGAAGCTTGTGGGAATCTGTGGACATATTTCCTGCAATTTCTGAATATTCCAACCTAGTGGACCTAAAACCTCATTGAGCTTATGGTTCTCTTGGCAGTTGAAAGTGTCAAAAACATTTCCTTCCACCTTCCATCTATCATAAAACAAACTACACTCTCCATTGCCCACTTGGAATAGGATGTTCTCTTCAGCCATTTAGCTTGTTCAATCATTCTTTTCCATATAACTGAGATACCACTCCTTTTATGGCAGAGGAGAGGGTGGGATTGGGAACAATGTTTAGCCCAAAGGAACTTAGACCATAGGGAATCCTTTTTCCTAAATTTCCACCAAAGCCTGAAAGTTTGTGCAGTGATTAATGAAGTAAGGTCCCTAAACCCTACTCCCCCTTCCTGTTGATGTGAACTTAGGGCTTTCCAACTAATCCAATGGTACTTATTTTTCCTGTCCGAGGCTGACCAAAGGAAGTTGGCCATCAAGGCTTCAATTTCTTAGGGGGATTGAGGCTTAGTGTCATATATAAGGGCAGTGAGGAAAGGACAATTTTAATTAGCATAATACGGCCCCCTAAGGTGAGGAACTTAGAACTCCACCCATGGATTTTTTGTGCTATTTTCTGAACAAGACTGTTATGGCAGCTGCTGGTGTGGTCTTGAAGTGCAATGGAATGCCAAGGTATGTAGTGGGGAATTGCCCCCTAGAAAACTTGGTGATCCTTCCTATCATATGTCTTTTAGCTGCAGATAAGTTGTCATGGACAAGAAAGGAACTCTTAGAGGGGTTAACTTTCTGCCCTGAAACCTGTTCATAATGTTTTAACTTTGCCATCACAATTCTTAGGATTTGCGGCCTCGCGGATGAGAAAATTTTCATATCGTCGGCATAGGCAAGATGAGTGACTTTTGGGCAGTTTCTGGGGACCCTGAATTCTAGACCCTTAGATTCATTATCATTTAATTCTCTAGAGAGATATTCAGCCCCTATAATGAATAGCAATGGGGAGATTGGGTCTCCTTGTCGGAGACCTCTAGAAGTCTTAAAGCAGCTTCTAGGGGATCCATTAACTAAGACCGACATCCACATATTAGATAAGAGTCTCCACATTAAATCTATCCAAATTTCCCCAAAACCCAGCAGCCTCATGACTTGGAGTAGAAAGGGCCACTCTAGTCTATCATAGGCTTTCTCCATGTCTAATTTTAGGATTACACTGCCCTCTTTTCTTTTTCTATTGATTGCTAAAGTTAGTTCACTAGCTAACAAGTAGTTATCTGAAATATTCCTACCTTGAACAAAACCACTCTGATTTTTTGATATGAGTCTAGGCAAGAGAGGGGCTAGTCTATTGGCTAGTACTTTAGAAACTATTTTGTTTATGAAATTACATAAACTAATAGGTCTAAACTGAGGCAAAGAGTTTGGGTTGGGGATCTTGGGGATCAAAATAATAGATGTGGCAGTAAGGGCCTTAGGAAGTTCACCACCATTCACGAAGAATTGAATAGCCCTTAAGAGGTCCACCTTGATGATGTCCCAAGCTCGGATGTAGAATAAGCCATTAAACCCGTCCGGACCTGGGGCACTACTTTTGTCCATGCTCTTAAGGGTAAGATGGATTTCATCCATATCAGGGATTTTTGTTAGGGCATCTCTATCTACTTCTGAAAGGGCATGGGAGAACAAGTGGGAGTGCATCCTAGAAACACAAGGACTAGATGTATATAAGGAGGAGAAGAATTTCACAGCATATTCACTCACTAGCTCTTCTCCCTCTAACCAATCCCCTACCTCATTTTGCACTTCATGAATGTAGGACCTAACCTGCCTTAGCTTCACATAGGAGTGATAAAATTTAGAGTTACGATCTCCCTCACTTAGCCATTATTGGCCTTTTGTGACCAGAATTGTTCTTCCAGACTAAGTTGAAAGTGAAGATTAGCTTTGGCTTGGTTCAAGGCCTCTCTCGGAACCCCCACAGTTTCATCCTCTATTTCTAGCCTCAGAAGTTCTGCTTCAGCTTTCTCTACATTGGAGAAAATATTGCCATAGGTTTGAGCATTCCAGTTTTTTAGAGCTGCTTTAACGAGTTTCAGTTTTTCACAAAACTTTCTGATAGGATTTCCTCCTTGATCGTAGGAAGACAGGTTTCATTAGAAAGCCAAAAATTTTGGAATTTGAAGGATTTAGGGCTTCCCAAGCCTATCTTGGTGATCTTTAACAAAAGAGGGGCATGATTCGATGGAGCCCTAGCTAAATGGTCTATTCTGAAATCTAGATTAGAGCTCATTAGGATGGAATTTAAGAAAGCCCTATCCAGTTTTTTCCAAACTCTCGTTTTCCCCTCTCTATTGTTGCACCAAGTGAACTTGGCGCGCCATAAGATTTTATCTCCGTGAGGTCCTGTGAGCTAACAAATTCAGAAAAATCTAAGGCCTCTTTTTGACTAAATGGTTTACCACCCTTTTTTTCATCACTACTTCTTATGCAATTCCAGTCTCCCCAAAGTAACCAAGGCAGTTTGTTTTGCTTAAGGGACGAAAGTGAGCTCCAGAGTTCTTCCCTATCCTTTTCAGAACAACATGCATAAATATTAGAAATCAAAATAGGAAATGGGAAGCAGGGGTGTTTAACCTCTAGCGATATGTGCTGAAGATGGTTCTCTATGATGGAATATTCAAAGGGGCTTCTAAACAGAATCCATATGGAGTTAGTAGAGTTGGCAAAGGCATAATCGAAATTAATTCTCCTTTTAATGTTTTCTATTTTCATAGCATCTGCAAAAGGCTCGGCTTGTACAACAAAGTCACATTTATTATCACTCAGCACTTTTTTTAATTTTCTAAAGTTAGGGGATTTATTTATGATTCTTATATTCCAGGATAAGACTTTAAGCATTAGAAGAGGACTCAGAACGGACAGTACCTGCTCCTTGGCTTCTAGTGATTCTGGTAGACTCAAATTTGGCCCAAGTTTTTGGGAGGATGTCATGAGATTTCTGAACAGGGGATAGGGCCTTACAGGTAAGCGCCAGAACCAGGCCTGTTCCTTCCCTTAGTTCAGATTGATCTTCAGAGTAGTCTTCTAAATCCTCATCTGAGGTGAGGGCTTCCTGCACATTAACAAAGGAAGCCACTTTAGGAATAGCATTTGTTTGAATCTAGGGGGGAATTAGCTGAGGAATCATAGGGATCAAAGGTTTGTTCTATTGCAGCTGGGGTCTAGACTCCTTTGTCTGCATAACGCAGCTGGGAGATTCTATTTCTTTATCATTCAGGGAGGAAGTCGCCCCTTCTCTCTGGTTTGGTTGGGAGTTTACTATCACATTTTGGTTTTGAGGCATAGCTTGAGAAACGTCTTGTACTACTTCCATGGCTATGCTCTGAGTTACCTCAGCTATGTGAGTAGGAGGAACTGTCTCCCTATGGAGATACTGGGATTGCATCTGAGCTTGGGGAGCTCTGGTAGCAGGACCTTCCAAGGTGTCTCCTCGAGTATATGTGGCCTCATTTCCACACTGACCTTCTGCTCTCTCCAGCGAGGAAGTCACGGAAATCACTTCAGGTGTGGGTAGAGGACTGTCAATAACCTTAGCAAACTGAATTTCTTTCTCCATTGAGGAAGCCATCTCTATATGTCCTTGTTGGCCTGTTTGAGGTGGGTTGGGGATGGTTCTGCTTGCTCAGACGTGTTTGCCCTTTTTGAGGGTTCAGGGAGGTTAATATGTGGGGTATCGCAGTGCTCTGAGTCTTGAGGAAACATCGGTTCTTTCCCTTTGGAGGTTTGGGGATCTCCAATAGGGATTGGAGGGATAGCAGCAGCGGCCGGAGCTTGATTACGCTTTCTCTTCACCACAATCCACTCTTGCATCTGCTTGGGGATTGCGGCCTCCGGGACTTCAATTTGGCTACGCCTTTGGCTACCAATTTCTGAGGAGCGCAAATGAGAGAGTTGTGGCCCAATTTTTTGCATTTTGTACAGTATTCTGGTCTTTCCTCGGCCTCAATTGTTTGCCATTTTCCAGAGCTCCGGCCACCTATCCAAATCTGTGAGGGGATAGGCTTGGTCATATCCATCTCGATGCAAATTCTAGCTTCGCTAGGGCGAACTAGGCTTGAGGGAGAGGCTGTGGCAGCATCTAATTAAATTGTAAAAACAACCAGATGGATTTAGTTGGCATGAAACCCACTAGCAATAATTATTTGTTTTAAAGTTACATTGTCAATAATTATTTATTTTAAGATTATTTTTGTCATTTTTATTATCTCATATTGAAATCAGTACTCAATTTCATTTAATCAGTTAATTTCCATTCATGTATCGGACTAATTATTCTTAAATAAAAAATTAAGGGGGCTAAATATAATATTGTAATTAAAATTATAAGGAGTGCATGTGGAACAAAATAAAAATTTAAAGGGATTTAGTGAATTTTGCCCTTAATTTTACTTGCAACACATAACCCAATACGAGTACTACTTGTACACATAATTTATTTTTTTGTGTTTATTTTTTTAAAAGATGGCATACTTAAATGGTATTTTATGTGTTTGTTTTTTTAAAAAAGAAGGCATATTTAAATGGTGAATTAATAAAGAGGGAACATATTAAATTTACTTATTGTAAAAATTATATAATAAATAGTCTAATTATATCCTTTTGATGAATTCACACATTTAGCACAAATTTTTTGAAAAGAGTAATAAGAGGGAGTGTGGAATTTTTTACAAGATGTTATAATTCACTCACGTAGAGTCTTATTCCTCAATGAATAAGCAATTATATATTATGGATAATTAAGTTAACAAGTGATCCTTATAGAAATTTTTTCCAACTCCAAACACAAAACAGTATCAAAATATTGCAGTGGATGTCTACATATCATATAATAACATATATTCAAGGTTGTATTTGATCCAAAGAATAGTGTAAAACATTACTAGGTTGTATTCAATGCAAAGATTGGTGTAGTAAACATTACTAAACAGCATATTTTGAGGCGAAAATCGGTGTAAAATAACTTTAAATTGAGTAAATATTTTGACAAAAGGTATAAATAATGGAGTCCAGATCCCCTGTCCAATATTTATCTAGTCATATTCTGTCTAACGTTTAAAACTACGTTGTTTCATTAAAAGTAGGAACTAAATGCATAAATATCATTAAAATTACTTTAAAATTATTAAACCCTAACCAAGAGATTAGTGAACCCTACGACCTAGTTTTAATTAGGACAGAATAAGACAGACAAAATCTTGAACAGGAGATCCAGTGTCTAAATAATGAGGTAAATAAATGAATTTCAACAAATAATTTACGTATTTATAAATCTTCTTGGTGGTCATTGACAATAAAAATGTACAAAACATTGTACACCATAAATCCTGTCTTCTTGGTGTTCATTTAAATTCCTGTCTCCTTCTGTAAACTCTTTTTTTTTTGGTAAGTTTTCTGGGTTTGAAATTAAGCAGCAAAAAGTGAAAATAGATATGGTGAAACTTGCCATCTGATTTAACACGATCTTCTCTTTTTAATGTAAATGATCCTCTCTTTCTTTTCTATTTAAAATTGAACACAAATTCCTAGGAAACCCATCGTTTTACTGATAGTTTCTGAGAAATTCTCTTTTTATACAGGTTCTCGTCTCATTGTCTAACATTTGTTTTTTGGTATATAACTTTTTTTTTCAATTGGTTGCAACTGTATGTTACTCTTGACATTTCGCCATTGTTTTGAAGCACCGCCTTTACCTTTTTTCGTCGTCCTCTTTTTTTCTCCTTCTCCAACTTGGTTTGTACAATTTGGTAAGCAAGAGAGAGTTAAAACCCCAATATTGAGGTAGGTTTATGAAATAAATTAAGTCTTGCTTAATTTGCTAGATTTATTCTAATACTAAATCTAGATTGGTGTTAGTTAAAACTGGATTTATTTTGATACTAAATCTAGATGGGTGCTAGCCACATTTCTAGTTTGCCAGGTGGATTTTTTTTCTTTCACTTCTCTTAACCCAATTGAGTCAACTATTCTCTTAACCCAATTGAGTCAACCCATAAAATAGTGTAAGTTAGGATAAAATAGAAAATATATGACTAATAACAAAAAAAAAGAAAAATACGCCAAGCAAGTCCGACTGTATTTATCAACTTGTTACTTTCTATTTCTATACATTCGTGTACGAAGTGGCCTTAATTCAATTCCCTTTTTGTTTGTTTTTCTAGATACTCCGGTATTCAAATTTGATCTCGTCTATGATGTGCATAAGTGTCGGGTGCCAGGATAGTGAGATACTCTGAGATTGAAATACGGGTTGGTGAGTAAGCCAAGCAATATAAATTCACTAGTATTTTTGAAGTATGCATTTGGATATGGAATAATGACAGAATACTAAATTCTTTTTAAGTTAAATTTGTGTCCTATCATTACTCAATAAATAGAGGAATGTTTATTGTGGATATACGAGTGTAAGAGTGATAGAATTTCTTAGGGAGTGGAATTAGTGTGGATATGAGTGTATGAGTGATGACAAAATTTCTAAGGGACTGGAATTACAATATCATAAAACAACTCATATTTGAGATTAAATTTTTTTGTTTAAAATTATCTGTCTCATTTTAAAACGATCATCATTTCGAGACTTAAATTCAAAGTGAATCTTATGATGTAATTTCACCAAAATTACATATACAATTATTAACGCTTAAACTAAGATATAAGTGAATTTTACGAGATTGTTTTATTCATGGTTTTAATTAAACAATGTGATTTTGAATCTTTTATGTGTTTGACTGATGATATGATTTGCTCATACTTTGGTCATTATTCTTGAATACACACATCAACTTCTTGCTTTCTATGTATTTTTTTAGTAATAATAGTGAGTACAAGTTTTTTTAAACCAAATTGTAGCTCTACTTATGTAAAATCTTCGTTTATCCACAATAAATTATTTTATTTATTTATTTATTAAGTAATAATAAACTCTATGCAATTGTAATTGGAGTTATTATCACGCAAGAAAAAAAAGAGAAAACACTTCTTGTCTTTCTAATCAAAATATGCAATTAAATATCTCGTGCGAAGGTTGCAATAATTATTTTGGAAGATATTCATGTGGCTTCATTAATTGAAATAATTCTATAAGTTATTTGAAGGTGATTGATATAACTGTATAGAAGAAATCTTCAATCAAAACAAATGCAGCTAGCCATCCTTATTTTAGACGACCTAAGGCTTAAGTATCCTTTATCTTTTTTTCTCTTTGTCTTAGAATTCTTTTGAAGTTAGAAGTCAAAACACCATGACAGATGTTCCTCTAGTCATATTAAACTGTTTAATTTTGGAATTAGCCTCTTAGCAACAACTTTTAAAATGTTTTATTTAGCAAAAGCGTACTTTGTTATTACTTGTTTGATTAAATACGGTCTTTCCTTGTACTTTGCTAATTTTTTCTGCGTTTATAGGTTTTTGTTGCATTTTGAATTTTGTGTTCGTAATGAGCATATAATTTTCTGTTTCATTCATAATTACGAAAAAGAGTTATTAGATAACGATTCTTGATATGAAATCAGTTCATTACGAATAATGCCAAATGAACAAAAATTCTTGAGACTCTTCGCATACATGCAACAACGTAAAATTCGAATATCAGCATATCAACACAAAATTATTTTTGCGTATAAAGTATAAAAAATTAACAAATAGGGTATTGAAATTTCCGTATAAAGTATAAAAAATTAGTGTATTAGAGTATCAATTTTAACTTTAGCGTAAAAAGTATAAAAAATTAACATATAAAGTATCAAAAATTAGCGTATCAATTATAAAAAATTAGCGTATAACATATAAAATATTGGCATATAACGTATAAAAAATTAGCATCTAAAGTACAAAAAATTAACATATTAGCGTATAAAAAATTAACATATTAGCGTATAAAAATTGGCATATTAGCGTATAAAAAATTAACATATTAGTGTATAAAAAATTAACATATTAGCATATAATGTATACAAAAATTACCAAATCAATTATATCACATTAGCATATAAAAAAATATTTGCATATCAAATATAAAAATATTTGCGTATCAATACAAGAGGCCAGATCATCTGTCAAATATTATCATATCCTATTCTGTCTAATATTCAAAACGATGTAGTTTCACTCAAATTAGGGATTAAAAGTATAAATATCACTAAAATTATTTTATAATTAATAATCTCTAACTAAGATATGCCCTACAACTTAATTTTATTATAAGACAGGATAATTTTGAACAGAGAATCTCATATCTCAATACAACTGTTCCCATTGGAGTTTTTGCGAAAATACTTACTTGTTAATATGTCCTTATTTTTTTCTTTGATGTGTCCTTATCTGTTATTGGACGCAATAGACAAATACTAACACGTTTAAGATTAATTGAATTCTAAAACTTTAAAAACTTTGTTTTTTATTTGTTGTCTTTTTTTTTAACTATTGGTCAAAAGGGAGGCCAAGTCTTTATTTGGTGGATCCGTGGACAATATGATTCCCTATCGACGATTTGGCATGGAATCACCTTATAGATATAGACTTATAGATATAGAATATTTACACAGGGGCTCATTTGTTTGACAAAAAAAAGGCTTTATTAAAAAATGTAAAAAGTTTTAACTAGATACAGTATTAAAAAATGTAAAAAGTTTTATTAGAAAAAAGGCTTTATTGAGATACAGCATAAACTACACCAAGCTACTATGTAAAAAAGCCAATGGAATTTTAGAGCCTAATCCTTTCTTTTTTTGAAGGTTTGCTTCATGAGTTTCCTTTTTTTATTTATTTCTGGTTTAAAAGAAATACTATAAATCAAGGGAAAGGATAAGGGAGTTTAAAAGTAAACCTAAAATTTCACTTGTGGATTATGTATTGGGAAAATTTGTATTAAGGGCGTATTACGTTTCGTTATTATTAACTAGGGCGCAACTTTAATGTATTTATTGTTAAGGGCATCAAAATAACTTTATTATTATTTTAATTAGTTAAAGACTTTATTATCCCTCCTTTTACCCAATATTAATTCTACTGTTAAACAAATACTACGTTTATGAAATTATTATTCTGAATTCAAACCCTAATCCATAATTTTAAAACTCTTCAATAATCAAATTTTTGTTTAATACTAATGTTTTTCAAGCTTCTTGTAAATTCTTTGACAGAATGTACTTTTCAGGATTACACACCACTCAGGTTTTAGAATGACAAATATCACTAGTTCTTGTAATTCAAGACAGAAACAGTTCAAAAATTAGAAACTCAAAGGATTTTAATCACTTAACTCTTTCTTCTCTTTTAAATTCTTTTGTTAGATTGATCATTAACACATCCATTTTTTTTGGATAAATGGCATAATAGCCTCATCTCTGATTCTGATAGCGTTAAAGATCCAAAAAATTCACAGTCGTATTTCTGTAATAACATCAGTGGTTCAATAGAGAAACATGGAACTTTTACTTGAGGAAAGTACAGGCCAAGAACAAGAAGACATAAACAACCATTGACGTTGGAGCTCCAATGTCCAAGTTGGTTGTAGCAGAAATGTAAGAATCAGGGGAACCAAGAGAGAACCACAAATCCAGCCCACTACAAGTGCTAAAAATCCAGTAATGGCAGATCTATACTAGCTCTTCATCTTGTCATTGAGGAAGTAAACACATGCTGCCATGAAAATGAGAGGAAACAGCAGCGCTTGAGAAGATAAAACTTGCCGCCATGAAAATCTTTCCGAGCTTTCGTTTTTGAAAAAAACAAAAAAACAATTTTGCGAATTCAAAACTGTTATTTGTTTTCTAAAACTAGAAAAGCCCTAATTTGAGCTGAAAAATGAATGGGACGTCATACCAGAATTGGGAGCAACAGACATCCATTGATGCCATAGTTTTACATCTGTGGGGTTTTTCCTTTCTCATTGAACGAACATAGTTTTACAATTTAACATGAAAAATATATCAGATAAATATCTGTAAATTATAAATCTTCAGCGATAGAAGTTCAATTTTTACATGGACATCATCCAGCAATGCATATATCTCATCAGATTTTGGGTGAGATTTATCACCAACATGTGAATGACAAAATAAATTTTTTTTGTGTAATGTCAGTGACTATTTTGGCAATTTTACCTTTGAATTTTGGCAATTTTTTTTAAAATATCCACTATAGAAAATGACGTTATTTTGATTAATTTTTTTTTTTATAAAAAAAACTGAAAAAAAACATGTGCCTTGAGTATTGATCATTTTATCTTCCCAATCTCATACGCTCACACGCAGGATGTGATATCCAATGGTAGTGGCTAACTCTTTTGTTCTTCCCATAATCTCATTCACCAATTATTGTAAAAATATCTATCTTTTTCCCTTAACTTTCCTTCCTTCACGCTCTTCATTTTTGCTCTTACTCTATTTGAGTTTCTGACAAAAGTTAGTTTTTTAAAATTTTGTTAATTGTTAATTTAAATTTGTAAATTGCTAAATCAATTTAGGCATTTGAATAATTTTATTAGGGATTTTATGGATTAAAATAGGAGAACTCTAGATTTTAAATTTAAATTAAGGATTTTGAATATGAACTAATATTAGATATTTTAAATTTAGATTAGAGATTTTGAATATGAATTAATATATGATCGCACAAAAAAAAAATATTTCAAAGATTTTTAAAATAAGATTCATCAAACTTCATAATTAATATGCAAAGTGTATGAACATATTTGACATTATATTAAGTATACATGCTATATTTTTTTTCCATCTTTTTTAAGGAAATTGGACATCCTTAAAATTAATTGATGGGATCAATCATTAATTTATGTCCCATGCCAATATATAATTATTGCTAAATAAGTTTTAATACAAGTTTCTACCATAATCTATTGGCATGTGAAAAAATACTCCATTTTTCTCTGTCGTGTTTTCTTGATTGAAATTACCACATTGAAATTACCACGTTGCAATAGTCATTGGAGGTTTGTTCCTTTTCAACTTGTTGTTCTTTCAAACTTTTAAAAAATATTTAATTATTATTAAGATGCAGATATGTCAATATTAATCTATAAGAAAATACTACTCCGAGTACTAAAGGAATACTAATTAGTAGTATATATTTATAAATTTTTGTTATTTTTATAATGGTAGATTTAAAAATTTAATTGTTAACTATATTTATTTAATTTTATTCTTAAGTCAAACCCTCCAAAAAATATTTATTCTTAAGTCAAACCCCCTAAAAGTTTTTCCTTGTTATGCCACTCCCTTCATGCAAGAGTTGTTGACTTTGCTTGCAGTAAGCCAATTATCGCACCCAAATCCAACTAAATTTGGCCCATTATACCAAAATAAATATCTGAAATTGGACTTATAGGTTAGACTCCCACTTATATATTAGTTAAAATTCTCTTACGAGTCCGATAAATGACTAGGGCCTTATCCACCTCGCAAGGCCGACACCAAGATCTAATCACCAGTTTTGACACTCCTTCAATGAGGTTTGACCCAATTCTATGATACCATATTGTCACTTCGAAATTCACAACCCCAATAAACCCGTAGGCCCACTATTGCATACAAACCCGTGAGTTTGTGTCACACTTATGTCTAACTTTAATTTGGCTTACCCTTATTATGTCAAAATGGATATTCCAAGTTGTATTTGTATGTTAAACTCCTACTTATATCTTAGTGAAAATATTTTTACACATCCAATGTGGGATTGTGATATCCGATATAAAAAGATTTGAAAATTTTTTAAAAGCTCTCACCATGAGAGACTAAAATCCACATATCTAAGGATTGAGATGGAAAAATTATTATTGAAAATTTGATTATTTGGATTTGATTTTGAAATTTTTTGAAAACTCAAACTTGGGATACCTTACACGTAGGAAAAGAGGAGACTTCCTCTAAAAATTTGTGTGTGTGTATATGTAATAGCTCAAAATTTGGATAACGTATATATACTATGATGAGGAGAAATCAATAAGTCTTAACTTAAATATCTGTAAGTAATATATTGTTGTTACAAAAGCAACAAATATCTAGAGATTTGAAAACATCTTGGTCTTGCAAGTCCCACTAAATGTAAACTCAATTCACAACTTAGCATTTCATAACATAGGTTGTAATCTACACTTTAGTGAGATGGGTGAAACCAAGTTGAAATTTGATGGGGGTGCATGCCTTTCTTTTTGAATTTTCTTCTTTTGGCTATTGTTCGAGTATTAAAGCCCATGAGATACATGTTTTGACTTGGGAAAAATTATCTTCTGTTGTGAAAGAGCAACATGAAAAATTATTGATCATTTCATCAATTGACATGGTTTTCATATAGTACTGTATTAACAAGAAAATGGAACAAATGTCGTAATAAATTTTAAGGTTAATTACTAAATATCTCCATATAGTTTATCGAATTTGGTTATTCCTTTTGTGTAGTTTAAAAAACTCTAATTACCTCGTACGTTTTAGAATTTTTCGCAATATTAACATATCCATTAACACCGTAATAATTTTCAGCAAAAAGTCATATCTATCATTCGATCACATCCATGTTTCCTCTTCCCCAATATCGAAGTTTTATGTTTGGATTGCTATTTTTTTTAGCAAAATTCTATTTTATCTTATCTCAAAATAGCATGTTTGTGTTAAAGAATACATGTGCATCCAACTCAAAACCAATTGGCAAGGAGTGAAGTGGCCCATATACCTTATATATTAGTTCAAGAGCTATTACTTAACCGATGTGGGATATTATCATTTAACACCCCCTCTCAAACATGACTAGGACAAATAATTCTAAACTAAATCGAATGCTAGCCCAAACTAAACTGAATGCTAGCCCAACAATGGGCCTAGCCTAAATTGAATACTAATACTAACCGAATTGAATACTAATATTAAAAGAAGAGAGATGAGAGAAACCCTAATCATGTTTGAAAGGCCCACAAATTCAAATCTGGCATACCATGTTAAAGAATATATGTGCATCCAACTCAAAACCAATTGGCAAGGAGTGAATTGGCTCATATACCTTATATATTAGTTCAAGAGGTCTTACTTAACCGATGTGGGATATTATCATTTAACAGTTTGTGTATCAACAAATTTCAAAATAAAAATTGTCAACTTTTCAATAAAGGAAATAAGGGTATTTTACTCTTTTTTTTTTATTCTTTTAACATTTTGTATTAAAATAAGGAAAAATTCTATTAAGGGCATGTTTAGAATCATTATTATTAAATAAGGCATAATTTTGACCTAATTATTGTTAAGGGTGTGTAGATAATTTAACTATTAAATGCATTTAACAAAATAGTTAACTACCATTCAACATTCAATAGCTCAATCATTCAAAAAGTCAAAACAATTTTACCATGCAGAAACAAGACAATTTTACCATATAGAAACAAAATATCTAAATAAAATAAAAATTTTGTATAACAATTTGAAAATACATAAAAGTAAGGAGAAGAAATAAATCTATAATCATCAGAAGGCATATGATAAAACTAAAAATTGATTGCTAAAATTAAAATTTTGATTCTGATACTTTAGTAAATGTTTAATCCCTTCATTACGACTAATTCTGATATTTGATTGGTTTAACAAGATATTTAAAATAATAATAATTAATTATTCATTAATAAAATATACAAATATAATCATAATTAGAATATAATATTATACAATATATAAAAAAGCATCTTATATAGGATCCTAGCGTTTTAGTCTTTAAATCTTATTAAAACTTTTCTTAGTTAATTAATTAATTATTGGTATATTAAATATACAAATCTAATTAGAATTAGAATATAATATTATACATGATTATTTAATTCTAATTATAATTGAATTACAAATGTATTGATGTTTTAGTGTTAGCCTTTTTTTTTGGCTAAGAAAATAGGGTCGCCACTCCCAATATTATTAATAGATCATAAAATAGCCCAAAAGGGGAAGTACAAGTACCAAGAATCGAAAGAAGAAATAGTTACACATTTTTCCTACGAATCCGAAAATTAGGAACTTCTAGACGATCCATATTGACACACCTCCGAGTCTGCCTTGGAAACTCACCAAAAGCAGAAAACACCATATCTTGTTGACGGAGACACCCTTCCTTTGCAAGCCCATCTGCTGGTTGATTCGCCTCCCTATAAATATGACGAAAGGACACAACACATGAGAATTGGAGTAGAAGTTTCCATGGAACTAACCCAATACCATTCAGGAGATCCACCAAGACCTTTGAATCTGATTACACGTAAACCCCCGAAACATCAAACATGTCACACAATTCCAACCCAGCTAACAATGCCAATGTCTCAGCTTCCAGGCTCGTAACAAACTCAAAACCCAACAACCTAGCAGCCACCAATTTACCATCGCAGTCTTTGACCAACGCACCACTATCCCCCGCCTAGGGCGACCAAGCGAACACCCATCAACATTTAGTTTAAAACAGCCCAAGAAGGGCCGCATCCAAACCACCCGGGTAAAAGAACAGGGAGCATCCAAATGACCAATAGCGTCAAGAAACTCCGACCAATTCCCATTAATCTGAATATTTGAAAACCTCACTCGCCATAACAGAAGCAAATCATTCAGAATCCGGACACAAACCAACTCCCACGACATGCATTTTTTTTTAGTTGGCTAACCTCATTTTTGAGGTGGGTCACCACTCCCAATTTATTAGATAATTTGGTGGATGATGGACATACCCTAAAATCATCCTTACAAAATAAGTTGGCTAACCACGACATGCATTTGCTCTCAAAAAACTCAGCGTTTCGATTCTTTCACAAGTGCCAAGAAACAAGACCAGGCATCCAGCGAAAAATCCTCCGACAATACGAATTTTCTTTTAATTGCCACCATACTTGACAATTCTCCCTCCAGGACCGAGGCCGTCTCCGAATTCCCACCGCGTCACCAAAAAAAGTCCAGACCCTTGAAGCAAAATATCCTACACCAAAAACATGATCCAACGACTTCTCCTGAGGACGTGCACAACACATACATGGGAATGGACTGAGAAAATTCAACTTCTGCATCCATTGCGACAGCGGCACCCGACTATAATATAATCGCAGAAGAAGAAATAAAATTTTGGAGATCTGGCCTAGCTGCCAAATCAATTTAAGAAACATGGAAGATTGGCGCTTAGTTCTGACTAGCTCGTACGCCGATGCCACGGAGAAGCTTCCAAAAGGGTTACACATCCAGATAGGATAAGCCTGCTGAGAGGATAGAGCCAACTTTGCTACCTCATCCCTAATATGGACTGGGATAGCCACATGAGAAAAATCCCACATACTATTCCGCCACCAATCACTAAGCCTTGTATATCCATTGCCTTGACTAAACTGAGATAAAGCACCAATCTTCTGCCAGTTATCATGAAAGACATCCAATGTGCCATCACCAATATGCCACCCAATAAACCGTTCACAAACTTGACGAATTTCTACCATTCGCAGCCAAACATGGGAGTCAGTATGGAACGACTGAACCACACCTGGATGCTCAAAATAACAATATCTTGCAAGCATGTATTTCGCCCAAAGAGACTTTTGCGACCGAAAGCACCACCAAAGCTTAATTGCAAAGGCATCCGCTATATCAATAAAACTACGAAAACCCACTCCCCATTCCATCTGTGGATGACAAAGGGTATTCCTAGCAAGCCAGTGTTGTTTCCGATCAAGAGAGGACCCAGCCCAGAAAAATCTAGTACATAAACTAGAGACTTTGTGAAGAATGGACTGAGGAGGAAGCGAGACTGCCAAATGTGTGAATGAAGCGATGCAAGGACATGCTTAATCAGCACCATTCGACTACCAAAAGACAAAAACTTGTGTTGCCATCCAGACAACCTCCTCTGGATCGAAGATACCATCTCTTGAAAGAAGGACACACGTTTCCTACCAATATAACCCAAATACTTGAAAGGAAACTCAGCTTGGGAAAAGCCGGTAAGCCTAGCAACTCTTCTTCAAGCCACAAGGGCTGAATTTGGACCAACATAGAAATTACTCTTAGAAGCATTAACTTTCTGGCCAGACAACTCTTCATAGTCCTTAATAGCATTACATACTGCTGTCAATGATGCACGATCACCCGAGGAGAAAACTAATAAGTCATCCGCATACGCTAAATGAGTAACCGGAAGAGAACTCCTAGGCTCTCGAAGGGGAGTGTAATCCGAAGAATCCAAAAGAAGATTCAGCCGACGAGAAAGATATTCAGACATTAAGATGAACAACGCAGGAGGTAGTGGATCACCTTGCCGTAATCCCCTAACAGACTGAAAAAAACCAGAAGGGCTGCCATTGATCATAACTGAAAACTAGCAGTTAGAAATGCTTCCCCACACCATGTCAATCCACCTCTCACCAAAACCGAAACGACGGAGAATACCGCACAGAAATACCCAGGACACTCTATCATAAGCCTTCATCATATCCAGTTTAAAAAGTACCTTACTGTCTTGGACTTCGATGGTAACGAGCGGACAATCTACGGTGCAAACAAAATATTATCTGAAATTAGCCTATCCTTCACAAAGGCACTTTGTTGGACAGAGATCAGCCGAGGTTAAAAACTTCGAAGTCGATTAGCCAATAGTTTTGTGATAATTTTATTGAGGATAGTACACAAACTGATCGGGCGGAACTCAGAAAAATACTGGGGATTTTCACACTTTGGGATCAATATTAGGATAGTTGCCGTAATCCCCCTAGGAAGCTCACCACCACCGAAAAACTCCATCACTGCAACATAGAGATCTCCTTTAATGATATCCCATGCCACCTTAAAGAAACAACTGGAAAACCCATCCGACCCTGGAGCACTATTATCCTCTATACCATCCAAAGACAGATGAACCTCCTCCATTGTTGGGTCTTCCTCCAGAAACTCACTCTCTTGCCTCTCCAGGATTTGAGAGATAAACCCCAAACTTGAGTAATCCACCTCAGGCGAAGGTTCCAACAAGAGCTTCTCAAAGAAATCCACAGCAGCAGCACGGATGCCCGGTTCATCCCGAATGTAACTTCCATCAGGCTCCCGAATAGCTGTAATCGCTGCTCTAGCCTTTCTAGCTTTAACCGAAGCATGAAAGAACTTTGTATTTTTATCTCCACTCTCTAGCCACTTCACATGAGATTTTTGTCTCCAAAAACATTCCTCATCATGCAAAGCACTCTGTAAATCTACTTGAGCCTTACTTAAATCCTCCCGCGAGACAGCACTATCAAAATTCTCCAACTCCACTAAAAGCTAACTAATCCTCTATTTATAGAGGTTACAGAGAAAAACGTAAACAGTACGCAAACGTGAAATGAACAAGAAATGACAAAAATGCCACTACGAAGGATGATTAAAATCAGCACAAATGAAAATCTCAAGAAGTAAGCTAACGCCAGCGCCTTTGAGCCAAAACCCCTGCGCCTCCACTTCGGTTCCCACGCCTTCCAGTCAACTACACACACGCCTTTGGTAGCCTCCTCACGCCCTTGAGCCTTTGAAAATCACACCTCCGAGATGTTGTTCCAATCCCTTGTGTACTCAGCTCCAATCACGCCTTTACTACGTGTGCTCTTCACGCCTCCAAGCTTCCACCTTAAAAGGCCATTCTGTACTCAACAATGAATCGCGCCTTTGAGCCTACAATCCACACGCCTTCAACACCTTCTGCACATGAACAACACAGAACACTTAGCCATTTTTCCCGAAACCAAAATGTAAAGGGTGAGGTCTCGCCACTTTGTGAGTTTGAATGGCGAGACCTCGCCGCGAGGTCTCGCCGTGTAACATTTTTTGTGGCGAGACCTCGCGGCGAGGTCTTGCCGTGCAACATGGTGAATGGCGAGGTTATTCGTGAAATATTATTAGGCTAGACCTATGTGTTAAGGTAGCATGCATGGACTTGTTAGTTATTGTTAGAATGATAGAATGCAAAGTGAGTTGAGAGTTATAAGTTGTGTAGTCTACATGTTGAAATGAAATGTGTAGTGTAATGTAGTGTGTAACACAAAAAATGCATACAATTGAAATGCAATGAGAAATGCCAATGTGTGTGTGTATGTTCATGATTGAAAGATGTAAAACACAAGTAACAAATGTACCATGCATGAATGTAAGAATTGATGAGCTAATGAAATGCAAAAACCCAAACATGAAGAATGTGTATGCAAACTGGAAACAAATGAGTGAGATGATTGGTGAAGTGCGAGAGTGCAATGGATTGTGAGTTGAATGTGTGTTATGAGTATATGTGTGAGCTAGTTGAAATGAAGTTGTAAAATGACATGTTGTGAAGCTTAAAGTGAGCTGTGGACGAAGTAGTGCATAAGTGGAAATGGAGTGAATGGTGTGTGAAAGATGTGTATTGCATGCGGCGAGGTGACCTCGCCGCATGATGTGAGTGCGTGTGTGCATGCGGCGAGGTGACCTCGCCGCATGGTGAGTGCGAGGTTGTGGTGCGGCGAGGTGAGCTCGCCGCACAAGTGTGTGCGAGTGATGCGGTGAGAGAGTATAGTGCTAGTGTGCGAGTGCCTTGCGTGAGTGTGTGCGAGAGTGAAGTGTGGTGAGTGCATGAGTTGTGCAAGAGTGTTGCATGGTGCGTGCATGATTGTGTGAGAGTGTTGAAGTGAGTGCTAGAGTTGCTAAGCCAGAACAAACAACCAACTTCCATTCAAGATTTGTGTGGCCTAGCCTCTGAATTAGATTTTTCAGTAAACATGAAAGTTATAGAGCTTTCTGTTGGGTTTCTATAGGTTCAAGAATTAGCCTCATTGGGTACCTGAAGCTCCAGATATCGTCAAAATACCAAACTGTGGCAAGAAAGTAAAACCCTAAAACCCTAATCCAAACACAACAAAGATGCTTTCATTTCGCATGATTGCACACAGAATTTGGAAATAGTTAAAACATGGCAATTGAAGTACAAACAAAGCGCTTTCCAAATCATCTAAGATCTCATCATTTGGATTAGAATTGAAAGAGTTATTCACACAACAAATTGCACACTCAAAACTGCCACAAACCCTAATTTGGCCGAAAATACATTTTAAGTTCCTTCATTTTTCCCTAACACTTTTCACTTCATTTACCATCTTTTTTACTCTTTTTGCACCATTTCAACATTACCATCTATCACACTGTTCAGGGGTTGTCGCTACCCTGCAATTTTAACCAAACTCAACAATAAATGCAGCAGTGATGAGTGGGATCGTCTCCACAGGGAGAGGGTTGTAATCAAGTATTGAATAATGATAGCAAGTACGAACAATTAAAAAGGCACGAAATAATATGCAAACAGATTAAACTGCAGGAATGTTGGAACGGGAGATAACTCAATAAAACGGGAGGTGTTGCCTTGAGGGTGGAACAACTAGTATGGATTTTCCTCTTGCTATCCCTGACTTGTGTGAACAAGTGTGAGGGGACTTCTCTGTTAGTGAGCTGGGATTCGATCAACTTGTCAGTTCTCTCAAACCCATTTCATAATACTCCTCTAACTTCCCTTGTCAGGGCAAGTTCTAGGTACGAGTGAGACTCCCCCAGATTCCGATTCTCCTACTGTGAGCCTCGATTACTTGGATATACTCCCTTGTCAGGGCAGTCATCCCAGATGTAATCTCAACCCACAATACGAGAATACTCTTAGTCCTTTCCTATAGTGGCAGTAGTGAGCCTCGATCACTTGGATATACTCCTTGTCAGGGCAGTCATCCCAGATGTAATCTAAACTCACCGTACAGAAACGCTCCTTGCCCTTTTCTAAATCATGAAATGTACAGGACTAAGACTCACACAAGCATGTTCATAATCAATACAAGTTGGGATTGATTTTATTAGGCAAGTTCACAACAATCTCAGTGGTCACAGCACATTTAATATGAAGTTAATCTAATGCAAAACATCAAACACAACAAGTACAGAATAATGAACATAAATAACACGGATAAAATTCTAAATCAAATGTCTCAAACACGATTAAATCCATACATGTAACCCCTCAAGGCAACACTCTATGTCTAGCCGATCATGTTGATCGGCCCAGAAACTACGATTACAAGACAGAAATGAAATGGGCAATTTCCCAAGATCTTCTCCCTCTCCGTAATTTTCTAAGTTCCTTCTTGATCCTTAATCTCCCGATCTCCTCTTTCTCTTTCCTTTTCAGCTCCTTTTATACTTTCCCCTTGCTGGGTTGGCTGGGTGACCTTTCTGGAAATTTCCATCTTTTCCGGAGAAGCCGCCACGTGTCTGTGAATAAGTCAGCAAAGGTAAAGTGAGGCCACATAGTTCACTCAAGACTTAGTCATTAAGGAATTTTAATGCATTTCTTCAAGCACTTGGTGCTCAACAGTGAACGTGTGTGATTGTCTGATAATGTGCACAAAATATGTGCGGGAGCACGAGTGCCGTGAGGTGTATGCAAAACTAAACGTGCAAGTGTGCAAGTGAGAATGTGTGAGTGAGTGTGTGCGTGAGTGAAAATGATGGGCGGGCGCGCTAGGCGCCCGCCGTGTATGTGTGTGTGCGTGGTGCAGGTGCGCTAGGCACCCGCACCGTGTGTGCATCCCGTGTGTGTGTGTTGAGTGGGCGGGCGCGCTAGGCGCCCGCCATGTGCATGTGTGTGTTGTGTGTTGAGAAGTTTGTGTGTGATGTGAGTGACTCGTGAGTGTTGTGAATTGTGAGTGACTTGTGAGGCTAAGGAGAGTGTGTGCACATTTTACATAATTGAATCAAACTTAACACATATTCCCCACACTTAGCTATTTTCATCAATTGTAAGTTCATGAACAATAATATGCACAAGCCATTCACAAAGTATTCCCTTTACTCAATTCCTATATAAAAATGATGTGTATGTAAGATAAATAAGTCGGTACAACTCCGACTTATCAACCCCCCACACTTGAATCTTTGCTAGTCCCGAGCAAAGGAAAAACGAAAACCATGCCCTTATCCATTCCACATTCAAACACTCGTAACAACATCATCAGAAATCCATTATCAAATTTTTCGCATGCACAAATATCCAGTTGCCGAGTTCACAGTTCATCCAACTTATACAATTTGCCAAGCAAGGTGAAATGAATAAAGACCAAACCGTTAGCATGCAGTGTGTGCTGAGAGTTTCTCATGATTCCCACCTTGTCTATGCAGAGTACTCAAGTAGACACTTAAAGAAAATTCTTGCACCACAATCCTTTTGTCCACACACACGAACACTTATTATTGCAAAACTTAACAGAAATTAACTTGCACATTGGTGCTTATTCATGCCGCACTTTGATGCTTGGCTGCCCAGGGTTTTGTGGCTATTTTTTCCCTTTATTCGCCCACTGGCTTTTTCTTCATATTTGCACAAATTCAAACAGTTTGTGTTCGTGTGTGTTTCCAATAGACTATGTACTCAAAATACAAGAATAAGTGTTTACGAGTAGAAAGCACATGCACGTAAAGAATCATAAGCTCTCTCCTATGTCAAATGTGGTGCTGGCGTTTCTATCTTACTTTGACATCGCACTTTACTTATCAAATTGTACTCATCGAATAGACACTGTAAATCTCAAAAAACATTTTGCATACATAACAATTAAGTAACATTCATGGATTTGCTATGATGCTGGGAGTGCGAGTGTGATTTGGCGTACAAGTGTGTGGAATGGACTGGATAATGAACATTTGCACAACACAACAGAAACACTCACATTTATCGCAACATTAAGGAAATTCAAGCACACTACAAGGTCAGTGCTAGACACTGACTTTTGCTCCCAACAACACAAGAACAGTAAAACAAAAAGAAAACACACCACCTAAATACTAAACAATCCACCCTATCACTCGTCTCCCGCACATATGATAACACACATAAGCAATTTTTAAACAAAGGCCCTCGGCCTCACAAACACAAGCAAATTTCAAAGCACAAGCAGATCACACAAGCATCATCATATTCCAGCAACCCCAACTCTCTCCCACACTTGAATAATGCAATGGTCCCCATTGTGGAAAAGGAAAGAGGCTACCCCGTTTAAGTTGCTGGATGTGGAGGCTGGGTGGCAAAATGAGAAAAACCCGGGAAAGAGTGTTGTGCGGTTCTAAAACTTGGTGCACTTAATCCAACATCTTTGGTTCTCCTTTGGCCAGCACTTAGACTCAGGCATCCCTTGGGTCTTGGTGGTGTATCATAGGTCATGTCAATAGCACTTTGAAAACACCCCCACAATTGGTATTTGAGAGGCTTTTGCTTCAGGGCTCCTGCACACAATAGGAAACACTAACTACATAAACATAAGCAAAAGCAACTAAAGACTCAAACATCAATTTATTCAAGAAAAGTAAAGTAAGTGGTTCTGGATTTATTCAGTCTCCAGCTAAACTTTATTCATGAAGCCTCCTCATTCAAGATTCGGAGTACCCATCTCTGTACCAGAAAAATGCTCTTTCACAAGCACTCTTTTTCCTCCAGTAGGGTACTGGACAAATATTATCAGGAAAGAGGTGTTGGAGCTCATACACATGGGGAACAATCTCAATAACCTCCGTTTTAAACCATGTCTGTTCCCCCATAGGAATCACCTCTTTCACTTCTCCCTCCAAATTTGTCTTTGAAACCCTGCAAGGCTCAACCACAGATTGTGCATCCATAGTCTCAACAAATTCATCAGTAATTTCAAGAATGGATGCATCAATAAAGCAATTCTCTACCATGTTAGCTATTTCCTTACAAAGAATTAAATCATCATCACATAGACTAACATTGGCATTCTGTTGGGTCTCTCCTTTGCTAAAAAAATTTGGTTCACTTTGCACATCTAACAAAGGTATTTCGTCCTTCTCTATTTGTTGGTCACCAGTTACAGTTTCAAATTCATTCACAATTTCATGATTTGGTGTCTCAACAAAATGCTCAATGGTCATGTTGTCATTTTCTTTATCAAGTGCAATTTTGGTTTCATTCATGCTCACACAAGGATTGATAAAATGTGTCTCTCTACAATTCACTGGGCATTCCAAGACAGGGGAAGTATCTAAGGGAAGTCTAACAATGTCATCATTCTCATGGTAATTCATAAAGTTGGTGTAAGACTCAACATTAGATACACCCTCCATTTTGGCAGTAAGAAACCAAATAGCCCTAAGTTCTTCATCACTAAACTCATCACAAGAGACATCATTTTCACAAGAAAGACTCAAACGTTCGTGCACAAAGAACTCATCAACAAAGCACTCATGTACAACATCTCCAACATTTGTAGACCCCAACTCCATTGGACACTTTAGACCACAATCAACATTTGCATTCATATTAAAAAAATTTTCCTCAAGAGTTGGTGTTTCAGTAATGAGAGATATACCTTCTGAGTGGCCTTAAGCTTCTTGAACTGGTGTCTCAAGTTCCCACAAGTTGCTCATTAAGGCACTCATGTGATCAAGTCTCTGTAGTGGTTCTGGAGCCTTCTCTTTCTTTTGAGCCAGCCTTGTTTTAACTCTATCAGCCTTGTCCAAAATTTGAGACAACATGTTTTCCCGTTTTTCCTTTTCTTGATAAGACCCATTACCTCGCTGTTGGTCATGCCATGGCTCATAATATCTTGGTGTGGAGAAGTTTCCAAATATTCCAGGCGTTGGTCGTGTATCATCCATCCAATCTGATGGGTAATCATAGTGAGGCTCAACAAAATCCCCAAACCACCTGGACATATTTGGTCTATTGTGGTGTGCACACTTCAATGTCCATGAAATTCCAAAGCCCCTGTAGTTGCCACAACTGAACACAAGAGACTTGAATACAAAAAAAGAAATATAAAACTAACTAACACACAAAAACAACAAACAAAAAAAAGAAAATCACTACAAAAAAAATAGAACCACATAAATCAAGAACACAAGTCTATCACAAAATCAACTCCTGACACTCTGCCTCTCCCCGGCAACGGTGCCAAAAATTGTTCAGGGGTTGTCGCTACCCTGCAATTTTACCCAAACTCAACGATAAATGCAGCAGTGATGAGTGGGATCGTCTCCACAGGGAGAGGGTTGTAATCAAGTATTGAATAATGATAACAAGTACGAACAATTAAAAAGGCACGAAATAATATGCAAACAGATTAAAATGCAGGAATGTTGGAACGGGAGATAACTCAATAAAACGGGAGGTGTTGCCTTGAGGGTGGAACAACTAGTATGGATTTTCCTCTTGCTATCCCTGACTTGTGTGAACAAGTGTGAGGGGACTTCTCTGCTAGTGAGCTGGGATTCGATCAACTTGTCAGTTCTCTCAAACCCATTTCACAATACTCCTCTAACTTCCCTTGTCAGGGCAAGTTCTAGGTAATTGTGAGAGTCCCCCAAATCCCGATTCTCCTACTGTGAGCCTCGATTACTTGGATATACTCCCTTGTCAGGGCAGTCATCCCAGATGTAATCTCAAGCCACAATACGAGAATACTCTTAGTCATTTCCTATAGTGGCAGTAGTGAGCCTCGATCACTTGGATATACTCCTTGTCAGGGCAGTCATCCCAGATGTAATCTAAACTCACCGTACAGAAACGCTCCTTGCCCTTTTCTAAATCATGAAATGTACATGACTAAGACTCACACAAGCATGTTCATAATCAATACAAGTTGGGATTGATTTCCTTAGGCAAGTTCACAACAATCTCAGTGGTCACCGCAGATTTAATATGAAGTTAATCTAATGCAAAACATCAAACACAACAAGTACAGAATAATGAACATAAATAACGCGGATAAAATTCTAAATTAAATGTCTCAAACACGATTAAATCCATACATGTAACCCCTTAAGGCAACACTCTATGTCTAGCCGATCATGTTGATCGGCCCAGAAACTACGATTACAAGACAGAAATGAAATGGGCAATTTCCCAAGATCTTCTCCCTCTCCGTAATTTTCTAAGTTCCTTCTTGATCCTTAATCTCCCGATCTCCTCTTTCTCTTTCCTTTTCAGCTCCTTTTATACTTTTCCCTTGCTGGGTTGGCTGGGTGACCTTCCTGGAAATTTCCATCTTTTCCGGAGAAGCCGCCACGTGTCTGTGAATAAGTCAGCAAAGGTAAAGTGAGGCCACGTAGTTCACTCAAGACTTAGTCATTAAGGAATTTTAATGCATTTCTTCAAGCACTTGGTGCTCAACAGTGAACGTGTGTGATTTACTGATAATGTGAGCAAAATATGTGCGGGAGCACGAGTGCGGTGAGGTGTATGCAAAACTAAATGTGCAAGTGTGTGAGTGAGTGTGTGCGTGAGTGAAAATGGTGGGCGGGCGCGCTAGGCGCCCGCCGTGCATTTGTGTGTGCGTGGTGCAGGTGCGCTAGGCGCCCGCACCGTGTGTGCATTTGGGAGGGGCGTGCGCGCTAGGCGCCCGCCCTGTGTGTGCGTGTGAGTGAGGTGGGCGCGCGCTAGGCGCCCGCCCCGTGTGTGTGTGTTGAGTGGGCGGGCGCGCTAGGTGCCCGCCATGTGCATCTGTGTGTTGTGTGTTGAGAAGTTTGTGTGTGATGTGAGTGACTCGTGAGTGTTGTGAATTGTGAGTGACTTGTGAGGCTAAGGAGAGTGTGTGCACATTTTACATAATTGAATCAAACTTAACACATATTCCCCACACTTAGCTATTTTCATCAATTGTAAGTTCATGAACAATAATATGCACAAGCCATTCACAAAGTATTCCCTTTACTCAATTCCTATATAAAAATGATGTGTATGTAAGATAAATAAGTCGGTACAACTCCGACTTATCACACACCACATATATGCACAGAACAACTTAAATCACCACACATTTTCATCAAACACAAGACAATAGCCAAGAGTTTTAGCACAAAATAGTTGGTATAAAACCAACTCATCAAATTCCCCCACCTTGAGCTTTTGATTGTCCTCAAGCAAACTCATACTCATAACTACTCAGCACTAGACTCCACTCCTCCGTCAACTTGTTCTCATTTGGGTTCATCAAAACAGATTTTTCATGCATAAATCTCATAATATGTCTTTAATACCAACCCATCAATTTTCAGCACAAGTTATCAACCAAGGCACGATGAATAAAGACCAAAATGTCATGCGTGCAAGTGTGTGCTGAGGAATTCTGATTCATCCACTCTCTATGCATGCATTATTTCTTTTGTTCCAAAACATCTCTTTGCATAAACAATCACAATGCCCACACACATGAACTCAAAATCACACAAGATCAATGGTCGCACATTGGTGCTTTTCTAAATTGATTTCACATTTCAATTACTATTGTACTTTGATATTTCTGCTTTTTACACACATTGGTGTGCTTGCCTTGGGCCTTTTGGCTTATTTTTCCCTTTAGCTGCCTGGGTTTTATGGCTATTTCTTCCCACTTATGCTTGCCAAGGGTATTTCGGCTTTTCATTCCCAATTGCCAAAGGCTTTTTCTCCATATCATTTCTTGTGTGACTAAAAGTTCCTGAATGTCTCTAAAGGACTATATATGCTAGAGCATCCAAAACAACCGAAATAATGCAAAACAATAAGAACGTATTGAATCATTTTCCTCCTATGTCCAAGAACAAGTTTGCATGGCAAATCTATCTTACTTTAACATGATGCCTTGACTAACAAAATGTACTGATTTCATCAAGATTGGAATCAAAGATCACAAAAACCATTTTCGCATACAGAAATACAAATAGAACTTGATGAACCACAAATTTTGAACAAAGATTTCAAAAAGAGCCAGAGCCTAGTACAAAGTGTTCTAGACCTTACAACAACTCACACCACCACTAACTTTTTATTCAACATTTCTTAACTAAACTCACTACCCACACACTAGAAAGATAGTAACTACACTAAACATTCAAATTCAACTTCTAAAGAAAAACAACACACACAATGTCTCGGCTTCACTTCACAGACTTCCACACTTGAACAAGGCAACTTTCAAACTTGGACAAAGCAAATCATACTTCAAAAGTAAACTTCTCAAAAGCTTCGACACAACATCACTTCACAGTTCACCAAAACAAAACAACTTCCACTTCCTAATTTTCCATTCTTCGCAACATCTAGCATACGGCTAAAGCAATTTCATCACTTCGAAAACAAGAATGGACAGCAAACACCAGCTTCACAATATCTTCTCAATATATCTTTCAAAGAAAAACTTCATACTTCCACAAGGCATCATGCTTCAAAATAAGTACTAGCCACTTCAACTCAAAACCACTACTTCCCAGCAGAGCATCACAACAGATCAAGATAACTTCCATTATTATCAGCAAGACAAAGCACCCACATGCTGTATAAAAAAAATTAATACCCCCTTTTTCAACAACTATCAACAGACAAAGCATCAAACAATCACAGCAACACAATACACAACTTCCACCCCCCACACTTGAAATAAACATTGCCCTCAATGTAAAAGTTTAAGAAGGAGGGGCTCCCTGGGAAGATGATGATGGAGCCGAGAAAGAGGGAGATGCAAACGCAGCTGCTATTGCAAAGGGTTGTCCACCCAAAGAGGTTGCTGATGCAAATGAAGGAACACCAAATGACTGCGCCACATAATGGAAAGGACCATGAACTGGGCCTTCAAGAGGTTGGCCAGATGCTATCAATGGAATCCTTGCTGCTGGTATGAACTCAGAGTTCGGGACAATCTCTGGAGTTGGAGGCGTTGTAGGGATTCTTCCAAATATAGGCAATGGTGGAATGGAAGGCATTGCAGTCACCCGCGCTGGCAGCTCATGAATAGCGCCACTAACAACATCCATTGAAAGATTTGGAATATGATATCCAGCCAATTGCGCAGATGTTGGCGTTGGTTTTGGTGGTCCAGAATCACTATGATAGTAAACTGCCATCTTGTTACATTTATCCAATGCCAGCTGCATCATCATCTGTCGATGGTAGAGAACTTCAAATTGTTGCTGTGCCACTGAGGTCATGTCATCCAATTTATGGTCCATATTTGAAGCATGTGTTGACCACTCGTGCTGCATATTGTCCATGCCTTCATGCATCCGTTCCCATCTCTCCTCCATGTTTGAGAAACGCTGTTCAACAGATTGCTGGAACTCCTAAAAACGGTGATCCACAGTATGTTGGAACTCCTGTATTGTTCCTTGTAAAGAACTAAAATCATACACTTGTGGTTCTCCGTCTGCCTCAGTAGGTGAAGAGCCAGATTTGCTCTTGGATTTCCTATTACCATCTTTCTTTGCCTTCCTCATCTCTTTCTCCAGTGCCTGGTATTTAATATACAATGATGTTCCAATAGGCCCTGGATTCCTTCGCCATTCCCCAGCTTCAGTGTCCACTCCCTGAACCATGCAAAGTTCCTCAAGCAAGACAGAAAAATATAAAGCTGCACTATCCATTTCAATCCCAGATTGTATAATAGAAAGAATTTTCCTCCCCACATCAATTGGTTTCTTCCCTCGGATAGCTGATATCAAATGCAACCTGCTGCGAAGCACTTCAGTGGCTTGTGAACTGGGCATCAATCGAGACAATACAAACATGAGCCAAATTTTAACATCACTTTGCAACCACTCTCCTCGGATATGCTTATGTTCACCACTTGCATTCAATTCCCATTTAGCTCCTGGTAGAGCGAGCTCTTCTGCTAATGCAAAATCACAGTCATCATTGTTCTCAGGAATTGGAAAAGGATCATGAGAGAAATTGGGTGTTCCAAGATGATTTTTGATTATCTCACTAGTAATTTGCACCCATTTCCCTCCCACAAAAAATGCCCCTGCTTTATTTAAAAACTTCGCATTAGCATAAAATTCTCGTGCAAGACTTGCATTACAATACCCTGGAGCACTAGTGAGCTTCTTGTCAAAAAAATGGAAAATCATCAATTCTTCAAATGGACCACTTTCAACTGCGAATGCCCTTTCCAAATGTAATTTTTTCATTCCTATTCCCTGCTCCCATCTCTGCTGAGCTCTCGTGTCAACAAAAATAGATGTTTCCTGACTTGATGAACCTTTTCTCTTCTTGGGAGTCGCGGCTTGCACCATGTACTGAGGAGGATCCTCGAAGAGTGGTAAATCTTCATCAAGACAATAATCCGAATCAGTGTCAACCACTGGTGGTTTTTGAGCCTTTCCTTTCCCTTTCCATGAAGTTGAAGCCTTGTTAGAAGAGGTATCCTTCTTTGGTGCCGTTCTGTAAAATTCAACCACGACAAAGAAGAACAACTCAGTCCATGTGTACTTGATTTGTACATATGACAAATAATCTTCAAAGTCCACAAATGTCAAGACTCATCTTTTAAAACAACTTCAGTAAGAATATAACATTGAAATTCTTCCATTTCTTCAAACAATCATGAACATGAAAGCACATTCCAATTACACCATGTAAAACTCATTTCATACATCTTGCATATCATCATTCACAAATGTTTCATTCCCACAACACATTTTACCTTTTCCAATTCCACACTTCCACACTTCCAAGACTATACATGTCAAACAAGCTAGATCCCCACAAAAATGCAAAACCTCACATGAAAAAAAAAGTCATAACTGGGATAACTCCAAGAGCACGGATATAAACAATGTACTCAAGATATAACCAAGTAACAAGTCCATCATTACCTAAATGCATTGAAGCAAAATGTTAGCAAATTTCAGCTTCGATGCTTCATGCAAATGGTCAAGAAAACTCAATGAAGCGATTCGATTTAATCAAAACTTACTACTGTAAAATTGTAAAGCACAACCTTAGTTGCATTAGGGGACAAGAATTACACCATTCGGACCAAAATTAATCATATTATGGCCAGAAACCCGAGGCACTCCAAACAGGCCAAATTCCAAAAATTTCAGATTAACACCTCAACATGTACTCAACATTTACTCTGAAATAAGACTACTTTCCAATCAAAACTGGAAAAAGTGTCCAACATGAAAATTGTATTCCTATCTCTTAGCAAAATTCTCCAACTAGAATCACCTCATTTGGACCACAATTGAGTAAACTATGAACAGAATACCGAATGGTGACAAACTGGGCAGATTCAACAAATTCACAATCTGATTTCAGCATGAACTTCATATTCTAAGCCAATTTAGCCTATTTTTCAGTCACAACTAGCAAAAATGTACAACATAAACATTGAAGATCATTATGTTGGCAAAATTCTGAAACTGGAATCATGCATTTTCAACATTCTTAACTCAAGTTATGCCTAAAACACAGAAACATGGCAATGCTGAAACAATTGAAAATCAGAATTTTTAATCGCCCCCCCCCCCCCCCCCCACACTTATCATGCATTTTCTCTCTTGGCTAATACCAATTAATATCTTGCATGTTCATCATTTCCATAATCGAACAACAACATCATCAATCTCATGTTCTTTCATTCATCACCTTTCATATTTCAAAGAAAACAACTTACAAAGCTTACGGAGGATTCGAAACATACCTTGAGTGGAGAGCTCAAATTCGGTCTTGGAAGAAATGGAATTGAAAAAAATTCACAGTAAGAAATATACTCTTACTACCAATGCACTTGTGTGTCCTTCTAGTGGTGTCTTAAAACAACAAGAAAAAACGTCTTGCTCTTATAGAAACACATAGGAAGCTAGTCATGTAAATGCATTCAATTCGGTCAACTTTGAAGAGTTATTCCTTCCACCAAACACTATCAAACATTTTGTCATTCAAATGTGGGACCCATTCTTATTCAAAGCATGTGAATTCTTTTCATTTCACTCACTGCCCAACACCACCAACTTCACATGTCACTACACAACAAGCACAACAAATGAGCCTAAATTCGGTCATCTCACTATGTGTACTCCAAATCAACATAAAAGCTTCGTAAGCATAAATGGAACCACTTTCTTCAATGCATATGAATATACTCTTATCCAATCTCTGCCAAATGAAGACAACATTTATGACCACCAAGGCAGAGACATAAGACCTTGCTCATTCCTGTCATGCAACATTCAACATTTTAGCTCCTACCAAAACTATCACCCGTGATTCATGACATGTCATGAGTCGTTGACTAACAAAACCAATACACTACATTCATCATGCATTTATGACCGAAAATTGGCGAGATCAGCTTTATCAGAGAATCACAAATTTCACCACATTTAATCAAGCAACTTAAACTCTGCCTAATTAGCTAATAACACACACATGACCAAAGCAACCTTAACACATAAACTGACACACTAAATTCGTGAAAATATCTCAACTCAAGGACTACTATTACCACACTAAACACATCAAAACATATCAACACAACGACAATATCACCATGGCATAATCTTCCTCAATTTGCAACAGCTAAACTTCAATTGCTGGACTCCCCCACACTGAATTGAAAACAGGGTCCCCGTGAGCAACAAAACATGCAAAACATAAATGAACCTGGCTCTCTATAAGATAATGAGCAAAAAGTAAAGAATCACTTCATGTTTTGCTCATCGACTACCATAATTCCTCTGAATAATCTACAAAATGTAACAACCATTTATGAGAATCTGCCATGGATTGCTGCTATGTTAGACACAAACTAAAAATTAACAAGTAAAAGAAAATCACTACGAAAGAAAATCAGGGTTGCCTCCCAAGAGCGCTTGGTTTACGGTTTCCAGCCCGACCATGCTTCATGGCTTACTGTGAAATTATGGGATCATCAAGGAATAACTCCTGGGGAGCTCCTACCAGACATGTACTTCCTTTGTTCTCGGCTGTCAAATATGGCTTGAGTCTGTGACCATTTACTTGCCATATATTACCATTTCTCTAATTTTTGATTTCCACCACACCATATGGCTTTACATTAACAACACGAAATGGATCACTCCATCTTGACCTCAATTTTCCAGGAAAGATTCTCAACCGAGAATTGTAAAGTAACACCAACTGGCCTGGATCAAATATCTTCGATTGGATCTTTGCATCATGAAGCCTTTTAGTCCTCTCCTTGTACCAAGAAATTCACAAGTGCAGTTTCACGAAGTGGAGGACAATAATAACACTCAACGACAGATAGAGAATGATATGAGACAGAACAATAAGGCAAAACAGGACTCAATCTTACAAAAGTAGAAAACAATTCCAAACTAGAAGGAAAAACACAGAAATGTGATATCAAGCTTTAAGGAAGATGTCCTAAGGTTTCTCTCCGGATGATCATATAAATTAACTACTTAAGTGCACTGCAATTGACACACTGGATGACCAAAAGGGGATCAAACTGCCTAAGAACTTAGATTATGACTGGCATGGCGACCGCTTCACTTTCTAGGTTCTCTAACTCCATAATTTTCCTTTGCGAGGCCTAAAGTGAAGAGTTAATCCCGCAGAATCCCAACCTCAGAAGGAAAAACCCAGAAATGTGATATCAAGCTTTAAGAAAGAAGTCCTAGGGTTTCTCTCCGGATGATCATGTAAATTAACTACTTAAGTGCACTGCAATTTACACACTGGATGACCAAAAGGGGATCAAACTGCCTAAGAACTTAGATTATAACTGGCATGGCGACCGCTACACTTTCTAGGTTCTCTGACTCCACAATGTGCCTTGGCGAGGCCTAAAGAGAAGAGTTAATCCCACAGAATCCCAACCTTCAGAGTTTCACTACTATGACATGCAAAGTTTAAGCTTTCCTATTGCGAGGCCGAACCTAATTCCGATTGTCTTCGCAAAACTCCGAAGATCTCTTCTCACTTAGTTCTAAAATCTCAACAAACCTCCACCAGCATGACGACCGCATTTCGGTTAGTGATCAAGTAATTCAAGTAAGAAGACTCATTAAACATACTGTATGTTCTCAATTCAAGCATTATAACTCCTATGGTCGAATTAAACTCCGACCTAGCATGGCGACCACAATCGAAGGTTGATTCAGACAACAAGAGCTCAAATGAGTGAATTTTAACAAGATTCAACCAGAATTTACCAGTATGCTTTCATTCTTAATGAATTACCTAATTTCGATTGTCTTCACAAAACTCCGAAGATCTCTTCTCACTTAGTTCTGAACTCTCAACAAACCTCCACCAGCATGACGACCGCATTTCGGTTTGTGATCAGGCAAATCAAGTAAGAAGACTCATTTAACATACTGTATGTTCTCAATTCAAGCATTATAACTCCGATGGTAGAATTAAACTCCGACCTAGCATGGCGACCACAATCGAAGGTAATTCAGACAACAAGAGCTCAAATGAGTGGATTTTAACAAGATTCAAGCAATATTTACCAGTTTGCTTTCATTCTTAATGAATTAATTCAATTGCAAGGCAATACGTAGTTAAATTACATTACATCCGGTTCAATACCCTAGAACATAGTGAATTTAGCCACAGAATTCTATTTTCAGTCCACGATCATCAACATTCAACAAATAGCAAGTTCGGCCTCGCCATAGGAAAGCCTAAACTTTACATGTAATATTAGTGAAACTCTGAAGGTTGGAATTCTGCTGGATTAACTCTTCACTTTAGGCCGCGCCAAGGGAAATTGTGGAGTTAGAGAACCTAAAAAGCGAAGCAGTCGCCATGCCAGTCATAATCTAAGTTCTTAGGTAGTTTGATCCCCTTTTGGTCATCCAGTGTGTCAATTGCAGTGCACTTAAGTAGTTAATTTACATGATCATCCGGAGAGAAACCCTAGGACATCTTTCTTAAAGCTTGATATCACATTTCTGTGTTTTTCCTTGTAGTTTGGAATTGTTTTCTACTTTTGTAAGATTGAGTCGCATATCATCATTCACAAATGTTTCATTCCCACAACACATTTTACCTTTTCCAATTCCACACTTCCACACTTCCAAGACTATACATGTCAAACAAGCTAGATCCCCACAAAAATGCAAAACATCACATGAAAAAAAAAGTCATAACTGGGATAACTCCAAGAGCACGGATATAAACAATGTACTCAAGATATAACCAAGTAACAAGTCCATCATTACCTAAATGCATTAAAGCAAAATGTTAGCAAATTTCAGCTTCGATGCTTCATGCAAATGGTCAAGGAAACATATTGAAGCGATTCGATTTAATCAAAACTTACTACTGTAAACTTGTAAAGCACAACCTTAGCTGCATCAGGGGACAAGAATTACACCATTCCGACCAAAATTAATCAAATTATGGCCAGAAACACGAGGCACTCCAAACAGGCCAAATTCCAGAAATTTCAGATTAACACCTCAACATGTACTCAACCTGTACTCTGAAATAAGACTACTTTCCAATCAAAACGGGCAAAAGTGCCCAACATGAAAATTGTAGTCCTATATCTTAGCAAAAGTCTCCAACTGGAATCACCTCATTTGGACCACAATTGAGTAAACTATGACCAGAATACCGAATGGTGACAAACTGATCAGATTCAACAAATTCACAATCTGATTTCAGCATGAACTTCACATTCTAAGCCAATTTAGCCTATTTTCCAGTCACAACTAGAAACCATGTACAACATAAACATTGAAGATCATTATGTTGGCTAAATTCTGAAACTGGAATCATGCATTTTCAACATTCCTAACTCAAGTTATGCTTAAAACACAGAAACATGGCAATGCTGAAACAAGTGAAAATCAGAATTTTTAATCGCCCCCCCTCCCCCACACTTATCATGCATTTGCTCTCTTGGCTAATCAACATAATATCTTGCATGTTCATCATTTCCATAATCGAACAACAACATCATCAATCTCATGTTCTTTCATTCATCACCTTTCACATTTCAAAGAACACAACTTACAAAGCTTAAGGAGGATTCGAAACATACCTTGAGTGGAGAGCTCAAATTCGGTCTTGGAAGAAATGGAATTGAAAAAAATTCACAGTAAGCAATATACTCTTACTACCAATGCACTTGTGTGTCCTTCAAGTGGTGTCTTAAAACAACAAGAAAAAACGTCTTGCTCTTATAGAAACACAAAGGAAGCTAGTCATGTAAATGCATTCAATTCGGTCAACTTTGAAGAGTTATTCCTTCCACCAAACACTATCAAACATTTTGTCATTCAAATGTGGGACCCATTCTTATTCAAAGCATGTGAATTCTTTTCATTTCACTCACTGCCCAACACTACCAACTTCACATGTCACTACAGAACAAGCACAACAAAAGAGCCTAAATTCGGTCATCTCACTATGTGTACTCCAAATCAACATAAAAGCTTCGTAAGCATAAATGGAACCACTTTCTTCAATACATATGCCAAATGAAGACAACATTTATGACCACCAAGGCAGAGACATAAGACCTTGCTCATTCCTGTCATGCAACATGCAACATTTTAGCTCCTACCAAAACTAACACCTTGATTCATGACATGTCATGAGTCGTTGACTAACAAAACCAATACACTACATTCATCATGCATTTATGACCGAAAATTGGAAGATCAGCTTTATCAGAGAATCACAAATTTCACCACATTTAATCAAGCAACTTAAACTCTGCCTAATTAGCTAATAACACACACATGACCAAAGCAACCTTAACACATAAACTGACACACTAAATTCGTGAAAATATCACAACTCAAGGACTACTATTACCACACTAAACACATCAAAACATATCAACACAACGACAATATCACCATGGCATAATCTTCCTCAATTTGCAACAGCTAAACTTCAATTGCTGGACTCCCCCACACTGAATTGAAAACACGGTCCCCGTGAGCAACAAAACATGCAAAACATAAATGAACCTGGCTCTCTATAAGATAATGAGCGAAAAGTAAAGAATCACTTCATGTTTTGCTCATCGACTACCATAATTCCTCTGAATAATCTGCAAAAGGTAACAACCAGTTATGAGAATCTGCCATGGATTGTTGCTATGTTAGACACAAACTAAAAATTAACAAGTAAAAGAAAATCACTACGAAAGAAAATCAGGGTTGCCTCCCAGGAGCGCTTGGTTTATGGTCTCCAGCCCGACCATGCTTCATGGCTCACTGTGAAATTATGTGATCATCAAGGAATAACTCCTGGGGAGCTCCTCCCAGGCCTGTACTTCCTTTGTTCTCGGCTGTCAAATATGGCTTGAGTATGTGACCATTTACTTGCCATATATTACCATTTCTCTCATTTTGGATTTCCACCACACCATATGGCTTTACATTAACAACACGAAATGGACCACTCCATCTTGACCTCAATTTTCTAGGAAAGAGTCTCAACCGAGAATTGTAGAGCAACACCAACAGGCCTGGAACAAATATCTTCGATTGGATCTTGGCATCATGAAGCCTTTTAGTTCTCTCCTTATACAACTTATAACTAATATAAGCATTGAATCTGAATTCATCCAGTTCATTCAAATCAAGCATCCTTTTTGATTTAGCACACGGGCAAGTCCATGTTCAATTTCTGAATTGCCCAATAAGCTTTATGTTCAAGTTCCACTGATAGATGACACTCCTTACCAAAAACCAACCGAAATGGAGAAGCACCTATGGGAGTATTATAAGCTGTTCTTTATGCCCACAATGCATCATCCAATTTCATAGACCAATCTTTCCTTCCTGGATTAACAACCTTTTCAAGTACTCTCTTGATTTCACAGTTTGAAATCTTAGCTTGACCAGAAGTTTGAGGATGATAGGCTGTAGAAACTTTATGAGTTACTCCATATTTAGCCAACAAAACTTCAAAGATTTTGTTACAGAAATGAGTTCCACCATCACTTATAATAGCCCTGGGAGCTCCAAACCTGTTGAAAATGTGTTTCTTCAAGAAAGCAATAACACTCTGTGCATCATTGTAAGCTAGAGACACAGCTTCAACCCATTTAGAAACGTAATCAACTGCTACCAAACTGTACTCCATGCCTCTAGACTTTGGAAAAGGACCCATGAAGTCAATTCCCCAAACATCGAATATTTCTACCTCAAGGATGTTGTTCATAGGCATCTCATTTCGGGAAGAAATGTTTCCAGTTCTTTGACAATGATCAAAGTTTCTACCCCAGATTTTTACATCCATAAAGATATGCGGCCAATAAAAGCCACATTGTAAAACCTTGAATCCAGTCCTCGTTGAGCCAACGTGACCTCCACAGGGTCCTTCATGGCATGCTCTCAAGATGTCTTCCTTTTCTTCTTCTTTGACACATTTTCGTATCACTTGATCACTGCAGATTTTATATAAAGCATTGTCCTCCCAGAAGTAGTACTTGGCATCACTTCTTAGTCGCTTCTTCTGTTTAGACGAGTAGTAAGTAGGCACTTGACCAGCCACAACATAATTGGCAATCTCAGGATACCAAGGCAACCCCTTTGTTTCCAGCTTGAAAATTTGTTTATCAGGGAAATGTTCCTTAACCAAAAGATTAGGTGAGTCATGCTTCTGAGATTCCAACCTTGACAAGTGGTCTGCCACCACATTTTCAGAACCTTTCCTATCCTTGATTTCCACATCGAATTCTTGGAGCAACAACACCCATCTGATCAAACATGGTTTTGCCTCCTTCTTTGCAAGCAAGTATTTCAGTGCCGCATGGTCTGTGTGAACAATAACCTTTGACCCCAGAAGATAGGCACAGAATTTATCAAATGCGAAAACTACAACCAACATCTCATTTTCTGTAGTTGTGTAATTCATCTGTGCTTCATTCAGTAACCTGTTGGCAAAATAGATGGTATGAAAAACCTTATCTCTTCTCTAGCCTAAGACAGCTCCCAAAGCATAATCACTTGCGTCGCACATAATTTCAAATGGTTCACCCCAATGAGGAGTGACTATAACAGGAGCTTCCACCAATTTAACCTTCAAAGTTTCAAATGCCTCAACACATTCAGCTCCAAACTCAAACTTGACATCTTTTTCCAAGAGACTACAAAGGTCTAGCTATCTTTGAAAAATCCTTAATAAATCTTCTATAAAACCCAGCATGACCAAGAAAGCTTCGGATCCCTTTTACTTTGGTAGGTGGAGGAAGTTTGGCAATGACATCTATCTTTGCTCTATCCACCTTAATCCCAGCATGAGAAATTTTATAGCCTAACACAATTCCTTCTTGAACCATGAACTGACATTTTTCCCAATTCAAAACAAGGTTCGTCTCTTCACACCTCTTCAATACCTTTGCCAAGTTTTTCAAACATCCATCAAAGGTCATCCCAAAGACAGAGAAATCATCCATGAAAATCTCTATTATAGACTCCACCATGTCGTGAAAAATTGCCATCATACATCTCTGGAAAATAGCTGGGGCATTACATAAACCGAATGGCATCCTCTTGTAGGCAAACGTACCAAAGGGACAAGTAAAGGTGGTTTTATCCTAGTCTTTAGGATCAATTGCAATCTGGTTATATCCCGAATAGCCATCCAAGAAGCAGTAGAACAAATAGCCCGCAATTCTGTCTAACAATTGTTCCAGGAATGGAAGAGGGAAATGATCCTTCCTGGTTGCCTTATTGAGCTTCTTGTAATCCATACATACCCTCCAAGCACTAACCACTCTTGTTGCAAGAAGTTCATTTGCATCATTCTTCACAACCGTCACTCCACCCTTCTTTGGAACACACTGAACAGGGCTAACCCACTCACTGTTTGAGATGGGAAAAATCATCCCAAAATCGAGCAATTTTATCACTTCTTTCTTGACTACTTCCATCATTTGTGGATTGAGTCTTCGTTGTCTATCCCTAACTGGAACAACATTCTCCTTAAGCAAGATCTTGTGCATACATAAACTTGGACTAATACCCTTTATGTCAGCAATTGTCCATCCAATAGCCAATTTATGTTGCCTCAGTACTTCCAAAAGCTTTTCCCCTTGCCATGCTTCAAGTTTGGAAGATATCACAACCGGCAAAGTTTCACCCTCTCCCAAGAAAGCATACTTGAGATAAGGATGAAGGGGTTTTAGCTCAAGCTTTGGTGCCACCTCAATGGAAGGTAAAAGTTTTTCATTCCTGCAAATAAACTCTTCCTTCCTCACCTCAGTGGGAGAACAAATTTCATTAATAGCAACAAACTTTTCTTGTTCATTTTCACATTTCCTATCACACAATTCCTGTAAAGTGTTCTCTCCTACACTTTCATGCATTGTTACCTTAACAATATTATCTTGCATCTCACAAATGGACTCATCCAAATAACAACATTCAACAAGGTTTTCAATTTCATTCATGATTTTGCTATCTTTCTCATCTAACTGAACATCATCCTTCTCATCATTATGCAAATTTAACTCATCAAGACACATAAATTCATGCTTTCCATTTACATCATTTACATTCACAGCACATGCAATGGATCGAATAGCAAAACAAGACGCCACATTCATTGGGTGTTTTATTGATAATTCACATCAAAGACTACTTGTTCATCATTAATTCTAAAAGTGACAGTTTTATTTCGTACCCCAATTAAAGCATCCCCAGTAGGTAGAAAAGGCCTACCAAAAATGAGAGGTACCTCAGGGTCCTCCTCCTTGTCTAGGATAATGAAATCCACAGGTAGGGTGAATTTGTCGATTCCCACCAATACATCCTCCACTAAGCCTGTGGGAGTCACCAAAGTCCTATCTGCCAACTGAAGTGTTACTGCAACTGGTCGAATCCTTCCACTCAAGCCCACATTTATTGCAATGGAAAGTGGCATCAGGTTGATTCCAACTCCAAGGTCACAAAGTGCTTTTGCAAAATGTCTGGATCCAATCTTACAGGGAATGGTACAACTGCATGGGTCCTTCAACTTTGGAGGTAATTTATGCACCATCCATGCTTGACTACATTCGGATAGCATCATTGGAATTTCACACCTCAAGCTCCTTATTTGAAATGAGATCCTTTAGGTACTTGCATACTTGGGCATGGCTGTCACCAAATCCAACAGAGGTAAATTGACATTCACTTGTTTGATCATATCCAAGAAACGATTGAATTGATGTCCCTTTTTAGGTGGAGGTTTCTTTCTCTCTGGAAATGGAGGTTTTGGAGCATAATCGGGAAAGTTATAAGGATTGAAATTTTTGGTTATCTCATTTCCTACCCTTGCTGGAACTTCCTTTTTTTTCAGGTTTAGTAGCCTCTTGCTCACCATCCTTCTCAATTTCCAGAACTTCTTCAGCCTCATCTTTTTGGTCTTCCTCTATGCAATCACTTTTATCTTCTGAATGTTTGTTTCCTGGCAAAAGCTTTCCACTCCTCAAGGTGATGGCATTATAAGCTTCTCTTCCTTTTGGATTTGGAATTGTGTCACTTGGAAGTGCTCCTTTTGGTCTCTGATGCACAGCATTTGCCAATTGTCCAAGTTGCATTTCAATATTCTTCAAAGTGGCTTGATGATGTTTAACAGTAGATTCCAAACCACCAAACCTCTGTTCGTTTTTGTCCATCTTCTCCATTAACTTTTGAAACATGTCTTCAACAGATGGTTTCTTTTGTCCTGATGTACTAGCCTGATGATCAAAACCAGGAGGTGCATTTGTTGCCCTTCTCTGATCATTTCCTTGGTAGTAATTTCCTCCTTGATTTTGTTGTTGATTCTAATTTCCTTGGTTTCCACCATATTGCCTGTTACCTCCACTGTAATTGTTTCCAGAATAGTTTCCACCATATTGAGGTTTGATGCTGTAGTTGTTCACATACTGAATAGACTTAGTTGTGATGGCACATTCATCGGTGTGATGTTCACCTTTACATAATCCACAAGAGAGAACTGGATCCTTGGTTTGAGCAACTTTCAAAGTTTGCACCTGCTTGGCTAGAGCTTCAAATTTTGCACTGAGTGAAGTCTCCTCATCTAAATCAAGAACTCCTCGTTGTCTTCTACCATGTGGCTTACGAGTTTCAAGGAAGAGATATTCATCTTCAGCAATATGATTGAACAATTCACGCACTTCAGACACAGATTTGTCTTTAAGTGCACCATTCGCACAAGCCTTTACCATCATGGATGCTTCAGGAGTAAGGCCTTTGAAGAAGGTATTTAGTCCCTGATCTCTCCCAAGTCATGATTGGGACATTGCCGAATCAAGTCATTAAAGCGCTCCCAAGCTTCCCTAAATGATTCGCTATCTTGTTGCTGGAAATTCATAATTTCCATCCTTCTCTTCTCAAGCTTGGCAGGTGGAAAGTATTTAGCCAAAAATTTTCTCTGAAGTTCTTCAAATGAAATTGTCGCATCTGCCCCCCAATGGTCTTAAACCAATGCTTCGCTTTACCTCTCAAAGAGAGGGGGAACAAGATCCTATGCACCTCACTTCGCTCCACCCTTGGTAGCTTAAATGTGCTAGATAAGCCTAGAAACCAATCTAAATGGTCATTTGGATCCTCGTTGTCCAAACCTTGGAAGAATTGGCCCTGAGTGATCATTGAGACAATCTGTGGAGGAATGTGGTAACTTTCAACATCGATATCCTGTTGTCCAAATCTATTGTCGAAGTTCACTACATAGCGGTCTCCAAACCGAGGTGCTCTAACTCCTTGGGCAGCCATTTCCCTTTGTTGTCTTAATTGTGCCCTCAAAGTCTTTGCCAATTCAAGATCCAATGGAAATTGTGGTTCTCCTGCAGACCTGCTAGATCTTGGCATACACAACACACTGTTGTGAAGTATAATAGCAAAGAATCAAGAATTTCAAATGTGCAACAAAGAAACAAACCACAATTCTCAACACGTATTAGAAAATGCAAAGAACAAACACAAAAGCAAATCTTCAAATGTAAACAACACACGAAAAATAAAACCACAAGCAACAACAATTACAATGAAACAGTAAAGAATAAACAGAAAACACTAAACAGAACAAAACTGAGCACAATGAAACAATGAAAACTCAAAGACACTTAATCAAAATCTGGGACCTTGCCTTCCCCTGCAACGGTGCCAAAAATTGATAGCTTGAAATCCTATCAGCTCAATTTAACCCTAGACACTACTGTAGAAGTGGAAGTAGGGATCATATCCTCAGGAAAGAAATTGATAGCTTAAAGTCGTATCAGCTCAATTTAACCCTAGACACTACTGTAGAAGTGGAAGTAGGGATCGTATCCTCAGGGAAGGAGTTGTTACCAAAATATCAAAGAAATGCTCCAAGAAATTCACAAGTGCAGTTTCACGAAGTGGAGGACAATAATAACACTCAAAGACAGATAGAGAATGATATGAGACAGAACAATAAGGTAAAACAGGACTCAATCTTAAAAAAGTAGAAAACAATTCCAAACTAGAAGGAAAAACACAGAAATGTGATATCAAGCTTTAAGAAAGATATCCTAGGGTTTCTCTCCGGATGATCATGTAAATTAACTACTTTAGTGCACTGCAATTGACACACTGGATGACCAAAAGGGGATCAAATTGCCTAAGAACTTAGATTATGACTGGCATGGCGACCGCTTCACTTTCTAGGTTCTCTGACTCCACAATTTCCCTTGGCAATAATTTCCTCCTTAATTTTGTTGATTCCAATTGCCTTGGTTTCCACCATATTGCCTGTTACCTCCACTGTAATTGTTTCCAGAATAGTTTCCACCATATTGAGGTTTGCTGCTGTAGTTGTTCACGTACTGAATAGATTCAGTTGTGATGGCACATTCATCGGTGTGATGTTCACCTTTACACAATCCACAAGAGAGAACTAGAGCTTTGGTTTGAGCAGCTTTCAAAGTTTGCACCTGCTTGGCTAGAGCTTCAAATTTTGCACTGAGTGAAGTCTCCTCATCTAAATCAAGAACTCCTCGTTGTCTTCTACCATGTGGCTTACGAGTTTCAGGGAAGAGATATTCATCCTCAGCAATTTGATTGAACAATTCACGCATTTCAGGCACAGATTTGTCTTTAAGTGCACCATTCGCACAAGCCTTTACCATCATGGATGCTTCAGGAGTAAGGCCTTTGAAGAAGGTATTTAGCTCCCTGATCTCCCCCAAGTCATGATTGGGACATTGCCGAATAAAGTCATTAAAGCGCTCCCAAGCTTCCCTAAATGATTCGCTATCTTGTTGCTGAAAATTCATAATTTCGATCCTTCTCTTCTCAAGCTTGGCAGGTGGAAAGTATTTAGCCAAAAATTTTCTCTGAAGTTCTTCAAATGAAATTGTCGCATCTGCCCCCCCAATGGTCTTAAACCAATGCTTCGCTTTACCTCTCAAAGAGTGGGGGAACAAGATCCTATGCACCTCACTTCGCTCCACTCTTGGTAGCTTAAATGTGCTACATAAGCCTAGAAACCAATCTAAATGGTCATTTGGATCTTCGTTGTCTAAACCTTGAAAAAATTGGCCCTGTGTGATCATTTATACAATCTGAGGAGGAATGTGGTAACTTTCAACATCGATGTCCCTTTGTCCAAATCTATTGTCGAAGTTCACTGCATAATGGTCTCCAAACCTTGGCGCTCTAACTCCTTGGGCAGCCATTTCCCTTTGTTGTCTTAACTGTGCCCTCAAAGTCTTTGCCAATTCAAGATCCAATGGAAATTGTGGTTCTCCTGCAGACCTGCTAGATCTTGGCATACACAACACACTGTCGTGGAGTATAATAGGAAAGAATCAAGAACTTCAAACCTGCAGCAAAGAAAACAAACCACAATTCTCAACACGTATTAGAAAATGTAAAGAACAGAACACAAAAGCAAACCTTCAAATGTAAACAACACACGAAGAACAAAATCACAAGCAACAACATTTACAATGAAACAGTAAAGAATGAACAGAAAACACTAAACAGAACAAAACGGAAAACAATGAAACAATGAAATTCAAAGAACACTTAATCAAAATCTTGGACCCTTGCCTTCCCCGGCAACGGCGCCAAAAATTGATAGCTTAAAGTCGTATCAGCTCAATTTAACGTTAGACACTACTGTAGAAGTGGACGTAGGGATCGTATCCTCAGGGAAGGAGTTGTTACCAAAATATCAAAGAAATGCTCCTAGAAATTCACAAGTGCAGTTTCACGAAGTGGAGGACAATAATAACACTCAAAGACAGATAGAGAATGATATGAGACAGAACAATAAGGCAAAACAGGACTCAATCTTACAAAAGTAGAAAACAATTCCAAACTAGAAGGAAAAACATAGAAAAGTGATATCAAGTTTTAAGAAAGATGTCCTAGGGTTTCTCTCTGGATGATCATGTAAATTAACTACTTAAGTGCACTGCAATTGACACACTAGATGACCAAAAGGGGATCAAACTGCCTAAGAACTTAGATTATGACTGGCATGGCGACCGCTTCACTTTCTAGGTTCTCTGACTCCACAATTTCCCTTGGCGAGGCCTAAAGTGAAGAGTTAATCCCGCAGAATCCCAACCTTCAGAGTTTCACTACTATTACATGCAAAGTTTAGGCTTTCTTATGACGAGGCCGAACCTAATTCCGATTGTCTTCGCAAAACTCCGAAGATCTCTTCTCACTTAGTTCTAAAATCTCAACAAACCTCCACCAGCATGACGACCGCATTTCGGTTTGTGATAAAGTAATTCAAGTAAGAAGACTGATTAAACATATTGTATGTTCTCAATTCAAGCACTATAACTCCTATGGTCGAATTAAACTCCGACCTAGCATGGCGACCACAATCGAAGGTAATTCAGACAACAAGAGCTCAAATGAGTGGATTTTAACAAGATTCAAGCAATATTTACCAGTATGCTTTCATTCTTAATGAATTAATTCAATTGCAAGGCATTACGTAGTTCAAATACACTACATCCGGTTCGATACCCTAGAACATAATGAATTTAGCCATAGAATTCCATTTTCAGTCCACGATCATCAACATTCAACAAATAGCAAGTCATATTCATCAATTAGGAAGAATTTACCAAATACTCCGCTTCAATTGCTTCCAATGCAAAATGAATCCGTAAAAGCTTCCTTGATTGAGAATAGAATTACAATTATCGGTTCAAATCCTTGATCGAAAATAAAAATGGAGCTCGAATTTGTAGAGAGAGAAAGTAGTGAGAGAAAGTAAATCTCGCGATCAAAGTCGAGAGAATTTCCCGCTCTGTAAAAATCTAAAAGTCTGTTATGCAATTCAAAATATTCCCTAAAAGCTAACTAATCCTCTATTTATAGAGGTTACAGAGAAAAACGTAAACATTACGCAAACGTGAAATAAACAAGAAATGACAAAAATGCCACTACGAAGGATGATTAAAATCAGCACAAATGAAAATCTCAAGTAGTAAGCTAACGCCAGCGCCTTTGAGCCAAAACCCCTGCGCCTCCACTTCGGTTCCCACGCCTTCCAGTCAACTACACACACGCCTTTGGTAGCCTCCTCACGCCCTTGAGCCTTTGGAAATCACGCCTTCGAGATGTTGTTCCAATCCCTTGTGTACTCAGCTCCAATCACGCCTTTACTACGTGTGCTCTTCACGCCTCCAAAATTCCACCTTAAAAGGCCATTCTGTACTCAACAATGAATCGCGCGCCTTTGAGCTTACAATCCACACGCCTTCAACACCTTCTGCACATGAACAACACAGAACACTTAGCCATTTTTCCCAAAACCAGAATGTAAAGGGCGAGGTCTCGCCACTTTGTGTGTTTGAATGGCGAGACCTCGCCGCGAGGTCTCGCCGTGTAACATTTTGTGTGGCGAGACCTCGCGGCGAGGTCTCGCCGTACAACATGGTGAATGGCGAGGTCTCGCGACGAGACCTCGCTGTGCAAATGTGCATGTGTGTGAGTTTTGTGAGATGATGAGTGAACAAGGGTGAAGTGTGGTGAGTGACTTGAATGAGTGATAGTAAAGTGCTATGAATAATTCATGAAATATTATTAGGCTAGACCTATTTGTTAAGGTAGCATGCATGGACTTGTTAGTTATTGTTAGAATGATAGAATGCAAAGTGAGTTGAGAGTTATAAGTTGTGTAGTATATATGTTGAAATGAAATGTGTTGTGTAATGTAGTGTGTAACACAAAAAATGCATACAATTGAAATGCAATGAGAAATGCCAATGTGTGTGTGTATGTTCATGATTGAAAGATGTAAAACACAAGTAACAAATGTACCATGTATGAATGTAAGAATTGATGAGCTAATGAAATGCAAAAACCCAAACATGAAGAATGTGTATGCAAACTGGAAACAAATGAGTGAGATGATTGGTGAAGTGCGAGAGTGCAATGGATTGTGAGTTGAACATGTGTTATGAGTACATGTGTGAGCTAGTTGAAATGAAGTTGTAAAATGACATGTTGTGAAGCTTAAAGTGAGCTGTGGATGAAGTAGTGCATAAGTGCAAATGGAGTGAATGGTGTGTGCAAGAACTTTGTGTGAAAGATGTGTATTGCATGCGGCGAGGTCACCTCGCCGCATGGTGAGTGCGAGGTTGTGGTGCGGTGAGGTGAGCTCACCGCACAAGTGTGTGCGAGTGATGCGGTGAGAGAGTGTAGTGCTAGTGTGCGAGTGCCTGGCGTGAGTGTGTGCGAGAGTGGTGAAGTGAGTGCTAGAGTTGCTAAGCCAGAACACACAACCAACTTCCATGCAAGATTTGTGTGGCCTAGCCTCTGAATTAGATTTTTCAGTAAACATGAAAATTGTATAACTTTCTGTTGGCTTTCTATAGGTTCACGAATCAGCCTCATTGGGTACCTGAAACTCAAGATATCGTCAAAATACCAAACTGTGGCAAGAAAGTAAAACCCTAAAACCCTAATCCAAATACAACAAAGATGCTTTCATTTCTCATGATTGCACACAGAATTTGGAAATAGTTAAAACATGGAAATTGAAGTACAAACAAAGAGGTTTCCAAATCATCAAAGATCTCCTCATTTGGATTAGAATTGAAAGAGTTATTCACACAACATATTGCACACTCAAAACTGCCACAAACCCTAATTTGGCCGAAAATACATTTTAAGTTCCTTCATTTTTCCCTTACACATTTCACTTCATTTACCATCTTTTTTACTCTTTTTCCACCATTTCAACATTACCATCTAGCACACCACATATATGCACAGAACAACTTAAATCACCACACATTTTCATCAAACACAAGACAAAAGCCAAGAGTTTTAGCACAAAATAGTTGGTATAAAACCAACTCATCACAACGACATATTACCGGCTAAAAAGAGGACTTACAACATCCTCAACCGCCTCATGAAACGCCGAACGCTACTTGGGTGTCGACCCACAAGATCATACCATAAGAAATTTGAAACCGTTCATTCTTTTAAGAGTCATTAGATTTAACATATAAAATAAGTTTCAACTAAATAACAACGCCTTATTGTTATCAATATGAATAGATCTAAAACTTCTTATTGTGAAGTCAAATTGAATAGATCTAAAACTTCTTGTTGTGAAACCATATGTTTAGATCTAATGACTCTTAAAAGAATGAACGGTTTCAAATTTCTTATGGCATGATCTTGTGGGTCGACACCCAAGTCGCGTTCGGCGTTTCATGAGGCGGTTGATGATGTTATAAGACCTCTTTTTAGCCGGTAATATGTCGTTGACAGTCGAGCAAGATCATCCATAATAAAAATGAGACATGTTCTATCTTTTAAATAGTCAAAAGATTGACATATAAACCAAAGTTTTGCTGAGTTTCATTAGCACAATGAGTTATCAAGTATGGAGAAAATCTAAAATATTCAATAAGTGATATCAAGTTTGGAGAAAATCTAAAATTTTCAATACGTGATTTCATATTAAAGGAACTAAGTCATGTGTATCCTACCATAAACTCTGTTAGTAATCCTACCCGAAGCTCTCTTGAATTACTCTTTTGAATTGTTTTAATTTTTACTATTTTTAATCTCTTATATTTTATGGAAAATAGACAAATGATTAAATTGAATTTACAAGAAATAAGTAAAATATGTGCTGAAGATTTTAATCTTCCACATTACACATTATTTAGAACTTGGTTTTTTAGAAACCATAATTCTAATCAACAAAAATATATTCAAAATGAATATTATGATTTAATTTAAAATACTCAAGTAATTATTTCATTTATTGCATGGTTTTATACTGAAAAAAAAGTAAATTACATGCATGATTTATCTAGTATAAATATCATAGATAAAGCTTATCAAATTTGGAAATTACCAAAAAATAAGTTATTAAAATCAATTTATACTTTACAAAAACACAAAGAAGAAATTATAAATTACTCTTGTGTTGAAAATGAAAAAATTGATATAATTCAAAATGATAATGATTCATGTGTTGATAAAAATGAAATAATTAAACAAGAAAATCTACATAAAGTTGACATAGAAGAAAATAGTTCTAAAAATATTGATAAATTAGGTAACATAGAAGAAAATAGTTCAAAACATAAAAATATTGAAAATAATAAATCTGAAAATATTGATGAAAAATGTAAAATAGAAATAGTTAATAATAGTTTGTTAGATCAAAATATTGAAAATAATAAAATTATTGATAAAATGTGTGAAACTTAAAAAATTGAAATAGGAATAGTTAAACATAATGAATTAAATCCATTAGAAATATTTACATTATCTGAAAACCACAAAATGATGTTAAATTTAATTAATGAAATTAAAGATCCTATAAAAAGAAATCAATATTTAGAAATATATTTTCAAAATAGTTCTTTACAAAATTATTCTTCTTCGTATAATGATAATTCTTTAAATAAAAAACAAATAAATAAAATGAATACTTCTTTTAAAATACAAGAAGATAAAAATCATTTAGATGATCAAGCCTTAAAAATTACTTCACCAATACTAAAACAAGAAATAAATGAATTAAAAACAGAAATTAAAATATTAAAAAATAAAACTTTAGAAGAAAAAGAATTTAATAAAATAGAAGAAGATTCTAATCAAAATTCTCTAGTAAATACTTTAATTACATCTCAAAAATATTATATTTTTGCAACGCTTGTAATAAATAAAGAATATAAAATTCAATCAATAGTAATGATAGATTCAGGTGCAGATTTAAATTGTATTAGAGAAGGATTAATACCTTCAAAATATTTTGAAAAAACTAAAGTCATACTAAATGCTGCACAAGGGGCAAAAATACAAGTAAATTATAAATTATCAAATGTATGTATATTTTCTGAAGAAAATAACTATGTTTGTTGTCCATTTGTTATAGCTAAAACAATTAATCAACATGTAATACTAGGAACTCCTTTCCTAAATTTAATGCAGCCATACAAATGTGATGGTAAAACACTATCAAAAATTGATTCTGATTTATCATTTAAATTTATAACTTCTCCAAAAACTAGAGATCTTTGTTCATTAAATTTGTCATCTTTACAAGAAAATATAAAATTAAAAAATAATCAAATTAATTTTCTTTCAAATGAGATTTTATCTTTAAAAATAGAAGAACAATTAAAATCTCCAAAATTACAAAGTCAAATTAAAAATATTACTCAAGAAATTACTTCAAAAATTTGTAGTGAATTACCAAATGCTTTTTGGGAAAGAAAACAACATATTGTTGAATTACCATATGAAAGACAAAATTCAAAAAAGTAAAAGACAATAATTTTAAAGACAATATTTCAAAATGATGTGATATTTTACTAACTCCACTTTTCTTGACTTGTCTTTGCTTTCATAAAGTCTTCCACTTGATGATAATGTCTTCCACTTGTCTTGTAATTTCTTGGAATTTTCCTTGCATAATTCATGCTTGCCATCATTTCTTTGCTTTATTCTTCTTTGCAGTCCTTTTTGAACTGGTTTCTTCAGCCTCATCTGATGAAGATTTTCTTGAAGGAGTATTTTCTCTGGATTTTTCAGAACTGGAATCTAACAGTTTTAATACACAGTCTTTATTTTTATACAGATTATGTATTAATTGTTCAAATTCATTTTTCTCTTTTTCTGTTATTTGCAATTGTTCACCATCAGAATTGGTTCTTGAATTTTCATTTGTGGAAATTTCCAAATCCTCTTCTGTTGAAGGTTCATCATCAGTGAATTTGATCAAATTTTTATCGAAAGAGAATCTTGAAATGGATGTTTTTCTTTTTTCTTTTTTCTTTTTTCTTTTCTCACTTTCTTTTTTCTTTTCTATTTTTTCTTTTTCAATTTTTTCAATTTTTTCAATTTTTTCAATTTTTTCTTTTTCTTTTCCTTTTGTCATTTTTTCTTCTTTTTCTTTTTCAGGAGAAGAAACAACTTTTATTTTTCTCATTTCATTTTGCAATTTTTCTATCAAATCATTTTTCTCATTTAATTCTTTCTGAGAAGAATTATCAATTCCTTGTGTCACTTTTTCCTTTTCAAGAGAATTTTTTGCATTAACAATTGACTTCTCAATTTCAATGTAATCCACTTGACATTTTGGCCACCATTTAGTGTACCCAACTCTTGTGAGTTGTAAAATTCCATCAACATTGTATCCAGTTTCATATTTCCAAGCATACAACCATGGAATTTGAAATTTTATCAAAAAGAGTAAAAATGGTTGCTTTGGAAATTTTGAATGTTTAAATTTTTCAGAATAAACATTTTTAAACTGGATAAACAAATTTTTCAATTTTTCAGGAAGAAAAGTTTCTTCTTTGGGTCCATAAATTCTAAACCAATTAAGAAACCAACCTGGAATAATTTTGTCAAAATTGGCTTCATCAATACGAATCCACCAAGTATGTTTGTATGAAGAATTTTGATACAAATGGACATAGTGAAAACTTTCCACCATATCTATGTATGTAAATGCATATTCAAAATTGTTGTATCTGGATATGAAATTTTGGGTTTGAATTTGAGAAGAATTCCAATCATAAAAAGATTGTATTTTATGAATATACATCTGAGACAAAGCAATTTCATTGTCTTCAGTTGTAGGGAACCAATTTTGATGACGACTGGATCTGGGTCTGTCATTTATATCAGCAATTTTAGTGAAATTTAAAAAGTCAGCATAAGTATGCCGAGTTTTTAGAGGAAGTGGTCCTCTTAAGCTGAAATGAGAATTGGAAGGATTGTTAAAATATTTTTGAATAATCTCATAAAGATCTGATTTAAGATCATTATCAAAAATAAAAATAGAATGTTCGGTTATTCCATTTTTGATATAATCATGGTCCTGATTTGAGGACTCATCAAGAAGGACATTTTTTGCTGTGGGTTTGTGACCCAATGAAACAAGAGAAGTATTTTTAGAATTGGTTTGATTTGAAGAAGACTGACCTCTCATTTGAGATGACCAGTATAATGGAGGATATTGGGAATTATAATGGCTAACATAGCCAAAATCCATTTGAGGTCTATGACCCCTTCCACCTCTACCTTGCATTTCCTGCAAAAATTTAAATAAGAAGATTTTAAATAATATTAGCAATTTCTTTTCTAAAATTTTCAAGACGATTCCATAAAAATTGATTTATTATTGGATGTCTTCTAGATTTATTTATGTGATATGAAATTAACATTTGATAATATTGCATTTGATGTAAAAATACTTGTTGTTTTATTGATAAAACATTTACATTTTCTACATGATAAGCATGTGGAAATTCAGGATCTTGTCGAACCCTTTCTTTTAATGCATAAATTTTTCTAATTTTCTTAATTATAGCTGGATTTTCTATATAATCTTTTAACCATTGTAATTTAAAATTTTCTTCCATTTTTTATTCTTTAAACAAAATATATTTTCTTTCCAAAAGATTTTATAAATCTATTATAAGCTTTTTTATTAGGTGAATCTGATTTTTGTATGATTTTATTTATTCTTACCATTCTGTAATATTGTATTTGATGAATAAAAATTTGATCTTTTAAAGATTTTGTATTATAATTTCTTATTCTTTCTACTTTTTTAATAATAGAGGGTTTTTGAAGATAATTTTTCAAATATTCATCTATTGAAAATTCTTCTTCAATTTGTTTTGTCATAACCTGCAAGAAATTTTATCCTTGTAAGAATTCACAATTAAGAAAATCAGGTAAAGAATTTAATTCACCTTTAATATAGACAATTTTAAAATCAAATAGAGATAAAATAGCTTGCCATCTAGCAAATATTTGTTTAGATGCAATATTTTTTACATCTTTTTGTAATACTTCTTTTGCAGCACTACAATCAACTCTAAGTAAAAATTCTTGATTTAGTAAATCATCTTGAAATTTAGAAATACAAAGAACTATACTAAGAATTTCTTTTTTAATTGTAGAATAATTTAATTGAGCATTTTTCCATGTTCCAGAATAGTATCTAACTAATTCCTCTTTATTGGTTTGTGGATTCTTTTGCTTTAGAATTCCTCCATAACCAATATCAGAAGCATCAGTTTCAACAATTTTAAACCAATCAGGATTTATTAAACTTAAACATGGTAAAAATTTAACTTTTTGTTTAATTATTTTGACTGCATTAGTATGAATTTCAGACCATGCAGGAGGATTTTTCTTCAATCTATCATATAAAGGTTTACTATCTATAGCCAAATTTTTGTAATATTCACTAATATAATTTAAACTTCCTAAAAATCTTTGCAATTTTTTTTTATCTATTAATTCATCAGGAAATTTATTTGCAAATTCAATACTTCTAGCAATTGGAGTAATTTGACCATGTTCTAATTCATATCCTAAAAATCTAATTTTAGATTGAAATAATTTTAATTTTTTAGCAGAAACAACTAAACCATTTTTAATAACAACTTTAATGAAAATATTTAAATGTTTAAAATATTGTTCGATATTTTGTGAAAAAATTAAGATATCATCAATATAGACAATTATAAATGAATATGATGAAAAAATATCGTTCATTATATGTTGAAATTCAGAAGGAGCATTTTTAAGACCAAAAGTAAAGCGGGACAGATACGTGGAAGAAACTCGGTCTTCGAAAAGGACACAAAAGACACAAATTCCGCAAAATTTGAAGGATATCAAAATATCAAAATCTGAATAATAAGAGTTGTCTACCAAAACTAAATACATACAAAGGTATATATAGAATTAAAAAACCCTAATTCTAATAAGGAAACGAACGAAAAAAGGTAATTAACAAATAAAATAAGCCCAATAGAACTTGGGTCTAAAGATGCTTTGTCAAGGCCCAATCTTGTCCCACATCAGTCCCCTTCACTTGAAAAGAACTCGCCTCGAGTGATATGGGTATATAGGCCTTCTTTCTTGAATCAACACTTTCACCATCACGTGCTTTAACTTCTATTGAAATTGTTGTTGCAGTTTCAATCATGTACTTCACTTTCGTCGTCCCACGTAACAATAAACAAATCTTGTAATTTGCAAATAGAATCCCTGTTTGCTTTTCTTGATAAAAAAACTCCCATATATTGATATTTTCTTTCAATAAACAATTTCCAAAATAAGTTTCAGAAAAAAAGATCTCAACAATCTTTTCCATATCATTTAACCAAACCTCATTATATTTGAAAAAATCAATAATGTTAACCCCACATATCAAACCGTTAACCATATTTATGGTCATTTCCTTTTCTTCTTCAATTTCTTCGGTTTCTTTGTCTAGGAAATCATCAATTATTTTTCCTTCCTTATTTACTTCTTCCTCATCAATTGCATCAAATAATTTAAAATTTTCAACCAAATTAGAATTTTCATCAATTGAAGTATTTTCAACAAACATACCATGAATTTCTATAGTCTCCTCATGAGACGAACGATCCTCGTTGGGAAAATCCCTACGAGTTTGTTGGGGTAATATCGGGTTGACTTGAGGTCTTGAAGCAAATCTCCTAGAACCATCTTCGCCACCTATATTGCCATGATTAAACCGCACTGTTTGAGATTCTGCTTCTAATCGTTCTAGACGAACAGTTAGGGCTCGAAACTCTCTGATCACGTCAGAAAGAGTCACATCTTCACCACTTAGATTGGTCATCGCAAACAAGGAGAAACCTTGGTCTCTGATACCACCTAACACGGGATAGATACGTGGAAGAAACTCGGTCTTCGAAAAGGACACAAAAGACACAAATTCCGCAGAACTTGAAGGATATCAAAATATCAAAATCTGAATAATAAGAGTTGTCTACCAAAACTAAATACATACAAAAGTATATATAGAATTAATAAACCCTAATTCTAATAAGGAAACGAACGAAAAAAGGTAATTAACAAATAAAATAAGCCCAATAGAACTTGGGTTTAAAGAGGCTTTGTCAAGGCCCAATCTTGTCCCACATCAAAAAGGCATTACATTCCATTCATAATGACCAAATGGAACGGTAAATGCAGTTTTATATTTATCTTTTTCAGCAATTTGTATTTGCCAAAATCCAGATTTTAAATCAAATTTAGAATATATCATTGCTCCAAAAGTTCTATTTAATAAATCTTTTTTATTTGGAATTGGATATCTAATCCATTGTAAAACTGTATTCAAGGGTTTATAATTAATCACTAATCTTGGAACACCTCTTTCAATTTCTGAATTTTTATTAGCATAAAATGCAAAACAGCTCCAAGGAGAATAACTTTTTCTAATTATTTTCTTTTTTAACAAATCATCAATTTCTTTTTTGCAATATTCAACCATTTCTTTATTCATTTGAGATGGTCGTGCTTTTGTTGGTATTTTTTGTTCATCAAAATCTTTTTCATACGGTAATTCAACAATATGTTGTTTTCTTTCCCAAAAAGCATTTGGTAATTCACTACAAATTTTTGAAGTAATTTCTTGAGTAATATTTTTAATTTGATTTTGTAATTTTGGAGATTTTAATTGTTCTTCTATTTTTAAAGATAAAATCTCATTTGAAAGAAAATTAATTTGATTATTTTTAATTTTATATTTTCTTGTAAAGATGACAAATTTAATTAACAAAGATCTCTAGTTTTTGGAGAAGTTATAAATTTAAATGATAAATCAGAATCAATTTTTGATAATATTTTACCATCACATTTGTATGGATGCATTAAATTTAGGAAAGGAGTTCCTAGTATTACATGTTGATTAATTGTTTTAGCTAAAACAAATGGACAACAAACATAGTTATTTTCTTCAGAAAATATACATACATTTGATAATTTATAATTTACTTGTATTTTTGCCCCTTGTGCAGCATTTAGTATGACTTTAGTTTTTTCAAAATATTTTGAAGGTATTAATCCTACTCTAATACAATTTAAATCTGCACCTGAATCTATCATTACTATTGATTGAATTTTATATTCTTTATTTATTACAAGCGTTGCAAAAATATAATATTTTTGAGATGTAATTAAAGTATTTACTTGAGAATTTTGATTAGAATCTTCTTCTATTTTATTAAATTCTATTTCTTCTAAAGTCTTATTTTTTAATATTTTAATTTCTGTTTTTAATTCATTTATTTCTTGTTTTAGTATTGGTGAAGTAATTTTTAAGGCTTGATCATCTAAATGATTTTTATCTTCTTGTATTTTAAAAGAAGTATTCATTTTATTTATTTGTTTTTTATTTAAAGAATTATCATTATACGAAGAAGAATAATTTTGTAAAGAACTATTTTGAAAATATATTTCTAAATATTGATTTCTTTTTATAGGATCTTTAATTTCATTTATTAAATTTAACATCATTTTGTGGTTTTCAGATAATGTAAATATTTCTAATGGATTTAATTCATTATGTTTAACTATTCCTATTTCAATTTTATAAGTTTCACACATTTTATCAATAATTTTATTATTTTCAATATTTTGATCTAACAAATTATTATTAACTATTTCTATTTTACATTTTTCATCAATATTTTCAGATTTATTATTTTCAATATTTTTATATTTTGAACTATTTTCTTCTATGTTACCTAATTTATCAATATTTTTAGAACTATTTTCTTCTATGTCAACTTTATGTAGATTTTCTTGTTTAATTATTTCATTTTTATCAACACATGAATCATTATCATTTTGAATTATATCAATTTTTTCATTTTCAATACAAGAGTAATTTATAATTTCTTCTTTGTGTTTTTGTAAAGTATAAATTGATTTTAATAACTTATTTTTTGATAATTTCCAAATTTGATAAGCTTTATCTATGATATTTATACTAGATAAATCATGCATGTAATTTACTCTTTTTTCAGTATAAAACCATGCAATAAATGAAATAATTACTTCAGTATTTTTAATTAAATCATAATATTCATTTTGAATATATTTTTGTTGATTAGAATTATGGTTTCTAAAAAACCAAGTTCTAAATAATGTGTAATGTGGAAGATTAAAATCTTCAGCACATATTTTACTTATTTCTTGTAAATTCAATTTAATCATTTGTCTATTTTCCATAAAAGATAAGAGATTAAAAATAGTAAAAATTAAAACAATTCAAAAGAGTAATTCAAGAGAGCTTCGGGTAGGATTACTAACAGAGTTTATGGTAGGATACACATAACTTAGTTCCTTTAATATGAAATCACGTATTGAAAATTTTAGATTTTCTCTAAACTTGATATCACTTATTGAATATTTTAGATTTTCTCCATACTTGATAACTTATTGTGCTAATGAAACTCAGCAAAACTTTGGTTTATATGTCAATCTTTTGACTATTTAAAAGATAGAACATGTCTCATTTTTATTATGGATGATCTTGTTCGACTGTCAACGACATATTACCGGCTAAAAAGAGGTCTTACAACATCATCAACCGCCTCATGAAACGCCGAACGCGACTTGGGTGTAGACCCACAAGATCATACCATAAGAAATTTGAAACCGTTCATTCTTTTAAGAGTCATTAGATTTAACATATAAAATAAGTTTCAACTAAATAACAACACCTTATTGTTATCAATATGAATAGATCTAAAACTTCTTGTTGTGAAGTCAAATTGAATAGATCTAAAACTTCTTGTTGTGAAATCATATGTTTAGATCTAGAGTTACGTTACCATCACTGCTAGTAATTACCCCCCCCCCCCGAAAGGAGGCTTAGCCTTTCATGACTCTGATACCAAATTTACACCAGGATATAAACATTAAAATTAAACAAACAAAAAATAAAATAGTAAGGGACTTACTATGTATTTTCTCTAAGCTTGAAGCATTTATCTTCAAGCTTTATGCACAAAACTTGAAAGTAATTTACAATAGCAGGGAAGAACTTGAAAGAACTTCTTGACTCCTTAGCATAAACCTGTAAAATATAAAAACTGAAAGAAGAAAGAAGAAGAGAAGCATATGGTATGTACTCTGCACTAACGAGTTATTTGGCCATTTAGTGCCTATTACTTTACACTAACAAGAAATACACTCAGGAATGTAATCTGCACTAAAATGTTGTTGTTTTCAAAATTTTCTCATTAATGCTACGGCTAATACATCTTTTGGTAGTACTTCATTGAATTGCTTGTTAAGCCCATATGCATTTTTTTCCCAAAAAGGTGTGCAACTCCAATTTGGTGGGCCTTGCACTCCATTAGTCCCGATGTGATATTCTGTTCAAGATTGTTTCTTTTTTATCATGTTCAAAATTAAACTGCATCCTAAGTTTTCACTCATCCCTTAGTTGGAATCTAATAATTGTAAAATGATTTTAGTGATATTTAAGCTTTTAATCCATAATTTTAGTTAAACTACATCATTTTGGACATTGGACAGAATAGGGCAGAGATAATCTTGGACAGATGATCTGATCTCATTAGTCCCGAGCTGAGATATTCTATCCAAGATTATCTCTGTCTTATCATGTTTAAGATTAAACTACGTAGTAGGTTCACTTATTCTTTGGTTAAGATCTAATAATTGTAAAGTGATTTTAGTGATTATCTTTGGTTCACTACGATCGTTTTGGACATTGGACAGAATAGAATAGAGATAATCTTTCAAATCTGATCTCATTAGTCCTGCCTCAAGTCATCTTCTCAATATATCCTGTTTCCTTTGGATAATATATCGCTAGAATGTGTCATGTTAGAGTAAAAAACAGGTAATCATCCTCTAAGTTCTTGATGTTTTCTTTCTTGTCCTTTTGTTATATAGATGAAAAAATTTAAGCTAATTCAACAGATAACCATGACACTTTCAAACCGAATTTCAAATCATTGAATATTCAACCTGGATTTACTGAGTTGATCACTGAACTTAGCTAAGATTCTTCAACTAAACCATAGTAAATGAGTTCCGTTATGATTGTAATTGTTTATCTGACATTCTAGTGACAGTTACACCAGTCTTAATCAATCTGATTAGCTTCAGATTCAGCTGCAGCAGCGTGTATTAATCAATCAAGTATTGAGAATGACTAAGGTCCCAACCGAAGCTTCAAAGCACGGCTAGTTACGATTTCTTGAAACAGATTTTTCTCATCGACATGATCAAAACAATCCCATATCAGGAAATTAAAAAGAAAAACGAAAAGAAACCCTTTGGAAAATTTAACTATCAGTTACAGATGCACCCGATTTATGAAGCCATATAAAGATCACCCAATAGTGACACATGAACACAACAAAGAACAAACAGAGAAATTAAGAAACTCAGAGAAAATTCTCATATGATAAAACTGAAATAGATTATGAAGAAATCACCTTAAGAGTCCCCTTGCAATGGTTGTATCTGAATCAAGCCTTGTGGTAGACTTTGTTATCCGCCTGAAGTTGATCCGCTAAGTACACAGTCTTCTCACAAGCCTTGCACTTTTGAGTTGTCCCACCAAAAGTTATTGCCATATCTATATCACTCAAGTATAGTAGTCGATCTTCTTCTGCTAAAATTCTCGAGAGATCATTTAACAGTCTCTACTAATTCTTTTCTTTCTTGATCTTGAAAGGGTCGAAACATGTTCCAGTCTTGAAATTTTGGTCTCTACAGCTCAGAAGTCAGAGATGTAATGCAGTCGTTACCATCCCATGTGTTGACCATTTGACAAGTATGAACGAGTTTTAGCTGTCCAAACTCTAATGGTGTTTTTTATGCTTTTTATTCAAAAAAAAAGTGAAAAACATTGTTGGCAATAATGTCCATGGAGACTTTTCAAGCAATTAGCAATAGCTATAATTGATTGATGAGTCCCTATTTCTCATTCCAAATTTTTTTGTTTCATTCCATATTTCAATCACTGTTTCACTTTAAAAATACACAAATATATTTAACTAAAAACTTGTTAAATTATTAATAAACCCTAATTATAAGTATTAAATAGGTGGCGTGGATTTATAATAGTGAAATAGATATGGAAATAGGAACATAACAGAAAATCCTCTAGGTGTAGCACTACTATTGTTATGTTTTTCAATATTTCAAAATAAAAATTAAATTCAAATGTTTATCAAATACTTATATATTCCCTCATCTCAAAAATTGAAATGGTAAGCAGTATAAATTTTTTACAAGTATGAACGAGTTTTAGCTGTCCAAATTCTAATGTTTTTTAAAAAAAAAAAACATTGTTGGCAGTAATGTCCATGGAGACTTGTCAAGCAATGAGCTATAGCTATCATTTATTGATGAGTTCCTCCTATGTACCACTACTATTGTTATCTTTTCAATGTTTCAAAATAAAATTCAAATTCAAATTTTTATAAAATACTTATACATTCTCTTATCTCAAAAATAGTAATGGTGAGAAGTACAAATGCAACAAATAAAGTGAAAAAACAGGAAGAAGGTGAATGCTCTAGAGTATTTCCACCAGTTGAATGCACATTAGGCCATGATTGCAATGCTCTTGACACACAAGTAAAACAATGAGGAGATCTCTATTGCCCAGGAGGCTAGCTAACTCTTAGCATGACGACCACAGTGTTTTCTATACTCCTTAACATTCCACTTTTCCCATGGCGAGGCCTAAGTAGAATGGATTCAACCCGCAATGCCTCAACTCTCCAAAGTTAGCAAATCTAGCATGCAATTCCTACGGTATCCCATGACGAGGCCTGACCTAGGACCTAAAGTGTTTGCTTACTTTAGAAAGTTTCTTCTCACTTTTTCCTAACAACTCAATGATTCTCCACCGGCATGGCTACCGCATCTCAAATCATGATTCGAGCAAAGCAAGTGGAAGACTCAATCATCATACATTTAATCTTCATTTCATGCAATTCTCACAAATACTGGTAAATCTCACTTCAACTCAGCATGGCGACCACAATCAAAGTCCAATTCATTCAATAAAAGTGTGAATTCATTAAACTCAACAAGATTTAATCATTAAAATCACATATGATTTCATCCTTAAGAAATTATGTCAATTGCATAGCATTGCATAGTCTAATTATACATTTAACCGGTTGAAACTCTAGAACATGAGAGATCTAACCATAGAACTCCAATACCAATTCACGATCAACAATTTGAAACTTGAAACAATTCATTTTCAATAAGTGGAAAGAGTTTACCAATTGAATTCTTCCAAGAGCTTCCTTAATTGATATGAGAATTACAATGATCGGAGCAAATCTTTGATCGGAATAGAAAATGGAGCTCAAATGCTAGAGAGAGAGACTAGAGAGAGAAAGTAGATCTTCAAATTAATTCCCGCTCTCTCTAGATCAAAAGTTGGTTACAAGTTCAAACCCTAACTAATGGAAAGGAATAGTCTCCGGGCTCCCTTACACATTAGCTACATCTCATATATATAGAGCTAAGAAAATATACCTAATACGTAACCGTAAAATATCTAAAGTATTACAAAAGTGTCCTTGAATGTAAAGACCAAAAATCAGCCCAAAAAAATGAAAATTCAAGTTTGAAGAACTCCTTCAGCAATCCAGCGCCTTCAGTAGCATATTTCGGCGCCTTAATCATCCTCGCCATCCCACGTCACGCTTTCAGGCCCCTGAAAATCACGCTTCCAATCTTTCTTGCCAAACCCTTGAATGTTCAGCCTCTTAACGCCTTTAGTTCCTGGACAGATCACACCTTCAAGCTGCCAGCTCCCACTTCTCCTTCTTGTACTCAGTTCTTGTGCGCCTTCTGGCCAATTCCTTCCACGCCTTCCCTGCATCACCTGTGCACACAACCAACCGAACAACACTTAGTCATTTCTCGTGCTAACCAGAAAATCATCCGAAGCAATTGTTGGCGAGACCTCGCGGCGAGGTCTCGCTGTGAAGTGTGTGTGTGTGGCGAGACCTCGCGGCGAGGTCTCGCCGTGTACTTCCATTGTTGGCGGGGTCTCGCGGCGAGACCTCGCCGTATAAGATGTTTGCTGGCGAGACCTCGCGGCGAGGTCTCGCCAGCTAGTGTGCTGAGAATGAGTGATGAGTGTGAAGTGCTGTGAAGAATGTTATGATATTCTGAAATAAGAAAGAAAAAAACACATGTTATGAAAGCTTTGAATCTTGGATGAAAAACAAACAACATGTGAAGAATCGTATGTAAAGTGCATGTGAGTGCATATGTGCATTAGAATAATGAGTGTTTGAAGTATGAAAAGTGAGTGGAATGCAAGAGTGAAGTGAGATGTGTGCATTATTTGAGTGCAAATGTGCAGATGTGTGCGTACATTGTAGTGAGTGTGTGCGAGACATTCATGCGGCGAGGTGACCTCGCCGCATGATGTGTGTGTAGTGTATCTTGTGTGTGCGAGGTGCATATGCGTGGTGTGCGGAGTGTTGGTGAGGTGTGTGCGACAGTGCATGTGGCGAAGTGAGCTCGTCGCATGTGTATGCGCATGTGCATGTGCACATCGTGGGTGCAGTGTTGGTGCGGTGAGGTGACCTCGCCGCCCAACATGTGTGCGAGTGATGTGAGGTATGTGCGAGTGTGTAGTGCTAGTAGTGTGCGGTAGTGGAGTGCTCGTGAGGTGTTTGTGAAAATGCTCGCGAGAATTTTGCGAGTGCATAGTGTGTGATGACACCATTTCAGAACAACAAACCACTTCTAAACAGAATTCGTGTGTCTTAACATCCGAATTGGACTTGATGGTAAACATAAGAGTTCTAGGTCTATCTCTTGGCTTTCCATAGGATCAAGAATCAGCTTCATTAAAGATCTGTAACTCAAGTTATTAACAATCTACCAAACTGTGGCAATATGAATTCAATAACTAAATCCTGAAGTAGCAATAATCAAGATGCCCCCGTTTCTCATAGTTACAAACCGATTTAGAAGAATGTTGAAACATAAGAATTAAAGTACACTCACAGAGATTTCCAGAACATCCAAGATCTCTTCATTTGGATAAGAATTGAAAGAGTTATACACAAATGAAGTTCCACACAAATTCTGTCCAAACCCTAAAACAAGCCTTCAAACATGTTTTAATTCTTCATTTCCAACCTAGACACACATTACTTGATTTTCCATCGTTTTTCACTCTGTTTGCACCATTTCACATTATCAACTAGCTCATCACAAATATACATAAAACAACATGAAACACCACACATTCTCATCAAACACAAGACAAAAACCAAGGTTTTCAATACAAAATAGTTGGTATAAAACCAACTCATCAAGAATCATCCAGAAAAAAAAGGCTCATTATTGTAATAACTTTAGCTAGGAGTTGTGACTTTTACAAATTCACTATACATATACATGTGACTAAATTTAATAGAAAAAACTTGAGCCACATGTAGAAAAGGTAGAGATTTTTCTTTTCTTTCTATTTTTTTTTAAATTTGGTTCCAAGGAAGACATTGAATTTATTTCTTGAGTTCAAATTTCTTGCATCTCCAAAATGATTAATAGAGCTTTTACTCTTCACATGTTGAAGTATTTTGTGAGTATCCAATTAGTCAAGTATTTGAATGATCACATCACATTTGACTTGACTTTGCCAAAATGGCTCATCTCTAAAAGCCCGTCTCGCGAGGCGACTTTCTTTCTCCCATGCTTACCCTTGGTCAACAACCAAGAAAAACTTGGACTCTTCTCACGAATTGGATTTGAACCAATATTTCCCCAATTTGGGCTATTTCACCGGGGATGAGCTCTATGGCTAATTCGTTCGGCGATAGGCTCTATCCCATATGAAGAGTTGACATCGTCAAATCTAGCAATAGATTTGACCTCTGAAGTCGAGAAAGGCAGGCAAATAAAACTTATAATCAACATAAGCAGTCGCTAGATAGATAATTTTTTAATGAGTAAAATACACTAATCCCGCCTTATATTATTGTTTTGCCCTACATTTACCCCTTATAATTTTAATTACAACAATTAACCTCCTTAACTTATTAAAACTAAAAAAATTAATAGCGGCGTTAAAAGTAAATGAAAAGACAATTTCAATGATATTAGACTAACTAAATACCTATAATACCCAATTAACCCCTAAAAAAGTGGGACAGAATTGCTCAATATATACCTATCCAGTTAACTAAAAAAAAAAAGAAATGAAATCCGCTAGTAATGAAATAATTTTTTCAATATATATGCTACATCTACCATGATCATATCATCTTTCACAAAAGTATAAAATATATTGCCTCTTCTTTTTTAGGAATTTGATTTTTTAAATACAAAGTATTATTTCAAGAGCAAAGATCAAGGTACTTTAAGTTTGGCTACTGTTATTGCCAGAGCAACTATTAGCTTCTAGAGTAATAAATCACAAATCTTCCAAATTTACCCTTAATCAAAAACTAATTTATCTTTTCTATATTTATCTTTATCTTCTTTCTATCTTATCATTAAATTTTATCAATTCTTTGTAACATATTCCGTAACTTCTATTTTCTTCTCCTTTACACTAATTTTTCTCCTAAAGTTTTATTAATATAACATTTATTTTCACCCTCAAATTATAAGAAAAAAATTATATAAAAATAATATGATACTTATTTCTATTAATAGGTTTTATTGTTCTCCCAATTAAATTATAAAGTATTTACCAATATGTACTTCAAAAAATTTAGGCTGCATTTGTTTATGTTGTTTTAGTATTTTATTTCACAAATTCAATTTGATTTATTTGTTTTGTCTATTTTTTTTATCAAAATTTTTAAAACAAAAGAAATAATATTACAGTAATTATTTTTTGCTACAATGTTTTTTATATTTTTATAAAGAAATTATTAAATTTAAATTTGAATATTAAATTTTTAATAATAAAAAATTCTTTCTAAGACATTTTTTTCCAAAATAAACTCATAAAAAAATTAATTTTTAAATTTCATTAATAAAAAATTTGCAAATATAAATACCCACCAAAACAAACTCATCAATCCAAATACCTCCAAATTATTTATTTCTTATAACAAATCTCAAGAAAAAAATTATGCTATAAAACTAAAAAAATACTCCATCAAAGGTGAGTTATATTTTTTATCAAAATACTAATACATAAATATATGGAAACTATAAATTATTATTTTTGTTTCTAATAACACTGCTCATACTAATATTTTATCAAAATATTTTTCATAACTTAAAACTTAAAAGGAAGATACTACCACTATATATATAATAGAAATTTCGATTTCATGTATTTTTTTCATGCTAAAATTTAATTCATAAATTTTAAATAATAAAAACGTAACAAATTTTAAAGTAAAATTTGGATGCATATATCAACTTCTATTTTTACTCAGAGTGGTTTTTTTACTTGTGATTTATTAACATTTTGAAATGTTAATTTGCTCATAATATAATTGAGGCACGAAGAATTTTTTTATTATTTAAAATTTAAAATTTAAATTTGAATTAATATTTTATAAGTTTATTTCTATAAAAAAATGTCTTAGAAAGAATTTTTTATTATTAAAAATTAAAAGTTTATTTACAAAAATATAAAAAAATGTTGTAACAAAAATAATTATTGTAACATTATTTTTTTCTTGTTTTACAATTTTTGATAAAAGAAAATGAACAAAGCAAATAAATCAAATTGAATTTGTGAAATAAAAAACTAAAGTAACCAAATAGAGCCTAAATTTTTTGAAGTATATATTGATAAATATTTATAATTTAATTGCGAGAACAATAAAAGGTATTAATAGAAATAAATGTCATATTATTTTTATATAAATTTTTTCTTATAATTTAAGGGTGAAAATAAATGTTATATTAATTAAACTTTTGGAAAAATCAGTCTAAAAGAGAAGAAAGAAGAAGTTACGGGAAGATGTTATAAAGAAGTGATAAGTTGTAATGATAAGGTAAAAAAAAAGATAAAGATAAGTTGTACTAATAAATGAGAAAAAGATAAAACAGTTGATTGAATAAGGGTAAATTTGGAAGATGTGTGATTTATTGCTCTGGAAACTAATAGTTGCTCTGGCAATAACAGCGGCCTTTAAGTTTTGAAGAATAAATATTTACATGACTTTAATTTTGAATTTTTTTATTTTTTAATCTTAGATGAAGTTTAATAATTGAATTTTGCTTTTGTTGTAATTTGTTTTTAACTAACGCCTTTGATATATGTTTTTATTTTGTTTCTAATATTTTTAATCCTTAAAAGAATGTTTTAATTATTTTTTTAATCTAAATCCCAACTTACGTTGTATTATACTGAACCCCAAGGCAACCGTCCACTAGCCACCCTGAGGATGTAAACTGCGGGATGTGCATGCATATGGATACTACTCTCACAGTATCAGCCCAAGTTGGGTACCAGGGCTAGTCTTCAACCTTTTGTCACCAAGTCAACACTCTCGGCAAAGTGTTAGACGATGCTCCTCCAGCGAATACCGACCCCACACGATCTCACTCCTGTGCACAGATACCATAAGTCTTTCTCCGCTTGAGTATATACCCCGGGTGGACTTGAATTTCCACAAATATTCCTCCATCCTATTTATACATAAATAGGAGGGGATTTTTGTTGGAGGCAGGAGTTGAACCCCTGACCTCCAACTCACCTGAATAAGGTGGTAACTATTGAGCCAAGGCTCATGGTTAAAAGAATGCCTTTATTGATTATATGGATTGTTGACAGGCATTTAAAAATATGACTTCAAAGATTATTTGTGATATTTTGTTTTTTTAACTTTTGTTAAAATTTGGTTAGATTTGATACGTTAGTGTGACAATAAATTATAACTTTTTTTCACATTACTTTTCAAATTAATATTTGAGTTGTTTTTTTTTTGGCAATATTTGGGACGCCACTCCCTTATTTATTTAGAAGAACTCAAAATTACAAAATAGAAAGAGCAACGAAAATAGGTTACAAAGGCCTATTTATTTACATTGAATTTATAATTTTTTATTTTAAGGTTAATTTTTTCATTTTATTATCTTACATTAAAATAGGGTGTTCAATTCCATTTAGTCATTGATGCCAATTAACGTATTAGAATAATTAGTTTTAAATTAAAAAATTAAGGGTTTTAATTGTTGTAATTAAAACTACAATTCGTGAATGCGGAATGAAGTAATAGTACAAATAGGTTTAGTATATTTTACCATTTTTAAATTTAGGCATGTTTGATAAACTAACTTAAATCTGAAAATTAATTAATTCAAATCTTGACCAATTAAATTTGTTTGATAACTAAAAGTTGGAGGTCTTACTAAATTAAGAGTGTCTGAAAAGGCAGACAAATTTCTTCTATGATTTTAAGCGAAAAAATTTAGCTTATCGCTTAATTTCACAATACGCCAAGCCGTAATTTTTAAAATAAATTTTTTATATACCATAAATATCCACAATAGCTCTTTAATATTTTTTACCATCTCAATTTTCTTTTTTACTTCTATATTTTAACATTTTTATTTATTATTCTTTCTTTCTTCCTTTTATATGCTAATATTTTTTAATAAATATTTTTTCTATTTTTTAATATTCTTATTTAATATGCCTCATTTGATAAAAAAAATTATGTTTTACAATTTCATTAACCTTTTTTACCTTATATTTTTTCATTTAAATCAAGTTTTAGTTAATTAAAAATTATATTATTAAAATTTTTAAAAAATAGCATCCAATATAATAGAACACATTTTATTCAATATACATTTTTTCTATATTTTAATATTTGTATTTAATATACTTGATTTGATAAAAAAATTATATTTTACAGTTTCATTAATATTTTTATCTTTTTTTTTGTTATTTCAATCAAGTTTTGACTAATTAGAAATTATATTTTTAAAATTTATAAAAGATAATATCCAATATACTAGAAAATCATTATTATGTAGAGTTCATAAATATATTCATTTTTATAATAATATTTTATATTCAAAATTACTAATTTTGAATTTTTTTTACAAAATTATATTGTATACATATTTTTAATAATTTTGATTTGTTGTTTGAAAAGTAATATACTGCATATTTATTAAGAAAATAAATAATTAAAAAATAAAATCGTACTATTTTTCATTCAGTTATCAGATCAATATGTGTATCAAACAAACTTAATTATTTCAATATTCAGATACTTATTAATTCAGATTTTAATTTTTATATTTCACTTTTATCAAACAAACCCTTAGTTTCTAAAATGATTACTCCATTAAGTTTAAAAATTAAGCAATTTAGCCAACAGGCTGCAATTCACACGACAAACACAACTTTCATCCCCCACCCCACAAAAAAAAAAACCCCCGCATTAATTAGGGAAAGTAGCTGTGAAATATTTTTTGTGACAGTTGAAAATTCATCCAAAAGAAAAAAAATCTCAAAAGATAAAAGATTTGTTTTCCAAATCTCAAAGAGAGTATTTGGGTTCACTTAATAACTAAAAAGTGCAACAAAAGTACAACATCCCTGAATTTAAATGAGGTTCACAGTGGTGAAGGAACTGAATAGGGAAAAAGAGGAATTTTAACTGTAAGATATCTAATGAAACTATCGCTAGAATTGAGATCTTATTCAAAGATAATTTGTCTATTTCCGACATTATTTTGGCAGCCAAGGAAAACGGGAGATTTCTCAATAGTTGGTTAAGAGCACTGAAGGATCCAGATCCAAGAAAGTAGAGATTGGAGAATGAGCAAAAATATATAACATTCTAATAAAAGTTATATTTATTTATTTTTAATATGACAAAATTATAATTTTGTTCTAAAAAAAATTAAAAGAAACATTTTTAGTCTTTTAACATTTCTCACTAAACAATTTATGTTAATAGAAAAAATATAAAATTTTAAATCTTGAAGGATGGTTGCTCTAGATTCCTTCTACTTCCTCTGGCTACAAGGAAGATCGATATAAATTAATGCTCTTGCTCTTCGTTACATTTTCAAATACAATTTCAAACACATTAACTTTGGTAGGAGTAAAAGCAATAATAAAAATATATAGTGTAAAATACACTAAATCTCTATATATTATTACTTCGTTTTGCATTTATCTCTTGTAGTTTTAATTATAATATTTAATTCTCATAATTTTTTCAATTTAAGAATAAATTTGTCTAATAATTTAATTACCATCAAATGATTAAATAGAATTTAGCATTTTGTTTTAATATAAGATTTTGAAATGACAAAAGTAACTTTAAAACAAAGAATTATTTGATAAAAGTAGCCAAGAACTAAAAACTAATCAAATGTGTTAGTTTAGAAAAATACAACAAAACTAATTAAAAAGTGAAAAATAAAACTAAATTATTAAATTTCATCCAAAATATAAAAAAATTGAAATTTGTGCAAAACCAAATACATATAAAAATTTATTTTCTAAAACTAACAAATAACTCAAATATGCAATTTAAGTAGGGTAAAATACACTAAACCCCCTTGTATTATTGTTCTTTCCCACATTTACCCCTTGTAGTTTTAATTATAACAGTTAACCTCCTTAACTTTTTAAAACTAAAAAAATTAATAACGACGTTAAAAGAATCAATGAAAAGATAATTTCAATCATATTAGAGTGGGTAAATACCCATAATACCCAATTAATCCATTAAAAATGTGGGATAAGATTTCTCAATATATACTTATCCAATTCCCAAAAAAAAAGATAGAATTGATTGGCTGAAAGAGTTTTATTAAGACATATGTTATATCTCTGTTATGATCATCTATTCTTTTACAAAAGTATACAATATATTGTCTCTTCTTTCTTTCGTAGGAATTTGATTTTTTAAATACCAAGTATTATTTCAAGTACAAATATCAAGGTACTTTAAATTTTGAAGAATAAATATTTACATCATTTTAATTTTGCAATTTTTTTTTATTTTTTAATCTTAGATGAAGTTTAATAATTGAATTTTGCTTTTGTTGTAATTTTTTTAACTACCGCGTTTGATATTTATTTTTATTTTTTTCTAATTTTTTAATCATGAAAAGATTGCCTTTATTGATTATATCGATTGTTGATAGTCATTTAAGAATATGATTTGAAAGATTATTTGTGATGTTTATTTTTTAAATTTTATTAAGATTTGATTAGATTGGATGTATTAGTGAGATGGTAAATTATAACTTTTTTTACACTGCTTTTGAAATTGATATATGAGTTGTTTATTTATGTTGAGTTTAAAATTTTTTATTTTAAGGTCAATTTTGTCATTTTATTATCTTACACTAAAATAGGGTGTTTAATTCCGTTTAGTCATTGACGACAATTAATATATTAGATTAATTAGTTTTAAATTAGAAAATTAAGGGTTTTAATTGTTGTAATTAAAACTACAAGGTGTGAATGCGAAACTGAGCAATAGTATAAAGGGGTTTAGTGTATTTTACTCATTTAAGTATTATACTTTAATGAAACTAAGAAAAGTTAAAATTTAGAAACCCAGTAACGCTATCTATCTAAAAACTCAATTTTAATAATTATAAAATATAAATCGTAAAGGAAAATTTCAATACAATTCTGGTTAAAGAAAAACTTACAAAAAAACTAATTTATCATTCAAATGTCCTCATGAAATTTAAAATTGTATTTTCATTGACAGTATTTAACCTTATTATTGATTTTTTTTAATTTAAAAGGTTCAGGTAAAATTATAAAGGTTAAAAGCGAAATGTGAATAATAGTATAAAGGAGTTTTAGGGTATTTCACCCATATAAACCTAAAAGAAAAAAAAATATTTGCAAAGCTTACCTCCAATCTAGAACAGAAGTTGGGCAAGTTCAACACAGTTAGATTTGCAAAAGACAAAATTATGTTTACATTTCATAGTTATTTATTAAGACCAGATCCTCTGTCCAATATTTATCATGTCTTATTCTGTCTAATGTTCAAAACGACGTAGTTTTATTAAAATTAGGGACTAAATGCATAAATATCACTAAAATTACTTTATAATTACTAACCAAGATATTAGTGAACCCTACGACGTAATTTTAATTAGGACAGAATAAAACAGACAAAATATTGAACAGAAAATCCCATGTCGTTATTTATTTGCACTAAAATTTGAGGATCTTCTGAACTCTCTCAACTAAAGTGAGTGTTTTACTCCACTTTTTGCCTGTCAATAAGGTAATGATGTAATTGGCCTTGTTCAATTTGGATTGTGTAGGCCAATATGACTATATACATTTTGTTATGTACTAAAAAGGCATCAGATCATATACTCTTTTCTTCTTTTTTTTCGCTCAAATTATACTCTTTTCATTCAAAATTGATTTGTCAAAATATTAAACAAAAAGCAGCAGACACCAGATAGCACATTATACAGCTCATTCTCAACTAAATCTCAATCATGCTTTTCAATTTAAAAGTCACAGATGTATCCACTTGCTTTTTGTTTTATATTCTTCAAAAATGATAAGCTCTTGAATAGAAATTTGGTAAGAACAAATTAGAATTGAGAGAAGAGAGAGAATGAGTTGTATTACAAGAAAGAAAAATTATATTTACAATCTACATAACCTCTTACAGTTGAACAAACTAACATATACTTCTAACCACCAATATCCATTTGACAACTGTTAATAGTAGTTATTTCTATTACACAGCTTACAATTATAATAAAATCTACACAATAGCTAAAAGCGTGATTTTGGTAAACAAAAGCGTGGCAAACAACAGCCCTCAAGGCTGGAAGTGAGGGAATTGAGCTTCAATGAAATCCTTGTCCTTCTAGGTTTGATTCTTCTGCAAGCATATTGGACCATGGAATTAGCCACTAAATGACTGGTTGATCTTGTCTCAAAAGTACCTTTTGGCTCAAAATGGCTTTAGACAATACTCTGAATTGAGCAATGTTGGTAAGTTGAGGTAGAGTAGGCATGATGTTATGATGATTCCCCACTTGCTTTTTAAGTAATGAAACGTGGAGAATTAGTGATGTGGGACAAGATCGGGCCTTGATGCAAACATCTTGAGGCCCAAGTTTCTTTTATGTTTATTTTACTTTTCTAATTAGTTTTGTTTCTTAATTTGGTTGTTTTCTTAATTAGGCGTCTTTCTTTTGTTTCCTAATTAGAATTAGGAATTATTAGTTTTATATAAACCCTTGTATGCTTTTATTTTAGAACAACTCTTATTATTCAGATTTTGATATTTTAATAACCTTCGAATTCTGCAAAATTTGTGTCTTTTGTGTTCTTTACGAAGACCATGTTTCTTTCACGTATCTGTCCCGCGTTAGGTGTTATCAGAGACCAAGGTTTCTCCTTGTTTGCGATGACCAATCTAGACGGTGAAGATGTTACCATTTCTGACGTGATCAGAGAGGTTTGAAACTTAGCAGCTGCACTCCAATCCTTAACTGTTTGTGTAGATCGGTTAGAAACAAGATTGCAGATTGTTCAGGAAAATATAGGTGGTGAAGATGGTGTTAGGATAATTGCTCAAGACTCTCAAGTCAATCCGATATTATCCCAACAAACTCTAGGGATTTACCCAACAAGAAAGATTTGTCTCTTGGTATGATTATAGAAAATAATTCAGTTTATGAAAGTTTTGATTTGATTGACAATTTTAAATTATCTGAATTATTTGGTGAAGATGAAGAATTTGTAAATAAGGAAGGAAAAATAATTGATGATTTCCTTGACAAAGAAAGGGAAGAAATTGGAGAAGAAAATGAAATTACCATAAATATGGTTAAAGGTTTGATATGCAGGGTTAACATTATTGATTTTTCCAAATATAATGAGGTTTGGTTAAATGATATGGGAAAAATTGTTGAGATCTTATTTTCTGAAAATTATTTTGGAAATTGTTTATTGGAAGAACATATCAATATATGGGAGTTTTTTTCTTATCAAGAAAAGCAAACAGGGATTATATCTGCAAATTACAAAATTTGTTTAGTGTTACGTGGGACGACGAAAGTGAAGTAAATGATTGAAACCGCAACAACAATTTCAATAGAAGTTAAAGCACGTGATGCTGAAGGTGTTGATTCAAGAAAGAAGGCCTTTATACATAAATCACTCGAGGCAAGTTCTTTTCAAGTGAAGGGGACTGATGTGGGACAAGATCGGGCTTTGATGCAAGCATCTTGAGGCCCAAGTTTCTTTTGAGTTTATTTTACTTTCCTAATTAGTTTTGTTTCTTAATTTAGTTGTTTTCTTAATTAGGCGTCTTTCTTTTGTTACCTAATTAGAATTAGGAAGTATTAGTTTTATATAAACCCTTGTATGCTTTTATTTTAGAACAACTCTTATTATTTAGATTTTGATATTTTAATATCCTTCAAATTCTGCGGAATTTGTATCTTTTGTTTTCTTTATAAAGACCGTGTTTCTTCCATGTATCTGTCCAGCGTTGGGTGCAACAATGAACCACCAAGACAATAAGCAACATTTTCTACTTTAACAATGATATGGAAAGGCCTATAATAACTATGTAGAGATTTTAATTAAAACTTCTGTTTACAGCAATAGAAGTTTGTGTATAGGCCTGCAGGTTGAGTTAAACTAAATCTCCCACTTGAAAGGATATCACATCAAACTCTTTCAAGAATTGGTCATGCTAGTTTCTTTGGAAAACATCATATTCCTTGACGAAAGAAATGATATTAGGTTTCATATTAGGCCAATAGAAAAGGTTTTTGAGTCTTTGTAAGCTAGTAATTAAGTTGGCTTGAACGACATCCTATAGATGAAGAGTGCAATGCCTGAATTATCTTACTTCTGTTTTGATATCTCAATAATCCGTCACAATACTTGTATTGAGAGAAATCATTTGGTGTCAGCATGACTCTAGTAATCAAATTTTGACTTTCTGAGTCATTAATGTAGTTGTTCTCAATCTACTTAACCCAATTTGGATGAACTGCAGAAATAACTAATACTCTCTTCTGGATAATGTTTCTCTAATCATATTCTCCACTCTTTTTTTGAATTGGATCGCATTGTCCAGTCCAAGTAGTTTAAAGAGCCATTTGTGATTAAGAGTATTCGACAGTTTCTGTTCCAACAAAAGTTTGACGATTTGATGGTCAGCTTTTGATAACCAAGAAAATAATGACTCCATTAAGTCACAGTCATCACCACAACAAGCAGCCCTTCTTCATAGATAGACAACCCCAATAATTTGACTCCCAAAACCTTAATAAAAAAAGTAATTGGATATATCTCCTGCAATTGATAAGAATGGTACATTCAATACAAATGATGATGCTGATTAATTGGTGATTAATGCTCATTATGGTGATTGATGATTGATATTGCCATTATGATGATTGGTGATTGATGTGAATAATTATGGCAATTAAAGATTGATATTGCCATTATGTTGAATGGTGATTTATGTTTTTCATTATGATGATTGATCATTAATTAGATTGATAAAGTGATTGATCAATTTAATTAATGTAATAGATTTAGATATGCTTTTATTATTTTACTCCACTCCTATATAATGGGGTTCATTGTAATAGAACTAGGTCAAGAAAATACAAACAGTCCCTTTCTTTTACTTCTAATTTTCTTCAGTAATAACACGACTCTGATGTGCGGTGTCGTACCTCGTCAATTTTTACCCTAACAACTACTATAGAAGTGGAAGCAGGATCGTAATCCACAGGGAAGGCGTAGGTGAAGAAAATTGAACAAAATTGTTCTAAAAGCCTTAGTCTCGGAATTTAAGTACTAGAAAAAGGAAAAATTCAACACAAAAGAACGAAAACAAAGATGCAAAATATAGCAACAAACAAGGATGAAACAGATATCTCAGGATTCTTGTATTGGATGAACACAGGCTTAGTAAATCTATGCTATGCAATCAGTAAACAATTAAATGCAATGGAGACCTAAATTGCCTAGAAGTCCAAGCTGTGGCCAGCATGGCGACCACACCACTGTTTGTACCCCTAAATCACCATAATCTCCCACGGCGAGGCCTGAGAATGGTGGTATAAGCTCCGCAAAGTCTCAACTTTCCAAGCTAACTACTCTAACATGCAAAGTCCTAAGAACTCCCATGGCGAGATACATCCTAGGGTTTACATATCATCGTTGTTACACAGAAAGCTTCTTTAACACTTTTCCTAATGTTTCAATTCATTAACACTTCCTATGGCGAGGCCTGAGTCTCAGAATTGATTTGATTACAGAAAACAAGTGCAAAGACTTAAACAATCACAATTTAGTTCTCAATTCATGCAACTTCGCTAACTTTGATGAATCACTCCTCAATTTAGCATGTCGACCACAATTGAAGCTTGATCCATTCAAAAATAGCTAGGAATTATGAAATTCAACATATGTTTATGCTCAATTTAAATGTGATTTCAATACTCAACAATTAGATCAATTGCATAGCATACAATCCACTAAAACACGTATTCATCCATTAAGAATCCTAAGATATCGTAGATTTAGGCAGAAAACATCTTTCTCATTTCAAAATCAACAAATTCCAACATTGATAAGCTCATTCTCACTTAATTGGAAGAATTTACCGATTAAATCTAGAGAATTGTCGATTCCTTTGTCAATTGAGAATAAGAAAGAAGAATCCAGTCCAAAATTCACAATCGGAGTTGAGATTGGAGAAGAAATGTTTAGTGAGAGAAAGTAGATCTAGAGAGAGAAAATGAGAATTCCCGCTTTTTTAAAATCAAAAGTCGGTTACAATATGGAAAATGTGACTAGTGAATAATATCCCCTTTACATGTTAGCTACCTTCCGTATATATAGAGTTGGGAAAACGTAACTAATACACAACGTAAAATGTATCAAATATTACAAAAGTGTCCTTAAGGGAGGGAACTAAAAATCAGCCAAAAAATGTCAAAAATTCCAAGTTTGAAAAAGTATTCAACACTTCAGCGCCTTTGGTGTTAATTTCCAGCGCCTTCATCAACCTCAGCCACGAGCCACACGCCTTCAGTCCTTGGATGTAGCGCTTTCATTGCCCAGACTTCCAAGTGAAGAAATCAGAGTCGAACCACGCCTTCAAGCCTGGACTCTTCACGCCTTCAGCAACTCAGCGAGCCTTCAAGAATCCAGCGCTTTGAAATTCATGCCTTTCTGCCAAAGCAAACCGCGCCTTCATCAACCTAGAATTTCAGAAAATCAGGAGTTAAACACTTAGCCAATTTTTAAGAAACTCAAACACAAAGTATTTCATGGCAGCAACTTCCCACCAATATTTGATCATGATGCACTGTGAATTAAGTAAAACTTAAAACATGAAAGTTATAACACCATGTCGTAGCTATCCATAGCCATCAAAATCACCCAATTTGGAGCTAAAACGAGAAAGTTATGACCAAACTACTAAAGTGTGACAAAGCTTAAAATCCTATGAAACACACTCAACACTTTGCCATTTTTTTTCACAACTCCTCCAACAATTTAGCCTACGACATGTCGTAGGATAAAATTTGTTGTTCCAGAATTGGCCTACGACATGTCGTAGGCCAAAACTTCATGTCAACATTTTTGCCCACGACATGTCGTGGGCAAAAAATCATCTCCAAGAAATGGCCTACGACATGTCGTAGGCCATTTTTCATGTCTTCTTGAGTTTGGCCTACGACATGTCGTAGGCCAAATTTCATGTCCTCAAAGTTTGTCGTGGGCAAAAATGTGCTTGGCTACCTAGTTCTTTCCTATGCCAATGTGAGTACAATCATGTTTAGAGTGTGCAAATGTTGTGCCAAGGTAAGTGCATAGTGTGGTGCTAAGTGTGTTGTGCTTGCTGAACTCAATTCCAAGTTTCATGCCAAGTGATATGCCAATGAGGGTATGCTAGTGTATTAAGCTGTGAAGAAATGGTGGTCCAAAGTGTATGAATGGTGTGCCAAGAATGTTTGAGTGTCGTGCCAAAGTGTGCAAGGTGGTGCTTGGCAAGGGGTTGCTTGGCAAGGTCGGCAAAGTTGTGTTGGCATGGTTTGGCAATGTTTGATTGGCAAGGCTTTGCAAATTCTTGGCAAGGTCATGACACAATAGTTTTGGCACATTGGTTTGGCAAAGCTCGGCAAAGTCTTGGCAAGGTCTTGGCACAATGGTTGGCCGAATTGGCAAACAATGTTGGCAAAGTATCCATTCCAACACAACACCCTACTTTCATGCCAAATAAGTGTGTATTAGCCTCTGATTCTGACTTGGTGGTGAACTTAAAATTCCAGATCTTCCACTTAGCTTTCCAATGGTGCAAGAAACAACACCATTGGATGCCTAGAACTCAAGTTATCATCAAAACACCAAACTGTGGCAGGCAGATAAAACCCTAAAAAAACCCTAAAATACCCTAATGAATGGTATTCCGAAAAAAACCTCATATTTCATAGCCTTACACCCACAATTAGAAAATAGTTACAACATAAGAAATGTAGTGCATTCAAAGAGCTTTTCAGAACACCAAAGAACTCACCAATTGGATTAATACTGAAAAAATACACTCAAATGAATTTCACACTCAAAGCTGCCAAAACCCTAATTAGGCCAATTGTGTATTTTCGGTTCCTCCACTTTTCCTTAACACTTTTAACTCCATTTTCCAACATTTTTACTATCTTTTCACCATTTCAACATTACCAATTAACACAACACATATATGCATAAAAACACCTAAAACACCACACATTTGCACTAACACAAGTCAAAGTCCAAGAATTTAAGCACATTTTAGGGTTTTCTTCAAAACTCTCACTCACCATTCTAGCTCTTTTTAACTCTCCTACTATCATTTAGCATCAAACACACATTTACCTCATTTTAACAACATTTGTGGTCTTTTTCACCATTTTAGCACATCAAGTTGCGAACCACATAAATGCACAAAATATCACATTTCACCACATAAATGTATGCAATTCAAGCCAAAAGCTAAGTGAATTAGTCTATACAAGTAGGTATAAAACCTACTTATCAGACTCCAATACCTTTTTAGCAAGCATCAGTTTCTATAGTTAATAGTTTAGAAAAATCTAGTAGTTTAAGAGCAAGAGCAGTGCATAAGGCTATCTTCAGTGCCTCAAAAGCTGCCGTAGCTTTCCCATCCTAAACAAAACCTTCTTTCTTTAACAAGGTAGCAAGTGGTTTATTGATTAGGCCAAAATGCCTTACAAATCGCCTATAATAAACAACTAACCCCAAGAAGGCTCTAAGATCTTTGATAGTTTGAGGTGATAGCAATCCGCCCATGTCCATGGTGCCAAGGCCGAGTTTGCATGATCCATTGGAGAATCTTGATGGACCAATGACAAGATTAAGAAGTAAAAGGATGAAGGAAGCTTTGCACAACTTATTATCAACACATTGTGAAGCTTTTGATGATTTTCAACACTTGGAGGCCGAACCATCACAACATGAAGGTCTTTGGCATGTTTCTTCAATAACAATTCATAAAGATGTTTCTAAGAGTTCTACATTGTAACTTAAGGAAATTCCATCTTGAAGAAATTCACATGGCCGAACGAAGACCAAGAAGAAGGCGTGTACTTGGGCTTTGCATTGGATCAAGCTATTCTTAAAGTTATAGGATTTATTTTGTTGTTAATTAATTAAGTCCAAAACACTTAATGTGGGCTTTAATTAATTTGTTAATAAGTTTTACTTGGCCCAATTATCTTGCATGATAATGGCAAGTAAAAGTTTAGGAAAGTAAAGAAGACAAGTCGGTTTTTACCTCTTAAAGGATAAAATCGTTTGCTTCACTTTTAGGAAAGTAATCTCCTACATTTTAGGAGATAAGTGTGTCATAATTTTGGAAAGCAAAACCGTGTCCTAGTTTCTTGAAAGGAAAAGGATTAGTTTGTTAAGAAGTTAAGTTGTTCTTGATTTCCATTAGGGTTTCACGTTTTTGTAAGCCTTATTTAAGGTGAGTTTTTCGTGAAATAAAAATAGAGAATTTTCAGAATTTTAGCATTGCTAAAGCCGAATAACACTTTGTGTTTTCAAAACCTTCAAGTGCAAGTTTGTTCTTTATTGTATAACAAATCTTTAGCGTGACCTTTAGGTGAGCTTAACCGAGTTCTTGATTTCAAGAACAAGCCAAATCAATTTAGTTTAACTCTTGAATTTTCACGGGTTGAATCAAATTCTTTTGTTTAAACGTGGGGGTTAATTAACTTCAAATCTAACCTTTTCGTTCCCATTGAATTTCATTTGCCCAAAAATCTGTTTTGTGATTTGTTTTCTAACATTTTTGTGCAGCAACGATCCGAAGGTTGTGGAGATTGTTTGGTACAGGATCTTCAAGCCTCGACCACTCACATCAATTGGTATCAGAGCTTAGGTTGTTGTCTCAAAAATTCAGGTTAATCCGATTCGTTTCTTGCTGTTTTCGTTGTGTCGTTCTTTCTGCTGTTTTGCGTCAAAATCTGCTGCTGTGTTTTTGCATCCTTCTTTTTGCTGTTTTGAGTCCATTCTTGCTGTCTTAATTCATGTTAGATTCAGCTCTTAATTTCGTTATTATCGTGATCAAAATCGCATGCAAAAACTTTGCTGAAATCTGCCCAAAATCGTCTAAAGTAGCTTGCTGATTTTTGCATCTTTTTGTGTCGTTCTTGTGCTGTTCTTTTGTGTTCTTATTGCTGTTTTGTCGTGTCAAATTCTGCATTGTTTTGTCTTTCATCATAGTGCTGAATTCTTGTGTTTTCATTGTTGTGTCACACGTCAAAATTAGGGTTTTGTTGAACTAGGGTTTCGGTTTTGAATTCATAACTTGCTTGATTTTAATCCGATTCTCATTCTTTCTTTTGTGTTGTTTTCTTTATTCTCTCTATATCATCTTGTGTTTTCGTTGAGTTTTTGTTTCAAGTCAAAAAGATTAGTTCTTGGAGACTTTCTTGAACTTCTTGAAAATCTTGAAATTCCAAAGTTGTCAAAATTTGATTCTTGAGCTAGATTCTTGATCTTTGTTACAAATCTTGGATTTCTTGTTCTTATAGCATATCCAAAATCCGAATTGTTGGTCTTTTCTTGAAAGATCTTTATTGCTGAAATTTTAAGGTTAAGACAAGACAAAAACCGTAAATCTTAGGTTTGTTTAGACAACATAAGACAAACAAACTTAAATCCTAGGATTGTGTCTTAAAACCTTAACACTTTTGATTTGTCCTAGGTTATTGTCCGAAATAAAAAAAAAAGGCCGCCATATAAAAAAAAGGGGGGGGGGGCCCAAATAAAAAAAAAGAGGCCGACTTATATAAAAAAAAGGCTCAATACAAAAAAATATATATTCGGACCATTCAATTTAAAAAGGACTAAGTGTTTTAACTTGTTTCTTTGAAATATCCATATCTTGCTCAATACAACTCGGAATCAAGTGATTCAAATTGATATATTCTCGTCTTTGAGTCTATTTTCTGTTTTTCATAGTTTCTGAAGTGAAATCAATTTACACCCACACGTGATCTAAATCTTCTTGTGACGTGTTTTTCTTGGAATTCTTTTTCATTTTTACTTGTGTAAGTTTTTGTTGTGGAACTTTTTGATTGAGACGTGTTCTATAAGTCATTGAACTTGGTAAGACTCAATAGTTCTAACAAATTCATTACTTGAGAGTATTTTAGCTAGGGTAAACAAGAGAAAACACTACTTAAATAGAGTAGAGAGTACCTACTATCCAAAGTGAGAAACTGATGTGAGGCAAATATGTGTATAAAATTGTGATCATGATTGCTATTTACCCCTATTCAAAAATAATGCTAAACAACCCCGTGAAGGTGATAGTATAGCAAGTTCGTTCCCACGAGGAAAGGACTGTGTTGAAATTCTAAAGAAAATATTTTTGTGTTTTTATAATTATCAAACTAAAGCTAAGAAAGCAAAGAACAAAACGGTGATTTAATTAAAACTCAAGTTAAGCAAGTGTACTCCCGAGATTATATTTTAGGGTTACATAAAAAGCACACACATACATCCTATCTATGGTCATGCAAAACAAGAGTAAATACTATAACTCACGCCCTCCTATTAGGCTAAAAGCAAGGAATGAATTAAGCACTTACCTACTTAGATATTAAGTAATTCGTTAAACCCTTGATAAGTCGGAGTTGTACCGACTTATTTATCTTACATACTCATCCTTTTTATATAGAAATTGAGTAAAGGGAATAATTTGTGAATGGCTTGTGCATATTATTGTTCATGAACTTACAATTGAGGAAAATAGCTAAGTGTGGGGAATATGTGTTAAGTTTGATTCAATTATGTAAAATATGCACACACTCTCCTTAGCCTCACAAGTCACTCACAATTCACAACGCTCACGAGTCACTCACGTCACACACAAACAACTCAACACACAACACACACATGCACGGCGGGCGCCTAGCGCGCCCGCCCCTCCTGATGCACACACGGTGCGCGCGCCTAGCGCGCCCGCACCATGCACACACACATACACGGCGGGCGCCTAGCGCGCCCGCCCACCACTACTCACTCACTCACTCACTTGCACACATGCACGATTTTATTGCTTATTTACACCTCACCGCACTCGTGCTCCCGCACATATTTTGCGCACATTATCAGACAATCAGGCACGTTCACTGTTGAGAACCAACTGTTTGAAGAAATGCATTAAAATTCCTTAATGACTAAGTCTTGAGTGAACTACGTGGCCTCACTTTACCTTTGGTGACTTATTCACAGACACGTGGCAGCTCCTCCAGATAAGATGGAAATTTCCAGGAAGGTCACCAAGCCAACCCAGCAAGGGGAAAGTATAAAAGGAGCTGAAAAAGAAAGAAAAAATGGGAGATCGGGAGATTGAGGATCAAGAAAGGACTTAGAAAATTACAGAGAGGGAGAAGATCTTGGGAAATTGCCCATTTCATTTCTGTCTTGTAATCATGAATTTTGAGCCGATCAATATGATCGGCTAGACATAGAGTGTTGCCTTGAGGGGTTACATGTATGGATTTAATCTTGTTTGAGACATTTGATTTAGAATTTTATCCGTGTTATTTATGTTCATTATTCTGTACTTGTTGTGTTTGATGTTTTGCATTAGATTAACTTCATATTAAATCTGCGGTGACCACTGAGATTGTTGTGAACTTGCCTGAGGAAATCAATCTCAACTTTTATTGATTATGAATATGCTTGTGTGAGTCTTAGTCCTGTACATTTCATGATTTAGAAAAGGGCAAGGAGCGTTTTTGTACGGTGAGTTTAGGTTACATCTGGGATGACTGCCCTGACAAGGAGTTTATCCAAGTAATCGAGGCTCACTACTGCCACTATAGGAAAGGGCTAAGAGTATTCTTGTATTGTGGATTGAGATTACATATGGGATGACTGCCCTGACAAGGGAGTATATCCGGGCTAATCGAGGCTCACAGTAGGAGAATCGGGATCTGGGGGAGTCTCACTCATACCTAGAACTTGCCCTGACAAGGGAAGTTAAAGGAGTATTGTGAAATGGGTTTGAGAAAACTGACAAGTTGATCGAATCCCAGCTCACTAGCAGAGAAGTCCCCTCACACTTGTTTACACAAGTCAGTGATTGCAAGAGCAAAATCTATACTAGTTGTTCCACCCTCAAGGCAACACCTCCCGTTTTATTGAATTATCTCCCGTCCCAACATTCTTGCATTTTAATTTAGTTACATATTATTTCGTGCCTTTTTAATTGTTCATACTTGCTATCATTATTCAATACTTGATTACAACCCTCTCCCTGTGGAGACGATCCCACTCATCACTGCTGCATTTATCATTGAATTTGGGTAAAATTGCAGGGTAGCGACAACCCCTGAACAATTTTTGGCACCGTTGCCGGGGAGAGGCATAGTATTAGGAATTGATTGTGATAGTTTTATATTTCGAATTTTTGGTATTTCGTATTTTAGTATTTGTTCTGTTTATTTTGATTGACTTTTGATTATAGTTGGTGATCCTGTCAAGATTATTTCATCCCATTTCTACAGTTTGTTTTTGAATTCAGTAATCTATCTACGTGGGAGGTGTCTTTGGCTTGTGTAGGTAATACAGCTTATGCAAGTGGGAGCCAGACTTCGTGGGATAGAACATGAGTTTAATTTTGATCCAGAGCTCCAGAGGACTTTGAGGCAAAGGAGAAGGGATCTAGAAATGGCGGAATAGGGTGAAGAGAGAGCTAGGCCCCAACAGGGGGAGGAGAGACCACGAGACCGACCACCAAGGTTTGGGGACCATTTCGCGGTCAACTTCGAGAGGAGGAACAATAGGCAAGATGTGGATGTGGAAAGTTACCAAATCCCAACTCAAATAGTATCGATGATAACTCAGGGTCAGGTCTTTCAAGGATTGTGCAATGACGACCCAATCGAGCACTTAGATTGGTTTCTGGGATTATGTAACACTTTCAAGCTGCAAAGAATCACACCTGATGAGGTGAGAAGGATATTGTTCCCACTCTCTCTCAAAGGCAGGGCAAAGCACTGGTTTAACTCGATCAGAGGGCCCTCGGTAGCCACTTTTGAGGAATTGGAAAGAAAATTCCTGGCCAAATATTTCCCCCCTCTAAACTGGAGAGAATGAGACTCGAAATAAGTAACTTTCAGCAGCAAGATGGGGAGACCTTCAAGGAAGAAAGGGATAGGTTTAATGACTTGCTCAGGCAATGCCCCAACAATGACCTTGGAGAGATAACGGAGCTTAACACGTTCTTCAAAGGATTGTCCCCCGAATCTTCACTTATGGTTAAGGCCTCGGCTAACGGAGCCCTCAAGGATAAAAGTGCCCTGGAAGTAAGAGAGCTATTCGATTCCATAGCTGACGACGAGTATTTGTTCCCGGAAACTAGGAAGGCACCTGTAAGAAAACAGCGAGGAGTGCTGGAGCTGGACGAGGAGACTTCCTTGGAAGCAAAGATTGAGGCCCTAACAAGGTAGATCCAAACTCTCAAAGCCGCAAACACTGCTCCTGTGCTGATGTGTGGTTTATGCAAAGGTGAACACCACACCGATGAATGTGAGATCACATAGGAGTCTGTTCAATATGTTCAGAATTACAACAATAGACAACAATATGGACAGCAATATGGTGGCTATAGAAACCAGTCTGGTCAAGGATCTTGGGGACAGAACAATCAGGGAAATCAGCAAAGACAGTACTTCCAAGGTGGAGAGTCGAGCAACAGGGAACCGAGGAAGTCCACAGATGAAATGTTTCAAACAATCATGGAAAGGATGGACATGTATGAAAAGAGGACTTCTGCAGTGGAGGCCTCCATCAAGAACATAGACATGCAAATAGGCCAGCTGGCCAAGGTGAGCAACCAACGCCCTCAGGGCGCCCTTCCTAGTGATACCGAGCCCAACCCAAAAGGGAAGGAGAGAGAGGTGTGCAACGCCATCACACTAAGATGTGGTAAGGAGATCAAAAGGGATCAGAAGAAGGGAGGAAATGAAGAATCAGTGGAAGAAGTCCCAGAGGAGACTATTATTGTGGAAGAAGAGATACGGGAGGATGAGGAGTAAAGTGTGAAGGCTCCTGAGCCTAAGAAGAAGAGGGGACCTGCCAGCCCCTATAACTATCCGGAGTTTGCACCCCTCCCACCTTTTCCCCAACGCATTCCAGCTCAGGCCAGGAAGGAGGCCCAGTTTACAAGGTTCCTGGACATGGTGAAAAACGTCAACGTGAATGTCCCTCTTCTGGACCTCGTCACTGCAGTGCCTCGTTATGCTAAATTTCTGAAGGATCTGATCGCGAATAAAGAGTAAATATTAAGTTGTGAGGTTCCAATTCTGCTGACTAAGGAGAGCCGGGCTTGGATAAACAATGAGCTCCCTCCCAAGCTCAAGGACCCTAGGAGCTGCACAGTCCCTTGCACTATCGGAGGAAAATTTTTCAATAAAGCGTTGTTCGACCTTGGGGCAAGGATAAACCTGATGCCACTATCCCTCGCCGAGAGTATAGGTCTGAGAGAGAAGATTAAACCTGTGGCTGTCCTCCTGCAGTTAGCAGATAGATCCTTGGTACAACTGACTGGAATGGTGGAAGATGTGTTGGTGTCGGTAGACAAATTTGTTCTTCCGTTGGATTTCATAGTCTTGGACATGGAGGAGGACCCCGAAGTGCCACTTATATTTGGCAGGCCATTCTTGGCAACAGGGGATGCCCTCATAGGAGTTAAAGGAAAAACCATCACATTTCGGGTCAATGGTGAAGAAGTGGTATTCAATGTGGATTATGCGATGAAGCATCCTCAAACCATTGAGCAATGTTGTCTGGCAGGCCTGGTGGAGGGTCACCCTCACTCACTTAAGTTAGAACTTACAGGTAAGTCTCTTGCCTCAACACATGACCCAGGTGAAAATGATATGCATGATAATTATGAGAATGTGTTAACTGATGAAGAAAGTGAAATTGTGCATGAATTGCAAAACATGATTGAACAACTTGTGTTGAATGACTCTGTTGAGAAAATGAATTCTGATCATGAATCGAAGGGAAATTGTGTTGATGGGAGAAAATTGAGTGAAATAAAGGAAAATCTTGATTTTGTTGTCTCTACTGACGAAAAGGCAGAAATTGTGCCCACTGAGATGAGGCTTGAGAACATTGAGTACAGGAACAAGAGCTCACCCCAACCAGAAAGCGTATGGTGTGGAAAGAGAAAAAGAAACACCACCCAATAAGCAGAAATGTGGGTGCCGAGACTTTGGGTGTGTCAAGTAAAGACAAAGGACACACCCAGTTCCTTGACAATCCACCTACTTGACATCAATTCTTCCATGTCGGGCTGAGGACAATAAACCAAGCGCTGTGTTGGGAGGTAACCCAACCATTTACTTTTAGTTATTTGATAGTTGTTTATTTCAATACATTGTGACCCCAATAAAACACCTGAATTTAAAAGCATCATGTGTGCATATCTGCAGGAATCTCAGAATCGACATGGAGTCAACCAGCTGAGTTTCGTACGTCCGGATGTCGACAGGTAAACAGTTTCAAAAATATTCTCGGCACTGACAAAAGGTGAGAATAAATTCTCATACGTGCGAGATGAACACACCGAGATTCTCCACCTTTCTGAAATGATTCAGGGAACTGTCAAATCAATTTGGAGAGAAGGAATGGGCAATAGTGAAACGCCATTCTCACATGCATCACTGCACACAATATTAGCACCGACACTTTGAGAAGCTTGACCCCAATTTTGTTCAAAAAGAAATCGGCCATGTATGATAAAATGGATGAAATATTGATGACATGTGATAATGTGGGGCCAAGAACTTTGTTTGGTAGCAATCAATTGTTCAAGTGGCCGAATTATGCAAAAGGAAAGTTGATTTGATTACACAATGCTTTGTTTGCATCCTTCTTGTCATGTAGTCATTTTGTCATTTTGTGAAGTCACATGATAATTGTTTTCTAGCTTGAGATAGCCGAACCACGCATGGAAAATTTCCCTATATATACCATGCATTGTGCATTCCATTCATCAAGCAATTCACATGCATCAAAGTGTGCATATTTGGCCAAGAGGAAATGCAACAATAGGATAGGCCATTTCGAGAAGCTGGTAGTGCTCCACAAAAATTCGATTCTTTGTTTTGCAATTTTGCTGTGCCCAGTCTTCAAACCAAGTAAGCATCTCTCACTCTTTAGCTCTATGCTCATTTGGTCAATTTCAAAGATGTGATGATTTACGTAGAATGGTCATGCAAATTTGAACAGCTCAATTAGAATGTGCAATTTAATGATTGTAATGGGCTGTTGGCGTAATAGGCTGTTGAACTGTTTGTGGTTATCATCCTTCCTTCTTTGAATTTCGCATGCTAAATATTACCTCAAGGAAGTTCTTTACTTTTGTGCACTATCAATTCTGAAAATGGTAGCTTGTGAGAGTAATTTTCCATGATTTGAAGTAATGGCAAATGGTAGCTTGTGAGAGTAATTTTCCATGATGTTTTAATGCTTCCATGCTCCACCGTGGTAATGAATGATGTTGATAAATTGTGATGAACGAATTTTGGTGTGCTAATGATATTGTGAGTAGTTGTGATATAATTTTGGGGCCGATTTTTACGTAAGAAAATTTCCAAATGCGCTTCACGTCTTTTAACTACCCATGTATGTCCAACTATCTTGTATAGCATAATGATAATCCTGGAATATTGTATAGCATGAATTAGACAGTGGGGTGTAATTGCTTTGCAAAGCTTAATGAAAAACTTTCATGATCTTGTACAGCATGCTTGGGTTTTACGTGAATCCAAAAGACATGATGGAATTGGGTGTTACACAACTCATGCAATGTTGGAATTTTCAGGTACCATGGCACCAAAGAAATCCTATCAAACTCCTGCTACCACTTCCAAAGGTCAAGTGTCGAAAGGAAAGGCCAAGGTCCTGGTGGATGAAACCTCATCCGATTCTGAGTCAGAGGAGGAATATTTTCCCGAGAATTATGAAGCTGAGGACACACAAGACACTGGTAGCAAGAAAAGGAAAAATTCTCAATCGGTGGTCCTCCAAAGATTTGTCAGTGCATATGCTCAAGAAAAATTTTGTGAATTTGCCGTCCGACACATCCATGTTGAACGATCCTTTCGCATCACCGAAAAGCCATACACAGACATCATCCAGCACTACAAGTGGAAACTGTTAACAGTAGCTCCAGAGACATGCAATGTAGCTGTTGCTAAGGAATTCTATGCAAATGCTGTTGCGGTCGACAAGAAAGAGGTCAAGGTGAAGGGGGTATTCGTGAGAGGCAAATACATAAAATTCACCAACGAGATGGTGAATAAGCATTATGGGCTCCCGGACTACGACACAGACGAGCTTAGTGACCTGATCGAAATGGGAAACCCAGATACTATTCTACAAGCACTGACTCTTCCGGGATCAGATTGGGTAAGGAACCAACACGGTGACCTGAGGCATGCGCGGCTCAAGGATTTGACAGCGGAGGCTAAGACATGGCTTCTATTTATCAACTCCCGCCTCATGCCCACCACCCATAACACAAAAGTGACCAGAGACAGAATCTTTCTTGTGTATGCCATCCAAAGAAGGTTAACTATAAATGTGGGAAAGTTCATGACCACATACATCAACCAGGCCATATCTGAGAACAATCTAGCCATGTATTTCCCACACTTGATCCTGGAGCAAGCTATCAAGCATGGAGTGAAAGTGTCCACCAGAGAGGAATGCCGAGTGTCAATAGGACCAGTCAAGGATGGCCAACTAAAATTTAATCAAAATCAAGAAAAAGAAGACCGACAGCAGAGAGAGGCTGAGGCAAGGGAGAGAGAAAGGGTGGAACTGATACCGATAATGGACGACATTGATGTAGATATGAACCCAGCCGAGCCACACCAACAACCGCCCAACCAGCAACCACCGCAAGGGTTCGATAATTTCAACAATATGCAACTTGCACTTGAGGGACTTCAGACTACATTCCAAAACCACCACAATTACCTCATGCAACACATTGACGAAATGGAAGGCAGGTGGACTGGACTGCAGGACTGCATGGGCATCATTGGGACACGAATAGAATCAATGGAACAAGAGCAGACCACACAGTGGAAAGCCATTGACAACAAGATCAACCAGTGCCAAACCGAAGTCCACAATCTCAATTTGATTATGGTGTACCACCATCAATCCTGGGGACCAAATTCTTACTTTCCCCCAATTGAGGACATGGACAACCCAGCCAGAATGATTGTGGATACTAGCAGTCGAAGGGTAGTCATGCAACAAGGAATGAGCTCTACTGCGGGTTCGAGTGCACCAAATTTCAGAAATACTCCACCATCCTTCCCCGGCTTCTCCCATTTCTCCAACCAACCCCCACCTCCAGGCACTTAAACACGGTAGTCTCTCTCCTTTACAATGGGGACCATTGTTCATTTCAAGTGTGGGGGGAGACATTCATGATTTAGGGCTGTGCTTGGAAATTGCTGATGTCTGTGTGTTTGGCTATGCTTGGGTCTGCTTTGAAGTGATGCTTGTGTTTGTGAGGCCGAGGGCCTTTGTTTAAAAAATTTTTTTTTTTTGCTTATGTGTGTTTATCATATGTGCGGGAAACGAGTGATAGTGTGGATTGTTTAGTATTTAGGTGGTGTGTTTTCTTCTTGTTTTATTGTTCTTGTGTTGTTGTGAGCAAAAGTCAGTGTCTAGCACTGACCTTGTAGTGTGCTTGAATTTCCTTATTGTTGCGATAAATGTGAGTGTTTCTGTTGTGTTGTGCAAATGTTCACCATCCAATCCATTCCGCACACTTGCACGCCAAACCACACTCGCACTCCCAGTATCATTGCAAATCCAAGAATGTTACTTAATTGTTATGTATGCAAAATTTTTTTTTTGAGATTTACAGTGTCTATTCGACGAGTACAATTTGATAAGTAAAGTGCGATGTCAAAGTAAGATAGAAACGCCAGCAACAAATTTGACATAGGAGAGAGCTTATGATTCTTTACGTGTATGTGCTTTCTACTCGTAAACACTTATTCTTGTATTTTGAGTACATAATCTATTGGAAACACGCACGAACACAAACTGCTTGAATTTGTGCAAATATGAAGAAAAAGCCAGTGGGCGAATAAAGGGAAAAAATAGCCACAAAACCCTAGGCAGCCAAGCACCAAAGTGAATAAGCACCAATGTGCAAGTTAATTTCTGTTAAGTTCTGCAATAATAAGTGTTCGTGTGTATGGACAACAGGATTGTGGTGCAAGAATTTTCTTTAAGTGTCTACTTGAGTACTCTGCATAGACAATGTGGGAATCACGAGAAACTCTCAGCACACACTGCACGCTGACGGTTTGGTCTTTATTCGTTTCACCTTGCTTGGCAAATTGTATAAGTTGGATGAACTATGAACTCGGCAACTAGATATCTGTGCATGCGAAAAATTTGAAAATGGATTGCTGATGAAGTTGTTGCGTGTGTTTGAATGTGGAATGGATGAGGGCATAGTTTTCGTTTTTCCTTTGCTCGGGACTAGCAAAGATTCAAGTGTGGGGGGTTGATAAGTCGGAGTTGTACCGACTTATTTATCTTACATACTCATCCTTTTTATATAGAAATTGAGTAAAGGGAATACTTTGTGAATGGCTTGTGCATATTATTGTTCATGAACTTACAATTGAGGAAAATAGCTAAGTGTGGGAAATATGTGTTAAGTTTGATTCAATTATGTAAAATATGCACACACTCTCCTTAGCCTCACAAGTCACTCACAATTCACAACGCTCACGAGTCACTCACATCACACACAAACCACTCAACACACAACACACACACACACGGGCGGGCACCTAGTGCGCCCGCCCCTCCTAATGCACACACGGTGCGGGCGCCTAGCGCGCCCGCACCACACACACACACATGCACGGCGGGCGCCTAGCACGCCCTCCCACCACTACGCACTCACTCACTCACTTGCACACATGCACGATTTTATTGCTTATTTACACCTCACCGCACTGGTGCTCCCACACATATTTTGCGCACATTATCAGACAATCACGTACGTTCACTGTTGAGCACCAACTGTTTGAAGAAATGCATTAAAATTCCTTAATGACTAAGTCTTGAGTGAACTACGTGGCCTCAATTTACCTTTGGTGACTTATTCACAGACATGTGGCAGCTCCTCCGGATAAGATGAAAATTTCCAGGAAGGTCACCAAGCCAACCCAGCAAGGGGAAAGTATAAAAGGAGCTGAAAAAGAAAGAAAAAAAGGGAGATCGGGAGATTGAGGATCAAGAAAGGACTTAGAAAATTACAGAGAGGGAGAAGATCTTGGGAAATTGCCAATTTCATTTCTGTCTTGTAATCATGAATTCTGAGCCGATCAATATGATCGGCTAGACATAGAGTGTTGCCTTGAGGGGTTACATGTATGGATTTAATCTTGTTTGAGACATTTGATTTAGAATTTTATCCGTGTTATTTATGTTCATGTATTCTGTACTTGTTGTGTTTGATGTTTTGCATTAGATTAACTTCATATTAAATCTGCGGTGACCACTGAGATTGTTGTGAACTTGCCTGAGGAAATCAATCTCAACTTTTATTGATTATGAACATGCTTGTGTGAGTCTTAGTCCTGTACATTTCATGATTTAGAAAAGGGCAAGGAGCGTTTTTGTACGGTGAGTTTAGGTTACATCTGGGATGACTGCCCTGACAAGAAGTTTATCCAAGTAATCGAGGCTCACTACTGCCACTATAGGAAAGGGCTAAGAGTATTCTTGTATTGTGGATTGAGATTACATATGGGATGACTGCCCTGACAAGGGAGTATATCCGGGCTAATCAAGGCTCACAGTAGGAGAATCGGGATCTGGGGGAGTCTCACTCGTACCTAGAACTTGCCCTGACAAGGGAAGTTAAAGAAGTATTGTGAAATGGGTTTGAGAAAACTGACAAGTTGATCGAATCCCAGCTCACTAGCAGAGAAGTCCCCTCACACTTGTTTACACAAGTCAGTGATTGCAAGAGCAAAATCTATACTAGTTGTTCCACCCTCAAGGCAACACCTCCCGTTTTATTGAATTATCTCCCGTCCCAACATTCTTGCATTTTAATTTAGTTACATATTATTTCGTGCCTTTTTAATTGTTCATACTTGCTATCATTATTCAATACTTGATTACAACCCTCTCCCTGTGGAGACGAACCCACTCATCACTGCTGCATTTATCGTTGAGTTTGGGTAAAATTGCAAGGTAGCGACAACCCTTGCCAATCCTCATATATGGCGAAAGGCAAAGTTTACTTCCTTATTTAACCCAGAATCTAATGCAACTAACCAACTCAACCATACCCTCAAGTTCAACCGCTCCATTAGGCTAAGGCAACGCTCGAACCAGTCACGCTAATGCTAAAATAATCCCCCAAATTCCTCCTATTAGGCTAAAGGTAAGAATTAAGGAAGAATTAATCTAACAAATTCACAACCAACCCATAATAGATCCCAAACAACCTACTTAATCCTCCTATCAGGCTAAAGGTAAGATTAAAGCAAGAAATCTCTAAGTAATTTACTGCACTTTAATAAAATATTCATCATACATAATTCTGGCCTTAAATCATGCATAATTATGAAGAACACAGCAAAACTTATTCAACAAAAACCATATGATAGAACTTAGCATGTAAATTAATCACAAAAACCCTTATTCATAATCCCGGGAGCACAATAGATTTAGCCGAGCATGGCTAAATCAAACATCATTATCATAATATTAATTAAGCACAATATTGACAACATAAATTAAAAAAAAAAAGATAACACCTTGAATAGAGAATCCGTAGATGAAATCTTTGTCTCTAAATTAATGAAATCAATACTGAACGATGTTCCCAATCCGTACAACTTCAATTCTCGCGTAATAGCTTAAAAGAATGAAACCCTAGCTATTACAAAGAAGGAAAACCCTTGCTTAAGCTCTCTCAAAGTCGTCACCCCCTAAAATATGTAAACCCTAGCCTTATTTATAGTAATTCTATGAAGATATTTGCTAATAAGTCCTTCACGAAAGTCTTGTCGAAAAAGGAAATTCAAATTGGGCCAAAATCGCAAATTTCCAAATTTCAGTCTTGCAGCCGAAGTTTCCCGACGTTTTCCCGACATCACGATGTGCAACCACGTCGCGACGTGAGAGGGATCCCCACTTCGCGACGTAACTCTCTTCCAATTTCCAAAATTCTTCCAAAAAATCCAATTTAATTCTTTTTACCGACGTTGCGACGTGAAGGGTCTCACGTCGCGACGTCTATCTTCTAGGCTACAATTCTCTATGATCCACGCCGAATTTGGAAAACCCAAAACATGAAAGTTGTAGCTCTATTTCTTAGCTTTCCAATGGCACTTGAATCACTCGATTTGAATATAAATAGAGAGAGATATGATTAAAATACCAAAGCCTGGCAGATTTCTTCAGCATTTGTTCTTCATCGCCTTTCCACTTGTTTTGCTATATTAACCCTTCTTGGAGTCTCGAGCCTCCATGGAATCAACTTGGAACTTATTTGCCACTCTATCGCAAGGTGTACCAATATGTAGGATAGTCATAACAAGTTGGGGAATTACACTTAAAATAGTCCTGTGAAACTACGGGACCTAACTTCTTGATCTTTTCTTGCAATCTTTTCCTCTTCATTTTGGACCTGATTCCGGACTTTCCGTATGATTTTCCCTTCCGAAGTATACACCATAGGTCGACAACCTACACGTAAACACTAAAACGAATCATAAAAACAGAACAAGAACGACCAAAAGAATCAAGTATACTAAAACAATAGATAAAAGGTGAATAAATTCACATCATCAAATTCCCCCACACTTAACCTTTGTTCGTCCCCGAACAAACTAAACTAAACATGACACCACTAAACCAAAAACCTAACACAAAAATTATTAACAAAATACTAACACATAACAACAAAACGCATCCAACTTCATCAATTCGATCTAAGAACAAATGCCATGTATGAACCTCATAATCTCAAGTAGTCAAATGTCAAGTACACATAATATACGACCAAAAAGTTATCAAAGTCCATTAACGTACTCATTTAGACACGTTGAGCCAACCATGTGTGTGTGTGCGATAGGTTCCACCTCAGTTCATAACTCATCTACAATCACGCCATAAGTCAAGGTTCCAACATCTAAGTCTTCGTCTCAACTTTTCCTCACTAACATATTAACACTTCATTATTCAACTCATATTAATGAGGATTCGCTCGGCAAACCTTTAGGTTCATAAATAAAACACTCGTTCCCCCAGACTGTCACACTTAATTAGGGTATTTCATTGAAAATCCCGTGACATCCACCTGGAGTACTGTCTCACCTTCGGGTTTTAGACCCATTCCCACTCATGCAAGTTCTTTATTAACTTTTCGTTTAAGAGCAGTCTCGCAGAGGAGTGGCAATATGAAACCAGAGTCTTACGGCTTCTAATCTCCGTTACCATCCATATGAGTTCTCTTAGGGTTTTTATTAAAAGCAATCTCATAGAGGGACGATAGTATGAGCAAACAAGCTTAAAAATGCAAAAGCATTAAGTGCAACAATTATGGCAAGCACATTTATTAAAGAACACAATTTAAGCGAGTTATATAAGTTTCAACTAAACAAAGCGTTAAAAACACTCCAACCTACTTAATGATTACAAACTCGTCAATCCCCTCAGTAGTTCCCCTAAGTGCATAAAAATGGTTGACTCAAAATGCTAAACTTTCCATCAAAGACCCGACTCCCTCTAGATAGCATATTACTTTCCTATCCCACATCGAATCTTTCGATAAAATCCAATCATCGGCAACATAACATTTATCACAACAAGATCAAAATTTCAAAAATTGGATACTACACAAAAACAAAATTCTAAAACCATGGTTTAACTATGAAAAGAATTATCATTACTAACATACTTATTTACGAGCTAAGGTTAACTGAAGGGAATAACTAACTACGAATGGGACATAAATTAAAAATTTAAAAATAAATCCTAATTCATAAAATTTAAAAGACTAAGAAAGACTAATTAGCCATTAATCCAAGCATAACATCCATACTTCAACTCCCAAGAAATTAAGCATAAAGACATGCAAAACAACATGAAATAAATAACATGAATTTCATCCCCCCACACTTAAAATACACATTGTCCTCAATGTGTGAGAAAAGGAAAGAATTCACCTATTATCCATGTCATTCCCGAAAAAACTTGTTGTGAGGTTGAGGCCTTGACAATGTCTCAAGTAGCCTTCTTCTTTATTCATCCTACAACTAAAAACAAAATATAAAAACTATTAATTTAAAAGAAAGGTAAAAAGGTAGTTCTAGATTTATTTGGTCCCTAGCTAGACCGTATTACTATTGCCTTCTCCTTCTAGACTCGGAATACCCATCCTTATACCAAAAGAATGTGCTTTCACAAGCACTTCGTCTTCTAGCATATTGCTTCTTTTGCAACCCTTTGAGGAAGAACTTGAGCTCATGCATTTGAGGAGCAAGTTCAATGAACTCAACTTTGTACCACTCTTGCACCTCTACGATAGGCTCCTCCTTTCCTTCTTTCACCATTAGCTTTGGCATATTTTCTATCCCCCTGTTTGAACTACAAGAATCCACCAAAGGCTTTGCTTCCATGGTCTCAATGAATTCATTAGTAATTTCAAATATAGAAGTATCAATAAAACAAACCTCTACCATATTAGCTATTTCACGAAAAATATGCAAATCTTCCTTATCTAAGCTAACATGGTATTCAGTTTTATGCACCTCCAAATCATCAGTTATCTCAAAAATGGAAGTATCAATGAAAACACATTCAACCATATTTTGCAACTCTAATGCTATATTTTCATCAATCTCGATCAACTCAGAATCAGTTATAGACATTAAAGATGTATTATAATTAACACTACATGTTTTCATGGGATTGCACGCAATACTTGAAGGTTCAACAACATCCATGAAAAAGCAAGTATTAATATCCCTAGGATGCTTCATAGCATAATTCACATTAAGTGTTACCTCTTCGCCATTGACACGAAAAGTGATTGTCTTGCTGCGTACGCCAATTAAAGCATCTCCAGTTGCCAAAAATGGTCTTCCAAATATGATAGGAACTTCCTCATCCTCCTCCATATCCAAAATAATAAAGTCCATCGGAATTGTGAACTTATCAACTACTACCAAAACATCTTCAATGATACCCATAGGAGTAATGATGGATCTATCAGCTAACTGAAGAGTTATAGCCACTGGTTTGATTTGCTCACCCATGCCCACACTGATAGCAATGGAATAAGGCTTCAAGTTAATACCAGCCCCCAAATCACACAATGCCTTAGCAAAATATCTTGCACCAATTCTACATGGGATTGTGCAGCTTCCTAGATCTTTTAGCTTAGGGGGAAGATTTTTCTTCACTAAGCATTGCCCAACCTCATTCAATTGGATTACCTCCTCACATTGCAAAATCTGCTCCTTATTTGAAATTAGATCTTTCAAGAATTTCGTATCAGTAGGCACTGTCTTCACCAAATCCAACAAAGGTATTTCCACACGGAGCTACTTAATCATCTTAGTAAATTTACTGAACAAGATCTTCTTCGTTGATGGCTGAATCCTTTGAGTTAAGGGTGGTGGTGGAGCACATTCTGGAAAATTAAAGGCACTTGGAGGATTTTTCTTTCTCCCTTTACCGGCACTACCTTCCTTTTGTTCGGTCTGCTTTGGTTCATCTTCCTCCTCAATTTGAACCTTGACAGCTTCTTGATCATCTTTTGGAGATTTTTCTTCATTAAGAATTGGAGATGACAATTCCTTACCACTTCAAAGTGTAACTGCATGACATTGCTCTTTTCCCTTTGGATTGGGGAAAGTATCACTTGGTAAAGTTCCTGCTGGTCTATTATGCACTTCATTTGCGAGTTGGCCTATTTGAGTCTCAATATTCTTAATGAGTGCTTTATGTTCCCTGAACATTCCTCCAAAACTCTCCAGTGTTTTGTCAGTATTGTCTTGTCGCCGTTGGCATTCTCTAAAAAGCTTTTCCTTCTTGGCCCAAACACAGTTATAACATCATCTATTGTTGCTTGTGAAGTACCACTCTGGGTCATTTGTTAGTTTCCAAAGCCAGGTGGATAGGTTGGTCTTGATGCATTATACTGTGGGCGATTTTGTTCTCCTTGAGACCACTGATTTCCACCGGATGATTTCCATTGATTTGAATTAGCATTCCGGTTGTAATTGATATACTGGACTGGCTCATTAGTGACTTGAGGGCATTCATCCATATGATGGGCTCCTTGGCATAATCCACAAGATGGCGTGACTTTGTTTGTTAATGATGCATGAATACTAGCAAGTTGGCTCTGCATGGCTGTCATTTGTGCTTCCAAGTTGGCTGTTTTATCCAACTCTAACATTCCAATTTTCCGTCTCCCATGGGTACTTCTTGCAGTGGGCAATATCAGCGCATTACTTACTATACTTTCGAAAATCACTTTAACTTCTTCTAGTGATTTATCACGCAAATTTCCTCCAGCTGAAAGATTTACCAAATGCATAGTATCAAAATTGAGTCCATTGCAAAAGAAATTTAGCTCTCTTCCCGGCTCCAACCCACTATTTGGGCATTTATTAAAAAGCTCTCGAAATCTATCCCATGCTTCAGTGAATGACTCATTTTCTCCTTCACGAAACTGCATGAAATCCATCCGGATCTTGTCCATTCGGAATGGAGGAAAGTATTTAGTCATGAACCTCTTTGCAACCTCATCAAAAGTTTCAATTCTCGCCCCATTAATAGAGTCATACCATCTCTCAGCTGCTCCTTGAAGAGAAAAGGGAAACAACATTCTCTTTAAAACATCATGTGGGATATGTGGAAGATTGCTTGTGTTACACACTTTAAGGAATGTCCTTAAATGTGCATGTGGATCCTCAGTACTTAATCCATGGAAAACCTGACCATTTTGATTCAAGTTTATGAAAGCCGGCGGGATTTGAAAGTGCTCCCCAGTGTCAATAAAAGGTGAATTCCAAGTTATCCATTCGAGGCTCATAATGATCACCATACCGACGCCGTGGTACCACTGGTTGTGCTTGTGGAATTCTGGGAGGGTCCCCCGCTAGAGGATCTGCAACACCCCCTGGAGGTACACCTACATTGTGCTGATTACCCTGTGCAGCCATTGCTTCAAATTCCAATTTCTTCTTAACCCGCAAAGTCCGTGCAAGTTCCGGGTCGTATGGAAATTCCGCTAGACCAAGAGATCTTGTCCTGGGCATGCAAAGAAAAGAATAGCAACAGTACTAAAAAGATGTAAGAAAATTAAAAATAAAACTAACAAACTAAAATAAAATTTCAACACGACTGCTCTCCCCGGCAACGGCGCCAAAATTTGATGTGAGGCAAATATGTGTATAAAATTGTGATCGTTGTTGCTATTTACCCCTACTAAAAAATAATGCTAAACAACCCCGTGAAGGTGATAGTATAGCAAGTTTGTTCCCACGAGGAAAGGACTATGTTGAAATTCTAAAGAAAATATTTTTGTGTTTTTATAATTATCAAAATAAAGCTAAGAAAGCAAAGAACAAAACGGTGATTTAATTAAAACTCAAGTTAAGCAAGTGTACTCCCGAGATTATATTTTAGGGTTACATAAAAAGCACACACATACATCCTATCTATGGTCATGCAAAACAAGAGTAAATACTATAACTCACGCCCTCCTATTAGGCTAAAGGGGAGGAATGAATTAAGCACTTACCTACTTAGATATTAACTAATTCGTTAAAACCTCATATATGGCGAAAGGCAAAGTTTACTTCCTTAATTAACCCGAAATCTAATGCAACTTACCAACTGAACCAAACCCTCAAGTTCAACCGTTCCATTAGGCTAAGGCAACGCTCGAACCAGTCACGCTAATGCTAAACTAATTCCCCAAATTCCTCCTATTAGGCTAAAGGTAAGAATTAAGGAAGAATTAATCTAACAAATTCACAACCAACCCACAATAGATCCCAAACAACCTACTTAATCCTCCTATCAGGCTAAAGGTAAGATTAAAGCAAGAAATCTCTAAGTAATTTACTGCACTTTAATAAAATATTCATCATACATAATTCAAGCCTTAAATCATGCATAATTATGAAGAACACAGCAAAACTTATTCAACAAAGACCATATGATAGAACTACGCATGTAAATTAATCACAAAACTTATTCATATTCCCGGGAGCACAATAGATTTAGCCGAGCATGGCTAAATCAAACATCATCATCATAATATTAATTAAGCACAATATTGACAACATAAATTAAAAAGAAAGATAACACCTTGAATAGAGAATCCGTAGATGAAATCTTTGTCTCTAAATTAATGAAATCAATACTCAACGATGTTCCCAATCCGTACAGCTTCAATTCTCCGTAAATAGCTAAAAGAATGAAACCCTAACTATTACAAAGAAGGAAAACCCTTGCTTAAGCTCTCTCAAAGTTGTCACCCCCTAAAATATGTAAACCCTAGCCTTATTTATAGTAATTCTATGAAGATATTTGCTAATAAGTCCTTCACGAAAGTTTTGTCGGAAAAGGAAACTCAAATTGGGCCAAAATCGTAAATTTCCAAATTTCAGTCGCGCAGCTGACGTTTCCTGACGTTTTCCCGACATTTTCCCGACGTCGCGATGTGCACCCACGTCGCGACGTGGGAGGGATCCCCACGTCGCGACGTAACTCTCTGCCAATTTCCAAAATTCTTCCAAAAAATCCAATTTAATTGGAGGGTCTCACATCGCGACGTCCATCTTCTAGGCCATAGTTCTCTATGATCCACGCCGAAGTTTGAAAAATCCAAAACATGAAAGTTGTAGCTCTATTTCTTAGCTTTCCAATGGAACTTGAATCACTCAATGTGGATATAAATAGAGAGAGATAGGATTAAACTACCAAAGCCTGGCAGATTTCTTCAGCATTTGTTCTTCATCGCCTTTCCACTTGTTTTGCTATATTAACCCTTCTTGGAGTCTCGAGCCTCTATGGGATCAACTTGGTACTTATTTGCCACTCTATCCAAGGTGTAAATATGTAGGATAGATCATAAAAAATTGGAATTAACACCTTAAATATCCTGTGAAATACGGGACCAACTTCTTAATCTTTCTCAATCTTTTCCTCTCATTTTGGACCTGATTCGACTTCCGTATGATTTTTCCCTTCGAAGTATACACCATGGTCGACAAACCTACACGTAAAACACTAAAACGAATCAAAAAGAACAAGAACGACAAAAGAATCAAGTATAAAACAATAGATAAAAGGTGAATAAATTCACCTCATTAGAAACCTGTGAGGAATCTATACATTGTTTTCTTGCATTTTTCTAACCTTGCAGGTACCAATAGAGGGAGGTGATAAAAAAGTCACCCAAGCCGAACAAAAGTACGCCAATGAGGTACTTTTCAATATGCTTCAAAAGATCAATCTTCGACTTGAAAACTTGGAATCGGCTTCTAAAAGCTCCACTTCAAAGAAAATCAATTTCGATGAGTTTGCATCCGACGGTGATAATGATGATGAGGAGGAGGAGGAGAACACGGGTTCTTCTAATAAAGGTGACAAGTCTAAGTTTTCAATTGGTTCTTGATGAGAATGAGCCCGTGTCATGTCCATGGAGTTAAAGTCAATTAAATGCTGAAAGTTTCTGTCACGTTTTGGTATATTTCCCATATCTCACTCGATATAACTCCGAATTACATGATTCAAGAAGCTCTGGAACGATAAGAGATAGGGATACAAGATGAGTGATGTGATTCTGGTAGATTACCGTCGCGAATTCATGGACTACATTAAAGACCAAGTAATGGCGTATTTGGCTTCATTAATTATTCACGCCACTTTTAATGTTTCAATTGGGTTTATTTTTGAGTGTAATAATTAAGTCCATTAAACATTTAATTATGGGCTAAGTAATTACTTGATCCAAGTATCTTGCATGATAATGGCAAGTAAAAGTTTAGGAAACTTAAGAAGTCAAATTGGTTTTTGCTTCTTAAGAGTTGTGTTTTTAGGAAAGTAATCTCCTACTTTTTAGGAGATGTAATTATTTTAGGAAAGTATGTTAGATATTAGTTTCCTATTCCAATTTGGAAAGTTTTCTAAAGTTGGAGTTGGTTAGGGAAGTCCAATCCAATTCGGAATTGACTTCTTGTTAGGATTTGTTTTAGTTTCCTTTTGGCCAAATTATTTCCTATAAAAGGAGGGCCATTGTAAAACATTTTTTAAAGATGAATTTTGATAAAGTTTATCTTTGCTAAAACCCTTCTTCCAGCCGTGAAAAGTTGAGAGAAAAACGTGCTTTGTTCTTCTAATTTTAGTTGAGCAATCATAAGACCCGCGAAGCCTTAGTGAGGAACTATAGGTTAGCTTACCCGTTCTTGATTTAAAGAACTCGCCAAACTGAAGAGATTTAACTTTTGATTTACATTAGTTAAGTTAATTCCTTTTGTTATAACGTTGGGGGTGTAGATTGCTTCAATCCTTGCCTTTGAGTTTCATCTTGTTTCTTCCGCCTTTGTGTTTTGTGTTTCTTGTTCGTGCATTGTGATCGAGTTTGGTATACAACGGTCCAAAGGTTTGTGGAAAATACGTGAGATCAAGGTCCTTCCTAGGTCAACTCGTATCAATTGGTATCAAAGCAATCCAGGTTGTTCATCAAAATTCAGGTTAAATCTTCACGTTTCCTTGTTTTCGGTTTTTTTTTGTTTTCTTGAGTCTCGGTTCTTGCTATTTTCTTGTTGTTTTGTTGTCGTTCTTTTTGCTGCTGTTTGTGTCGTCTTTGCTGCAGTAAATCCGTGTCTTGCATGCTCTAAATTCAGTCCATATTGTTAGAATATAATTTCGTTAGAGTCTTGCTGAATTTTTCATCCAAAACGCATCAAATCTGTCTTGTTCTTTTGCCGAGTTTGTGTTGATTTTTTTTTGTGTCATCTTGCTGCTGTCTTTTGCGTCTTTCTTGTTGTCAATTCTGCATTGTTTTGTTAACATAGTGCTGAATTCCATTTGTTGTCCTTGCTGTTCTCACGTCCAAAGTTATAGGGTTTGTGAAATTAGGGTTTCTTGGTAGAAATTTCATAACTTCCTTATTTATCATCCGTTTCTTGATCTTTCTTTTGTGTTAGTTTCTTCATTCTATTGCCATCAAAGTGTGTTTCGATCAAACTTTTTCACCATCTCAAAAAGACGAGTTCTTGACCACTTTCTTGAAAATCTTGATTTTCTTGAAAATCCGAAAGTGTCAAAATTTGAATCTTGAGCTTGATTCTTGCTTCTTGTTGCAAATCTTGATTATCTTGTTAAAGAAGCATATTGAAATTCCTTATATTTGGTGATTTATTTGAAATTCTTGTTGGCTAAAATTTTTTTTGAAGAAATTAAGGTTTGAACAACATAAGACAAGACAACATCCTTAAACCTAAGTACTTGTACTAGGTTCTTGTCTTAAAACCTTAAAGTTTTGATTTGTACAAGGTTGTCCGAACAAAAAAAAAAAAGAGGCCAAATTAAAAAAAAAAAAAAAGAGGCCCAATAAAAAAAAAAAAAAGTCGGACCATATATAAAAAAAAATTAAAGACAGCCCAAGAAAAGAACTAAAGTTCTTGTTTGCTCTTTGAAAATCACCAATATTCAAAGTGCCATATCTTGCTCATTTTAAATCGGAATTGAGTGATTCAAAAACCGTTTTTCTTCTTTTTGTGTCTACTTTCTATTTTCATAGTGTTCTGGAGTTAATCTATTTATACCCCATGCGTGATCTTTAAATTGTTCTAGTGACGTGATTTTTCTTCAAACTTCATTGGCTTTACTTGTGTGAATTGATTTGTTGAATTATTCGGTTGAGACTTGTTCTTATAATCAACAAAACAGTAAGCTAAATTAGTTTGAGAGATTCATTGTTGAGAGATTAGATAGGGTATACACGAGAAAAACCTCTACACTAGAGAGGAGAGCATATACTCCCCATATTGTGAGAACTCGTGAGGTATATCTATATATATTTCTTTTGTTTTCACTAACATTGCAGGTTTATTAATCAATGGTGAAAAAAAGTAGTAATACTCTTATGTTGGAGATTGATGGATTAATGCAAACACTCCAAAAGATGATACAATCTCATGATGAAATTAAGGAGTCCAACACCACATCTTCAGAATGTGTAAAAGAGTTTTATGCAAGGTGTAAGGTCCAAGATAAAGTATGTGCTGTGGTGATTGATTGTGGAAGAAGGTCTAACTTTGCTAGTGAGCTAATGGTAGAAAGGTTAAATATGCAAACCACTCCACATCCAAATCCTTACTTGCTGCAATGGAGCGATAATTGTGGTGAAGTATGGGTGTCCATGCAAGTCAAGGTTGCATTCTTCGTGGGGAATTACAAAGATGAGGTACTATGTGACATATTTTCTATTCAAACAGCCCATCTTTTAATGGGAAAACCATTGCAACTTACTTGCAAGGGTGTTTATAAAGAGCTAAAAAATTGCTATTCATTCATGAAGGAAGGTAAAAAGTTTTATCTTCGTGCTTTAACGCCTTGTCAAATTTCTGAAGATCAAGCAAGAATTGCTACATCTTATGCTAAAATGAGAGATGAAAAAGAGAAGGAAAAGAGTGATTTAGTTAGAATAGCCTGTGAGCAAACTATGAGTGATAAAAAGAGTGATGAGCTGAAAAATTCAGAAAGTGAGATGAGTGTTCAAACTCAAAAGAGAGAGAAGAGTTCATTGAAAGTTGAACAACATCTTGTACTTATGAATTCTAGTGATCACGATTTACATTGTTTGCTGCCTAGTTCTTTTGTTTTGCAGGTTTATAGAGTTTCTAGACATCTAATGGAGTTGCAAACAACTCATTATCAATTGGAAGGAGTCCAATCTGCCTTAGCTTGTTTTCCACAAGGTAAGCAAGGTAAGTTAGGTAAGTTTTCACTTGAATTTGATCTTAAAAATGTTAAGAACTTTGTTATTATCAATTCGGTTGAGTTTCAAAGTTTTCAATCTATTTTTAATCAATTTCAAAAGCTTCCCTATACTTTTCTACAAATGGTTCGAAATTTTGCCAAGAGTATTTTAGAGTCAAACATCTTGTGTTTTAATAAGAAAATTAATTTACTTAATTCTTCAATGGTTACTTCAAGGTACTTTGAATTGAATGAATCTATGTATAGTTTGTTAGTATGTTATGTTGCTTATTTATTACATGAGTTAAATTCTGAATTTTATGTTAATAATTTCAACCATAATCAAATTCTTGTGTATAAAAGTGTTAATTATATTGGATATACTTGTTGGAATGACTTTTCCTTTGAATATTGGGATCGAGAGTTTGCACATATTGTTGTCAATCCGCTCCATAGCCAATTTCATAAAGTTCCAAGAGGTAATCATGTAGTTCAACACTTGTTTGGTAAGTTATCTCAGTTCTCAATTTCTTTACAATTCCAAAAGGTAAAATATTGTGTTTACATCTATTTATTAGATTGTTTACATTCTAGTCTTTGGAATTATACTATAGTACTTGATAACTTTCGCATGTTTTCAAAGGAATTAAAACGTTCATGTGACTTACACTTCGTCAAGGATGCATATATGTTTAATTGTTATGAATATTCTTATCCTTGTGATTCTATTTATATATGTTTCAATCCTTTTCTTACATCACTTGATATTGACGTCACATTCTTTGTTAGATTTAGCGAGTTCATGAATGTTGTTAGGGAGTTTGTATTCATTAGTTTTCTAATTAGGAACATTCGATTTACTGATTTGCATAAGCTACATGATAGTTATTTGCATAATTGTTTTGAATTCATTGACTTTAACAATATGATTCATGCACAATTTGTTAATAATAATCATGTCTTAAGTGTTTCGATTTTGCGTACATATTCTGCCCGACAAATATTTTTGGTGAAAGAAAATTATTTAAACTCTTGTTCTAAATTATTGCATTTTTCTTTACCTTATACATTTGTTGTCTTCTTGCAGAATAAAAAGGATTGCTGGCTGATATGTGACTCATTCCAACTCGACTTGAATCATATGAAGTTCATCATCTTGGTGTTTGATCCAGGAGCTCACTTTCAAGATTCGAGGATGAATCCTTTCGAGGAGGGAGGGAATGATGAGAATGAGCCCGTGTCCATGTCCATGGAGTTAAAGTCAATTAAATGCTGAAAGTTTCTGTCACATTTTGGTATATTTCCCATATCGCACTCGATATAACTCCGAATTACGTGATTCAAGAAACACTAGAACGATAAGAGATAGGGCTACACCTTTTATGTTTTACATTTTACAAGATTCGGAAGTTAACATAATCAAAAGTGCCTACCAAAATGAGTGACGTGATTCTGGCAGATAACCGTCGCGAATCCATGGACTACATTGAAGACCAAGTAATGGCGTATTGGGCTTCATTAATTGTTCACGCCACTTTTAATGTTTCAATTGGGTTTATTTCTTAGTGTAATAATTAAGTCCATTAAACATTTAATTATGGGCTAAGTAATTACTTGATCCACTTATCTTGCATAATAATGGCAAGTAAAAGTTTAGGAAACTTAAGAAGTCAAATTGGTTTTTGCTTCTTAAGAGTTGTGTTTTTAGGAAAGTAATCTCCTACTTTTTAAGAGATGTAATTCTTTTAGGAAAGTAAGTTAGATATTAGTTTCCTATTCCAATTTGGAAAGTTTCCTAAAGTTGGAGTTGGTTAGGGAAGTCAAATCCAATTCGGAATTGACTTCTTGTTAGGGTTTGTTTTAGTTTCCTTTTGGCCAAATTATTTCCTATAAAAGGAGGGCCATTGTAAAATGTTTTTTTAAGATGAATTTTGATAAAGTTTAGCTTTGCTAAAACCCTTCTTCCAGCAGTGAAAAGTTGAGAGAAAAACGTGCTTTGTTCTTCTAATTTTAGTTGAGCAATCATAAGACCCGCGAAGCCTTAGTGAGGAACTATATGTTAGCTTACCCGTTCTTGATTTAAAGAACTCGCCACACTGAAGAGATTTAACTTTTGATTTACATTAGTTAAGTTAATTCCTTTTGTTAAAACGTTGGGGTGTAGATTGCTTCAATCCTTGCCTTTGCGTTTCATCTTGTTTCTTCCGCCTTTGTGTTTTGTGTTTCTTGTTCTTGCATTGTGATCGAGTTTGGTGTACAACGGTCCAAAGATTTGTGGAAAATACGTGAGATCAAGGTCCTTCCTAGGTCAACTCGTATTAGTTCTGTTAAACTCACTATCACTACGTTTCATGGCAAATCAAATCCCGAGGCATATTTTGAATGGGTGCAAGAATTAGAACAGTTCTTTGAAGGTAATGATGTATCCGAAAGTAAGAAATACCGCCTTGCTTTTATGCACCTTAAGGATTATGCTAGCCTATGGTGGGATGATGTCATTCGATCTAGACGCCAAGATGGTGAAAGGCCAATCAAGACTTGGAACCAAATGAAAGTACTTGTGAGAAAGAAGTATGTACCTTCCCATTATAACCGAGAACTTAACTGAAAATTGCACTCTCTTGTGCAAGATAGCCGAACAGTTGAAGATTACTATCATGAGATGGAAGCTCTTATGATTAAAGCCAATGTTCAAGAGGATCCCGACTCAACCATTGAGAGGTTCCTTCGAGGTATTAATTCCGAATTGGCTTACCATATTGATCTTTAAAGTTATGTTGATATTAATGAACTTGTTCACAAAGCTATCAAAATTGAGAAACATATGAAGGGAAAGGGTCGAAGTTTCCAACAACCACCGCCACTTTGGAAAAGAGAGCAAAAGCCAAATATTGCTCCTTTCACACCGCCTCAAAGGCCGAAGCCATTCACTCCAATTCATTCCACAAATGCACCAACTAATGCTCCAAAATCAGTCTACAATGTTGCTGATTCTACCTTAAAATCGGCGCCAAAACCGAATGAAAGATTGAGGGACATTAGATGTTTTAAATGTCAAGGTTTTGGTCATTATCAATCTGACTGTCCAACTCGAAAATTAATGATTGTTCTTGATAATGGAGAAGTGGAAAGTGATGATAAATGTGCCGACATGCCACCTCTTGAAGAGAAGTGCCAAAGTGAAGATCTTGTAACATATGAGGTTGGTAACTACTCTTTAGTCACACGCCGAGTTCTTAATGCACAACCACAAATTGATGATGATTTGTCTCAAAGAGATAACATATTTCACACACGATGTATGGTTCAAGAAAAAATTTGTAGTGTGATCATTGATAGTGGTAGTTGTACAAATGTGGCAAGTACTTACCTTGTTAAGAAATTGAAATTGTCTTGCATGAAACATCCAAAATCGTATAAACTTCACTGGTTGAATAATTCTGCCGAAAGTAAGGTGACTAAACAAGTGAAATTTTCATTAACTATTGGAAAGTATGTTTTTTTTACTATTGGAAAGTATGTTGATGAGATTTTGTGTGATGTGGTTCCTATGGAAGCTAGTCATATTCTTCTTGGAAGACCTTGGCAATATGATCGAGATGTGATCTATCATGCCAAGAAGAATTACTACTCTTTTGACTTTGAAGGCCAAAAATACAATCTTCGAGCATTGAGTCCGCTTCAAGTATTTGAAGATCAATCAAAGATTGTACAAACTCACCGTGATATGATTGAACAAGAAGCAAATGAAAGGGATGAACAAGAGCATAAAAAGAATGTAATAACTAGTGTAGACCGAGACATTGTTTCTAAACTTTGTAATAGTCGAGATAGTGAACATTCTAAATCTTGTTATTTTGCTTCTAAGAGTGAGATTAAGAGAGCAATACTAGATAGGCAACCTTTGTATTTGATGATTCGCAAGGATCTTGTACTTATTGCTGATAGTGATCACCTTGCTTCTTTGCCTAGTGTTGTTTTATCTCTTTTATAGGAATATGAAGACGTGTTTCCCGAGGACTTGCCAATAGGTTTACCACTTATTTGAGGTATTGAACATCAAATTGATTTCATACCAGGAGCTCAAATCCCAAATCGCCCAGCTTATAGAGCTAACCCTGAGGAAACAAAAGAGATTCAACGTCAAGTTGATGAACTCCTTGACAAAGGTATAGTTCGTGAGTCTCTTAGTCCATGTTCAATTCCTGTTATTTTAGTACCTAAAAAGGATGAATCTTGGAGAATGTGTGTTGATTGTCATGCCATAAACAAAATCACAATTAAGTATAAACATCCAATTCCTAGATTAGATGATATGCTTGATGAGTTATATGGTTCGTGTATTTTCACCAAGATTGATTTAAAAATTGGCTGCTATCAAATTAGAATGAAAGAAGGAGATGAATGAAAAACTACCTTTAAAACAAAGTATGGTTTGTATGAATGGTTAGTCATGCCTTTTGGTCTAACTAATGCACCTAGTACTTTTATGAGGCTAATGAATCATGTTTTTTGATCTTTCATTGGAAAATTTGTTGTGGTCTATTTTGATGATATCATTATTTATAGCAAATCACTTGATGAACATGTTGAACATCTTAAACAAGTGTTTGTTGTTTTGCGTGAGAACAAATTATATGCTAACCTTAAAAAGTGTTCTTTTTGCATGGAATCAATTATCGTTTTGGGTTATGTTGTTAGTTCTCAAGGAATTTCTGTTGATGATTTAAAAGTCAAGGCAATCATGGATTGGCCGAGACCTAAGAATGCTAGTGATATTAGAAGTTTTCATGGTTTGGCAAGTTTTTATAGGAGGTTTGTTAAAGACTTTAATTCTATAGCTGCACCTTTAAATGAACTTGTTAAAAAGAATATCACTTTTGAATGGAAAAATGAACATGAATACACTTTTAACAAACTGAAATACATGTTTACTCATGCCCCTCTTCTTGCTTTGCCAAATTTTCATAAAGCTTTTGAGATACACTGTGATACCTCTGGGATTGGTATTGGTGCTGTTTTGATGCAGGAATCAAGACTCGTGGCTTACTTTAGTGAAAAGCTTAATAGGGTAGCCATGAAGTATGCAACTTATGAGAAGGAGTTGTATGCTTTGGTAAGATCATTACAGGTTTGGCAACATTATTTATGGCCTAAAGAATTCATTATTCATTCTGATCATGAAAGCCTTAAATTTTTGAAAACTTAAGGTAAATTAAATAAGAGGCATGCTAAATGGTTAGAGTTTATTTAATCTTTTCCATATGTGATCAAATACAAATCTGGTAAAGACAATGTTGTAGCTGATGTATTATCTAGGAAATACACGTTATTCACCTATTTGCATGCTAAGTTACTTGGTTTTGATTTGATTAAAGATTTGTATAAAGTTGATAATGATTTTTTCGCCACCTATGATCAAAGTTTGAATAAGCCAAATGGAGATTATTATGTGCATGATGGATTTTTGTTTCGCAAAGAAAAGTTATGCATACCCTCTTTTTCCATTCGTGAATTACTTGTTAAGGAAACACATGTGGGAGGATTAATGGGGCATTTTGGAATTTCTAAGACTCTTGCTATTTTGAATGAACACTTTTATTGGCCTAACATGATTAAAGATGTGAAAAGTGTTTGTGATAAATGCATTATATGTAAGCAAGCAAAATCGAAAATAATGCCTCGTGGTTTGTACACATCTTTGCCTGTTCCTAGTCATCCTTGGGTTGATATTTCAATGGATTTTGTACTTGGATTACCTAGGTCACGCAATGGTAAAGATAGCATATTTGTAGTTGTTGATCGATTTAGTAAAATGGCACATTTTATTGCATGTTCCAAAACTAATGATGCTACACATATTGCTGATTTGTTTTTTTAAGGAAGTTGTTAGATTGCATGGCATTCCACAAAGTATTGTTAGTGATGGGGATGTTAAATTCATGTCTCATTTTTGGCGAACTTTATGGAATAAGTTAGGCACTAAATTGTTGTTTTCTACTGTTGCACATCCACAAACTGATGGACAAACTGAAGTAGTTAACCGCACTTTATCTACCTTGCTTTGTGTCATTATCCAAAAAAACTTAAAGAATTGGGAAAGTTGTCTTCCTCATATTGAGTTTGCATATAATAGGACTTTTCATAATTCTACTAATTGCTCTCCTTTTGAAATTGTGTACGGTTTTAATCCTTCAACTCCACTTGATATTTTTCCTTTTTCTATTAATGAGTTTGTTAATGTCGAAGGTAAAAAGAAAGCTGATTTTGTTAAGGAGTTACATGAAGTTCGAAACACAATTGAGAGGCGAAATGAACAATATGCTAAGCAAGCTAATAAGGGAAGAAAACATGTGATTTTTGAACCAGGAGATTGGGTTTGGATTCACTTAAGGAAAGAGAGGTTTTCCGAAAGAAGGAAATCTAAACTTCATCCTAGACGAGATGGTCCTTTTCGAGTTTTAGAAAGGATTGGCGACAATGCTTATAAAATCGAACTTCCAAGTGAGTGTGGCAATGTCTCATCTACATTTAATGTTTCTGATTTATCTTTGTTTGATGTAGGTGATTCGAGGACGAATCCTTTCGAGGAGGGAGGGAATGATAGCAATGCGCCCATGTCCATGGTTCCAAGGCCGAGCTTGCATGATCCATTGGAGAATCTTGATGGACCAATGACAAGATTAAGGAGTAAAAGGATGAAGGAAGCTTTGCATAACTTATTATCAACACATTGTGAAGCTTTTGGTGATTTTCAATACTTGAAGACCGAACCATCACAACATGAAGTTCTTTGGCATGTTTCTTCAATAACAATTCATGAAGATGTTTCTAAGAGTTGTACATTGGAACTTAAGGAAATTCCACCTTGAAGAAACTCACATGGCAGAATGAAGACCAAGAAGAAGGCGTGTACTTGGGCTTTGCATTGGATCATGCCATTCTTAAAGTTATAGGATTTATTTTGTTGTTAATTAATTAAGTCCAAAACACTTAATGTGGGCTTTAATTAATTCATTAGTAAGTTGATTACTTGGCCCAATTATCTTGCATGATAATGGCAAGTAAAAGTTTAGGAAAGTAAAGAAGACAAGTCGGTTTTTACCTCTTAAAGGATAAAATCGTTTACTTCACTTTTAGGAAAGTAATCTCCTACATTTTAGGAGATAAGTTTGTCATAATTTTGGAAAGCAAGACCGTGTTTTGATTCTTCAAAACCATGTCCTAGTTTCCTAAAAGGAAAAGGATTAGTTTGTTAGTTTGTTAGTTTGTTAAGAAGTCAAGTTGTTCTTGATTTCCATTAGGGTTTCACGTTTTTGTAAGCCTTATTTAAGGTGAGTTTTTCGTGAAATAAAAATAGAGAATTTTCAGAATTTGATCATTGCTAAAGCCGAATAACACTTTGTGTTTTCAAAACCTTGAAGTGCAAGTTTGTTCTTCATTGTATAGCAAACCTTTAGCGTGACCTTTAGGTGAGATTAACCGAGTTCTTGATTTCAAGAACAAGCCAAATCAATCTAGTTTAACTCTTGAATTTTCACGGGTTGAATCAAATTCTTTTGTTTAAACGTGGGGGTTTGATTAACTTCAAATCTAACCTTTTCGTTCCCCTTGAATTTCATCCGCCCAAAAATCTGTTTTGTATTTTGTTTTCTAACGTTTTTGTGCAGCAACGATCCGAATGTTGTGGAGATTGTTTGGTCCAGGATCTTCAAGCCTCGACCTCTCACATCATGAGGAGTTGGCCAATCCCTTACATAGTCTTAATTTCTTCATAAGATATCATATGACCCAAGTAATCAACTTTCTCTTGAGCAAATGAACATTTGAAAAGTTTGACATACAATTGGTGATCTCTTAGAATTGAGAGAATAATTTTCAATTATTTCAAATGGGAAGTAAAGTCTGAACTATATAATATGATGTCATCAAAGAAAACTAGTACAAACTATCTCAAATAAGGTTGGAAAATTTGATTTATCAAGGATTGGAATGTAGCTGGTGTATTAGTAAGCCCAAATGACATTACCATGAATTTGAAATGACCCTATGATAGGTTTGAAAAGTTATTTTATATCTATACTTTAGGCTTAAATTATGACTTGATGGTAACCAAATCTTAAATCTAGTTTGGAAAAATATTTAGCTCCACATAATTCATTTAAGAGTTCATCTACATTGATGATTGAAAATATGTTTATGATTGCAATTTTGTTTAATTTTCTGTAATTCACACAAAATCTACAAGTGTTGTTTTTAACTAACGACACATGTGATGCAAATGGACTATTAGTAGGACAAACTTTTCTAGTTTTCAACATTTTAGAAACTTGCTGCTCAATTTCTATCTTTTATGAATGGGAATATCTGTAAGGTCTTAGTTTAAATGGTTAGAAATTTGGCTATAAAGGAATCACATAGTTTTTCTATCTAGTTGGAGGCAAAGCATTAGAAATTTGAAACACTATAGAAAATTTATTCAACAACTCTTGAACATCAGTGTTGTTTTATCCATACTTTTCAATCATGTTTACTTCACTCAGAGAATTAGTAACTCTACTCTTTTCTGACATAAATGGCTTCATCAATTTATCCTTAATCATATATAGAGAGAAGTGTTCAACATTACCATATAAAAGTACATCTGTACATGTTCTCTTTGCTTCTGGCACTGTATAATAAGCTCATAGAAATCAAATGTTATAGGGTTGTGTTCAGATATCCAATCCACTCTAAGTATAATGTAGCAGTCTCTAATTTTAAACATACTTGAATCATGAGTGAAATGATATCGCTGTATCTCCATGTGAGTGTTATGACAACTGGATGTGCAAGAAATTGTGCTATCATCAGCTATGGTTACCTTCAACACTGATATTTGTTCAAATCTTTAAAGATAGTCTATTAGTTGCCCTTATAGTCAATATAACTCTTTGAGCATCCTATATCTATCATAATTTGCACTAATTTTCCATTAACCAAAACTTTAAGAAGAGTGATGGCCTTTCTTTTCAAGTATTGAGACAAAGTATGAAGCGAAACTTCCATTAGCTCCCTAGGATCCAGTGACTTAATCTTGCTCTCCTATTACATCTAAGAGTTCTCCCTCCTCAGAGTCCTTAGATAATATGAAATGCAGGTGGTTATTTTTATAGACATGTCCAGGACTAAATTTCTCTGCACATTTTAAACACAAGTTTTGTTCTTGTCTAAACTTAATTTCCTGTGGAGAAATTTTCTTGTAATTTTGGATACTTTCTTGCTGTGTGGTTTTACTCTAATGCAATTAAGAAACATTCTTACTAATCTGGTAGTCCACTCTCATTCTAATAAGGAAAACCCAATTTAAGAGAAAAATAACAATTTAGCAATGTTCTTGAATTAGCTATCAATGACAGAGGAAATTTGACACAAACGTTTTTTACCCAAAAACGTTTGCCACCAACCATAACAGCACTGTCGACTAAAATTTGCCCCTTTTTAATGCATTTAGAAAGATTTATACTTTCTGTAGTGATAGGAATCTAGACGCACTTGATAGTGAATGACAATTTGTGGACCCTTTACGTGGAATTGGAGGACCAATGACTTGAGCTAGAGCCAAAAATTTGAAACTTGCTCTTAATGGTTTCATCATGGAAGTCGTAGATGACACATACAAGTTGATGGAACAAAGTTTTGTTGAAGAGAAGCATGAATTTAAGCCTTGAATCTCTTGGTTTGACAATATGTGAAGGTACATAAATGGAGAGCAAGATTGGACAAGTATTGGTCGCCCATGCCCCCACGTCGCGACGTCTACAGGACTCCACATTGCGTCGTGGCTCATTATTTTGAAGACTTGGGAAATTGGAATTAAAAATCCAATTTAATGTGTACCGACGTGATTTTCCGCACGTTGCGACGTGCGATCTTCCATATCGCAACGTTCACGCATGTCGTGACGTCCAGACCCCTCCACGTCACGACGTTGGGAAATTTGACAAATTTTAGGTTTTTTATTTTTAGTACATTTTTGTTCAATCTTTTTAATAAGAAACATGATCTAATGTTCTTGTATGAACATTGATATGTTGATCATGGTATTTTCACATGGCTAAAGATCTTGCATGATTGAGGCATGTGTTATTAATTTTAGAAAGTTGAGTCTTATTAGGAGACTACCTTTTCGGTAGTTAGGGTTTATTTTGTTGGTTATTTTTCTTCCTATATAAAGGAGCTTGTAAGCCACGAATTTTGTAGTTGAAAATTTGAAAAAAAAAGTTAATCATTTTGCGTCGCAAAATCTGAATCTAAAACCCTTAGAAACCTTAAGCTAAGTTTGAGCTTTTGAATTCTAAAACCTAAAGTGAGATTAAGACCATTAGTCTTGCTTTTGTTTTAAGTTTGAGAACATCCAAATATAATTTGATTCAGGTGCGACCCGAATCAAGTTGGTTTTGTAATAACGTTGGGGCTTTGGACAAGTTTCCATTGAATCGTGTTCCATATCCTTTTTCTTTGTTTTAATTTGTTTGTTCTAATTTGTTTTAATTTTGTCTCTTTCCTTTGTGTTCATTCTTTTGTGTTGAGTGTTGGTGGAATTTTTCAAACTAGACCTGTCCTGTTGATAAATAAGGTTGTCAATCCGCCCAAATGTGGATCATCTCCACAGGAACCTTATCAAGTGGTATCAGAGAAATCTCTCGGTGCTTGAAAATTTCAGGTTAAACTTTCAATCTCATAAAATTTTCAATTGTGATTGAATATTGTGATTTTGATTGAATTTCTTGCTTATACATATCTGTTTTGATTGAATTCTTGCAATCGTGAAGTGAAAAAAAATTCGTCAAAAAAAACAAATCATAAAAAAATCGTAAAAAAACGTAAAAAATTTTTTGCTGCAACTCTAAAAAGAAATTCTTGTTATACAATCACTGTTGAAAATTCCAATTCGTTACAACATTATTCTTGGTGTATCTATATCTTGCATAATTTATTCCAAAATTGTGCCCGAATGTGTTCTAAAATTGCTAATCCTCATAATCTTGTTCTTGAATTCCTTACTTGATTTGTGTGGTATTTGAGTTAGATTATTGATAAGTGGTTTTCAAGCTTAGCACTTGCAAAGCAGACTACGAGAGCCCCCATATTTGGAGAGTAGAAATAGGGAGAGTAAATATACACGAGAATAACCATATTAAAAGAGTGAAGTGAACCGACAATACCTAAAGAGAGAATTCATGAGAAGCCATAATTATTATTATTGTTTCTTGTATTATTTTATCTAACGTGCAGGTGTTTAAAAATGGCAGAGGAAACTTCAAAGGTCCAATATGATGTAAAGTTTCAAATTGACACACTTTAGAACATGATGCACAAATTATCAATTCAAGTGCAAAACATATCGGAAGCTCAACAATCGGCTTCTAAGAAAACAACCTTAAAAAGACTTGAAGAAGAATTTGAAGATGATGAATTTAATGGAGAGGAACTTATGGAATCTAAATAGCCAAAGAGCTAAGGCAAGTCCGAGTTTGATGTGGCATCGGTTAAGCTGGAGTTCCCAAAATTTCATGGCAAGTTCGATCCTGACTCATTCCTTGATTGAATCTACAGTGGGGCAGATTTTTGCTGGAAACTCTTATTCTGAATAAGAAGTTGCGGATGGTGACCATATATTTTAAAGATTATGTAGCTCATTGGTGGTCTCAATTAATTAAGACTAGAAAATTGAATGGGGAGCGTCCAATCTGAACTTGGAGAGAGATACAAACAGTCATGAGGAAGCGGTTTGTACCATCATATTTCGCTAATGAATTACGGAGACAAGTTTAGACCCTCACCCAAGGCAACTGATTAGTTGGTTTTATACCAACTATTTTGTGCTAAATCTCTTAGCTTTTGTCTTGTGATTGATGCAAATGTGGGGTAATTTAGGTTGTTCTATGCATATATGTGGTGTGTTAGTTGGTAATGTTGAAATGGTGCAAAAAGGGTAAAAATAATGGTAAACGAAGAGATGTGTGTTTAGGTTGAGAATGAATGGGCTTAAAGTGTTTATTCGGCCAAATTAGGGTTTTTGACAGTTTGGATGGTCAGCTTTTGTTGTGTATAACTCTTTCAATTCTAATCCAAAAGATGTGATTTTGGTTGCTATGAAAAGCTCTTTGTGTGTACTTTAAATGTTATGTTTTAACTTTCTTCAAATTCTGTATGCAACCATGAGAAATGAGAGCTTCTTTGTTGTGCTTGGATTAGGGTTTTTAGGGTAATATCTTTCTGCCACAGGTCGGTAAAATGGGTATAACTTGAGTTACAGACCTCTAATTTCAGTAATTCTTGAGCTAGTGGAAAACTAAAAGAGAGACCTAGAACTTCTATGTTCATCACCAAGTCTAAGTCATAGGCAAAGGCATATTTATTTGGCATGGAAGTAGAGCATGATGATGAGATGAACACTTTGCCATTTTAGATGTTCTTGCATTTGGCCTTTGCACTTACCGCACACAAGCACTCATTTCTCGCAACACTCTGGCACTCACCGCACACACCTCACAACACTCTAGCTCCTTTATGCACACAAGCACCCTTGCACGGACACACATTGCGGCTAGCTCATCTCACCGCGACACTCTCTCGCACAAGGACCACGCACACACCATGCGGCAAGGTCACCTCTCCGTATGAATGCCTCACACACTCTCGCATGACACTTACACTCACACTCATGCACTCGAACACACAAGCACTAAATCACTCAATGAACCATGTGCACAGGCACATACTCACATTGCGGCGAGATCACCTCGCCGCAATCCCCTCACATCTCACGTATCACTTAGGCATAGTTTTTGCATACCACAATTACACATTCATGCATATTTCGTAGGAGCTACATAATTAGAGCTACTCATGTCATTTGTTTATAATGAGTCTTCATGCTTCATTCAACATATCTCATTTCATATCATTCAACATATTAAACATTCAAGTCATCATACTTATGTTTTACTATGCTTATGTTTTCATTTATATGTGCCTTTGTAACCAGTTTTAGTTACACTCACTTTGTTGTTTTAGTTGTCTTCATCATGTTAGTTTTGTTTCATTCAGCCACCATAACACAACATTTGTTCTCACTCCACAACTCACAAACACTTCACATTCACTTCAATTCTCATCTACACAACACTTTACATTTGCACTACACTTAAACTCTCACACACTCGCACATAAGCGGCGAGACCTCGCCTCAAACACATTGCACAGTGAGGTCTCGCCGCGAGACCTAGCCCACAAACACAATACACGGCGAGACCTCGCCGCGAGGTCTCGTCAACAACGCAACACATGGCGAGGTCTCGCCGCGAGACCTTGCCCACATATTTGCCTCGGAAGTTCTTGTTTTGGCAAAATGAAAATTCAGCTAAGTGATGGATGTTGTTTTGTTTTTGGTACAGAGATGAGGAAGGCGTGGTGGACAAAGGCCCGAAGGCGTGAAGAGGCTAATGAAGACGTGTGGGCTAAAGGCTTGAAGGCGCAGGGAAGCTGTTGAAGGCGTGACAAGCTTAAGTAGTAAAAGCGTGACCCGGCTTACGGCTGGAATTTTGGTGGACATTTGTTCTGATTAAATGTAGTGGCATTCTTGTAAATTCTTAGTTAGTTTACGTTTGCGTAACATTTACGTTTTGTAACTTCTATAAGTAGAGGATTTAGTTAGAGGGGGGATTTTTCATTAGGAATTATTCATTACGTAGATTTTGACAACTGACTTTTGATCTAGAGAGAGCGGAAATTATTTTGCGAGAACTACTTCCTCTCTCTAGTTTCTCTCTCTAGCATTTGAGTTCCATTTTTGATTCCGATCAAGGATTTGTTCCAATTATTGTAAATCTCCTTGCAATTGAGAAGGCAATTCACAATTCTCTTGAGAATTGGAAGCTTTTGAGACAATTCAATAGGTAAACTCTTTCCAATTGATGAACATGAACTGCTTAGTCTTCCAATTTGTTGATCATGAATTGAGAATGGAGTTTTGTGGCTAGTTCTATGAAAATCTAGGGTAATGAAGGGTGAATGCCTGGTTGAATTGATATGTGCAGTATAATTAACGATCTAATAAGAGAAATTCAACATTCTCCGAATTGAATTTGTAAATCTTGTTAAGTTTATGCATTTGATCTTGATTTGTTGAAATGATATTTGATTGCGGTTATCCTGCTGAGTTGAATCTTAATTCATAAGATTCAGCTAAGAATTCATGAATGAGAACCAGAGAATGCAAGAGTTCTTAAACCTGCTTGCATTTGTTCATGTCTTAGAGCTAGGCCTCACCATAGAAAGCTCTTAGACTGTGAAGTTCTTAGAACAAGGTGATAAGAGATTCTCTAACTTAAATGATGAATTTACAAGCTAGAATCGGGCCTCACCATGGGAGATTCTAGGTGATAATTGCTTGAGTAATTTGAGTGGAGAATTGAGAAAGGCTAAGGTTCTACTTCACCATCCTTAGGCCCCACCATAGGATAGGGTGGTGTTGGGAGACTAGAATTGAAGTGTGGTCACGAAGCCAACTGCAATTTCGGTCTCCAGTTGCTATTTTCCTCAATTGATATGATTGTATGTTAGTGGTACTGCACTGATAAGATTGCATTCATCCGGAAGAAGCCCTAGATTATCTGATTAAATCAAATGTGATTTCCTTTGTTACTTGTTGTGGTTTTCCTTTGTGATTGTTCATTTCCTGTTTGTTGTGATTTCATTTGACTTACTTCCTGTTCTTGTGACTATTACCTTTTAAGTCTTGATTTACCCTTGTGACATAATTGAGCACGTCAAACTTCTTGAATTTTTGAACCATTCCCTTCCATGAGGATACGATCCCTACTCATCACTTCTACGTTAGTGTTTAGGGTAAAATTGTGCTGATACGACTACACGCATCAGCAACCGACCTGTTAATGATTACTTTAAGAAAATGGAGTTATTAATGATAAAGGCAAACATTGTGGAGGAACCCGAAACAATTATGGCAAGGTTCTTGGCAGGAATAACTCCCGCATTGGCATTAAAGATAGGATTTCAAAAATCCTATGATTTGGAAAAGATGTTGCATAATGCTATTATGGTAGAACATCACATGAAGCAAAAGGAGCGACTTACAACTCATCAACCCCCTTGGCAATGGGAAAACTGGCAGACTCTATCCAACGCAGCCATGAAGAACAAATCTATTGGAGGGAATGTTACCCCCAAGCCAATGGAGAGAACACCACCAGCTGTCTAGAATTCAGCCATGAACACACCCCAAAGAACGAGTGAGATCAAGTATTATAAATGTCAAGGATTTGGGCATGTACAAGCAAACTGTCCAAGCAAAAAGGCTATTTACTACCTTGACGATGAGGATGTTGCTAGTGTTCATTCAAGTGATGATGAGATGCCCGAACTGGAAGTAAGAACTTATGGTGAAGCATGTGATGATGGTGCTCCAGAAAAGTTATAAGTTGCTGAGTCACTTGTCACTATGAGAACTTTGAGTACACAGCCACAGATTGAGTGCGAGTCAATCGAGTGTGAGAATATCTTCCATACCAAGTGCATTATTCAGAACAAACAGTGCAGTTTGATTATCGATAGTGGGAGTTGCACTAATGTGGCGAGTACATTGTTGGTATCCAAGTTGAAGCTTACTTGTTCAAAACACCCCAAACCATATAAGCTACAGTGGTTGAATCAAAGTGGGGAGGTTAAGGTAAACAAATAGGTGTGCTTATCTTTGTCAATTGGAAGGTATACTGATGATATTCTTTGTGATGTTGTTCCAATGGAGGCAGCGCATATGTTACTTGGACGTCCATGGCAATTCATGCATAACGGGCAAAAGAATTATTACACCATGGAGAAGGATAGTAAGAATTACTACACCATGGGAAGTGTATGAAGATCAATCAAAGATCTCCAAGGAATGTAGGCAATTGGTTCAGGCCGAGAAGATGAAACAAGAAGAGGGAAAAACCTCTACCCCTTCTAGTGATAATACCAAGAAATTTGAAGACCAAAAGATGAAGCAAGAAGAGAAATAAACGAGGTTAACAGTCTATGCACAAAAAAGTGAAGTCAAAAGAGCAATACTTGATAGACGTGAAATGTTTGTACTTATTTACAAAGACTTGTATTTGATATCTAGTGATCACCTATCTTCTTTTCCTAGTGCTGTGATTTCTCTTATACATGAATTTGAAGATTTATTCCCCGAGGATTTTCCAAAGGGTTTACCTCCAATACGAGGTATAGAACATCAGATTGATTTTATTCCTGATGCTTCTATTCCCAATAGGCCAGCATATCGAGCAAGTCTTTAGGAGATAAAGGAAATCCAAATGCAAGTGGATGATCTGCTAGATAAAGGTATTGTTTGAGAAAGCCTTAGTCCATAATCTGTGCCTGGTATTCTTGTGCCTAAGAAAAATGAAACACTGAGAATGTGTGTTGATTGTCGAGCCATTAATAAGATAACTATAAAATATCGTTACCCTATCCCTAGGTTAGATGACATGTTAGATGAGTTATATGACTCCAAAATCTTTACAAAAATTGATTTGAAAAGTGGCTAATATCAAATTCTTATGAAAAAAAGGTGACGAATGGAAAACTGCCTTTAAAACTAAGTATGGTCTTTATGAGTGGTTAGTTATGCCTTTTGGATTTATTAATGCACCAAACACTTTTATGCGTTTAATGAACCATGTACATAGGTCTCTCATAGGAAAATTTGTAGTGTTCTATTTTGATGATATACTTTTTTTGATGATATACTTATTTACAACAAAATACTTGAAGAGCATGTATTACATTTAAGAAGTGTGCTTGTTGTACTGCGTGAAAATCAGCTTTATGCAAATTTTAAAAAGTGTAATTTCTATTCTTCATCTATTATCTTTTTGGGATTTGTTGTAAGTGCTGAAGGAATTTCTGTTGATGATAACAAGATAAAAGCCATTAGGGATTGGCCCACACCTAAGTCAGCTAAAGATGTTAGGAGTTTTCATAGTTTAGCTGGGTTTTATAGGAAGTTTGTAAAAGACTTTAGTACAATTGTAGCCCCTTTGAATGATCTAGTTAAGAAAAATGTGACTTTTGTTTAGACTGATGCTCAAGATAAATCATTTAATACTTTAAAGCAGAAATTAACTAATGCTCTTGTTCTTATGTTACCTAATTTTGAAAAAGGTTTTGAGATACAATGTGATGCTTTCGAGAAAGGTATTGATTCTGTTTTGATAAAGAAAGGCAAGCTTGTGCATACTTTAGCGAGAAGCTTAATGGAGCAACATTGAATTATCCAACATATGACAAGGAGTTGTATGTATTGGTGAGGTCTCTACAAATTTGGCAGCACTACCTTTAGTCGAAGAAATTCATCATTCATTCAGATCATAAGAGTCTTAAGTTCCTTAAGACCAAAGGTAAGTTAAATAAAAGGCATGCTAAGTGGTTAGAGTTTATTGAGATATTTCCTTACGTGATTAAGTACAAAATTGGAAAGGAAAATGTGGTTGTTGATGAATTGTCGTGAATGTATAATTTGCTTACTTTCTTACAAGCAAAACTACTTGGATTTGATGTCATGAAAGGATTGTATACTGAAGATGATGATTTTAAACTTGTGTATGAGATTTGTTTGCATAAATTCAAAGGAGAGTATTATTTACATGATGGTTTCTTGTTTAAGAAGGATAAGTTGTGTGTGCCTAATTGCTCTATTCGTGATTTATTAGTTGTTGAGACACATGGAGGTGGACTAACGAGTCACTTTGGTGTTAAAAAAACCTTAGATATTTTGCAAGAACATTTTTATTGGCCTCATATGCGAAAGATTGTTCGATCTATTTTTCAAAAGTGTATTGTTTGTAAACAGGCAAAGTCAAAGATAATGCCTCATGGTCTGTACACACCACTTCCTGTACCTTTGCATACTTGATTAGACATTTCCATGGATTTTGTTTTTGGATTGCCTAGGTCCCCAAGTGGTAAGGATAATATTTTTGTGGTAGTTGATAGGTTCAGTAAAATGACACATTTTATTGCATGTTCACGAACCAATGATGCTACACACATAGCTGACATTTTCTTTAAAGAAGTTGTAAGATTGCATGGTATTCCTACTTCTATTATTAGTGATAGATGTCAAGTTCCTTAGTCATTTTTGGCGCACTCTTTGGAGTAAATTGGAAACTAAGCTGTTATTTTCTACTGTTGCACACCCACAAACTGATGGGCAAACCGAGGTAGTTAATAGAACTCTATCTGTATTATTACGTGCTATCATACAAAAGAATTTAAAGAAATGGGAAAATTGTTTACCACATATTGAGTTTGCTTATTATCGCACTATTCATAGTTCTACTTCTTTTTCTCCATTTGAAAGTGTGTATGGGTTTAATCTTTTGACACCTTTGGATATCTTGCATATTCCTATTAACGAGTTTGTTAATGTTGATGGTACAAGCAAATCTACTTTTGTTAAGGACCTTCATGCTAGGGTTCGTGACAATATCAAAAGGAGAAATGAGCAGTATGCTAAGCAAGCCAAAAAAGGAAGACGCCAAGTGGTGTTCTAGCCGGGAGATTGGATTTGGATATACTTGCGTAAGGAGAGATTTCCTGAGAAACGGAAGTCAAACCTTCACCCTAGAGGCGATGGTCCCTTTCAAGTTCTCGAGCGTATTAATAATCATGCATATCTCATTGATTTACCCGATAAGTATGGAGACATTAGTGCTACTTTTAATGTTTTTGATCTCTATTTGTTTGATGCAGGAGATTCGAGGACGAATCCTTTTGAGGCGAGGGGAATGATAGGAATCCAGACGCGCTTGATGGTGAACGAAAATTTGTGAACCCTTTACATGGAATTGGAGGACCAATGACTCGAGCTAGAGCCAAAAAGTTGAAGCTTGATCTTAATGGTTTGATCATGGAAGTCGTAAATGACGCATACAAATTGATGGAACAAGGTTTTGTTGAAGAGAAACGCGAATTAAAGCCTTGGAATCTCTTGGTTTTGACAATATGTGAAGATACATCAATGGAGAGCAAGATTGGACAAGTGTTGATCGCCCATGCCCATATGTCGTGACATCCATAGCTCTACGTCGTGACGTGCACCGACGTCACAATGTCCATAGGACTCCACGTCACGACGTGGCTCACTATTTTGAAGACTTGGGAAATTGGAACTAAAAATCCAATTTAATGTGTACCGAAGTGATTTTTCGCACGTCGCGACCTGCAACCTTCCACGTCATGGCGTCCAGACCCCTCCACGTTGCGATGTTGGGGAATTTGACAAATTTTTTATTTTTGATTTTTAGTTAATTTTTGTTTAATCTTTTTAATAAGAAACATGATCTAATGTTCTTGTATGAACATTGAAATGTTGATCATGGTATTTTCACATGGCTAAAGATTTTGCATGAATGAGGCATGTGTTATTAATTTTAGGAAGTTGAGTCCTATTAGGAGACTACCTTTTTGGTAGTTAGGGTTTATTTTGTTGGTTATATTGCTTCCTATATAAAGGAGCTTGTAAGCCACGAATTTAGTAGTTGAAAATTTGAAATAAAAAAGTTCATTATTTTGAGTAGCAAAATCTGAATCCAAAACCCTTTGAAGCCTTAAGCTAAGTTTGAGCTTTTGAATTCTAAACCCTAAAGTTAGATTAAGACCATTAGTCTTGCTTTTGTTCTAAGTTTGAGAACAGCCAAATCTAATTTGATTTAGGTGCTGCCTGAATCAAGTTGGTTTTGTAATAACGTTGGGGTTTTGGACAAGTTTCCATTGAATCGCGTCCAATATCCTTTTTATTTGTTTTAATTTGTTTGTTCTAATTTGTTCTATCTTTGTCTCTTTCCTTTGTGTTTATTTTCTTGTGTTGAGTGTTGGTGGAATTTTCTAAACTAGACCTATTCTGTGGATAAATAAGGTTGTCAATCTGCCCAAAGGTGGATCATCTCAACGGGAACCTTATCATGTAGTTTTCAATGTTAAGAAATATGTTTTTTCCTAACCAGCCTAGGTTTTATTTCATTTATCAAATTTCATTTTTCAGTTGGAAATGCTTAATAGCCTACTCCCTTAAAAAGGCTTACTGTTCTACATTAAACTGATTTAGTGCCTTATGGATAGAGTCTTCCCTTATTATACTTCTTAATTCCTCCCTTAAAGGCAATTTATGAAAAAGCAATTTCGAAGGCCTCTTATACTATAGAAAGGGTGTTAGCGCTGACTTTCAAAGGGGTGGAAAAGAAGGCTTAATTGCTGGGCTCTCGAGACAATTTTTCCGTACCCAATATTCCAAGGCCATGACCAAAAGTAGCAGACAAAGTGCGAATACGAAAATATAATTCATGTTTATGCTAAGAGAAGAGCGGATCTATTACCAACATGACTTCTTTCTCAAGAATTGCAGCAAGTACTTGAGGAATTTTGGAATATTATGCCCCACGAGTGAGTTTCCAAGTGCTCCCCAGTAGGGGTAGTCTACCACAAGATCGATTTAGAGCCTACGTAGGATCAGTCTTGTTGTTCTCAACCTTGAATTGATTCTTACAATTAATACAATAATTATTATAATCACAACTTGTCTTGTCATACTAGAAGTTCAATCTAGAGACAAGTTTTTGGGAAGTAAGTAGTGATGCGGGGAATAAAGTTTTAAAAAGAGTCAACCCTATGCCCTTGGGCGAGTTGTCCTTTACTATTGTGTTTTGTTAGTCTATGGATTACAAGCACAAATGTAGTTGAATAAAAGATCAAGTGGGTAACATATTCCACACTGTGTTGAGATGTTAGGTTGTCATGCACTCATTTTATGTAATCACACTTTTACTTGAAGTAGAATCACATCTTTATTCTACGATGTTTTAGGAGATTAGAGTTATGATTAACTCACACTTAATAAATTCACTCTATGTGAGGGATAATAGGTGATATGAAAAATATTGAGATTTCTTTCTAGCAATATTCTCTCTCTATTCTTATTATCTTTTCTCTCTCTTCCTTTCCTTTTTTTTCCTAAATTCTTATCTTCTTATTTAAAAACTTTTCTAAACATTTCAAGATTGTTACATTTGGTATTACAGCCCTAAATTCTTGTACCAATCATCGATTACAGTTGTAATAGACAATTTCTTCTACTAATCTAAATTTCCCTAATTTTCTCACTCAATTTCTTTTGCTTCAACCTCACTTCTTAATTTCAATCTCAACAACTTCAATTACAGAACCCTTCATTCCTTGACTTAAGAAATTCAGAGATGGAGGAGGGAACAAAATTTAAAACGATAAAAGATCAGGTTGCAAAATGGGATAAAAAAATACAAGAATTCATGGAAAACTTACAACAGAAGATGGAGAATTTTACTCCGGAATATAACAAGAAATGGTGGACTTCATGATGAGAATTGAAAATAAATTCACAACTATTATGAGGCTAATGCATGTTAAAATGGAGGACTAGAAATAGAATGCAAACATGAGATTTGATACTCTTCTTCCTGAGGCCAATTACAACATGAAAACTATGTTTTATAATGAAAGAGTATTGAAAGAAGTTCAACAAAATGTGATTGATGAAACTTCTCTGTTGTCAAATTTTAACAAAAGTTCTCTATGATAAAATTCTTATATTAGAGATAAAGATGTTGAGACCATAAGAAAAAACATATTGACATGTTTGGTAGAAAGTTTGAATGAAGAATCTTTGAAAAATTCTTTAGATTTAGTGTCCTGCTCTCGGCCAATTTTATAACCCTCCATCCGGAGGAAATGCTTTTTACACATCTCTCCTTATTTGGTACCCTATTTTCACCTCTTTAATAATTGATGAAAAATCTTTCATAATCGAGACAATATTTAATCCCTCAATTGTCAACAATTTGGAAGGATACATAATTAATGAGTCTCCTGAAATAGTTTTAAATGATTAGTCTACTGAATTTATGAAGAGAGTTTTCAGTTGGGGAAGATCACAATCTCTTCCGAAATTTAATGCTAAATATCATGGATTTACTCCAAACTTTGAATTCCCAAAACAAAGGTTAGTGAACTTAAACTCTTGTTAAACTACTTTGCACATAGTTGATTAATATTTACGAGTTACTCATATTAGATTTGCCTTGAGATTGTGCACTTTTTTCAAAGTACTTTTTGATTAAATTTCTCTATTTTCATGTTAATTGCTCATTAAGCTAAATTTTAAGTTGTGGAACATAATTTAATCTCTCTCCCCCCCTTTGCTTAGGTTGCTTTAAGGATAACAATTGTCTATCACGTGACTAGACACACATTAAAGTGATGCATTTTTGTTTATTATAAGGTACTATAGTAGCATAGAACTTTATCTCCATTATACTCCAGTTAATATTTGTAATAATATACAAAATAAGATTGTATATGGATAACCCATAATCCATATAAAGTTGATTAATAGTCAGATTTAAGAATTTTAAGTATAATTGGATTACACTAGAGGGTAGAATAAGTATCAAGTGAGGCACTTGAATAGTGACTGACTAAGATTTGTATGGCATGATAAATTATATGCCATAGCATATAATTCATACAATATACGCTACACGGCCATAGATGGAAGTGAGTGAATGAGTCCCCTGTTTGCTCACTGTGTGAGTCCTAAATGATATTATATGTTCTTATTTTATGCTCTTTATGACTTTAGATTGTGTCATGAAGTTTAAAATTAATTTCTGCTACTTAGTATGTTGGTGACGGTCATGAGTAATGCGACTTTATAGGGCATGTTTGAGAAGGCAGTTAATTTTAAATTTGATAGGCATCAAAGCAAATGAAGAGTATTTGGATTGTTGTCATACACTATACTCATTTGTCAACAGGTTATGGTACTTTTTAATAAGGGACATAGTTATGAGCGTAATTTATAAAATGTACGTACAAATATGCTCTTTGAGGGATTAGAGATAGTTAACCTTGCATAATCAAATAGGTTTGGAATATACTGAGTCACAAAAGTCCTCTCTATCTTAAGGGTTGATAAGGGATTAGAGATAGTTTACCTAACATAATCAAATAGCTTTGAGGCATTCTTAAGTCATGAAAGTTCTCTCTATTTTAAAGGTTGATGTCTCTATTCCGACTTTAAATAGTTCCTAATATAAAGATCTAAAAAACAACTAGACTCAGTCGGTTACATCAATCGTTTATCTTTATGAATAATTTAATAGTAAGTAATGGTGAGGAATAATATATGGTGAGGAATAATATATGGCACATCTTCTCATACGTGCGAGTGGGACACATAGACATACGAGCTAATACACCAATAGTGATGTGTTTGATGTGTTATCTCATCCTAAAAATTAGGGTTAATTACCGATAACCCCCATGTGGTTTGCCCGTTTTTTGTATAACCCCCATGTGTTGTCAAAATATATCAACAACCCCCACGTGTTTTGGTTTCTATTATAAAGTGGACGGAAAGTGAGTCCCCTAACAGAGCTGTCAAAACTTCCGAAAATACCCCGATATAAAAACCCTTTTCCACTGTCGTAAAAGTAAAAAATCTTCTTTCACTGTCGGTCAATTAATTTTCAGACGAATCTAAACAAAATCCCTAATCTAATTTTCTTCCAAATTCTTCACTCCTGATCAAAGTAGATCTGAAGAATCAAATATTTGGTTGTAAGAAGCAGTCAGAAGAGATCTGCAACTTCTACAACTTCTACGACTTCTACAACTTCGACTGTAAGATCTGCAAGTTCTCTTGTAAGAACCAAGCTATCAGAAGAGATTCACATTATCTTCAATGGCAGGAGAATTTACTGGTAAGCTGATAAACGAACACATTTAGTTTTCATTGTGAGAGTTGTGCATTGTGGGGGGTTTTGGAGGAGGGGAGGGGGGTTTGAGATTTTTGGTTTACGTTGAAGAGCAGTAGGTGGGTAGGTTGAACAGAGCATTTTTTAATGTTTATTGATATGCGATTTTGTTGCTATATACATTCTAAAGTCTCCATCTTTTTCAAGTCATTGTTGAAAAAAACTTAGAAAAGTCATTGTTGAAAAAAAATATTGTTAGAAAAGTCATTGTTGAAAAAAAGTCTGTATACATCCTAATGTCTCCATCAAGTTCTAACCTCTACTGCACTTAATTTAAGATTTTAGTCTCTTATGCATGATAATATATAGAAAAATGATATATTTGTCTTGTTTAATGTCATGTCCAATACACACACCTGCTCTAGAAGACATTGATATTCACATGCATTTTGGTGGTCGATTTATTGAGAAACCAACTTTAATTTATACTGGTGATAAAGTTGGTATATTTAAGAAATATAATAATATTTACCAAAATTGATTTGAAAAGTGGTTACTACCAAATTTGCATGAAAGAAGGAGATGAATGGAAAACAGCTTTTAAAACAAAGTATTGGTTGTATGAATGGTTAGTTATGCCTTTTGGTTTATCTAATGCACTTAGTACTTTCATGAGGCTTATGAACCATGTTTTTCGTCATTTCATTGGGAAGTTTGTGGTAGTCTACTTTGACGATATCTTGATATATAGCAAATCACTTGATGAACATATTGAACATTTAAAAGTTGTGTTTGCTGTATTACGTGAGAACCAATTATATGCTAACCTTAAAAAGTGTTCTTTCTGTTTAGAATCTATTATCTTTTTAGGTTATGTTGTAAGTTCTCAAGGCATTGCTGTTGATGAGTCAAAAGTCAAGGCATTCATTGATTGGCCGAGACCACAAAATGCTAGTGATGTAAGAAGTTTTCATGGCTTAGCAAGTTTTTATAGGAGATTTGTTAAAGACTTTAGTTCTATTGCTGCTCCCATAAATGAACTTGATAAAAAGAATGTCACCTTTACATGGAATAAAGAACATGAAAACGTCTTTAACACTTTGAAGCATAAATTGACTCATGCCCCTTTGCTTGCATTACCGAATTTTAATAAAGCTTTTGAGATACACTATGATGCCTCCGGGATTGGTATTGGTGCTGTTCTTATGCAGAAATCAAGGCCCGTAGCTTATTTCAGTGAAAAGCTTAATGGGGCAGCTTTAAAGTATGCAACTTATGACAAGGAGTTGTATGCATTGGTAAGGTCATTGCAGGTTTGGCAACATTATTTATGGCCAAAATAATTCATAATCCATTCTGATCATGAAAGTCTCAAGTTTTTAAAGACTCAAGGTAAGTTGAATAAGAGACATGCAAAATGGTTAGAATTCATTGAAACTTTTCCTTATGTGATTAAATATAAATCTGGTCATGAGAATGTTATAGCTGATGCTTTATCTAGGTGATATGCTTTATTTACCTATTTACATGCTAAGCTACTTGGATTTGACTTGATTAAAGACTTGTATAAGGAAGATGTTGATTTTGCCGAATCTTATGATCTTTGTTTAGTAAAGCCGAATGGAGATTTCTTTGTGCATGATGGTTTCTTGTTTCGAAAAGATAAATTGTGCATCCCCTCATGTTCCATTCGTGAATTACTTGTTAAAGAAACCCATGGGGGAGGGTTAATGGGGCATTTTGGTATTGTCAAAACACTTTCTGTTTTGAATGAGCACTTTTATTGGCATAACATGATTAAAGATGTTAAAAGTGTTTGTGAAAAATGTATTGTGTGTAAGCATGCTAAATCCAAAGTAATGCCTCATGGTTTTTATCAACCTTTGCCTGTTCCTAGCCACCATTGGATTGACATATCAATGAATTTTGTGTTAGGGCTACCTAGGTCACGCACTGGTCATGATAGCATTTTTGTTGTAGTTGATAGATTTAGCAAAATGGCTCACTTCATTGCATGTTCTAAGTCTAATGATGCTACCAAAGTTGCTGATCTCTTCTTTAAGGATATTGTACGTTTGCATGGAATTCCTAAGAGTATTGTTAGTGATAGAGATGTAAAGTTTTTGTCACATTTTTGGCGTACACTTTGGAATAAATTAGGCACGAAATTACTGTTTTCTACTGTTGCACATCCACAGACTGATGGACAACAGAGGTAGTAAATCGTACATTGTCTAATTTGCTTCGTGTGCTATTATTCAGAAAAACATAAAGAATTGGGAGAATTGTTTGCCACACATTGAATTTGCATATAACCGAACTGTTCATAGTTCTACTGGTTATTCGCCTTTTGAAGTTGTGTATGGGTTTAATCCTATAACTCCACTTGATATTTTGCCTCTTCCTACTAATGAGTTTGTTAATGTGGAAGGTAAAGCTAAAGCTGATTTTGTAAAGGACTTACATGAAAAGGTTTACAAAAATATTCAAAGGAGTAATGAGTAATATGCAAAACAAGCCAATAAGGGCAGAAGACAAGTGATTTTTGAACCAGGAGATTGGGTTTGGATTCACTTGAGGAAAGAGAGATTTCCTGAAAAGAGGAAATCTAAGCTTCATCTGAGAGGAGATGGTCCTTTTCAAGTCTTGGAAAGGATTGGAGATAATGCATATAAAATCGAACTACCTAGTGATTATGGTAATGTGTCATCTACATTTAATGTTTCTGATTTGAATTTATATGATGTAGGTGATTCGAGGACGAATCCTTTCGAGGAGGGAGGGAATGATAGGAATGAGCCCGAGTCCACATTGCCGAATCAAGCTTCCCATGATCCAATAACAAATCTTGGTGGTCCAATGACAAGATCAAGGAGCAAGAGGATGAAGGAAGCCTTGCAAGCATTGTTATCAACACATTGTGAGGCGTTGGACAATGTTCAAAGGAGTTCGACACCACCATCTCAAGATGAAGTACTTTGGCATATTTCTTCTATATCAATTCATGATCCACCTTGAAGAAATATCATAAAATCCGAGAAGACCAAAGAATGGCGTTTTGGGCTTCATAATGTGATCACGCCATTTTGGATTAATTTAGGGTTTACATTAAGTTGTAATAATTAAGGTCCATTAACATTAATTAAATGGGCTTTAATTTTGTGTTAAATAATGCATTACTTGGCCCAATTATCTTGCATGATAATGGCAAGTAAAAGTTTAGAAAACTTAAGAAGTCAAATTGGTTTTTGCTTCTTAAGAGTTTAGGAAAGTAGTTTCCTTATCTTTTAGTTTCCAAAAAACTTTAGGAAAGTCTTTTCTTATTGGTTAGCAATCAATCCCACATTGGAATTGATCTAGGGTTTGTGGCCGAATTATTTTCTATAAAAGGGAAAGGCCTTAAACGTTTTTGTCATGAAGAATTTTGATAAAGTTTATCTTTGCAGCCGTGAAAAGCTTCAAGAAAAACATGAATTGAATCTTCTAATTTTAGTTGATTGTTCATATTATCCGCCAAACCTTAAGTGAGGAACTTTAGGTGAAGCTTACAAATTCTAGATTTATAGAACAGGCCAAACTGATAGGTTTAATTAATTGATTTACAATTGTTAAGCTGATTCAATTTGTTTTAACGTTGGGGTTTGGTTAATTCTAATCTTGCCTTTTCGTTTCTTGTCTCTAGTCCGCAAATTGTTTGAAATCTTGTTCGTGAGTTTTGTTGCACAACGATCCAAAAGTGTGGAAAATTCGTATGGATTGGACTTCGTCCTACTCCATTCGTATCACAATCGCTCTAATCAATCAAGGCTATTGATAGGTTAGGATTTTTTAATAATGGGGGTTCTAAGAGGCAGGTCTTCTTAGGGTGTTCATTTCTTTGAATTGATAGGTTAGTTTTGATTCATAGTTTATTTTAATTAGGGCTGCCTCCTTGTTCTAAATGGTAATCCTCAAATTGATCCTTTGGATTACGATCTTAGATTCCTTAGAGTGCTAGGTTCGTATTAGAATATGATCTTAGATACCTTAGAGTGCTAGGTTCGTATTAGATTGGTATCAGAGCCAATTTGTGTGATTATCCATCAAAGACTTTCATCTTTGATTGTTTCCCTTTTTGTGTTTCTATATTGTTCGTATTGTTTTCCTCTCATTGTGTTGGGGATTTTGGCCAGAGAAAAAAAAAACACAGGAAAAAAAATCTGCGTATTTTAAAAAAATTCCAAAATAAAGGTTGCAAAAAGCGTTTAAAAAAAAGAAGAAGGCCAGCTTGAGTTTCCATCCAAGAAGAAGATTTCTTGTAGACTGTACAATTTTTGAGGTAATAACTTCTTGTATTCTCATTCTTGAATTTGTTGCAAGCTAGTGCAAAAAAGTTGTCTGGTTTATAATCAACACTTGCTGTTCTCTTTCAATCAAAAATAATAATTGTGGACGGGCTATTGACGTTAAAACAAGCACTTTTGGGAGGCAACCCAAGCATGAGTTTCTTTACTTAGACATGTTTTGTTAACATTTGTGTTCTTTTTCTAATTTTGGTTCCTTAGTATTAATTTTGGCTCTTCAATTGTGTTAGCATGTTAGTGTTAGTCTAATGGAAATGACAAAGTCTTCTTGTTTTGCAGTAAGCTGGTGCATAACCGAGTTGATGGAAGTCAATCAATGCAATTGTAGGGGTTGGTAAGACACACATGGGATGATTATTTCATTTTTTTACTATACTTCTAAGCAAGAATATCAAACAATGGAAAAGTTGAAATGCAATATGACAAAACCATTGGAAAATGGCGTTAAGAGAGAAATAGTCAAAAGCTGAAATATTGTTTGGAAGTAAGTGACATGTGAGGCATAAAGTATGAAATAGTGTCTTCAATTATGTTGATCTCCTAACTTCAATAAAAGGCTGCACAAGATAAGAAATAAGTAAGAAGTTAGGGCCCACGAAATTTATTGAACTTGTCACCTTGTTATACCTTTTTAGTTGGAGGCATTTAGTGTGGAGGTGGTATGTAGTTGTGAAGTCTATAAATTGATTACCATACTTGTCCATACGTCTTCACATCAAGCAGGCACCAAGGAGTTTTTCATTTTCATTTTGTGAGAAATACCTTTGTTCATCCTAAGCTTAAGGTATGTCTCTTCTTATCTTCGTGTTTAATTGTTGCAAGCTTTATCAAGGTGATTCATGATTATGTGAGTTTTGTTCTCTAATATGTTTACATGTTCATTATGTGTTGAGATTGTGAGGAATATGATAAATGCATTGAAGGATTTGGCCATGCTCATAAGTGATAATAACATGCTAAGTGTGGGGGAAACGTTAATGGTACATAAAGTTTGTCTAAGATTTGACATGATTCTGTATTGTGCACATAACTTGAGCATGTATAGCCAAAGTGGATGATTCCAGTTGGCAAATTTAGCTAAGATGATGGGCTATAGTGTTTATGTTTTACACTCTTGCTAATTATGCACGGCATGTAGTAATTTTGGTTAAGGAATGGTGCGTTATGCTGAAATTAGTAGTGAGACGGTTGATGAATTTGCCCAGTTTGACACATTTCGGTGTTGTGGCCATAAATTGTTCATTCTTGGTCCAAAGTGGGCAATTCCGGTCCTTGAATTCAGCCAAGATCTTGTTCTACAACTTTGATTTTATAGGTTTTGGCTAATTTTACCTGCTTAGCATGTTATTCTATATGATTAGTTGATGGTTAAAGCTAAAAATGTTGTGGCGCATTCTGCCTATTTGTGCCACTTCTAGGTTGAGCATAAGTTGATCAATTCTTATCCAAATGAGGTTCTTTGACTTCCTAAATGCAGATTACACATAGGGCTACAACTTTTGTGTTTTTGGTTTTGCCTGATTCTTTTTGGGGTAAACGCTACTTCAGGGGTAAACTTGTGTGTGCTGGATTTTCAGTTTGACCTTTGTGCATTTCGCATATATTTTGGCCTTGGGATAGCAACTTGGCATAACTCCATTTGTCTTGTTCCTCAATTAGTGTTCTAGATTGTAAAGTAGAGCTCGTATACAAGACGTGAAATGGTGTGTCATGGGTATACATGTTTAGAATTCTATGTGGTGTAGACACTTGTGAATACGTCAATTCTATGCTAGTATGAATGTTGACCAGGAAGGGGCAATGGGTTGCGATTCTTAGAAGCATGATGTGAGGCGTACATGTTGACAATGGGTGTGCATGTTATGTGCTTTGTGTGATAATGTGTGTGTAACCCTATAGGACAGCTTTGTGTGATAAATTTGTCTAAGGTAATTGGTTGTGATTCTTACTCTTGTTGGTGTTGTCTGTAGGCATAGGTCCGAAGAAGAGATCTACTCTTCGCAAGGGAAAGGCACGAGTTCCTGTGGACTCTGATGAGGATTATTTCTAGATGACTTGCTGATTTTTGTGGACCCTCCTGAGGTTGTAAGTTATCTCAGTTCTTAATTTCTTCTCAATTCCAAAAGGTAAAATATTGTGTTACCATCTATTTATTAGATTATTTACATTCTGTTTTTATTCTTTGGGATCGTAATTTTCTATTTGATAACTTAAGCATGCTTGCAAAGATTTTCAAATTTTATTTTGATTTACGTTTAATCCGGGATGTATATATGTTTCATTGCTATGAATATTCTTATGAATCCTTGGATAATATTTGTAATTACATTAATAAATGTTTAAGTTCTTTTCTTACATTACATGTTAATAATGCAATTGTTTTCTATGTTAGTACTTTTATGTCCATGCATGTTATTACTAAGTTTATTTTAAATACTTCCATACTGACAAAATTACTAAATTCGTTTTTACATGAAATACTAATATTGTTTCATGATGCAAATCAGAATAACTTGTTGCATTTAATACATGATGTTTATTTGCATAATTGTTATGAATTTTCTTTAATAATATCGTGTTTATATGCTTCATGCATACATAAATATTCTGCCAGAGAAAGTTTATCTTATACACTTGTTTTGATCTCGCAGAATATTATGCATTGTTGGCCGAGAATTGTTTCATTCCAACTCGACTTGATTCTTATTGAGTTCGTGATATTGGTGTTTGACCCTGGAGCTCACTTTCAAGATTCGAGGACGAATCCTTTCCGAGGAGGGAGGGAATGATGAGAATGAGCCCGTGTCCATGCTCATAGTGTTAAAGTCAATTATTCATCCTAAAAGATTCTGCCACAGTTTGGTATTCTTGACATATATCTTTCGATATACCTCGGAATTGCATGATTCAAGAAGCCCTGGAACGATAAGAGACAGAGCTACAATTTTATGTTTTAAGTTTTACGAGATTCTGCCGTTATCATCGTCAAACGTGCATACAAAGTTGAGTGACGTGATTCTGGTAGATTACCGTCGCGAAGTCATGGACCTTTTGAAGACCAAGATGGCGTGCTTGGGCTTTACCATTTTTGAATCACGCCATTTGAAGTAATTTAGCATTTATTTTAAGTTGTAATAATTAAGTCCATTTAACATTTAATTATAGGCTTGAATTTCGTTTTTAATAAGTCATTACTTGGCCCAATTATCTTGCATGATAATGGCAAGTAAAAGTTTAGAAAACTAAAGAAGTCAATTTGGTTTTTACCTCTTTAAAAGTTTAGGAAAGTAAGTCCCTAAATTTTAGGAGATTAACGTGTCATGTTTTAGGAAGGCAAAACCGTGTTTTGCTAGCTTTGTTAGATTAGGAAATGACAGCTTAAAGTCGTATCAGCTCAATTTTACCCTAAACACTAATGTAGAAGCGTAAGTAGGGCTCGTAATCCACAGGGAAGGCTTAGGTCAAGAAAATTGAACAAAATTGTTCTCAAAGTCTTAGTCTCGGAATTTAAGTACTAGAAAAAGGAAAATTCAACACAAAAGAATGAAAACAAAGATGCAAAATATAGCAATAAGCAAGGATGAAACAAATATCTCAGGATTCTTGTATTGGATGAACACAGGCTTAGTAAATTTATGCTATGCAATCAGTAAACGATTAAATGCAATGGAGACCTAAATTGCCTAGAAGTCCAAGCTGCGGCCAGCATGGCGACCACACCACTGCTTGTACCCCAAATCACCATCCTCTCCCATGGCGAGGTCTGAGAATGGTGGTATAAGCTCCGCAAAGTCTCAACTTCCCAAGTTAACTACTCTAACATGCAAAGCCTAAGAACTCCCATGGCGAGGTCCATCCTAGGGTTTACCTATCATCGATGTTAACACAGAAAGCTTCTTTAACACTTTTCTTAATGTTCAATTCATTAACACTTCCTATGGCGAGGCCTGAGTCTCAGAATTGATTTGATTACAGAAAACGAGTGCAAAGACTTAAACAATCACAATTTAGTTCTCAATTCATGCAACTTCACTAACTTTGATGAATCACTCCTCAATTTAGCATGTCGACCACAATTGAAGCTTGATCCATTCAAAACTAGCTAGGAATTATGAAATTCAACATATGTTTATGCTCAATTTAAATGTGATTTCAATACTCAACAATTAGATCAATTGCATAGCATACAATCCACTAAAACACGTATTCATCCATTGAGAATCCTAAGATATCGTAGATTTAGACAGAAAACATCTTTCTCATTTCAAAATCAACAAATTCCAACATTGATAAGCTCATTCTCACTTAATTGGAAGAATTTACCGATTAAATCGAGAGAATTGTCGATTCCTTTGTCAATTGAGAATAAGAAAGAAGAATCCAGTCCAAATTCACAATCGGAGTTGAGATCAGAGAAGAAATGTTTAGTGAGAGAAAGTAGATCTCCAGAGAGAAAATGAGAATTCCCGCTCTTTTTAAAGTCAAAAGGCGGTTACAATATAGAAAATGTGAGTAGTGAATCATCATTTACATATTAGCTACCTTCCCTATATATAGAGTTGGGAAAACGTAACTAATACGCAACGTAGAATGTATCAAATATTTCAAAAGTGTCCTTAAGGGAAGGAACAAAAAATCAGCCAAAAATGTCAAAAATTCCAAGTTTGAGAAAGTATTCAACACTCCAGCGCCTTTGGTGTTAATTTCCAGCGCCTTCATCGACCTCAGCATCCTACATCGCGCCTTCAGGCTTAGCTTCGCGCGCCTTTGCTGCTCAAGACCCAGGTGAAGAAATCAGAATTACACCATGCCTTCAAGCCTTAACGGATCGCTCCTTCAGCAACTCAGCAAGCATTCAAGAATCCAGCGCTTTGAAATTCACGCCTTTCCGCCAAAGCAAACCGCGCCTTCATCAACCTGGAATTTCAGAAAATCAGTAGTTCAACACTTAGCCAATTTTTTTAGAAACTCAAACACAAAGTATTTCATGGCAGCAACTTCCCACCAATATTTGATCATGATACACTGTGAATTAAGGAACACTTAAAACATGAAAGTTGTAACACCATGTCTTAGCTATCCATAGCCATCAAAATAACCCAATTTGGAGCTAAAACGAGAAAGGTATGACCAAACTACTAAAGTGTGACAAAGCTTAAAATCCTATAAAACACACTCAACACTTTGCCATTTTCTTTCACAACTCCTCCAACAATTTAGCCTACGACATGTCGTAGGCTAAAATTTCATGTTCCAGAATTGGCCTAAGACATGTCGTAGGCCAAAACTTCATGTCCACATTTTTGCCCACGACATTCAACTCCTCAAGAATTGCCTACGACATGCGTAGGCCATTTTTTGTCTTCTTGAGTCTTCTTATTCTCGGCTGCTTAGCTCTTCTTATACCAAGTTGTGTGCATTGGTTTGTGAAGTTCATTTTGCAACATGAGTGGTGTGCCAAGGTGCAAATGTGTGACATGAGTTTCATGGCAAAGTTATGGCAAGACTAATGCATAAGTGTTGTGCATAAGTGTTGTCAAGTTGGCATGGTTTGGCAAGATTGATTGGCAAGGCTTGGCAAGTTCTTGGCAAGGTCATGACACAATGGTTTTGGCACATTGGTTTGGCAAAGCCCGTCAAGGTCTTGGCAAGGATTTGGCACGATGGTTGGCCGAATTGGCAACAAATATTGGCAAAGTATCCATTCCAACACAACACCCTACTTTCATGCCAAATAAGTGTGTCTTAGCCTCTGATTCTGACTTGGTGGTGAACTTAAAAGTTCTAGATCTTCCTCGTAGCTTTCCAACGGTGCAAGAAACAACACCATTGGATGCCTAAAACTCAAGTTATCATCAAAACACCAAACCGTGGCAGGTTAATAAAACCCTAAAAAAAACCTAAAACCCTAATGAATGGTATTTCGAAACGAAACTCACATTTCATAGTCTTGCACACACAATTAGAAAATAGTTACAACATAAGCAATGTAGTGCATTCAAAGAGCTTTTCAGAACACCAAAGAACTCACCAATTGGATTAGTATTGAAAGAGATACACGCAAATGAATTTCACACTCAAACCTGCCAAAACCCTCATTATGCCAATTGTGCATTTTCGGTTCCTCCACTTTTCCTTAACACTTTTAACTCCATTTTCCACCATTTTTTTTACTATCTTTTCACCATTTCAACATTACCAATTAACACAACACATATATGCATAAAAACACCTAAAACACCACACATTTGCACTAACACAAGTCAAAGTCCAAGAATTTAAGCACATTTTAGGGTTTTCTTCAAAACTCTCACTCACCATTCTAGCTCTTTCTAACTCTCCTCTTATCATTTAGCATCAAACACACATTTACCTCATTTTAACAATCTTTGTGGTTTTTTTTCACCATTTTAGCACATCAAGTTGCAAACCACATAAATGCACAAAATAGCACATTTCACCACTTAAATGTATGCAATTCCAGCCAAAAGCTAAGTGAATTAGTCTATACAAGTAGGTATAAAACCTACTTATGAAATTCCCCCACACTTGAACTTTTGCTTGCCTTCAAGCAAAGATACACACAATTTAACCCTTTTCAGCACCCGTATGCAAACACATTGTTCATTCATCCACACTGACTACATCCAAATTCATCAAAACGTTTTTTCACACACAACCTTATACTTTGATGGTTCATGGTACCCAGCTCTTAGATTTCAATACAATTATCAACTAAGGCACAATGAATAAAGACCAAAATGTCATGCGTGCAAGTGTGTGCTGAGGAACATGCACTTCATCTATTCCTTCGTTATACACCCTCTAGCTAGTCTCTCATACCATTCAATACATGCCAATCTCTTTGTCCACTCTTATGAATATGCAATCACAAGATCAATGGTACCTATGCGTACATTGTTACTCTATGGGACATTGCCCTAATTCTGCACATTAGTGCTGCACATTGGTGCACATATTAATGACTGAAATAATGCCTGGGTTTTATGACTTTTTTTCTCCATATTTGATTGCCAGGTTCTTATGGCTTTTTCCTTCCCAGTTTGCCAATATGGCTTTTTCTCCCATATCATTTCTTGTGCAAGCACATGTTCATAAGAATCCCAAATTGACTAACCATGCACTAATTTTGGAGACACCAGATAAATGCATAACAAACGGAAACGAATTCATACACATTACCTCCTATGTCAATTGTGTTTTGCATGGCATATCTTTCTTACTTTAACATCGGGCCTTAGTCAGCAAAATATACCAATTTCTTCAAACTTAGTACCAAGAACAAAAAATTTCACATGCAAGATTCAAAACAAGTTTAATGATGAATTTGGAATAAGCCAAAGTGAACTAAGAATAAAGTTTCACATACAGGGTGATAATTCATTTTCTCAATTTGATCTTTCTTATTCACTCTCTTTTTGTATTCTTCTTCCTCTTATCAAGACTAAAGGTTCAAAACATTACCAAATCGTTTTCTTCTCACCACTCATATCATAATTCAAACCCTTGCACACAACACTACTCACTTTAATTTCATTGATTCAAAATGTAGCACACAAACAAACCCGAGAGACATAATACATTAAAACCTACATTAAAACCCTTACAAGTAGCAAACTACATACTGCTTTCTAATCAGTCAACAATACAATAAGAAAAACTTCACACTAAGCTCTTAACATTTTCTCCTCCATGGCATTGGCAAATCATCATAGCAACAATCTTCAAAGAGACACTTCAAATTTTACAAAGCACCACTTCACAAGATTCATCAAAGTAGAACCATTCCATTCTTCAACTTCACAAAATTCCTCACTTCAAGAAACTTCACATAATCTTCAACTCAGCATATCTCAATCAACATGAAAGTCCAGAAATCTTCAAAATCACTCCCAACTTCAAACCCTCTTTCTCACAATATAAAGCACCCGCATGCATAAAAAAAAAAATTTTAAATCACACCATCAACACACAAAGTATCAGATAGCATAGCAACCACAGCACACATCACACAAAATTCCACCCCCTCCCCCACACTTAAATTAAACATTGTCCTCAATGTTATAAGCTAAGAGGGAGGAAGGACTCCCTGAGAGGACGATGATGGAGCTGAGGAAGAAGGAGATCCAAACGCAACTGGTGTGGAAAGAGATTGTCTATCCAAAGAGGCCGTAGCAAATGAGGGCACACCAATTGACTGTGGCACATAATGAAAAGGGCCATGCACAGGTCCTTGAAGATGTTGGCCTGATGCTATCAATGGAATGTATTGGTATGAATGTAGGAGTATGAGGTATAGGAGGTATACGACCAAATGTGGGTAACGGATGTAAAGAAGGGCTTGCTGTCACTCCAGGTGGAAGCTCGTGCACTGTACCACTAACCATATCACATGACAGATTTGGGATTCGGTACCCTGCTAACTGTGCCGAAGTTGGAGTTGGCTTCGGGGGTCCTGAATCTGAATGGTAATACACCGTCATCTTGTTACACTTATCGAGCTCTCGCTGCATGCACACTTGCCTATGATATAACACTTCAAATTGCTGCTGAGCCACCGCGGATAAATCATCAAATCTATGCTCCATGTGTTCAGCTTGTGATGTCCACTCCTGTTGCATATGGTCAAAACCTTCATGCATACGTTCCATCCTTTCATCTATGTTTCTCACACCATCCTGCAGCCGATCCATCCTATCCTCTATGCGTGAAAAGCGATTTTCAACTGAGAGCTAGAAACCCTGAATTACTCCTTGAAGAGATGCAAAATCAAAAGACTGCTGCCCTCGATCTGTAACATAAGTTGGATTTTCACTCTCCACCCGAGATGCCTCTGCACTTGAAATCCTTGCTTGCTCCAATTCCTTATCCTGTGCCAAGTATTTTAAGTAGAGTTGTTCAGGAATGGGAGACTGGATCCTCTCCCAAGCACCAAGCTGATCATCAACACCTTGTGACACACAAAGCTCCTGAATTAGTAAAGGAAAATACAGTGCTTTACTGTTCTGGACAGTTCCATCTTTGACGCTCGCAAGGATGATTCGTCCTACATCGATCTTGCGCTTCCTTTGGATTGCAGAAATTAAGAACAACCGATTCCGAATCACCTCGGTTCTTTGTGAACTTGTCATGAGACGAGACAACACAAATAACAACCATATTTTCACATCACTCTTCAAGTATTCATTCCGAATATGCTTATGCTCCCCCTTTGAATTAAGCTCCCAAACTGCCCCAGGATGTGCCAACTCTTTTAGCAAAGCTTCATCCAATGCCTCATTGGTTGGAAATTTGATCGGATCCTCAGGATAATCAGGTGTGCCCAAATGTGCATTGATAATCTCGCTCGTGATTTGAACCCAAATGCCTCTCACATAGACAGCTCCATCCCTCGGAGACCCTGCATTTGCGTAGTATTCCCGTGCAATGCTCACATTGCAAAACTCAGGGGCAACCGTAAGCTTCTCATGGAATTTGTAAAATTTTATCAACTTCTTAAACGGCCCTTTCTCAACACTGAACCCGCGTTCTATGTGTATATATTTCATATTGAATCCCTGTTCCCAATGTCTCATGGCATCCTCATCAACAAACAGAGCAACCTCAGGGACTCATTTCCGTTTCTTAGGTGTCGGAGCTGGATTGCATATTGCGGGGGCTCCTCAAACATTTGCATATCATCTGGAAAATACTCTGGATCAGAATCAGTTTCATAGTGTGCTTGAGCTCTTCCTTTGCCCTTCTTTGAAGTTGGGGCTTTTCTTGAAGTTGGATCTTTCTTTGGTGCCATTTCTGTGAAGAGAAGTTCAGCTTGTCACATAATACTCAAAGCAAAACAATTTCATTAAGAACATTGCTAAACACATGCATTTTCTTTTATAAACACATTCTCAAAAATTGAAAACCAGCATTATAAGATTGTAAAAATCATCTAGGAAGCAAGCAGAATTAGTTCACACATAAAACATCAAAGTTGTAGTGCACTCTTTAATCGAAATTTGAGGACAAGAATCATCCCATTTGAAGTCAAAATGGACAAGTTATGGCTAAAATACCGACAGTTCCAAAAATGTTCAGATTCAGCATTTTCTCAGATTATAATTCATAACGTAAGCACACATTGTCCTCAAAATTAGATCATGCCCCAGGCAGAATTATCAAAAGTGCCCAACAGAAGCAATATAGCCCTTCCGCGTAGCTAAATTTCACCACTAGAATCAACACATTTGGACATTCCATTTGCAAGTTATACCCAAAATACCGAGACTTGGAAAACCTGGCAGATTCAAAATCTCACATTCTTGATTTCACATGTACTTCACATTCAACGATTTTTTAGTCTAGGTTCCAGCCACAATTAGCAAACATGTACAACATAAACATTTAAGACCATCATGTTAGCTAAAGGATGCAACTGGAATCTCTTCATTTCATCATTCCTAACTCAAGTTATGCTTGAAAAACAGAAACATGGCAGTGCTGGAAAAGTTGGAAATCGAAATGTTGAATCACCCCCACACTTATCATGCATTTATTCCCTTGGCTAATTAACATAATATCTTGCATGTTCATCATTTCATGCTCTCAACTTCATTACTTTGCATGCTTATACACTCTCAACAATTTACAAAGCTTTAAGAAAAATGAGACATACCTTTGTGGAGAGTTAACAACAATATGCTCCTACTACCACCGCACTTGTGTGGTTAACTTGTGATGTCTTGAAGCAACAAGCAATGTACTATGCATTTATAGAAAAACAAGAGATAAGAAGACTATGCCATTCACTCAATTACTCCATCGGTCAACCAACAAGTAGAATGAATATTCCCACCAAACACTAGCAAATATTCAAGTCATTCAAAGGTGGGACCATTCACTTTTCAATACATGTGAAGTTTCAGCTCTTTGTTTGGTAGCAACGCATTTATATCACACCAAGCAACAATGACAAAGCTATCTTATCACTTCGGTCAACACATCATGCAAACTTACAAAATAAGTTCTCAAAAAATCATCAAAACAAAGTCTAGCATTATTCATTTTCACGTGAATCTTTCTTGAACTCCACTAATTTTCTTTCATTGCATATCACTTCCCTATTCACGACTCAATAACACTCCAATTCCCACTTCAATTTTTCAACTTTTCAGAAAATTCAATTCATGTTCATTCAATTCATGTTAAGAAATGTTCAGAAATGCAGATATCCTTATCATCAATGCAGGTGTGTGAAACTGAAAAACAATCCTTTTACTTTAATACTAAACACACAAACGCAACACAATATTCAAACCTTACAAAAGCCAAATATAACATGATAAACATAATAACAAAATACTACACTATAATACTATTCTCAAATCCATCATGACAAACAATCTCCTTAACCATCATCATAGTAACCACACATATTCAGAATGTAACTAAAAATCAAGACATCTTGGCGAAGCCTTCCCCCACACTTGCCTATGACACGGTCCCCGTGAAACAAAATGAAACAATCAAGAACAAAGGAACCTGGCCATCCACGTTTCACAAACCACGAGTCAATCTTGCACTTCTTTCTTCCTCTTGTAACACAGGCCATTGAGGAGGTCCCAGAAGTCCTTCAGGGTGTTGAGGATTAGCATTTGACGTGATATCAACTCCCTTGCTACGAGCCGTGGCTGTTATCAGAGTTGGAAAATACATGGGTGGAAACTCACTTCTTTGTGCCCGCCTGATAAACTCTAAGATCAATTTCCCAACATTAATAGAAAAATCATGTAAAATAGCATAAATCAACAGAACTCGTTCCCTAGATGCTATATTGGTACGGTTAGTAGGAAGAATCCTGGAATTGATAAACATTAACCAGATTTTGTCCTCGGCTGTGAGTTCACTAGTAGGCACATATAAAGCCTCTTGTCGATCATTCCTCACCCATGTAGCACCAGGTAAAGTTACTGAAGCCAACAAATGATAAGTATTCTCAGCTCTCAACAACCTACAATATGTGTTACGAGAAAAATCTTCAAGAAGATAAAGCCTATTAATACTATGGCGGGTGACCCTCAAATACTTTCCTCTCACGAACACTGAATGAACACCACTAGCTCGGGAATTAGCATAAAATTCCCTAACTATGTCCATATTCACCACAATTGAGGCTCTAGCAAAATGAGACCACGACTGTCTGAATATCACACCCTGAAATCTCCTAGAAGGCTCCTGAAATGGTCGCTCAATCCTGACTGATCTATTAGTAAAGCCAAGATAAAAGTTTTCAGTAGAAGCATTAACAAAATGTGGACAAGTAGCTGGCTCAAAATCAATTACCATATCCTCATCAGCTGAAGAAGACGAAGAAGGAGAAGATGTGGTTCCAGGATCTTCACTAAAGATAGCATATTCAAAAGGGTTCTAGTGGGGAGAATAGAAATCCATGCTTTGAAAATGAAAAATTACTAGCCAGGAAAGCAATATGAAGAAAAGAGTACTGAGAATGCAAAAAGAAGATGTGCAATATATACCGATAACAGACTCACTATCCAACAAACACATGTGAATGACAGGTCATAGCTGGATGTCCTTTCTTCTCAATAATGGAAAACCTCCAAACCAATCATGCATGAATGAACAACAATTCTTACCATCAGAGGTACCTTAGTTGTAAACATTGTAGACTCAGTGTACCCTCATGGATGGAAAATTGAAATTTTTCTCCCTGCTTCTATCAATAATGCCCAACATCCTTTTGAAACTCTACAAAAAATGTAGCCAAGTGAATGTTATGAGATTGTGCCATAATTTGCTACTCAATACTACTCAAACTAAGATTAACAAAGAAAAAAAATCACAACAAATAAAACAAAAGAAGAAAATCAGGGTTGCCTCCCAGGAGCGCTTGGTTTAAGGTCACAGCCCGACCGTACATCATAGCTCAATTTGAGATGATGGGATCATCTAATTATAGCTCATGTGGATCTCGTGCCACATTAGTGCTATCCTTGTCCTGAGCAGTTAAGTATGGCTTTAGACGATGCCCATTCACTTTCCACACATTGCCATTCTTGTTATTCTTGATTTCAATTGTCCCATAAGCTGTCACATCAACCACTCTAAAAGGACCACTCCACATTGATTTCAATTTGCCAGGAAACAATCGAAGTTTAGAGTTATAAAGCAATACCAATTGTCCTGGAGCAAAGATCTTGCATTGAAGCTTTGCATCATGGATTCTTTTAGTCCTTTCCTGGTACAACTTTGCACTCATGTAAGCATTGAATCTAAATTCATCCAGTTCTTTCAACTCCAACATTCTTTTCGATTGAGCCGCAAACAGATTCATGTTCAAGGTTTGAATTGCCCAATACACCTTATGTTCAAGTTCCACTGGCAAGTGACATTCTTTACCAAAAACCAATCGAAAAGGAGAAGCTCCAATTGGGGTTTTGTAAGCTGTTCTGTATGCCCACAATGCATCATCTAGCTTCAAAGACCAATCCTTCCTCCCTGGATTTACCACTTTTTCAAGAACCCTCTTGATCTCCCGATTGGAAATTTCAGTTTGACCAGAAGTTTGTGGATGGTAAGCTGTTGAAACCTTGTGAGTAACACCATATCTGGCCAACAAAGATTCAAAGAGCTTGTTACAGAAATGAGTCCCTCCATCACTTATTATATCCCTGGGTGCTCCAAACCTGTTAAAGATGTATTTCTTCAAGAAAGCAGTTACACTCTTGGCATCGTTATGAGCTAAAGCCACAACTTCCACCCATTTAGAAACATAATCCACTGCCACCAGAATGTACTCCATACCTCTTGATTTAGGGAAAGGCCCCATGAAATCAATCCCCCAGACATCAAAAATTTCTACTTCCAAGATGTTGTTCAAGGGCATCTCATTTCTGGAAGAGATTTTGCCAGTCCGTTGACATCGATCACATTTTCCAACCCAAATTCTGGCATCCATGAAGATATGTGGCCAATAGAACCCACATTGCAAGATTTTGAAGCCTGTCCTAGTTGATCCAAAATGACCACAGGGTCCTTCATGGCATGCTTTTAAGATGTCCTCATTTTCTTCTTCCTTGACACACTTTCTTATCACTTGATCACTGCAGATTTTATATAAAGACTTGTCTTCCCAAAAGTAGTATTTAGCATCACTTCGCAATCTTTTCTTCTGATCACTGGAATAATAAGATGGAATCTGGCCAGCAACCACAAAATTGGCAATCTCAGCGTACCAAGGCAGTGCCTGTTCACCTACTTTGAATACCTGCTCATCAGGGAAGTGCTCCTCAACCGAAATGTCAGGTGAATCTTGCTCTTGATATTCCAATCTTGACAAGTGATCTGCAACAACATTTTCTGAACCTTTCCTATCTTTAATCTCCACATCGAATTCCTGGAGCAACAAAACCCATCTAATCAAACGTGGTTTTGCTTCCTTCTTTGCAAGCAGATACTTCAATGCGGCATGGTCACTATGAACAATAACCTTTGACCCCAAAAGGTAAGCACGGAATTTATCAAATGCGAAGACTACTGCTAGCATTTCCTTTTCCGTAGTTGTATAATTCATTTGGGCCTCATTCATTAGCCTGCTAGCATAATAGATAGTGTGAAACACTTTGTCCCTTCTCTGGCCTAAGACAGCCCCTAAGGCATAATCACTGGCATCGTACATAATTTCAAAGGGTTCGCCCCAATGGGGACTGACTATCGCGGGGGCTTCCACCAATTTCGTTTTCAAAGTTTCAAATGCCTCAACATATTCTGTTCCAAACTCAAACTTAACATCTTTTTCTAAGAGACTGCACGAGGGTCTGGCTATCTTTGAAAAATCCTTAATAAACATTCTATAAAACCCAGCATGTCCAAGAAAGCTTCTGATACCCTTAACATTGGTCGGTGGAGGAAGTTTTGCAATGACATCTACCTTAGCTCGATCGACCTCCATCCCATCATGAGAAATTTTATGGCCTAACACAATTCCTTCTTGAAGCATGAATTGACATTTTTCCCAGTTCAATACCAGGTTCGTTTCTTCAAACCTCTTCAAAACTTTTGCCAAGTTCTCCAAACAACCATCAAATGTCATACCAAAGACAGAAAAATCATTCATGAATATTTCAATTATTGATTCCACCATATCGTGGAATATTGCCATCATGCACCTCTGAAAGGTAGCTGGGGCGTTGCAAAGAGCAAATGGCATTCTTTTATAAGCAAATGTGCCAAAAGGGCAAGTGAAAGTTGTCTTATCCTGGTCCTTGGGATCAATTGCAATCTGATTATACCCAGAATATCCATCCAGACAACAGTAGAAGAGGTAGCCAGCAATTCTATCCAACAATTGTTCCAAGAATGGGAGAGGGAAATGGTCCTTTCTAGTTGCCTTATTTAGCTTCCTATAATCCATGCAAACTCGCCAAGCATTTACCACTCTTGTTGCCAGGAGTTCATTAGCCTCATTTTTTATAACCGTCACCCCTCCTTTCTTAGGGACGCACTGGACTGGACTAACCCACTCGCTGTCTGAAATTGGAAAAATCATCCTAAAGTCAAGCAATTTGATAACCTCTTTCTTCACAACTTCCATCATCTGGGGATTTAATCTTCTCTGTCTATCCCGTACTGGCACAGCATTTTCCTCAAGCAAAATCTTGTGCATACATAAACCTGGACTTATGCCTTTTATATCAGCAATTGTCCATCCAATAGCCAACTTATGTTTCCTCAAAACTTCTAAAAGCTTCTACTCTTGCAAACCTTCAAGCTTTGAAGATATAACAACTGGCAATGTCTCATTTTCTCCCAAGAAAGCATATTTGAGATAATGTTGAAGTGGTTTCAATTCCAACTTTGGTGCCACCACAATGGAAGGTAAAAGCTTTTCATTCCTGCACAAATTCTCACTAGTCCTCACCTCAGTGGGAGTAAAATTTTCGTTAGTCAAAAGAGTAGGTTCATGATCATGTTCCCCTACAGTTTCATGCATTTTAACTTCCACCACATCATTTTGCAATTCACAAATTGACTCTTCCAAATAACAACATTCAATGAAATCTTCAATTTCAGCAAGAATTCTCTTATCCTCATAATCTAAAACAAGTTCATCAAAAACATCCTCATAAACACTTAACTCATCAACAATAGAAAAATCATGCATGTTGTTCACATTACTCAAAGAAGAACATGTTATAGCTTTGATAGCAAAACAAGACTCCATATTTAGAGGTTGCTTCATAGCATAGTTTACATCAAAAACCACTTCCTCATTGTTAATCCTAAACGTGACTGTCTTGTTTTTCACACCAATCAAAGCATCACCAGTGGCTAGAAAAGGTCTACCAAAAATGAGAGGAACCTCAGGGTCCTCTTCCATATCAAGTATAATGAAATCAACAGGCAAGGTAAATTTATCAATTCTTACCAACACATCCTCCACCAAGCCTATAGGAGTCACCAAGGATTTGTCTGCCAACTGTAGTGTCACGGCAACTGGTCGAATCCTTCCACTCAAACCCACATTTATTGCAATGGACAATGGCATCAAGTTGATTCCAGCTCCAAGGTCACAGAGAGCCTTTGGAAAATATCTGATTCCAATCTTACAAGGTATGGTACAGCTACCTGGATCCTTAAGCTTTGGAGGTAATTTGTGAACCATCCATGTTTGACTACATTCTGATAGCATCATTGGAACTTCACATCTCAAGATTTGCTCCTTGTTTGAAATGAGATCCTTTAAATATTTAGCATATTTAGGCATGGCTGTAACCAAATCCAACAAAGGAACATTGACATTCACTTGTTTGATCATATCCAAGAAACGATTGAATTGAGGTCCTTTCTTAGCTGGAGGTTTCTTCCTTTCTGGAAATGGAGCTTGTGGAGCATAATCTGGGAAGTTGTAAGGATTGGAATTTTTGGTGATTTCATTTCCCAACCTTGCTGGTATTTCCTTCTTCTCAGACTTATTTTCTTCTTTCTCACCATTCTTCTCAAGTTCCACCTCTATTTCAACTTCATCTTTTTGGTCCTCTTCTACATCATCACCCTTCTCTTCTACATGTTTGCTTCCAGGCAACAATTTTCCGCTCCTCAAAGTAATAGCATTGCATGCTTCTCTCCCCTTGGGATTTGGTACTGTGTCACTAGGAAGAGCTCCTTTTGGCCTCTGGTGTACAGCATTAGCAAGCTGACCAAGTTGCATCTCGATATTCTTCAAAGTGGCTTCGTGATGCTTCACAGTGGACTCCAAACCTCCAAATCTCTGTTCGTTCTTATCCATATTTTCCATTAGCTTTTGAAACATATCCTCCACATTTGGCTTCTTTTGTTCTAATGTGCTAGCCTGATTATCAAAACCAGGAGGTGGTTGATTCATGGCTCTCCTTGAGTCACTACCTTGATAGTAATTTCCTCCTTGGTTCTGCTGTTGATTCCATTTGCCTTGGTTTCCACCATATTGTCGGTTGCCTCCATTATAATTGCCCCCAGAATATTTCCCACCATATTGTGGTTTGTTACTGTAATTGTTCACATACTGAATGGATTCAGTAGTGATTGCACATTCATCCGTGTGGTGTTCTCCCTTTCATAGTCCACATGAAAGTACTGGGGCTTTTGTTTGAGTTGCCTTTAAAGTCTGCACCTGCTTGGCCAATGCTTCAAACTTAGCATTAAGTGAAGTCTCCTCATCCATATCATGAACTCCTCTCTGTCTCCTGACAAGTGGCTTTCTAGTCTCTGGAAAAAGGTATTCATCTTCAGCTATCTGGTTAAAAAGTTCACGCACTTCAGTCACAGATTTGTCTTTAAGTGCTCCATTAGCACAAGCTTTAACCATTAAAGATGATTCAGGAGTTAGGCCTTTGAAGAAAGTATTTAGCTCCCTAATTTCGCCCAAGTCATCATTGGGGCATTGCCTAATCTTATCATTAAATCTCTCCAAAGCTTCTCGAAATGACTCACTGTCTTGTTGTTGGAAGTTCATAATTTCCAATCTTCTCTTTTCAAGCTTAGCTGGAGGGAAGTACTTAGACAAGAACCTTTTCTGTAGATCATCAAATGACATTCCAGCATTTGCTCCCCCAATACTGTTGAACCAATGTTTAGCCTTTCCACGCAGAGATAATGGGAACAAAATTCTGTGAACCTCACCCCTGTCAACTCTTGGCAATTTAAAAGTTCTACATAACCCTAGAAACCAATCAAGATGATCATTAGGATCCTCGTTGTCAAGACCTTGGAAGAATTGGCCCTGGGTAATCATCGAGACTATTTGTGGAGGAATGTGGTAACTTTCCACATCGATGTCCTGGTGACCAAATCGATTGTCAAAATTTACTGCATAATGGTCCCCGAACCTGGGTGCTTGTACTCCTTGTGCAGCCAAAGCTCTTTGCTTTGCTTGATTCCTTAGAGTTCTTTCCAATTCAAGGTTCAATTCAAATTCAGGTTTTCCTCTAGATCTTACAGACCTGGGCATACACAAACAGGAACAGCAAATGATATCAAGAGAACAACCGGATCAATCTATCAACCAAACCAATACAAGATGGTAAAAGCAACAGAATCACACACAGTAATGAAACAAGGTAACTAAATCAAAACAATAACACACACAATCTAAGAACAGAACAACACAGTCAACAAATTCCCGAACCGATTGCCTTCCCCGGCAACGGCGCCAAAAATTGACAGCTTAAAGTCGTATCAGCTTAATTTTACCCTAAACACTAATGTAGAAGCGTAAGTAGGGATCGTAATCCACAGGGAAGGCTTAGGTCAAGAAAATTGAACAAAATTGTTCTCAAAGTCTTAGTCTCGGAATTTAAGTACTAGAAAAAGGAAAATTCAACACAAAAGAATGAAAACAAAGATGCAAAATATAGCAATAAGCAAGGATGAAACAAATATCTCAGGATTCTTGTATTGGATGAACACAGGCTTAGTAAATTTATGCTATGCAATCAGTAAACGATTAAATGCAATGGAGACCATAATTGCCTAGAAGTCCAAGCTGCGGCCAGCTTGGCGACCACACCACTGCTTGTACCCCAAATCACCATCCTCTCCCATAGCGAGGTCTGAGAATGGTGGTATAAGCTCCGCAAAGTCTCAACTTCCCAAGTTAACTACTCTAACATGCAAAGTCCTAAGAACTCTCATGGCGAGGTCCATCCTAGGGTTTACCTATCATCGATGTTAACACAGAAAGCTTCTTTAACACTTTTCTTAATGTTCAATTCATTAACACTTCCTATGGCGAGGCCTGAGTCTCAGAATTGATTTGATTACAGAAAACAAGTGCAAAGACTTAAACAATCACAATTTAGTTCTCAATTCATGCAACTTCACTAACTTTGATGAATCACTCCTCAATTTAGCATGTCGACCACAATTGAAGCTTGATCCATTCAAAACTAGCTAGGAATTATGAAATTCAACATATGTTTATGCTCAATTTAAATGTGATTTCAATACTCAACAATTAGATCAATTGCATAGCATACAATCCACTAAAACACGTATTCATCCATTGAGAATCCTAAGATATCGTAGATTTAGCCAGAAAACATCTTTCTCATTTGAAAATCAACAAATTCCAACATTGATAAGCTCATTCTCACTTAATTGGAAGAATTTACCGATTAAATTGAGAGAATTGTCGATTCCTTTGTCAATTGAGAATAAGAAAGAAAAATCCAGTCCAAATTCACAATCGGAGTTGAGATCAGAGAAGAAATGTTTAGTGAGAGAAAGTAGATCTCCAGAGAGAAAATGAGAATTCCGACTCTTTTTATAGTCAAAAGGCGGTTACAATATTGAAAATGTGAGTAGTAAATCATCATTTACATATTAGCTACCTTCCCTGTATATAGAGTTGGGAAAACGTAACTAATACGCAACGTAGAATGTATCAAATATTACAAAAGTGTCCTTAAGGGAAGGAACTAAAAATCAGCCAAAAATGTCAAAAATTCCAAGTTTGAGAAAGTATTCAACACTCCAGCGCCTTTGGTGTTAATTTCCAGCGCCTTCATCGACCTCAGCATCCTACATCGCGCCTTCAGGCTTAGCTTCTCGCGCCTTTGCTGCTCAAGACCCAGGTGAAGAAATCAGAATTACATTACGCCTTCAAGCCTTAACGGATCGCGCCTTCAGCAACTCAGCGAGCATTCAAGAATCCAGCGCTTTGAAATTCACGCCTTTCCGCCAAAGCAAACCGCGCCTTCATCAACCTGGAATTTCAGAAAATCAGTAGTTCAACACTTAGCCAATTTTTTTAGAAACTCAAACACAAAGTATTTCATGGCAGCAACTTCCCACCAATATTTGATCATGATACACTGTGAATTAAGGAAAACTTAAAACATGAACGTTGTAACACCATGTCTTAGCTATCCATAGCCATCAAAATAACCCAATTTGGAGCTAAAACGAGAAAGTTATGACCAAACTACTAAAGTGTGACAAAGCTTAAAATCTTATGAAACACACTCAACACTTTGCCATTTTTTTTCACAACTCCTCCAACAACATGTCGTAGGCTCAAATTTCATGTTCCAGAATTGGCCTACGACATGTCGTAGGCCAAAACTTCATGTCCACATTTTTGCCCACGACATGAATTCAACTCCTCAAGAATGGCCTACGACATGTCGTAGGTCATTTTTTGTCTTCTTGAGTTTGGCCTACGACATGTCGTAGGCCAAATCTTTCTTGTTCTCGGCTGCTTAGCTCTTCTTATACCTAGTTGTGTGCATTGGTTTGTGAAGTTCATTTTGCAACATGAGTGGTGTGCCAAGGTGCAAATGTGTGACATGAGTTTCATGGCAAAGTTATGGCAAGACTAATGCATAAGTGTTGTGCATAAGTGTTGTCAAGTTGGCATGGTTTGGCAAGATTGATTGGCAAGGCTTGGCAAGTTCTTGGCAAGGTCATGACACAATGGTTTTGGCACATTGGTTTGGCAAAGCCCGTCAAGGTTTTGGCAAAGCCCGTCAAGGTCTTGGCAAGGATTTGGCACGATGGTTGGCCGAATTGGCAACAAATATTGGCAAAGTATCCATTCCAACACAACACCCTAGTTTCATGCCAAATAAATGTGTCTTAGCCTCTGATTCTGACTTTGTGGTGAACTTAAAAGTTCTAGATCTTCCTCTTAGCTTTCCAACGGTGTACGAAACAACACCATTGGATGCCTAAAACTCAAGTTATCATCAAAACACCAAATCGTGGCAGGCTAATAAAACCCTAAAAAAAACCTAAAACCCTAATGAATGGTATTCCGAAAAGAAACTCACATTTCATAGTCTTGCACACACAATTAGAAACTAGTTACAACATAAGAAATGTAGTGCATTCAAAGAGCTTTTCCGATCACCAAAGAACTCACCAATTGTATTAGTATTGAAAGAGATACACGCAAATGAATTTCACACTCAAACCTGCCAAAACCCTAATTATGCCAATTGTGCATTTTCGGTTCCTCCACTTTTCCTTAACACTTTTAACTCCATTTTCCACCATTTTTTTTACTATCTTTTCACCATTTCAACATTACCAATTAACACAACACATATATGCATAAAAACACCTAAAACACCACACATTTGCACTAACACAAGTCAAAGTCCAAGAATTTAAGCACATTTTAGGGTTTTCTTCAAAACTCTCACTCACCATTCTAGCTCTTTCTAACTCTCCTCTTATCATTTAGCATCAAACACACATTTACCTCATTTTAACAACCTTTGTGGTCTTTTTTCACCATTTTAGCACATCAAGTTACGAACCACATAAATGCACAAAATAGCACATTTCACCACATAAATGTATGCAATTCCAGCCAAAAGCTAAGTGAATTAGTCTATACAAGTAGGTATAAATCCTACTTATCAAATTCCCCCACACTTGAACTTTTGCTTGCCCTCAAGCAAAGATACACACAATTTAACCCTTTTCAGCACCCGTATGCAAACACTTTGTTCATTCATCCACACTGACTACATCCAAATTCATCAAAAAGTTTTTTCACACACAACCTTATACTTTGATGGTTCATGGTACCCAGCTCTCAGATTTCAATACAATTATCAACTAAGGCACAATGAATAAAGACCAAAATGTCATGCGTGCAAGTGTGTGCTGAGGAACATGCACTTCATCTATTCCTTCGTTATACACCCTCTAGCTAGTCTCTCATACCATTCAATACATGCCAATCTCTTTGTCCACTCTTATGAACATGCAATCACAAGATCAGTGGTACCTATGCGTACATTGGTACTCTATGGGACATTGCCCTAATTCTGCACATTAGTGCTGCACATTGGTGCACATATTAATGACTGAAATAATGCCTGGGTTTTATGGCTTTTTTTCTCCATATTTGATTGCCAGGTTCTTATGGCTTTTTCCTTCCCAGTTTGCCAATATGGCTTTTTCTCCCATATCATTTCTTGTGCAAGCACATGTTCATAAGAATCCCAAATTGACTAACCATGCACTAATTCTGGAGACACCAGATAAATGCATAACAAACGGAAACAAATTCATACACATTACCTCATATGTCAATTGAGTTTTGCATGGCATATCTATCTTACTTTAACATCGGGCCTTAGTCAGCAAAATATACCAATTTTTTCAAACTTAGTACCAAGAACAAAAAATTTCACATGCAAGATTCAAAACAAGTTCAATGATGAATTTGGAATAAGCCAAAGTTAACAAAGAATAAAGTTTCACATACAGGGTGATAATTCATTTCCTCAATTTGATCTTTCTTATTCACTCACTTTTTTTATTCTTCTTCCTCTTATCAAGACTAAAGGTTCAAAACATTACCAAATCGTTTTCTTCTCACCACTCATATCATAATTCAAACCCTTGCACACAACACTACTCACTTTAATTTCATTGATTCAAAATGTAGCACACAAACAAACCCGAGAGACATAATACATTAAAACCTACATTAAAACCCTTACAAGTAGCAAACTACATACTGCTTTCTAATCACTCAACAATACAATAAGAAAAACTTCACACTAAGCTCTTAACATTTTCTCCTCCATGGCATTGGCAAATCATCATAGCAACAATCTTCAAAGAGACACTTCAAATTTTACAAAGCACCAAAGTAGAACCATTCCATTCTTCAACTTCACAAAATTCCTCACTTCAAAAAACTTCACATAATCTTCAACTCAGCATATCTCAATCAACATGAAAGTCTAGAAATCTTCAAAATCACTCCCAACTTCAAACCCCCTTTCTCACAATATAAAGCACCCGCATGCATAAAAAAAAAATTTAAATCACACCATCAACACACAAAGTATCAGATAGCATAGCAACCACAGCACACATCACACAAAATTCCACCCCCTCCCCCACACTTAAATTAAACATTGTCCTCAATGTGATAAGCTAAGAGAGAGGAAGGACTCCCTGAGAGGACGATGATGGAGCTGAGGAAGAAGGAGATCCAAACGCAACTGGTGTGGAAAGAGATTGTCCATCCAAAGAGGCCGCAGCAAATGAGGGCACACCAATTGACTGTGGCACATAATGAAAAGGGCCATGCACAGGTCCTTGAAGAGGTTGGCCTGATGCTATCAATGGAAACCTTGCAGCGGGTGCAAACTCTGGATTTGGTATGAATGTAGGAGTATGAGGCATAGGAGGTATACGACCAAATGTGGGTAACGGATGTAAAGAAGGGCTTGCTGTCACTCCAGGTGGAAGCTCGTGCACTGTACCACTAACCATATCACATGACAGATTTGGGATTCGGTACCCTGCTAACTGTGCCGAAGTTGGAGTTGGCTTCGGGGGTCCTGAATCTGAATGGTAATACACCATCATCTTGTTACACTTATCGAGCTCTCGCTGCATGCACACTTGCCTATGATATAACACTTCAAATTGCTGTTGAGCCACCGTGGATAAATCATCAAATCTATGCTCCATGTGTTCAGCTTGTGATGTCCACTCCTGTTGCATATTGTCAAAACCTTCATGCATACGTTCCATCCTTTCATCTATGTTTCTCACACCATCCTGCAGCCGATCCATTCTATACTCTATGCCTGAAAAGCGATTTTCAACTGAGAGCTGGAAACCCTGAATTACTCCTTGAAGAGATGCAAAATCAAAAGACTACTGCCCTTGATCTGTAACATAAGTTGGATTTTCACTCTCCACCCGAGATGCCTCTGCACTTGAAATCCTCGCTTGCTGCAATTCCTTATCCTGTGACAAGTATTTTAAGTAGAGTTGTTCAGGAATGGGAGACTGCATCCTCTCCCAAGCACCAAGCTGATCATCAACACCTTGTGACACACAAAGCTCCTGAATTAGTAAAGGAAAATACAGTGCTTTACTGTTCTGGGCAGTTCCATCTTTGATGCTCGCAAGGATGATTCGTCCTACGTCGATCTTGCGCTTCCTTCGGATTGCAGAAATTAAGAACAACCGATTCCGAATCACCTCGGTTCTTAGTGAACTTGGCATGAGGCGAGACAACACAAATAACAACCATATTTTCACATCACTCTTCAAGTATTCATTCCGAATATGCTTATGCTCCCCCTTTGAATTAAGCTCCCAAACTGCCCCAGGAAGTGCTAACTCTTTTAGCAAAGCTTCATCCAATGCCTCATTGGTTGGAAATTTGATCGGATCCTCAGGATAATTAGGTGTGCCCAAATGTGCATTGATAATCTCGCTCGTGATTTGAACCCAAATGCCTCTCACGTAGACAGCTCCATCCCTCGGAGACCCTGCATTTGCGTAGTATTCCCGTGCAATGCTCACATTGCAAAACTCAGGGGCAACTGTAAGTTTCCCATGGAATTTGTAAAATTTTATCAACTTCTTAAACGGCCCTTTCTCCACACTGAACCCGCGTTCTATGTGTATATATTTCATATTGAATCCCTGTTCCCAACGTCTCATGGCATCCTGATCAACAAACAGAGCAACCTCAGGAACTCCTTTACGTTTCTTAGGTGTCGGAGCTGGCATTGCATATTGCGGGGGCTCCTCAAACATTTGCATATCATCTGGAAAATACTCTGGATCAGAATCAGTTGCATCGTGTGCTTGAGCTCTTCCTTTGCCCTTCTTTGAATTTGGGGCTTTTCTTGAAGTTGGATCTTTCTTTGGTGCCATTTCTGTGAAGAGAAGTTCAGCTTGTCACATAATACTCAAAGCAAAACAATTTCATTAAGAACATTGCTAAACACTTGCATTTTCTTTTATAAACACATTCTCAAAAACTGAAAACCAGCATTATAAGATTGTAAAACTCATCTAGGAAGCAAGCAGAATTAGTTCACACATAAAACATCAAAGTTGTAGTGCACTCTTTAATCGAAATTTGAGGACAAGAATCATCCCATTTGAAGTCAAAATGGCCAAGTTATGGCTAAAATACCGACAGTTCCAAAAATGTTCAGATTCAGCATTTTCTCAGATTATAATTCATAACGTAAGCACACATTGTCCTCAAAATTAGATCATGCTCCAGGCCGAATTATCAAAAGTGCCCAACAGAAGCAATATAGCCCTTCCTCTTAGCTAAATTTCACCACTGGAATCAACACATTTGGACATTCCATTTGCAAGGTATACCCAAAATACCGAGACTTGGCAAACCTGGCAGATTCAAAATCTCACATTCCTGATTTCACATGTACTTCACAATCAACGATTTTTTAGTCTAGGTTCCAGCCACAATTAGCACAAATGTACAACATAAACATTGAAGACCATCATGTTAGCTAAAGGATGCAACTGGAATCTCTTCATTTCATCATTCCTAACTCAAGTTATGCTTGAAAAACAGAAACATGGCAGTGCTGGAAAAGTTGGAAATCGAAATGTTGAATCACCCCCACACTTATCATGCATTTATTCCCTTGGCTAATTAACATAATATCTTGCATGTTCATCATTTCATGCTCTCAACTTCATTACTTTGCATGCTTATACACTCTCAACAATTTACAAAGCTTTAAGAAAAATGAGACATACCTTTGTGGAGAGTTAACAACAATATGCTCCTACTACCACCGCACTTGTGTGGTTAACTTGTGATGTCTTGAAGCAACAAGCAATGTACTATGCATTTATAGAAAAACAAGAGATAAGAAGACTATGCCATTCACTCAATTACTCCATCGGTCAACCAACAAGTAGAATGAATATTCCCACCAAACACTAGCAAACATTCAAGTCATTCAAAGGTTGGACCATTCACTTTTCAATACATGTGAAGTTTCAGCTCTTTGTTTGGTAGCAACGCATTTATATCACACCAAGCAACAATGACAAAGCTATCTTATCACTTCGGTCAACACATCATGCAAACTTACAAAATAAGTTCTCAAAAAATCATCAAAACAAAGTCTAGCATTATTTCATTTTCACGTGAATCTTTCTTGAACTCCACTAATTTTCTTTCATTGCATATCACTTCCCTATTCACGACTCAATAACACTCCAATTCCCACTTCAAATTTTCAACTTTTCGGAAAATTCAATTCATGTTCATTCAATTCATGTTCAGAAATGTTCAGAAATGCAGATATCCTTATCATCAATGCAGGTGTGTGAAACTGAAAAACAATCCTTTTACTTTAATACTAAACACACAAACGCAACACAATATTCAAACTTACAAAAGCCAAATATAACATGATAAACATAATAACAAAATACTACACTATAATACTATTCTCAACTCCATCATGACAAACAATCTCCTTAACCATCATCATAGTAACCACACATATTCAGAATGTAACTAAAAATCAAGACATCTTGGCGAAGCCTTCCCCCACACTTGCCTATGACACGGTCCCCGTGAAACAAAATGAAACAATCAACAACAAAGGAACCTGGCCATCCACGTTTCACAAACCACGAGTCAATCTTGCACTTCTTTCTTCCTCTTGTAACACAGGCCATTGAGGAGGTCCCAGAAGTCCTTCAGGGTGTTGAGGATTAGCATTTGACGTGATATCAACTCCCTTGCTACGAGCCATGGCTGTTATCAGAGCTGGAAAATACATGGGTGCAAACTCACTTCTTTGTGCCCGCCTGATAAACTCTAAGATCAATTTCCCAACATCAATAGAGAAATCATGTAAAATAGCATAAATCAACAGAACTCGTTCCTTAGATGCTATATTGGTACGGTTAGTAGGAAGAATCCTGGAATTGATAAACATTAACCAGATTTTGGCCTCGGCTTTGAGTTCACTAGTAGGCACATATAAAGCCTCTTGTCGATCATTCCTCACCCATGTAGCACCAGGTAAAGTTACTAAAGCCAACAAATGATAAGTATTCTCAGCTCTCAACAACCTACAATATGTGTTACGAGAAAAATCTTCAAGAAGATAAAGCCTATTAATACTATGGCGGGTGACCCTCAAATACTTTCCTCTCACGAACACTGAATGAACACCACTAGCTCGGGAATTAGCATAAAATTCCCTAACTATGTCCATATTCACCACAATTGAGGCTCTAGCATAATGAGACCACGACTGTCTGAATATCACACCCTGAAATCTCCTAGAAGGCTCCTGAAATGGTCGCTCAATCTGACTGATCTATTAGTAAAGCCATGATAAAAGTTTTCAGCAGAAGCATTAACAAAATGTGGACAAGTAGCTGGCTCAAAATCAATTACCATATCCTCATCAGCTGAAGAAGACGAAGAAGGAGAAGATGTGGTTCCAGGATCTTCACTAAAGATAGCATATTCAAAAGGGTTCTGGTGGAGAGAATAGAAATCCATGCTTTGAAAATGAAAAATTACTAGACAGGAAAGCAATATGAAGAAAAGAGTACTGAGTATGCAAAAAGAAGATGTGCAAACACATGTGAATGACAGGTCATAGCTGGATGTCCTTTCTTCTCAATAATGGAAAACCTCCAAACCAATCATGCATGAATGAACAACAATTCTTACCATCAGAGGTACCTTAGTTGTAAACATTGTAGACTCAGTGTACCCTCATGGATGGAAAATTGAAATTTTTCTCCCTGCTTCTATCAATAATGCCCAACATCCTTTTGAAACTCTACAAAAAATATAGCCAAGTGAATGTTATGAGATTGTGCCATAATTTGCTACTCAATACTACTCAAACTAGGATTAACAAAGAAAAGAAATCACAACAAATAAAACAAAGGAAGAAAATCAAGGTTGCCTCCCAGGAGCGCTTGGTTTTAGGTCACAGCCCGACCGTGCATCATAGCTCAATTTGAGATGATGGGATCATCTAAGTATAGCTCATGTGGATCTCGTGCCACATTAGTGCTATCCTTGTCCTGAGAAGTTAAGTATGGCTTTAGACGATGCCCATTCACTTTCCACACATTGCCATTCTTGTCATTCTTGATTTCAATTGTCCCATAAGGTTTCACATCAACCACTCTAAAAGGACCACTCCACCTTGATTTCAATTTGCCAGGAAACAATCGAAGTTTAGAGTTATAAAGCAATACCAATTGTACTGGAGCAAAGATCTTGGATTGAAGCTTTGCATCATGGATTCTTTTAGTCCTTTCCTGGTACAACTTTGCACTCATGTAAGCATTGAATCTGAATTCATCCAGTTTTTTCAACTCCAACATTCTTTTCGATTGAGCCGCAGACAGATTCATGTTCAAGGTTTGAATTGCCCAATACGCCTTATGTTCAAGTTCCACTAGCAAGTGACATTCTTTACCAAAAACCAATCGAAAAGGAGAAGCTCCAATTGGGGTTTTGTAAACTGTTCTGTATGCCCACAATGCATCATCTAGCTTCAAAGACCAATCCTTCCTCCCTGGATTTACCACTTTTTCAAGAAACCTCTTGATCTCCCGATTGGAAATTTCAGCTTGACCAGAAGTTTGTGGATGGTAAGCTGTTGAAACCTTGTGAGTAACACCATATCTGGCCAACAAAGATTCAAAGAGCTTGTTACAGAAATGAGTCCCTCCATCACTTATTATAGCCCTGGGTGCTCTAAACCTGTTAAAGATGTATTTCTTCAAGAAAGCAGTTACACTCTTGGCATCGTTATGAGCTAAAGCCACAGCTTCCACCCATTTAGAAACATAATCCACTGCCACCAGAATGTACTCCATACCTCTTGATTTAGGGAAATGCCCCATGAAATCAATCCCCCAGACATCAAAAATTTCTACTTCCAAGATGTTGTTCAAGGGCATCTCATTTCTGGAAGAGATGTTGCCAGTCCGTTGACATCGATCACATTTTCCAACCCAAATTCTGGCATCCATGAAGATATGTGGCCAATAGAACCCACATTGCAAGATTTTGAAGCCTGTCCTAGTTGATCCAAAATGACCACCACAGGGTCCTTCATGGCATGCTTTTAAGATGTCCTCCTTTTCTTCTTTCTTGACACACTTTCTTATCACTTGATCACTGCAGATTTTATATAAAGACTTGTCTTCCCAAAAGTAGTATTTAGCATCACTTCGCAATCTTTTCTTCTGATCACTGGAATAATAAGATGGAATCTGGCCAGCAACCACAAAATTGGCAATCTCAGCGTACCAAGGCAGTGTATGTTCACCTACTTTGAATACCTGCTCATCAGGGAAGTGCTCCTTAACCGAAATGTCAGGTGAATCTTGCTCTTGATATTCCAATCTTGACAAGTGATCTGCCACAACATTTTCTGAACCTTTCATATCTTTAATCTCCACATCGAATTCCTGGAGCAACAAAACCCATCTAATCAAACGTGGTTTTGCTTCCTTCTTTGCAAGCAGATACTTCAATGCGGCATGGTCAGTATGAATAATAACCTTTGACCCCAAAAGGTAAGCACGGAATTTATCAAATGCGAAGACTACTGCTAGCATTTCCTTTTCCGTAGTTGTATAATTCATTTGGGCCTCATTCATTAGCCTGCTAGCATAATAGATAGTGTGAAACACTTTGTCCCTTCTCTGGCCTAAGACAGCCCCTAAGGCATAATCACTGGCATCGCACATAATTTCAAAGGGTTCGCCCCAATGGGGAATGACTATCACGGGGGCTTCCACCAATTTCGTTTTCAAAGTTTCAAATGCCTCAACACATTCTGTTCCAAACTCAAACTTAACATCTTTTTCTAAGAGACTGCACAAGGGTCTGGCTATCTTTGAAAAATCCTTAATAAACATTCTATAAAACCCAGCATGTCCAAGAAAGCTTCTGATACCCTTAACATTGGTCGGTGGAGGAAGTTTTGCAATGACATCTACCTTAGCTCGATCCACCTCCATCCCAGCATGAGAAATTTTATGGCCTAACACAATTCCTTCTTGAAGCATGAATTGACATTTTTCCCAGTTCAATACCAGGTTCGTTTCTTCACACCTCTTCAAAACTTTTGCCAAGTTCTCCAAACAACCATCAAATGTCATACCAAAGACAGAAAAATCATCCATGAATATTTCAATTATTGATTCCACCATATCGTGGAATATTGCCATCATGCACCTCTGAAAGGTAGCTGGGGCGTTGCAAAGACCAAATGGCATTCTTTTATAAGCAAATGTGCCAAAAGGGCAAGTGAAAGTTGTCTTATCCTGGTCCTTGGGATCAATTGCAATCTGATTATACCCAAAATATCCATCCAGAAAACAGTAGAAGAGGTAGCCAGCAATTCTATCCAACAATTGTTCCAAGAATGGGAGAGGGAAATGGTCCTTTCTAGTTGCCTTATTTAGCTTCCTATAATCCATGCAAACTCGCCAAGCATTTACCACTCTTGTTGCCAGGAGTTCATTAGCCTCATTTTTTATAACCGTCACCCCTCCTTTCTTAGGGACGTACTGGACTGGACTAACCCACTCGCTGTCTGAAATTGGAAAAATAATCCCAAAGTCAAGCAATTTGATAACCTCTTTCTTCACAACTTCCATCATCTGGGGATTTAATCTTCTCTGTCTATCCCGTACTGGCACAGCATTTTCCAAATAACAACATTCAATGAAATCTTCAATTTCAGCAAGAATTCTCTTATCCTCATCATCTAAAACAAGTTCATCAAAAACATCCTCATAAACACTTAACTCATCAACAATAGAAAAATCATGCATGTTGTTCACATTACTCAAAGAAGAACATGTTATAGCTTTGATAGCAAAACAAGACTCCATATTTAGAGGTTGCTTCATAGCATAGTTTACATCAAAAACCACTTCTTCATTGTTAATCCTAAACGTGACTGTCTTGTTTTTCACACCAATCAAAGCATCACCAGTGGCTAGAAAAGGTATACCAAAAATGAGAAGAACCTCAGGGTCCTCTTCCATATCAAGTATAATGAAATCAACAGGCAAGGTAAATTTATCAATTCTTACCAACACATCCTCCACCAAGCCAGTAGGAGTCACCAAGGATCTGTCTGCCAACTGTAGTGTCACGGCAACTGGTCGAATCCTTCCACTCAAACCCACATTTATTGCAATGGACAATGGCATCAAGTTGATTCCAGCTCCAAGGTCACAGAGAGCCTTTGCAAAATATCTGGTTCCAATCTTACAAGGTATGGTACAGCTACCTGGATCCTTAAGCATTGGAGGTAATTTGTGAACCATCCATGCTTGACTGCATTGTGATAGCATCATTGGAACTTCACATCTCAAGATTTGCTCCTTGTTTGAAATGAGATCCTTTAAATATTTAGCATATTTAGGCATGGCTGTAACCAAATCCAACAAAGGAACATTGACATTCACTTGTTTGATCATATCCACGAAACGATTGAATTGAGGTCCCTTCTTAGCTGGAGGTTTCTTCCTTTCTGGAAATGGAGCTTGTGGAGCATAATCTGGGAAGTTGTAAGGATTGGAATTTTTTGTGATTTCATTTCCCAACCTTGCTGGTATTTCCTTCTTCTCAGACTTATTTTCTTCTTGCTCACCATTCTTCTCAAGTTCCACCTCTATTTCAACTTCATCTTTTTGGTCCTCTTCTACATCATCACCCTTCTCTTCTACATGTTTGCTTCCAGGCAACAATTTTCCGCTCCTCAAAGTAATAGCATTGCATGCTTCTCTCCCCTTGGGATTTGGTACTGTGTCACTAGGAAGAGCTCCTTTTGGCCTCTGGTGTACAGCATTAGCAAGCTGACCAAGTTGCATCTCGATATTCTTCAAAGTGGCTTCGTGATGCTTCACAGTGGACTCCAAACCTCCAAATCTCTGTTCGTTCTTATCCATCTTTTCCATCAGCTTTTGAAACATATCCTCCACATTTGGCTTCTTTTTTTCTGATGTGCTAGCCTGATTATCAAAACCAGGAGGTGGTTGATTCATGGCTCTCCTTGAGTCACTACCTTGATAGTAATTTCCTCCTTGGTTCTGCTGTTGATTCCAGTTGCCTTGGTTTCCACCATATTGTCGGTTGCCTCCATTATAATTGCCCCCAGAATAGTTCCCACCATATTGGGGTTTGTTACTGTAATTGTTCACAAACTGAATGGATTCAGTAGTGATTGCACATTCATCCGTGTGGTGTTCTCCATTGCATAGTCCACATGAAAGTACTGGGGCTTTTGTTTGAGTAGCCTTTAAAGTCTGCACCTGCTTGGCCAATACTTCAAACTTAGCATTAAGTGAAGTCTCCTCATCCACATCAAGAACTCCTCTCTGTCTCCTGACAAGTGGCTTTCTAGTCTCTGGAAAAAGGTATTCATCTTCAGCTATCTGGTTAAAAAGTTCACGCACTTCAGTCACAGATTTGTCTTTAAGTGCTCCATTAGCACAAGCTTTAACCATTAAAGATGATTCAGGAGTTAGGCCTTTGAAGAAAGTATTTAGCTCCCTAATTTCGCCCAAGTCATCATTGGGGCATTGCCTAATCAAATCATTAAATCTCTCCCAAGCTTCTCGAAATGACTCACTGTCTTGTTGTTGGAAGTTCATAATTTCCAATCTTCTCTTTTCAAGCTTAGCTGGAGGGAAGTACTTAGACAAGAACCTTTTCTGTAGATCATCAAATGACATTCCAGCATTTGCTCCCCCAATACTCTTGAACCAATGTTTAGCCTTTCCACGCAGAGATAATGGGAACAAAATTCTGTGAACCTCACCCCTGTCAACTCTTGGCAATTTAAAAGTGCTACATAACCCTAGAAACCAATCAAGATGATCATTAGGATCCTCGTTGTCAAGACCTTGGAAGAATTGGCCCTGGGTAATCATCGAGACTATTTGTGGATAAATGTGGTAACTTTCCACATCGATGTCCTGGTGACCAAATCGATTGTCAAAATTTACTGCATAATGGTCCCCGAACCTGGGTGCTTGTACTACTTGTGCAGCCATAGCTCTTTGCTTTGCTTGATTCCTTAGAGTTCTTTCCAATTCAAGGTTCAATTCAAATTCAGGTTTTCCTCTAGATCTTACAGACCTGGGCATACACAAACAGGAACAGCAAATGATATCAAGAGATCAACCGGATCAATCTATCAACCAGACCAATACAAGATGGTAAAAGCAACAGAATCAGAACCGTAATGAAACAAGGTAACTAAATCAAAACAATAACACACACAATCTAAGAACAGAACAACACAGTCAACAAATTCCAGAACTGATTGCCTTCCCCGGCAACGGCGCGCCAAAAATTGACAGTTTAAAGTCGTATCAGCTCAATTTTACCCTAAACACTAATGTAGAAGTGTAAGTAGGGATCGTAATCCACAGGGAAGGCTTAGGTCAAGAAAATTGAACAAAATTGTTCTCAAAGTCTTAGTCTCGAAATTTAAGTACTAGAAAAAGGAAAATTCAACACAAAAGAATGAAAACAAAGATGCAAAATATAGCAATAAGCAAGGATGAAACAAATATATCAGGATTCTTGTATTGGATGAACACAGGCTTAGTAAATTTATGCTATGCAATCAGTAAACGATTAAATGCAATGGAGACCTAAATTGCCTAGAAGTCCAAGCTGCGGCCAGCATGGCGACCACACTACTGCTTGTACCCCACATCACCATCCTCTCCCATGGCGAGGTCTGAGAATGGTGGTATAAGCTCAGCAAAGTCTCAACTTCCCAAGTTAACTACTCTAACATGCAAAGTCCTAAGAACTCCCATGGCGAGGTCCATCCTAGGGTTTACCTATCATCGATGTTAACACAGAAAGCTTCTTTAACACTTTTCTTAATGTTCAATTCATTAACACTTCCTATGGCGAGGCTTGAGTCTCAGAATTGATTTGATTACAGAAAACGAGTGCAAAGACTTAAACAATCACAATTTAGTTCTCAATTCATGCAACTTCACTAACTTTGATGAATCACTCCTCAATTTAGCATGTCGACCACAATTGAAGCTTGATCCATTCAAAACTAGCTAGGAATTATGAAGTTCAACATATGTTTATGATCAATTTAAATGATTTCAATACTCAACAATTAGATCAATTGCATAGCATACAATCCACTAAAACACGTATTCATCCATTGAGAATCCTAAGATATCGTAGATTTAGCCAGAAAACATCTTTCTCATTTCAAAATCAACAAATTCCAACATTGATAAGCTCATTCTCACTTAATTGGAAGAATTTACCGATTAAATCGAGAGAATTGTCGATTCCTTTGTCAATTGAGAATAAGAAAGAAGAATCCAGTCCAAATTCACAATCGGAGTTGAGATCAGAGAAGAAATGTTTCGTGAGAGAAAGTAGATCTCCAGAGAGAAAATGAGAATTCCCGCTCTTTTAAAGTCAAAAGGCAGTTACAATATTGAAAATGTGAGTAGTGAATCATCATTTACATATTAGCTACCTTCCCTATATATAGAGTTGGGAAAACGTAACTAATACGCAACGTAGAATATATCAAATATTACAAAAGTGTCCTTAAGGGAAGGAACTGAAAATCAGCCAAAAATGTCAAAAATTCCAAGTTTGAGAAAGTATTCAACACTCCAGCGCCTTTGGTGTTAATTTCCAGCGCCTTCATCGACCTCAGCATCCTACATCGCGCCTTCAGGCAAAGGTTCGCGAGCCTTTGCTGCTCAAGACCCAGGTGAAGAAATCAGAATTACACCACGCCTTCAAGCCTTAACGGATCGCGCCTTCAGCAACTCAGCGAGCATTCAAGAATCCAGCGCTTTGAAATTCACGCCTTTCCGCCAAAGCAAATCGCGCCTTCATCAACCTGGAATTTCAGAAAATCAGTAGTTCAACACTTAGCCAATTTTTTTAGAAACTCAAACACAAAGTATTTCATGGCAGCAACTTCCCACCAATATTTGATCATGATACACTGTGAATTAAGGAAAACTTAAAACATGAAAGTTGTAACACCATGTCTTAGCTATCCATAGCCATCAAAATAACCCAATTTGGAGCTAAAACGAGAATGTTATGACCAAACAACTAAAGTGTGAAAAAGCTTAAAGTCCTATGAAACACACTCAACACTTTGCCATTTTTTTCACAACTCCTCCAACAATTTAGCCTACGACATGAATTTCATGTTCCATAATTGGCCCACGACATGTCTTAGGCCAAACCTTCATGTCCACATTTTTGCCCACGACATGAATTCAACTCCTCAAGAATGGCCTACGACATGTCGTAGGCCATTTTTTGTCTTCTTGAGTTTGGCCCACGACATGTCGTAGGCCAAATCCTTCTTGTTCTCGGCTGCTTAGCTCTTCTTATACCAAGTTGTGTGCATTGGTTTGTGAAGTTCATTTTGCAACATGAGTGGTGTGCCAAGGTGCAAATGTGTGACATGAGTTTCATGGCAAAGTTATGGCAAGACTAATGCATAAGTGTTGTGCATAAGTGTTGTCAAGTTGGCATGGTTTAGCAAGATTGATTGGCAATGCTTGGCAAGTTCTTGGCAAGGTCATGACACAATGGTTTTGGTACATTGGTTTGGCAAAGCCCGTCAAGGTCTTGGCAAGGATTTGGCACAATGGTTGGCCGAATTGGCAACAAATATTGGCAAAGTATCCATTCCAACACAACACCCTACTTTCATGCCAAATAAGTGGGTCTTAGCCTCTGATTCTGACTTCGTGGTGAACTTAAAAGTTCTAGATCTTCCTCTTAGCTTTCCAACGGTGTAAGAAACAACACCATTGGATGCCTAAAACACAAGTTATCATCAAAACACCAAATTGTGGCAGGCTAATAAAACCCTAAAAAAAACCTAAAACCCTAATGAATGGTATTCCGAAAATAAACTCACATTTCATAGTCTTGCACACACAATTAGAAACTAGTTACAACATAAGAAATGTAGTGCATTCAAAGAGCTTTTCAGAACACCAAAGAACTCACCAATTGGATTAGTATTGAAAGAGATACACGCAAATGAAGTTCACTCTCAAACCTGCCAAAACCCTAATTATGCCAATTGTGCATTTTCGGTTCCTCCACTTTCCTTAACACTTTTAACTCCATTTTCCACCATTGTTTTTACTATCTTTTCACCATTTCAACATTACCAATTAACACAACACATATATGCATAAAAACATCTAAAACACCACACATTTGCACTAACACAAGTCAAAGTCCAAGAATTTAAGCACATTTTAGGGTTTTCTTCAAAACTCTCACTCACCATTCTAGCTCTTTCTAACTCTCCTCTTATCATTTAGCATCAAACACACATTTACCTCATTTTAACAACCTTTGTGATCTTTTTTCACCATTTTAGCACATCAAGTTGCGAACCACATAAATGCACAAAATAGCACATTTCACCACATAAATGTATACAATTCCAGCCAAAAGCTAAGTGAATTAGTCTATACAAGTAGGTATAAAACCTACTTATCAGGAAAGTTCCCTATTTTCTAGTAGATGTTTGGCTATTAACCCACATCGGAAAAATACCAAACATTGAGTCTTTTTGTAGCCTATAAAAAGGAAATCCCTTAGATGTTTTTAATAGATGTTGAAATTTAAGAAATTTAGCTTTGCTAAAGTGTTTGTGCAGCCCTAAAAAGTTGTGAAACAAAACGTGAATAATTCTTCTAAGTTTAGTAGAATTTTCATAAGAATCGTGAACCTAGAAGCTAAGACCTTTAGGTGAACTTACAAGTTCTTGATTCAAAGAACAAGCCAAACTGATTTGTTTAGCTTATGAATTTTCATAGGTTGGCCGAATCCTTTTGACTTATACGTGGGGGTTTGATTACTTCATATCAAATCTTTTCGTGTCAATATCTTTTGTTTTCTTGTTTGTTAATTCCGCACCATTGTTGAGTCTTGTTCTTGCTCGTGGATTTTGGTAAGCAATGATCCAAAAGAAGTGGATTTCGAGTGGTCTAAGGTGTTGCACTGTGATCATTCATATCTGCGGTTAACTACTTTAGTTTGTCCACCAGTTTGTGGATGTGCAATAGTAGAAAACAACAATTTAGTGCCTAACTTATTCCATAAAGTTCGCAAAAAATGAGACAAGAATTTAACAACCCTATCACTAACAATACTCTGTGGAATGCCATGTAATCTAACAACTTCCTTAAAGAACAAGTCAGCAATATGTGTAGCATCATTAGTTTTGGAACATGCAATAAAATGTGCCATTTTACTAAATCGATCAACAATTACAAATATGGTATCTTTACCATTGTGTGACCTAGGTAATCCAAGTACAAAATCCGTTGAAATATCAACCCAATGATGACTAGGAACAGGCAAAGGTGTGTACAAACCATAAGGCATTATTTTTTATTTTGCTTGCTTACATAAAATGCATTTATCACAAACACTTTTTACATCTTTAATCATGTTAGGCCAATAAAAGTGTTCATTCAAAATAGCAAGTGTCTTAGTAATGCCAAAATGCCCCATTAACCCTCCCCCATGGGTTTCCTTAACAAGTAAATTACGAATGGAACAAGAGGGTATGCATAATTTATCCTTTTTAAACAAGAATCCATCATACACATAAAAATCTCCATTCGGCTTTGTTAAACTTTGATCATAGGTGGCGGAAAAATCATGATCATTTTTATACAAAGCTTTAATCAAATCAAAATCAAGTAACTTAGCATGCAAATAGGTAAATAACGTGTATTTCCTAGATGATGCATCGGCGACAACATTGTCTTTACCAGATTTGTATTTAATCACATATGGAAAAGATTCAATAAATTCTAACCATTTAGCATGCCTTTTATTCAATTTACCTTCAGTTTTAAAAAATTTAAGGCTTTTATGATCAGAATGAATAATGAATTCTTTAGGCCATAAATAATGTTGCCAAACCTGTAATGATCTTACCAAAGCATATAACTCCTTGTCATAAGTTGCATACTTCAAGGCTGCCCCATTAAGCTTTTCACTAAAATAAGCCACGGGTCTTTATTCCTGCATCAAAACAGCACCAATACCAATCCCGGAGGCATCACAGTGTATCTCAAAAGCTTTATGAAAATTCGGCAAAGCAAGAAGAGGGGCGTGAGTCAACATGTATTTCAATGTGTTAAAAGCTATTTCATGTTCATCTTTCCATTCAAAAGTGATATTTTTTTAACAAGTTCATTTAAATGTGCAGCTATAGAACTAAAGTCTTTAACAAACCTCCTATAAAAACTTGCTAAACCATGAATACTTCTAACATCACTAGCATTCTTAGGTCTCAGCCAATCCATGATTGCCTTGACTTTTGACTTATCAACAGAAATTCCTTGAGAACAAACAACATAACCCAAAAAGATAATTGATTCTATGCAAAAAGAACACTTTTTAAGGTTAGAGTATAATTTGTTCTCACGCAAAACAACAAACATTTGTTTAAAATGATCAACATATTCATCAAGTGATTTTCATAGGGTGTGTGTGTGTGTGCGGGCGCCCATGGGGTAGAGTGTGTGTGTGTTGTGTTTGTGCTGTGCGGGTGGGGTTGGTGTGGTGCGTGACCAAGTGTGTTTCATAGCTCAAAAATGATTACTTTCATAACAAAAAATGCTACACTTAGCCAATTCTCAACTCTTCATCGGATTGTACCATTTCAACACATACTTGTTCATCCATCATAATTTTTACAAAGAATTTACACAAAAGATCAAACAAGTGAGACGAATAAGTCGGTACAAACCCGACTTATCACATAGCGAGGCCTGAATCTCAGAAATGAACATGTAAATCAAGTGAAAAGACACATTTATCATACTCCATGTTCTCATTTCATGCATTCTTACTCATATTGGTGAATTAAGGTTCAATTCAGCATGGCGACCGCAATTAAATCTCAATTCAACAACACCAATTCAAATTCATGAAACTTAACAAATTTCATAGTGCAAAACAAGCATGATCTGAATCCTTTTTAGATTACGTAAATTGCACAGCACAAAATCATCTAAATCAAGCTTTCATCCTTCACAACCCTAGAACATCGTACAATGTAGCCATGGAACTCCATTACCATTTCACAATCTTCAGCAAGCAATACCAAGCAAATCATATTCATCAAATAGAAAGAGATTACCAAATGATATGCTTCATTTGCTTCCAATTCACAAGGAATTGGTAATTGCTTCCTTAATTGAGTAAAAACTTGTAAAGATCAGAGCAATTCCTTGATCAGAAATGGAATCGGAGCCCAAAGTCTAGAGAGAGAAAGTAGATCTCACAATTAATTCTCGCTCTCTAGCTCTCAAAAGTCTATTACAAAATGTAAAATCTATCTAATAAATAATGGTCCAGGGTTCTCCTTTTACACATTAGCTACATCTCATATATATAGAGCTAAAAAAATGTAACTAATACGCAACCGTAAAATATCTAAAGTATTACAAAAGTGTCCTTGAATGGAATGACTAAAAAAACAGCCTAAATTGCAAAGATTCGAAGTTAAAGAACATTGCTCAGCATCCCAGCGCCTTCAACATTCCAGAATCGCGCCTCCTCATCAGCTTCCACGCCTTTGCGCCTTCCGTGGTCACGCTTTCACTGCTCGGAATCCAGGCTGAAGAATCAGAGTTACGCCGCGCCTTCAATCCTGCGTACCGCACGCTTTCAGCATCTCCATGATTCTCCAAGCAATCCAGCTTTCTAGAAATCGCGCCTTCCATCCTCGTAGCTCCACGCCTACGGTTGCTCTCTGAGTTATGAAAATTCAGAACTCCAACACTTAGACAAAATTCTGGAAACAAAAATGAAGAACACGCAGGCTTCTTCTATTTTCTTCAACAATGGTCTGCGACTTTGTGCCATGGAGCTTCACGCTTTCAACCACCTGCTGCAACTTGAGAACATGAAACAACACTTAGTCGATTTTTAAGCAAGCAAACCACACCAATTTGCCCATGAGACCTCGTGGGCAAAATTTTTCACTTCGGTTTTTCCTCCACGAGATCTCGTGGAGCAATTTTTGCTACTTTTCGTTTTCTCCACGAGACCTCGTGGAGAAATTTTTTGTGTTTCTGTTTTCTCCACGAGACCTTGTGGAGAAATTTTTGGCATATTTTCTTTCTCCACGAGATCTCGTGGGCAAAATATGCTTGGATGCCCATTTTGATTCCCATGCCGAGATGTGTGTTTGAGTATAAGGTTTATTGTGCAAACAAGGTGTGTGTGATGTGAGTCGGTGAGACAAGTGAAAGGAGTGTTTGTGGTGCAAATGTGTTGATGGTCTAGTGATGCCGAATGACTGTGATGTTTGTGTGAAGTTTGGGCCAAGATGATACCGGCGTGAGTGGTGCCAAGTGCTTGGTGAGTTCATGCATGGAATGCGTGGATGAATGCCTATGTGGTGGTGCAAGATGTAGTGCAGTTGTGCTGTGAAATGCCCAAATGTGTGCTGAAGTGTACAAATGTTGCCAAATGTGTGTCGTGGATGCTTGGCAAGATGAGTGCATGTGTGTGGCAAGAATGTGCAAATGTTACCAATGTGCAAGTGGTTCGTGTGTTGTGTATGCTTAAGTAGTGTTCATGACTAAACTAAGTGGTGTGCAAGTGAATGCCAATGAAACGTGCCAAGGTGATGAATTGTGTGATGATATTGTGGCAAGGTAAGTGCATTGTGGTGGCAAGGTGTGTGGCACGGCTTTTTGGCCAGATTTGGCAAGGCTTGGCAAGGTATGTTGGCCAGATTTGGCAAGGCTTGGCAAAGTGTGTCAAGGTTGGCAAGGTGTTGGCAAAGTGTTGGCAAAGTGTTGATTCCAGCACAAAACCCTCCTTCCATGCCAAGTAAGTGTGTCTTAGCCTCTGATTCAGACTTGATGGTGAACTTAAGAGTTCTAGATCTCCCTCTTGTCTTTCCAAAGGTTTAAGAATCAACATCATTGGGTGCCTGTAGCTCAAGTTAGACACGTCGTACCAAACTGTGGCAACAACCCAAACATGAAAAACCTGAACGTAGCAATCGTAAAGAAGCTCTTGTTTCTAATGCTTTCACACAGAATTGGGAAACAGTTAAAACACAAGAAGTGTAGTACACTCAAAGAGATTTCCAGAACATGCAAGATCTCATCAATTGGTTAAGAATTAAGGAAGTTATGCTCAAATGACGTTCACTAACTGAATCTGCCCAAAACCCTAAATCAAGCCTACCAAGCTCATTTCGGTTTCATTCACCTTCCTAGTTGTTTTGACCTCTCAACCTTGCCAATTAGCATCAAACACACAATTGCCTAAGTTCATCATCATTTCTGGCCTTTTTTAACCATTTAAGCTCCTCAAGTTACATATCACATTAATGCCCATATTAGCACATAATCTCACATAAATGTATGAAATACAAGTCAAAAAGCTAAGTTAAATAAGATATATATAAGTTGGTATAAAACCCACTTATCAAATTCCCCCACACTTGAACTCTTGCTTGTCCTCAAGCAAAGACACAAATTATCATTTAAACTCAATCACATAACACATCCCACACACACACCATGCTTTCCTTTCTACTTCAACTCAACCCACACTAGCTTGCCCCCAAGCAAAAATGCTCTCTCTAAATGTTTTTATCACCCATTTCTCTGGCACCTTGTTCACTCACTCACAATAGCCATATCCAAGTTCATCAAAACATTTCCACACAAGAACTTATATTAATGTTTCTGGCACCTTGTTCTCAGATTTCAGTACAAATTATCAACTAAGGCACGATGAATAAAGACCAAAATGTCACACGTGCAAGTGTGTGCTGAGGAATGTGAAACTTCATCTATTCCCTCGCTATACACCATCCAATTATCTCACAACCATTCAATACATGTCAATCTCCTTATCCACTCTTATGAACATGCAACTCACAAGATCAATGGTCCTATGCGTACTTTAGTACTCTATGAGACATTGCCCTTTTTCGGCACAAGGATCACAATGGTGCTGCACATTGGTGCTTATTCGTTAACTTGAACACATTTATGGCCTAAAAATAAAGCCTGGGTTTTATTGTTGTTTTCTCCATTCATTGCTTGCCAGGTTCTTATGGCTTTTTCCTTCCCAGTTGCCAAAGACTTTTTCTCCATATCCTTTCTTATGCATGCACATGCTCATAAGAGTCCCAATCATGACTAAACATGCACGAATACTGGAGACACCAGGTAAATGCATAGCAGAAAGAACAAATTCCATACACATTACCTCCTATGTCAATTGGTTTTTATGTGGCATATCTATCTTACCTTAACATCGGGCTTTAGCCAGCAAAATGTACCAATTTCTTCAACTTATTACCAGAAACAAAAATTTTCACATGCAAGAGCACAAAGATTAAAGTGATGAACTTGGAATAAGCCATAGTGAACTAGGAACAAGTTCCAAATACATGAATGATATCAACTTTCTAGTCCACTCACTCTTTAGCATCTAAGCTTCTCAAAAGTTCAACACACAAGTTGTTTGGCTCTTTAAATGCACTCAACATAAACTTTGCACAACTTGGCTTCACAACACATCACCCAACACAACTTATGTTCAACACCATCACTTATTCACAAAATTTTCGAAAGTTTAAAATTTGCACAAAATTGTTTTAAAATTTGCACACAATTGAAAACACCACCAAAAATTGAAAAACACCACATAAACTTAGTCAAATATGCACAAGATCAACGTAACACAGCACAACTTAAACGTAACATACTTTGCATCACATAGCACAAAATAACTTTTCATGACAAAGAGTAAGCAAATAAAGTCCAAGAGACACCAATCATAGCAAACATTCTGATAGACTAAAGTCGTATCAGCTCAATTTTACCCTAAACTACTAATGTAGTAGTAGTGAGAGGGATCGTATCCACAGGGAAGGGGATGGTTCAAGAACTCAGAATTTGCTCTCAGATTGTCACGAAAGAAACAAAACTAGACACTAACTAGTAAAGAATCAAATGCAACAAATAGAGTGTAAAAATAGGAAGAGAGTGGATGCTCTAGAGTATTTCCACCAGTTGAATGCACATTAGGCCATGACTGCAATGCTCTTGACACACAAGTAAAACAATGAGGAGATCTCTATTGCCCAGGAGGCTAGCTAACACTTAGCATGGCGACCACAGTGTTTTCTATACTCCTTAACATTCCACTTTTCCCATGGCGAGGCCTAAGTGGAACGGATTCAACCCGCAATGCCTCAACTCTCCAAAGTTAGCAAGTCTAACATGCAATTCCCAGGAACTCCCATGGCCAGGCCCGACCTAGGTATGAATGCCTTCGTTGCTATCTCAAAGAGTTTCTTCAACTCTCTTTCCTAAAGTTTCATTCCTTCGAAGTTTCCCATGGCGAGGCCTAAATCTCAGTAATGAATTGATCGGCTAAGACAAGTGTAAAGACTCAGGAGATCACTTTCAAGTTCTCATCTCACGCAATTCTCACAGATATTGGTAAAATCTCACTTCAATCAGCATGGCGACCACAATCAAAGTTCAAATTCATTCAATAAAGTGTAAATTCATGAAACTCACAAGATTAATCATTAAAATCACATATGATTTCATCCTTAAGAATTATGTCAATTGCGATAGCATTGCATAGTCTATTATACATTTAACAGGTTGAAACTCTAGAACATGAGAGATCTAGCCATAGAACTTCATTACCAATTCACGATCAAACAATTTGGAACTTGAAAACAAATTCATTTTCAATAATGGAAGAGTTTACCAATTGAATTCTTCCAAAAGCTTCCTTAATTGATATGAGAATTACAATGATCGGAGCAAATCTTTGATCGGAATAGAAAATGGAGCTCAAAAGCTAGAGAGAGAAACTAGAGAGAGAAAGTAGATCTTCAAAATGAATTCCCGCTCTCCAGCTCTCAAAAGTTTGTTACCAAAATCAAAACCTAACTAATGGAATGAAAAATAATCTCCGGGATCTCAAGTCTCCAATCCCCCTATTTTACATTAGCTACATCTCCTATATATAGAAGAGTAGAACTGTAACTAATACGCTAACTAAAAATATCTAAAGATATTACAAAAGTGTCCTTGAAAGGAAGAACCAAAATCAGCCCAAAAAAATGTGAAAATTCCAAGTTTGAAGAAAAGTTCAGCATTCCCGCGCCTTCAAGCCAACAGTTGTGCGCCTTCAGTTCATTTCCCACTCCTTCAGGCTTAAGCATTTCACGCCTTCGTTGCTCAGACTCCAGGTGAGAAAAATCAGAGCACTTCCAGGCCTTCAAGCCTAAGGAAATCACGCCTTCAACAACCTCGCGAGCTTCCAAGCAGAACAATCTTCAGGAAATCACGCCTTCCTGCCACCGAGATTCACGCCTTCAGCTGCCTGGAAATTCAGAAACCCAAAGCTTCAACACTTAGCCATTTTTCCAGCAAATCCATTAACATCACAAAACTGGCAGCAACTTCTAGCCCGATTTCGACCACGATACATCGTGAATTTGGAAAACCGTAAAAGACCAAAGTTATAGCCCTATGTGTTAGCTTTCCACAGCCTTTTGAATCATCCAATTCGGACTTCGGAAAAGAACGTTATGGCCGAAATACTAAAGTGTGGCAGAGAGAAGTTTCAGCTCCACGAAGCTTGGCCAACTTTTGACGAAGTCTCGCCAATTTTGACGAAGTCTCGCCAATTTTGACGAAGTCTCGCCAATTTTTATCATGTGTGAAGTGCTGTGGAAGAGATTATGTACAAAGTGAGAATGCAAAAGTGATTTCAAACACAAACATCAAACTTATTGGAATGCTCAAGTTGTTCAAGTATTCAGCAATCTCCCAACCTAAATTCGAATATGCTGCTGTAGGAATTTGAGAAAACTTGAAGCATGAAAGTTATAGCCCCAAATCTTAGATTTCTACAACTTTTTGAATCACTCAAATCGGAGCTAAGACGAAAACGTTATGCCCAAAATGGTGAAGTGTGGTCAAGCTGTGCGAGTGTGTGCGAGTGAGCGCGCGACGAAGTGAACTTCGTCGCATGCATGTGTGCGGCGAGGTGGACTTCGTCGTGCGTGTGCGTGCGGCGTCGTGCAGCAATGGCCGTGCATGTGTGTGCGACGAAGTGCACTTCGTCGCATGCATGTGTGCAAGAGAGTGTGTGCTTGTGCGCGATGCCACCATTTCAGAACCAACAAACAACTTCCAAGCAAAATTCGTGTGTCTTAACATCTGAATTGGACTTTGTGGGAAACATAAAAGTTTTAGCTCTTTCGCTTGGCTTTCGATTGGTTCAAGAATCAGCATCATTGGAGGTCTGTAGCTCAAGATATACCAATTCTACCAAAATGTGGCAATATGAACTCAAATGTAAAAACCTAGAGTAGCAATTAGACAGACGCCCCCGTTTCTCATACTTGCACACAGAATTAGAGAAAAGTTAAAACTTAATAAATTCAATACACTCAAAGATCTTTCCATAACATCCAAGATCTCCTCATTTGGACTAGTATTGAGAGAGTTATGCTCAAAACCAGTTGCACCAACAAAGCTGCCAAAACCCTAATTTGGCCAAATATGCATTTTCGGTTCCTCCATTTGCTTTTTGACAATTTTCACTTCAATTATCACCATTTTTTTGCTCTTTTTGCACCATTTGATCATTTTCATATTGCACACATATAAATGCCTAAAACCTTTCAAAACATCACATATGCACATAAAACACACAACAAAAGCCAAGTATTTTAACACATATTAGTTGGTATAAAACCAACTTATCACATTCCCTCCCCCACACTTAAAACCTACATTGTCCCCAATGTAGAGTAAAAGATAGGTTTAGGAGCTCCCTGGTAGAGATATGTCATGAATTCCAATGTTTGCTTGGTGAAGTGTCTTTGTCCACAGTTCCTCGTGTTGCATGAAAGCTTTCCTGTACATGGTGAAACCAAGCTTATTAGAAATCACTCAGCCAAGCACCCAACATATTGATGGAAGGCAGGCAAGACATGGAGGAACATGCAAGCAAAGTGTCACACCAAGACTATGGGTCATGGTGGTGTAAAATTATACAACTATTAACACTAAATGGCACATGCACAATCATGCTTGAAATGTAAGACAAAGTGATCATGTGCATTGTGGGAGTGGGTGATGGCATCACTCCCCCACACTTAGCTTCTTGTGAGCATGGCCAATTTCCCTTGCAACTTCCTTCAGGGATGCCTACATCATGAGTGGCCTTGGTGAGTATAAGCAAAGATGCAAACTAACAAAACAAGTAGAAAACCAAAAACTAAAGAAAAGGTAAAGGTCAAGAAGAAGTTATGGGTTTTGTAGTCTCCAGCTAGACTTTATTTATGTAACTTTCTTCTTCAAGAATCGGAATAACCCTCTCTGTGCCAGAAAAATGATATTTCATAAGAATTCATTATCCTCCTGTAGGGCACTTGAAGAATAAGTCCAATGAAGTGCTTAAGCTCATGCATATGGGGAGCAATCTCTACAAATTTAACTTTGAATCACTGAGGCTCCCCCATTGTAGGCACCTCTTTTATTTCTTCTACCATTGGAATCACATCATCCACCACACTAACCATTTCAATCCTGCAAGGCTCAACCAAGGGTTCTACATCCATGGTCTCAACAAAACCATCACTAAGTTCAAAAATGGATGCATCAACAAAGCAAGTTTCCACAATGTTAGCTATGTCATTAAAAATTGGCACATCTTCATCATCTAGGCTAACATGGGGAATTTCTAAAGTCACTTCTTTGTTAACAACACAGGAAGTATTATCATCAATTAACAAGAGCATCTCATTTCGCACTTCTTGTGAATCACCATTTAGACACCTAAATTCATTGACCATTTCAAAAATTGGTGCCTCAACAAGAGTTTCAAACAATGTGTTAACACTCTCATTCACAAATGCAACATTTTCTTCCTTTATGATATCACGTTGATCCTCAAGAAGTGTTTCTATATAATTCACAAAGCTTTCAAGAGGAGAAGCAACTAAAGAAAGGCAATCAACATCATTTGAATCATTGAATTCCATGAAATTAATGCAAGGCTCAGCTTTAGATATACTTTCCAGCTTAGTAACATGGCAACTTAGAACAATTGGGTCATCACTATCAAGATCACTAAAGAAGCCATTATCCTAAACATCGAAATGCACATATTCATGCACAAAAGAATCAGCAACATAACACTCATGCATACCATTCCCAAAACTTGTAGACTCCACCACCCTTATACACTTTAAGCCACAATCAACATTAGCATGCATATCAAAATGATTGTCCTCAGGCGTTGGTGTTTTAGTGAAAAGAGAGGTACCTTCTGAGTTGTATTGGGCATCTAGATATGGTGCCTCAATTTGTTCCCACAGGTTGCTAATTAACTCATTGATTCGATCAAGTCTTTGTTGTCGTCCTTGAAGCTCCTCTTCCAGTTGAGCCAACCTTGTTTCACTTCTATCAAATCTCTCCAAAACTTGAGACAACATGTTTTCCAATTTTGCCTCTTCTCTGAGATAACACTCATTGCTTGGTTGTTGATTATGCCATTGCTCTCTCTTTTGTAAGCCTCTGAGATAACACTCATTACTTGGTTGTTGATTATGCCATTCCTTTCCCTTTTGTAAGCCTCTGTCAAATTTTTCAAGAAGTTGAGAGAATATGTACTCCACAGAAAATCCTTGTGTTCCATTGTGATATGAATTGTTTCTTTGTGCTTGATTTTAACATTGCTCTTCATATGGTGGTGAAGAGAAGTCCCACATAGACATGCTTGAGTACTTGTGGTATGCAATCTTCTCTTTCAATTAAGTTCAATATACTGCACTTGCCACAAATACACCAAAGTAGACAATAAAACACAGAAACAAGAAAAAACAACAAAATTTGCCAAAATGAAACACCACAAAACTACTAATCTACACAAGAAAAGAAAACAGAGCAAATCCAAATTCAAGAAACCGTGCCTTCCCCGGCAACGGCGCCAAAAATTGGTAGCCTAAAGTCGTGTCAGCCCAATTTTACCCTAAACTACTAATGTAGTGTAGGGCTAGTGAGAAGGGAAACGTATCCACCCCCCCAAAGGGAGGGGAATGGTTCAAAGAAACTCGAGAATTTACTCTAAAGAATTTTCTCAAAACAAAACAACAAGCACAGAAAGTAAGAATATAAATGCAACCAACACAGGATGTAATGTAAACAAAGGAAAATGAAATACAAATGAGGGGAGAGAGATGCTCTAGAGTTCTTTCCGGATGAATGCTAACCTAAGTGACTTGTGCAGTGCTATTATCATCCATGCAAAACAACTGAGGAGAAATAGCTGCCTAGAGACCTAGACTGTAGTCGGCATGGCGACCGCACTCCAATCCAAGCTTCCTAACACCATCCTTTCCCATGGCGAGGTCTAAGGATGGTGGATTTCGCACCGCAACCTTCTCAACTCTCCAATCTAACTATTCTAACATGCAAAACCTAGGAACTCCCATGGCGAGGCCCGACCTATATTCGTATGTCTTCGTTTGTTAACACAGATAACTTCTTTTAACACTTTTTCCTAAAGATTCATTTCATCAAAGCTTCCCATGGCGAGGCCTGAATCTCAGAAATGAACATGTAAATCAAGTGAAAAGACTCATTTATCATACTCAATGTTCTCATTTCATGCATTCTTACTTATATTGGTGAATTAAGGTTCAATTCAGCATGGCGACCGCAATTAAATCTCAATTCAACAACACCAATTCAAATTCATGAAACTTAACAAATTTCCATAGTGCCAAACAAGCATGATCTGAATCCTTTTTAGATTACGTAAATTGCACAGCCACAAAATCATCTAAATCAAGCTTTCATCCTTCACAACCCTAGAACATCCTACAATCTAGCCATGGAACTCCATTACCATTTCACAATCTTCAGCAAGCAATACTAAGCAAATCATATTCATCAAATAGAAAGAGATTACCAAATGATATGCTTCATTTGCTTCCAATTCACAAGGAATTGGTAATTGCTTCCTTAATTGAGTAAAGACTTGTAAAGATCATAGCAATTCCTTGATCAGAAATGGAATCAGAGCCCAAAGTCTAGAGAGAGAAACTAGATAGAGAAAGTAGATCTCACAATTAATTCTCGCTCTCTAGCTCTCAAAAGTCTATTACAAAATGTAAAATCTATCTAATGAATAATGGTCCAGGGATCTCCTTTTACACATTAGCTACATCTCATATATATAGAGCTAAGAAAATGTAACTAATACGCAACCGTAAAATATCTAAAGTATTACAAAAGTGTCCTTCAATGGAATGACTAAAAAAATAGTCTAAATTGCAAAGATTTCGAAGTTAAAGAACATTGCTCAGTATCCCAGCGCCTTCAGCTTTCCAGAATCGCTCCTCCTCATCATCTTCCACGCCTTTGCGCCTTCCGTGGTCAAGCTTTCACTGCTCGGAATCCAGGCTGAAGAATCAGAGTTACGCCGCGCCTTCAAGCCTGCGTGCCGCACGCTTTCAGCGTCTCCATGAGTCTCTAAGCAATCCAGTTTTCTAGAAATCGCGCCTTCCATCCTCTTAGCTCCACGCCTTCGGTTGCTCTCTGAGTTCTGAAAATTCAGAACTCCAACACTTAGACAAAATTCTGGAAACGAAAATGAAGAACACGCAGGCTTTTTCTATTTTCTTCAACAATGGTCTGCGACTTTGTGCCATGGAGCTTCACGCTTTCAACCACCTGCTGCAACCTGAGAACATGAAACAACTCTTAGTCGATTTTTAAGCAAGCAAACCACACCAATTTGCCCAATAGACCTCGTGGGCAAAATTTTTCACTTCTGTTTTTGCTCCACGAGATCTCGTGGAGCAATTTTTTCTACTTTTCATTTTCTCCACGAGACCTCGTGGAGAAAGTTTTTGTGTTTCTGTTTTCTCCACGAGACCTCGTGGAGAAATTTTTGGCATATTTTCTTTCTCCACAAGATCTCGTGGGCAAAATATGCTTGGCTGCCCATTTTGATTCCCATGCCGAGATGTGTGTTTGAGTGTAAGGTTTATTGTGCAAACAAGGTGTGTGTGATGTGAGTCGGTGAGACAAGTGAAAGGAGTGTTTTGTGGTGCAATGTGTTGATGGTCCTAGTGATGCCGAATGATTGTGATGTTTGTGTGAAGTTTGGGCCAAATGATACCGGCAGTGAGTGGTGCCAAGTGCTTGGTGAGTTCATGCATGGAATGTGTGGATGAAAGCCTATGTGGTGGTGCATGATGTAGTGCAGTTGTGCTGTGAAATGCCCAAATGTGTGCTGAAGTGTACAAATGTTGCCAAATGTGTGTCGTGGATGCTTGGCAAGATGAGTGCATGTGTGCGGCAAGAATGTGCAAATGTTGCCAATATGCAAGTTGTTCGTGTGTTGTGTGGTTAAGTAGTGTTCATGACTAAACTAAGTGGTGTGCAAGTGAATGCCAATGAAACGTGCCAAGGTGATGAATTGTGTGATGATATTGTGGCAAGGTAAGTGCATTGTGGTGGCAAGGTGTGTGGCACAGCTTGTTGGCCAGATTTGGCAAGGCTTGGCAAGGTATGTTGGCCAGATTTGGCAAGGCTTGGCAAAGTGTGTCAAGGTTGGCAAGGTGTTGGCAAAGTATTGGCAAAGTGTTGATTCCAGCACAACACCCTCCTTCCATGCCAAGTAAGTGTGTCTTAGCCTCTGATTCAGACTTGGTGGTGAACTTCAGAGTTCTATATCTCCTCTTGTCTTTCCAAAAGTTCAAGAATCAACTTCATTGGGTACCTGTAGCTCAAGTTAGACACGTCTTACCAAACTGTGGCAACAACCCAAACATGAAAAACCTGAACGTAGCAATCATAAAGAAGCCCCTGTTTCTCATGCTTGCACACATAATTGGGAAACAGTTAAAACACAAGAAGTGTAGTAGACTCAAAGAGAATTCCAGAACATGCAAGATCTCATCAATTGGTTAAGAATTAAGGAAGTTATGCTCAAATGAAATTCACTAAATCAAGCCTACCAAGCTCATTTCGGTTTCATTCACCTTCCTAGTTGTTTTGACCTCTCATCCTTGCCAATTAGCATCAAACACACAATTGCCTAAGTTCATCTTCATTTCTGGCCTTTTTTAACCATTTAAGCTCCTCAAGTTACATATCACATTAATGCCCATATTAGCACATAATCTCACATAAATGTATGAAATACAAGTCAAAAAGCTAAGTTAAATAAGATATATAAGTTGGTATAAAACCCACTTGTCATATAGCAGCAATGAAAACTGAATGAATCCTGCACTATGAGGGTGAACAAAACAATGCAAAACGAGACACAAAGAACAGAAAGAACAATGTAACACGACACAACAAAAGAAAGACACGAAACCTCAAAAACGATAAGCAAGAAAATTTGCGATTTGGGCAGATTGCAACAAAATTTTTGCATGTGATTTTGATCACGATTATGACGAAATTAAGAGCTGAATCTAACACGAATTAAGATAGCAAGAATGGACTCAAAACAGCAACAAGAAAGACGTAAAAACACAGCAGCAAAGAAGACGCAAAACGGCAGAAAAAAAGAACGACAAAACAGCAAGAAGACTTAACGGATTAACCTAAATTTTGGAGACAACAACCCATGCTTTGATACCAATTGATGTGAGTGGTCGAGGTTTGAAGATCCTGGACCAAACAATCTCCACAATCTTTGGATCGTTGCTGCACAAAAGTTAATCACACAAGAACACAAAACAGATTTTGGGCGGAAAAGAAAACAAGGGAAAAAAACGTAAAGATAGGATTGAGTAAATCAAACCCCCACGTTTTAAACAAAAGAACTTGATTCAACCCGTGAAAATTCAAGAGTTAAACTAGTTGATTTGGCTTGTTCTTCAAATCAAGAACTTGATGAAGCTCACCTAAAGGTCATGCTAAAGGCTTGCAACTACAATGAAGAACAAACTTGCACTTCAAGGTTTTTGACAACACAAAGTGTTAATATAATTTATGTAAAACTAAAACTTCAAAATTCTCTATTGAATGATAATGTCAAAGGCCTCCTTAAATAGGGAGTAAGTCGGCCATGCAAAAGCAAATAGGAAACAAAACCCTAGAAGAAGCAAAATGCAATTTGACTTCTTAACTAACTAACTAACTAACTAACTTAGTTTCCTAATTCTTGAAGAAGTAAAACACGGTTTTGCTACCTTGTATCCTAAACTTTTACTTGCCATTATCATGCAAGATAATTTGGCCAAGTAATCAACTTATTAACGAATTAATTAAAGCCCACATTAAGTATTTTGGACTTAATTAATTAACAGCAAAATAAATCCTATAATGCTAAGAATGGCGTGATCCAACTTAAAGCCCAAGTACATGCCTTCTTCTTGGTCTTCATTCATTCGGCCATGTGAACTTCTTCAAGATGGAATTTCCTTAAGTTCCAATGTAGAACTCGTAGAAACATCTTCATGAATTGTTATTGAAGAAACATGCCAAAGAACTTCATGTTGAGAAGATTCGGCCTCCAAGTGATGAAAATCTCCAAAAGCTTCACAATGTGTTAACAATAAGCTGTGCAAAGCTTCCTTCATCCTTTTACTTCTTAATCTTGTCATTGGTCCATCAAGAATCTCCAATGGATCATGCAAGCTCGGCCTTGGCACCATGGACATGGGCGGATTGCTATCAGTGTCTCTTCATTCCATTCCATCAATAGTGTGTTTTTAAAACTTATATACTTTTGTACTTCCTAGGTGGATTGAAAACATAGAGTTGTGTGTTTCTTTTAATAATTCTATTCCTAAATAATTGTCTTTAGGTACGCACAATCTTTTGTCCTTCTATATGCTTCCTAACCTTGAATCCTAAAAATATCTTATTCTCAATTCTTCTTTTTATGATTTGTACATCTTTATCCATGCTTTGTTTAACTTTGAATTTATCTGCCAAACTCAACTTTAAGGTAATAAACGTTAATATTTCTTCAATTGGATGCAATTCATGTGCCCTCAATTCGTCCATTTGTTGCGCTGACATACTAACAACCATGTCACTATTCACCCTAAGTATTGGCTACCTTATTAGTTTTTTTCTAAGATGATACTAATTTTTTTTAATTCATAACCTTAACTCAATTCCCACTATTTCTTTTGTCTCATGTTGGATTCCCTCTAAATATATAAGAGTAATTTAAGTTCTTATAGATAGATATTTCACATATAATTCCATAAATGGAATATCTCTAAATAAAAAGAAATTGTAGTGACAACTGCAATTAACTTCCAAAATATAAGTAGAATAATTTTTCCCTTAGTATTTCAATTGTTTATAAACATGTGCAACGACTTGCGTTAACACATATTTTAAATCATTCCTAAGGATATCACTATAAACGATAAGGTCTTCTTTTGGTAAGGAAATACTAAAATAGATATTGAAATCAGTTTTTTTTTCTTTAACCACTAAAAACTATCTTCACATGTCCGTGTATATTCAAACTTAATTAACTCTCTTTTGCATTAACTTAGTTAAAGATATAGGTATTTTTGAGAAATTCTCCATAAAGTTATAATAATAAATAGATAATTCCAAAACTTCTTAAATTGAAAGATTTTGTTAAGGTTGGCCAATTTTTGAGTTATTTTTAATCTTCTTCTATTCAACTAGTTGACCCTTAGCCAAAACTATATGTTTCAAAAAGGCTACACTCTTCAAACAAAATTTACACTTATTAAATGTAACCTATAATTTTTTTTAAAAAACAGTTTCGATCACTCTTCCTAGATGCCTTTAATAAATCTCTTCATTATATGAGTATACCAAAATATTTTCTATAAATACTATTACATACTTATCCAAATACTCTTTCATAACTCATTCCATCATAGTCATAAAAGCTCTAGGAGCATTAGCCATTCCTATGGGTATCACCAAAATTCGTAATGTATATATCTCGTCCTAGATGCACTCTTTAGTACATCTTTAGGGTTTATCCTTAATTGGTAATATCTTGACCAAAAATATATTTTGAAAAATATTTTAACTTCTTTTAATTGATCGAATAGATCATCTAGCATTGTAAAGAGGTTCTTATTATTGATTGTGACCTTATCTAATCTCGTTACTCGATCGAAACCTTAAACTTCAAATATTTTTTTTAAAACAAAATAGTTGCTCCCTGTAGCAAAATATTTCATCTAATAAATTTTTGTATCTAAAAGTCCTTGTAATCACTACTTGAACTCTTCAATTCTAAAGGCTTTTGATGTAGTGCTTTCAAAATTAATTTCCTTACTAATTTGAATATACTTCAAAATCAATTTCTTTCTCTATGGTAATCCTTATAATTCTTTAGGGAATACTTTCACAAATTCGCTTACTACTAGAAGATTCTTATCTTTACCTTATTAGTTTCATTCATTTACTACTAGAAGGATGCTTCACAATTTTTTTTTGGTATAACTTTGAAAACGACTATTTAAACTTTATCACCTTATAGTTCTTATCTCCCGTATTTTGCAAGTGAGGACTCTCCTAATATGTCAACCTTGTGGTCGTTATTCATTCCTAAAATATCCATTGTCCCCTTGGACCCTTAATGAAATTACTAATTTTTTTCAAAGCTTTCCTTTTCTAAGACATGAAATGTTATTAAAACAAATAGTAACTCTACTCTCTCAACTCCGAATCTCCATTTTTTCACTATTTCCTTTCATACTCAACTAAATATAATAAGGATTATAATTAAAATACTTATATTTTATCATATAATACCAAATATATATCACTTCCTCAAAATACTTTTAAGTCTCCATTTGATACTTCTAATATATATTTTTTTTTCACTAATGGGTTATTCTTCCTTTTCGTTAGGTTCACACTAGTCTCTTGAACTTTCCTTGGTAGAAGAAGATTTGAAGCTTATTTGATCCATGAAAACCATTAGTACTCATACTATACTATCCAAACAAATGTCTAAATAAAGATGTAGTAATATCATAAACTTTAAATTCTTATTCTTTATTTTCTAATTTATTCAAGACTCATTTTTTATATTTAATTGGTTCATACTTAAAACAGGAATGGATATATAAGGGTTATCTATCAATATTCACACTTATGAAATTTTCTAATCCTCAAATTTTTGTTTAGACTTACAAGTTTTCATTCTAAGATCTAATCACATTTCTCTTATACCACCTCTATCACGCCCCAATTTTCGAGGTTCGTAACACACCATGACTTCAAAATTTAGTTTCCAAAATTTTAGAATCACAAGACTCTTCTTGTACATAAAACTTTAAATGAATTTACTGATTTATTAAATTCAGCATAACATAGTACCAATAATTTCAAAATAGTACATACTATGCCACAACGTCTAAGTATCTAAATCAACTTAACAATAAAAATGTTTCTCTAAGTCTTTAGCATGTAAGCTATTCCACCATCCCCTATGTTAAACACTTGGTCTACTCATTCTTTACCATTATTAATCTTTTGTTTCTTCACATTCATCTTCTTCATAACCGTCATCTGTAGAAATTATTTTAAAAGAAAAATGAGCAAAATCGCCCAGTAAGTAAGCTCTAAATCATTTAAAACAAATTATACTTTATAAAGCATTACATATACTATTAAAATAATATCTTTCCTAAAAATAAACATATAATTAGATATATTATAATAATTCCAATCATTGACAATAGTTTAAAACATCAATTACAGTCTATAGCGATCAAAATCGTTTATATAGATCCAAAGCATAGTCGTGGATGAGATCCCATTCTTTGATATTATATAAAAAAACAAAAAATTAAACAATTTTAAAAAAATAAGTCTCAAATCATTGCTTTAAAACAAGAACCATAATTTATTCCTTATACTTCCTTGATCATATTTTCACATAAAACATAGGTGTCATGCTTTCATATAAAAATATATACATGAGGTACTTCTTAATGAATAGGATTCCATGGCATGACATGCATTCACGGCTTATTGAGTACTCAACCTAGCTGTATTCCCTCTAGGTCAATCAGTAAGCCCATTGGCCTCATACATGACATACATAGATCCCTCTTGAATCGAGGATCATCATGATATAATTAAATCCCCCTTAGGTCGAGAATTAACCATGGCATGATATACATGTTCGGAACATGTGTACCTACCGTTAAGACATGTAATCTATTGCATCATTCATTAAGGTTTAGTCACAAAACATATTAATCTTTATCATAGGTTGCAAGATTGTCATAAAATATTTTTTTCTTAAACTTAATTCAAATTCTAGTTTAGTGCAAATTAACATTAAATTAAGATCTTTATTATATTCCCTTGTTTCTATAAGATCAGTTTATAAATCATAACTTACCTTGAGTGAAGGCATTTATTAAAACAAACATGATCGTTATATATATTGAGTGTTAAATTGTAAAAAAGAATCTTAAAAATCATGCATGTCATACTTAATGTTACACGCATATATATATATACTGATTATTTGCAAACAGAAATCATACATAATACATATACAAGTTTCTAGTTTTAAAAATCATGTTCTTAACATTATTCAGTCCAATGCAATAATTGTCTTGATTCGCGTTATCTCATTTTTTTTTTGTATTTTTTAAGTTGATGATGTAAAATTTTATACAACTTTCGCATAAATTTAATATACATTCAATAGGAACAGATTCAAACAAATTTTCATATATCACTCTAAACAAATCATATAGCTTTTATAGATCACAATATGCAACATCATTTTAAAGAAACCCTTTATGTTTAAAATCCTTTTTTATAATATTCAGAATTTACTTACAAAATATATGTAATATTCGAAATCCTGCAATCATAACTTAATCTATCATAAATCATAATTTATGTTTTAAGAAATTCGGGAGGTATTGAATATCTATATTCTTGAAAGGATCTAGAAATTTACTTACTTGATATTGTAGCCATTATTAACATTTCCTCCTTCTCAAAAATTTTCATGTGAATCATTCTAATGTTTGGAAGGGGTACTATTTATAGTTTTCAACTAGGGTTTATATGATGATGCAAAATCGAGATTGTATATCATGTCCAAGGAATCCAACGTGCCCATTCTGGAGGTAGAAGGTGAGTTAATTGATTGGAAACCTGGGATGGAAGAAAAGACGTGGACATTATACCATGTCGCAACGTGGAGAGCCTCTGATGTCATAACGTCCAGTGTCGCACGTCACAATGTCCAGTTACGATAGGCTTTTTTATTTTTAGGGTTTTGTCTTGACGTCGGGCTATCCTCATGTCGCGACGTGCGGGAGCGTTAATATTTTTTAATTATTTTATTAATTTGTAGTTTTAATTGCTTTATTAATTAGGGATATTTTGTAATAGTTAGGATTTTATCTTGTTACATAAATAAAGGCTTCTTATTCAGTTGAAAAAAAGGTAGATGTAATTTTGAGTATTGAAAATTGAATAACACAAAGTTCTTTCTTCATATTGGGAGTTCACAATCTGAGGAGGGTTGGTTTAATTCTTTTCGTGAGGGATTTTCCTAAGGAGGGTATTTTATTTACTTCGACTTTTTCTTTATTTGTTAGTGAGGAGCCATCAAATAATTGTGCGTGTTGACAATCTACTGAGATAGGTTAGTTCTATCTTCGTCAAATTGATCTTCAAAATGATCTTAGACAAACTTTTTCGCCTCAACGTATCAATCTACGTGAGGAGAATGACTAGAACATTATCAAGTGGTATCAGAGCCCTAGGAATTTTTTGAAAATCAAGTTACGATTTATCCTTAAAATTGAAACCCTAAATTGTTGTTATTCGCAGTCTTGCATGGTTTGATAATTGTGTATTGGTTACAACAATTATATCTTTTCTTTTTGTTGGATTTTTATGATTTGAAAAAAAGAACAAAAAAATATTTGGGTCTTTATTGGTAGACATCAAGTGGTTATATTTTGGATTTTGTACTTGGAGATGTCAAAATATTCGAATATGACTTTTGAAGAATTTGATAAAATATTTTGGGAAGATTTATGTGCCTTGATGAATCCCAAACTAAAGACTCCTAGATGTGGTACATGTCTTGGATATGGACATATGGAGATTGACTGTACAAATCCCAATGGTTATAATGTCAAAGATGTTCAAATTATTGATGAAGAAGACATGGAAATTGATGTTCCTTTGGTGGTTGAATCATCACCCATGAAGGCAGTGATTGAGGAAGTGGTGAATCAATTCCCTACATAATCTTGTGAATATTTATTTTCTATTAATGCTTTGAATAATTGTAATGCATATGATAGTGATATTGTGGTGCAATTAGAAAAGCATGAAAAAGAATTGATTCATGATTTGGATGGAAAAAACCTTGAGGTGAGGTTTGTAACAAAAGGCAAAGAGAGGAAAAATTATGAGTATGCAGTTCCATATATTTTGTCTTTTTTTTTGATAATTTTATAGATTTTGTGCCGAATTTCCTTGTTACCAATCAACAAGATTTGAGGACAAATCTTTTTCAAGTAGGAGGGAATGATGCAAAATCGAGATTGCATATCAAGTCCAAGGAATCCAAAGTGCCCATTTCGGAGGTAGAAGATGAGTCATTTGTTTGGAAACCTGGGATTGAAGAAAAGATGTGAACAGCAAGCCACATCGCGCGACGTGGAGAGCCTCTAACGTCGCGACGTTCAGTAACGATTTTTAGGGTTTTGTCCTGACATCGCGACATCGGGCTATCTCCACGTCATGATGTGTGGGAGTGTTAATGTTTTTTTAATTGTTTTGTTAATTTTGTAATTTTAATTACTTAATTAATTAGGTTTATTTTGTAATAGTTAGTGTTTTATCTTATTACCTATATAAAGGCTTCTTATTCATGTGTAAAAAGGGGGAGACATATTTTTTGAGTATTGAAAATTGAATAACACGGAGTTGTTTTTTCAAATTGGGAGTTAACAATCCGAGGAGGGTTGGTTTAATTCTTTTTGTGAGGGATTTTCCTAAGGAGTGGATTTTCTTTACTTCGATTTTCTCGTTAGTTATTGGTGAGGAGCCATCAAATAACTGTGCATATTGACAATCTACTGAGATAGGTTGGTTTTACCTTTGTCAAATTGATCTTCGAAAAGATCTTGGAAAAACTTTTCCATATCATTGTATCAATCTACGTAAGGAGTGTGGCTGGAACGTTATCAGTTTACATGTATTGTAGTTTCTTGTATGTGAGGTATTCTATTCTTATTTTTAGCCTTATTTTGCTAGTGTTTACATATATTAAATTCCTTATACGTAAAGTATTGTGTTCCTATTGTTTAGCAATATTTTCCTAGGGTTTATAGGTGTCATAAATATTGTACGTAAAGTATTTTATTTCCTTTTTTTAGGTAGTAGAATTTCAACAAATTTGTATCTTAAGATTTCTATTTCTTTTAAATAATTACCTAACAAACTTAAAACTATTTAATTCTTCACATATTATTATCAATATACACATAAACTATTAAATAATTTTCTGCATAAAATAATACATAGAAATTTTAATTGTACTTAAATTTCTGGGTATTACACTATCTGAATAATATGAGAAGAGGAAAAACTGAAGGGGTGCAGAATGGCTATCTAATCTCATTAAACAAGCTGAAAAGAAGAATGAACTGAAGGGGTTGAAGATCAGTAAAACTGGCCTCATTGTGTCTCACCTTTTCTTTGCAGATGATTCTCTCCTCTTTTGTGGAGTAGATAATCATAATGCGAAGGCTATTAAGAGATTTTTACAGTTGCATGCTCAAAGTTCTTGTCAAGTGATGAACTTATACAAATATGCCATCTTCTTTAGCAAGAATATTGCTTCTGAAGCAAAAAGGATCAATATGCACGACACTCAATGGTATTGAGGAGCAACACAGCAGCAAATACTTGCCTTCCTATGGTGGTTGGAAGGTCAAAAAACAAGTGTTCAACTATGTTATAGAGCAAGTGAAGAAAAGGATTGGAAATTGAAAAAATTAATTTCTTTCCCTAGCTAAAAAAGAAACACTGATCAAATGAGTTGCTATGACTATCCATGTATACATCATGTCATGCTTCAAACTTTTCAAAAGTGTGTGCATGGAAATAACAAATGTCATGAAAAACTTCTGGTGGAACAAAGGAAATGAAGGAAAACACATTGCTTGGTTGACTTGGAATAAAATTACTGAGCAGAAAGATGAAGAGGGACTGGGATTTCATGAGCTAGCAGCTTTCAATGATGCCCTCTTGGCAAAGCACTTGTGGAGAGTGATGACTCATCCAAATCTTGTGATGAGTAGAGTGCTGAAACACATATATTTTCCAAAAAATTCTGTCATGAATGTTGGCCTTAAGAAAAAATGTTCGTGGTTATAGAGAAGCTGGATTGAGGTTAGATACGTCATTGAAAAAAGGTGTAGAAAAGTAATAAAAGATGGAAAGTCTACCTTAATTTGGGAAGAAAAATAGCTGGCAGACCACATTCCAAGAAAACCTGTTTCACCGAAACCAGAAAATTGCAACCTCAAGTTTGTAAAGCTACTTATGTCTTAGAATAGTTCTTGCTTTAATCGAGAGGTAATCTATAGCATTTTTCAAACACATGAAGTTGAAGAAATCTTCAAGATCCCATCAAGTATGACTTGAACTAAGGATAAATGGTATTGGAACTTCTCTAACTCAGGGAACTATGATGCCAAATCAGGTTATCTAAAGGCAAGAGAGTGGATCAAGCAATCCAATAGTTCTAAAGGCACTAGCACAATGGTTAAAAATGAAAAGAACATCTAGAAGCAGTTGTGGGGCATGAAGATAAAAGGGAATATCAAACATTTCATTTGAAGAGGGATACATAACTGTCTCATGATTGATGAGAACCTAAAGAAAAGAGGATTTGTGGTGAGTCAGGCATGTAGGATTTATGGGGAAAAAGAAGAAAGCACAAACATGTAAGTTATGTTAATGGTTTTCAATTTGTTTTAAAATTTGTACTACTTAATAAAATAAAATCAATAATGTTAAGGATGTATTTTTTGTTTAGGTAAGAATATTGCAATCTCAAGGGTGTTCTAATATGACACAAGAAATATAGTCATTATCACAAGGACCGAAAAACGTATAACTCGCTTTTCCAGTTGTATGGTGAATGGGGTTAAATATTTGGTTGCAAGTCGAGATAGCCGTCGCAAGACACAAAATAGTGGAGTCCATGTTGAAGGAGAGCATGACAACAACATCATTGACTTTTACGGTGTTGTAAAAGAAATTATCGAGCTAAGATATATAGGGAATTATCAAGTTATTTTATTTTTGTGTGAGTGGTTTGACACTAGATTTATGCAAATTGATAAGTATTTCACTAGCATAAATATGAAGAAGCAGTGGCTTTGTAATGAGCCTTACATTCTAGCAAGTCAAGCTACCCAAATATTTTATGTACCAGACACAAAATTGGGAGGTGATTGGTATGTAATCCAAGTTGTCAATCATCGACATTTATGGGATCCAAATTTTTTTGAATCTGAAGTGGAAGATGGTGGTGGTGATTTGTTATGTGACCAAAATCAGGATGCTTACCAAGAAATTGAAAGTCATTTTGTTGTGTATGAAGATGTAGACTTTGAAGTTTCAGCGTTGAGTAGAAATGACTTGGAACCTGAAATTGTTAATATTGTTGAAGACAGAAGACATGGCATTTTTTAGAATAATCTTGACAATTTCATTGAAGACGATAATGAAGTTTTATCCAGCAGCAATGAAGAAAGTGAAAGAGGCTATTTTATTTTCAGCTCTGAAAGTGATGAAGAGTATAATTGAATAGCTGTTTCAGAATTTTCGAACTGTAATTTGGCATTCATAACAGACCATATTCTTAAGTTTGGTTATAAAGTAGTCTAAGTATTGATGCATTATCTATGATATATGCAAATTTTATTTAATGTTTAACCTGTAAAGTTCTTCCGGTTGCAACATAATTTGCTACCTAATTGTCATATATTCTTTAAGTGTATTTGTTATGTGATTATTCATATATTTATGTACTAACCTATTTTTTTCATGTCAATAGTTTTTGTTATACATGTATTTCATTTCCTATTTCTTAGATGCCTAGAAAAGGACTTCAAGCTCGACATGTTCGGAAGGACCCTGTCATTGAAATCAATCTACAGATTGATACTGAAAAGCTCCGATAGAAGACGCCTCAATGTCTTCCTGATGTGTGCGAGTGTCGTGGCTCGTCAATTTATTCTAAATTCACTGAAAATAGTAGAAGTGAGCTAGGTTTCGTTCCGCAGGGAAATAGTCGATTCAAGAAGTTTGATATGCTCAATTATGTCACCAAAATATAACAAGAGTAAAAGGAACACTGATTACAAAAATTAACAGAAGTAAACTGGTTGACTCCACACAATTACGGATTTTAATGAACACACAAGTAAGACTCAAGGAAGTAAGAACAAAGTTATCAAGAAATAAAGCTGATAATCTAGGCTACCTCGGGTGAATGCAACTTCTCATACATGTAGTATTGCTAACATACAAGCAAAACAGATGAGGAGAATCACAATTGGAAACAGAAATAATAACTAGCTATGGTCACTACACTATAATTTAGTCTCCCGACACCATCCTATCCTCTGGTCAGGCCTAAGGATGGTGAAGTGTGGATTAAGCCTGTCTCAATTCCCACTCAAAATTACTCAGGCATGAACACCTAGAATCTCCCATGGTGAGGGCCCGACCCTAGCTTGTAAATTCATCATTTGAGTATGAGAATCTCTTATCACCTTGTTCTAGGATGATACAGACTCAAAGCTTCCTATGACGAGTCTAGCCTTAATATCTGGTGCAAATTCAAACAGGTTTAAGAACTTCAAGCATTCTCAGGTTCTTATCATGATTTTCATTCCAAATCTTAAGACGCAATTCAGCATGACGACTGCAATCGAATCTCATTTCATCAAATTCAGATCAAAAGCATGTACTCAACAAGTTTTTCCAATTCAATAGCTGAGAATTCCATTTCTTATAATAGAATTGTTAGTTCTACTGCACAATTACAATTTCGACCTAGCATTCACCCTCAGTATCCTAGATTATCATACAATTAGCCACGAATCTCCATTTCAGCTTCACAATCAACAAATTGGAAGATTAAACAGTTCATAATCGTTAATTGGAAGAGTTTACCAATTAAGAGTCTTAAAAGCTTCCAAATGCCGAGAGGATTGTTACTTTTCTTCTCAATTTCAAGGAGATGTATATTGGTGGAAGCAAATCTTTGATCGGAATCCAAAATGAAGCAACAATCTTAGTGAGAGAAAGTAGAGAGAGAAAGTAGAGAGAGAAAGTGGATCTCAAGAACACTTCCCGCTCTTCCAAAATCAAAAGTCGGTTACAATGCGGAAAAATGTGAGTAGTGAAAAAGTGAATCAATCCCCCTTTACATGTTAGCTACCTTCTCTATATATAGAGTTGGGAAAACGTAACTAATACGCAACATAAAATGTATCAAATATTACAAAAGTGTCCTTAAGGGAAGAAACTAAAAATCAGCCAAAAATGTCAAAAAATTTCAAATTTGAAAAAGTATTCAACACTCCAGCGCCTTTGGTGTTAATTTCCAGTGCCTTCATCAACCTCAGCCACGAGCCGCACGCCTTCAAGCTTAAGTTGTCGCGCCTTCGTTGCCTCTGACTGCCGAGTGAAGAAATCAGAATTGAACCACGCCTTCAAACTGAACACGCCTTCAGCAACTCAGCGAGCCTTCAAGAATCAAGCGTTTTGAATTTCACGCCTTTCCGCCAAAGCAAACAGCGCCTTCATCTGCCTGAAATTTCAGAGAATCAGAAGTTAAACACTTAGCCATTTTTTAGAAACTCAAACACAAAGTTCTTCATGGCAGCAACGTCCCACCAATATTTGATCATGATGCATTGTGAATTAAGGAAAACTTAAAACATGAAAGTTGTAACACTTTGTCTTAGCTATCCATAGCCATCAAAATCACCCAATTTGGAGCTAAAACGAGAAAGTTATGACCAAACTACTCAAGTGTGACAAAGCTTAAAAATCTATGAAGCAACTCTCAACACTTTGCCATTTTTTTCACACTCTCCAACAATTTAGCCTACGACATGTATATTCATGTTCCAGAATTGGCCTACGACATGTCGTAGGCCAAATTTCCATCTCCACATTTTTGCCCACGACAAATCAACTCTTCAAGAATGGCCTACAACATGTCGTAGGCCATTTTCTGCCTTCTTAAAACTCTTCAAGAATTGGATGCCTAAAACTCAAGTTATCATCAAAACACCAAACTGTGGCAGGCAGGTAAAACCCTAAAAAACCCTAATGAATGGTATTCCGAAAAGAACCTCATATTTCATAGCCTTACACACACAATTAGAAAATAGTTACAACATAAGAAATGTAGTGCATTCAAAGAACTTTTCAGAACACCACAGAACTCACCAATTGGGTTAATATCAAGAAAGTTATGCCCAGATGAATTTCCCCAACCAAATCTGCCAAAACCCTAAATTTAGCTTGCCAATTTCGGTTTCATCCATTTCCTAATTGTTTTGACCTCTCAACCTTACCAATTAACATCAAGCACACAATTGCCTAAATTCATCATCAATTTTGGTCTCTTTTAACCATTTTAGTACAACCAATTGCCAACCACATAAATGCACCACAACAAACAAATCATTGCACTAACTTATGAAAAACAAGTCAAAAGCCAAGTGGATTAAGCCATTTAAGTTGGTATAAAACAAACTTATCAAATTCCCCCACACTTGAACTCTTGCTTGCCCTCAAGCCAAGATACACACAATTTATTCCCTTTTCATCACCCATATCAAACACTTTGTTCATACATCCACCCTGACTACAATCCAAATTCATCAAAACGTATTTGCACACACACAACTTTTATACTTTGATGGTTCCATGGTACCTAACTTTCAGATTTCAATACCAAATTATCAACTAAGGCACAATGAATAAAGACCAAAATGTCATGCGTGCAAGTGTGTGCTGAGGAACGTGCACTTCATCTATTCCTTTGTTATACACCCTCTAGCTAGTCTCAACATACCATTCCAATACATGCTAATCTCTTTGTCCACTCTTATGAACATGCAATCACAAGATCAATGGTACCTATGCGTACATGTGGTACTCTATGGACAGTTGCCCTTATTCTGGCACATTAGTGCTGCACATTGGTGCACATATTGATGACTGAAATAATGCCTGGGTTTTATGGCTTTTTTTTCTCCAAATTTTATTGTCAGGTTCTTATGGCTTTTTCCTTCCCAGTTTTCCAATATGGCTTTTTCTCCCATATCATTTTTTGTGCAAGCACATGTTCATAAGAATCCCAAATTGACTAACCATGCACGAATTCTGAAGACACCAGATAAATGCATAACAAACGGAAACGAATTCATACACATTACCTCCTATGTCAATTGAGTTTTGCATGGCATATCTATCTTACTTTAACATCGGACCTTAGTCTGCAAAATATACCAATTTCTTCAAACTTAGTACCAAGAACAAAAATTTTCACATGCAAGATTCAAAACAAGTATAGTGATGAACTTGGAATACAGCCAAAGTGCACTAAGAACAAAGTTTCACATACAGGGTGATAACTCATTTTCTCAATTTGATCTTTCTTATTCACTCTCTTTTTGCACTCTTCTTCCTCTTATCAAGACTATAGGTTCAAAACATTACCAAATCGTTTTCTTCTCACCAACTCACATCATAATTCAAACCCTTTCATACAACACTACGCACTTTAATTTCATTGATTCAAAATGCTGCACACAGCCAAACCCGAGAGACATAATACATTAAAACCCTTACAAGTAGCAAACTACATACTGCTTTCTAATCACTCAACAATACAATAAGAAAAACTTCACACTAAGCTCTTAACGTTTCCTTCTCCATGGCATTAGCAAATCATCATAGCAACAATCTTCAAAGAGACACTTCAAATTTTAGTAAAGCACCACTTTACAAGATTTCATCAAAGTCGAACAATTCCATTCTTCAACTTCACAAAAATTCTTCACTTCAAGAAACTTCACCTAATCTTCAACTCAGCATATCTCAATCACATGAAAAGTCCAGAAATCTTCAAAAATCACTCCCAACTTCAAATCCCCCTTTTCACAATATAAAGCACCAGCATGCATAAAAAAAATTTCAATCAACACAATCAACCCACAAAGTATCAGACAACATAGCAACCACAGCACACATCACACAAAATTACACCCCCTCCCCCACACTTAAATTAAACATTGTCCTCAATGTGATAAGCTAAGAGGGATGAAGGACTCCCTGAGAGGACGATGATGGAGCTGAGGAAGAAGAAGATCCAAACGCAACTGGTGTGGAAAGAGACTGTCCATCTAAAGAAGCCGTAGCAAATGAGGGCACACCAATTGACTATGGCACATAATGAAAAGGGCCATGCACAGGTCCTTGAAGAGGTTGGCCTGATGCTATCAATGGAACCTTGCAGCGGGTGCAAACTCTGGATTTGGTATGAATGTAGGAGTATGAGGCATAGGAGGTATACGACCAAATGTGGGTAACGGATGTAAAGAAGGGCTTGCTGTAACTCCAGGTGGAAGCTCGTGCATGGCACCACTAACCATATCACATGACAGATTTGGGATTCGGTACCCTTTGCTAACTGTGCCGATGTTGGAGTTGGCTTCGGGGGTCCTGAATCTGAATGGGTAATTAAACCGTCATCTTGTTACACCTATCGAGCTCTCGCTGGCATGCACACTTGCCTATGATATAACACTTCAAATAGCTGCTGAGCCACCGTGGATAAATCATCAAATCTCTGCTCCATGTGTTCAGCCTGTGACGTCCACTCCTGTTGCATATTGTCAAAAACCTTCATGCATACCTTCCATCCTTTCATCTATGTTTCTCACACCATCCTGTAGCCAATCCATCCTATCCTCTATGCCTGAAAAGCGATTTTCAACTGAGAGCTGGAAACCCTGAATTACTTCTTGAAGAGATGCAAATCAAAGACTGTTGCCCTTGATCTGTAACATAAGTTGGATTTTCACTCTCCACCCGAGATGCCTCTGGCACTTGAAATCCTCGCTTGCTCCAATTCCCTTGTCCTGTGCCAAGTATTTTAAGTAGAGTTGTTTCAGGAATGGGAGACTGCATCCTCTCCCAATCACCAAGCTGATCATCCACACCTTGTGCCACACAAAGCTCCTGAATTAGTAAAGGAAAATACAATGCTTTACTGTTCTGGGCAGTTCCATCTTTGATGCTCGCAAGGATGATTCGTCCCACGTCAATCTTGCGCTTCCTTCGGATTGCAGAAATTAAGAACAACCGGTTCCGAATCACCTCAGTTCTTTGTGAACTTGGCATGAGGCGAGACAACACAAATAACAACCATATTTTCACGTCACTTTTCAAGTATTCATTCCGAATATGCTTATGTTCCCCCTTTGAATTAAGCTCCCAAACTGCCCCAGGATGTGCCAACTCTTTTATCAAAGCTTCATCCAATGCCTCATTGGTTGGAAATTTAATCGGATCCTCAGGATAATCAGGTGTGCCCAAATGTGCGTTGATAATCTCGCTCGTGATTTGAACCCAAATGCCTCTCACATAGACAGCTCCATCCCTCGGAGATCCTGCATTTGCGTAGTATTCCCGTGGAATGCTCACATTGCAAAACTCAGGGGCAACCGTAAGCTTCTTATGGAATTTGTAAAATTTAATCAACTTCTTAAACGGCCCTTTCTCCACACTGAACCCGCGTTCAATGTGTATATATTTCATATTGAACCCTTGTTTCCAACGTCTCATGGCATCCTCATCAACGAACAGAGCAACCTCAGGGACTCCTTTCCGTTTCTTAGGTGTCGGAGCTGGCATCGCATATTGCGGAGGTTCCTCAAACATTTGCATATCATCTGGAAAATACTCTGGGTTAGAATCAGTTTCATCGAGTGCTTGAGCTTTTCCTTTTCCCTTCTTTGAAGTTGTGGCTTTTCTTGAAGTTGAATCTTTCTTTGGTGCCATTTCTGTTAAAAAAAATTCAGCTTGTCACATAATACTCAAAGCAAAACAATTATATTAAGAACATTGCTAAACACTTGCATTTTCGTTTATAAATACATTCCCAAAAACTGAAAACCAGCATTATAAGATTGTAAAAATCATCTAGGAGGCAAGCAGAATTAATTCACACATAAAACATCAAAGTTGTAGTGCACTCTTTAATCGAAATTTGAGGACAAGAATCATCCCATTTGAAGTCAAAATGGCCAAGTTATGGCTAAAATACCAACAGTCCCAAAAATGTTCAGATTTAGCATTTCCTCAGATTATAATTCATAACGTAAGCACACATTGTCCTCAAAATTAGATCATGCTCCAGGTAGAATTATCAAACTTTCCCAACAGAAGAATTGTAGCCCTTCCTCTTAGCTAAATTTCACCACTGGAATCAACACATTTGGACATTCCATTTGCAAGTTATACCCAAAATACCGAAACTTGGCAAACCTGGCAGATTCAAAATCTCACACTCTTGATTTCACATGTACTTCACATTCAAAGAGTTTTTTTTCTAAGTTCCAACCACAATTAGCAAAAATGTACAACATAAACATTGAATACCATCATGTTAGCTAAAAGATGCAACTGGAATCTCCTCATTTCATCATTCCTAACTCAAGTTATGCTTGAAAAACAGCTACATGGCCAAGTTGGAGTAATCAAAAATCTGATTTTGTGATCATGCTTCCCCACACTTAACGTGCATTTGTCATTTGGCTATCAACATCATGTTTTTCATATTTTCAAAATCATGCCTTCACTTTCATTACTTTAACATTTCACTTGATCAACAAAGATTCACACCGCTTAAAGGAGGATTTGAAACATACCTTGATAGGAAGCTAGAGTCAACTTTTTGAAGGAAATGAAGATTGCAAGATGAAGCTTCCACAAATGATACTTAGCTCAACAAGAATGGTTTTGTTCACTCTTGGCCTTACATATTATACAAATGGTAGATGGCATTTATAGACCAAGCCAACAATGAAACCCACCAAGACGTAAAGTGAAGACAACTTGCCACTCCTAGACAAACAAGCACTTCGGTCATGTGAACCATCCATATTAACATTCCCCACCAAACACTACAAACAAGCAAGTCATTCAAAATGTGGGACCCCATTGATAATCCAAGTCATGTGAAATTCTCAGCTTTTACCAATTCTTATGCCATTCACTCCTCACAAGACTACAACATCAACATTATTGCATGCACTCAATTCGGTCAACTCACCTTGCACAACATGAATACAAGACAAGTCTAAAGCATTCATATCATTCAAAGCAACAACCCAATCACCTAAAAGCTTCACGATTTAAACGGAACCATTTTACTTTAATGCTTGCTACTATTTCTTCTGCCGAACGCTTCTCAATCATGCTCTCAAATTGTCAGCTTTTCAGGAAATTAAATTCATGATCAGATATATTCAGAATTGCAGATATCCTTATCATCAATGCAAGTATGTGAAGTTGAAATCGAAAACCATGAATCAAAAATTGTAACAATCACACAAAATATTTACACCAACAACTAGCACACAAATCTCTTCACTTAAACACTACACTCAAGAACATAACACAAACGCAACACAACACTCAGACCAAATGTAACATACTAAACATAATAATGAAATACTAACACCATGAATATTACACGCGATTCCATTATGACAAACAATCTCCTTAACCATCATCATGGTAACCATACATATTCAGAATGTAACTAAAAATCAAGACATCTTGGCGAAGCCTTCCCCCACACTTGCCTATAACACGGTCCCCGTGAACAAAATGAAACAATCAAGAACAAAGGAACCTGGCCATCCATGTTTCACAAACCACGAGACAATCTTGCAATTCTTTCTTCCTCTTGTAACACAGGCCATTGAGGAGGTCCCAGAAGTCCTTCAGGATTTTGAGGATTAGCATTTGATGTGATATCAACTCCCTTGCTACGAGCCATGGCTGTTATCAGAGCTGGAAAATACATCGGTGCAAACTCACTTCTTTGTGCCCGCCTAATAAACTCTAAGATCAACTTCCCAACATCAATAGAGAATTCATGTAAAATAGCATAAATCAACAGAACTCGTTCCCTAGATGCTATATTGGTACGGTTAGTAGGAAGAATCCTGGAATTGATAAACATTAACCATATTTTGGCCTCGGCTGTGAGTCCACTAGTAGGCACATATAAAGCCTCTTGTCGATCATTCCTCACCCATGTAGCACCAGGTAAAGTTACTGAAGTCAACAAATGATCGGTATTCTCAGCTCTCAACAACCTACAATATGTGTTACGAGAAAAGTCATCGAGAAGATAAAGCCTATTAATACTCTGGTGAGTGACCCTCAAATACTTTCCTCTCACGAACACTGAATGAACACCACTAGCGCGGGAATTAGCATAAAATTCCCTAACTATGTCCATATTCACCACAATTGAGGCTCTAGCAAAATGAGACCACGACTGTCTGAAGATCACGTCCTCAAATCTCCTAGAAGGCTCCTGAAATGGTCGCTCAATCCTGACTGATCTATTAGTAAAGCCATGATAAAAGTTTTCAGCAAAAGCATTAACAAAATGCGGACAAGTAGCTGGCTCAAAATCAATTACCATCACCTCATCAGCTGAAGAAGATGAAGAAGGAGAAGATGTGGTTCCAGAATCTTCACTAAAGATAGCATATTCAAAAGGATTCTGGTGGGGAGAATAGAAATTCATACTTTGAAAATGAAAAATGACTAGCAAGGGAAGCACTATAGAGAGAAGAGAAATGAGCATGCAAAACAAAGATGTGCAATTTATATTTATGACACCCTCACTATCCTACAAACACATGTGAATGACAGATCATAGCTTGATGTCCTTTCTTCTCAATAATTGAAACCATCCAAACCAATCATGCAGGCACGGTCACGGATCAACCAATCATGCATGAATGAACAACAATTCTTACCATCAGAGCTGGTATCTTAGTTGCAAATAATGTAGATTCATTGTACCTCACATGGATGAAAAAGTGAAATTGTACTCCCTGCTTCTATCAATAATGCCCAACATCCTTCTGAGATTCTACAAAAAATATAGCCAAGTGATGTTATGAGATTGTGCCATAAATTGCTACTCAATACTACTCAAACTAGGATTAACAAAGAAAAGAAATCACAACAAATAAAACAAAGGAAGAAAAATCAGGGTTGCCTCCCAGGAGCGCTTGGTTTAAAGTCACAGCCCGACCGTGCATCATAGCTCAATTTGAGATGATGGGATCATCTAAGTATAGCTCATGTGGATCTCGTGCCACATTAGTGCTATCCTTGTCCTGAGAAGTTAAGTACGGCTTGAGGCGATGGCCATTCACTTTCCACACATTGCCATTCTTGTCATTCTTGATTTCAATTGTCCCATATGGTTTTACATCAACCACTCTAAAAGGACCACTCCATCTTGATTTCAATTTTACAGGAAACAATCGGAGTTTAGAGTTATAAAGCAATACCAATTGCCCTGGAACAAAATTCTTGGATTGAATATTGGCATCATGAATTTGTTTAGTCCTCTCCTTGTACAATTGGGCACTCATGTAAGCATTGAATCTAAATTCATCTAGTTCATTCAACTCCAACATTCTTTTTGATTGAGCCTCAGACAGATTCATGTTCAAGGTTTGAACTGCCCAATACGCCTTATGTTCAAGTTCCACTGGCAAGTGACACTTTTTACCAAAAACCAATCGAAAAGGAGAAGCTCCAATTGGGGTTTTGTAAGCTGTTCTGTATGCCCACAATGCATCATCTAGCTTCAAAGACCAATCCTTCCTACCTGGATTTACCACTTTTTCAAGAACCCTCTTGATCTCCCGATTGGAAATTTCAGCTTGACCAGAAGTTTGTGGATGGTAAGCTGTTGAAACCTTGTGAGTAACACCATATCTAGCCAACAAAGATTCAAAGAGCTTGTTACAGAAATGAGTCCCTCCATCACTTATTATAGCCCTGGGTGCTCCAAACCTGTTAAATATGTATTTCTTCAAGAAAGCAGTTACACTTTTGGCATCGTTATGAGCTAAAGCCACAGCTTCCACCCATTTAGAAACATAATCCACTGCCACCAGAATATACTCCATACCTCTTGATTTAGGGAAAGGCCCCATGAAGTCAATTCCCCAGACATCAAAAATTTCTACTTCCAAGATGTTGTTCAAGGGCATCTCATTTCTTGAAGAGATGTTGCCCGTTCGTTGACATCGATCACATTTTCCAACCCAAATTCTGGAATCCATGAAGATATGTGGCCAATAGAGCCCACATTGCAAAATTTTGAAGCCTGTCCTAGTTGATCCAAAATGACCACCACAGGGTCCTTCATGGCATGCCTTTAAGATGTCCTCCCTTTCTTCTTCCTTGACACACTTTCTTATCACTTGATCACTGCAGATTTTATATAAAGACTTGTCTTCCCAAAAGTAATACTTAGCATCACTTCTCAATCTTTTCTTCTGGTCACTGGAATAATAAGATGGAATCTGGCCAGCAACCACAAAATTGGCAATCTCAGCGTACCAAGGCAGTGTCTGTTCACCCACTTTGAACACCTGCTCATCAGGAAAGTGTTCCTTAACCGAAATGTCAGGTGAATCTTGCTCTTGAGATTCCAATCTTGACAAGTGATCTGCCACAACATTTTCTGAGCCTTTCCTATCTTTAATCTCCACATCGAATTCCTGGAGCAACAAAACCCGTCTAATCAAAAGTGGTTTTGCTTCCTTCTTTGCAAGCAGATACTTCAACGCGGCATGGTCCGTATGAACAATGACCTTTGATCCCAAAAGGTAAGCACGGAATTTATCAAATGCGAAGACTACTGCTAGCATTTCCTTTTCAGTAGTTGTATAATTCATTTGGGCCTCATTCATTAGCCTGCTAGCATAATAGATAGTGTGAAACACTTTGTCTCTTCTCTGGCCTAAGACAGCTCCTAAGGCATAATCACTGGCATCGCACATAATTTCAAAGGGTTCACCCCAATGGGGAGTGACTATCACGGGGGCTTCCACCAATTTCGTTTTCAAAGTTTCAAATGCCTCAACACATTCTGTTCCAAACTCAAACTTAACATCTTTTTCTAAGAGACTGCACAAGGGTCTGGCTATCTTTGAAAAATCCTTAATAAATCTTCTATAAAACCCAGCATGTCCAAGAAAGCTTCTGATACCCTTAACATTGGTAGGTGGAGGCAGTTTTGCAATGACATCTACCTTAGCTCGATCTACCTCCATCCCAGCATGAGAAATTTTATGGCCTAACACAATTCCTTCTTGAACCATGAATTGACATTTTTCCCATTTCAACACAAGGTTCGTTTCTTCACACCTCTTCAAAACCTTTGCCAAGTTCTCCAAACAACCATCAAATGTCATACCAAAGACAGAAAAATCATCCATGAATATTTCAATTATTGATTCCACCATGTCATGGAATATTGCCATCATGCACCTCTGAAAGGTAGCTGGGGCGTTGCAAAGACCAAATGGCATTCTTTTATAAGCAAATGTGCCAAAAGGACAAGTGAAAGTTGTCTTATCCTGGTCCTTGGGATCAATTGCAATCTGATTATACCCAGAATATCCATCCAGAAAACAATAGAAAAGGTAGCCAGCAATTCTATCCAACAATTGTTCCAAGAATGAAAGAGGGAAATGGTCATTTCTAGTTGCCTTATTTAGCTTCCTGTAATCCATGCAAACTCGCCAAGCATTCACCACTCTTGTTGCCAAAAGTTCATTAGCCTCATTCTTTATAACCGTCACCCCTCCCTTCTTAGGGACGCACTGGACTGGACTAACCCACTCGCTGTCTGAAATTGGAAAAATCATCCCAAAGTCAAGCAATTTGATAACCTCTTTCTTCACAACTTCCATCATCTGGGGATTTAATCTTCTCTGTCTATCCCGTACTGGCACAGCATTTTCCTCAAGCAAAATCTTGTGCATACATAAACCTGGACTTATGCCTTTTATATCAGCAATTGTCCATCCAATAGCCAACTTATGTTTCCTCAAAACTTCCAAAAGCTTCTCCTCTTGCCAACCTTCAAGCTTCGAAGATATAACAACTGGCAATGTCTCATTTTCTCCCAAAAAAGCATATTTGAGATAAGGTGGAAGTGGTTTCAATTCCAGCTTTGGTGCCACCTCAATGGAAGGTAAAAGCTTTTCATTCCTGCACAAATTCTCACTAGTCCTCACCTCAGTGGGAGTAAAATTTTCGTTAGCCAAAACAGTAGGTTCATGATCATGTTCCCCTACAGTTTCATGCATTTTAACTTCCACAACATCATTTTGCAATTCACAAATTGACTCTTCCAAATAACAACATTCAATGAAATCTTCAATTTCAGCAATAATTCTCTTATCCTCATCATCTAAATCAAGTTCATCAAAATTATCCTCACAAACACTTAACTCATCAACAATAGAAAAATCATGCATGTTGTTCACATTATTCAGAGAAGAACATGTTATAGCTTTGATAGCAAAACAAGACTCCATATTTAGAGGTTGCTTCATAGCATAGTTTACATCAAAAACCACTTCCTCATTGTTAATCCTAAACGTGACTGTCTTGTTTTTCACACCAATCAAAGCATCACCAGTGGCTAGAAAAGGTCTACCAAAAATGAGAGGAACCTCAGGGTCCTCTTCCATATCAAGTATGATGAAATCAACAGGCAAGTTAAATTTATCAATACTTACCAACACATCCTCCACCAAGCCTGTAGGAGTCACCAAGGACCTATCTGCCAACTGTAGTGTCACTGCAATTGGTCGAATCCTTCCACTCAAACCCACATTTATTGCAATGGATAATGGCATCAAGTTGATTCCAGCTCCAAGGTCACAGATGGCCTTTGCAAAATATCTGGTTCCAATCTTGCAAGGTATGGTACAGCTACCTGGATCCTTAAGCTTTGGAGGTAATTTGTGAACCATCCATGCTTGACTGCACTCTGATAGCATCATTGGAACTTCACATCTCAAGATTTGCTCCTTGTTTGAAATGAGATCTTTTAAATACTTAGCATATTTAGGCATAGCTGTAACCAAATCCAACAAAGGAACATTGACATTCACTTGCTTGATCATATCCAAGAAACGATTCAATTGAGGCCCTTTCTTAGGTGGAGGTTTCTTCCTTTCTGGAAATGGAGCTTTTGGAGCATAATCTGGGAAGTTATAAGGATTGGAATTTTTTGTGATTTCATTTCCCACCATTGCTGGTATTTCCTTCTTCTCAGACTTATTTTCTTCTTGCTCACCATTCTTCTCAAGTTCCACATCTATCTCAACTTCATCTTTTTGGTCCTCTTCTACATCATCACTCTTGTCTTCTACATGTTTGCTTCCAGGCAACAATTTTCCACTCCTCAAAGTAATAGCATTGCATGCTTCTCTCCCCTTGGGATTTGGTACTGTGTCACTAGGAAGAGCTCCTTTTGGCCTCTGGTGTACAGCATTAGCAAGCTGACCAAGTTGCATCTCGATATTCTTCAAAGTGGCTTCGTGATGCTTCACAGTGGACTCCAAACCTCCAAATCTCTGTTCGTTCTTATCCATCTTTTCCATTAGCTTTTGAAACATATCCTCAACATTTGGCTTCTTTCGTTCTGATGTGCTTGCCTGATTATCAAAACCAGGAGGTGGTTGATTCATTGCTCTCCTTGAGTCATTACCTTGATAGTAATTTCCTCCTTGGTTCTGCTATTGATTCCAATTGCCTTGGTTTCCACCATTGTCTGTTGCCTCCATTATAATTGCTCCCAGAATAGTTCCCACCATATTGGGGCTTGTTACTGTAATTGTTCACATACTGAATGGATTCAGTAGTGATTGCACATTCATCCGTGTGGTGTTCCCCCTTGCATAGTCCACATGAAAGTACTGGGGCTTTTGTTTGAGTCGCCTTTAAAGTCTGCACCTACTTGGCCAATGCTTCAAACTTAGCACTAAGTGAAGTCTCCTCATCTACATCAAGAACTCCTCTTTGTCTCCTGACATGTGGCTTTCTAGTCTCTGGAAAAAGGTATTCATCCTCAGCTATCTGGTTAAAAAGTTCACGCACTTCAGTCACAGATTTGTCTTTAAGTGCTCCATTAGCACAAGCTTTAACCATTAAAGATGATTCAGGAGTTAGGCCTTTGAAGAAAGTATTTAGCTCCCTAATTTCGCCCAAGTCATGATTGGGGCATTGCCTAATCAAATCGTTGAATCTCTCCCAAGCTTCTCGAAATGACTCACTGTCTTGTTGTTGGAAGTTCATAATTTCCAACCTTCTCTTTTCAAGCTTAGCTGGAGGGAAGTACTTAGACAAGAACCTTTTCTGTAGATCATCAAATGACATTCCAGCATTTGCTCCCCCAATACTCTTGAACCAATGTTTAGCCTTTCCACGCAGAGATAAAGGGAACAAAATTCTGTGAACCTCACCCCTGTTAACTCTTGGCAACTTAAAAGTGCTACATAAGCCGAGAAACCAATCAAGGTGATCATTAGGATCCTCGTTGTCAAGACCTTGGAAGAATTGGCCCTGGGTAATCATTGAGACTATTTGTGGAGGAATGTGGTAACTTTCCACATCGATGTCCTGATGACCAAATCGATTGTCAAAGTTTACCGCATAATGATCTCCAAACCTGGGTGCTTGTACTCCTTGTGCAGCCATAGCTCTTTGCTTTGCTTGATTCCTTAGATTTCTTTCCAATTCAAGGTCCAATTCAAATTCAGGTTTTCCTCTAGATCTTACAAACCTGGGCATACACAAACAGGGACAGCAAATGATATCAAGAGAACAAATAGATCAATCTGTAAACCAAACCAATACAAGATGGTAAAAGCAACAAAATCACACACAGTAATGAAACAAAGTAACTAAATCGAAGCAATAAAACACAAGACTAAGAACAGAACAACAACAAATTTCAAGAACCGTGCTAGTTCCCTGGCAACGGCGCCAAAAATTGATGTGCGAGTGTCGTGGCTCGTCAATTTATCCTAAATTCACTGAATATAGTAGAAGTGAGCTAGGTTTCGTTCCGCAGGGAAATAGTCGATTCAAGAAGTTTGATATGCTCAATTATGTCACCAAAATATAACAAGAGTAAAAGGAACACTGATTACAAAAATTAACAAGAAGTAAACTGGTTTGACTCCACACAATTACGAATTTAATGAACACACAAGTAAAACTCAAGGAAGTAAGAACAAAGTTATCAAGAAAATAAAGCTGATAATCTAGGCTACCTCCGGGTGAATGCAACTTCTCATACATGCAGTATTGCTAACATACAAGCAAAACAGATGAGGAGAATCACAATTGGAAACAGAAATAATAACTAGCATGGTCACTACACTATAATTTTAGTCTCCCGACACCATCCTATCCTCTGGTCAGGCCTAAGGATGGTGAAGTGTGATTAAGCTGTCTCAATTCCCCACTCAAATTACTCAGGCATGAACACCTAGAATCTCCCATGGTGAGGCCCGATCCTAGCTTGTAAATTCATCATTTGAGTATGAGAATCTCTTATCACCTTGTTCTTAGGATGATACAGACTCAAAGCTTCCTATGACGAGGTCTAGCCTTAATATCTGTGCAAATTCAAACAGGTTTAAGAACTCAAGCATTCTCAGGTTCTTATTCATGATTTTCATCCAAATCTTAAGACGCAATTCAGCATGACGACTGCAATCGAATCTCATTTCATCAAATTCAGATCAAAAGCATGTACTCAACAAGTTTTTCCAATTCATAGCTGAGAATTTCCATTTCTTATAATAGATTGTTAGTTCTACTGCACAATTACAATTTCGACCTATCATTTACCCTCAGTATCCTAGATTATCATACAATTAGCCACGAATCTCCATTTCATCTTCACAATCAACAAATTGGAAGATTAAACAGTTCATAATCGTTAATTGGAAGAGTTTACCAATTAAGAGTCTTAAAAGCTTCCAAATGCCGAGAGGATTGTTACTTTTCTTCTCAATTTCAAGGAGATGTATATTGATGGAAGCAAATCTTTGATCGGAATCCAAAATGAAGCAACAATCTTAGTGAGAGAAAGTAGAGAGAGAAAGTGGATCTCAAGAACACTTCCCGCTCTTCCAAAATCAAAAGTCGGTTACAATACGGAAAAATGTGAGTAGTGAAAAAGTGAATCAATCCCCCTTTACATGTTAGCTACCTTCCCTATATATAGAGTTGGGAAAACGTAACTAATACGCAACATAAAATGTATCAAATATTACAAAAGTGTCCTTAAGGGAAGAAACTAAAAATCAGCCAAAAATGTCAAAAAATTCCAAGTTTGAAAAAGTATTCAACACTCCAGCGCCTTTGGTGTTAATTTCCAGCGCCTTCATCAACCTCAGCCACGAGCCGCACGCCTTCAAGCTTAAGTTGTCGCGCCTTCGTTGCCTCTGACTGCCGAGTGAAGAAATCAGAATTGAACCACGCCTTCAAGCCGCAACTGAACACGCCTTCAGCAACTCAGCGAGCCTTCAAGAATCCAGCATTTTGAATTTCACGCCTTTCCGCCAAAGCAAACCGCGCCTTCATCTGCCTGAAATTTCAGAGAATCAGAAGTTAAACACTTAGCCATTTTTTAGAAACTCAAACACAAAGTTCTTCATGGCAGCAATTTCCCACCAATATTTGATCATGATGCATTGTGAATTAAGGAAAACTTAAAACATGAAAGTTGTAACACTTTGTCTTAGCTATCCATAGTGATCAAAATCACCCAATTTGGAGCTAAAACGAGAAAGTTATGACCAAACTACTAAAGTGTGACAAAGCTTAAAACCTATGAAGCAACTCTCAACACTTTGCCATTTTTTTCACACTCTCCAACAAGTTAGCCTACGACATGTCGTAGGCTAAATATTCATGTTCCAAAATTGACCTACGACATGTCGTAGCCAAATTTCCATCTCCACATTTTTGTCGTGGGCAAAAAAATCAACTCTTCAAGAATGGCCTACGACATGTCGTATGCCATTTTCTGCCTTCTTAAGTTTGGCCTACGACATGTCGTAGGCCAATCTCTTCTTGTTCTCGGCTGCGTAGTTCTTTCTATACCAAGTTGTGTGCCTTGGTTTGTGAAGTTCATTGTGCAATCATGAGTGGTGTGCCAAGGTGCAAATGTGTGGCATGAGTTTCATGGCAAAGTTATGGCAAGACTAATGCATAGGTGTTGTGCATAAGTGTTGTCAAGTTGGCAAGGCTTGGCAAGATTGATTGGAAAGGTCTGGCAAGTTCTTGGCATGGTCATGGCACAATGGTTTTGGCACATTGGTTTGGCAAAGCTCGGCAAGGTCTTGGCACAATGGTTGGCCGAATTGGCAAAACAAATGTTGGCAAAGTATCCATTCCAACACAACACCATATTTTCATGCCAAATACGTGTGTCTTAACCTCTGATTCTGACTTGGTGGTGAACTTAAAAGTTCGAGATCTTCCTCTTAGCTTTCCAATGGTGCCAGAAACACCACCATTGGATGCATAAAACTCAAGTTATCATCAAAACACCAAACTGTGGCAGGCAGGTAAAACCCTAAAAAACCCTAAAAAACCCTAATGAATGGTATTCCGAAAAGAACCTCATATTTCATAGCCTTACACACACAATTAGAAAATAGTTACAACATAAGAAATGTAGTGCATTCAAAGAACTTTTCAGAACACCACAGAACTCACCAATTGGGTTAATATCAAGAAAGTTATGCCCAGATGAATTTCACCAACCAAATCTGCCAAAACCCTAAATTTAGCTTGCCAATTTCGGTTTCATCCATTTCCTAATTGTTTTGACCTCTCAACCTTACCAATTAACATCAAGCACACAATTGCCTAAATTCATCATCAATTTTGGTCTCTTTTAACCATTTTAGTACAACCAATTGTCAACCACATAAATGCACCACAACAAACAAATCATTGCACTAACTTATAAAAAACAAGTCAAAAGCCAAGTGGATTAAGCCATTTAAGTTGGTATAAAACCAACTTATCACTTCCCATGTGGTAAGTTGTGCCTATTTGATAATATAGTTTCAATTATAGAGTTCATTCAAATTTCAATTATATTTTCAAAACAAAAATAAAGTGTATAGTTATTTTTAGATGAATGGTAAGAATTTGCGCTCTGGTCGAGTTGTATATGAGTCACCAAGGGCAGGTTTAGAGAAAAGTAAAAAGCAGTGCACAGAATCTTCATCCAAATTACAAACTGCTATCAAGTTAGTATGTTACATTAGTTAATTTGATTATAATTCTTTTCTTACAAGTTTATATGACTCATGCTTTTATCATAATGAATGTCACAGCTTCCAACTGCTAAATCAGGGATCTCAACACCTAAAGCCAATGATACTGCCTCAAATGAAGTAACAAATGAACTGCAAAAATCTCTTGTGGTTATATCCTATTACCAAAACTTATTAATTGTTAGCTTCTTATTAATACTCATTTTATTGCATGCACTCATTTCTGGTTATTTTATAATGTAGATCTTAGAGAAGAATTTATAGTCACGAAGGCTAATATATGGTTCCCCTGAAAGTCTTTCGATAAGTAATAAGCACACTCCCTCCACCACTAATACCATCAATCCTATGCTAGTTGACGTTGGAACAAAAGAAGAGCAGATAATGTTCAAGACATGGTATCTATGTTTATATTAAATAGAAATTAAGCGCATGCATGCACTCATTTCTGGTTTTGTTATAATGCAGATCTTAGAGAAGAACTTACGATCACGAAGGCTGATATATGGTTCTCCTAGGAGTCCTTTGATGAGCAATAAGCACACTCCCTTCACCACCAATATCCTCAATCTTGTGTTAGCTGTAGTTGGAACAAAAAGAAAGGTAGATAATGTGCAGGACATGGTATCTATGTTTATATTGAATAGAAATTAAGTTCATGGCTTACTGATGCTATATAGTTGCTTATGTGTTTCCTAGTTGATTGAATCTATCATTGACCAACAGAATATCACTGAAGAAGAGCTAGCACATTTAACACTAATATCTACTGCTTGCGATCCAAAAGTTGATTCTAACCCGGTTAGTATAAGTATTTATGTCTTCATTACGCAAAATGAAATTTCAATAAATAGACATTGAAAGGAAGTTCTGCCCATGCTAACTACTTTGCTTCTCAATTATTAAAGAATCATGGCAGAACCAATAGGAGATTTTGAATGATATAGTGGAGAACAAAGAATCACCTGAAAAGCGTAAAGATGATGTTTATTGATAAGATTTACATTGAAACGTATTTATTTGGTTCTAATACATGGAAAATGCATAATTTTGTAGGGATTGCAAAACGTGGACCAAATAGGAATGTGAAACTTGAAAGGGAGGTTCGAAAAAATAGAAATGTTCTTGTAAAAGGTGAGAAATATAAACCACCAGTTCATTTTCCCGAAGATGGGCAGAGGCCTGTTAGAGAATGGAGTGCAGCATTTACCCGTGAGTTAGGCATAATTTTTAGACAAGATGCTCCAATTGATGTAAATAGTTGGAAATGTATTCCTGAAGAAAAACAAGAGGAACTATTTCAATGGGCAGCGGTAAGACATTCATGTGAATAGATGTTTTTACCACATTTGAATCATTTCTCATACATCTAAACATTGTGTAGAGTGCTTTTGACTTCGATGCTACAAAGAAGTATATCAGGAACATTGTAATTGGGGACATGGCTCATCTATATGCAAATTGGTGAAGCAAGCTTCACAAACATTACAAAAGCCTCGGAGGAGGGGACAATGCCAAGAAAAATCCACCTTTTCATCTCCAACAGAAGCAACAACAATGGGTGTGGCTATGTGATAATATCTTTGAAGATGGACAATGGAAGGTATGTATTTCACTTTATGGTATTATATGGCAGTAACTGCATTCACCAAAACTACATAACACACATCACTTTTGGCATGCAGAAACGTTCATTGGCAAACACAAGTAATCGTTCAAAGCTGAAGTTTGTCCATAGATGCGGTTCTAAGTCCTTTCCACAAAAACGATATGAATTGCTATGCATGTGTGTATGTTTCCTCCATATGCTGCATTCACTATTTTGTTTCATGTACTTTATAAATTACATTACTTATCAGACATAAATATTTTGGCAGACAAATCCTGAAACTGATGAGAAGCCAGGACCTATTAAATTCTTTGATGCGGCTTACAAAATTAAGCATGGTTGGGTTGATCCTGCTGCTGAAGAAGTGTTTGTAAGTAAAGCAGTAATGAACCTATGGAAAAGAATTAGTCATACTTTAATACGAAGATTAAACACCAATTATTAGTATGCGATTTGATCAAGTTCACTTACATAAAACGGCTGAACTTATTATTTTGTGATAATTTTTAGCTTAAGATGAAGGAAGTTATGATGGAATGTAATGGTGATGGTGACGGTGATGGTGCAACCCGGAGGATGCAAAATGACATAGTTGCCAATGTATATAACAAAAATTATGGGGTTATTCCTGGCCATTCTCGTGAATGCAAAAAGAAGGTTACAAAGAGCACTACCACACACTCTTCTGCACAATCCTCTCAATTAAGTATGGAAAAGATCATTCAAGAGCAGAAGGCACAACTAATTGTTGCTCAATCAAGAATCGATTCTCAAGATGTTGAGATCAAGAGCTGGCGAGTAGCACTTGAGAATGCCCAACGACAAATCGATCTTATTTATTAGCGATTTGACAACCAGCTGAACCAAAAATGAAGGTCACATCTATCTCTTAGGTTATGTTTTTCTATTTTTATCCTTTAGAAGATAATCAGAATTTTTTCCATATGTTTAAACCATTTATTTGAACTATATAAAAGGAGGGACAGCACTGAAATTGTGGAGTGTTATTGTTTTGTTTGAAAGTAAGTAAATGCGTATATGTGATATCTTTCATACTATGGATTTGTAACTCTATATGCTAAATGGTGCTATCATTTTCTTTGTTTTCTTGGTAGAGGTTGTGATCTTCATTTTCTTTTGGAAGTGACAACTCAGACCTAATCCATTTTCTTTTGGAAGTGACAATTCAGACCTAATCTAAGAACGTATATGCTTCTACAACCTTAGCACACATTTTTGTTCATGTATATACTGAGTTGTTGAACTTGTAAGTAAAATTATATATGCATAATGCATATAGTAACACTTTTGGGTTACTTTTGTTGATTTAGCAATATGACTAGAATTCACAATGTGTATAGTTGCTTATTTATGAAAAATAAGCAATGTTAGAATTATGACTAGAATGACATAGATGCATAATGCATAGTAAACTTGTAGGTAAATTAGAATAGTTGCATACTGCTTACAGCTATTCTTTTTACTGATCTTTTGCCATTTTGAAAAGTATAATTATAAGTAAGTTGGGTTGTTGCACTTATAAGTAGAACGTCAGTTGCTTATTGCATATGGAAATTCCATTTTGTTAGTGTGTGTGTGTATGTGTGTGCGTGTATTAGTCTATACTTGTTTTCTTTTTTATTAATGTAAAAAAGAAAAGTTTTGGTGTTGAATTGTATTGGAGAATAGAATGATAATTTTCTTCATCAGGTGTAAACATGAAATGTACAAGGCATTCTCACTTGCAAATCATTTGACAAAGCAGGCTTGTGCATTCTACATTGCCCAAATTTCTTATGAAATGTATAAGGCATTCTTGTGGAAGTTTTTTTTCTCTCAAGTTATACAAAGATGTTTTTCATGTATTTACTAAATTGTCAACAATAATATTATTGATGAACATATAACATGTGTACATTGTTAGTTTTTTTTAAAAATATATATATATAACCCTTTTTTAACACTAAAAAAAGTTTTTGTTAACTTATAATTTCAGCAAAAAATAATTAAAAGGTATTGAAGTCATTTTCAATTATAGTCCATTTGTCTATTTAAAAGTCATAACGGACATTGGAATTGGACCCCATCAAATTAAAATAAAAGGATTTATATTTCAAAACTTGCATATTTGCATACTCCAAAGTCCAAACTTTAACAAATAATATTGAAATTATTATTTTGATCAAAATAAAATATACTTTTGCACCAAAATTATTAATAAAATTGTCTAACACTATTTAAACCCTAACTCTAAACCCTAAACCCTCACCTTAAAACCTAAACTCAAGATATTGTTGATGGTTATTTGTAAAATATTATTATTGTATAGTATTGAAGTGTAATTTAGCTTACATTCATTTATCTACCTATTTAAATTTTTTAAAATTATCTATTAATTCCTAATGAAAATTTGAATGGACTCCAAAAAATTAAAACAAAAGGATATATATTAAGGAAACATGCATATTTTCTCACTCAAAAATTATTCATTAAATGTCAAAATTATTTTTAGAGTAATAGCAATTATACTTTTACATAAAAAATGCTAATAACATTGTTTAATGGTATTTAAATCTTGAATCCTTACTCTAAACACTATTAATTAAATTCATATACAATTCATAATTTGACCGTTAAGCATAACTTGTACTAGCATTAATAGATTTTAAATGTCATTCTCAAAACCCTAATATAGTGCGCGTATATTTTTCAATGAATCGTCCATTTATATATTTCAATTTAATAATGCTATTATAAAGAATTATATACTTACAACTGTGACGTCATCTGTATCATACATATACATTATTTTACTATGAACTTTTAAACAAATATCTTTAAAACTCCTTACATGGGTATTGCATATTACATAAATAAGTATGGCAAATAATTTTTATTATATCTTGTATGGTGATTATGTTATATATATACACACACACATACACAAACATGTATATGTATATACACACATACAGAGACACACATTCATTCACACATGTGCATGTATATGTAAGTATGTATTACTAAACAATATATTTTTGTTCTTTCATAATTATGCCATGTTTGATAACATTTAAGAAAATTATTAATGAAATATTTTATTCTTTCTTATTTTAGACCTCGGGTCGCGAAGAATTTAAGTGATCTCTCATTTACCACCCTTCCAACATTGGTTGGTAATGAAATATTCATTTGTTAAATAAAAAATTAAAGACTAATATCCTTTAAAAAATTTAGGATTAATACTAATTATGGTTTACATATGTGTATGACATCATGTATAAGCCATTCACTTCATATTTTTATTAAATATAATGTAAAAAAAATCAATTTTGGCATAAAATAACTCCCATGCCTTCTTCAAAAAAATTGTGCCTTCTGCAAATATATGCGTCTTCTTCAAACACAATTTGCGCCTTTTCAGACATCTTTCTATTATTTAATCATCCGCGCCTTCTTCAAATGTCCGCGCCTTAGATTTTGGTTCCCTTCTTCTAAAATTTTCCAATTCCGCACCTTATTACTGATATAATACTCCACAAAGACTTCACTTTTTTAAATGAATTAACATACTCTGCATCTGTCTCTAAAATTTGCTCTCTCCTATGTCTAAAAAATTGCAGATTATTTCAGTTCTTGAGCCCTCCTTGAATCACTCCCAACTCGATTCAAATAGAGGCTTCAGCGACAGTCTTTGATTCTTGGCCAGAATAGAAGATATATGTATCTCCACTTATGGTTAGTTATATATCCAACTGCTGAACCCTAAATTTTTGTCAACCCCTCATCCAAATTGAGTTTCTGTTGTTTATAGTTAGTGGGTTAATTACTTATTAATTGATATTTTTCCTAACTCAATCAGGATAAAAGTGTGCTGATGTCAAGAGCTTGAAGAAGGTTCTAACTTATCCCTGTAATTATTTTTTTTGGATTTTTAGTTTAAATCTGCAAAAATTTCATACTTAATGCGTGTTAATTGTCAGTTTTTCTAATTTATTAGGTAAAATATTGTGTCGATTTGAAGAGGTTGAAAAAGGTTTGTTTTTCTTTAATTTTTTCCTTTGTGTTTTATCAATAATGTGCTTATCACTTTTTACTACATAGAATACGGTTCTTTCTGGCATAATCTTTATGTTCAAAAGCTATTCGGATACTAGTGATTTTTTAATTTTTGTAATCTTTTGTAATATCGAATGGGAAATATGTTGTACACACTTTTAATTCGTCATATCTTTTTATGTTGAGAGACATGAGATATTGATTATCAGGTAATTCAATTTAATGTTTTCAACCTAGATGTTGTGGAATATTTTTCCACTCTTTGAACTCAGTTGTAAAACTTCAATGACAACCTCTTGACATGGATCTTGTAAATCTTCCTGGAATTTCAATTGTGCTTGTCTACATACTGTTAAGGCTTCGTCTTTTTTTCAATTTCTTGTCTCTAAGTGCTATATTTTTTTATATAATGATCCTAGTCAAAAATTCATAGTTAATATATATATATATATTTCATTGTCATGGATGTGTCACTGCATTTGAACAGTTATATATTGGAGGGCACAAATCATTTACTTAGAATTGGGCACTAGCTAGTATACATCAACTATATGTTTTCAAGGCTTTCTTATATTTGAGACTCAGTTTTATTGTGATGCATTAGCTAAATATTTTTTAGTCTTTGCCTCCTTTGCTAATCATTCACTTAGAATTGGGTTATGAGATTCGAAATCGTGTGGGGGTACTTTGTACCTTTGAGAAGGGAGTTTTGGTCAATTGCAGCATAGGTATTAGACCTTTGACTAGAAGGATATAGCTTTCAGTTATGTTGCTTTTGTTTGTGTACTTGCTTGTAGAAAAGTTATGCAAATTCACTTGTTGGTTAAGTAGATAGTCAATGACCTCAAGCAAAAGTTGAGAATTAATATACATATTTTCATATTTACCTAGATGACTGATCACCGAAAACAACAAATTGACTTGGACATTTGTGGCACATTTCGACAACAAGCATCTACCTTCCGTTTTCACATTGGATTAATTGTTAGGCAATTTGCACCTTTAAAGGTTCAAAGTTAGGGACAGTTTACTAATGATCAACACGGTGAACTATTTTTGAAGCTCTGGGTGAGTTGCTACTTATTTTGACATTCAATATCAATACATAGTTGGTTTACCATAACTATCTTCTATCTTTTTGTGAAGGATATATATGATATTCAAGGGAAACAGTCAAATATTCGTTGTGTTATCCTACGTATGATGAAATCTTATTACATCAACTTCAAACATATATGTTATAAGTTGTATAACCAGGTAGGTGGTGGTGATGCTGCAAAAGAAAGGCCGCCTACTTCACTTTATAATCGACAAGAAGATTGGGAGTGCTTATGTTTGCATTTGGGAATCAATTTATGGTACAATATATATGTCTCTTCACCCCTTCATCATTTTGTATCACATGAGATTAATATTTTACTTTTGTAAAATGAGCTTACATTATATGTTTGATAGGGTGCAAATATGAACAATCAAGTTGAAAACCATCAACCCTTTGTAATGATGAATGGTGAGTAATTTAAAATTTTCATGGCTATATTTTTATTCACTGTAAAATTATTTAGCCATTTGTGTACCTTTGACCGATTGTGTTCAATCTTCTTTGCAGATATAGATTGAGATTGCTAGTACAAAATTTTAGAAGATGCAATACACGTTCTCATTAGGCATAATAATATGGATGCCAATGTGAAGATTGTATCAGTTAAGGGAAGTCTATGGCTTTTGTTTGTATTGTAAAGTAATTTTGAAGAAAAAATAGCTTTTGATCACTACTTGTATATTACTATCTCAATGATATTGTTCCTTTTATGTTCAACTAAGCATTGCTAGTTGTAAACTTTATCATTCTTATTTGTAGTGCAAGAATATCATTAGTTTTAATATAAGATGTTGGATATGTTTTTTAATAAATTTATAAGGAGTTTCAATCACCTTTCTAATTATGAATAATATTAATTTCATTGTTACCATATTATAGAAATTTTAGTAGCATCAACATTCAGGACTATATTACAATTTTACTAGTTACAAGCTAATAGCATATAAAACTTTCCTCACTAATTATATAAAATAACATTATTATAAATTAAATTAGTGAGTAATTATTCGTCGCAATTGCAACAATATTTCTGCCTAATACATTTCACTAATGAATATCACATTGCCAAACATTACAATTAGGGAGAAAAATTTCTCGCCAACATTGTTATGGTTACCTCGCAACTTTCAAACATTAGTAAGAAAACTCATCACTAAAGCACGACATTTAGTAAGCAAAATTTTCTCACTAATTCGACAATTCTTATGTTATTGTATGTTTTAGAGGGAAATTATTCATCACTACTATTACAATTAGCAAGATAGAATCAAATCACCAGCGGCGATATTTTCTCGTTAAATGTGTGATTTTAGCAAGGACAAATTTATGTTTAGCAAGGATACCTCATGTCCATTTTAATCATTAGCGATGAAAATTTTACCCACTGATTTCAACGGTTAGTAAGAAGGTTTTTACTTTTTGCTAGGAAGGGTATATTTGTCTTTTTAAATTTTTGGCAAGGAAACCATTTTTCCTAGCTAAAACTATGGACCATTTGCAAGGTTTTTCAACTTCTAGCGATGAAATTATAGATATAATAGAGAGGCATATTTACTCTCTAAAGATCCAAAAATTTTGTGAGAAACCTATTTTCTCGCTAAATGTTTACATTTTTAGTGAGGAATGGTTTTTGGTTTCTCGCCATAACCTTTTGCGACGCTAAACTAGCTAGAAAACTCGTTAGCGAGGAATTTTTGTCATCTTATCCTTTTAGTGAGTACTTTCCATGTTTTGGCGACAGTTTTATTTCCTCGCCAATGACCTTTTTTCTTGTAGTGGTTAAAGTTAACATGGTGATTGCACTATTCGTCTCAACCACATGTACCCAATCATTTCCCATGATAAGAACAATGATTTGGTTTGTGTGATCAAATCCAAACCCGCATATCAGCAATCTCTTTCTGTGGTGAGGACAGTGATCGATTTTAACTCATCTGACTAAACTCTATACTTGATTGAGATAATGGGAATAACCTTTTCTGTCTGGTAGAGGCAAATATCATTATTCAACCAAATCCCTACCAAATCTGGCTTTAGTCTCTAAATACTTAAGAACAATTCATAGATAACACATCAACATTTAAAAAGTTCATTACCAAATACAAATGGACTAGCATTTTTCTCAACATGACCCAAATATACCCACCCAGAAGCGGAACCAGGCGGGGGCAGTAATGGGCTTCAGCCCCCCGCCAAGTTCGCCGGAATACTAAGGGATGATTGACGTATTTTTGTTAAAAAAATTCTTTACTCACGACGTCGTCTAACTTAAGAAAAATAAAACTGGGCTTCACTCTTGCTGTCTTGCGTGTCTTTCCTAACAAAAAAATCACACACCATCTTTAAAAAAAATCACTTCTTTAAAATTCTTCATTCTCTAATTCTTATTGAAAAAATCACTTATCATCTTTAATTCTCTATTTAAACCATTTCTCCTTTCTTTGAGTCATTTACTCTCTTGAGTATTGCATAAAATTAGTGTTTTATTTAAATGTTTTGTTATTTGAAATTTATTAATTGCAAATTTAAATTTGTAAATTAATAAATAAATTTAGGTGTTTAAGTAATTATAATTTATAGGTGTTAAAATTAATTCTTATTTTGTTTATGTGAATTGAAATTAAGGGATACATGCTATACAACTACACCTCTTCATCACATAACAAAAATTAATATTTCATTAAATGTTAACGAATAGTGTGTATTTATATACTTTTATGATTTTCATAATAATGAATTTAAAATTTTAGTTTTTAAATACATTTAGTTCATCGTACAAAAAAATTTTACTTTAAATTGAGCCCCACTAAAATTTTATTCTAGTTCCACCTTTGTACCCACCTATTGACATGATGATCACCATAAGCACACATGTAGCATCTAGTACAAGTATTTAGACAAGGGTTCTTTCATGCTATTCTTCACAAGTATCATGTTTATCCAATATGTTTAATCCATACACATATTGATATGATGATCACACATACAAATGAGATCTAGAATGATCAATAACCATGAATCTTAAAGAAATGAATCTTGTACTCAGGTCTTTACACAAGCAACAATACATACAAATCAAACATAAAAGACATTATTCAAACCATCCAAAGGCATAAATTTATTACACTCATAATATCTCAATTGTCCATGGCCTAATTCTAAAGATACCAATAATTCTAGCCTCTCATGGCTAATTGAAGCACTTAAGTAAAGAGCATAAAAATGGAGAGACGAAGAGGAAAATTTCCTTTTATTAAAAGTGAGATCACAAATTGAATTTTCAAAGCTAAGGTTCAGTCTTTCAATAAATCCAAACTCTAATAACTTTGAGTTTACAACAGTTTTACTTAGTAAAAGAAGAACACCAAAAACTTACACTAGTTGTGTATTATTGGGACAAAAGATAAAACTAAATATAATTCTATTCCTACTTAATTCCTACATTAGAATTTCCTTTAGTTTGGCCTTCAAATGGCCCTTATATACTAATTAACAAATGCTAGGATTTAATAATTACAAGTTGTATCCCACTTATTCAAAAGTAGGGATTTAACATAAATAGACAAGAAATGAATTACAAATTGTAAAATAATAAATTTGGGTTAGGTCTTTAGTTTCACGCCTTTAAACTTATTTGAAATAGCCTTTTATGCACTTTGAAAGCACTAGTAAGAAGTTTTGAACCAACCACGCTTTCTTCACCCTGGAACACATTTTCACCATGCTTAGACCAAGCAAAAACTATCGCTTTATAATAGTTCTTAGAATAAGTATGGCTAAAAGTTGTCCATGCATGTCTGACGCGGCTGTCCTTCACGTGTAAGAGTTATCCACTTCAGATACGATCGCCCTCCACGTGTGTTTTTTAAATGACGTCATTTCTCTCTCCACATCATGTGTCTCTCAAAATCCTTCCTACCCTATTAAATTCAATAATTTTGCTTCTCTAAATTATTAATTAAAAATAGCATTAATTACTTATCTAAATGGAAGGATTTTAATTGTCATTATTTGCTTAAACAAAACTTTATATTCCTAATGCCTATACATATTTATTATTAATATTAACATAATTAATATTTCCTACTTTTTTCAAATTTCATATTCCTAAAACTTATAGACAATTATTACTAATATTAAAGAAATCAACCTAATCAATTCCTTTTTAAAAAGAAACAATTTAAGGTATTTATTTAAAAAGGAACATTTAAGGTATTTCACTAAAAATATATAAAGCCACTTAAGAGCATTTCCTCAATTCGTACACTACACATGTATTTAAATGATGCATTTCCTCAATTTTTTTCATCTCAAGTCCGTTACAGAGCCAACATCGTTTCTCATTTGCGGATCACATTCATAGTAAAATCAGTATGGAGGTCCTCCATGGTATGGCCAAGGAATTCCAGGAATTTCAAGAAACAAGAGTTGGTGTTATGGAGGTCCTCCATGGTATGGCCAAGGAATTCCAGGAATTTCAAGAAACAAGAGTTGGTGTTAAAGGACTTGTTGACTCCGGCATAGCAACAGTCCCAAGAATGTTCGTACATAATCCCCAAGATTCACCCAATGCATCCTTGGATAACAATAGCTTCAAGGTCCCTCTCATTGATCTCCAAGCCCTCCAACATGGAGGAAGAAAAGATATCGTTGATCAAATCCGTAAAGCTGCAGAAACTTGGGGATTCTTTCAAGTGATCAATCACGGGATTCCCACTAATTTGATGGATGGACTGCTTGAGAAACAGAAAAGGTTCCACGAGCAGCCCAGGGAGGTGAAGATGGAATTGTATTTAAGCGATCTTAAGCAAAAGTCAGGCTTCTACAGTAATATTGGCATTCTTAATGGATCCCGCCCTGCCGATTGGAGAGATACTTTGTCCTGTAGTTTCCCCGATGGCGCAATTGACCCTGAAGCAATACCAATAGTATGCAGGTAGTATTTATTTGATTTATTGAGTCATTCCTTATTTTAGGGTGATTTTTAAGATCTCTTCTACATTCATAATATTTTTTATTATATTTCTACGTGTTTGCATAATTGTGGAATGCAAACTTTTAGAGTTCGCATTTCACACATGCAAACTTAATGGAAATTTACTTTTTTTTTTCTTTACTTACAGAGTTTGCATTAAAAAAGAGTACATATTCATTAAAATAATAAAATTTTAAATATTATTTTATTAAGTTTGCATACCATAAATGCAAATTTACTTTTTAAAAGTAATAATAATAATAATTTATTATTTCATTGAAATAATACTTATTTATTATTTGATTGAGTTTAAAATATTTTGCAAATGCAAACTCGCCTTTTTTTGTTTACCTCTTCAACTTGTATATGAGGTGCAGTTTACCTTTTTAATCAAATAAATAAGCAGTTTACCCCCATTTATTTAAATTCAATCAACCATAAAATTAATACAATAAAATTCTTTAGTGTAATGTCATAAATGTCCCTTTTAATAGAAGTTGAGTTTTTTTGTTATAAAACAATTTAAATTGTGTTACATTTTTATCTTTTATAAAAAATTGATGTTATAACATGATTTAGAATTCTATTAAATATTTTAATAATTCTAAATATTATGATATTTTCTTTTAGCAACTTCTTTAAAAAATCCTAGACATAGTTATGCATTAATTTTTTAATATTTATTAATTTGAGATATATGCCAATGAAGATAAATTCTGACTCATACGGAGATTTGGCTCTCATTTATATTTTACAATAATTAATTGAAAGTTTTTCAATTATTATGATTGATAATAAAATGTTGATTCCAAATCTATAAATTCTAGAATAGTATATAAACAAGAAAATTCTCCTTTTGCTAAATGATTTATATGGTGAAAATAGTTTGTTAAAATATTTTTTCACATGATTAGCATCCTTTGTAGAGAATATAGAAATCATATATTTGTGAAATTCGTGAATGTATAAATAGAACTCAAATAGCTACGGTTCCAAATACAGTAATAGGATTTATAACATTTTTTTATAAACAAAAGATGAAAGTTTTCAAAAATACCAAAAAAACTTATTACACTATTTAATTTTTTATAAATAAAATATTAAAAGAATAACATCGAAAAAGGTTAGAGATAATTAATTAATTCTCATTCTTTAATAATCATGGGCATTCTTGTCCATATCTTTTTCCATATTTTAATTATAGGATTAAATTAGTACGACTATTAAAAAGGTTTATAAGAAGGGGTAAAGTACTTATTTATATCATTGAGAGGCTAAATTGCACCTCATGTATAAGTTGGAGGGGGTTAAGTGCTTTTAATCTTTTTTAATTATAGAATTTGAATTCACAATTTTTGAATCCGCATTTTAAATATACAAACATTTCTTTATTATATTAACGAAGTTTCGCCAAATGCGTAACTTTTACTATTATTATTATTATTATAACTGAGTTCACATTTCTAAAACACAAATACATCCCTTTTATTTAAAAATTTTATATCAAGGAACTCTCTTATCTTATTTTTTATACATAAGTCTTAATTTAAAAAAGTTTAATTAGAGAAAGAAAATTGAATACAAAAATTAATGTCAAAAGATATTTTATCTTTTAATAAATATAATTTTAATTGAGGACATTTATTTTTTTATATATAATTTTTTATTTGAAAAAATAATTTGTTTTAAGTTTTTCTTTGATTTATTCATTAATAACTTGTTATTAGTGAATTCAAAACAAGAGTACTGAAATGGTTTGAATTTTTTTGGATTACAAAAGAGGAAAGATGAGAATTACCATAAATATTTTGTGGGAGAATGAATTAGGGTGGGTATTTATATAAGAAGGGATAAAGTTGTAGGTAAATACATTTTTTTTAATTATTAGAGAGAGTTTTCATTTGCAAAATGCAAACACCCTATTTGTAGAAACAGGTTAAAAAAAGGTAATACTTGAAGAAAAAAATTGAAAATAGTCACAAAAATAGAAAAAACTCATATTCCCAATTGTTTAATTTATGCGCTAAATATTGTCATGTTGACACTCCGTGAAGTGCCATCCATTAATCACCATCCAAGCTATGCCCTTCAATCCTGTCTTAATATTTTTTTCGCGTCTTCAGGGAAGAAATTGTGGAATATATGGCCTGCATGAAGAAGCTGAAGGACTTGGTGGGCGAATTATTATCTGAAGGGCTCGGACTAAGCAGCGATTACCTATCGCAGATTGAGTGCATGAAAAGTGAATCATTGTTGTGCCACTATTATCCACCCTGCCCAGAGCCCCAGCTGACCTTAGGCACTAGTAAGCATACCGACTCTGGTTTTCTAACTTTTGTTTTACAGGACAGCATTGGTGGCCTCCAAGTTCTTCACCAAAATCAGTGGATCGATGTCCCTCCGACCAAAGGAGCTCTTGTTGCAAACCTTGGGGACTTAATGCAGGTTGGATATACGAGTAATTAACCTTATGCATGGAAACTCAATATCTTGACCAATTTATGCAACTTTTTGTCTCTATATTTTCTTAATTAACTCTGATGTTGCAGCTTATAACGAATGACAAATACAAAAGCGTGGAGCATAGGGTTCTTGCACATCTTGAAGGTCCCAGATTATCAGCCGCATGCTTCTTCTATCCAAGTAATAGATGCATTTCCAAGCCCTTTGGACCAATAAAGAAGCTCTTATCTGATCATAGCCCTGCCTTATACCGTGAAACTCTAATGACTGAGTATCAAGCCCATTATTTATCTAAAGCTTTTGATGGTAGATCCGCACTTCCTTACTTCAGGCTCACAGTCTGAGTTTGAAAGCCGATTGCATGCAGCTTCAAGTAGCCCTGTTGTTCTCCAGTTCGCGTTAAGAATAATGCTTGTGTTGTTGAACTTTTTAAATATGTACTTCATGAAACAAGTCCTAATGAGTAATGTGAAATTAATAACTAAAAGAGTCAAGTTGGACAAGTTACTTGAGTTTCAATTCATTTTGCTTGTTTCTCAGTGCTTTTGACTATTACTACAAGCATAGTGTCAGATGAAAGACGGATCATTCAAATCGTTGTGGCAATCCGCGCACTTTAAAAACCATCAAGAAAGACATAGTTTAAACTTTAGAGTACATTAGAAACTGAGAACAATATCCAAAACATCATAACTGGCATCAAAGAATGCAGTGAGCTCCAGATAGCTTGTCGGTTTATTATCATCAGTCCATCATAGCTTGTATAGGAGAAGAGTTGGAATGCGGTGCTTCACATTTTTCTGATAAGCCGTAGTATATTCAGTGTTACTGACTTCCCTGTATATGGGAGGACTGGTTTCGGATAGAAGCTCTTTTATCGAACCATACGGCTTAAACAGATGAATATAACTGGGAAAGAAGAAGCATGCTGTTGATACTCTGGAACCAACAGATCTTTTCTCGATCCTCTAGGTATTACAAGCAATGTCTAACAGAAATCACCACAAAACATTAAAATTTTACCACCAATTAACTTCTTACAACCTATTATATATATCTTTTTAACATTTCATCAAATTGCTCAATGATTGTTCTTTTTTCTATTATAGCTAGCTTCATCCAAAATAATAAGCTTTGCAGTTCTTGATAGATAAGACAACGTACCATGTTTACTTATATTGCATGACTTACTTGTATCTTCATGGATAGAAATTTTGAATATTGAAAGAATTGTTCTTCCAAATGGAACACTAGAAGCTGCTACTCTACAACTAAGTAGTCGCAAGAGTCGTATGATTATTTGATCTAACCGTACTAGTAAGTAAATATTTAAAAAGAAACATATTTTTCATTACCACTAGAACCATCTATGAAAATAATTTTGGAATATTATAATCTATATGATAGATGATTGCATCATAGACATTTTTTTGTCCATATTCAACTGATACACTACTTGTAAAAAGAATTTTTTTGAAATAAGAATAATTTTTTCTCCTTCTAATTCTTTGGTGACACTATCTATTTGTGGCAGTCATTTGGATCAAAAACAATATTAAAATCTTTAGTGTCATTCTCAAGAATACATATATTCATTGGTTGTTTGTAAGAGTTTTGTCTTTATGATATATTGACTTAATGTTTCATCATGAACAAAATCCTACAAAAGAAATTCTTCAAATTATATCCACAATTGTTTTAAATTTTTTTGATTAAAAAACATAATAAGAGTTGCAAATAAATGTCGATGAGCAATCAATATCATATATGTTAGGGAAAAATCGGATCGCACGTTGTATCTAATAGCCCAAAATAATAATAAGAATAGTAACGAGAAAAAACAAATGAGACAATGAACACAAAGATTTACATGGTTCCGTCAATGTGACCTACATCCACGACCGAAAGCAGTGCCAAATTCACTAATGTGTGGAGACAATTTACAAAAGGTGAGAACACCAATTACACAAAAGGCTTTAAGTAAAACAACCGGGGGAAAGAGAGTTAAGGCTTGACGGATGAAAGCTTTGAAGCTTTTCTGGGATTGGATGCCTTTAGAATGCTGTAATGGTTTCCCTTTTATAGGCAAAGGTTGAAGGAATTTGTTGTATATATTTATGAGACGCATGCTTCAGCCATTCCAATTTTGCATGCGGAGCCGATTTCGTATGCCGTCCAAATTCCTCAAAGTCAAGAATGTAGGCAGAGGGTTGCGAGCCATTATTTTATTACAAATCTCCACCTTGATCTGGAATCTGAAAAATAGTGACTTAATCAAACACACCTCCAGCAAAGCCCCAATGGGCTGAATCACAAATTATGAACACCAATCAAATTCAAGCACTGCTTGAACTTGTATACTGGAACAACTTTCGTAAACATATCGGTAGGATTGTCTTTGGTATTGATCTTCTGAACAAGGACCTTCTTCTCAGTAATGGTATCTCGAATGAAATGATATTTGATAGCGATATGTTTCGTCCGCTCATGATACATCTGGTCTTTAGTCAAATGAATTGCACTTTGACTATCACAGTAAATGGTAATAATTCCTTGTTGTAGAGTTAATTCGCCGAATAAACCTTTCAACCATAAAGCTTCTTTGATAGCCTCAGTGACTGCCATATATTCTGCTTCAGTAGTGGATAAATCCACTACATATTGTAGAGTAGCTTTCCAACTAATTGCACAACCTCCAATGCAAAATATATGGCCTGTAAGAGACCTGCGCTTATCAAGGTCATCGGCGTAGTCTGAATCTACAAAACCAACGAAAGTGTTGCTGGTTCTACCAAACTCCAAACAAGAGTTTGAAGTACCTTTCAAGTGTCTGAGTATCCATTTCACAGCCTGCCAGTGTTCTTTGCCTAAATTTGTCATATACCTGCTAACAACACTAACTGCTTGTGAAATATCTGGACGAGTACAAACCATTGCATACATGATACTGCCAATGGCACTAGAATAAGAAACACGTGCCATATAACTTTCTTCTTCCTATGATTTTTGTGATTGAGCAGTATATAGCCTAAAAGGGCTAGCGAGAGGAGTACTAACTGGTTTGGCATCCAACATGCCAAATCTCTCCAAAACTTTCTTAAGATAACTTTCTTGGTTCAGATATAACTTACCAACTCTTCTATCTCGTCTGATCTCCATACCAAGAATCTTCTTAGCTGCTCTCAAGTCTTTCATTTCAAATTCACCATTCAATAAAGCCTTCAACTGGTGAATTTCTACAAGATTCTTAGCCCCAATGAGCATATCATCAACATATAACAACAAATAAATGAATGAATTGTCATTCAACTTTCGGAAGTAAACACAACTATTATACATGCTCCTAGAGAAACCATGACCCAACATAAATGAATCAAACCTTTTATACCACTGTCTTGGAGATTGTTTCAATCCATACAAGTCTATCTTCAACAAACAAACATGGTCTTCCTTACCTTCAAATTCGAAGCCTTCTGGTTGTTTCATATAGATCTTTTTGTCTAATTTACGATATAAGAACACTGTTTTAACATCAAGCTGTTCCAATTCCAAATCAAACATAGCTACTAATGCAAGCAATACACGAATAGAGCTATGTTTTACAATGGTGAGAAAACATCATTAAAATCAACATATTGTACATGACTATAGCCCTTTGCAACTAATCGTTCCTTATACCTTGCATCGTCAACACCTGAATTACATTCTTTTCTTTTGAAGACCCATTTGCAACCAACAATTTTCTTTCCTTTCGACCGCGTCACAAGATCCCAAGTATCATTCTTGTGTAGATATTCCATTTCTTCATTTATGGCCACCACCGACTTATCTGAATCAACACCTGAAATCGCCTCTATATATATGGAAGGTTCCCGTCTCCACCTATTTCCTGTGCCTCTGATAAAGCATATGCAACCAAATTTGCATACCTCTATGGTGGTTGAATCTCTCATCTTGGTCTATCTCTGGCTATGGAATATTTTTCTTCTACTGGTTCATCTTTAACAATGTCTTGTTCATCACCTTGGTCTGTAAAAGATCTTTGAGAAGAACTGAAATTTATGAGCTCTAACTCCACATGTTTCTGTGTGCTATCTTCTTTTTCTAAATTACAAGGATTACAATACTCTATTCTAGAATTTAACATGAATGACTCATCAAATGTAATATCTCTGCTAATTACAAATTTAGGTAACTTGGGACCAGGACAAAATAATCTGTATCCTATCACCCCTGAAGCATAACTAAGGAAAATATATTTTTTAGCCATAGGCTCTAACTTTCCCTCATTAACATGCATATGTGCTGGACACCGAAATATTCTTACATTGGAGTAATTAGCAAGAGTATCTAACCACACTTTCTTTGGAGTCTTGAAATCAAGTGGAGCACACGAAACATGGTTGGCAATATAACAAGTTGTAGCGATGGCTTATGCCCAAAAATCTAAAGTCAACCCAGTATTTGAGATCATACACCGAGCTCTTTCCAAAAGAGTCTGGTTCATACGCTCGAACATACCGTTCTGTTGAGGCGTCATTCTAACGGTACAATGTCGAGCAATTCCTTCATTTTTGAAGAATTCGTTGAATTCCGTTCCACAAAATTCCAAGCTATTATAAGTCTGCAGCCGCTTAATATGTTTTCCTGTCTACTTTTCAATCAAAGCCTTCCATTGTTTAAATGTCAGGAAAACATCATTTTTATTCTTCAAGAAATACACTCTAACCTTTCTTGAATAATCATCAATAAAAGTTAACATATACCTTGCACCACCCTTAGAAGGAACACGAGAAGGCCCCTAAAGATCAGAATGGATATAATCCAAAGTACCTTTTGTTTTATGGATTGTAGGTGAACTGAAACTGACTTTTTTCTGTTTATCAAAAATACGATGTTCACAAAAGTCCATCTTACGAGTACTTTATCCATAAAGTAGGCCCATGTTGCTTATCAACGTTAAGCCTCTCTCACTCAAGTGTTCCAATAGCATATGCCACAATTTGGTGATGTCGGTATCTGATGATACGAAAACTGATTCAACGCCTGAAACTGTAGATTCCTGTAAGATATACAAAGTACAAGATTTGCAAGCTTTCATCAATACAAGAACACCTCGTGAAAATTTTAAAACTCCAACTTCAGCCGAATACCTGTACCTGAAGGCATCAAGGGTTCCTAACGAGATGAGATTTTTCTTTAAATCTGGAACATGTCTAACATTTGTGAGTGTTCTAACAATTTCACCATACATCTTTATCTGGATTGTTCCCCTACCAACAACCTTACATGGAGCATTATTGCCCATAAAAACAACCCCACCATCATATTTTTCATATATGGAGAAATAATCATTTTTAGGACTCATGTGGTAAGAACAACGATAATCTAGAATCCACTCACCTTTAGACCTAACTTTATTTGTTGTTGCTACAAACAAAGTTCTATCATTCTCATCTGCAACTACACTAGTTTCGGCAGTGTTGCTGTTATTCTGCTCATTTTTATATTTTTCTATATTTTTCAATTTGTAGCAGTCAGCCTTAATGTGCCCCTTTTTCTTGCAATAATTACAAGCTTTATTTTTATATCTGTATTTAGATCTGCCTTTGTGTCTACTACTTTCAAAATTTCTATTTCAAGTCTCTCCCGTACCACTACTCTTCTGCCAGACTTTCACTAGTCTCCCCTGTGATATCCCTATCAATCTGCTCTTTGGATTTTAATGCAGATTTTACATGACTATATGAGATAGAATATTTTCCATAAATCATAGTATCACGAAAATATTTAAATGACTGGGGGAATAGAGCATAACAACAAAATAGCTTGATCCTCATCTTCCATCTTAACATCTACATTCTCCAAATTTAAAATAATGGAATCAAATTTATCAAGATGTGAGATAATAGATGTACATTCAATCATTTTAACATATACAACTTTTGTTTCAAATAAAGCCGATTCTCCACTGTCTTTTTCATATACATGGACTTTAAATTGTCCTACATGCCTTTGGCCGTCTTTTTATCGGCACCTTCCTGCAAAATCTCGTTAGAGAGATTTAATACAATTCCTGATCTAGCCTTTTTATCTAGATTTAAGAACTTTGTGTCAATATTTCTGATGGCTTTTTCTCTACCCCTTCAAGAGTTAACTCACACATATCCTGAATTAGAATGGCTTCCATTCTGAGTTGCCATGTACCGAAATTGATACTCCGGTCAAACCTTTCAACAGAGGTCTTAGTTATTGTCATCGTAGCTAAAAGATCTAAAATGAGATATGACTTTGATACCAATTTGTTAGGGAAAAATCGAATCTCACATTGTATCTAATAGCCCAAAATAATAATAAGAACAGTAACGAGAAAACTAAATGAGACAATGGGCACAATGATTTACGCGGTTTGGTTAATGCGACCTACGTCCACGGCTGGAGGCAGTGCCAAATTCACTAATGTATGGAGACAATTTACAAAAGCTTAGAACATCAATTATACAAAAGACTTTAAGTAAAAGAAATGGGAGAAAGTGAGTTAAGGCTTGAGGGATTAAAGCTTTGAAGCTTTTTTGGGATTAGATGCCTTTAGAATGCTGTAATGGTTTTCCTTTTATAGGCAAAGATTGAAGGCATTTGCTTTATATATTAATGAGAAGCATGCTTCACCTATTCCAATTTTGCATGCGGAGTCGATTTTGTATGCTGTCCAAATTTCCCAAAGTCAAGAATGTAGGCAGAGGGTTGCTGGCCATTGTTTTATTACAATATAACTAATAGTCTCTTCTATACAAATATTTGCAATATTATTTTCTTATCGAAGTTCTAGTAATTCATCTACTTCCTTATATGTAGTTGGAGTTTTACCATCAATACTTCGCATATCTTTAAAAGCAATTACTACACATTGATGCATTAAAAGTATTTGAAGAAATTCTTCACCCTGTAATCGTATATAGTGTGTATTATACCAATAACCTGTCTTTGCTTATACTACTGCCTTTCTTTTGATTGTCTATATCATGTAAAGTGTTCAAGAAACTCAACATATAAATAACTTAAATTTTTGTGAGCATATGGATTATATTTTTTCATATACAATCTCTTTATAAGATTCCCAGCATACATTGTTTTAGGGATTACAAAACAAAATCCAAATTACTCCCCCTTTTTGCCACAAAAAGACAAAAGGGCACAAAAACAACAATTAAACATAACATATTGTCTTAAGCATAGTAAAATAACCAAATATCAGAGTTATATCAATCAGAATCCTCCTCATCATAGGGCACAAGGCCAACTGAATCTGCTAGCAATTGAACACTAATAGCAGCTTCTGGAACATTTTAATCTTTACCAGCATCAAACCCACCAGATTGGGCGCTGGAAGGGACCTAACTGTCAGTGACATCAGGAGTGACACTGCTGTAACATCCTGAGTAACATCAGTTGGAATATCTGAAGATCTATCCCCTTCAGCTGCAGTAGTAGCAGTTTTTGCAGCAACATTCTTGCTTCCGGTCAACATTCTTCTTGCAATGATGAGAAGGATCATCAATAATGAAGAGACCCTCCTTCCATCATAAATTCCATTGCACAAAAACCAAGATCAAGTCCACGGATCTCGCCTAAGAAACAAAGACAACCTGCTCTAATACCAATTGAAAGATCAAGGTTAGATGCACGGTGTCTCAGTGGGTTAGAAATACTAGGTGTGACACCGATAATAAAACAGTAATGGACAATAATAAAAATGCGGAAAGTAAAGAGACAGGAGGTTGGTAACGTAGTTCGGCAATTGCCTACGTCTGCGGGGCCACGCCCAGAAAAACAATCCACTAAGTTCACAAGTTACAAGACACTCGATCTGACACAAAGTAAGACTCCCTCTTATCTTTGACGCCGCCTCTTCCTAACTCCACAGTGAACGTGATTGTGCAAGCTCCCCTCGACTTGTGTTGATTCCTCCCGAAATCTGTGGTTAATGCCAGATCCCTTTGCCCACAATGAAGACAAGATCCCCTTGTCAATGGCGACTCCTCCCAGAATCCGTGGTTAACGCAAGATCCCCTTGCCTACGTTTGAACTCTCTCGAGCTCCTCAACAACCTCCTCCGGAGGCTGGATTATAATAAAGAACACAAGGATTGCATCTTCAATAATAATGAAATAAGATGCTTCAGCCAACAAACTTTGATCAAAGACCTCCAACAAAGAAGTGTGTTCACAGTCTAATGAAGACCGAAATAAACATCAAAGCTCCACACAATTCAAACAATTCGCACACTCAAAATACGTGTGGTTGAAAAGATCATATAGGCACTCCAAATCTTCCCATGTTTATCTCCAAATCTTCCCATGTTTATCTCCAAGATTATTTTCAAATAATTCAAATGGAAAGATGGAAAAACTTGTGCCTTCAATGCTTATCTTTTCCAAAGATAGATCTTTAATGATAGCTTCCAAGAATACCAAGATAAGCCCAAGAATACTAAGATAGAATTAATCTCCAAATCAATCTTCCTTGTATAGATTGATTTGATTTGATTTATGCTTCCAATAAGATCTTTCCTTATCTTGCCAAAAAATTCATGCCAATTAAAATAAATGCCAACTCACTTGTGCATTAATAATAATTATTAATAAGAGAAGGAATTATAACATCTAAACGTACTTATATATGTTAAAACTTTTTTAAAAAAGGTATTTATTTATATGAATACATTTTCTTTCACCATTGATCCAAATACATGCATTTTAAAATTTTTTATATTAAAATTTTAATCTCCAACACATGCCCTAGAAAGATTCTCTTTATCTGTTTTCGATAGCAACCTTTCTATTCTAGAATGCTAACCAAATTGACCATTTGTAGAAATCAAAAGGTGTTGCATTAGATCATAGAACCTATAGTAGTGTCTTACAATTTGAGTTGGACAATTTTTTGGATAAACCTGTATAAGTTGGGTTATATTTTTATCATTGTCATTTGATTCAAACTATCTGACAGGCACTTCTGATATAGTCAGTCTATTATAAATTTTTTTTATACAAACTTTGATTAACCTTGAGAATAATCTTGTAATTATGCAAATAACCAATTATATTTAGGTGTCTAAAAAATATTAAATAAGGGTTATCCTTTAACAACAAGAAAAATTTTCTAATAAAATCTTCTCTAAACTTTTCAAAAATAGATAGTTGGTTGTTGATTTTGTGCTCTTGTTGAAAAAGTATAGTTGTACATTGACTAGTTTTTGTCGATGTGATTTGGTCTATCAAGTAATACAGTTATCCTTGAACCCTGAATGTGTATATTCTATTTGTTTGCCTTTCTAACATCTTATCACAGTGAGCCCAATTGAGGTAAAAGCAAACATGTTATTATAACTTTGAATGCTATTTTTGAAGTTAATAGCATCTTCTAAATTATCATGATGGAGCATGATTAATTCTTTGGGCATTTTGGTTTGCAGTAGTAAAATGTGTACTTTAGTTGCAATATTTTGTAATGGATTTACTGTGCTAAATATTTTTTATGCGCTATCTTATTATAGACAGATAATAAATATATAATACTAATTTATCAACCAATAAGAAAATTTAAAATAGAAAAGTTTCAATAGTAAAGAATTATGTGGCTTGATTTTCTGTTATTGTAGAGTCATAAATACCTTTGCTTGTATATAATTATTGTGTTTGAATAGTTATTTTTTATGTTGAAATTTCTTGAGCAGAAGTAAATGGTTGAAATATAATCGAGTAGTTACAGTTGCATCGAACATACATGCAGATGGACAATTACTTGCTTCGAAAAATTTTTATTTTCTATTTTTATTTTGTGTCTGGATTGCCGGTTTTAATCCTTACATTTTTCAATGGAAGCATATTTTCCTTTTGGAGTCATGTTTTACATGTAATTTGGTAAATTATTCTATTTATATATATTGTGCAAAACTTCAAAAGTACTATTACATAATTATTTGGTATTGAAGTTTGGCTTGGTAGTTGTCCAATCCTCTCTGGAAGGAGTTCTTGAGATACTACATCGGCTTTATCTTCGCCATAAGCTCCTTCACATTCAGTCCTTTGATCTCCTTGTACACGTTCCGAAACGCATTGAACTCCAAGTAGTTATTCACTTTTAGATTTCATTTTTTTTAAAAAAAAAATTCTTTATACATATGCAAGCAAGCAAGTATTGTCTTATGTTGTTTTCATCTATCTCTGAAGGATCGAAATTAACCAAATCACAATAATCAAATAACAAATCACGTGGAAGAGACTTTATTTATCACAACAAAATATATGTTTGGGAGGAGACTAATTACAATAACAAAATCTCACAAAACAATAACATCTGTTAGTCCACGGAATTTCTCTAAGCCGCCGTATAGCTTTTTCTCACAACACCTCTTTGAGGTTTCTCTCTCCAACTCCTCTCATCACAAATATCCCTAACACCCTCTATTTATAGTGTTAGAGGTTTCTTAATTCCACACTTTCTTAATTTCTACCAATAACTAATTAAGAAACAAATACTATTAGGAAACTACTTTAAACTCAAGAAACAAAACATAAAAGTAAATTTCTAATTAACAAAAGTTTAGTTTAATTTTCCAACAAATCCCCCTTTAAACTAAACTTTCCATATATGACCAATACCTTCAAGTTCACGTCCTTGAATTTCTTTTGAAATTTCTTTTGCAGTTTGGATCTTGTATTTGATCTTCTTCTTTGTCTTCATCTTTGTCTTCACATGTAACTTGAGACGAATTTTGTAGTTTCGAATCTTAAAGTTTTCAAACGTGTTTTCTGTTTCATTTCCTTTAGCACAAAACTTCCATATTTCAACATTCTCTTCTAATAGAGAATGATCAATGTAATTTCCAAAAATCAAGAAATCATATTGCTCAATTTGAACAATATTTTCAATATCTTTTATCTCAATAATGTCACTTTCAACAGTGATATTTTTATCACTTTTAACCATGTATATGGTTTCTTTTTCCTCTTCAAAATTGATGATTTCGTATTTCTCTTCATAAGTGAAATCACCAACCTCATTTTCTTCTTTATTCACAAGAACAACAAATTCATCAACATCTTCACAAACGTGAAGTTTTATTGTATCATAACACGAATATTTTTCACCAACATTGTAAATTTCTTTTTCCTCCACATATTCATCAACATGAATTTCTTGTTCTTGCTCTACCAAACAAATAATATCTTCAGCTTCTTCAATTAAATCAACAGTTCTTTCATTCACCCCTTCCACAACATGATCATAACCACAATCTCCTTCTTTGAGATTTTCAATTTCTAAAGTGGATTCAATACTTGAAGATGAAAGATCAATAGTTGGTTGTTGAACTTGCTCACTTTGGCGATCATTGTTTTCTTCCTCAATATTAGAAAGACACTTGTGTTTGCCCAATTGATAGTATTGGCTCTTTAGAAGACCAATTTGAAACTCGTTTTTCATCAAAGATAAAATCTCTGATCACAATCACTTTTTCTGTATTTTTTGGCTGACCATCCAATTTTTCATTAATTCTTTGCTCAAATCGAATTAATGAACCCTTCAATTCTTGAATTGTTACTGTTGCCAAATTCTTGGTCTCTATCATCAAAGTTACAAAATACTCTAACTTCAAGGGCAGTGTATTGAGAACCTTTGCAATAAAAATTTCATCTTTCAATACATAACCATTTAACTTCATCTCGTCTTTAATCGCCAACAGACGAGAAAAATATGGCTCAATGGATTTTATCTTCTCCATTGTGCAAAGATTGAATCTTTTTTGTAACATCAACAAATTATCTTCCATGGTGTAAAGTTCAAACTTTTTTGTCAACACCACAAGAAATTTTTGTGTTGAAGTGTGTCAACACCTCTATATGTCTTTTCCAAAATATCCCAAGCCTTCTTTGCAGTTTTGGCTATTGAGATTTTCAGATAAACTGATTGTTCAATTGCTTGATGAATTTGAGACAAATCCATTTTTCCTTGCCTCTTTTTATCTGGAGCAACATCTTCAGGTAATTCCTTTTGAACGTATTGGATTAAATCAAAAGCTTCCAGATGGATTTCCATCTGATCTCTCCAAATATTATAATTTTGTTTTCCCTTCAGTTTGGAAACAACACAAATTATATTTTTCATTATGGTTAATCAATTATAACCTTGCTCTGATACCAATTTGAAGGATCGAAATTAACCAAATCACAATAATCAAATCACAAATCACGTGGAAGAGACTTTATTTATCACAACAAAATATATGTTTAGGAGGAGAGGAATTACAATAACAAAATCTCACGTATGGCACAACCGTCACACAACAATAACATCCGTAGTCCACAAAATTTCTCTAAACCGCCGTATGGCTTTTTCTCACAACACCTCTTTGAGGTTTCTCTCTCCAACTCCTCTCATCACAAATATCCCTAACACCCTCTATTTATAGTATTAGAGGTTTCTTAATTCCACACTTTCTTAATTCCTACCAATAACTAATTAAGAAACAAATACTATTAGTAAACTACTTTAAACTCAAGAAACAAAACATAAAAGTAAATTTCTAATTAACAAAAGTTTAGTTTAATTTTCCAACAATCTCAAATCGCCGTGATCCAAAGAGTTGATATAAAAATTATGCAAACAATTTCTCTTATCAAGAAAATAAATTTATTTGGATCTTGAATTACCTCAAATGGTCCAATGAATACATTAGCATTAAACAAAAATTTGATTATTGAAGAGTTTTAAAATTAGGGATTAGAGTTTGAATTCAGAATAATAATTTCACAAATGCAGTATTTGTTTAACGGTAGAATTAATATTGGGTAAAAGGAAGGGTAATAAAGTCTTTAAATTATTAAAATAATAATAAAGTTATTTTGACGCCCTTAACAATAAATACATTAAAGTTGCGCCCTAATTAATAATAACAAAATGTAATACGCCCTTAATGCAAATTTTCCCTAAATAAAAATGTAATCAGTTCATTTTAATCAAATATTTGGAAATGTATAAAAGTAAACGATATTAGAGTACCAAATGTGTATCATTTTTTATATAAAAATAATCTTCCATATAGAGGTAATTTGGGTACTAAAGGGTAAAGTTTTACAACAGTAAGAAAATCATCAACAACATCAATTGAAAATGATAATTAAGTTACATCAAAATTGAAAAAAAAAATAATATAAGGCTTCAACCTCTAAACCATTTAATACCACCTATTGATACCCATGCAAGTAAAAATAATAAAACAGGCAAAAAAGAAAATATTATTTATTATTAAAAATAAAAAAAATTTATTTTATTATTTGTTCAACATATGATAACTATTTTTTGGCAGATTTTTTATTGCAAAACATTTGTTTATTGTTTGATATTTAATGAACAAAATATACAATAGAGATTGATGTATTATTTAATATTGTCCACTCAATGCTGGCATTATCATCTAAAAAAATTTGGATTTAAATATGAATGACAATTTAGGCTCCGTTTGGAGAGCTATTCTTAGGTTTTATGGTGAAATCTTTTTTATTGGGATTTGTTATGAGAAAGGAATATTTTAAAAAATTTTGGATTAATGAATTTTGTTTTATTGGGATTTGTGGAAATTTTTTTATTAACAAAAATTTGAAATTTAAATTTGAATCAATATTTTATTAGTTTGTTTTTGGTGGAAATTGTGTTAGGAAGAATTGTTTATTATTAAAATTTAAAATTCAAATTCAAATTCAATATTTTACTTATAAAAAATACTATAGCAAAAGTAATTATTGTAACATTATTTTTTGTTTTAAAAATGTTGATGAAAAACTTAAACAAAACAAACAACTCATTTTGCATTTGAGAAATAAATCACAAAAATGCAACCATCCAAACAGAGCCTAATATATTTTTAAAATATAATAGATTAATTCGAAATAAAAATTATCAACTTGATAAAGATAAAAATTTTGGCTAGCAAACGGAAAAAAAAAGCTAATAAAATAAGATAACACATCTAGTGCACACAATATGAAAAATACTTTTGTAAGTTAAAACAAACATAAAACTAATTTATAGAAAATATCATAAACATAATATTGTGAAATATAAATAGTATTATCACACACAAAGTTAAAAAGTAAGTCTAGTATTCCACATAAAAAAAAATAAAAGGAAAATTAAGGGATAATAAATTAAAAATAGAAAGAAATTTGATAAAAGATGCACACATAACAAGATGACACTGATAAAAAACCATTCAAACTTAATCTATGCCTCACTATTAGTGATGAACAAAAGCATAATTTTAATTATCTCTGCCAAAAGTTTAATATTCAGATCTTTATACAAAAATCTGCCCAAAAATCACAAAAGTAGAATCAAATCCTGTATTGGGAAACATAGAAACAAATCCAAAATAGTGATTACAAAATGCTAGATTGTCTTGATTTCAAAGAGCTATAGTTTAGAAATATAGATAAACCAATCTATGCAAGTTCACAATCATCATCCGTGATTAGCTTTCTCAACTTTCTCTTCTGCCCTAACTTTCGGTTTGTATAAACAAAGACATTCTCAAGAATGACATTTTTTTCGATTTGCATTTCTCTAGATTTAAAGATGGCAACATCTAAAATCAGAAATTTATATAGATTCACTATTACCAAGAGAAAACACACAAACATCATCTTCTCAAGGTCATCATTGATTGCAAATTTTTTCCTCTCTTATCAATGCATAGCCATTTTCCTTATGAAATCTAACACTCAGTCTATCATCATTTCGAAGTGTTATATCTTGAAAAAACAAAAAAAAGATATTGTCTTAACCATTTCATATTGAAAGTCTATAAAACTCCAATATAAAAAAAAAATACTAGATACCACTATAAACTAACACTACTAATATAGAACAAATCATGGACAATTATTATACACAAAATTTACATCATATATGTGTTAAGCTAGAAAAGTTACAACATAGTGCATATATTTAATATTTAAAACTTACAAATAAGATAATATTGTGTAGCAAATAATGCCATATATAATTTTAAAACCTATCATAGAAAAACCTCTATTAATAAATAGATGGTGCATTACAGAAACAAGACAAATACCTAATACAGATGCATATGTTAACTGAACCGCTTTTTGTTTCTGCAATTCTGCCATAATCAAAACTTTATTCATCTGGTTAGACTTTGTAGAAGTACCGACACAAGGTGAGAAAATCGGTTCTTTGAAATAAACAAGAAAGAAATCCAGACTTAATCCATAATAGTAATGTATTTTAAAAAATATATACTAAAACAAAGAATCGGTTGCCCATAAATATAATGGCATGATGTTTTTCAAGTTCAACATTAAACGTAGTAAACAAATGTCCATAATCAGTAAGTATTGTCTTTTAGCTAGAAATTCCAGAAGTACAGATAGAAGGATATTTCAACAATTCTATAATATCATAAAGAGAGGATATACCAATTAAGAAAAAGCAAAAATGATAAAAGTATTTAATGTACATAAAGATTTTTTGTATTCTGTAACAGTAAAAATAATACCAGCTGGTTCAACTTGCATACCAGTGTCAGAAATTGTAATTTATAGATTTGGTGATGGAATATTCGTATATGGAAAAATGTATCCTAACTAATTATACAAATCAAAATATAACTGATAATTTAAAAAATATGCAAATAGTATGAAAATAATTACATTTATTTGTCACCAAAAATATTTAAGCATAAAATTATAGCTTAAAAATAAGAAATTACTCTTTTTCATTGACTTTTTACTGGTACGAAATAGAGAAACAGGTATTTTTCCACTAGAACCAACAACATGGCTTTTTTTGAATTTTTTAAGCAGAGAAGATTGTGAAACAGAAGGAAAAAGTTCACATGCAGATGGAGTAGTAAATGTGGAACTACTATGATGTCTATTAGCATTATAAGCATTCTAAAAAGGGGGATGAATTAGGTTAGGTAAGTAAAATTATCTTAGTGAGCACTTTAAAACAAAATAGAGAGCTTAAATCAATTCCGTTTGGACGAGGTATTTTTTGATTATATCATGAATTTTTTTTTTTGGTATTTGTTATGAGAAAAGAATATTTTAGGAGTGTTTGGAATGAATGATTCTGTTTTATTGGAATTTGTATTGAAGATTTTTTTATTAATAAAAGTTTGAAATTTAAATTTGAATTAGTATTTTATTAGTTTGTTTTGGTGGGAATTGTGTTAGGAAGAATTGTTTATTATTAAAATTTAAAATTCAAATTCAAATTCAATATTTTATTTATAAAAAATACTGTAGCAATAATAATTACTATAGCATATTATTTTTTGTTTTAAAAATTTTGATGAAAAAATTGAACAAAACAAACAACTCATTTTGCATTTGTGAAATAAATCACAAAAATATGAGCTTCCAAACATAAGTGTTTTGTGTGAATATTGAGTACAAGAACAAACCAAATCAAATCAAATTTTCTCAAACTTCAATTCACAACAATTCAACTCAAATACACTAATAAGATATAATCAAAAGAGTAATAGTGAATTCAATATATCATAATAATGAATGAACAAAAAAATTGAACATAAAAATTGACAAGAGATTTAGAGTAATTCAACTCTCCCTTTTGGAAAACTCTACATCCACTATCCAACTTATCTAACTTAAGGTTTCAAACTTTTTCACTAAATGGTGATTTCTTCTAGTGGTGAGATCAAAACCATTTTTACAACAAACTTTTGAAGGTTGAACCTAGCAACCTATGATATAAGACTTGGTTTTACTCCTCCCGTTGGAGAAACCTTTCAATCTTACCCCAATTGTTTTACAAGGATTGAATACCCTCTTGATAGGGTAGATAGAAATTTTTCAATACTCGCCTAACAATTTCTCTTATAAATGATTACAAGCAAGAAATGTTAGCTCAAATGAAATGAAAAACAAATTAAAAGTTTAATCTTTGATCCTTATGAATGATGATGAAATATTTGAACTATGGCTTAGTTTTAATTGTCTTACTTTTACACATTCCTAATTCGATGCGAGATTGCCTCTTGAACATGAAAGAAAGTTTGAAATCAAAGGAACTGGTATGATTGGGAATAGGTTTAAAAAGTCATAAAACCTTTGGCATATGTTTAATTTGTTGAATTTCTTACCCGTCCATTATCAGATAGCCTCTTAAGTGAAAATGACATTCGTACATGGAACTCATATGATTTGGTAGAGGTATAAAGATGCCAAAAACCCAAGGCACATCAAATTACTTATATGTGTAGGGAATAAAGTTCATTAATCCTCAATACAATGTATGAATGTATGTATGCTAGTGGACATGTAGATTATTAGTGAAAAGGAAGAGTAAGTTTTAAAAGCTAGAAACTATATATTCCCTATTATCGCTTATATAATGACATAAACTTTGACCATGTGGAACTCGTTGCACACTACACACACAAATGTGTTGGAGTATTAATTGAGTACTACTTAGCCTAAACAACTATTATGAAGCATTGAATATATCCTCTCCACAAAAGTCAAATAGGTTTTTTGAAATAAAGACACACGAAATTCATTGGTCACATGAATGCACTTGAAATGGACGAGATGTTATCTTTGCATGTGGCCAACCAAGTTATGTGTTACGTGTTATGTTTAGTTCTCTTTTGTTTTATTTACTCGAGGACGAGCAAACCTTTAAGTGTGGGGGGATTGATCGGGGCTAAAAATACCTATTTTTACCCCTTGGTTTCTTAACTTTATGTTTGTCTTTGAGGATTTCATTGTTGTTTATGTGTTGTTTTTGGAATAAATGAAGGATTTCAAATTCAATAAGCCTAAAAGAAATAAAATCTAGATTTGATGTGAAAAAGTGGGAAAAAGAACAAAAAATCACTCAATTTGGACTACCAAAGACAAGATGTCACAAAGGAGCAAAGATGGGAATGCAAGGCAAAACTAAGCAAATGCAAAGCAAAATTCAAACGAGCGTATCTCGACTTCTACTTAACAAAATGAGGAGTTAGTTAATGTTTTGGAAAGATCTATGAGAGTATTAAAATGATTATGTTTGGAATGACTCCCAAATCTGCTGGAAAGATGGTTGAAGTTTAAGCTTAAGTCAACATACACCAAAGAATTCGGAAAATCAGAAGCATATGTCATAATTTGGGAAAATGTTCATAACCTTTGTTCCCAAACTCCAAATTCAATGATTTGTAATGCATTAGGGACCCCAAGAGGCAAGGCTACAATGCTTATGAAGCCCGAAATGCCCAGATCTGCACGGAAGACATTCAAAATTGTGTCCCAATATCATCTAAGACAACACTACAAGAAAAATGGACTTTAGTGTCGACATGTTTTTGTCTCTAATGGTCAACATATCGTCCCTATAGATATTTTGTATCAACTTTTAAGTCGTGTTTTAGTCGTTCCTATAGCCCCGTCACTAATTCCAATAGCAACGACATTTACGTTATCGTTATTGATTGTCAATATCGTCCCTAATTGTAGTCACTTAGCGACGACTTTTTGTTGTAACATAAAGTAGTTAAAATTGTTACTAAAATCATATGTGGCACTGACATAACACGTGGCAATCTGACGTGTCATATAGTTTAGTGACACAGAATGTCGTTGCTAATTCCAAATATATTGTAAATTTTCATTATTGAAAAAATTTCACTTCAGGAACGGGCAAAAAATGTCGGCCCTGTAGATATGTCTAAAATAAAAAATGTCGTCCCAAAAGGAAGGAAAAAAAATATAAATAGGGACAACAACAAGTATCATTCCCTATATATATAAATCGTCACTATTAATATTTTGCTACAGCCTATTATTTTTACAAATTTGAATAACCCATTCACAAATTCAATACAAAACCAAACCCAAAATGCAGTAAAATTTTAAGAACTTGAAGATGTTCACTGTCATTAATACAAAATAACCAAATTGTCACATTCACATATCAACGGTATTCATAAGTTTTATAAAAGCTCGATCTAGTAGCTCAATATATAATATCCAATATAACATCATATCTCAAGTAAAAGGGTATATGTATCAATTTTTTATAAGCAAAATTAAAAACCTCTAAATGAAACAATGCCAAACTATAGCTGTTCAATAATGTACTAGCATCGATCCCTTTAAGCAACCACCAAGTGTCCAACAATGTACTAGCATCGATCATTTTAAGCAACCACCAAGTGACTACTATGTGCAAAAGATATTAACAAAAAACCTGCAAAAATTAAAATTACAAATTTAGCAACTCTGAACTTCCATTATCAAATTCTAAAATATGATCCACAATTTTTTAAGGCAAACAATAACAATTTGAGTTGGCAAGAAATGTGCATACATTAGAATCAAGAATAGAGGTTTTAAATGAAACACCTGTTCATGATGAGTATATAATTAAATTGGATATAACAAACTAATCGAGAAAGAATTATTCAGAGCAAAGTAGAATTACATATTACAACCAATAGCCTAATATTACCACCAATTAGTCATAGAGAAGGCAAGAAGCAAAGTTTCTAGCTATAATCCTTACACAGTTACATTAACTGATAGAGCACTCATTAACAAGGAATAATTAACCAATGACAAACAAGATTTGACTGAGGCACCTACATTGCTACTTCTCTTTCAAGCTTATAAAAGGAACATGATTGAGATTTCATGTAAAAAACATAAAAACAGATGAAAAATTTATAAAGAAATTGTTCCTAGATTATTTTGACATAAAGCAAAACGCACTTATTCAAAGGACTATAATTGATGCTCCATCAAACAAACACCAAAAACATACACCAAAATAGAAAGATCCATAAATAATGGCTCTCAGTAAAGGTAAGACTAGCTCTTGTCTCATTCTTTGCTTTCATCAATGGGTTTAACAAAATTCTAATAGTAGTGGACCAAAATGACAAAGTTAAAGTGCAAGAGAGTAAAACATAATGCACTAGTTGTACAGTAAAAGATAACTACTTTTGGATCTTTATAAGTAAAAATCTCTATACAAGGTGGGCTATTTTGAGTGGCCACATTCCAATACTAGAAAATATTACATCAACTATGCAAAGAATGTCAACTGGCTTTACCACAAGCATTTAATGCAGCTGTTGCACATTGTTAAAAGTCAAGTAACATGCATTTCACATCCTAAATATGATGACATTTCAGTTTCACTCAAGCAATGCCAACAAGTGACATCACCCATAAACCCACTATATGTATGAAAATAAAACTCTAAACTGCCATAGTCTTTGACAAAAATTAGTAATTATCAACCCATAAGAAGCAAGCACAAATTAAGATGCAAGTCATAAAATACTTGTCCGAGGAGTGTCTCAGTTTGAAGTTGCTGCTCTTTTTTACACATATAGAACCTGACCTTAGTTGGTATTCTGGCAGACAAAAGTCCTTCCCATAATATAGCTTGAAATGTGGCAGAAGGTCGAGCACAAGCATGAATAGGAGGAGCAGCATCATCATCACAAAACTCGGGGACATTATGAGCATTTACTGGCCAAAAGTGCTAAAATAAACACTAAAGAGACAAATGGCAAAACAGATAAACTAATGAGAAGGCAAATATTTCAATTTAGAATAGACAAATACAAACACACACAAAGAACAAGCATAACCCCCCTTTTACAAAACAAGTGTTATAATGAGTCCAAAATTTTGAAAAAAAAAAGATATTCAAACTTACATGCATTATTTCCCATATGGCCATAGCCCACGAACACAACACAGTACAAAGCAACATGATATGTCATAATACTAGATCATCTCACAATTAAATTACCACATAGAGATATCAAATTTAGGCAGGAGAACATCAATACAGAACTAAGTGTTATGTTTATGTTATATTGTTGAAGAGCAAATATCCAACAAAATGAATGTAATAAAAAATAACCTCCCCCCTTTTACAAACCAGATCAAAGAGCAATAGTAGACCATTCTTTGACGATACAAACTCTATAAAAATATTTGTTTTAACCCATAATTATCTTCCATATCCAAAAAAATAAATAGACAAGTAAAACAATAAGATCTCCATTTCTACTCTAAACAATGCAATTTTAAGTTAATCATCACAATTGGTGGAGGATTACCTCAAAGTACAACTCCCCAAAATTATGTTTCTTGTACGTGAGACCAAGGCCAGTCTCCTTTTCCACTTCCTTCTTTTTGCCCTCTTTAGACATTGAAACAAATACATTGTGAAAATATCAAAAAACCTAAGACCATGAAAAGACAAGGAACTAAGCAGTAGAACTACTTACTAATTGGGTTTACACCCCTTTGCTTCTTTTGCTTCCTTACCAGCAACAACTGAAATGAATCTGACAATATAAAAAAGAAAACACGTTACATTAAAAAGAAAAATAAATAGAATAAAATTCAATTAGGGACGAAATTGAACAAGGAATACCTGAGAGAAAAGGGTCTTGTTGGATGGCAAAACTCTGCAGGAATCGAGCCCTCTTTGCATCAATGAAAAAGGGCGTACCCTTCTACCCAAGCCTTCTTTTTCCCTTCCCTACCAATCCATCCACCCTTCTACCCGAGCCTCTCCCCCACCTTTCCATCATTGAAAAAAATAAACTCTAGCATCTACTTCCTGTTACCCTGCTTCCCACATCTCGTACACAGGAACAAACAATAAATGCAGAAACACATAGATAATAAGAATTTGGTTAAGTCTTAGAGAGGGAGAGAGGCAGAATTGTACTGTAGAAAGGGTTGGGTCAAGGTGGACGACTGTTTTACCAGTAGATTTAGGGTGGTTGGTATCAATGTCAAAGTTGGTGAGCTCCACTAGAGAAATAGAGCGAAGAAAAAGTTTGAGTCCAGGGTTTGGGTGTGATTTGGGAGAAAAAGGTAGGAATTTCGGTTCGATTTGGGAGAGGACGACTGGTTTTCCATTCGATTAGAGAAGAGGAAGGCCACGATTTAGGTTCAATTCGGGGAGGAAGGCCAACAATTTTGGTTCAATTTGGGGTGAGAAATGTTGTGGGTTCGATTTGGGGAGTGGAAGATTGCGATTTAGATGTGGAGAATATTGGCCATGTGTTGGAGAGGAGAGAGAGAAAACTGAGAAAATTGTGGAGGGAACTTTTAGTGCTTCTGTTCTAATTTTTATATCCCGCCAATTAAAAAACACTGAACGTTCTATTGTTTATCAATAACATTTTTTTTAAATTAATTTTTCATTTCCACATTAATAGATCAAAATTTCAAATAAAGAGTTGGAAATAATTTTTTAAAATTAGACATTGTTTATCATCTCTTACTTGCCTTTTTTATGGATTTTTTCAAATTTATTATTGTTATTAGTGCTACTCTTCTTATTTTATCTCTTCTTTTATATATTGAGACTTAAAAATAAATTCATAATATATATATATACATATATATATATATATAAAGTGATGTAGATAATAAATATAATTATGCTAATTATTACTGAAAGAATCGTGTATACATGTATATATCCTCAATTTAAATTTTATCATAATCATTTAGATGAACCTCTTTGTCATGTACCAATCATTTAGTCTTACCTAAGTATTTTTAACATTTCACCACAATAACGATACACTCTACTTCACTCTACTTATATCATATAATGGCCAATACTCAAAATGACGTTATTTCATTAAAAACAAAATTAAAATCATGTCTCATTCACATTTGGATTAGAACATAATAATTGTAAATTTGATTTTGAAAACACACATTGTAAAGATAACATAATTTTAAACTCAATCATGTTCGGCTATAAAGATATTTATCATATAAGTAAGGATGTATTATTATTAAGGTGAAAAGTTAAAAAAAATGCTTACTTGGGGGTTTATCAGATGATCCTGATAAACTTTACACCAGTCTACCCTATAAAGTAAGATAAGAGCAATATGTTGTTTGATAATTTAATTATAAACATCTATTTAAATAATCACTATAAAGCTAAGGAGGAAAACTCTTGTGAACAGTTTCATATATGAGACAGGAGTTAATCACAATTTTAACACACAATAAAAATGATAGAAAATTAAAATCACGATTTCAACAGTCCTAAATTATCCGTATTATATATGAAATGCATCTCATATATGATACCGTTTCACATAAACTTTTCTCAAAGTTAATTATACTTGTTTCACTTAGTTATATACATATTGCATTTATCAATTTGTGGATCCATAAATAAATTTGTTTGATAATATTACATTTTTTCTGGTTGAGATGACATAATAGAATAATTAAATCACCAACATGAGTCTCACAAATATTTTTATACTAATTAATATAATTACCGCCAAAAAATTTAAGCTTTTTTATACTAATTAATATAATTATAGCCAAAAAATTTGCCTTTTATTTTGAATATTTTGAATTTTGATTAAGAAAGTTATTTTGCAATCATATTTAAGGATCTAATTTTAAATAATTTTAAATTTAAGGGTCCAAAATAAAATAATGTGAAACTTACAAAAAAATAGCTATATTCTTAGGATCTAATTGATATAAAGTAACTTTCATTTTGATCCAACTGAAAATTTCAAATATTAGAAATAAATTAACTTTGAAAAAAATCTTTGGTTGGTATAATAAGAGATACAAGGTTCGAACTCAAGACCTCAAACAAAGAGGAACATACGGTTACCATCACACTTAAGGTGCTTGTTCGTAATATTTGATTGTAGTAATATTATAACTCATATGAATTAAATCATGAAATTCTAATTAATAATTTTGTTTACTTTGTGCATGTTGTAAACTTCACAATAATTATATTTATGACACTAATATGCGAGAAGACATAATAAGGCTTAATGGGGGAGTAGGGAATATAGACAAAGAAAAAATGAAATAAAAGAACTAAATGTATTTTCATATAATAAACTATATTTTTTAATTATTTGATAGTTAAAAAAATTAAAAATTAAAATTTTCATATAAAAGTTTAAAATTTTTAAATAATAAAAAGTATTACTTAAAGGTCTCATGTCCCATAATTAGGATATATAAAATTATAGAAGTTTTTTGTAATAAATATGATATCATAAAAAAGTAAACTGCAAATTATATTTTTAACTTTTTTATTTCTAAATAGATTTTATAATAGTACATTACTCAATTTATCATCTCATTTTGATTGAACATATTTTATAATCTGTACATATTGAACACTACAGAAATATAAATTCAATTGTAAATTAAACTTTTAAATGATTTAATTATTTTAACTTAAATAAAAACAAATTATTAAAATGTGTATTAAATTTTACAATTACAACAAAAAGAGTCAATAAATATCAATTTTGTCAGCAAATATATATTTTTAAATCTAAATCTTAAACCCTTAGTATTCAAAACCATACATTAAACCATTAACTATTTTGAAAAAATAAAATGCAACAAATGAATTTTTTTTCATTTTTTGGACGAATATATGTTGTCACTAGTCTGGGCGCGAAATTTTCCCGCCAAACATTACTAGTCATCTTTAAAAAAATTTATTATCTTCAACGACTTAAAGTCGTCCCTATAAAAGAAACAGTAACGACCAACAAAGGTTGTCACAATATATTGTTACTAGAACGCGCGAATGATTGGCACCAAGTATTTCAGTAACGACATAGGGACGACATTTTTGTTTTTGTTACTGTTAATGCTCAATTAAGATTGTAACAGTGACGACATTACTTCTAGTAACTAAATATGGTTTTCAGCCACAAGATCTATTGCCGTCACTGAGATTTTCGTCACTAAAACCAGTTTTTCTTGTAGTGTGTGCTGTCTGAAATCCTGAAAAATAGTGGCTGTAGGACCAACACTTTCGAAAATTGCATTTCAGCCCCTATTGTAGAATAATCGGGGTTCTTTATGTAATTATTAATTTTTAGTCATTCCACTAACTATTTAAGATTTCTTAAAGGCTAAGTTAGGTATCTAGGACACAATTAGCAATAGCTCAAAAGAACACACATTTTAGTGTGTGTTCTTGGTGTTTTCATTTCTTGGGAGAGAATTCTTGTAACTCTTGGCTAATTGGAGTGGAAATCAAAGGGAAGCTTGGATCTTTAGCTTGGAATCAACATTTGAGAAGTGTCCTCATCTTGGGTTGTCTCTTCTTTTGCACTTTCTTGCTAAATTCATTGCTTAATTTACCATTTGAGTTTGCTCTAATTAGCCATGATGGGCTAAATTTTGTGATTTCTCCTGAATTAGGCTATGGGCTATTGATAATTCGTTTGTATGGTGATGAAATGTTACGGGCTTGATTATATTTTTCATATGTTTGATTTTAAGGTCACATTTCTTGTGCAATATCCTTGACTTAAAAGTGAGAAATGGGTCATGTTGTGAGTAGAATATTAATCCATTGCATGTTGTGATGAAGAGAACTCTTTGTCCATAATAATGTTGAGTGAATATATTCCCTGAATTAGCCCTAAGCATATGGAAACCAAGTCTACACTAGCATGACAACCTAGTTGGGGGCTTGGGTTGGAACATGTGGATTTGCAATGACATAGAATCGATTGACTTTGATTGATCTATTAATTGTGGTTGAGTTTGGTCCGATTATATTCTTAGCCACCAAATTTCCACTAGACAACATTAAACCATGTTCTTCAAGCTATCACATGAATCACCAATGCTACAAATGATTGAGAAACCTAATCCTGAATTCTAATGATACACTTATATACTTGATTTCTACTCCCTAATTTTGAAGCTGAAGTCCTAGATCAATTAGGTTGACTTTAGTGTAGGTTTAGTATTGTTGCATTTTATCTTGTTTTTTTCCTTAGTTACATTTTTCATTACTCTACATACTAGACACGAACTCTTAACAAGACCTCCTTCTCCATGGAATTCGACCTCTTGCTTCCAAGTGCTACATATTTAGAGTTAGGGTATTTGTTTGTTTGGGTTTCACGATAAACTCATTCAACAGGATGCGACATTTTCAATGTAACATCTTCTCATTGTTTCCTTGTTGAATTTGATGCAATTATTGGATTACAAACTAGTGCAGAAAGGTTTTCAAATATATGCTCATTAACTACTGAACTAATTAAATTTGGAAAATTCCATAGTTTTTGTTTGTTCTAGGAATTAATTGTTTTCAAATCTTTATTCATTTGTGCTGAAATTTGTGGGACGTGTGATCTACAATTGCTGATTCTTGTTGTTGGCCTAAACCAAGCCTTGTTGTCACAAAAATTTGAAACTTTTATATATTTGTGTGAATCATTCTTGTTCCTTTTGTGGTATCGTTCTTGTTCTTTATTGTATAAATTCATAAATAACTCTAGAGTTTCATTCATTCATTCTTTTTTCTTGCCTTTTAAACATTCCTAATCAATTTTGTGTCTTGAGCGGTACATTTAATAGTTGTTTAACTCAAAGAACTCACAAAGAAAGTTTAGAGAGTTTCATCTTTGTTTTTGAGTGATACACGAGTGTGAGAGCATACACTAAGAGAGTGGTGAAAACATATAAAAGTTATTTTATCACTAAACTTTTTGTTGCAGGCATTCAAAATGAGTCTTATTACTCAAATAACCAATAGAGCTGAATAAGAAATTGTTAAAAAGGAGTATGACAAGCTTTCTAAATCTTTCTCCAAGATGATAGACCAACTCAATTACACATCAACTTGCCATTTACTTGGAGAGTTCAAGGAAAATTCCATTGACTCAATGGGAGAATTTAAAAGAAATGTTTTGTTAGGAAATCATGATCCACATGAAAATCAGAAAGAAGATTTGTTTCCAAAGGAGTTAGTTAGGGAGAGTGGGGAAGCAAGAGTGTGGGGAAGCAAAGTAGAGAGACAAAAGATAATTCATTGAGAAAAGTGGGGAAGCAAGAGTGTGGTTGTATAAAAGATAGTGACATTCAAAAAGAGAGTATTGAAGAAAAAGAAAAAGATCGCGATTTTGATAAAAAATGAGTGTTTATGCAAGAAAAAAGATGAGGATGAAAATTTGAATGACCTTGATTGTGTGAATTTCTCTTACACTTTTCATAATGTATTTTCTTGTGTATTTGTAAATTCACTTTTGCCAGTTTGTAGAGGTGCTCCATACAACAACCCACCTCAAGGGAAGAATTTTCCAATGGACAAGTTATGCTATAAGTTCTTGCAATGTATTTCTATAATAGACGTAATGTTCTATCAATTGTGCAAAATGAAATGTTAAGTAATTGTTCACAAATCTTAACAAGTTTTGATTATAATTTGTTGAAGTACTTGGTTGAATATTATTCAATTGATAGATTTGGCCTGTGATCTATTTTCATGTTTGGTAGTTTAAGGTATTCTACTTGCCTGGTACAATCCATAATACAATTTGATGTTTTGGCGTGGAGCGACAATCATTCATGTGACACAGTTGTTTTAGCAAACCTTCAATGTTTTCACTTGAGATGAATAGATGATGCTTACATAAACAACTGTTTTGTTCAGAAGCATGATACTTTTACTCACAATTGTTCAATTAGCATTGATATGAGAAGATTGTTTTTGATTTCTTATATGTTCTATTGCATGAATGACACATACCTTGATGATTTTCTTATAGGATTTAATTTTTTTTGGAATATTTACTAAGGCTACCCAACATGGAAATTTTTGAATTAATTTGTTATAGTGTATTACAATTAGTTGTTGTATAACACACATAACGTTTCCTTAGGTATAGTGTTTTGTTTTGTTTTGCAGGGTATGATAATTTGTTGGCCTAGAATGTTACAATTTCAAATGCAATTAAGTCTTGCCAAGATGGTGTTCAAATTAGAGGTTTTAGATCCAGATATTTTCAGGAAGGCGCAAGATTCGAGGTTGAATTTTCTTGAGGAGGGGAGGAAAAATGAGAGTAAGGGCAACCTCAAGGAGAATGTCTTCATTACTAGCCTTATACAAGGGATTCGAGAATATAATATGGCTAGGATCACAGCTATGACGAAAGCTTTGAATATTTTTATCAAGCATACTTATGGCATAAAGGTGGTTCAAGGATATCTCAATAAAGCTGCCAAGTTTGTTTTGTATTTGGAGTTGTTTTATGTTCAAGATGGTTTGGAAGCATTGGATATGTTCAAGATGGTTTAGAGGCATTGGATATATTCAAGATGGGTTAGAGGCATTGAATATGCTCAAGATGGTTTGGAGGCATTAGAGAACAAAAGGGATGAGAGATATATTCATTGATTGTGGAGCTCTTCGATCGTGAATCAGTTCTTGGATCCGTGAAGAAGATATATCACTTGTTTCAGGTTTGAAAGTGTTTCAAGGGAGTACATTGCATTGGGGATCGAAATGGAGCATTGGAGAAATGAAGAAAACTCAAGATTTTGGAAAAGAGTGGGAAAATGTAAACTCCTCTCCGGCGGGCTGGAGAACTTACCGGCGTGCTTGAGAAAATTGAATAAACTCTCCGACACAATGGAGAACGTTTTTGGTGCACCTGAGGCTTATGTTAGGGTTTTGGAATTTCTCAAATTAACTCTCCAGCACGCCGCAGAACTTACCGGCGCTAAGGAGAGCATTAGCGGTAGAATTTTTATTATTTTTGTTTTATTATTCCTTTAACGGTTTGGTCTGCATACCAAATTAACATAATAAACCCACAAGGATTAGAAATTGAAGTTAATGGCCAGGGTTTGGCTAAGGGTTCAAGGACTTTGTCTTGAACCATGGGTTTCCCATCTCTTTGACTTTGTAAGCCTCTTTAAAAGGCAAAACTCATTTACAAAGAAGGCAGGCAAGAATATTGCTTTGGTTTTAAACCTATTTTCAGGGAGTTTGAAAAACTTTCTTTCGTTCTTTGCAAAGAACATCCATTCTGACCATTGAATGTGCTGGATAGATTAAGATTTGATAACGAGGGTTCTAAGGGCGGGTCTTATTAGGGTGCTTGTTTCTTAATTCATAGGTTAGTTTTAATTCATCATTTTGAATTAGGGCTGCCTCCTTATTAAATTGCCTTCATACGCAAATTGATCCTTGGGGTTTACATTCTTAGATTCTCTAGCATTCTAGGATTGAATCATAATCCTTATTTAGTTGTTGGAATGACTTTTAAGGAAAGATCATCATTACGGGGGCAGTCGCAAAGAATTCCTAATCCACAAAGATATGAGAGCTTTCATCCAAGGCAAAGAAAGATAGAAAATAAAGAATCTTATTAAAATAACCTTGATGAAAGAACATGGTGCAATACAACGACATCAAGAAGACCATTGGAGCCAAGGAGAAATTACAAAGTTGTCTCACCTCCTAGCGATTATGGAAGTTCATTTTGGGAATATTAGAAGCACACTTCCAAACCAATTGGTGATGTAAAACCTAAAGGGGATTAAAATAATTTTGTTTCTGAAGCTAAATACAGAGAGGTGGAAATGAGGGCTGATTTTCAGGCAAAAGTTGAATTGACACTTGCAAATTTCATAAATAGTGATGATGCAAACCAGCCCTTGGAAGCCACAAACAACTCATCAATGCTACCCAAAGATCCTGTACAAGGACTTGGAGGTCCAATGATGAGGGCTCAGGCAAAGAAAGCTAAAATAGACTTGTTCATCCTCATTAAAGATATTTGCAACTCTAAAAGTCAAGTTAATCAAGAAGAAGATAGTTAAATGGTGATAACTTTAGTGAATCAACACTTGGAAAGCCCAAATTTTGAAAGAGTGAAGAAAGAACAAGGGAAAACGTGCTTTGATAGTGATGGATAAAGAGAAGGCGTGTTAATTCAAGAAACTTTAGCTGCCACTTTTAGTTAATTAGTTTCTTTTATTCTAGCAAATAAATTAGGGAAATTACCATGGTAACGTGTTAAGAATTTCTAGAATAGGTAATTCCAAATTTGAATTTTTCAAACTTATTTGAAAAGTGATAGGTTCCGAATTTGAATTTGGTTGATACGATCCAAATTTGAATTCTGTTGATAGAATCCATATTTGAATAAGATCGATAGGATCCAAATTTGAATAAGTTAGATAGGATCCAAATTTGAATTCAGTGGATAAGATCCAAATTTGAATAAGGTAGATAGGATCCAAATTTGAATAACAAAGATAGGATCTAAATTTGAATTTAGATCTCAAATTTATTGATGTAATCTATACTTGCTTATAAATAGGCCTCTTGTGATCAATGAAGGACAGATTTAGATAGGATCCAAATTTGAATTCAGTGGATAAGATCAAAATTTGAATAAGGTAGATAGGATCCAAATTTGAATAACAAAGATAGGATCTAAATTTGAATTTGGATCTCAAATTCATTGATGTAATCTATACTTGCTTATAAATAGGTCTCTTGTGATCAATGAAGGACAGATTGGAATTGAGTTTTATTTATAAAGTTAATTCATGAGAATTGCTTTCTTTAAGTTCTTTGCTCGAGAACACAAGTTCATATCCATTCAACCCAAGAAAGTTTTGTTTTGGATTGATTTGGTGATAACTTGGATTCTGAAGACAATTTCTTTAGGGTTCTTGTTCCATCGTTCATATTAATCGTTCTAATTAACAAGTTTAATTAGGGTGGTTAATTCCTCCATTGAATTTCTATTTCTTATTTTCGTTCAAAGCTTTATTTTCAAAGATAGATTCTAAATCTAAATTCTTTCTTGGTGAATTCTTACCTTGAATGATATCAATTGGTATTAGAGACAGTTTCTTTGAATCAAAATCTTGAAATTGAATTTCTTGACTGTGTTGTTGAATTTCTTTGTATTCTTGGACAAATTTTTGGAAATTCCAGATATGAGAATATTCAATTCAATTTCTATTCTTACATAATTTGTTGAATTAATACTCACGATCGACATCTATTCTTGCCGAGTTAAGTTATAATTAAATCCAATTAGTAAGTGCTATTAATTGCTGAAATTTGTATAATTGGACTAATTTATGTGAAAGATCTTGATTTCTTTTTGAATATCATATTTTGTATGAAAACTCCTTATTAAATTGCCTTTAGATTCTTCAATTTATATATATTTTTTATATCTTTCAATTCAATTCCTATCAGAAAAAGAAGCCAATTTCCATTTGTACAAAGATTCTCTTAAATCTTGAGAGGAAATATTGAAAGAGGCAAACAAAATACGTGAAAAAAAAATCTTCCTAACAAAAAATAATAAAAAGGGCAGTGGTACATATAAAAAAATCATGTATTATATTTCAATGATATCATGTCTTGAAAGCTTAAAGTCGTATCAGCTCAATTTTACCCTAAACACTACTGTAGAAGTGGAAGTAGGGATCGTATCCACAGGGAAGGGGGTGGATTCTCGAATTCAGAATTTGTTCACAAAATGCCACAAAAGAACTAGAACTAGATTAAAGAAACAGGCTCAACAAATAAAGTGTAAAAACAAGAAGAGAATGGATGTTCTAGAGTTCTTCCACCGAAAGAATGCACATTAGACTACTCAAATACAGTGCAATTGACACTCAAGCAAAACAGAGAGGAGATCAATTTGCCTGGAAGTCTAGCTTGTGGTTAGCATGGCGACCACACCACTCCCTACACTTCCTAACACCATTCTCCCCCCTGGCGAGGCCTGAGAATGTTGGAATTCACTCCGTAACGTCTCAACTCTCCAAGCTAACTACTCCAACATGTAAAACCTAGGAACTCCTATGGAGAGGCCCGACCTAGATTCGTATGTCTTCGTTTGTTAACACAGAGAATTTCTTTAACACTTTTCCTAAAGTTTCATTTCGTCAAAACTTCCCAAGGCGAGGCCTGAATCTCAGAAATGAATATGTAAATCAAGTGAAAAGACTCATTTATCATAATCGATGTTCTTAATTCATGCATTCATACTCATATTGGTAAATCTCACCTCAACTCAGCATGGGGAATGCAATCAAAGTTCAATTCATTCAATAAAAGTGCGAATTCATGAAACTTAAAAAAATTCAAGCTTTAAAACCACATATGATTTCATTCTTAAGAAATTGTGTCAATTGCATAGTATTGCATAGTCTAATTATACATTTATCTAGTTCAAACCCTAGAACATCATGAATCTATTTACAGAACTCCATTCTCAATTCACGATCGTCAATACACAACATCGAACAATTCATTTCAATAAAATGGAAAGAATTTACCAATTAGAATGAATCAAAGAGCTCCAATTCGTGAGAGAATTGCTCAAAGCTTCCTTAATTGTGAAATGAATTACAATGATCGGTCCAAAAGTTCGATCGGAATCTCAATTGGAGTTCAAATGCTAGAGAGAGAAACTAGAGAGAGAAAGTAGATCTCGCAAAATAACTCCCGCTCTCTCTAGTTCAAAAGTTGGTTATCAGTCTAGAATAATCTCCCTCTCCCCAAAACTCCCTCCTTTAAAATAGTTAATTAACCCTCTATATATAGAGGATACAAAATGTGCTTAAAACGCTAAAGTAAAATGCCTAAATCATTGCAAAGAATGTTACAAAACATGTCGGTAAAAATCTACAAAGTTCAGTCCACACTTTCTGTACAAGACCCAAAATCACGTCTTTGAGCTCAAGAGCTTCACGCCTCCAGTAGCCATTTTGGGCCTTCAAGTCTGCAAGTCACACGCTTTTCAGAATCCATGCGCGCCTTCAAACTTCCCGCTGTCACGCATTCCAGCTGTTAATTTCTTCCCTTTGTTATCGAGCTACCATCACGTCTTTACTTCGTGAGCTCTTCACGCTTCCAAGCGTTCAGAACGCCTTCACGCCTGTCTTAATCACGCCATCAGTTTCACTACCCGCCTCCTCGCCAACTCCAGCCACGCCTTCATATACCTGTGCATCACCATCTCTACACTTAGAAGAATTTTTCGCATCTTGCCAAAACACAACAAAACCACAGCCAATTATGCTGGCGAGACCTCGCGGCGAGGTCTCGCCGTGAGATGTGTGTGTGCGGCGAGACCTCGCGGGGAGGTCTCGCCATGTAGTGACTTTGCTGGCGAGGTCTCGCGGCGAGACCTCGCCGTGTAAGGTGTTGGCTGGCGAGACCTCTCTGCGAGGTCTTGCCAGCTTGTGTGCGAGTGTGTGACATTTCAGTGAGGTGATTGTGAATGCATGTGAATGAATGTGGAAATGTTGGTGAGCTTGAGTGTGATAATGTGATAATGTGTAATGTAGATGTGAGTGAATGTTTTAGTGTTATGACATCAAAATGCTATGAATGTTGTGAATGCTGTAAAGTTCGAATGGAAATAGATATTGAGTGAAATGTGTGTTGAGTGTATGCACGAATGTTGAGTGAAAATGTACACACTTTATGCATGATGTGTGCAGGGGTTGTGCGGCGAGGTGACCTCGCCGCACAATGTGTGTGCACAAAAATGTTGCGTGTGCGAGTGATGCTCGTGAAGGTGTGCATGTGTACGATGAGAGTGTTGCGGCGAGGTGACCTCGCCGCAATATGAGTGAGTGCTAGTGGTGCAACGAGGTGAGCTCGCCGCACAAGTGTGTGCGAGTGCTAGTGTGCGAGTGAGGTGCAGTGAGTGCATGAGTGTGCGCGTACGTGCAAGTGTGTAGTGCTAGTGGTGTGCGAGAGTGATGTGCGTATGTGCGAGATTGCTGCAAGAGTGTGCTAGTGTGGTGCTAGTAGTGTGCGAGAGTGAAGTGCAAAAGTGTGCATGTGTATAATCGCAAGACTTAAATATGCCTAAGTATTCATTCCAGCACAAGTCCTAGCTTCTATGCCAAATTCCGGTGCCTTAACCCTTAAATCAGACTTAATGATACGTTTTAGGTCTATTTCTTGGCTTTCCATTGGTTCAAGAATCACCACATTCGGATGTCTACAGCTCAAGTAATGCTCATTCTACCAAACTGTGGCAATAAGGAGAATTCAAGAAAAACCCTAATTAGGCAGTCACCAACAAGCCCCCGATTCTCATATTTGCACACAGAATTAGAGAAAAGTTAAAAATAAGAATTAAAGTTTCTCAAAGAGCTTTCCAGAACATCTAAGAACTCATCAATCGGATTAGAATTGAGAAAGATACACTCAAGTGAAGTTCAGGTACCAAATCTGCCCAAACACCTAGATCAAACACATAATTTGCTTTTCTTTATTCTTTCCTTGATTTTTCTTCAAATATGCACTTGACTCATTTGATCCACATTTTTGGCATTTTTTCCTCATATCCACATTTTCAACTTGCAAACCACATTAATGCACAAAATTGCACAAAACATCACACATTTGCATAAAACACAAGACAAAAGCTAAGTGATTTAACACATATAAGTTGGTATAAAACCAACTTATCAAATTCCCCCACACTTGAACCCTTGCTTGTCCTCAAGCAAACTCACACTTCACAACCACTTAACACTAAACTCCTCTCTCTTATCAACCTGTTCTCTTTTGAGTTCATCAAAACTAATTTTTTATTCAATAACTCATAACATGTCTTTAATTCCAAACCATCAAATTTCAGCACAAGTTATCAACCAAGACACGATGAATAAAGACCAAAATGTCATGCGTGCAAGTGTGTGCTGAGGAATCCTGATTCATCCACTCTCTATACATACATTATTTCTTTTGTTCTAAAACATCTCTTTGCATAAACAATCACAATGTCCACACACAAGAACTCAAAATCACACAAGATCAATGGTCGCATATTGGTGCTTCTATAAATTGGTTTCACATTTCGTTTGCTGTTGCACTTAATTGTTTTTGCTTCTATAAATTGGATCTTTTGGCTTATTTTTCCCTTTAGCTGCCTGGGTTTTATGGCTATTTTTTCCCACTTATGCTTGCCAAGGGTATTTCGGCTTTTCATTCCCAATTGCCAAAGGCTTTTTCTCCATATCATTTCTTGTGTGACCAAAAGTTCCTGAATGTCTCTAAAGGACTATGTATGCTAGACCATCCAAAACAACCGAGATAATGCATAACAATAAGAACAAATTGAAACCGTTTCCTCCTATGTCCAAACACAAGTTTTTGCATGGCATATCTATCTTACTTTAACATGATGCCTTGACTAACAAAATGTACCAATTTCATCAAGTTTGGAATCAAAGAAAACAAAACCATTTTCGCATGCAATATAAAGAGGAAAGTGATGAACTCAAATTTGACCATAGCCGACAAGAGAACAAAAGCTCATATGCAAAGTGATCCTCCATTCTTTCCATTTCATTACACCATTTCACTCACACTTTCATGAGATTTCTCCTCATTGCACACACTCACTTATCTCATTTCAGCTCAACTCACACTTAAAGAAATGAAACCAACAACACACAACCTATGTTTAACACCCACACTTATTCACCAAAAAGTTCAAAATTTCACCAAAAATTCAAATTATTCACAAAAAATGAAAAACACACATTGACGATGTATAACATGCAAAAAATCAAAATAACACAACAAAACTCACAAAGTAACATGCTTCGCAACACATAGTACAAAAATTTCATTCATGAAAGAAAGTAAGCATATAAAGTCCAAGAACACAAACCGTAGCAAACATTCCTTCCCCCACACTTAAAACTTACATTGTCCTCAATGTAAAGTAAAGATAGGTTTAGGAGCTCCCTGGTATTAATAAGTCATGAATTCCAATGAGTGTCCTTGTTTGAAGTTCTTTCTTGCACGAAAATTTTCATGCACATGGTGAAACAAAGCTTATTTAGAAATTACTCACTCAAAACCACAACCTGTTGATGCAAGGTAAACATGACATGGAGGAGGCGTGCAAGCAAAGTGTCACACCATGCCTAAGAATCATGGTGGTGTAAAATTATACAACTATTAACACTAAATGGCACATGCATAATCACGCTTGAAATGTAAGACAAAATGATTATGTGCATTGTGGGAGTGGTTCATGACTCCACTCCCCCACACTTAGCCTCATGTGTGCCTGGCTCATTCCCTTTGCAATTATCTTCATGTGCAAGTCCCTACAACATGAGTGGCCTTAGTGAGCATAACAACTTGTAAGAAACGTAAAACTAGATTAACCAAAATGCATTATTTAAAGAAGGAGACAAGAAATAGTTCTGGGTTTTGTAGTCTCCAGCTAGACTTTATTCATGAAACATTCTTTTTTCATGATTCGGAATAACCCTCTCTGTACCAGAAAAAATGATATTTCATAATCACTCTTCTTCCTCCTCTTGTAAGGCACGTATAGAATAGTTACAAGAAGATGCTTAAGCTCGTGCACTCGGGGAGCAACCTCTACAAATTCAACTTTGAACCAATGGGGCTCCCCTATAGGAGGCAACTTATTTATTACTTCCACCACAATAGGCTCTCCCATTGTAGCCACTTCATTTACTTCTTCCACCACACTGGGCTCTTCAACCCTGCAAGGCTCAACCAAGGCTTGTATATCCATGGTCTCAACACATTCATCAGTAAGTTCCAAACAACCAGTAAGTTCAACAATGGATTCATCTATAAAGCAATTTTCCACCATATTAGCTATTTCGTTATAAATTCTCATATCTTCATCATCTAAACTAACATGGGGAAATTCTTGAATCTTATCTTTCTCAACAACACAACAAACATTATCATCAATTAACAAGAGTATCTCACTCGGCACTTCTTGTGAGTCCACGTTTAAACACTTAGATTCAATGACCATTTCAGAAATAGGTGCCTCAACAAGAGTTTCAAACAGTGTGTCAACACTCTCATTAGCAAATGCAACATTATCTTCCTTCATGATATCACATTGATAATCAAGAATTGTCTCAAAGAAATCAAGAGGAGAAGCATATAAAGAATGGCTAACAACATCATTTGACTCATTGAATTCCATGAAATTAATGCCAGACTCAATATTGGACACACTTTCTATCTTGTCACTAAAACAATTCAAAGCTCGAATTTCATCAGTATCAAACTCATCATCAGAGACCTCATCCTCACTAGAAAAGTAAAAATTTGACTCATGCCACAAAGGTTTTTCAACAATGCATTGTTGGGAGACAACCTCAAAATTTGTAGATTCCACCTCCCAAGGATAGATTTCACCACAATTAACATTAGCTTGCATTTCAAAATGATATTCCTCAGGAGTTGGTATCTTAGCAATTAGAGGTGCGTGTGGATACTGTTGTACAAATTGTATTGGTAGTTCACTTTGTTCACCCACAAAAGAATCATCCTCATCATAGAAGTTCACATTTTCATGCACAAAAGGATCCGCATCATAGCATTCATGTACATCATTCCCACAACTTGTAGACTCCACCTCCCTTAGACACTTTAAGCCACAATCAACATTTTCATTCATATCAAAATAATTTTCCTTAGGAGTGAGTGTTTTAGTAAAGAGAGATGTACCTTGTGAGTTGCACTGAGCATTTAGAACTGGTGTCTCAATTTGTTCCCACAGGTTGCTGATTAACTCATTAATTCGATCGAGTCTTTGTTGTCGTCCTTGAAGCTCCTCTTTTAGTTGAGCCAACCTTGTTTCACTTCTATCAAATCTTTCCAAAACATGAGACAACAAGTTTTCCATTTTTGCCTCTTCTCTGAGATAACACTCATTGCTTGGTTGTTGATTATGCCATTGCTCTCCCTTTTGTAAGCCTTTGTCAAATTTTTCCAGAAGTTGAGAAAACATATATTCCACAAAGAGTCCTTGTGTTTCAATGTGATATGAATTGTTGCTTTGTTCTTGATTTTTCCATTGTTCTTCATATGGTGGTGGAGAAAAGTCCCCAAATCTCCTAGGTGGGTATGAGCCACAAGAGTCCCCATACCATCTAAACATGCTTGGGTACGTGTGATGTGCAATTTTCGCTTTTAATCGAGTTCCACTATCCTGCACTTACCACAAGCACACCACAGTAGACAAAACAAAACACAAAAACAAAAAAAACAACAATGAAACATAATCAAGACTACTAAACTACACAAAGGAAACGAAAACAAAACAAAGCAAATCAAAATTCAAGAAACTGTGCCTTCCCCGGCAACGGCGCCAAAAATTGATAGCTTAAAGTCGTATCAGCTCAATTTTACCATAAACACTACTGTAGAAGTGGAAGTAGGGATCGTATCCACAGGAAAGGGAATGGATTCTCGAATTCAGAATTTGTTCACAAAATGCCACAAAAGAACTAGAACTAGATTAAAGAAACAGGCTCAACAAATAAAGTGTAAAAACAGGAAGAGAATGGATGTTCTAGAGTTCTTCCACCGAAAGAATGCACATTAGACTACTCAAATACAGTGCAATGGACACTCAAGCAAAACAGAGAGGAGATCAATTTGCCTGGAAGTCTAGCTTGTGGTTAGCATGGCTACCACACCACTCCCTACAATTCCTAACACCATTCTCTCCCGTGGCGAGGCCTGAGAATGTTGGAATTCACTCCGCAACGTCTCAACTCTCCAAGTTAACTACTCCAACATGCAAAACCTAGGAACTCCTATGGTGAGGCCCGACCTAGATTCGCATGTCTTCGTTTGTTAACACAGAGAATTTCTTTAACACTTTTTCTAAAGTTTCATTTCATCAAAACTTCCCAAGGCGAGGCCTGAATCTCAGAAATGAATATGTAAATCAAGTGAAAAGACTCATTTATCATAATCGATGTTCTCAATTCATACATTCATACTCATATTGGTAAATCTCACCTCAACTCAGCATGGTGACCGCAATCAAAGTTCAATTCATTCAATAAAAGTGCGAATTCATGAAACTTAACAAAATTCAAGCTTCAAAACCACATATGATTTCATTCTTAAGAAATTGTGTCAATTGCATAGTATTGCATAGTCTAACTATACATTTATCCAGTTCAAACCCTAGAACATCATGAATCTATTTACAGAACTCCATTCTCAATTCACGATCGTCAATACACAACATCGAACAATTCATTTCAATAAAATGGAAAGAATTTACCAATTAGAATGAATCAAAGAGCTCCAATTCGTGAGAGAATTGCTCAAAGCTTCCTTAATTGTGAAATGAATTACAATGATCGGTCCAAAAGTTCGATCGGAATCTCAATTGGAGTTCAAATGCTAGAGAGAGGAACTAGAGAGAGAAAGTAGATCTCGCAAAATAACTCCCACTCTCTCTAGTTCAAAAGTTGGTTATCAGTCTAGAATAATCTCCCTCTCCCCAAAACTCCCTCCTTTAAAATAGTTAACTAACCCTCTATATATAGAGGATACAAAATGTGCTTAAAACGCTAAAGTAAAATGCCTAAATCATTGCAAAGAATGTTACAAAACATGTCGATAAAAATCCACAAAGTTCAGTCCACACTTTCTGTACAAGACCCAAAATCACGTCTTTGAGCTCAAGAGCTTCACGCCTCCAGTAGCCATTTTGCGCCTTCAAGTCTGCAAGTCACACGCCTTTCAGAATCCATGCGCGCCTTCAAACTTCCCACTGTCACGCCTTCCAGCTGTTAATTTCTTCCCTTTGTTATCGAGCTACCATCACATCTTTACTTCGTGAGCTCTTCACGCTTCCAAGCGTTCAGGACGCCTTCACGCCTGTCTTAATCACGCCATCAGTTTCACTACCCGCCTCCTCGCCAACTCCAGCCACGTCTTCATATACCTGTGCATCACCATCTCTACACTTAGAAGAATTTTTAGCATCTTGCCAAAACAGAACAAAACCACAGCCAATTATGCTGGCGAGACCTCGCCGCGAGGTCTCGCCGTGATATGTGTGTGTGTGGCAAGACCTCGCGGCGAGTTCTCGCCGTGTAGTGACTTTGCTGGCGAGGTCTCGCGGCGAGACCTCGCGCCGTGTAAGGTGTTGGCTGGTGAGACCTCGCGGCGAGGTCTCGCCAGCTTGTGTGCGAGTGTGTGACATTTCAGTGAGGTGATTGTGAATGCATGTGAATGAATGTGGAAATGTTGGTGAGCTTGAGTGTGATAATGTGATAATGTGTAGTGTAGATGTGAGTGAGTGTTTTAGTGTTATGAAATCAAAATGCTATGAATGTTGTGAATGCTGTAAAGTTCGAATGGAAATAGATATTGAGTGAAATGTGTGTTGAGTGTATGCACGAATGTTGAGTGAAAATGTACCCACTTTATGCATGATGTGTGCAGGGGTTGTGCAGCGAGGTCACCTCGCCGCACAATGTGTGTGCACAAAAATGTTGCCGCGAGGTGACCTCGCCGCAATGTGTGTGCGAGTGATGCTCGTGAAGGTGTGCATGTGTGCGATGAGAGTGTTGCGGCAAGGTGACCTCGCCGCAATGTGAGTGAGTGCTAGTGGTGCGACGAGGTGAGCTCACCGCACAAGTGTGTGCGAGTGCTAGTGTGCGAGTGAGGTGCAGTGAGTGCATGAGTGTGCGAGTGAGTGCGAGTGTGTAGTGCTAGTGGTGTGCGAGAGTGATGTGTGATGAGTTATTTTTATACCAACTAATTTGAGTTAAATCCCTTGGCTTTTGTCTTGTGGTTGGTGCAATTGTGTGGTAATTTGTAATGTTTTATGTTTATTCGTGTTGTGCTAGTTGATAGTGTGAAATGGTGCAAAATGGTTAAAAATGATAAAAATAAAGATGTGTGTGTAGAGGTTGAGAATTAAGAAACTTAAAGTGCAATTTTGGCCAAATTAAGGTTTTTAGCAGTTTGGATGTCAAATTTGTCTTGTGTATAACTCTTTCAATTCTTGTCCGAATGATGAGATCTTGCATGTTCTGGAAAGCCCTTTGGGTGCACTACATTTCTTGTGTCGTTCTCCAAATTCTGTGTGAAAGTATGAGAAACGGGGGTGTTTTTTCCAATTGCTACTTCAGGTTTTCATACTTGAATTCATATTGCCATAGTTTGGTGGATTGTCTATATCTTGAGTTACAAACCTCCAATTAAGCTGATTCTTTAACCATTGGAAAGCCAAGAGGATTAGCTAGAACTCGTAAGTTCACCACCAAGTCTGAATCAGAGGCTAAGACACACTTATTTGGCATGAAAGTAAGGTATTGGGCTGGAAGGAACACTTTGCCAATTCGGTCAAACTGCCTGGCCGAGCTTGGCCTATCTTGCCAAGCTTTGTAAAAACCTTGCCAACTCTTGTGCCAGTCTTGCCACACATCATTGCCAAGCCTGCCAAATCCGGCGAACAAGCCATGCCACGCACCTTACCACCACAATGCACTTACCTTGCCAAGCATTCAACACAAAAACCTTGGCACCCCATTTGTTCACTTTGGCACAAACACTTGCACAATTCACTTGGCACGTCACCTTGCCACACCACTTGAGCACAACTTGCCACATTCAGCAAGTAAAGAAGGGAAACTGGCCTACGACATGTCGTAGGCCAAATTTGGAAGAGGAAAAGATGGCTTACGACATGTCATAAGCCATTCTTGAAGAGAAGAAAAATTGCTCACGACATGTTGTGGGAAAAATTTTGGAGGAAAAATGTTTGGCCTACGACAGTTTTGAAACAAGAATTTTTAGCCTACGACATGATTGCTTGATGGGTGCTGAAAAAAATGGCAAAGTGTTGGAAGAGTTGCTTCATGGGTTTTCAGCTTTGTCGCACTTCAGTAGTTGGGTTGTAACTCTCTCATTTTAGCTCCAAATTAGGTGATACAAATGGCTATGGAGAGCTAAGACAAAGTGTTACGACTTTCATGTTGTAAGGTTTCCCTAATTCACAGTGCATCATGATCAAATCTTGGTGGGAAGTTGCTGCCATGAAGTGTTTTGTGCTTAAGTTTCCAGAAAAATGGCTAAGTGTTTAACTTCTGAATTTCTGAAATTTGTGACAGCTGAAGGCGCGGTTTGCTTTGGCGAAAAGGCGTGGATTTTTGAAACGCTAGATTCTTGAAGGCTCGCTGAGTTGCTGAAGGCGTGACTGGATGAGGCCTGAAAGCGTGGTTCGACTCTGATTTCTTCACCTGGAAGTCAGAGTTGCTGAAGGCGCGACACCTAAAGCTTGAAGGCGTGTTGCTGGTTGGTGAAGCTGCTGAAGGCGCACGATCGAAAGCCTAAAGGCGCTGGAGTGCTGAACATTTCTTCACACTTCGAATTTTCATTTCTTGGGCTGATTTTAGTCATTCTCTTTGGAAGACACTTTTGTAATACTTGATACATTTTATGTTGCGTATTAGTTACGTTTTCCCAACTCTATATATAGGGAAGGTAGCTAACATGTAGGGGATTCATTATTCACTATTCACATTTTCCATATAGTAACCGACTTTTGATTTTGAAGAGCGGGAAGTGTTACTGAGATCTACTTTCTCTCTCTACTTTATCTCTCTAAGTTTGTTGCTCTATTTTGGATTCCGATCAAAGATTTTCTCTCATCATTGTACATCTCCTGGAAATTGAGAAGAAAAGTGACAATCCTCTCGGCATTTGGAAGCTTTTAAGACTCTTAATTGGTAAACTCTTCCAATTAATGATTATGAACTGTTTAACCTTCCAATTTGTTGATCGAGAAGCTGAAATGGAGATTCGTGGCTAATTGTGCGGTAATCTAGGATACTGAGGGTGAATGCTAGGTTGAATTGTAAACATGCGGTTGAACTAACAATCTAAAATAAGACATTTACATTCTCGGTATTGAATTTGTTAAATTTGTTACGTTCATGTTTTTAATCTGAATTTGATGAATTGAGATTTGAATTGCGGTCATAATGCTGAGTTGAGTCTTAATTTGTAAAGTTTGGATGAGAATCATGAATGAGAACCTGAGAATGCATGAGTTCTTAAACCTGTTTGAAATTGCACAGATCTTAAGGCTAGGCCTCACCATAGGAAGCTCTGAGTCTGTATAATTCTGGAAATAAGGTGATAAGAGATTCTCCTACTTAGATGATGAACTTACATGCTAGGATCGGGCCTCACCATGGGAGATTCTAGATGTTAATGCCTGAGTAATTTGAGTGGGGAATTGAGATGACATGTTCCACTTCATCATCCTTAGGATCATAGGATAGGATGGTGTTGGGAGGCTAAAATTGTAGTGTAGTGACCATGCTAACTATAATTTCGGTTTCCAATTGTGATTCTCCTCATTTGCTGTGATTGTAAGTTAGTGATATCGCATGTGTATGAGAAGTTGCATTCATCCGGAAGTAGCCTAGATTATCAGCTTAATTTCCTTGAGAACTTATTGTTATTTACTGCTTTGAGTCTTGTTCGTGTTTTCATTTACAATCTCTTCTCTGTTTTATTTTGTAGTCAGTATTCTTTTAGTCTTGTTATATTTTGGTGACATAATTGAGCATATCAACTTTTTGAATCGACTATTTCCCTGAGGAACTAAACCTAACTCACTGCTACTATATTTAGTGAAATTAGGATAAATTGACGAGCCACGACACTCGATATCAATGTGCGTATGTGCGAGATTGCTGCAAGAGTGTGCTAGTGTGGTGCTAGTAGTGTGCGAGAGTGAAGTGCAAAAGTGTGCATGTGTATAATCGCAAGACTTAAATGTGCCTAAGTATTCATTCCAGCACAAGTCCCAGCTTCTATGCCAAATTCAGGTGCCTCAGCCCTTAAATCAGACTTAATGATAAACATAGAAGTTTTAGGTCTATTTCTTAGCTTTCCATTGGTTCAAGAATCACCACATTCGGATGTCTACAACGCAAGTTATGCTCATTCTACTAAACTGTGGCAATAAGGAGAATTCAAGAAAAACCCTAATTAGGCAGTCACCAACAAGTCCCCCGATTCTCCTATTTGCACACAGAATTAGAGAAAAGTTAAAACATAAGAATTAAATTTTACTCAAAGAGATTTCCAGAACATCTAAGAACTCATCAATCGGATTAGAATTGAGAAAGATACACTCAAGTGAAGTTCAGGTACCAAATCTGCCCAAACACCTAGATCAAACACATAATTTGCTTTTTTTTTATTCTTTTCTTGATTTTTCTTCAAATATGCACTTGACTCATTTGATCCACATTTTTGGCATTTTTTCCTCATTTAAACACTTTCAACTTGCAAACCACATTAATGCACAAAATTGCACAAAACATCACACATTTGCATAAAATACAAGACAAAAGCTAAGTGATTTAACACATATCAGTTGGTATAAAACCAACTTATCATGTCTCTGCATCTCCTCAAATTGTAGGATCAAGGTAAGATAAACAAAAATTCATATCTTAAGAAAATTTGATTACAAATTGAAAATCAATTGATTCAATTTGCTTCTTGTTTACACTATCTTCTTGAGTTTTTATATATCTAAATTCTTTGAGTTCATTGAGCCTTAATTCGTACAAGTTCAGAACCAAATTGATCCAAAAGAAATTATCTAATATTGGCAAAAAAAAATCATAAAATTTGTTTTTTTTCTATTCCTTTGCTTTGATGTTTGGTACTTCAATTACAACAATTTCTTGTTCATAATCCATAAGATACTTCATTGGAATTGCTAGTTTTCGAATCTTAATAGAAATTACGAGTTCTAGAGATTGAATTGTGGATTAAATTTACTTGAATATCTTTGATTGTATTTATTGATTCAAATATATTAACTCATTGCTGAAAATTGATCCTTAAAATCCAGCCAAAAGAAAATTAAGCTTCAATTGATGAAAAATTTTGCTTGTTGCAATTCTTGTTATCATTGATATAATTTTTAAACCTGAGTTGCTTGATTAGTTTGTTGATAGGCTGTTCTAAGTAAAGAACATCACAAGAAAGTAAAGAGAATCACTTCTAAAAGAGTGCAAACACGAGAGGAAAAGTGAGGACTTGTTGTCTAACCATTTTTCTTTCTTTCTTTGTCTTTACATACTCTCTCTTGTAGCAAGTTCAACAACACTAGTGAAGGCAAGTCCACCAAAATGAATGAAGAGAACAACTTTGACATTAAAGCATCATTGAAGGCTATTCAATCACAATTTGAGAAAATTAATGTAAGACTTTATTTTCTAGAATATAGTGAACGTCCTAGCATGCTCTTTTTTTTAAAGACTTATATTAGTAGTAGGCAAAAGACAAAGTTGAAGATAGCCAAGCCCCATTACACGCACAAATGCAAAAGATTTGGAGTACTACTCCACTACATGAAAAAAACCAAAGAAATTAAACTAAGTTTGGAGAACAACTCCATTACCTGAACTATCAAAAAATGACCTGAGTTAGGAGGTTCACCCCATTACATGTATCAAAGACCAAGAGGGGAAGGAGAAAAGCTCTACTTCAATCAAAATCAAAGTAGAAGGTTTCTACCTCCCCACCAGAAGACTTTCTATGACTAAGATAACAAGCCAAGGATTAACGAAACCAAAATTGCATCATCATATGTCTCCTTTAGTTCCTAACACTTCACAATGGTGTAAACCACATTAAGGGGATCACATCACAATAGTCAATTCAGCTCAACCATTCCGTGTCCAAGAAAAAGTCAGAAAGATCAAACAAATTCACTTCCTTAGTTAGCATTATACATTTATCTCCCAGGATCCTTTGAACCAAAACTCAAGTGTATCTCCTTATTATATCAACACGGGTGAAGATCCAGCCATGATACACAGAGGGCACACCATATATACATCACTGTCAAGGAATCCCCAACTACCATAGCATTTGAGCTGTATGATCCATCCTTAAACCTCACCCACATCAATCCTCATGGCATTCTCGACTGCAAATTGGCCTTAGACTTCCGCATAGCAAATTGAAGGATTATTTTTTTTCCTAGCTGATTTGCATGGAGCTTTAGGGCTAACTTCTGGCTCCTGATACCTCCTTAGCTTGTATGACCGTTGCTTTTTCGCCATTTTTGGATGAATGTAGGTCACCTGGTCTGAATCAATGTAGGAGCCTTCTTCATTGATGAGATCCTCTTCCTGCTCCTCTTCTCTGTGGGCTGATCTTGAAAGCACTTGAGGTCAGAGAGGGAGTTAACTCTGCAAAAGCCGTCCCCTACATTTCTCTTATTGTCCATAAGTGCCCCTCCTTCTAAGCACAAAGCCTCTACTATGTTTAGCTCACCTTTTTTATGGTGCTCATGTGAAGACAGATGTGGAAGTACACTATCTTTATCCCTGTCTGTAGCAGTCATAGAGCGGCTGTCCCATAATGAATGGAGCCTCAATTAACAACCATCCAGCCTTGCTGTCGAAGGTGGCAATACACTATTCATCGAGTCATCCTTGCCAAGATTATTCAAACTGGGAGGTAGAGATAGCTCTTCTTCAGCTCTAGGGTTCTAGTCCCCCTAACCTTGAGTGGTATTTTCTAGGTGGTCACCCACCGTAGACACCTCACCCTCGGGGTTACTGTTCAGGCTGCGAGGAACTAGCTCTCCTCCAGTCTGAGTGGGTTTTGTCTCTCAAATTCCTGGCTTTCCTTCTGCTCAGCCTTGGATCCGATGGGAACAGCACTATCCAAGTCTCTGTCCATGGTACCATCGAAGTTACTGTTCAGGCTGCGACGAACTAGCTCTCCTCCAGTCTTAGTGGGGTTTTGTCCCTCAAATTCCTGGCTTTTCTTCTACTCACCCTTGGATTCGGTGGGAGCAGCACTATCCAAGTCTCTGTCCATGGTGTCTGTCATCGTCTTCCCCATTACAACTTTGGTACTGTTCACCACTGGTGCCCAAACGGTGGTTGAAGTCTTGTTTGGTTCCTCCGACCTAAGCTCTTTACCGAGCTTTGGAGGCTTGCATTGTGCTGTGGAATGTCCAATTTTCAGGCAAGCAGTGCAGTAGGAAGGAAGATCCTCCACTTGTTCTTGAGATGTTTTGGAGAGAGTTTTTGACAAGTTTAAAACTCATGGATTATCATTTGATCATTGTTTTCATCTCATATATTTATAGAATGATATATTAATCATAAAAGAGATAAAGCATTTTGTTTCAAAAAGTTAGTTGTTACTCATAGAAACTATAGGTTCGGAAACTCGAAACTATTCAGAGATCGTCCGAATTAAAACTTTTGAGAGTTATCAAAATTGTGAAAAATAGATTCCGACAACCTAGGTAATCCGGAAGGGTAGTCCAAAAGTTTCAATCTTAGAGGTAGTCTGAATTGAAATTTCAGAGAATTATCAAATCTAGTCAAAATAGGATCTAACAGTCAAAACTCTCATGGGGTCGTTTGAAACTTTAATTTTTGTCAAAATTTTTATTTTCAATCTTTCGATCATTTTGTAAAAATATAAAACAATTTTCACGAAATCTTTCTTTTCAAAAACAGTTTATTTTCAGCTTTCATTTTTTAGATTCATTTAAATTAGTTTTTAAATAATTTAACCACTTCATGAGCTAATTTAGAAATAGAGTTTTGGGATTGGGGATTTATTCTATTTTACCTAATGTCTATTTATTCATCTTTTCAATAACTCCAAGTTTCACCTTTACTGTTTTGCATACCTATCATTTTAAAGAAGCTTGTTGAATCATTAGCATACATAATTTATTTATTAATCATCAAAACAAGTGGATTACGACTCTAGGTATTTCAATCTCTCCATTTTTTATTATGACTAACAGAATAAAACTTCCCCTGCACAGTTAGGTAATATAATAATTTTTATGATGATTTTAAACTCAGTAAATAACAAAATATATTTTTTAAAGCCATTCGTGAAAGACCTAACTTGGTTATCGTCACCTTCACAATCCTTACATCGTTTACTCAATTATCCACTACAATGTTATCATCATTAACATTAAATAACTGACCGGAAGAATCTTTAAAAGCTTTCCATCCATTAAAAAACATCAAAATTTATTAGTATCCTACAATATTTGGCTTCCCAACTCTCCTTTTGTTATTTTGAAGTTGAGTTTGCTGAATACCCTTTATTTTACTCTGTTTTCATTTCTTTTTAATCCTATTTTAAATATAATCTGCTATTCTAAAATTTATATTAACTGAATATCACATTGTTATCGGTCTTTGTATGAGTTGGTTATACTGCTTTCACTTCAGTCTTTATGTAACTTATGAGCTACTAATGATTGGTGATGCTCTTTTAGAATTTGTTTAGGCTAGGAAATGTAATATGACTTAAGAAATGAAAAGGATTTTATCCAATTAAGCAATTTCAATATTATACATGGAGGTTTAAATTGGATTCGTTATCTCATTTAGGTTATCAAATGAAAAGACACAATTGAATATACAAAACTAGGCACGGTATAATACCACTAAAGTAATAATAATAAAGTAATAATATGTCAAGAGAGTAAATTACTTAAGGAAAACATTGATTGTTGTTTATTTAAAACGCAATAAGGAACATTTAAGATATTTCACTAAAAATATACAAAGTTAATTAATTATTTTTGGGTACATAAATTATGTCCCTTAATTTCCTCCCAAATTTGATTTGATGATGATGAAAATAAAGTTTACAAATTTAAATAACGAGCATTTAATATATTCATAAAAAATAAAAAAATCAAAAATATTCTTTGTCTTGCTTTTATTTGCAAAAATTGTTTTTACATAGTGATTCTATCACATCAATTTTGGATTGCCTAGATTTTTAGGGTTCTCAATTGAATAGTCACAAAATTCTAGAATCCATTTCAATAAAATATAGATAAATGCAACGCAAATTTGAAAAGCATAAACCAATGATTTTTAACAATAAGTTGTTAAAATATATTTTCTTTGAAATGATTTTCTCAATGCGGCCTACCATATTATTTTGGAAATAAGATTTATATGGTATAGATTTTGGACACTCTTTGTGTGTGAATAAAATCAAAATAGAAATTATATAAAAACTGTTGTGTAAAATACAACAAACTCTTTTGAATTTTTCTTTTTTTAGCATTTACCAGGGGTGAGCAAAAAATCGAAAAATCAACCAATCCGATCGATCCGAATTCATTTTGGTTTTTTGAATTCGGTTATGCGGCTTTCGATTCGATTTTTGGCCGAAATGATTTTACTGTTACTTCTTATCATTTTTATGGTAGGTCTTAAACTATTCTAAAAAATGATAAGATTAAAATTTAAAATCAGAATAATTAATTCTTACTAAATAGTTTAGATTTTATTTTTATTAGAAAAAATTAATAATTTAGTCATTAATTATTCTTATTTTACTATCATTTTTATGGTAGGCCTTAAACTATTCTAAAAATGATAAGATTCAAATTTAAAATCAGAATAATTAATTCTTACTAAATAGTTTAGATTTTATATTTATTAGGAAAAAAATTAAAAATTTAGTCATTAATTATTCTGATTTTACTGTTAATTTTTATCATTTTTTACAAATATTTTTTAGATTAAAAAAATTTAAGACCAAAACCGAATAACCGACCGAATTAGAATTCGATTTTTAATTTTTTACTTTTGATTTTCAAATCGGTCAAAATTTTTAGAAAATGAAAAATTGAACAAATCAAATCGAATTAGTCAAATAACCAAACTGTTCTCACCCCTAGCATTTACCCTTACAGTCTTCATTGTTTATTTTTGTTAAATAACTTAGGCTCTGCTTGGATGGAATATTTATTTGTTTTATTTGTAAAATAATTTTCTCGAGATTTGTTATAGAAAAGGAATATTTATAAATTGTTTAAATGTGTTTGTATTGATAAATTTTGTTAATTTATTGAAAATTGTGTATAGAAAAAACTGTTATTATATATTTAATGATTGAATTATATATTATTAAATAATTATTTTTTTAAAACGTGGATCCCAGCTATATGTCAAAGAAATGGTTCTGTCACTTTTTATTTTCAGTGTTACCCTTCATTTTCACTTTTTTTTACATAAATGTGGACCACCTTTATGTCAAACCAACTGATTATGCTACTTTTTGTTTATGCAATCTCCATTATCACTCTTCGTGCTCACCTTATTTTTTTCTTACAGAAACATCACTACCAGCAATTATTTCCATAATGTTCCTATGAATTTAAATTTCTGCACAAAGTCATTATTTACGAATAATACTTTGGTATATTACAGGATTGTGTTGAGGCAATTGATAGGACTTCAGTCGCTATATGAGTTTCTATTTGTAGGCTATATGCATGTCGAAGTAGAAAATTTGAAAATTTTCAAAATGTTATTGCTTCATGTGATCATGACCAGCACTTCATCTTTATTCATGCTGGTTTGGAGGGAAGTGCAAATGATGTTAGAGTATTTTTAGATGCATGCACTCAGAAAGATGTTAATTTTCTCATGCCTCAACCAGGTAATAATACTGATTAGCTAATCTTTATTTTTTATTTTGTACACAAATATTTTTCTTTCATTTGGTTATAATAAATGACTGTTTTGCACAGGTTTGAAGTAATATATGTGTTATCACATGAATATAAAATGTGCTAAAAATGAAAGCAATGATACATGACTAAAGTTAGGGAGTATAAAGTCTGAAACCTACAAGACTCACATTTTTTTGTCTTTCAGTATGTGTAGGAAAATATTATTTTATTGATTCGGCTTACAAAAATATGCCTGGATTTCACCCGTTTTGTGGTCATCGCTACCATTCAAAAAACTTCAGTACTAGAGGTGGAGGGCCAAGAGGGTGGAAAAAACTATTTAACTACCGACACTCATCACTACGAAACATCATTGAACGATAATTTGGTGTATTGAAAAAGCGATTCTATTTCTAAAAGGGTTAATGCCAAATTACATGATGGCTAGACAAATGTTCATGGTTATTGCTTGTTGTGCATTACATAATTTTATCATGAAAAATTTACCACATGACACATATTTTCTAGAGCATGTTGAAAACTAAATGATTATCAAAGGGAAATGCAAGTTACACCCAAACAATGTTTCACAAGAATTCGACTGCTTAGACCCTGATGTTATTCACTGGAATCATTTTCATGAGGAATGGCACATGATATGTGGGTTATGTTTAGAAATTAATGTATGGGTTATAATCCATTATGAAATTACTGGCAAGTGTTTTATATTATAACTTTTTGGAATGATATATCTGTATGTTTCAAAATTTTTATGTGATGTTAGCTTTCAACCATTATTGACTGTTTGTTAGGTTTTAATTACTTTTATGTATTGTCAAAATTGAAATGAAATATGTTTAGTGGCACTTCTTAACTCGAAGTGGATTATACGTTCTGTTAGCTTTGAAACTGTATGTTGTAATATGATGTCCATTATTTTGATTTACTATATTTTTATTTTGAATTATGAGTATTCACTTCTCACCAATTTCACTACCTTGCTTCATGTGTCAGCAGCTTGTTTGGCAAAGTGTAGGTTCAAGTGTTTTACAGAAAAACTTGTGTTGTCCCTCCATTTCTTTTCTTCCTTTTAGTTATATTTTATTATAAAAGAGAAAAAGAGAGATAGAGAGTGTTATGTTTTCGTAGTTAGATTTAGCATTGTGGTATATAGATAGCAGTTTTTTGTGATTAGAATTGAAGACATGATGGGAAACTTACCACATAGTAGGTTAGACTATAAGGTACAACTTGTGGGTATGTAAATTTTTACTCTTATGGGCTGCTCACAAACTAAAGTTTGATGGATCATGCCATACTTTTTGGTTGTCAAAGACATTTCTTTTCGTATAAGAAGCAAATTCAAATTCTTTCTACACATACAAATGTTGCCAATAATTGACTAATGTGTGTTTAATAAAGTACAAAAATAGCACAACATATCATTATAAAATAAAGAATATGAACTATAATTTAGAGTAACTCTCAAGAGATAATACTAAACACACTCTTAATTAACATTCCCTCAACACAAATATTCATACAATTGGATGTAACAAATATTTGAACTCAATCATCTACTGAATTAATATTCTCTCAACACAAATTTTTATACAACAGAACGTAACAAATATTCAAACTAGCAGAACTAATGCAGTAGAGTCGGTCTCGGCAACCACTATTTCCACACCCTCATCCCAAAGGCTTCATGTATAGCTAGAGAAACTCTCTAATGTTCCTAAAAGAGAAAAAAACTCCAAAATTCCTTCCTAAAACAATTGACAACATATCCTATCTCACATAAACATTTCCCAACAATATTATATATCAAATATATTATAGAATACAAATGTTAAAAATAGTTCACAAGTTAAACTAGTGGTGTACAAAAAAGGTATAAAAGTCTCTTACATATATCAACAATGTGATCAACCTAACCAAAAATGTGTAGAAAGTAATGTAATAAATTGAAAAAATACAAAATATGTGTACATATAAGAAGAACAAATTTTCATTTGCATGTATAGAATATGTATTCATATTCGCATATATATACATGCGCACTTGTAATGTTAGAACATGTATTAACAAAAATTGTGCAAAATAAGGACAACAATAAGAACAACATGCTGAAAAAAGAACATTTTGGATGATTGTTATTTATAAACTACACAATTCATTATTATTTCATCTGATAGTCAAAGTAAATACTAAGTAAGAAAGCAAGTAAATTGATTTCTGAATTGTATTGAAATAAGTTTGCGCTAATTGTCTTCTGATGCAATAATTTGATTTGTTATCACATCGTAACCAAAGCATGTTAGGTTTTTTCATAAATCATGATACGGCCGCCACTCTTTCCTTAACCTATTGTATTTGCTCTACAATTTATTAATTTGAAATCTTTTTTTGGTCCGATGGTACAATTCTTCAATTATATTCTGGTATGTCGAATGTTTGAAATTGTTAAAAATCAAATAGCCATTATCTTTGAACTCCAACAACATGTGAACAAAGTGAGCCTTATTGATAAATCAGTTTTATACTGACTTAATACTGTTAGTTTTCGTGTGGCCTTTGCAGATTTTAGTGTACTTTATGTAGAAAAATTGTTGGAATTGGTGTGCTTGTGTGAAAAATGGTGTGAAGCATTATGTGCTTAAAATGAGATGGAAATGGTAAAATATGATGCTGAATTTGATATGATTTTTGTGGAGTTTAATGGCAATATGATGAGGCAATGTTTGTGATCTATGAGTTATGTGAAGTTATGTGTGAAGTGTGTGACAAATTTCTGTGAAAATTGTGTGAGATATGTGTTAAGTAGAATAGGAGTTTGAATTGTGTGTATGAAGTTTGCATACAGCACTCACTCGCACAGGCATGAGCTTGCACACATAGCACACACCATGCACGAGGTCGTCGCATAGCTTTGCATGAGGTCGCCGCACATAGCTTTGTATCATCTGCCTACACGCGCACAGCACTAGCAGAGGTTGCCGCTTGCTGCCAGCAAGGTCGCCGCACATACAGCCTGAGGTCGTCGCATGAGTTCGCACCTACATCACACAATCTCTCATACATGCATTCAAGTCACCGCATGACATGCACCACACTTGAGGCATGCAGCTCACACAACATGCACATCACTTTGCACTCCGGGCATGAGGTTGCAGCACTCGCAGCGTGAGGTCGTCGCATGATATTGCATGCATCGTCGCACGATGGTGCGCGCGTCGTTGCATGATGTTGCACATCCCGCTGCACACTCAGCACGCACAATGCGGCTGCTCTAGCATGCAAGCTCGCACACTTAGGCATCACTCATACACACACCTCGCACGTCCCTCGGCCATAATTGCACAGCACTTGCATTGTCTAGTGCAGCAGCAAGGCATGCACATCACGATAGTCACAACACTCCTAGCTCACAGATCTCGCAACATTCTTCACACAATTCACAGCACTCTTAGCAAATGCACCCGCACCAATGCGTCGCCATTGAACCATTTTGCACGGCGACGTGTCATCAAGATGCGTCGCCATTAGAGGGTTAACACTACGACGCATCGTCAAGATGCATCGCAGTGGTGAAGTTTTTGTGCTACGATGCATCGCCACGATGCGTCGTAGTGGATTCATGGGATTCGATTGACAATTTTTTCTAAGTATTTGAAGTTCTTCCTTTTGTGCATAGGTTCGGGAAGGCGTGATCGCTGGTGGCAAGGAGGCGTGCTGGAGCTGATGAATGCTTGAAAGTCCAAGGCTCGAAGGCGTGGATGGATGCTTGGCATAAAATGCTTCATTGACATTGGATGTTGTGTAATGGCATTTATGTAATATTTTAGTCATTTTACGTTAGCGTACAGAATAAGCTCTAAACTTCTATAAATAGAGGAGTTAGTCATTGTTTTAGGAACTTTTGACTTCTAGACTTCTAGAGATCGATCATTCTAGTTTTTTTAGTCTGTTGATTTTGTGAGCTCTAATTTTCTCTCTCTAAATTTTCTCTCTCTAGAATTCTAGCTCCATTTTGGTTTTCGGTCGAGAATCTGGACCGATCATTGTAATTCTCTTCTCATTTACGAAGGAAATTCAGAGCTCAATTGTGAATTGGAGGCATTCAAAGCAATTTAATCAGTATAATCTTTCCAATTAACGAGAATGAATTGCTTGTTGTCATATCTTGATGATTGTGAATTAGAAATGGAGTCTCGTGGCTAAATTGAAGATGACCTAGGGTTTGGACCAGATGATTGTGTAATTAAAACGTGAAATTCTATGCAATTGACCCAAATTCTAAGAATGAGATCAGATGTGTTCGTGAATGCATAAATTTGTCATGTTTCATAAATTTTGCACTTTCATTGATGGAATTGAACCTTGATTGTAGTCGCCATGCTAGGTTGAGGCTCGGTTCATCAATTAGAGTTGAGAATTGCATGAAATGAGTACTGAATGTCTGAATATGGAGTTTCTACACTTGTTAAGTCTTGCTCGTGATCCAAGATGTGGTCGCCATGCCAATCAGAGGTCATTGAGTCACTAGAATAGAGTGTAGAATGACTTTTTGATGCTAACTAAGGTTTAGAAACTTATGTCGGGCCTCACTATGGGAGACATAGGGTTTTGCATGCTCGAGTAGTTGGTATCGAAAGTCTAGACATGGCGGTGTTCACTCATCTTGTTCAGTCCTCGACATGTGAAAACAGAATGTTAGGGAGTGTAGAAAGCATTGCGGTCGACATGTTGGGTGTTATCTAGACTCTTAGGCAACCTTTGTCTCTTCCTGTTTTGATTTGAATGGGGTCAAATGCATAACATAAGTTGTTTAATTTGCAATTGTCTGGAATCTAAACCCTAGGACATCTGGTTATTGCTTGTTAGTTTCAGTCACTTACTATATTACTCATTTCTTCTATTTTGTTAGTCAGCATTCGTTCTTGTTATTTCTATTTGTGACACTCTACAGAACAATTTACTGAATTCTTGAAACTAAATCTCATTCCCTGTGGATCGATTCCTCTCACTACTTCTACAGTAGTTTAGGGTAAAATTGGGGCATACGACTTAAGCTTGTCAATTTTTGGCGCCGTTATCGGGGAAGGCACGGTTTCTTGAAATTTCTTTGTATTGTTCTATTTTGTTCTATTTATTTTGTGTACATTTGAAATTTTGTTAGTGTGTTTTTGTTTCTTTCATATCCTACTTCACTTGTGATGTGTTGTGTATGCCCAGGTCTCTAAGGTCTTCTGGAGAACTTGAGTATTCACTTGATCTTGAATTACCAAAGACCTTGAGAATTCAATAGAAAGAGAGAAGAATGGCTAACCAAGGAGTGAGACCACCAAGATTTGGTGACCACTACGCTATTAATTTTGAGAACGGATTTGATCACAAGGAGTGAGACCACCATGATTAACAAAGGCCAATTCTTCCAAGGTCTAGATAATGAGGATCCTAATGAGCATCTTGATTGGTTCTTACGCCTTTGTAGTACTTTCAAGCTTCAAAGAGTGCCAAGGAGTGAAGTTCATAGAATTCTATTTCCATTGTCTTTGCGAGGCGAGGCAAGGCAAAGCATTGGTTCAAATCCATTGGGGTACAAATGCTGTAACAACCTTTGATGAACTCCAAAAGAAGTTTTTGGCTAAATATTTTCCTCCTGCTAAATTGGAGAAGATACGTATGGATATAATGAACTTTCAACAACATGATGAAGAGTCATTTCGAGAGGCATTGGAGCATTTCAATGATTTAATCCGACAATGTCCAAATCATGATCTTGGTGAAATCAGAGAGTTAAACACCTTTTTCAAAGGACTGACAGCTGAATCTTCCATGATGGTTAAAGCTTGTGCTAATGGTGCATTGAAAGATAAGAGTGTTCCTGAAGTAAGGGAACTCTTTGACAAAATAGCTGAGGATAAGTATCTATTCCCTAAGACTAGGAAGGCACATGGTAGGAGGCAGAGAGGTGTCTTAGACTGTGATGAAGAAACTTCCCTAATTGCCAAGTTTGAAGCTCTAGCTAAGCAGGTACAAACATTGAAGGCCATCCAAGCGAAGGCACCAGTGTTATCTTGTGGTTTGTGTAAGGATGAACATCATACGGATGAATGTGCTGTCACAACTGAGTCACTACAGTATGTGAATAACTATAACAAGCCACAATACTCAGGCAATTACAATGGAGGCTACAGACAGTATGGTAGAGGCCAAAGTAGTTGGGGGAATCAAAATCAAACTCAAGGAGGCCAATATTTTTAGGGAAAAGAGCAAAGAAGATATGCACAACCACTTCCAGGCTTTGACCATCAACCTAATTCTTCAGAGCAAAGAAAGCCATCAGTAGAAGACATGTTCCATAAACTTATGGAAAGGATAGACAAGAATGAACAAAGGCTTGGTGGGTTGGAAACTACTGTAACACATCATGAGACCACATTAAAGAATATTGAGATGCAACTGGGGCAACTTGCCAATGCTGTGCATCATAGGCCTAGTGGTTCACTTCTAAGTGATACAATTCCAAATCCAAAAGGGAAAGAAGTATGTAATGCTATCACGTTAAGGAGTGGAAAGCAAGTGCATAAAACCACTAAGCCGGGAGATGAGGCTTGTGAAGATGAGGAGAAAGTAGTTGTTGATATTGAGAAAGATTGTGCTGATGAAGACATGGCACCAGAGAAGGAGGTGGTGCAAGATAATGGAGATAATGGAGATAAGGAAGTGACTAAAAAGATTAGAGGGCCTCTAAGTCCTTTCAACTTCCCAGAATATGCTCCAAAGCCACCATTCCCTAAAAGAGTGAAACCAAAGCTAAAGAGAGGGCCACAATTTGATATGTTCTTAAATGTGGTTAAACAAGTGAATGTGAGTCTACCTCTTCTTGATCTGGTGACAGTAGTGCCAAAATATGCAAAGTTTCTAAAGGACCTTATATCAAACAATGAACAGATTCTTAGGTGTGAGGTACCTTTGACATTTACAGAGTCCAGTGGAGTTTGGGTTGGGCATAATTTACCACCGAAATTAAAGGATTCAGGCAGCTGCACCATACCCTGCAAAATTGGCACTAGATTTTTTGCAAAACCTCTCTGCGACCTTGGTGCTGGGATTAATCTTATGCCTTTGTCTATTGCTTTCAATGTGGGTCTTGCTGAGAGGATACGGCCTGTGGCTGTAACCTTACAATTAGCTGATAGATCATTGGTGAAGCCTATAGGTATGGTAGAAGATGTGTTGATCTTGGTGGACAAATTCGCTCTTCCAGTGGATTTCATTGTTCTTGATATGGAGGAGGACCCGGAGGTACCTCTTATTTTTGGAAGACCATTTCTGGCTACTGGTAATGCTCTGATTCAAGTACGAGGCAAGACGGTAACACTCCGAATCAATAATGAACAAGTTGTTTTTTACGTAGATTGTGCTATGAAACATCCTATGCATGTTGAGTCATGTTTTTCCATTAAAACTATAGCATGTCCTACTTTGCAGGGAATCAATGAGAATGTTAAGCATGATTTTTCTTGTGTTGATGAATTACATGTTTGTGAAAAAGAGGTTGATGAGGTTGAGTTAGATGAGGAAGATAGAAAAATTTTGTCTGAAATTGAAAATGTTGTTGAATGCTGTGTGTTAGATGAATCCATTCTTGAATTGCAAAATGAAGTTATTGAAGTAGAAAGTGAATGTACAATGAAAGATGCGTTGAAGGAAGAATATGTTAAAGATTTGGAAAATGATGGTGATTGTGAGTTTTCAACTAACGAAGTGTGTGCACCCACTGAGTTGAGGAGCAAAGAGAGTTTGTGCAGGAATGAAAAGCTTATGCCTTCCATAGTGGTGCCTCCAAAGTTGGAACTCAAGCCATTGCCTCCTTATTTGAAGTATGCTTTCCTGGGTGAAAAGGAAACATTGCCAGTGGTGATTTCTTCTAAACTGGAGGCTTGCAAAAGGAGAAATTGTTGGGAGTCTTGAGGCAATACAAACAAGCCATTGGGTGGACCATTGCAGATATCAAGGGAATAAGCCCAAGCATTTGTATGCACAAGATTTTGCTAGAAGAAAATTCTGTTCCAGTACCTGATAGACAGAGAAGACTTAATCCTCAAATGATGGAAGTTGTGAAGAAGGAAGTAATCAAATTGTTGGACTTTGGTATGATTTTCCCCATCTCAGACAGTGAATGGGTGAGTCCTGTGTAATGTGTGCCAAAGAAAGGTGGAGTTACAGTTGTGAAAAATGATGCAAATGAGCTTCTTGCAGCAAGGATAATTAGTGCATTGAGAGTTTGTATGGACTACCGCAAGCTCAACAAGGCAACCAGAAAAGATCACTCCCCACTTCCCTTTTTGGAGCAATTATTGGACAGAATTGCAGGCTACCTTTTCTACTATTTTCTGGATGGATACTCAGGCTACAATCAGATAGCAATCGATCCAAAGGACCAAGAGAAAACTACTTTTACTTGTCCTTTTGGCACGTTCGTGTACAAGCGCATGCCCTTTGGCCTATGCAATGCTCTTGCAACTTTCCAGCGTTGTATGATGGCTATATTCCATGATATGGTGGAGTCTATCATTGAGATCTTCATGGATGACTGCTCTGTATTCGGCATGACATTTGATGGTTGTTTAGAGAATTTGGCCAAGGTGTTGCAGAGATGTGAGGAGACACATCTAGTGCTTAACTGGGAAAATTGCCAATTCATGGTGCAAGAGGGGATAGTTCTTTGTGTTTCCTTATTAGTTTTCTATTTCAGTTTAGTTTTTGGCAGTTTTGGTTACATGCTTAAGCATTAGTTAGAATTTTATTGTGTTGATCACAGTTGTCTATGAATTGCCCAGGGGTATCTAATCAGGAAGTTGTTCATTAATTTCAAGGCTATGGGGACCATTGCTTGAACAAGTATGGGGGGTGTACGTATATGCAACCAAGAAGAGCTGGACCTTAATCAATGCAAGGGTAGGTATAGGCGCATAAATTTATGAGCTTGAAATCTACCCTCTGAGCATGATTGTATTAGTTTTACTAAAAAGCTAAAAAGGGAAATAATGAATTGAAGAGAATGTGGCATGAACATTGAAAGAGATAAAGCTAGAGGTTGATTTTTGGTTTTTTGTGGCATGTGAATGAATAATGTGGTTGACAGGAGGTAAGTGAGGATAAAGCATATAATTGAATATACATGGCCCACATTCGTCTTGATGTTAGTGTAGTATTGTGTGTTGTTGGAACACATTAATCCATTGTGTTGACCGATTGAATGTGCACTCAAATATTAGTTCTATAAATGACCAACACCATTGTGCACAAAGAGACGAGTTCACATTTCAAGTCAATCACAAGGTGAGATACACGAGATCAACAATTGCTCAAAGAGACGTTCTTAGTCTTCAATCTTCCTTGCTCTTAGATGTATTTCTTGTGTTCCCAAGTAAAGGTATGTCGTTTCTCTCATCATTAATTTCTTGGGGATTCATTTCATGTTTCACAGATACGTGATTTTGTTTAAGCTTTCAAAGAAATGATGAGTTAAGGGCATCATGCATTGCTTGTTCACGAGTTAAGGCATGATAAGTGTGGTGGGGGGAAGGGCCAGAATAGCTTAAAATGTTGGTTCCAGCTTTGACATGTTTCGGTAAATCTCCCATAACTTGAGTATAGGATGTCCAAAAGGGATGACTACAGTTGGACAATTTCGCTAAGTTAGTGAGCTACAATATCTTTGTTTTACACTTTTGCTAATTGTGACTGAATCATAGACCATTTCGGATGTGAATGTGTAGTTTGTGCTGAACTTAATAGTGCAATGATTGCTGATGTTTGTGCTAAACTTAGTAGTGCGATATTTTGGCCGTTAATGTTTCATTTGAGTTTCATGGGTGATTCTGGTACCTAAAGTTAACCAATATTTTGCTCTACAACTTTGATGTTCTATGTTTTGGGTAATTTTACTTGATGAGCATGTTATTCTGAAAATGTTATTGGTGATTTAAACTGGGATTTTGCCTAACCGCTTGCCCAGCCAGGTCACACTTTAGTAGATCAGTCTTAACTTAGCCAAGTCTACTCCAAATTGAGTGCCTCAAGTTGCTAAATTCAGAGTACACACAGAGCTAGAACTTTCATGTTTTACATTTTGCGTGATTCTGCATGGGCTGAGCGCCAATCTCCATATGAAATTATGTATGTGCTGAACTCTAAGTTGTGACATTGTTTAGTAAAGTGTGCATAAATGAGGCTTTTGGCATTTTCTAGCATATGTGTTTTAATCTGTGATGATGCAAGTTATTATTGTGAACTCATATGTGTGTACTTATTAAGTAGGGTTGTGCTCAATTGTTAATGTCGAAACTTATAGGCTTCATTCTTCCTTAGGTTTCGCATAGCCATGGCGCCTCAAAAAGCTGAGAGTTCCAAGACCAGAAAAGCCAAGGTCAAGGGCAAGGCTCAAATGTCAACGGATTCTGATTCAGAATACTTTCTAGAGGATTTGCCAGTCTTCGAAGATCCCCCAGAAGTTACTTTGTAGGTGCCGACACAAAAAAAACGAAAAGGCACATCGACACCATCGTTATTCGTTAATGCTGTGGCACAGAAACATTGGGAAGAAGGGTTAACTGACAAGAAGTTGCATTTGGAACGTGCTTTTATTGTTGACAAGGGGCCATTTAAAAAGTTGATGCATTTTCATAAATTTGAGGAGAAGTTGGTAAACACACCCGAGTTCTGCAATGTGAGTCTTGCCAGGGAATATTATGCAAACAACAAATTTCCAAAAGAGAGCAGGGCGATATATGTTTGAGGAGTATGGGTCGACATTACAAGTGAAATTATCAATGAGCACTTAGGCACTCCTAGTTTTCCCAAGGATCCTTTTCAATGTCCAGATGATAAGGATGCCGACCAAGAATTGTTGGAGGAGCTTGCATACCCAGGGGCTGCGTGGGTAGTAAACCAACAAGGAGAACATAAGTATGTTCGTCATCAATTTCTGCGTTGCGATGTTAAATTGTGGTTGATGTTCATTCTATCGAGGCTTATGCCAAGCTCACAGATGTTCGAGGTTCTAATGCCTTTATCTGATCTCGGCTATTAAGGGACAAAGGTCTATTGATGTTGGCCAAATTATAGTCCATGACATCAAGGTGGGTATTGAGGAGAAGTTTGCATCAATTTATTTCCCTGTTTTTATTGAGGAATTGTACAAGGCCCAAGGAGTGAATGATGAGATGGGCGGTGACTGGAGGAAAACTAGGGGACCTATTACTAACCCATTGTATGTGAAGTATCTACTCCTTGATCGCAAAATGGTGAAAGCACAAGCAGCTGAGCCTGGTGTTCCTCGTGATGATTTTGAGCCCCCTGTTCATACTAGACAGCAAGAGCAACAGCCGTACCCGTATGATTTTAGTTCATTTTGGAGCTCCCTTAATGATTTTCAGCATTCTATCGATTCTCATTTTTAGCATATGGACGAAAGGATTCAGAGCATGCATGGGAAAATAAATGACATGCACCAGGATTGGAATTCTCATGCATTCACAATTGGAACTAAATTGGATGATATCTCGTCAATTGCCCAGCAGTAATTTGAAGTGCTCTATCACAGGCAACTAATGATGCAAGTAGCTAGACAAGTGCAACAAGATGGCTGTTTATTATCATTCCCCTCCTGGGCCACCAAAACCATTTCTGTCCCAGGCGCAACTGGCGAGTTATAGAATTCCTAACTTGTCGATATATGAAACTGGGAGTGTGCAGGAACTTCCCCCAGGGGTCTCGACTAAATCTTCCCTGCAGCCGTTGCCAACATTTGGTCGTATTCCACAAGCACTACCTACTTCTACTTTTTGTGTGGATCCAGAGTTCATGCCAGCAACGAGGATACCAATGTTTGGTACAGGGCAACCACTCCAAGGGCCTCTGCATGGTCCATTTCATTGGGTAGCACCCCCTTTCAGCAGACCTTCATTTTCAACTACGGCATCACTCTCATCCCCGTCTTCTTCTGCACCTTCATCTTTTTAGGGAGCCCATCATTCTTTTTCTTCCCATTGAGGACAATGCTTGTTGCAAGTGTCGGGGGGTTTGGATGATTGCATATATGATGCCGTGTTTTTTTTAATGCTTACTTTGGGGGTGATTGCAAAATGAGGGGGGGTGTTGTCTTGCTTATTTCTGTTGGCTGAAGTTGTGAAGTGGTTGGCTGTGATTATTCCTTTGCCATGATAGATGCTGTGATTGTGTTGCTACTTGCTGAAGTGATTTTGGTGCGGTGCTACGTTTATGGGGGTGCCTTTGTTATGATTGTTGGGGAGTCTCATTTTTTGAAGTCTTATTGAAGTTCTGAAGTTTTCGGGAGCATGAAGCCATGACATGTGAGGTGTTCGATTATGTGCGTGGAGGTCGTGAATAATACAGTTATTGCTAGGAGTGGAAAATATGCCATAACGTGATGAAGCGTAGAAGTCTAAAGTGCTGTGTGTTGTTGATAGTTTCTTAAGTTTTTTTGAAAGTGTCTAAGAGTGTGAGTGTTTTGAATGAGTAAAATGAAATGTATGTGCTGGGTATGGGAAATGAAAGAAGTTAAGTGTTTGTGTGTGATGTAATGTAGGGAAATAGGTAGAATGGATTGTCGCTTACTTATGAGGCCTTTTTCCTTTGTTAGCTATGTTCAAGCTCTAGTTCATCAACTTTCTCTTTCATGATATTGCATGCAGAATTTCTTCTGTTCTGATTCCAAACTTGAAGAAATTAGCATATTTTGTTGGCCAAGGCATCATGTTAAGGTAAGATAAATATGCCATAGAAAACCAATCTTTGACATAGGAGGTAATTTGGTTTAAGTTGTTCTTTTGGCATGCATTTCCTTGGTATTTTGGTGTTCTTGTATGTATAGTCCCTTAAAGACACCTATGAACAACTGGTTGCACAAGAAAGGATTTGGTGGCAAAAGCCTTTGGCAACTGGGAATGAAAAACCATAAGACCCTAGCAAACTTTCTTGGGAAAAAATAGCGCCATAAAACCTAGGCGAAAAGTGGGGAAAAAGAGCCACAAGACCCAGGTGAATCATACACCAATGTGTGTGATAAAAGAAAGCAATAAAGTGCAATTTTGAATGATCTAATAGAAGCACCAATGTGCGCCTAGGTGACCAGTGATCTTGTGTGCTGTTTGTTCTTATGTGTGGATAAGGATACTGTTATGCAATGAGCTCTAAGACAGAATATAAAGGGATATGTATACAGGAAGAGTAACCGAACTAGTTTCTCTCGGCACACACTTGCACGCATGACATTTTGGTCTTTATTCATCGTGTCTTGGTTGATATTTTGTGTTCAAATCTGAGAATTTGGAAGTAAGAAACTTTGGAATTTTTTTTGGTGTGAAAAATGGTTTTGATGAACTCAGATAAGGACATAGTAGACAAAGGAGCATTGTCTTGAAGGTAAGTGATTAAAGTACATAGTGTAAGTTTTGCTTGGGGGCGAGAAAAAGTTCAAGTGTGGGGGAAATTGATAAGTCAGTTTTAGACTGACTTAATACTGTTAGTTTTCGCATGGCCTTTGCAGATTTTAGTGTACTTTATGTAGAAAGATTGTTGGAATTGGTGTGATTGTGTAAAGAATGGTGTAAAGCATTATGTGCTTAAAATGAGCTAGAAATGGTAAAATATGATGCTGAATTTGATATGATTGCACACATCGACCTCGCCGCACGCACTCTAGCACGATGCATACAACACATGCATAAACTACATGTAATTGTATTACAATCATACATATTGTGCATATTACTAGCAAGACATGTTATAAGCTATCTATGTTGAAGTTTCTTTACAATACTAGGTCACAATTATGTTGTCCATTTCATTCACCATTTTTTATTCATGTTAACATTCAAGACTTCATTCTCATCATAACATTCACTTCACAACACTCTTAGCCACACTTAGTTCACAACGTTTTACACACACTTCACTCTCCATTGCATTTCATTATTCATTCTTGCAAACTTTCACGACACCAACTTCACTCACACTCACCTTCACTCCACAACACTCACAACACTTCATTCATTGCACCTCACAAACCTCACAACACTCGCACACTTGCACAAAGTGGCGAGACCTCTAGTTTATAATGGGGAGACCTCTTAGAGAGGTTCGCCATTTTAAAGGTTGTGTGGCGAGACCTCTCTATGAAAATTGGTTAAAATGGCGAGACCTCTTAGAGAGAGAGGTCTCGCTATGTTAATAAAAATGATGTTGGTTTTTGTGATGAAAATGGCAAAGTGTTGAGGTTTTGTGTTTTGGATGCAGGGAAGGCGTGAAGTTACAAGGACTCAAGGCGTGAAGTGATACATTGATCGAGATGCCTTGTGGACACGTGATATTTTACAGTGGCATTTTTGTAATAATGCGTTCATTTTACGTTAGCGTATTATTTATGTTTTATAACCTCTATATATAGAGGATTTAGTTAGCATTTGGAGGGGGAGATTTCTAGATAGTTAACAGACTTTTGAACTAGAGAGAGAAAGTTTCAGAGAAAGTTTCTCTCTCTAACTTTCTCTCTCTAGATTTTCTTCCCTGATTTCATTTCCGATCGCGACTTTGTACCGGAGATTAAATATTGAACTCAATCGAAGAAGCATTTGGCATTCCTCTACACTTTAATCGGTGAAATCTTTCAATTTGATGGAATTGAATTGCTCAATGTTGGAATTTGATGAATATGAGTTGACTATGGAATTCTTTGGCTAATTGTGTGATATCTTAGGGTTCTAAACGGATGAATACATGATTTAGGAGATTTGATGCTATGTAATTGACGTAATTGATAAAGATTGAAATCGCACTTGAATTTATTACTTGAAATCTGTTTAATTTCATATCTCTGCACTAATTTGGAATGGATCAAGCTTCAATTGCGGTCGCCATGCTAAGTTGAGGATTGATTCACCAACGTTAGTGAAGATGCATGAGATGAGAACTAAAGTGTGATTGTCTGAGTCTTTACACTTGCTTTCTATGATTATTTCATTTCTGAGATTCAGTCCTCGCCATGGGAAGCTTTGATGAATTGAAACATTAGGAAGTGTTAAAGAAGCTCTCTGTGTTAATAAACGAAGACATTCAAGCTTAGGTCGGGCCTCGCCATGGGATTTCCTAGGGTTTGCATGTTAGAGTAGTTAGCTTGGAGAGTTGGGACGTTGTGGAGTGAAAACAACTATTCTCGGGCCTCGCCACGGGAGAGAATGGCGTTAGGAAGTACAGGGGGTGGTGTGGTCGCCATGCTAACCACAACTTGAGCTTCTAGGCAACTTAGGTCTCCTTGAGAATTGCTAGTTTGTCGATTGCATAGTATTGATCAGCTAGGTTTGAGTTCATCCGGCACACGAACCCTAGGATATCTTGTTATTCTTGATTGTTATTACTTCATAGTTCCCTGTTCTTGTTTACTTTTGAGATGATACCACATTCTATTTGTTGTGATTTGCTACCGAGACAATACCTAGAACAATTTCTGAATTCAAGAATCCATCCCCTTCCCTGTGGATACGATCCCCACTCATCACTACTACAGTTCGTTTAGGGGTAAAATTGCAAGGTTAACGACACGCTTGTCAGTGAGACCCCAAAAAAATTTTAACATGTTAACAATCTTATTAATAGTAAATACGCGTAAGTCATTATAATTTTTAAATTAGAATACCAAGTTTTGGTAAGTATTGTTGTAAAAATTAAGATCATGTAACTAAACACTTTAATCAATTATTAATTTTAGAGTCTTGATTATAATTTTATAATCTTGCGTGGGAATTTAATTGCATAGTCTAATAGTGATTTTGAGTCTCTATTTATTTTTATCAAAATTCAAGGACCAATTTGTACATTAATAAAAAAATAATTTAAAAAAAAGACAAAATTGGCAACAAAACATGTAACTACCAAAGGGCTACACGCTTGGCAGCCTAAAATTTTATAGCATGACAAGGCTTTTATGAAGGCTATAGAGATTATATGAAGAAAGAAAAGAAAATAAAAGAAGCGGGATAAGGCCTTGCAAAGCGTTGAGGAGAAAAAAAGCAGCAAAATAGCAAAATTGAGACAAGGAGGTAGCGGGAAGTAGAGGAGAAGAAAAGGGAAAAGAAGAGAACAGAAGGAGAGAGTAGGGTTTTGCTTAATATTTACTTAAGCTAGGAAGGAGATAAAGGATGATAATCAGTTCAACCTTTTACTCAATCTAGGAAAGGAAGTTATGAAAGCTCTTAATAGGTAGGTGAGTTTTGGATTTTAAAACTCTGTAATTTTTTGGAAAAAGAAGATGAATTTACTTTTTGGGTTTGTAATTTGATACTTTTGGTATTTCTCTTTAACATATTTCTATTTGGAATTTGGGTGAAGTCTGTTAAAATCCAGATGCTAAATCGACAGAAAAGAATAGTGGGTTAGTTTTTGGTTTTTACAATTCTGTGCAAGTCTTGGAAAATATGAAATTGCTTTTGGGGTCTAGAAATTGAGGTTTTTGGGTATTCCTCTTTCTAACTGATTTCTACTGGAATTTGGGTAAAGCCTGCTAACAATTAGATTCTAAATCAAGATAGGTGAAACATGGGTAAAACATTTTCATCTTTTAAACATTTGATGAGATATATGCTTGTGTTCTTGGTGAGTATATTCTCTAAAGCTATGTTATAGAATTTGTGGGTTATGGTTTATGCCATATGATACTGATATTGGGTGTTGATTCTCTTTGAACTTTATGTGATAAACTGTTTTGTGGTTTTGAATAAAATGAAGGAGGTGAAGTTGCCTTCTTGTCTCGTAAATTGACGCTCTTTAGATTAAATGTTTGGCTTTTCTTGAGGGTTGAAATTTTGAATGATGAAAGTTAATATCGGTTTTTGATTCATTGGAAAAAATAATTTGAAACTTTGTATAGAATAACAATTGTAATACTCTGCGAATAGTTTTATATGACTTTGATTTCATGATTTTCTGATTCTTGGCTGCAAAGTTTTGGCCATTTGAACCAGGCCTGCCAAGACAAAATTTTGTCATGGAATATCAATGCCTTTAGCAGTTTTGGATGTTTTGTTTTTACTCTGTGTATGCAGAATCCTGGACTCTTTGTAACACAAGAACTTCAGTGTTTCAATTCTAGTATTATGCTGTTTTGGTCTTATATTGTTTGGACATGTAGTGATAAAGTTATAGCCAATTCAACCTACTATGGCAGAATTAGAAATTTGGGTTATCGAGTTTTCAATCTGTGACCGTGATCAGAAATTAACTTAAATACCTTTAATACAAATTTTGAGGATTTATAAAAAATAATATTTTGTGGGTTTTGAGTTTAGTTTTATGGGGTACTAACCCTAAATTTATCCGATTTGTTCCCATCACGTTTGACAGGGGAGAATGAGTCTTATTGGAAACTTACGAGCAATGTGTTGTTTGTTTGTTTGAATTTGTTATCATTATGGTGATTGAAACTCCCAGATATTGCATCAACTTGTTTATACTGTATTAGATATATATGATATGATTGAAATATCAAGTTTGTGTTGTGTGGAACTAAGTGCTTTCCTAAATTAAAGGCGAGAGTCAATCCACACAAGCCGCTATTGGTTATAGCAGGCGAGAGTAAATCCACACAAGCCGCTATTGGTTATAGCACATCGTCACGATGTGAATCGTTCATGTATGGCATGAATTTTCCTTTACTGTGTCTGCCTAACTAAATGAGACCCAGTCAAGAGTGACGTATTGATAGCCGGGAAGGCAAGGGCCGACGAGTTTATCTTAAGTTCACCGTGACGTTTAACCCTTGTCAAGTGGAACTAAGGAAGTTTTAGTTTTATGAGAAAGGGTACTGATTATCAGGATATATCGTACCGTGCATGCGGGCAATTACTGACTGTAGTGGATAAGTTAGCTCTAAGTCGCGCGCGCAATTTGCCAGGAGTCATATGACTGGTACTGAGTCAGTTGGGCTGAGCACAGGTAGTAAATCTAAACTATTATGTGCTTCCTTATGGGACATTGTGCTACTTGAGCCGAATACTCTTTGTGACTGTTTATTGGTAGTTCATCTGTGACTGTCTATTGCCAGTTTCTTCATGACTGGTCATTGCCAATTTTCTATGACTGTTTATTGTTAGTTTATCTGTGACTTTTATTGTGGATTTCTTTTGGTATGTATAAATTATTTTGGCACTCGATATTTTGAAAATATAATTCTAAATTATTCACCGTTTTCAAAAACTATATCCAATTCTCCACCTACTGAATGATAAAGGCTCACCCTAATTTTCTCTAAATATTTTCAGACGAGCAAGGAGAAAGGTCGATGAGGGCAGCATGTAGGAATAGTTAAGAAAAATGAAGCCACCATCAGTGGTGTGAGACATTTGACACTGAACCCTACAGTCAAAATTAATTTGTAATCTAATATTGTAAATGTGAGATTATCTTGTACTTGCTATTGTTATTAGTGTTGAAATATATATATATATATATATATATATATATATATATATAAAAGGGAAAAAATCCCTTGAGGTTTCACTATATGTTCAGGATTATTGGATTGATTTAACGACCTGATTCACTTTCCAGTTAGGAGGTGGGTTGGGGCGTTACAAACGGAGCCTTGTTTGATGGCATTTTAACATTTGTTTGTAATAGTGAAATAAGTTGTGTTTGGATAAACTTTTAACAAAATATTGTATTTATAAAATGAGCAAAAATTCATAATGACATCAATTTGTTAAAAAGGTCAAAATATTCTTTTCTCTTCATGCGGACCCCACAAATGGTTATTCTCTCTCTTTAAATAGGCCTCACAAGCGGGAAGAAATGGCATAGCTGTGTATTGCATTTATTGTTGGCCCCACAAATGGAAAAAATTGTTCAACTATGTATTCATATATGCAAGTGGGTCCTATTTTTTTTCAAAAAATTAATTAATTTACGGTATAGAAATCAATCATTATATATATAAAATAATTTCTTCTATTATATAATTTTTAGTAAATTAAAAAAATTTATCAATCCAAATACATTTAATCATTTTAGAAATATTTTTTTCTCATAACAAAACCCAAAGAAATAATTTTAGAACAAAACCAAAAAATTCCTTATCCACATAGCCTTAATAACTAAAGTTAAAGTGTCTCTTCTATTAGAGTACTTTACCTTGATATAATTTAAAAAAGCAATCATTTGAAATATTGTGAATGATCTCCTTTAACATGTTGAAAATGAATATTTATTGAAGTGAATTAATTATTGATGTAGTTTATTATGGTTGAACAAAGTGCTTGACTTTATAAATGGATGATGACTATATTATGCTTGAACTTCCAATTGGATTTCTTGTCAAAAACTAGGTTGTTGATAGGTGAAAAATGTTCCAAAACTAGAGGAAACTCTGTCAAATTTTTTTAAAAATTATATAGTTAACCAAAATTTTGAAGTTTGAATGAATTTAAAACCTAACCACACATAAGACTGCAAATAGTGGAATGTAAGTCCTTAAAAGTGAAAAGAAGCTCATTTAGTAAAATTTGGATTATAGGTAACTTAATTGGTATTAAAGTTTAACTTAATTGGTATCAAAATTTGTGCTCAATGAAATCCAAAAAATTAGTAACATTTTGGTATAAGAACTTTCATGATCAAATAAAAATTATAAACCACACTGACAATTAAACTCTTACTTACTTGAAGACATTGCATTTGCTTAACAAGTTTGTGTATGAGTTTGAATATGAAATTAAACTAATAACCTCTCAAACTTAAAAAATGAAATATAATCTTTTTATTGATGACAAAGGGGGGGAAATGATAAATTATGTGATTATATGTTTTTTTAGATGTTGACGTGAGAAATAACAAAGGGGGAGAAATTATGAATTATGTGATTTTTTCTATAAGAAATGAGAAATAAGAAATGACAAGTGGAAAAATAAGAGAAGATTTTTCATATGTTGAAGCAAAAAGTAAAACACTTGGCAAAGATTAAGCACATTTACGGGGAGAATTTTTCATGTTATGAAGTATATGAATTATTTTCTATAATATTATTTATCTTTTCACACAATTCATTTACCTACATAATATGAATTATTTTCTATACTATTATTTATCTTTTCACACAAATTGTCGTCCAGGATACCACTTCTCATGTGTTATTTTTATTCATTCAGCGTTTAATGCTCGTTAATATCATTTGTGTCATTACTTATATCTATATATTTCCTAACACTATTAGATTTCTCTAATATTTTATTTCAGATTTCACTTTCTATTTCTTCCCCTCTCTCTTTTTCCTCTCAAAATTTTTCTTTCAACCCTTTCTTCTGATTTTCTTCTCCTTTTATTTTCTTTGTTTCTTCTTTTCAATTGTTCTTACCGTCATCCACCATCGAAGTTGTTTTTGTTTCTGTATTGAATACTACATTTTTTTGAAGCTTTTACTGTTAGAAGGATTGATGAATGTAATTTTTTTTGGAGGCTTTACTGAATAATCTTAATGTTGTAATAACGTATGTCCCCCTACCCTTTTTTGATCCTTTCAATTTTTTGTATTTTATATGAATAAAATTTATTTATTTCTCTCTCCCTTTTTTTATAAGGCGTGCATTAATTTTTTTGTATTATTTTTTTTTTGGATTTTGAATTAAACAGAACAGATGCAAAAAGGAAATGGATTATGCCTCTATTTGAGATATTGAGAGCGAAAGAAAATTACGCTAAGTTTTGGATGAAAACACTTGAAACGATCTTATAATGATTTTGTAAAGAGGAAATTAATTTCGAGTATTCTTATTTTATATTACCTTTTGTTTATACAGTATATTTTTCCTTTTGTAGTGTTTGGTATTTTAGTAATTTCAGTTACATCACAATATATGTCTAATCGCCTATAACTTTATATTTAATAAAAAAAAGGGAAAAAAGAAAGATAAATATAAAGATAAAGATAAAATAAAATCGATCTCCTCGAATTATTGTCTCCTCTTGAATTAACCTCTTGTACTTTTAAGTGTAATATTTAACTCCTTCAATTTTTTAATTTGATATTTTATTTCGTTAATTCACGTTGAATAATTGAATAGCACGACATATTTCATTTTCGCTTAAAAAACTAAATTTCTTGCAATCTCTAATAAAGTGTTCTAGTAGAATATATTAAATTATTATCAAACTTAGCTAATAAACAAGCTAATATATATCCATAATTCATATTTAAGTATACCAACAATATTTTTACCAAGGCTTCCCCTAAGCATATGCATTGAATGTTTTGTCTTTTTCATATTTAATATTAGGTACATTTCTAATAAGCCATTTCTTAGATAAATCATTCAAATGATTTATTATTCTTTTAAATATTTGCACGAATTATCAATAATTGATTTTTAGTACCTATGTTCTAATGGATTATTGTGTGTTAATTTACTTATCTACCCATTTTTTTGTTCTATTTTTCACTTCAACTTTTGCAAAGTATCCCCTTGATATATGCCCCTTCTTGCAGCAATAACACATATAACATGATATTAAAATGAATATGAAGGCCTAAAACATGAACTAGTACTAATCCTACCAAATCTATATTGTACATTATGCAGACTATTGTTATGTGTATGATAATAAGAATTATTGCTATCTCTAACAAAGTTAGGTCTTGCATAATATGTTTTATTTTGATAACATGACTTAATCCATATCCATAATGATGATAGTGTAAATTATTTTCACAATTTTGCATTCCACTATCATAATGGTGATGGTATGAGTTATGGTTAACTCTAAAAATTTTAGAAATTGAGTTTTGTACTTTTTCACCATGTGTATACTATAAGGCATACCAACTGTTTTATAAATTTTCTTAAAAGGTTTTGCAAGTTATATTTTCCTTGAGTGAACTTAGCTAGGCAAATATTAACATCCTCAATCTTTTTCTTCATGTCATAATGATCTTTTTTTACCTCATCATATTTCTTAATTTCTTCTTCAATCATAATATTTTTCAATATTAAATTTTTATTTTTACTTTTTAACTCATTATTCTCTTTTACTACATAATCATACTTGATAATTATTTATTGATTACACTTAGAGGATTCTACTATTTTTGCCTTAAGTCTCTTATTTTGATGTTGAGCATTCATTAATTAGTTAAGTAATTTAACCATATACAATTCAAGTTTATCATGATTATCATGATTGTTATTAGTAGAAGAAGAGCTTACCTAAAAGTTTTCAATTCCCATGAAGCACATATTGGCAATTCCTCATTTTTATTATCTTATTCACTTTCATAGTTGGAAATTTTAAGAGCTATGCTTTTCTTTACCTTTGGCATTTTTTTCCTTCGATTTGACCTAATTTTCAATTTAAAAGACATAAGTGAGCTAATAAATTTATCAATTAGTAATTCTCTTAAATTTTTTACTTTCTTAATGGCTATGACTTTTGATTCCCATTCTTTAGGAAGATAATTTAGAATTTTTCTATTTTACTCTCCAAGAGGATAGTGTTTTCCTAAATTTTATAAGTTCTCAATAATACTATTAAACCTACAAAACATTTTATTTATCAACTCATTCGTTTCCATCTCAAAATTTTTATATTGAGTCACAAGTAGTGACTTTTTTTTTCTTCTCTAATATTTTCCAATCCTTTATGTATTTCCCTAATTTTCTTCTAAATTTCATGAGTATCTTATTTGTCACGAAAATATGTCGCGTTATCTCCTTGACAAACAAGTTCCTAACCCCCTAATGCATAAACAGTGAGACCGAGGGTCGAATCCTACAGAGAGAATACATACTCTATGCAATCGTGCGGCAGTGTGAAGTGCATTGATAGAACAATCAAGCAAGAGATGGAAATGTAAATGTTGAAATGTAAAACAGAGACAGAAAAATAAAGCTACACTTAAGATATAAACATAAAGAAATGTAAAACAGTGGAGGGAAACGTGTGTCTTCAAACTACTAGATCGGAATGTCAATCTATTTTTAGGTTAAACACATTCATGTTGCGCATTGAATCTCATGTTCTCTCTTGACATGGGTTAAATGTTACATAGGGTTTTCCTAGTTTTTATTTCTATTCCATCCCTTTACTTAGGGTTACAAGTGATTTCGAATGAGCTCAGATCCCCCTTGTTGCTCACTCAAGTCCTGAATCTTAGATATGTTATGTAGAAATTAAGGTTCACTAAAATCCCTCTTGTTGTTCCCCAAAACTCCATACACAACATGCATTTTGTAGCTTTCAAATGATGGAAACTTGGGAAACTTAGCTCAGATCCTCTTGTTCCTAAGCATGAAGCAATCATGCAAACTAGTAGTTCATGAAGGTTCATATAAACTCAGGTGCCTCTTGTTGTTTAACTCACCTTCATGCCCATTAACCAACCAATCTAGACTTCATATCACATAGACATGATACCAAGAAAGATCAAAATACATTTAAGGTCTAACAAGAGACGCTCAAGTCATCAATTGCATAAAATTCATCATACTTGCATGTGTTGCAACCACACCATTATGAATTCACTAAGTAAATCAACATATGTTTTATGTGAGTTCACGCCCATGACATAAATGTATTTAATTCTCAAGAGTTCATGACATCCATCACTTTTTACCCAAAGACATTAAAAATAAACCTCTCATAGGGAGAGGAACACCATAGACATATAAAACAAGTCCATATAAGCAGTGGCAGAACTAAGGGGGGGCAAGCCAGTGCGGCCGCCCCCCTTCATTCTGGAGTATAAGGTAGATGTATGTATTTTTGCCATCCCCGCCCACCCTATGGTGGCTCTGTTAGGGCACCGCCGCCGCCGCTTGGAGAGCTGGGTTGCTGCTGCTGTTATGAAGTCTGAAGAAACGATGAAGAGAAGATTTGACTTTTTTTTTAATTCTTAAGTAAAACGACGTCGTTTTACTTAAGATTAAAAAAAACTCAGTAAGTAAAACGACGTCGTTTTACTTACTGCCAAAAAAAAAACAAATATCTTTACAAATCTGAAGCCTGAAGGGTAATAACCTAATCCTCAACTCCACCATTGCCCACCACTGCCGCAGCTGATCTTCTTCAAGCTGATTATACTGATTACTGAAGGGTAAGCAAAAAAACACTTCTTTTTTGTTTTGTTTTGGCAAAAATGCTTTCTTGGAAGCTTATACTGGGAACTATCGTGCCATGTTAAGATCAAATGTAGTAGTTTCTTGAAAATTTTTGTGGGTTTTCTTTTCATGTGCTTTTTTAAAAATATTTATTAGTTACTGTGATGCTTTTATTGCTTTATGAAGTGGGAAAGTGTGGGTCTATTTCTTGCAAAGTTTCTCTAGCTTGCAAATTAGTGTATGATTTGGTGACGCCAATTTATGGATTGTCGTTTGTATCTGTAGAATATATGTAATTTGTTCTGTACAATAAAAGAATAGAATGTTTTCAATAAGCTCAATATGAAAAAAATTTATTTTGCAGGTACATAAGTTTTATTGTCGGCAGCCGAGAGGGTTGAACCTTTTTAGTAAAAGTTAATATCCCCGTGTTTATTTTGCTAACAGCTTTTGCTGAGAAGTTACTAGAGTTTAAGCATCATTTATGGTACTCATTGCTTTATTTGCTTCATAGGTGTAGATTATTGTTGATGAGTAAGTTTCAACCTTCTCCGGAATGCCATAATCTTTGTTTCCGACAACATTGTCTAAAACTAACTCAATGATTCAGTAAGTATTGCAGTTGTCATTCTTTTACTTAGGAGGAACTCGGGCTGAGGGAACAGCTCTGGACATCACCTGGCATTCCTAGGTTAGATTAAAAGTACTTAAAAATGGGGGCCACATTCTTTTACTTAGGAGGAACTCGGGCTGAGGGAACAGCTCTGGACATCACCTGGCATTCCTAGGTTAGATTAAAAGTACTTAAAAATGGGGGCCACAGTTAATAATGCAGCACATTGTGATCAAGGGACTCTTCTTCCTTGAGATGAAATGCATTTTAGTGTCTTGTTCATATATTAAATTTTCTGAAATATTAGACCTACTGCTGCATTCTTGATTATTTATTATCGCCAGATTTTAGTTGTTGCTTTTGTCAGATATCATAAACTGGACAAATAAACTTTGTGTTACTGGGGGTTTCAAATGTTTGGGATTTTTGTAATTTATGTAATTAGACAATTTCATGTTTAGTAGTGTCTAATTTTAGCTGTTTCTTTGTCAGATATAATAAGAAAAACATCACAACTTTGATTTTCCCATGGTTTACAGATGTTTTAAATTTTTGCCATTTATTAATTGACATTTTCATGTTTAAGAATTATCATAGCTATCACTGTACAACTCCTCAAAAAGAAAAGCAATGCTTATCTCCTTACTGCTGAGATAAGGAAATAAGCTTGGAATTAACTCCATTGTGACTTAAGGCTATCCAATGTCCTATCCTTGACCATATATGAGAATTGTGTGGATTTATATATTTTTCTTGGAAGCTTGATTTGGTTTAATGTAATAATCCTGCATTATTGGTAATTGAACTCCGAATTTGATGGTGACTTTTCATGCTGTCCAGAGATGCTCTTGGAACTGGGTTTGGTTCGGTATTGCTGTCGGAGGATGTTGATGACCCATGGCAATCTTATAGAGAAGCTTCTTAACTACAATAGTACCCTCTATCTCTCTATCTGTATGTGTGTGTGCACATCTATGCTTTGCACATCATCTGTTTACATCCTCTTAGTATTATGGACCGGTAAAGGATATGGAGAGTACATAATCTTGATATTAACTAATAGTGATTGACACCATTTGATAGGACAGAATCTATCTGTAGAACATATGTTTTTGGGCTGCATAAGTTAAAGTAGTCCTAATTACATCCATTCAGATGAAAAGCCACTCGATTGACTGTATACAACACCATCTTTTTGTGTGGAAATCCTTAGCTCGCATCATATCATGTGAACATGAATATTGGTTAATGTTAGATTGTCAAATAGTAGCTCTGGGCTGTTCTCTTACATGTTGCTGATTGAAAAGGTAGAAATCTTTTCATTCTTAATGTTGTTAGTCGCTAACTAAAATCACTTTTTTATCACTTCTTTATTGGCAGCTTTGGAGAAATCTTAGGGCGGTTAGATCCAGATGCTCAAGGATTCTGCTTGGAAGACAGTGTAGTGATTGGTATTGAGTTGAAGAAATTTAGCTGATCCGTCTTAGATCCAAATGCTCAATTTGATACTTTAGCCATGAATTTTTTTTTTCAAATACAATTGAGCCCCCCCCTCAAAATATGTTCTAGTTCCGCCACTGCATATAAGAGTAGAAGATACAATTCATTTGAAAATTCAACCCAAAAGGTGGCTTTTTTCCTTGAAGAACAATGGAAAATTTACAACGTTTATCTCCTTGCTAGTGTTTTTCCCTCTAAAGAGATGGAGTGCAAGAACACATACTAAAGATGTGAATTTACAAACTATATGTCCTTCTAATTTCCTCATTTCTTTCTCTCTACTCCTTTCTTTCTCCCTTTAAGTTTTCCTACTTAAATCTCTCAAGAAAATTATTTTCACCCTCTTCTTTTGTGTTGTTACAACATCTAAAATATAGATCTACCCTCTAAGAAGTTTAAATTACAATTTGGGACCAAAATGTTAGGAAGAAAAGGACTTAACTTGGAAAAGAAGACAAAAAGTACAAGAAGTACGATTGTTGAGATCCCTGCTAGTCCCGCTGTATAAATCTTCATGGAGTGATCAACATGCTAGTCATGCTGCTGGGATGGTGGCAAGGCTGAAGCATCTTGGGCATGGCTGCTAGCACGCGCTGAGAATGTGCACCTCTTGGCATGATTGCTTCGCCGGTGAAGCTATACATATTGGCATGTTTTCTCCATGGTGTGACTACGACGTGTAGTCACATTGTACAACCTTGATTCGTGTCATCGCCCATGTTTAGCATCTATTGCCTCCGTTTTGCTGATCTCCTTGTGTACCACCTTGTCTGTTCACCCAATCCATTCCTTAGGTCACTTTGCTTCTTCATTCAAGCCTTGTTTTTGCTTTGCTTAATGATGAGGGTTGAATTTTACTATAAGTATAATACCTCAGAAGTAGACATACAATACAACAAGTATTCCTCAGCTCTTAGGAGTTTTAACTCCTTTTCAACAATTATTTCTATTACTCATGTATGTTAAGAGTTACAACTCTATTACAACTCTTATACTATAATAAACCCTTATTCAAGGTACGTTATTAGAGTTTCAATACAACTTTAATTCATGTATGTATTCTATAAATACCTCCATTCCATCACTTTAGAAGGGGATTCGATTGAAGTATTCTCAATTACTTATCGATATTTGCTTAAGACTCATAACTGACTTAGGCATCGGAGTTTTCTCCCTGGGATCAATCTCGGAGACTTTTGCAGGTATTCATTGTGCTCGAGACGCTCGAGACGATCTGAAGGCCTTCCGGACGACGTGAGACTTTTCGAGACTCATCAATTGGCGCCCACCGTGGGGCAGAAAGAAACATGCCTACTACTCGTTTGCAATCATCCAAACGAGACAAGCAGCCAGACGAAAATCCTCCTGATCCTATTCATCAGAAGATGAATAATCCTCCTCTGCAGGAGGAACCAGCGAATTCACCTATTAGGACTCCTCGTCAGGACAAACAAGGTTCTGGTCTTCGGAATCAGGAGGGAAGTTCAATTCCTATTGTTAATTTGGATTCACCAGATGTGCTCAAGTTTCTGCTCGAAAATGGACAGCGAATTCAAGCTATGATAGCAAATCATGCTACAGGTAATCCAATTGAAGAAGAAGCCCGCACCGTCACACAGCAAGATCAGGAACAAGCCATTCGTGAAAGATACTTAAATCGTGAACGAAATCTTCGACAAGAGCTTCAAAAAGAACATGAACTCAGATTGAGAGCTGAAGAGCGTGTTAACAGGAATAGTCAAGATCAAAATCGAGGTCAGAATCGGGATCATATTTCAGTTTCATCTCGACGAAGGGATTCACGATCGCCGAACAGACTTGAAAGGCGTGTGCACTATCGTCAACGCACAAGAGCAGAAGATCATGTTGATGATAATATGTACACAACTTACGAACAGCCCATGCATCAGGATTTGCGTTTTGGGAACATAGGCCCATCCGACCTACCACGCACTTCGCAGCCACAACGAAATAATGATGATTTGGGCGTGAACTCTCCGTTTGTGACCGATGTGGATAACTATCCTCTTCCGCATAAGTTTAAAATGCCAACTCTGTTGTATTATAATGGAGAAGGAGACCCGGCAGAACATATGCACCATTATGTGCAGAGTATGAGAATTTATAATTACGCAGACCAGATCTTGTGCAAGTGTTTTGGCATAACTATGATGGGAACTGCCCGATTGTGGTATGACAATCTTCCACCCAGGTCATTTAGAAGATTTAGTGAAATCAAGACGGCTTTTACAAGCAGATTTGTGCAAAGACAAAAATTTGTGAAAACAACCGTGGAATTGCTCAATGTGAAACAAGGAGATTCGTAGTCGTTAACTCAGTACATTGACAGGTTCATAAATGAAAGTTTAGAAGTGGGTCACAGGTCGGAAGAGGTAGTCATCGGGGTATTCACTAATGGTTTACGACCTAGAAGACTGTACAAAGATTTTGTTACAGATCCTCCTGCCAGTACTGAAGAGATGATGAAATGAGCCCGGAAATTTGCAAAAGGCGAAGATGCGGATAAGCAAAAGCGAGACAATGATAGAGGATCTGAAAAGAAGAGGGAAGGAAAAAACAAATTATCTGGTAGTGGAAATCGCAAACAAAAGTTTGAAAAATTTGGCAAAGTGCAACACAATTCTTCTGCAAGTGGTGAAGGAAAGAATTACACTCTACTGAATAAAAGCAAACTGATGTGGTTGCAATATTGGAGAACCGAGAAAGTGTGAGATATCCACAACGGATGACAGCTCTCGACAACAAAAGAAGTTAGAAGTTCTTTTGTAAGTTTCATAATCAGCATGGTCATGACACGGAACATTGTAAAGATTTGAGAAAGTATATTGAAGAGCTAATTCAGAACGGTCATTTATAGGAGTTTGTCTTAAGAAATCCTTCGAACCGACCAGAAGATAAAAAGAATCCAGATCTCCCGAATGAAAAAAGAAGAAGAGATAATAGTGATGACAGAAATCCTGGAGTTAACAAAAATGTCACAGAAGTAATTCACACCATTATTGGAGGACCTTATGATGGGGATTCTATGACGTCCAAAAAATCGAAGAACAGAGGAATTTTAGAACAAGAGCCAGTTCATAAACGGTTCAAATCAACAGATACCATCACCTTTTCAGAAGAGGACGCTGTGCCGACCAGATTCCCACATGCCGAAGTATTGTTAATTAAAGCAATCATTGCTAATAAGGAAGTTCACAGAATATATGTAGACGACGGCAGCTCGGCAGACATTCTCTATTACGAGACTTGCCAAAAGATGGGTATTGACAAGAAACAGCTAAAACCTTGTCATTCACACTTCATCGGCTTTTCAGGAGAAACGTCAATGCCTATTGGAACGATAAATCTGCCAATGACATTGGGAGAATATCCCAGGGAAAGGCTCATATACATTGAGTTCACAGTCCTTAACGTCACGTCTCCATACAACGTTATTCTAGGACGACCTGCCATGGTGCAACTAAAGGCTATCTGGTCTCCATACCATCTGGTCATGAAATTTCCTACTGAAGCAGGAATCGCTACGATCCGAGGATATCAGAAGTTAGCAAGAGAATGTCACATGATAGCCTTGAAGGGAAGCAAAAAACAGCAGGTTGCAAATGTGAACTACGTTGAAACAGAAAACCGAGCTACAATAGTAACGTTAACAAAAGAGGTAGTGCCTGCATGTTTAGACGAATCATGTGCCGATAAAACAGTTCTTGTCGGATTATCATTACCAATAGAAAAAAAATCACTGGTAAATCTCTTGTCGGATTTCAAAGACGTTTTTGCTTGGAGCAAGAGATGACATGAAAGGAGTCTCACCCGAACTAATGGTTCATAAGTTGAATATTGATAGATCAGCTCAAGTGATCAAACAGAAGAAAATGAAGTATGCACCAGATTGGAATAAGCCCATATCCGAAGAAGTCGACAAATTATTGGAGGCAAAGATAATAAAGGAGGTGTTCTACCCGACCTGGCTTGCTAATCCGATTATGGTTCCAAAGCCAGATACTTCACTTCGGATGTGTATAGACTACACCGACCTGAATAAGGCTTGCCCAAAAAATTGTTATCCATTGCCAATAATTGATCAAAAGGTGGATGCGAACTCCGATTTTGAGGTCTTGTGTTTCCTGGACGCCTACAAAGGCTACCATAAAATTCAAATGGATGAAGACGATGCGGAGAAAACAACATTCATAACTGAAAAGGGCACGTAGTGTTATACAAAGATGCCATTTGGCCTGAAGAACGCTGGGGCTACATACCAAAGATTGGTAGACAAGATTTTCTCTGATCAGATCGGAAGGAACATGGAGATTTATGTTGACGACATGCTTATTATAAGAAAAAGAATAGAAACCTTCTTGGATGATGTGAAAAAAACTTTGACAAAACTGCGAGAGACGGGGCTGAAGTTGAATCCGAAAAAATGCACATTTGGTGTTGGCTCAGGAAAATTTCTTGGTCATATGGTTTCGAATCAAGGAATTGCAGCAAAACCGGAAAAGATCAAAGCAATTTTGAATATGAAACCCCCACAAAGCCTGAATGATGTTCAGAGGTTTACTGGTTCCCTAGCTGCATTGAATAGATTCTTGTCTAGATCGGCCGATCGTAGTTTGCCTTTCTTTAAAGCTTTGAGGAAAGCAAAAAATTTTGAGTGGGATGCGAACTGCGACAAGGCGTTTGAAGATCTGAAAGCATATCTGTCAAACGTACAAGTGTTATCTACCCCAGTTCACGGAGAAATTCTGTACGTCTATTTGGCAGCAAGTGATGCAGCAATTAGTGCAGTTTTGGTTAGGAATGACCAGGGAGTACAGAAACCAGTGTACTATACGAGCAGAGCTTTACAAGGAGCCGAACAGAAATATCCAACCATGGAAAAATTAGCATTAGCACTCATTAATGCTTCAAGAAGGCTGAAACCGTACTTCCAAGCACATGAAATTCATATCTTAACAGATAAACCACTGAGGCAGGGCTTGCAAAAACCCGATTCTTCAGGAAGGCTCATGAAGTGGGCAATCAAATTGGGGGAATATGCCATCACATTTTCACCTCGAACAGCGGTAAAGGGTCAGGTGCTCGCTGACTTCATAGCAGAAGTTTCCGTTTCAGAGAAAGATCTTGTGAAAGAAGACGACCTGCGTAACCCTAGTAAGGAAATGAAAGGCTTTTGGGTTTTATATGTGGATGGGGCATCAAGTGAAGATGGTTCAGGTGCGGGGCTAATATTAACTAACCCCAATGGACAAAATTTCACGTATGCTTTGCGTTTTGAGTTCAAAGCTACCAACAACGAAGCTGAATACGAAGCATTAATAAATGGGATGAAGTTAGCTTCTCAGGTGGGAGTTGATAAGTTACAGGTTTATAGTGATTCGCAGCTCATCTTAAACCAAGTAACTGGGGGGTATGAGTATAATACCTCAGAAGTAGACTTACAATACAAAAAGTATTCCTCAGCTCTTAGGAGGTTTAACTCCTTTTCAGCAATTATTTCTATTACTCATGTATGTTAAGAGTTATAACTCTATTACAACTCTTACACTATAATAAACCCTTCTTCAAGGTACGTTATTAGAGTTTCAATACAACTCTAATTCAGGTATGTATTTTATAAATACATCCCTTCCATCACTTTAGAAGGGGATTCGATTGAAGTATTCTTAATTACTTATCGATATTTGCTTAAGGCTCATAACTGACTTAGGTATCGGAGTTTTCTCCCTGGGATCAATCCCGGGGACTTTTGCAGGTATTCATTGTGCTCGAGACGCTCGAGACGACTTGAAGACCTGCCGGACGACGTGAGACTTTTCGAGACTCATCACTTAATCTTTCTCACCCTTGGTACACTTGGTTTCTCTTGTCTTTGGCTAGTTCCTTGGTTCAAGTGTGCCTTGGCATAATAAGAGTGCCAGTCACGCTATGGCTTCTTTTGATGGCATTTCCATCGCGTAATCACAACGTGTAATCACGTTGTAGGAAATTTTGTCCCTTTTTTGCATAGTCACCCTGTGGGAATTTCTGCTCATTTTTTTCACAATGTAACTGCGTCGTGTGGTCATGCAGTGGAGGTTTTCCTCTGTTATTCTTCCTCAACTTTTTATTGCTTGACTAGCAACTCCATCATGCCACTTATGCACGATTTTTTACTTTTTTTGTTGCATGTTAAGCTCATATAGCATGATCATATCTAAGCTCAAATCATGCCATGCTTTGTTTCTCCATTGTGTGACTGATTGTCAAATCGCACCAACTTCACTCTTTTTGCTCTATTTATGCTCGTTTTTCACACTTTCACACATTTTTGTAGATTTGGCTCCCTCCAAGTGACAAAAACTGCAATTAACACAAAAACAATGATAAATGACAAAACTATAGTCGGAAACAAGTGGAAAAACCAAGTAAATAAAGGGTTAAAATAGATCATTTTTGCCCCAATCAGTATTTTTACACCTTTTAATTCTACTAAATTCATTTTCACCAAGAAAATTATACAATACATTTGTTGCCTTAAAACCATGATACAAATAGGTTGCATTTGATTTTCTTATTATCCCAAGCTCCTTAATGATTTTATTGGGGTCTCTCGTTCTAACATTGTTTTGGAACTTTTCATAAAGGCCATTAATAAATTTCTATGGTATAAACTGCAGGAAAAAAACACACAAATAGTATATCAGTTTATTTTAATTCTAAGATAACAAAAACAAAATACAATACAAAAATTTTCAATAGTAGTAATAGTATTATATATATATATGTGTGTATATATATATATGACCAATATTATACAAACTTATGTGGCGGTACTGACATTCACATTTAAATATCTTGACAAACTTTTGATTGGTAAGATGAGTCCAATGTATTTTTCTTGACATTTTTCAAATGCCATAGAAATCTTCTGTATTTTTCTGTTTACTTCAAATATGGTAGCACATTTACTTATTTACAATACTGAAAACAGAATAAGCAAATGATTGACAATGGAAAAATGACTATTAATCAATAAATATAAAATGATAAGAAAGATGCAATTAAAAAAATATTCAAAAAAACAAAAATTATAACAAGGAAAAACCTATATTTAATAACCAACAAAACAAAAAAAAAATAAAAAATTTCCTTACCACAACATACATATATAAAATACAAATTAACATGAAACATGCACGCAATTTTTGGACTCATGCAACAACACAGTTAAATATAAAGTGAAAAATAGAATTACACCAGCATAACTAAAAGAATAATACATACACACATATATGTAAATACAAATAGATAGCGATTTAATATCTCAACATTCAATGATTTGCAAAGAACAACCAAGTACACAACCAACACCTGCTTTAAAAAAAACAACAAAAAATTAAAAGAATAAATAAAAAACATAGAGGGTAATAAAATAAAAATGGGTTAAAACTAATTTTTAATTACGAACAAACATCTACAAGTATCATGTATTTTAAAAAAATCTTCAAAACAATATGAATACAAAAATAAGCATCACATTATACAACAAGAAAGATTAAATAAATTTGCAAATTCAATCAACAATTATCATTGTCACTAATAAAATCTCCAAAAAACAAAGTGACAAACAAAAAAAAAGTAAAAAAGGATTTAAACAAACAAATATTTAAAATCTCAAATCAAAACAAGAAGCAACAATCATAAACAAATATAATTGGAGGATAAAATTAAATATATATGATATGTAAACAATGCAATAGAGTACTTTAATAAAGGAAGATATATTTTATAATAATTTCACTAAAAAAAACACAGAATTTTCAAAAGAACAACATAGAACAAATATACATACATAAATAAAATATCAAATTACTAAGTAAAGAAAGTTACAAGCAGTATGCAAATATTAACACCGACATACCAAAGCTAAAGAATAGCTGACAAACAAAGTCTATAATCATAAATAATATTTATTAAATCTAATATAAAAATAATTGTAAAATATTTCAGAAAAGAAAAAAAAGGAACAAAATTAAACATACTAAAGATATTGAAAAAACTACATCGAACATTCAAATATGGAAAACTCAAATAAAGTTTGAAACAAAATTCAGCCCCACCCCCTAGTTTGCACATAAGAATTTCAAACTAATTTACAGATTGAAAACAGGAATCTAGTCCAACTTAGGAGGAAAAACACCGACAAGCATAATAGAAAATATTGATAACAACCAACAAAATTTAAATGTAAACACAAATGTGTATGTAAACGAACAAAAAAAATAAAATAAAAACATAACCAAAATCAATAAGCAAATAACATCACCTAGGAAATTAAAGTACAAAATAGAGACGTAATAGTATTTTTTTAATAACATCACCTGGCAAAATTAAGCCTGAAAAGAAAATCTAAGAGCTTTCCTAAAAAAAAGGTCCATCAATATGGAACAAACTAACTAGCATAGATACGAGAAAAGTATTGTCAAAAGGAATAATATGAAAAGGGGAAAAAGAAAAAAGACATTACATAATTAAAAAAAAAAGGCACTAATGTATACATAAAAAAAAAGAAACATGAATTTGTAGGGGAAAAAAGATTTAAAAAATTAGCAATTATAGATGTATGACACAGCAACAAACAGTTATAGATCTACTAGTTGGTAACCACTGCGCCAGCTCGGTGGATTATATGTTATATCCCGTTATAATTTTAATTCAGTGTAATAAGCATAACTAATATAATATTTGTTGCACAATACATGTATTAATATTTACGATTCATATTTCCACAAACATGTCCATAACTTTACTTGTTATACATATCTATACATATTTAAACAGTTTCATAAGATACGTTGTTGCCAATACTTGTACACACACTTATACATATACATATATGTATATACTATATGCACTTTTGTATATTTGCATATATTAGACTTATTTTTATGCTATAGATTTGTACACATTTGCACATAATGTGGACACTATGTATATACACATACTATATACATTGCCATACATTATAAAAATGGGCAAATTCATCTTATATCTGCACACATTACAATGTACATGTATTACATACTACACATATTATACAATCTTATATGTATGCCTATACATACTACGCATATATGTATACACTAAACATACTTTATATATTGGCAAATATTTAACTATTTATCAAACTATATTTTTTTACTTATTTTTCACATATTTCCGATGCAACATATATTGTACATAATATTTACGTTGCACACATTTTAAATATTTGTACATTGTTCTTACATTTAAATACATTTTATATGTGCACATATTTACACATATTTGTAAATACACTTATTCATAATACACATATATTTATACACTATACATACTTCCATACATTTTACACATAATTCTCATACACATATTAACACATGCTTCAAACATTTTTACACACTATATACATATATACAAATTGCACATATTTTCACACACTTAATATTTTTACATGCTACATGTATTAATTCATATTACATCTAATTTCACAAACTTGACATGTTTATACATACTACACATTTTTTCACATACTATACATTTACGGACATTTTCCACAATATAAATATTTATACATAATATACATTTTTTTGAAACATTATATTTGTATACATACTTGCATATTTTCATATGCTACATATATTTATATACAATTCATATATTTTAATAAACTATGCATATGAACACATATACACATACTGTACATACTTTCATAGGCTATACATGTTTACAGATAGTACACATATTTTACTTACTATATATATATATATATATATACATATTACATACATGTCTCATAGATTGTACATAATTACACATATCTGCACACATAAAACACATATATCACATGGAAAACGTTTTATACATATTGCACATATTTTTCTACACTAAAAATTTATACATACTACAAGTATTTTCACATTATATATATTTGGACATAATTTATACATTTTTGCATACTGTACATATTTACACATACAACAAATATTTTCAACCGCTATAATAATTTATACATGCTATAGATTTGTTCATATTCATATATCTACACATATTACAGACATTTTCATATACTATACATATTTATAAAAACTTCAAACACTTTCTCACACTATACATATTTAGTGTATTTTCACACACTGCACATAATTATATATATGGCCTATAGTTTTACACATTATTTATATTTATATATGCACATTTTCAACCACTATACATTTGTACAAATACGTCACATATTTTTAAACACTACATAATTACACATAGTACATATATTTTCATTCACTATACATATATGCACAGATTTTATACATGATATGTATTTACATATACTACACATTTTTTTTCACCTACTATAAATATTTATACACGCTATATATACTCATAAATACCACACATATTTCTGCATACAATATATATAAATATATTTATATACATACTACACATATTTTCACCTACTATGTATATTTCCACATAATACACACGCTATATATTTTTATATGTATACATATTTATGCATATGTAATCTATTTATGAACACTACATATATTTCCACAAACAATACATATTTACAAATATTTCACACACTTATATATATTTTCACATATTATACTTATTTTAACACTATAAATATATACACCTTTTGCACATATTTTTAACACAATATAATATATATATATATATATAATTGCACATATTATATATATTTGCACGTCCCTTTTATATTTTCCGAAACTCCATACGTACAATCATGCATACTTGTACAAACACTTATATTAATTACACATATATGTCCACACTATATATACTTTCATATATTTGCACATATTAAACTTATTTTCAAACTATAAATATGTACACATCTTGCATAAATCTTCAATACTACATAAATTACACATGGCATATACAAGTTTGCATAATAAAATTATTTTGGATCATTCACACAATTGCACAAATTATATATAAACACACTATAAATACGTCTATATGTTTTGGATATGTTATACTTGTTTTCTAACTATAATTTTGTACACATATTGCATAAATCTTCAACACTACGTAAATTACACATACCGTATACAATTTCGTTAATTATGAATATTTTTGCATAATTCATACATTATCACAAATTACATATGCACACATTTTACATATTAGACATTTCTATACATACTTGTACATGTATTTATTCACATTACACATTATATATACTCTATACATACCTTCACACATTTGCTAATCCTATAGTTATTTTCATATTATAAAATTTTAACACATTATGCCTATTTTGCATACTACATATATTTAATTACTATATATTTTATATACCACAATATTTATTAACACACACCAATGTCTCTTAATACATATTACATGCATTGTCACACACTTTGAATATTTATATGCATTATATTTATTTACACATATTATATATATATATATATATATATATTTCACACATTATACATATTTACAAAAAATATAATAAAATTCATATTAATTTCATGGAATTCGTAATAATAGAGATTATTAATCTAATGGAATTCTTATTAAAAAGAGAAGATGTGGTGGGTCAAAGAGAGGAAGAAAAAGTTATAAGGTGGGCCAAATTCTTATATATAACAATAAAATAATTAAGTCAACAATTGATGTGACTCCCCAAATAGAAGAAACCATTGCGATAATTGTTATAAAGAAGAATGATTTGAGAAAATTGTAAATAATAAGACATGCTCGCATATATGTATATTTTTTTGGCCATAAATTTCCAAGTACAAAAACTCTACACTGGACATTATGTTATGGTTCAAGACATTATTAAATCATTTTTCTTTTAGAAGGTAATGAACTTAGGTATACAATATCGATTTAGACAGAGTATTTTTAGATATTATTAATGTCTGTGATAAGTTGGTTTTATACCAACTTAAATGTATTATTTCACTTGGCTTTTGCCTTGATTTTCATGCAAATGTGTGGTGCAATGTGCTATATTGTGTGTTTATGTGGTTTGCAACTCATAGTGTTTAAATGGTGAAAAAAAGACCAAAAATGTTGTTAAAATGAGGAAAATATATGCTTCGTGTCAAATGACAAGGTTTCGAGTTTGAAACAATGAGAATGGTGAGTGGGAATTTAAGAAAAACCGAAATGAGCTTATTTGGCCAAATTAGGGTTTGGGCAGAATGTTGGTGCAACTTGTTTTGGGTATAGCTCTTTCAATTCTAATTCAAATGAAGAGATCTTGCATGTTTTGGAAACCCCTTTGAGTGTACTGAATTTCTTATGTTTTAACTGTTTTCCAATTCTGTGTGTAAGCATGAGAAACGGGAGCTTCTTTAAGATTGCTACATTCAGCATTTTCATGTTTAGGTTCATTGCCACAGTTTGACAAAATGTGTATAACTCAAGCTACAGGTATTCAATGAGGCTGATTCTGGAACTGGTGGAAAGCTAAGCGAATAAGCTAGAAAGTCTATGTTCACCACCAAGGCCAATTCAGGGGCTAAGACACATTTATTTGGCATGAAAATAGAGCTTGGCGCTGGACTGTACACTTAGTCGCACACGGTCTTGTTTTGCATTCATGGGCACACCACTTGTGCACGGGCATGTTCACGGGCACAACACTTGCACCAATTGTGCACTGCATACATGCACCAACCTTGCCACACTCGGCACGCCTCAACCTTGCCACACTTGGCACGCCTTGGCATGCCATACTTGGTTCCTTGGCATGCCACACTCCGTGCCTCACCTCACCATACACGTGCACTTTTGCCACAACCATGCCAAACCTTGCCATGACCCTGCCATAACCATGCCACAATTAAGCCAAACCGTGCCACATCTTGCCAAGGCCTTGCCAACCGTGTCAAACCCTTGCCAACCTTGCCACACATGTGCACTGACCTTGCCAAGCACTAAACACGCAGCTTTGGCACACCATTTGCACACTTAAGCACAATAGCCGTGGCACGACACTTGCACACTTTGGCACAACTTTTGCACATTCTTGGCTCACCATTTGTGCACGACACAACATGCATTAGTCTTGCCATATACTTTGCCACACACCTTGTCACCAACTCACAACACATTATGCTTGCACAACAACTTTCACAACTTGGGCACACAAAAGCTTGGCACAAGAAGGAACGAATAGCCTTGCTTCATTTGCTCCACGAGATCTCGTGGACAAACAGAAAGTTGCAAAAATTGCTCCACGAAATCTCGTGGAAGAAAAAAAAAGTTGCAAAAATTGTTCCACGAGACCTCGTGGAAGAAAAAATGAACAAAAAATTTGCCCACGAGGTCTCGTGGGCAAAAATAGGAGGTAAAAATTTTACTCCACGAGATCTCGTGGAGTAAAGTTGTGAAGCTGCAAAGTTACACTCTCGCCATTGAAAAAATTGGCTAAGTGTTGGAAGGTTTGCTCTATGAAATTCTCAGCTTGTTGCACTGCATTGATTTGGTCGTAACTCTTTCGTCTTAGCTCCGAATTAGATGATTCAAATGGCTATGGAAAGCTAAGACAAAGGGTTACAACTTTTGTGTTTTACGATTTCCCTAATTCACAGTGCATCATGGTCAAATTTGGGTTGGAAATTGCTGCCCTGAAGCATTATGCACTTGAGGATGAAAATATTTTCTAAGTGTTGGAGTTCTGAATTTCAGGTTTTAGCAAACGAACGAAGGCGTGAAGTTGCGGGGCAGGAAGGCGTGATCTCCTGAAAGCTGAATTGCGTGAAGACTTACAGAGACGATGAAGGCGTGAATGGTCCAGGCTCAAAGGCACTGGAAATATCTGATTCCTTCGCTTGGCTTTTGAGGAGTGAAGGCGTGATTCCCACTGGCCCAAAGGCGCGAGAAGTGGATTGAAGGCGCGCGAAGGGAAGCCTGAAGGCGCTGGAATGCTGAACCATTTCTTCAAGCTTCGAATTTTCACATTTTTGGGCTGATTTTGGTTCTCCCTTTCAAGGATACTTTTGTAATATCTTTAGATATTTTTAGTTAGCGTATTAGCTACATTTCTACTGCTCTATATATAGGAGGTGTAGCTAATATGGAAGGGAGACTTGAGAAGCCCGGAGACTATTATTTTTCATTCATTAGTTAGATTTTACATTTTCTAAAAACTTTTGAGAGCTGGAGAGCGGGAATTCATTTGAAGATCTACTTTCTCTCTCTAGTTCTCTCTCTAGGTTTTGAGCTCCATTTTCTATTCCGATCAAAGATTTGCTCCGATCATTGTAATTCTCATATCAATTAAGGAAGCTTTTGGAAGAATTCAATTGGTAAACTCTTTCCATTTATTGAAAATGAATTGTTTCAAGTTCCAATTTGTTGATCGTGAATTGGTAATGGAGTTCTATGGTTAGATCTCTCATGTTCTAGAGTTTCAACCGGTTAAATGTGTAATTAGACTATACAATGCTATGCAATTGACATAATACCTTAAGGATGAAATCATATGTGATTTTAATGATTGAACCTTGTTGAGTTTCATGAATTCACACTTTTATTGAATGAATTGAACTTTGATTGTGGTCGCCATGCTGGGTTGAAGTGAGATTTTACCAATATCTGTGAGAATTGGGTGAGATGAGAACTTGAAAGTGATTTCCTGAGTCTTTACACTTGTCTTAGCCGATCAATTCATTACTGAGATTTAGGCCTTACCATGGGAAACTTCGAAGGAATGAAACTTTAGGAAAAAGTGTTGAAGAAACTCTCTGAAATAGCAACGAAGGCATTCATACCTAGGTCGGGCCTCGCCATGGGAGTTCCTAGGAATTGCATGTTAGACTTGCTAACTTTGGAGAGTTGAGGCATTGCGGGTTGAATCCATTCTACTTAGGCCTCGCCATGGGAAAAGTGGAATGTTAAGGAGTATAGAAAACACTGTGGTCGTCATGCTAAGTGTTAGCTAACCTCCTGGACAATAGAGATCTCCTCACTGTTTTACTTGTGTGTCAAGAGCATTGCAATCATGGCCTAATGTGCATTCAACTGGTAGAACTACTCTAGAGCATCCACTCTCTTCCTGTTTTTTTTTTACAGTTTATTTGTTGCATTTGATTCTTTACTAGTTAGTGTTTAGTTTTATTTCTTTCGTGACATTCTGTGAGCAAACATTGAGATTCTTGGTCCAAGCCTTCCCTGTGGATACGATCCCTACTTACGCTACTACATTAGTGTTTAGGGTAAAATTGAGCTGATACGACTTTAGGCTATCAGTCTGAAAATTTAATTTCCATTTATAAGTTTTACCAAGTGTCTACATTAGCATAGCTTCATATGGGAATGATTTAATGAACTGTCATCCCATAAACTCAAAACAGCGACAGGAAAATAGATGCATTTATAATAGTTTTAGGCAACTAATCTATACAAGCGAATTAGTTTACATATCAAATGCGCAAAACTTACTAAACCAAGAGTCTGTTTCTGCAAGAAACTGTAATAAGAGTAATGCAAAATATACTACAAAATAAGAATACTTATAGGTGATTTGTTGAAATAGGAAATTACTACAATGGCTCAAGGACAACAGTTTCCTATTAAGATTTGTGACCTGAAAAAATATCGACATCCATAACAAATTTCTTTGGCCTCTCATCGACAACTTGAAACTCACATATATCCCCAACTTAGATTCCGTTATCAATGACAAACTGTTTCCATCCAGCAGCAAACACAAAGCATTTCTCATAGATTCCCATAGATTTCATTGGATAAAATGGAAAGACTTATGCTATCCAAAAGGAGAAGGGGGTCTAGGATTCAGGAAGCTAGAGGATGTCATCCAAGTCCAAACATTTAAGCTATGGTAGAGGTTTTGACAAAATGAGACACTATGGGCAAAATACCTTCATGCTAGATATTGTCATAAGTTTCACCCCAATGAAACTCCTTCATTTAGGGGAGACTCTCCTACATGGACTAGGATGATACAATCAGCAAAATATGCTGAGAATCATATCACCTTCACAATTAGTGAAGGAAACGGTGATTTTTGGCAGGACAATTGGCTCAATATTGGCTCTTTAACTTCAATAACAGGCCTAAAATGAAATTAGAAAGTCCAAAATTTCATTGATGAGAATGGTTGGAATCTTATATCTTTACAAAACACCATCCCTAGCGTTTGGGTTCAAAAAATCAGGGAAATCCCTATACACCAACAGGAACTAAAGGATTCCCCAATCTGGACATTGACTGAACATGGGAGATTTACTGCAGATTATGATTTTAAAAAAATTAGGTCACATAAACTGAGCTTCGACTTCTACAAACACATATGGGACCATGATCTTCCTAATAAAATCTCTTTCTTTATGCTTAGAAGGCAGTTAAATAAACTCCCTATAGGCAGCAACCTTCACAGGTTTAATGTACATGGGCCATTTATATGCCCACTGTGCTGCCAAGAGAGGGAAATAGCAAAACATTTGTTCTATGATTATAAGTATGCCCAACAACTCTAGAGGATTTTTGGTGCTGAACTGGGGATCACTGATTATTTTATGTCTCCAACCACCATGCTCCTGAATTGGTGGAACAAAAACATCCAAGATACTTCCTAAATTTCATCAAAAAATCACTCCATCAATAATTTGTTGGGAATTATGGAAGGCAAGGAATAGAGTGATATTCGAAAATATAGAACCAGATCTTCAAGGTTCTAAGATGCAAATCTTCAAAGAGATCAAACTAATTGCTGAGGTAAAGATTGGTGACAGCTTCTCAAACCAATGGGAGCAATACTAGGCAGAAATGGGAAGTAAAAAGAGGAAAGCCTTCCTAAGAATCTATAAGTGGATGCCTCCTGAGAATGGCACAATAAATTAAACATAGCCTCATATATTAGAGCTAATCAGAAAAAGGGAGCAGGTTTGGTCAGAAATTCCAAATATGAGGTAATTTACAGGTTTATATTAAATGATTTTCCTTATTCACATGTATCTGTAGTATAGGTTGCAATCTCAACGGCATATGAAGGACTGTAGAAATGCAAGCATCGAAACATAAATGTGGGACATGTGGAAACAGAACACCTAGAACTGACATGTTCGTTCAAAGGACAAAAGAAAGAAAAGTGGAGAATTACTCAACTACGACACCAAATGGAGGAAATCCTGAAATGTCCAAAAACTACCACAGTAATAAAGGAAGAAAATCTACCAGCTAGGTGGCTTGCTCAAAATGAAAATCTCCATATGGATGCTCTGCCAAAACAGGTGATCAGGCTCATAGCATGGACAAGCTTCAAATCCCACACCTGAAGAGGGTAAGATGCAAAGAAAGGTAAGGTTGTTAGGCTCCTGTCTACTAAAGTTAGGACAGGCTTGCCAAAAAATTATAGGTCCCTGCTTGCTGATGTTAAGGCAGGTTACCAGTAATATGAATGATCTTGGGTTCAGATTTTACCATCAATCATGCTTTTACTTGGGCCTGGGGGCCAAAATTTGGTTAGAAATCTCTTGGCTGCTTTCTGATCTATCAGTGCTATTATACTTGAGGAATCTTGAGGCCAGACCTTCCATCAGCTATGTTCTTTTATGAGAATCTATCTGCTGGAGTTTGGCTAAACGGGGTCAATTGCAGTAAAGGTTAATACATATGCTATGGTACCTGTTTTGACTTAGGACAGAGTATGACCATACTTACGAGCAGAAATGGAGTCAAGAGGATTAAATGACCCTAACCAAAATGAAACATCAAGACTGAAGCTTTCCAGCACTAGTGCCACCTGAAGTTGCTACCCAAAGTATGCATGTATAATTGAGTTTGATCAATCCCAATAATGGGATCTTTTGTCACTCTTGGTGAACAAAGGAGTTTTTTGTGTACAGTTAAGATAAGGCTCATCATTCTTTTGCACATCTTGAACTATCATGTAAGTGGAAAAGGTCCTCATTCCCAATAATGTCTATGATAATGGAGAGGGCCTCTCATTGTTTGTTTTTGCTGTTGTTTAGTATGTTCTCATTTGTAAATGGAGGAGTCCTCCAAATGATTTTACTTCTGAATCTACTTTAAATGGAGGTAGTACTCCTCATTTAAATTTTTGTTAATCTCCATGAGCATTATCCCATTAGGCCGAGGCATGTAAATAGGACTATGCTCAAGGAGGTCTTTAAATGTAAGGGCAATTTTAGGGTATGTCCATCACCCACCAAAGCTCTCTAATAAATTGGGAGTGGCGCCCCACTTCAAATGAGGTTCTGTCAAATAAAAAAAACACAAAACATTTCTCTCTGACAAGATAATAAATCGTCCATTGCCGGCCATTAGTCCTGAGGATAATATGCTGCGTCTTTTTGGGCATGTACATACGCGTCCATTGGGATTTCAAAGTCTTCACTTGTATAAAAGATCTTTAGTGGCTATCATTTTAAAAACACTCAATACAAATACTATCATTTAGTGATAAGTGTCTGATTATAGTAACCAGCTAATTGCAAATTTGCTCATTCACAAGTCTGGGGATAAAATATATAAATATTCTAATAATGGATTAAGAACCAGATAATTCATATTTTGGCCAAAGAATATATTTATATTATACTAAATATTAATTGAAACAGTATGTGTATTTAGGCATAATGAATAAATTACCAATGTAAATCCATCTGATACATATGACATGGAGATGACGATGATCATATTTTGACTGTTTCCATCGCGATTATTTGTAGTGTCGTTCGGCAGTGATCCTGCCTTTGGAACTTTCGTTACCATCGCTGCCTTTGCAATGTTTCCCTTTTCATAGGCTTGGACAGAAAGCATTAAAACAAGGTAAATGAGTTAAATTTAATGTAAAGAGCACATATTAGAGAATAAACTAATTCGAAATATATACATTATACAATATGACTAATTTAGTAATACTTATTATTAATTAATTATTAAATTAAAAGAATTCGAAATAGAAGGACTACCATTGTCATTTGTACGAAAGCTACTAAGGATTAGTCTCTTTCTTTTTGCCGCACTGGTATATATATTGTCTGCGTTTCGCATTGTATTTACCTCGAATTTGCACTTTTTTCGGCCTGATATATTAGGAGGGGTGCATTGCTAAGATTGCAATAAGGACAAAACTGTCACTGAGGGATCACACTTATTAGCATGACAAGGAATTGAGTTAACAATGGGGTCAGTCTTAATATTTTCTTTTGAAGAATCATGATGATGAAGATGAAAAGGTTGTGCATCTTTATTAGCTTGTGATTTCATAGGGCTGCTCTTGAATTGACTGAAAGAAGGGGAAAGTTTTTTTTTGTGTACACACCAATGCTAGTTTGAGAATCAATAAAGTAACTCGACTCTTTCTCACATGATGTTTCACCCCTGAATACTATTGCGCAAATAGCCTGATGTTTTGTGTATTTGAAAGTAACTAAATCCCCTTCTTGAAGCTGATGGTCTTGGACAAAACCCTCCCATTCTCCAGCAAAATACAAGACATTTGAAAACTCGACGACATCAAATTTCCACGATAGCATTCTAGGGTGGGTCACAGTAACAGTAGATGGTAAAGTTTGCTTTGCAAGAAGAGAAAAATATTTGGGAATAGGCTGCAATCCAAATGGTCAATTATAAAATTGTTTATAAACTATAAACACATGAGAAGAAGATAAGCAACTTGATACATATAAATGGCTATGCAAAATACTGAATCAAAGTTCATCTCAATATGCTTTTAACGAATATTATATTCAAAATAGCATAAAAATGTAGCGTTCAATTGATAAGTATGGTTGATAAATTTAAATAACATTCGCAAACTGATCACGTTACTGTCAAATTTGATAATCACCCTAGTATTCCACAACAATGAAGGACAAAAATAAGTTGGACATTACACTTTGTAACTGAAGCGCGATTTTAAACTTCCTTTGTATAAAACAATCTAATTGGCAAATGTTGGCTCCCACAAAGATGAATTTATTATTGGCAATAGGAAAGCATCAGAAATAAAACTTACAAGGTGCTTGTGGAATTCCTTTTTGAAATTTTTGTAGAAGCGAATCTTTTGGAATTTACTCCAATACACATTCGTAAACTGTTCATTGCAAGTGTCATCCATTTCTGCGAAAAAAACGTGTTTAACCGATGATTGTATATGAAGTAAATAAATGGCCATACTGATATTCTCTTCAATTTCATAACCACGAAATAATTTAGGAAAAAATTGAAATCTTAATAGCAGACTGTAGTAAAAATGTATATTCCAGAAAGATGTCCATGCAACTCAATAACTGTAAAATTGATTTTAAAACTGACATAATGTTGCCAGCTTAAATAAAACGATTGAAAGATAGCTTTGTAGGCAATTCTCTTGGGTTTAAATCATCCAAGAATGTTCATCTTCGATGTACATAAATTAAAAAAATAGAAATAAACACAATTGAATCTTGGTTAAACCGATTTGATACACAAGAGCCAAATAATTTAGAGTGGACACTAAAGAAGGGAATGAGACCTATTTTTCTTTGATCCAGACTTCAATCTGACGGAGTGCTTGAGCAATCTTAGAATTGATCTCACTTATTGTCAAGTTGGAAGAAAAAACAAAGGGTAATGGGGGTAAAAGGAAAAGATGATGACAATTAGATTAAATGTAGAAAATTTTGTGGGCTTTCTAAATGATGTGGTTATGTTTTTTAATTCATATGGACCTAATACATAAAGCTCTTTTGTCATTTACTGGTTTTTATACAATATAGAGTAGATGGCTTTCTTCAATTCCCAATAGTTACATGATAAAAGACAATGATTTATAAAGTGAGACTAAAAAAAACCCTCAAAGAAAAACGTTTAAAAGTCATTACACAGGTCTGGTATTAGCATGAATTTTTTGAAGAAATAAATTCGACAGAAATTCTGCATTATATATTTTGAAGTTATTATTAGGTGTTTTCCCCAATTTTAATAGCCAGAAACAACTTTTAGATCAAACAAGTCACTATTTATAAAAAGTCGTATAATGTATTTTTTTTTTCCAAATGGACATAAATATCAATGTATGTTTTTTTTCATAAAATTGGTAAAGATAGAAATAGAAAAACACCCAAAACGTTTGCATACATGTACTACATTGATGCATCTGTTTCCCCTTATTAAGATGCATGCAAAGGTTTATATATCAAATTGAAACATTTTGAGCAAAAAAAGTCTTGATTAATCAATATTATTGTAATACCGGTATACATATACTAAACCATCATAAAATATATATATATATATATAGAAAATAGATCCAAACCTTTTTTAACTGAAGTAATATTTTTGGAGTGGAAAAATAAGCATTATATAATTCGCCGTCTAAATACTCTCATCGAAAATTACCATTAGTCATGTTATATATTGAGTCATTGGAAAATATAAATACAATATACTATGAAAGTTTTCATGTTTCACATAGTAGGTAGCACACTATTTGTAACCAACGAAAATGTATAGCAAAAATAACGTAATTCTTCAGATGTGAACCAGTTCTCTTGCATCTGTAATAATGATAAAATGTAAAAACAAATTAATCAATACTTTAAATTTATATATATATTATATCACACTTAGTATACTCAATGAAGAGTTAACCAAATAAATAATCAGTCGACTCATGCAAAAAACTTGATTAGTATTACACACAAAGTATGCATAGCCATCAAAGAGTGAAATTTTGTATCAAGCGTTGTCTAAAAAAAGCTTCACGTAAAACAGGATAAACCTCCCACAATCTTCAGCATTATTTTGTTGGGGGACCTAGAATGATAATCCATTATATTTATTTAAATGAAATATTCCCATGTACAAAAAATGAAAGGAAAACATTACTACCTTCGGAATACATAGAGGAATTTTCTGAGCTCTTCTATTGTTTACAGGACAATTCATTAATCTACACATGACGAAAACAAATCTATTGACAAAAGATAAAGTAAGTCAGCCATAATTCCAGTGTTGCAATGTTGCACTAATTTATACGTTAATGCATTACCTCTTGATTGCTGGTTCAAGCCTTCTACAATTCAAATCTCGAAGGGAATTCAATATCAACATGCAAGGAGACATGGAATTTGATTGCGACAATTCATCAAAATTGCACAGTATTAAGAGGCTCCAATGAGACCTGGCCATTAGATGATCATTGACTATAACATTATTACAAAGTCTATCGTCAAATGTATAAAAACTGAATTAAATGTACACACCACATGATGATGGGAATAAAAATGTATCTCTTTGACAGTATATCCTTCGTTTTTGTCAATTCCAACACTCTTTCTCTATGAGAATCCTGCATGTACAAATAAAACCGCATGCTATCGAAATATGTACACAATTGTATGTTTGCTTCTGAAATGCCTTCCCATATACGCCTGCAACATTATTTTTCAAACAAATATATAAGTAACCAATAGATGATATAAAATAATTTTCAACCAACATTCATTCTTAGTACTCACTCAAAGCATTCTTGGAATTTTGCAGAGTTTAGTTGTCCTCCTAGGGTAGTTGATCTATAGGAATTACTACGCTTATATAGTGCTGTTGACGAGCTTGCACACCTCACTCATCAACCTTATAATTTTTTGCATCACCTAAACTGCGTACTTTCTTACTCTTTTTCATAAGCACATATTATTTCATTTGAGGATGTCCCCGATTGTTATGTTGCATATCATCCTTCTAATATGCAGGAGATTTTGGATGTACATTATTGTGACAATCCAGTTCTCCTGAATATCCAAAGCCACAAGTTCCATTACCAATCCTACCATCAATGTAGTAGGATTCCTCTTTCCCACAACCAGTTGCGAAACTGAACACCTCGACATCTAAAAAATGATTTTTACTGTAGCTAAACACGATCATATCCCTTTCTCTTATATTAAGGTCTCGTACAAATGTCTCACATTGTCCCTCAAAATAAAAGATATTAGAATGCATGACTATATCAAACTCTCAAGATACCTTTCCAAGGCATTGCACAAATATGCTACACGGTAATATCTCCTTTAATTTGTCAATGAATCGTTGAGAGATAGGCAATGAAATAAATAAATAATTAAATTGTTTGATTGAGCCAATAACAGATTCCAAAACATAAAAAATTTAGCATTTTAATTACATTTGAAAAGCCATATTGTGCAACTGAATAGACGTAAATATAATCACAATGTAACATTGAGAAATACAATATAATTAATGGATTGAATTATAAATATGCTTGAAAACTACATAAAACCAGGAGTCAGATAGACGTAACTCACAAGCCGTTGTTGGTACGTTTTCTTGTACTCCTGAAAGAATTGTATTTCTCCAAAAATATCCCAGTAAACATTAATTTGTTGATTCTGTAGAGCTTACATTGTTTGTAGTAATAATTCAACCCCGTATCCTGTATAGTAATCAACAGTATAGTTAATCATTTGCATTACTTTTGTATGCAAATACACATCAAAATAAACAAGCAAATATGAGCATATTACTAAGCTAATAATCTACTGTCACTAACTTAGTATGGATATTTTAAAATGTTAAATAAAATGAAGCATAAGATTTAACTGGAAGCTACTAAATCACAATTATTTAAGCAAAAAAAAGTCAATAATGAACTAAATAATACAAACGAAGACAAATCATAATGATGTTGATAGAGGTCATAATTTAGAAAATAATATACAAACATACCATCTAAAAAGAGCATCACCCCTGTAATTGTTCAGCAAGCCATGAATGTAGATAGAAGAAGAGTGATATATAAAAAAAATAAAAAAATTCACCATTTACTATGAAACAACCATACTTGTTAAAACCTATATATTGAAACAAGAGAGGAAGCTATTTTCCTACCAGATCAATTTAAATCCATATCAAATACATTCATATGTATCGCTAACAACATAAGGTGAGAATCGTTTATATACATTAATAATCATAAAAAGGAAAATGTATCCATGGATCACCTTAAACTGCACGATGTACGCGATATCTACAATAATGTTGTAGATCGGTCGACTTGATAAGTTGACTTAGGAAGATTTGACTCACTGTTGAAGAATCTGTCATTCGATGCAAACTAGGGTAGAGAGAATTGAGAATTTTATGAAAGATGCCTTTTTTGCTCCAATGCCATCTATAAAACCGGGCCTATTTCAGGTATAGCAGCACTAAGTTGCTTTGGTAATCAATGTCTATAATTGACTAAGAATGCCTATTTTTTAACAGGGCTCGAGGAACAACCAACCCAAATAAACATAATAGTTTAGAATGGCCGTATATCAATCTGATGGTTTACAAATTGCCCAAATCTCAATTTGTGAAATTTCCAATGGAAACGAAAATCTATTGCAAAAACTATTTTATACTTATGTAGTATTCCATATTCGATCATATTTAATAATTTTTTTACGCAGGACATAATCAAAAGTTTTTCTTTGATGCATAGATTACTATATTATCTTGGAAAAACAATTTCAAAACATAAGTTGAATGACTGTTTTATTCGTTATCTTTGTAGGTTGCACATGAAATGTTTAATTTCTAAAAATGCACAGTATTAAATGCACCATTATTTTATAGTGAATAGAGTAATTGTATAATTTTTATTATGATAATACGCAATACAACATATAGCATACCATTTTAAATATACAATTGAACGGGCATAAAAAACAAATATATTAAGATTTCTCACTTTATAGCAATAAATTTAAAATGCCAAGGGTACAATTTTTCAACGTCGTACTTGCTAAAAATCACGATAGCATACGTGAGAATACCGCTATCAACATTTTTTGGAACAAACAGAAGTCCATCATTGTTTGTAAGTGCATGTTCGACCGTAAAACAATTCCAATTATCCGTTAATGTATTGGTTTCTAATTTGACGTCATAATTTTTCTCCCCAATGACCGAGCTGATTTGAGGATTTTCTCTTGTTGTGCTGATGGACTTCATGATTGGTGGCAATTTCTATAAAAAACAAACATTAGGAATTAAAAAAGGGAAAAAACTATAAATACAAATACTAATCAGTGTAGATCGATTTGATGATTTAAACTTCACATAGAAACAACACTTTATATCGATATCATGGCAAAACAACGGATGGATTGAGGAGGAGATGATTTCATGGCAGTCATCACTATTTTGCTTGTCTGAAAGAGGAAATAAGAAATAAGAAAAGACAAACTAAAAATAAAACATCTTTAATATGTGTATACGTAGAAATCTTACCAATTATCGCTCTTCTATAATTTGAAAGCATAGTAAGTGGTGAGGTCCACGACATAAAACTCTGAATGTAAAAGGTTGTGATATGAATTTGATCAAATTGATTTTTATTACGACACATTAGGAAGATACGATCTTTTGGTTCTATGATATTAGCGACACAATATTCACGCCATCCCTGATGAAAATGCTGATTGTGTATGACTAACAACCATTTTTTCAAGCCATCAAATATTTCAATTTCTTCATAATTTTTGGTTAATCCAACCGTTTGATGTAGTTGATATGGGATTTCCTATTTAAAAAGAAACATATTAATACATAAGCACCTCTAAAAGTAAAAATGTACTAACATATATTACCTTTTTTTGTATCTGTGCACACAAGTAGAAAACACCATGGCTTTCCAATTTCATCAAATTCCTTCGAATCAGTGTGAATTTGCTTCTCTAGTTCATTTGCGAAAGCAATTGGATATGCTCTAATAACAATTTGTAGTCAATCTTCTACAGATTTCAATGAATAAAAGTTTGGCTCACCTAAATAGTGATTCAAGAATGGATAGGAGTCCCAAATACTCCCCGAAAGTCTAAAATTGACTATTTCATTTTCTGCAAATTTGACATCCAAAACATGTACACGTTCACCAGAAAATGATTTAAGATAATATCTAACTTCATTATACTTTTCCACCCTTTTCCATTTCACAAATGGATTACATAATTTATCCATTTTGTGGAACAATTTCTGCAAGAAAATCATAGAAACATTGAAAGAGTTAATGTAATATTCAAGACATGTGTTTAATTGTTTTCTACTATGACACATTAGAAATATGAAAACAATTTTCTGTTAAATATATTAGAAAATACGTACTTAATCAATACACAACACCACAGTATGTTTGCCTTTTAACAAGGAAAAAACTAAACGAAAGCTTACTTTAGCTCCTGTGACAATTCAACTCTCTATATAGCTGTTGAGGAACTTTTAAAACATGTATTTATTTAAATAAATAGAGCAAATGAATGTACAGAGAAAGAATACATTTCTTACAATAACAATAACAATTTATTTATATGTAAAGAATTTTTTTAAAGTACCATATGACAGCAAAAGTGCAGTCTATGAAAGTCATAGTGTAGTACTATGAATGAACGTACTAAAGTTAGAGAATAAAGTAAAAACTATATAGCATTATGCAATGATTGATGGATGGAGCTTCATTTTAAACGACTAAAAAGCAAAACAATTAAAATATAGTTTGGTCCATATAGTTGCACATAAGGGGAAATGACAATAAATTATTTAGTCTTTTACTAATCATACATTTACATAATGAAATTACAACAGTGAGAACAGCGAAACACTAAGATAGGGGAAAAAACCCCAATGCACATCACATTTCCTTGCTATTGATGGATATATTCATATACATTCTACTTGCGAGCCCATAAAATAGAAGTGTCAATAGTTTTTTCTGGGAAGAAATCGTCCGGTAAGCTTCCAGCATCTCTCAACTCTTCAATGACTTTTCTAAAATAAAACAGTCTTCGGTATTGTGCAATAATTTGTTGAAAAGCCATTTTCCACTCTTTATTTCCAGCACAAATCCTAATGAATTGTTTGATATCAATTTCTGGAGTCAATTCTAGATAGTCAAAATCTTCATAAGCACAATGTAGACAGGTACTGGCATTACACTTCATCTTGTTGTGCCTTCGTAACTGTTTGTAAATCTCATAATCTGGATCTTCAGTGTCCACAGCTGAAGAAAAGGGAAAGTATGAATATTATATAATTAAGATACATCAATTGAACTGATGAAATAAATATAGCATACCAATTATTGGTAGTGTCAACGACACAGCTTATACTGAGTACCAATACCGTCGTTATCTGAAATGCTGGCAAAAAAATTAAAATACAAGCATTCATTTAAATAGAAATAGAATGCATATTCATCCAAGAAAACAATATCTAGAAGCTGAAATAAATTGGTCTGCATCTATTAATTATCACACACAGCTTTTTCTATTGGCATTGGATTCGTAAACTACAATTTTATAAAAAGTAGAAAAAGATGCACTTCACAAACATCAAATCTACTGAAAACTAAATAGCAAGACAGAAGCATGGGCTGCTGTCCTTGAATGGGGCATGGGTTCTGTCTTTCAACACATGCTTCCATAAGGGTTGCTGTCCTCTAGTGGGCCATGGGTTTTGTCCTTGAATGCATGCTTTCATAGATGATAGCATGCATTTATAGATTATGGCATTGTAGACAACACGACGTAAGAAATATAACTGAACAAACCATTGTAGAGTTGCACTATGGCCATTACATGATCATGGCATATAATGTAATAATATAATAATAATGTAACGACATAACTCACCCAACAAACTCAAAGAAGGCCTTTCTCGACAAAGGCTCAAATATAAAAGTTTAAAATTTGTGTCGAGACTATACATCATGTAAAGAACGCTTATCAAATTTCATGATAGAAAGAAGCACAACATATAATTCATCAAAGGCAAATAAAAGGCACGCAAAAATTTTAGAATAACATGGCCCTTTAATAAAGGAAAGAAAAACATTCACATTGGCAATTTCAGATAGCATAATACATCAATTTAGAGAGGTGTATAGTACTAGTACTTGTTTGACAGTTTTGCCACAAACAAATTGTGGCAAGCAAAATTACTGCACCATTAACACAATTACCTAGATAGTTTTCATAAGATATCAGTAGTTCAAGCAAGGCTGCTTCTTAATTAGCATAATAATAACCACATAGATAACACATAATAATAATTTATAATAACTCTATATGTTATACAAAAAGGTCTTCAAATAGGATTCCTCAAGAAAAAGCTAACAGCAACTGCTCCCCATGGCTAACACATTCTATATTGTTCCACTCACGGAATAGATTTATTTTTCTGTCTCTTGCTAGTTCCCTCTGCAATAGGCTCCAACATACTTTCCTCATTGGTGGAAGTTGACTCTATCGTTTCAGCGAGAGAACGACGAGTTCTAGATTTGGTGGGTTGCTTAACTGAAATCCAATGTAGGAACAAATCATATATTGCCTCAGTTATCATCAAATGAATTAATATATAAATATTATTACAAATAACTAACTTTGAATACCTAGAGTGTCTATATTGAGCATTGTTTGAGAAGCGGTTTCATTTGTGCCGACTTCAGGATGTGAAGATTCTAATGCATCTTTAACATGGTCACTTGAGGTCAAGTTGGAAGTAGGGCTACTCTGCACAATCTCATAAATGTTGACTATTATGCATCGCCTTGCAGAACACTCATTTTTTGCCTTTGGTTGAACATGAAACATTTTTTAATCAAGCCCTTTGTGCGCAGAGTCCAAAGAAGGAGTGGTACTCTTAGGGAAAAATATAAAAAGAAACACACAATCATAAGGCATAACCAGACATTAGTAAACAGCAATGAATAAACCACGCAATGAACTTCATCCAGCACTATCTCACATTGTCCGTATGCATCATTGCATCAAATGCTGAGAACCCAAAGATTTTTTCTTCCTACTCACCAAAAAGTGAGGCAGTGATTGTCCCACTCTGATCAGTCAAATCTAATTCTAGACGACACCTACAATTGGAGGTGTCTCAGTGAGGCAATCATATCAGGTAGCACATCTTTCTGTTAATATGGAAATCCAATTTCAATCCCAAACCTTGGCTTTGGTAGCTATTTTTCACCGCAAAAATTACACTGATATTCGTAACCAAGAGACGCTGATGTAGAAGCATAACAATTCTTGTAGCTCATGTACTAATAAGTCTGCATAATATTCTTAAATGATATATTGGCTTTCACCAATGCAACCTAATGCAAGTAACAAACAGGAATCAGAGGAGTAAATTTCTCAAAGACGGTAAAAAATTCGACAGTAATAAGATCTAAACTGAAGTTATTGCACCAACATTCTTAGTAGGCAAAATATTTGCAACCAGAGTGAGACTTTTTTCACCGCGCAATGTAATATCAGGGGCATATTTTAGATAGGACTTTGCTCGGACAAATTCACTCAATTCCTTTTCGTTGCGCACTGCCCTATTGGCATGACACAATCAACAGCTTCAGCGTTTGAACAAGACAAGAAATAAAAAGATTGTATTAACAAGTGATTATATGCAGAGGTACCAATTTTTTAATCGCATTGCTTCTTCATCATGTGGATTAACAAGTATCATAGAATCTAGACATGTCACGAGCTCAACATCTGTCAAATATTACAATTATCACTAAAATAAATATGTATAGAAATTTTCCACATGCAACAAAACAATAAGCACTATAAGATTCACCATTATAGTAGAAAGGCCTAACCCGGCGACAGATCACCACAGGGAAATTTCGAAGGTCATCAATTATTACCTGCCCTTTAACATAAACAAACTAATTCCACGTAGAAAACATGATGGACTGCATCCTAAACCATCATTATTAAAATTAAATAAACAATTGGGAAAAGAAGACGTTGTCACCATAACAATTAAAGTTTATTATAATACCACATATATAACAACATTATTATTATAAGTATATATACACTTGCTGCTCATTAAGCAAGACAAATTTCTGGACAGTGTTTTCACCCTATGATTTTGTAAGAGTCTTCACAAGTAAAACGTCAATAGCAATAGCAATTACATCTGTTCATTCATTACAAAGTAACTATGTATAAGACAAAAGTTATTTCTACAAGGCACAAATGTACTAACATACTGCTTACAAACTCTCTTCTTTTTGTCATCATCATCAATATAGTTTCCAAGGTTATCAAACTTCGTATAGTTATAGTCCAAACGTATAATGGTTGGCTGTCAACAACTTCTTCTATGACTGTCCTTGAACTTATTACCCACTGCATTGTAATACCTTCACGAGCATATTTTGCATTTGCTGGTCTTACATCAGCATTACCAATTCGATACTTTTTCAAAGCTTGAAGTTTAGGTCCCATGCGTTGAATGTCGGCATAAAAAATGATGCCTCCAACTTTAGCTCCCTATGAGAACACAAATAATAAGCCATTCAGAGTTAAGATTATGAAAAGCATAAATGTAATCTTTGATTTTTTTTCGTTTTCATAGCGACAGAAGACAACATACCTTTGAATCAGAAAATATGAATTTTTGAACCCTAGTTGGGCTGTTGATTCCCTAGAATGGTTGGAGTTTTTGTCCACGGTGATAGTAGCATATCAAGGTCTCATTTTATTAGACAGCTGATCTATTGGGATTTCAGCTGTTATCCTGATGCACAGATACATAAATAATATATGCTCAATCAGGTAGCAATGAATAAAATAATACAGATTATTGGTGCACAAGAACATCTACAAGTGGGTAGCAAGTCAGTTTTTTTCAGGAACCAAGCAAAACGGGTCAGAATTTTTTTGTGCTGCCAAATCAAAATCTTCATTGAAGACTACATTTCTTGTCCTACAATCAACTTTTATTTCATCTATCATAGGTGGCAAGACAAGGACCTTAACATTCGTTGCAGTTTTTGCTCTTGAAAGAGCTACATATAACTGACATTGTGAAAACACGGGCTCGCGAAGATAAATACCAACATATTCAAGTGTTTGACCTTGCGATTTGTTTATGGTGATAGAAAAACACAACTTAACAGGAAACTGAATGCGTTTAAAATCAATGCCGTGTTTTTTAGCATCACTATTCAGCAATGGAATCTTCGGTAGGAAATCCCTCTTACCGATAAACTAGCCTGTAGCAATTTCTGCACAAATAGTATGGTTACTCAAATCACGACAAATCAATCGCATGCCATTGCACAGGTCTTCTACATGATTTAAATTTCTTAATAGCATTATAGGATAGTTTTCTTTTAGGACAAATTTATGAGGAGGAAAGCCCTTGGGTTTTAAAGAATTCATAAAATCTTCAAAATCACCTTGATGCTTTTGATCAATAGTTTTATCCGTGCTAGTATAAACACGTGGCTGGCCAGGGAACTTATTAATCATCACATCATTGATATCATCGATTGAACTATTTATTGGGCAAGGAATACACTTGTTTATCAGTTCATAAGTATTCGCAGAAAACAATTACAACTCTGAGAAGACGAAGTCCACCAACCTATTAATCAGAAAACATTAAAACGGTCATTATGTAAAAGTTCACAAAAAAGACAATATCAAAGTTATCAAAGCGCATGTACAGAATGTAAGAATAAATGTGGTCATATGTTACTAACCTATTCAATGATGCCTTTCCTTTTTCATAGGGTATAACTATATTCGACGGAAGCGTAATATTCTCATCTTCATCCATAGGAAGCAAACCTTCTCCAACCTTTAATAAATACTCAGAAAATTGAGGGTCTAAAGCAGCCATCATATTCTACCGCAATGATATCTTATGCATTGATGGCCACAAAAATGAATTCACAATGATAGCATTAACTGCATTTCTCTTGTTACCTTAGTTATGACTGGTAAAGTCTAGCGGAAATCTCCACCAAACACAACACACTTCCCATCAAAATGTTCATCAATTTCAGTTAAATCTCTAAGTAAACAATCAAAAGCTTCAACAACCACTTTCTCAACCATTGTAGCCTCATCCCATAATATCAATTTAGCTTTAACAATCATTTTAGCAACGCTACTTTTTTTAGTCAATTGGAAAACTTTACTACTACCAGCATCTAAAGGGAGTCTAAATCTAGAGTGCACAGTCTTGCCACCAAGCAAGATTGATGCAGCAACTCCAGAAGTTGCAACAGCATTTTGCAATAAATCCTTTACTTCTTATTGTCGCCAGAATAGAACGGTACAAAAACATCTTGCCAGTTCCTCTCGGACCATCAACAAAGAAGCACCTACTTTGACCCGACAACGTAGCCTCTACCACTAAATTATCTTCAGGTGTAACCTGAATGTTAATTTCACTATCAAGTTCTCTTGTCAACTGATCCACATCATTGCTAATAAGAAACGACGCCGGCACTAAACAATAATCACTCAGATTCTTCCCTATTTGTTCCAAAGTTCTGTTAAAATATTTTAATACAAGTTTTATAATTCCAATCACTAAGATCACCATATATACTCACATTACTGTAATCTGATGACAGTTTTGCTTGGAATCTATTCCATAGTGTTAATGCACACATGGAGTTGGCATTTATTTTAATTGTCATTGATTTTTTGGCAAGATAAGGAAAGATCTTATTAGAAGCATAAATCAAATTAAATCAATCTCTGCAAGGAAGATTGATTTGGAGATTAATGCTATCTTGGTATTTTTTGGCTTATCTTGGTATTCTTGGAAGTTATTATTAAAGATCTATCTTTGGAAAATATAAGCATTGAAGGCACATGGTTTTCCATCTTTCCATTTGAATTATTTGGAAATAATCTTGGAGATAAACATGGGAAGATTTGGAGATAAACATGGGAAGGGTTTGGCGTGCCTATATGATCTTTCCAACCACACGTAATTTGTGTGGAGAGTTGATTATTCTTTCGGTCTTTTCAAGACTGTGAACACACTTCTTTGTTGGAGATCTTTGATCAAAGTGTGTTGGCTGACGCATCTTAATGCATTATTATTGAAGATGCAATCCTTGTTTTTTTTTATATAATTCAGCCTCGGGAGGAGGTTATTAAGGAGCTCGGGAGGAGTTTAAACGTTGGCAAGGGGATCTTGCATTAACCACGGATTTCGGAAGGAGTCACCATTGACAAGGGGATCTTGTCTTCATTGTGGGCAAGGGGATCTTGCAATAACCACAGATTCCGGGAGGAATCACACAAGTCGAGAGGAGCTCGCACAATCACGTTCACTATGGAGTTAGGAAAAGGCGGCGTCAAAGATAAGAGGGAGTATTACTTTGTGTCAGACCGAGTGTCTTATAACTTGTGAACTTAGTGGATTGTTTTTTCTGTGCGTGGCCCCGCAGATGTAGGCAATTGCTGAACTGCGTTAACAACCTCCTGTCTCTTTACTTTCCGCATTTTAATATTGTCCATTACTGTTTTTATTAACGGTGTCACATCTAGTGTTCCACATCACTAGGACACTACGTATCTAACCTTGATCTTTTAAGGTATCAGAGAGGGTCGTCTTTGTTTCTTAGGCGGGATCAGTAGGACTTGATCTTGTTGTTGTGCGATGGACTCTATGAAGGAAGGAGGTTCAACAATGCGTCCACCATTATTGGACGGCAGCAATTATGCTTATTGGAAGGCCAGAATGAGAGAATTCATCAAAGCCATTGATGAGAAGGCTTGGAAATCAATCTTAACAGTAGAAAAAAGTTGGTCCGCAACTGAAGACGCCTTGGCAAACAGTAACTCAAAGGCTCTTAATGCCATATTCAACGGAGTTGACCCTGCTTAGTTCAGACTTATTTCTATATGTGTGACTACGAAGAAGGCCTAGAAAATTCTCCAAACTACTTATGAAGGGACTTCAGCTGTGAAGTTATCAAAGATGCAGATTTTGACTACAAGATTTGAAAATTTAAGGATGCTTGAAGACGAAAGTATTGCTGAATTCAATGCCAAACTTTGTGATATCGCCAACAAGGCATTCGCTCTTGGTGAAAGTTTTTCAAAAGAAAAACTTGTGAGGAAAACTTTACGATCTTTGCCTCAACGTTTTGCTTATAAAGTTATTGCCATTGAAGAAGCAAAAGATGTCTCAAAGATGAAGCTGGAAGAATGGATGGTATCTCTTAGAACATTTGAGATGAATCTAGGAGTAGACTTTGAAGCAAAGAAAGTCAAAGAGATTTCCTTAAAAACAGAACTGCAAAATTCAGATAATCCTGATGAAGATGATCTTGAGGACTCTTTGGCATTAATATCTAAGAATTTCTGCAAAGTAATGAAAAGATTTGGCAGAAACAATCATAGTGTCAAGGGCAGTGTCAGCAACACAAAGAATGAGTTGGCAAGCAATAAAAAGTACAGGGAAGAAAATCACACATCTGATCAGTCATTCAAAAATAGAGGAATTAAGTGCAGAGAATGTGAAGGTTATGGGCATGTTTAGGCTGATTGTGCCAATACATTGAGAAAGAAGAAGAATTCTCTCAACACAACCTGGAGTGAAGATAATTCAGATAAAGAAGAGGATTTTCAGAACAATCATGTGGCTCTTACCTCTAAGACTGAACAATCTGATCATGATAAGAAAATGGATGTAAAAAAGGGTGTCACTGGAAATATGTCAACATATGGAGATGAAGATGAAGATTATGTCACAGAAGAAGATATTCTAGTCGAATATAAGAATCTTCATGATAAATGGACTAGACTTTTTAAAGAAAATTAGCAACTTCATAAGCAGATTGGAGATTTATATAAAGAGAGGGACAATCTTCAACATTCTAACACTGATCTGGAAACCAAACTGAGAGTAAGTCAAAAGGAAGTGAAGACGTTGACCAATGAGTTAAACCACAAAAAGAAAGGTGTCAAGATGTTAAATTCAGGTTCTTCCAAGCTGAATGAAATTCTTAATATTGGTCAATCCAGTGGTGATTACTCAGGATTGGGGTATAAAGGAGAAATTTCAGTGTCACAATCAGTGTCACTACCAGTGGATAAATCCAAAGGGAAGCAAGTTGCTGTGGATACTGTAAAGAACGCAAAAAGGTCACATCCTCATTATTCTTATCATGCTCCTAAAGGAAGAGGTAACAGATTTGTTCCTATTTGTCATTATTACAATCGACGTGGTCATATCCGTCCTAGATGTTTTATTTATCTTGCTGAATTAAGACAATGTACTGCTAGAAAGTCTACTTCTTGCAGGAATACACAACAGAGTTGGGTAATGAAGACTAATTTGAGGTGCAACTTCACATATACTTCACTAAAGGCTGCTACAACTGATGAGTGGTATTTTGACAGTGGGTGCTCCAGACATATGACTGGTGACAAAACGTTCTTGAAGAATATTGTGTCCGGAAATATGGGAAAAGTAACCTTTGGCAATGGTGTCACTGCTCGTGTTATTGAAAAAGGTACTCTAGATGTGTCATGGCTACTAAAGTTCGATAATGTTCTTCTGGTAAATGATCTGAAGGCAAATTTACTCAGCATTAGTCATTTGTGTGATCAAGATTTGGATGTGAACTTCACTAAGAGAAATTGCAAGGTGATTGATCAAAACAACATATGCATCATGGAAGGAGTAAGATCGACGGATAATTGTTATTTCATCTCAGCCTCATCTACGTGTCTTCGATCGAGTATGGAAGATTCTATTCTATGGCATCTAAAATTGGCCAATATGAATATACAGATGCTGCAGAAAATTGTTACTAAAGGAGCTGTTCGTGGGATTCCAATGCTGAGGTTCATTGAAGAAAGAGTGTGTGGACCTTGTCAGATTGGGAAACATACAAAGGTGTCACATCCAAAGTCTCAGACACCAGGGACAAATCATGTGCTCGAGCTACTTCATATGGATTTGATGGGTCCTATGTCTGTAGAAAGTATTTGAGGAAAACGGTATGCCTATGTGACTGTTGATGATTTCTCACGATATACATGGGTGGAATTTCTTCGAGAAAAATTTTACACATTTAATGCTTTCAAGGCGTTGTGTGAACGTCTTCAGCGAGAAAAAGGTTGTCCTATTGAGAAAATTGTTCGGATTCGCAGTGATCATGGAAGAGAGTTTGCAAACTCGGATTTCTCGGATTTCTGTAATCAACATGGAATATCTCATGAATTCTCTGCACCTAAAACTCCTCAGCAAAATGGAGTCGTTGAGAGAAAGAATCAGACTATAGTAGAGATGTCATGTGTAATGTTACACGAAAGAAGTAATCCACAAAAATTTTGGGCAGAAACTATGAACACAGCATGTTACACTATCAATCGAGTATACCTTCGTGGTGGTACTGAAAAAACTCCATATGAAATATGGAAAGGTAGAACTCCAACTATTAACTATTTTCATCCTTTTGGTAGTACTTGTTATGTGTTGAATGACAGGGAATACAAAGGGAAGCTCGATCGCAAGAGTGATGAAGCTATTTTTCTTGGATATGCTGTCATCAGTCCAGCTTATCGAGTCTAAAACAAAAGAACTCGGACTGTCATGGAGTCTATAAATGTTCAAGTCGATGACTCTCTGGAAGTAACTGCTGTTTCTCATGAAGATGTTACAGAATCTTTACATGAAGTAAGTTCCAGTGTTCCAGGCAGTGTTTCACCCAGTGTCACAAGTGGTGTCACTGATCAGAGCACCGAGGATGATACTGTGAAAGATGTCCTCTCACCTCGCAGGCAGACATCCAATCGTATTCAGAAGAATCATCCTACTGAGGAAGTTATTGGAAATCTAGATGATGGTGTTCGGACAAGAGAAAAGCCAATAGTGAACTATCGAGATATGATTCAAATGGCGTGTTTTACTTCATCCATTGAGCCCAAAAATGTGAAAGAAGCCTTACTAGATGAGTATTGGATTGGTGCTATGCAAGAAGAACTTGGTCAATTCACTCGCAATCAAGTTTGGGATCTAGTTCTGTGCCTTCCTAATGTGAATTTCATTGGCACAAAGTGGATATACAAGAACAAGAGTGATGAGCATAGAAATATCACTCGTGATAAGGCTCGATTAGTTGCACAGGGGTATACACAAATTGAAGGAGTTGACTTTGATGAGACATTTGCTCCAGTTGCTCGACTTGAGTCTATTCGAGTATTGTTAGCAATTGCATGTGTGTTGTATTTCAAGTTGTATCAAATGGAAGTGAAAAGTGTTTTCCTCAATAGTCTTCTTAATGAGGAGGTGTATGTTGCTCAACCAAAGGGGTTTGAAGATCCTCATCATCCCGAGTTTGTCTACAAGTTGAAGAAGGCATTATATGGCCTTAAACAAGCTCATCGGGCGTGGTATTGACAGAGGGATATGAGCGAGGGGGAGTAGATAAAACCCTTTTCATTCGCCGTGTTAAAGGTCAGTTTTTACTTGCTCAAATTTATGTTGATGACATAGTGTTTAGCTCAGTGTCACAGACGATGGTGTATGAATTTGTTGCTTAAATGACTGAGGAATTTGAGATGAGTGTGGTTGGTGAGCTTAATTACTTTCTTGGACTTCAAATTCAGTAAAGCAATGATGGTATTTTCATTTGTCAAAGCAAGTATGCCAAGAATTTGTTGAAGAAGTTTGAATTAGAGAATGCTCGTCTAAGGAGAACACCTATAGGAACTCATGAGAAGATATCTAAAGATGAGAAAGGGATTTCTATTGATGCGAGTCTATACAGTAGTATGATTGGTAGTCTTTTATATCTAACTGCTAGCCGCCCAGATATCTGCTACAGTGTTGGTTTATGTGCTCAGTTTCAGGCAAATCCTCGTGAGTCACACCTGGTGTCAGTGAAACGAATTCTCAAGTATGTTAGTGGGACAACTGACTATGGGATCTGGTATTCTTTTGATACAAACACCAACTTAGTTGGTTATTGTGACGCTGACTGGGCTGAAAGTTCAGATGATCGAAAAAGCACTTCTGGTGGATGTTTTTGTTTGGGAAACAATTTGTTGTCATGGTTCAGCAAGAAGCAAAACTCTATTTCTCTGTCTACTGCCGAGGCAGAATATATTGCAGCTGGTAGTTGCTATACTTAGCTTCTCTGGATGAAGCAAATACTGAAAGATTATGGTGTCACGCAGGATGTCATGACACTCTACTCTGACAATATGAGTGCTATCAATATTTCTAAGAATCCTATTCAGCATTCTCGGACAAAGCATATTGATATTCGACATCATTTTATTAGATCCCTTGTGGAAGATAAAATTATTGCTTTGGAATATATGGTGACAGAAAAACAAATTGCTGATATTGTCACCAAAGCTTTGGATGGAGCAAGGTTTGAAGAACTAAGGTCTGCCCTAGGCATTTGTGTCATGTGAAGAGGTTCTTCGGTGTTGTAAGTTTTATTTTTTTTGTATTGTAATCGTATTTACAACAATAGAAAAAATATGAAAAACACAAAAAAATAGTAGAATAGTTGTTTTGTCTTTTGTGTTTTCCCGCCTCATGCTGTTTGGCGATTTTTATTTTGTGAATTCTGATCCTCAGCTCTTGAAGTGACACGTGGCATTTTGGGGATCCTCGGCTGAATATATAGAATTGAAGAGTTGGTCTCGATTACGTAAACTCTGACTGCAATAATTTTAGCTCTTATTTCTCCTTTTGATATTCAAATTCTGGTTTTCTGAGCTTCTACTACCCAAAGTATTGAACTCATTTAGCCGTTTTCACTGTTGTGAACATAATCAAAGGTTCTGAGAAATCGATTAAGTCAGTGCCCTAAAATCTCACAAATGTCTCAGTCAAGGTCTTTATCTCGGGCTAGAAAGGTAGTTGAAACTATGGATGATGATGAAGTTCATGTAGTTGTTACTCCTGCTTCTCCAGTTTCATCAAGTGAAGGTGGTAGTACTTCTCACTCACAGGAGAAGTCTTCAAGTTCTGAGGTTGATTTGTCTTCAGAAGTTGAGATGGCCACTCCCATATAGTCTGTAGATCCTTCAGGAGTGAGAACAAGATTTGGACAAGCAAGTGATGGTCCATTCAAGACAAGTGTTATCCCTCCGAAAGCACCTGATGTTTCTAAGGTAATTGTAGAGCCTCAGAGAAAGAGATTTAGAGTTGTTGATGAAGATTCTTTGGATGATGCTTGGGCTGAAAAAGAAGATGATGTCAGAGGAGATGTTCCTTCTGATGATGATGTTGAGGATCTGTCTGATTCAGAACCAGTTAAGTCTCCTAATGCAAAGCGACAGAGAGAAAATCTAGCCTCAGAATCTCAGCGAGTCACTCGCTCAAGATCAATGTCAAATGGCAAGTCTCCTGCCACTGCAAGTAAGTCATCAGATTCTGTTAATTTGGATGATTTTAGATCTGAATATACTGCTGGATTGTGGAGTAAAGTTTCTAGGAGAAATATATGGAGTGAAAAGAATATTCACGATGGTGATTTTAAAGATTGTCAAAAACTTGTGGACCAATTGGTTAGCCAAGGGCTAGGACGGACAATTAAGGGAATAAAACCTTATGTTAGAAAAGTTGTTCAGGAATTTTACTGTAATTTAGACCCTATTGAGAAGGACTTTGAACATCCTGATGGAGGTCATGTTTTTGTGAGAGGTAAGCTGTTTGAATTTTTCCCAGATGTGATAAATACTCATCTAGGTATCAATTGGGCCAATGTGGAAGAATTCACACCTGATTACAGTGAGATTATTACTGATGTCACAGGAGGAGTTAGACATGTATGGCTCAGAGGGAAAGACTTTCCAGCTTCCCAATTGTCTATTAAGTATGCAATTTTGCATAAAATTGCCATGAGGAATTGGGTACCCACCTCACATGGTACTGGAGTGCATAAGTCTATGGCTACTCTGTTATTCAAGATTGGAAATTTTATTGAATTTGATGTTGGTCAATTTTTGTTCGACCAAATTGTTAAACATGCAAACTGCAAAAATGAAAGGATAGCATATCGTTTTCCATGTTTGATCTTTGCCATTTTGTCCTCACAACATTCGGTAATTCGAGCAAGAGAGATTTTGGAGACAGTTAAGGAAGAAATCAGGATAAGTTACAAGCTGTTAAAAGGTGACCATATCAATGACATAGAGGGTGTCTCAGAGGATGTCTCTGACACAGATGAGCTTGGTAACACTGTGTTGCTATCATGCACCATTAAAGTTCTGGAGGATGAATTAAAGGCTTTGATGGCCCAGCAAGCTGAGATTGAGAAGAGGAGAAAAGAGGTATCTTCCTTACTTGATGATCTGGTAGCTATAAAAATGGCTAAGGATGTTGCAGCTGAAGCTGCTGAAAGGAAGAAGGATGTTGCTGCAAAGAGTGCCACTGCTGCAGTTGATGAGGCTGGACCTTTAGACAATCCACCTAATGTTCCTCAGGATGTTCCAGCAGGTATACTTCAAAATTTATCTTCTATTATTGCAGAGTTTGAAATGGAGCCTGACAATCTGACTGTTGAGGATCGTGTTGACTCTTATTTTGAAGTTGTTGCAAAGGAAAGTTCTGCTCTTTTTGCTGTTTCTGATGAAGGCACTTCTAGTGTCACTCCTGGAGTCACTCTTGGTGTCACTGACTGTCAGGCCCCTTCCAGTGCCCAATCTGGTGGGTTTGATGCTGGTAAAGTTTATAGTGATCCGGAAGCTGCTGCTGGTGTTCAATTACTAGCAGATTCAGTTGGCTTAGTACCTTATGATGCAGAGGATTCTGATTGATATAGCTCTGATCTTTGGTTATTTTACTCTGCTTAAGACAATATGTTATGTTTTATTGTTGTTTTTGTTCCCTTTTGTCTTTTTGTGGCAAAAAGGGGGAGTAATTTGGATATTTGTTTTGTAATCCCTCAAACATTTGTATGTTGGGAACTTGGTGTCTTTTGCTGTGTCATGCACGATGTCTTGTGCAGAGATGTTTCTTTACCTAGTTCCTATTCAGGGGGAGATTTCAGAGACCTTCCGATTCAGCATACAGGGGAAGTTTTGATTTTGCCAAAAAATGCCAAATGGGGAGATTGTTAATGCATACGTGGAGTTGGCATTTATTTTAATTGGCATTGATGTTTTGACAAGATAAGGAAATATCTTATTGGAAGCATAAATCAAATTAAATCAATCTATGCAAGGAAGATTGATTTGGAAATTAATGTTATCTTGGTATTTTTGGGCTTATCTTGGTATTCTTGGAAGTTATCATTAAATATCTATCTTTGGAAAAGATAAGCATTAAAGGCACATGGTTTTCCATCTTTCCATTTGAATTATTTGGAAATAATCTTGGAGATAAACATGGGAAGGGTTTGGCGTGCCTATATGATCTTTCCAACCACACGTAATTTGTGTGGAGAGTTGATTATCTTTCGGTCTTTTCAAGACTGTGAACACACTTCTTTGTTGAAAATCTTTGATCAAAGTGTGTTGGCTGAAGCATCTTAATGCATTATTATTGAAGATGCAATCCTTGTTTTCTTTGATATAATTCAGCCTCGGGAGGAGGTTGTTAAGGAGCTCGGGAGGAGTACAAAAGTGGGAAAGGGGATCTTGTATTTACCACGGATTCTGGGAGGAGTCGCCATTAACAAGGGGATCTTGTCTTCATTGTGGGCAAGGGGATCTTGCATTAACCACAGATTCTGGGAGGAATCACACAAGTAGAGGGGAGCTCGCACAATCACGTTCACTGTGGAGTTAGGAAGAGGCGGCGTCATAGATAAGAGGGAGTCTTACTTTGTGTCAGACCGAGTGTCTTGTAACTTGTGAACTTAGTGGATTGTTTCTCCTGGGCGTGGCCCCGCAGATGTAGGCAATTGCCGAACTGTGTTAACAACCTCCTGTCTCTTTACTTTCCGCATTTTAATATTGTCCATTACTGTTTTTATTAACGGTGTCACATCTAGTGTTCCACATCACTAGTACACTACGCATCTAACCTTGATCTTTCACATAGTTTCCTAGGTTCATTTGGCGAACAATAAACTAATAGAACGGCGAATAAAAACTTGAAGGCAGATGGCTTATGAAAAGTAGAGCACTCATCAAGTGTATCCTCAATGTAAGTATAAGAATTTAACAAGCCCATTTTCAGAGCAGCATCTCTAAATGAAGACAACAAATCACCAACAACAGTGAGCAAATTAGAATAAGATGTTAGACCCTTTACATGCGAAACTAATAATCTTAGATAATAACGATCACCTTCACAAGGACTGAAACTAACCATTCTATCAATAACATACCCACATTTTCGTTCTGTCCACTTCTTACCCTTGGCATTCCAAACAAAATATATAGGAAATTCCCTATACAGACATTTTAATTGTATAGCCTTTTCATTTGTATAATTCATAAAAAAATTCAGTTAACATAGTCTTTAAAAATGTATCAGACTGAACCATTGCTCTAAGACCAGAATTCTTATAAAATCAGATTACCATTGAGCCCTCAAGATGAACCTGAAGTGTATAAAGAGCAGGATGTATTTCGCTTAATATGAAGGAGAAAATCCTCCATATTGCTTCGAGCGGTCCAATCCACCTCCCATCTTGGAAGTTCTTAATCTCGTCAATGGGTTGCTCATCATTCTGGGTGACAACATTATAACTAACAAGATCATGTCCTTTATAAACATATTTATAAATATACTTTACCATTTTTACAGTTGTACAAACCTCCAAGTTCATATGACAGTCCAAAAGATCTAACAAATAAGGATTATATGGAACTACCCATTTATTATCTAATTCATGACGTCGCACGATAGCCTTCTTACCATTATCTCGTCTACGATATTGTGGGTATCCATCATCGACATGCGATGTATAAGGCATAAACTCTTTAGGATATTTGCTTTACAATGTCCATTTCTTGTGCATGGGTTTTGCCTATTCAAATGTCCACAATGACCATGCATCATATGTTTAACTACAATAGAATACAAATGCGGGTCCTTATTATAATCAGGCTCAGCAAAAACATTACGATCGTAAGCTTCGGAGTTCAGAGGCCTAAATTCAAGTTTTAAAATTAACAGCATATGAGCATGAGGCATGCCCCTCTTTTTAAATTTTATACTATAAACAAATGCAACAACCTCCCCAAACAGATTTTTCCTAACAATTTCAACTTTAAGAAGTTCAAATTTAGCTCTAAAAACCCTAGACAGCAAATCCGGACGATCATATGCATTCGGGTTACATTGTAAGTAATCTTGAATTTCCTTCCTATTTGGATTACAAGTCATAGTTAGGAAAATATCTAGTTTACCGTATTGCTGCACCAAGGCCATTGCATCTAAATATCTTCTACGCATATCTCTAGGGCCACCTATAAAAGATGAAGGCAAACCCTACGACCAATTTGTTTTCCATCACATTCACCAATAGCAACACTGTCCACTATACCATTTAACATTTCAGACCTAATTTCATTTTGGTTTTTCCTAACAAAATCTAGTCGTGTCGTTTCTATTTTTAAATACATATCAACAATAAATTGCTGTAAAAGCCTACCAGAATTTAGAAGTATTGATTGATCATTTTGTCTTATATGAAGTTTGTAACAATAGTATTTCATTGCAGATACACAATGCTTAACATTACTCTCCTGAATAGCAACTACAACAAGAAAAATGTAGTAATCAGTAATCCGCTTCCTTCAGCAGCATGATCAGAAAAACATAATAAAGGAAGAAAGGAATTGTGTGAAATTGTATAAGCAATAATCACCTCGATGTTTTGAATACAGCAACTCAGCAGGATCTTGTACCAAGGATGGATCGATGGCAACACTTTCCTCACAAGTACATGAATCCCGATACCGACTCTGTTTGAGTAATTTTTTTAATCCCAAAATACCAACCTGACTCTCCACGCGGGAACAACAACGGGTATTGAAGACTGTCATAACATGCATAGTAATGCTGTATTTTATGAGACACATTTGTATGGCTATAAATTCGTATATGGGCAGTTATAGAACTACTATCAAGCTAATCCTCTTGGAATATAGTCGCAACTTGTGAAACTGAAAGCAGGTTATAGACACGTTGATCTAAACCTGGATACCCATTCAAGACTAAAGTATGTTGTTCAACGTTTGAAACATGCCTAAGATCCTTGAAAAACTTTGAATAAGGTTTATCACAAAGGACATCAACAAGCGTCCGTAATGTATCCTCGCGAAATCTATCTGAAGAATTGAATCTCTTATTGATTTCCTCTTCAGTATCATAGAAATAAAACTGCACACCACTTAACTTGTCATCATCCGAGATTAAGCTACCTAAAAAGTGGTAAACCTGACCTTGCACACGGAACTTGTATATACCATATCTGTTTTTGGTTAGCTCTCTATTATATTTCGCCCCTAAAGAAGTAAAAGCGAAGTTATTATTATAGGACCTAATATATTTCCTGAACTGGACAGACTGCACGTTGTCCCCCTCAAATAAAGCCCGTAGTAGATAAGGCAATGGCGTAAGCACTAAAGAAACAACCCCTTCAAAACAACAAAAACCAAGGTTCCAAATGAAACCTCTCAGCGCCACAATGGTCACAGTCAATGGCAGGGGGAAGTACCAAACTTTTCGTAGGTATTTTTTTCCTATTCAGAGCACGCCTTTCTGCAACAAAAATCCTACTATTAAAATGACACCAAGTGCAATCCAATAAAATGAGCATTGTACATACTTTTTAATGTTGCTTAAAACAAGTACAACAAGTAAAAGAATGGTGCATCACTTGGTATGCACAGCAAGGAAAAAAAGCATTTCGGAAAAAATAGTAAGAAAGTATTTTAATTTTTAATCTGAACTTGTCAGAAAGTAATTATGGAGAATGAGTTGGTACGCATAGTAAGAAAATAAAGTATTTGGAGAAAGCATAGTAAAAAAGCAATTTTGTTTTTAAAGTGTAGCAACAAACATGATCTAATTGCGGCGAGGCCCTGTCTTTGATCTTTAGATGAGACGATTTTTTGGGTAAGAAATCCACTACTTTGGTATTTGCCAAAGCAGTGGTTTTCTTTCCCAAGTACAGAATATTGATTCTCATGTACTCGAATAGGACTATAAAGCTATTGCATTTACTTCAAATCATATGTAATGGAGTTACTCCAAAACTATTGCCTTCACTTTTTTAACGGTGTGTTCAGGTATATCCGACACCGTATTTTGCCTATATATATAGATATATTTTCAGTTAAAAAAAACAACCATGATCTAATTACTATGATATATCTTAACCTGCGAAATGGATGTTTGTACATGGTTCGATCTGGCCATAGGCAAACACCATGGAACAATTGAAAAAAAAAAAATTTAGAGGAGTACATAAATTACAGGTGTGGGAAAACGTTGATCAAACAGGTATCTGAATAATGAAAAGCAAAAGTTCCCAAACGCATAGAGAATGTGAGGACAGTATACAAAGCAACACCCACGGAAAAAGCTTTCATATTTTTCCAAAACACAGAAGAGAGAAGAGCAGGACACTATACAACGCAACACATACAATAAAAGGTTTTATATTTTTCGAAATAGACAGAATATGTTTTCAGAAAGATGGAGGAAAGCATTACGCAAGTTAAACGAGCCCTCAGAAAATAGTAAAAAAGCCTGCAGCAGAAGGCATTCATTGAGAAGAGACATTTTTGCAGCAGAAACGTGTTCTTTAAAATTTGATGATAAATCTTATTAAATAATTATAATATAAGATGGCGGAATTTCTATAAGTGAATCCTAAACCGAGTTACCTTGAAAATTCTGCGGAGGTGCTGTAATTCTCCCACTCATTCCTACATCACCCATATTAAAATCTTCATTGGAGCTAATTAATTATGCATCAACTGCACCACCAAACAGAAGACTTTTTTTCAGTGAAAGATTAACTTATTGCGTTGTAAAAGCGACCAGTTAACACAAATAGCAGTGGGAACAGAATAGATATTTGAGTTGGTACGCTAAATGATAAATGAATAATCACATTTCTCACCTTGCATAGAAGAACCATGAGTATCGCAAGCAGCATTCTCATTGGCTCTGTTCGTAGAGCAGACCACATTATTTCCTTCACTAATCGGCCTCTTCCTTTTTAATGCTCTCAGATTTCTATGTCGTTCTAACAAGCGTTTTTTTTGTACTTGCGGCATCTGTGCATATTGCTAACGCCACAACTCATTTTTATCCATCTAACAGCAACAGCAGAGTTAACACGGTTAACCGGTAGGAAGCAAGAAACCAAAAAGTAAAAGGTAAAGAATACACATGCACACCGCTGGGTACTGCCTAGAGAAAAAAACCAGTTGCGACGGACCGTATATGAACTCGCAAGCACCCACAACATGTATATAAACAACAATAAACCAAAAAGAGCATCATAGCAAGCAAGGCCAACATGTGTGTAAAATTAACACCACACATCAGCAGCAAGTAGGGAAAGAGGAGGACGACGACAGCAGGAAGGAAAGCTACCCACATAACATATACACATTGCAAAGTACACAGAGTGTGAAAAGTAGGAAAAGTAGAGACATATCACAATTACATGAGATAGAACTACCGAAGCACGGAAAGAAACCAATTGGTAGATTTAGCTTATCATGGAATGTATACATACCATAAACAACAAGAATATGATGGATGCACATGTAGAACAGGAAACCATAATGAACATTGCGTCTACCAACCAGAAGTGAAAGGACAAAAATAATGGAATGGATAACGTAAACATGTAAAGATCATGGGGAGCAGGGTGTTGGTAAAGCAGCGAATGCACAAAGATACCATTATTACAAGTAGCCTGAATAACATCACCCCTCATAGATAAGCAACAATATGTATCCATCTTACCTATACGTTAGAGGATAGTGCAGATCCCTAAAAGAAGGCAGAAGACACCTAGATGAAGAGAGGAGTGCAGGTGAAACATAGAGAGTAGAAAGGAGACCCTCATGGGATCATTATTAGCCAGTAAACAAGCAAAAGCTTTAAATACAGCAACAAGGGTGCATGAATGAAGATCAACATGAACAACCATTAAAAAATACACACGATATACAAAGAGAGACTGTGGATTGGGTGGATTGCACAAGACAACAGCCAAGCCATTAAACATATTGAAAAAGCAGCTGTAGATATGCGGAGATCCATAACATGTAAGAGAGTAGACAAAAAAAGAAAGCACAAACACTAATGATGAGAACATAAGAATAAATAGGTGAAAGAAAGGGAGCAGCAACAAAACGTGCACGGAAGCATGAGGCAGTAAAAAAGCAAAAGCATTAGATGCAGCTGCAACAGTGCACGGATGAAGATCAGCATGAGCAACCATTAAACACAGATGAGATACAAAGACAAACCGAGGATAAATAGATGAAACAAAGAAAGCACCAAAAAACCATGAACGGAATCAGTAGGCGAAAAATAAGCGAAACCCTCTAAACGAATCGTCATTAGATGAGTGTTTATTTTATTTTATTTTATTTTATTAAAAATGAATAAAATAAACAAACGGATGGGGCTAATGTATATACGGATTCTCGATAAGATAATATACCAAAGTAGTAGGGAAGAAAGAAACTGGCCGAGCGCAAAAGATAACATTACCAAAACAGTAGGTAAGAGACCAATCTGCCAAAGGTAGGGGCCGAGAAATCCAATTTGTTTCAAAACAGGGATTTTTTTAAAATTCGAAGGAGTACTATTAAAACACAGTTAAGGGTGATGATGACAACGCGAACGGAAAACGCAGTGAAGAAAATTAGAGCCAGAAGGTTTAAAAAATAGAGAGAATGCAAAACAAAACAGAAGAGAATGAGAAGAGTAACAAAAGTTTGATGAAAAAGATAAATACAAGGAAGAGAACTTCCCCATTGGTTGATTTGACAGAGGACATTGCTGCCAAGTCTGCAAGCATCCGATGGTGTGAGAGCATAGCATAGGTATCCGAACCGAGCTAGAAAGACCATTAGAGCCCAAAGGGTAAGGAAGCCCGAAAATCAAAGGAAGCTGCAAGGAAGGTGTAATGAGTATTTTTGCTCAGTTTTCTCGAGCAACATAGGGGCAAAATATCACATCCGCAAGCAGTTGGTACAAATGGAAAGTTGACAGAACCGATGTTAATAAGGCGGAGAGCAGCAAAATTATTTCATTCAGAAGAAGAGGGAAGTGGAGAATATGTGAGAGATGAGAAGAGGTGAGCGATAAGAGATGAAATGTGTGTGCGACTGGAGCAGAGGTGAGAGATGAGAAATGAGGTGAGAGATGAGAGGTGAGTGAAGAAGAGGTGAGAGGAATGAAAATAAGAGGGGAGTGGAGAAGAGGTGAGAGTTGAGAAGAGGTGAGCGATGACAGATGAAATGCATCTGGGACTGGAGCAGAGGTGAGAGATGAGAAATGAGAGATGAGAGATGAGGTGAGTGGAGAAAAGGTGAGAGGAGCATTAATTAGATGCTGACCAAATTTGAGCTATTCTAACACGGAAGATTCAGACTTCAATTCGGCGGAGGAGGTGAGCATTAATTAGGAGTTGACAGAGACAAAAGAGAGGGTCAGTAACGGGTGGGGATCAAAAAACAAAAGGAGCAGAAGAAGAGGGTGCGGAAACGACGTCGTTTCGACAAAATGGGGGTCTTTTGCTGTGATGCTCGCATGTGACCATAGCGTGGGAGGACGACCACGGGATTGAGCCTTTGGCGCTTATTCTCTTATCTTAACAAAAAATAAAAAACCATATATACACAAACAAAAAAAGTAAAATTTTTCATTCACAAACAAAGGTTGAATTTCTCATTCACAAAAAAAAAGAGTAGAAAAGAGATTTTTTGTGATAATGTATATTTTTTGAAATTTTAAATTTTTTTGATTAATTAATATCAAATATTGTAGCTTAATTTAATGAACTATAAATATTTTAGAAAATAGTATAATTTGGGGAAAAAAATTTAGATGTAATCACATTTTAGTCCCCAAAGTCTATGGAGAATTTTTATATAAGGGATATTTATGTCATTTTATACATATATTTGCATGGTATTACTTTTCTAATTTGTTGATTACTAAATATGGTACTAAAGTGTATATTTTGGAAGTATAGAATAACAAAGTGTACCTACCCACAAAGTATAGATCGACAAAGTGTAATTAACCCTAATCTATAAGTGGAGTGCATTATACGGTTGCACATAAGTTTTCGTGCTTTCAAAATATTCATTTCTTATAATAAATCTTAAAAAAAATAATTTTCATGTAAAACAAAAAAATAGCCATTTCTTATAATAAATCTAAAAAAAATGATTTTCATGTAAAACCAAAAAATAGCCATCCAAACGCAGCCCACTAATTATTTCAAACTGATCTAATACCCACCCACTGCCCAAAACCCGTCTCTTTGCCCACCCATTAGGATCCCAACTCACTTCAACAAACCGCAACATTTCAACCCTTTTAGACCGAACCGAAATCTTCCAATTCCGAGGATACAAAGTACCTCACCTCCCCACTTTCTGATCCCACTCCCCCCCACCCCCTCAGCAAAATGGCCTTCCTGCTCAACAAGACCTCACTTTCTCAACTTCGACTCCAACCGCAGGTTAATAATATACACGATTATTTATTTATTTATTTTTTATAATCTAAATCTTGTTAATTCTTAGTTTTTTGGATTATTTCTAGTGTGGGTTTTGAATCCTGATATTAATTCTTGATATTACACTGCAGAATGGTGGTTCCTTTACTGAATCATCATTTGGGCTGTCGCGACGTGGATTGCACGTAGAACCAGGGCCTCGCGAGAAGGCTGTAAGTTTTTTTTTTATATAAGTATCCGTTAATGCCTGTAAAGTTTTTTTTTCTTTAATGTAATTTATTAATTAGTAGTATATCTTGCCTGGGTTTGTTTAATTTTATTGTGATTGTTTTTGTTTTGGTTTTTTTCCCCCCTAAAAAAAAGAGCGTTTTTAGTATCAATAATGAGTTGGGTTCAATTTAAATCTTTTTGGCCTGATTGGGGTCAGCTTTTGTTTAGTCGAAATTATGTTTTTCCAATTTTTGGGTAAGATTGGTGTTGGTTTTGTGTTAGCAGCTGAAGTTTTGGTGGGTTTTTTAAGGAATTACCTTTTGTCTCAAAGGATGGGGTAATACCCTGGTTCTAAATTTGCCGAGCTTGTACTTGTGGCAATGCTTATTGAGGTGTATGTGTACATTTCTTGATTAAAACAAGTATGCTTGTGTTCCTTATTCATGTGACAATTCTGTGAGAGCGGGATGATGGTAATTGTGTATTTTGGAACAGACATAGCTAGTATTAGTTGGATAATATATCTGTAAGGAATTTTTCGAAGTTGTGTTTTGAATTTGTTTAAGCTGTATGCATTTATTCTGTATTTCTTGTTCTTGTTCACTAATTGTTTGTTAAGTTTTGTTTAAGTTGTATCATTTCTTTGAAAATCAAACATTTATAATTGTTGCTATCACTAATTGTCGTTATTGTGTTATTTGATTGCTGAATTATGTTTGACAATAACACTTTCAGAGATAACTCTGCAAACTCTTGATAATTTACTCTTCCATAGTAGCTTTTGTAATTGGATTATGGGTGACACTAAAATGATAGGACTGCAATTTGCTCAGTTGCTTTACATGCTCAAGCATGTAATTTTTATTTTTTCAACATTTCTTCCTCCCTTTTATCCACCACCTTTGGCTTCATTAGGCAAAACTTGGAATCTGGTTTCTAACTTGTAAAAGGCAGGAAACGTCTATAATTTTATATCATTTGAGATTGGATATTTTATTTGGTCCTCATACGTCCAATAAGTTTGTTTCCCCCTGTTTGTGAGACCTAAGAGAATTAAATTGATTTACTTGTTCTAGAGACCTACATAAACTAAAACCATTTTGGTTTGTCAAATGGTGACAATCAATTGTTTATTTGTCTATTCTTTCCTGGATCTTACCCATCTGGATATTTCAGTGGATTTAACTATATTCTTCTAGCTGTTCACTTTTACCTCTCATTGAAATACAGATTCCACCAAGTTCTTCTAGTTTTTTCCAATCACACACTGAATAGGATTTAAATCTATGGATGCGAGCCTAAATTGGCTTTTGTAATCTTGTATTAGTTGTTTCATGAATTGCTTGATGCAACTCTGGGCCATTTCAGATGCTTGAAAGAAAATTATACCCGAACGTCTTTGGATAGGTCAATGGTATTTGATCCTTTATTGTTGACAAGAAAACCAGCCGCCTATAGGGAGGTCTCAAACCTAAACCTACTTATTGCACATCGTCTGTCTCTGTTTTTGTTGTTGTTTCTGTTTTTTGTTGTTGCCAAAGATTGCAATTTTTCTCTTTGAGTACTAGCTGTGGTTTTCTTCTTGGATCTGCATTTTTTTTTGACAAATAGTGATATTTTTTTCCTTCTGTTTTCTGATTCCTTTTTGTTTTCTCATATACTGTTTTAATCGGGTTTGTTACTTTGCAGCTCTTGGACAATGACCCAGTACTAAAGCAGTTTAAATCGCATAAGAAAAGTGTGTGGCGCCTTAAAAAAGTTGGAGATGTTCTCACTATTATAGTTGTAGCTGGTATGCTAATCACTTTACTTCAAATTGACTGTATTATTTTGTAAATTTTTTCTTACAATATGATGCAAGAAGCCAAATGAGTGTATCCTCTGGGATAATTGATTAAGGCATTCCATTTGATCAAAGATTTGCTCTTAAGGATTGAGGATATCATCGGATTACCAGATTTATTTTATTTTTGTAGCATCTCATCTTAACAGATTCACTTGCTGTGATACACGTATTTTTTCTTTTGGAAGCTGAAAACATCCAATAGGAAATCTCATTTTGCTAAAGAGCAATAGTTTTTGCCTTGATGCTGGAACTCAAGAGTCCTTGTGAATTATTTAATTTCTGCAAGAACATATTGTTAGACTTAATGTGTCAACTTGCATATGGGTGCTGGATATGTTTTGGGAACTTTTAAATGTTAATATTGGTACAAGATGAACCGCTGTTGGAAGACTGTTCTTTTATAAAGAATATTGTTTTGCATGATATTGGGATATACGCTCTGATGTCCATCTGTATAATATGCTTGAGAGAAGTAAATGTTATTTTATCTAGGCAATGAATAGTGCTCATCTGTAACTTTAAGTCATTCTGAGATCATGTCTTGTTGCATATACTTCAATTGAGAGTGTGGGTATTTTTTTTTAATCCTTTTGATATTTCAGTTGCTAAATTTTCTGAAAATAGAAAATGTGAACAAACTTTTTTTTGTGCGGCCTGGGAGTTGAACAACCTTTTTTGCATATATAAGGAATTCAGGGACAAGTAGCCGCAAATCATAAATTGGGGAGTTTTGTTTTTGGATGGGTAAAGATATTTTATTCCTCGAGGACAAGGCACGTGAAATGAAGCTAGTAAATTAAAGATGACGGGAAATTTATTCCGAAAAATTGAGCATTTTTTATGGCTGTGGTTTTATGGCATTGAAGCTTTTGGACCTTTGTACCCTATTCTAGCTTCTATGTGTCTGTACTGTAAGCTGAGATACCAACGCAGCCCATTTGTTCTACGAATGCTTCTGGATAGTTCATGATTTGAGTTGTAGATATTACATGACTTGTGTTCCTTTAATGCAGAGAGGCTAGTCTTATTTGATAGAAATTGCCACTTATTCATTGTGATGAACTCTTGAAATGGATTGTTTGAACCAGAAAGTTCCCTCTTGAGCGTAACTTAACTCAACCCAAAAAATCTTTCATCAACGAATAGGTTTTGTTAACATGGGGGATAGTTAGAAGAGGGAGGGTGTATTACATCATAATTGTGCATAAAGATAACTGTCACGTTGGTATTCAATATCGTGATTATTACTGTCACTGGAATTTTGCAGTCTGATCATTTCTCTGCTGTTTTAGACGTCTTCTTTTCTCTCATGATTTTTCTTCATTGGTATTCAATATCGTGATTATTACTGGAATTTTGCAGTCTGATCATTTCTCTGCTGTTTTAGACGTCTTCGTTTCTCTCATGATTTTTCTTCTTGATATTATATTCCAGGATGCTGCTATGAGATCTATGTCAAAGCAGTAATGAGAGAAGAAGCACGAAAGCAGGCTAGAGAAAGTGCATAATGGTGCACTTTTTTTACTCAAGGATATTGGTTAATGTTAAAGTTGGAAGAGACTTTTTGCAAGACCCTCAGTGTTGATGATGAGAATAAGATGGCTCAACATGGTTCACATTGTGCTTTAGATCCCAATGTTCGCTTAAACTAGTGTAGTGTGTAGCAATGCTCTGAAATTCAAGTGGGCTATTGTAAACTGTGAATACTATTTCATTGGTGGGATGTTTCTCTGGACTGTCTGTTTGTTTTCTGTTTCTGGTTGTTCAGTCTAATGGACATTAAATCTGACATGAGTTATTGGTGGGCATTACTCATTTCTTGGTTTCTTATATGTAGTCAATGTAAGTTGAATTTGCAGTGCGATTTCTAATAGCAAACCTTCATTAGATGAAATTGAGAAATATTTTATCCATCCAATTGAAGATTAGCAGAAGACAAGCGTTCATTGTCATTTGTCACCTACTCATTATTGATATTCTTCATAGATACTTCCATTTTAATGAATCTAAAGAATGGTAGTAAATTTTTAAAACAGAAAACTAACATAACTAATCTTTTTTTTTATGGCTTGAATTGAAGAATATATTACACGAATCTTTACACTGTTACATCTTTATGAGTTACAGATGGGATTTTGTCCGTCTTCCATCTTGTACGAGTTATATCAATCCTATAAGCTACACTTGAGATCTCGTCCATCTTGGATCTTGTCCGAGTCTTCTACTGGGGTTTATGAGTTACACTTTTGATCTCGTCCATCTTGGATTCTTGTCCGGGTCTTTTGTTGGCGTTTGACACTGATTGAAACCATTGCAAGCGATCGTGTTGACTAAAGATAGGACCTTCGAACGGAAATGGGAAATGTTGTTTGGGTAGGGGAGGGGGGTGTTTGTTTCGAATTCATGACCTCTAATCCCCAAAAAGCCTTAAGGCTCTTCAGGTGGCTACTGGGGTTGCCCCAATGGTTAACATAGCTAATCTAGTTTAACTTGAAAAGCTCATTTCGATCTCCCTTTATCTACCAACTCTAAGCATATTATCTTCATTATTCTGTCACTTGTTTGTTGGCATATTTGGAAAGCAAGAAATGGAAGTGTGTTTGAAGATAAAGCACAACAGTTTTCCTCTATTTATTAACTAATCTTCAGCAATTTATTATTTGCTTTTAGAGTTGAATTCTCAGTATTGCTCAGGTGATGACTGATTTTATTAGTTTTTTTTGCATTTTTATTATCTTGGGAGAAACCTTTTGGGGTTTTTGGTAATGTTACTAGTATGCAAACTGAAATTCATAGTCTTTTGTTTGAGGTTAGGAAATACTTGGATAAGGAATACTATTCTTTCACTATTGAAATTGATTCTAAGGTGATGGTTGATATACTAAAATTTTGTGTATCACATCCTTGGTCGATATTGAAGGAAGTGAACATGTATCACCGATTAATTCTGTTTGGAGTGACTATTTTTCACTGCTTTAGAGAGGGTTGGAGTGACTATTTTTCACTGCTTTAGAGAGGGTAACTCTCCCGCGGACATGTTGGCCAATGTGCTCAAGGTTGTAACAATATTTACAGGGATGAAAATCTATTCCTTCAATGGTTCGTAGAACTATTAGATGTGATACATTTGAGATACCTAATATTTGGATGTAAAGTTAGGGAGAATGTAAGGGAGTAATACTACGTTTTCATTAGCTTTTAATTATGTTGGATGAAATAAAATAAAATTTTAAAAAATATAGTTTAACATTTTATAACAACCTTTATGTAATGTATATTTTAAGTTCACCATTTTAATTGTATCACTAAGTAATGAAAATAAAAATCAATCCTTCCTCTAATTTTTAACTTCACAAATTCAAAAGAACACAATTGAGCATTTGTATATGGCGTAGAAGCATTTAGATTCTCTTTCTACTATTAAGTACCATGCATCATTATAGGGTAAAATATAGGAAATCTCTTTGAATTATTCACCTTCTATGTTTCTAATTGTATTACTTAATTTTTTTTTACTTCTCATTTTGAAATAAATCAATTCATTTTGTTAGTTCTCATCAAATAAATTAATGAATTAATAGATCCGATTAGAATATCACATTAAAAATTGCAGAAACACTAGTTTTTAAATTAAAATCAATAATATTGTCTTATTCGATTATTTGATGAGAATTAACAAAATAAATTAATTTATTAGAAATTTAAGGACTAAATGCTATAATTAAAACTACAAAGTACCACTGCGAGACATGACAACAATTCAACATACCGTTTTATATATTCAAAAGGGTTAATTACGGATAACCCCCACGTGGTTTGCTCGTTTTTTGTATAACCCCCATGTGTTGTCAAAATATATCAACAACCCCCACGTGTTTTGGTTTCTATTGTAAAGTGGACGGAAAGTGAGTCCCCTAACAGAGCTGTCAAAACTTCCGAAAATACCCCCGATATAAAAACCCTTTTCCACTGTCGTAAAAGTAAAAAATCTTCTTTCACTGTCGGTCAATTAATTTTCAGACGAATCTAAACAAAATCCCTAATCTAATTTTCTTCCAAAATCTTCACTCCTGATCAACGTAGATATGAAGAATCAAATATTTGGTTGTAAGAAGCAGTCAGAAGAGATCTGCAACTTCTACAACTTCTACGACTTCTACAACTTCTTCGACTTCTACAACTTCGACTGTAAGATCTGCAAGTTCTCTTGTAAGAACCAAGCTATCAGAAGAGATTCACATTATCTTCAATGGCAGGAGAATTTACTGGGAAGCTGATAAACGAACACATTTAGTTTTCATTGTGAGAGTTGTGCATTGTGGGGGGTTTTGGAGGGGGGGGGAGGGGGGTTTGAGATTTTTGGTTTACGTTGAAGAGCAGTAGGTGGGTAGGTTGAACAGAGCATTTTTGAATGTTTATTGATATGCGATTTAGTTGCTATATACATTCTAAAGTCTCCATCTTTTTCAAGTCATTGTTGAAAAAAAAATATTGTTAGAAAAGTCATTGTTGAAAAAAAAATATTGTTAGAAAAGTCATTGTTGAAAAAAAGTCTGTATACATCCTAATGTCTCCATCAAGTTCTAACCTCTACTGCACTTAATTTAAGATTTTAGTCTCTTATGCATGATAATATATAGAAAAATGATATATTTGTCTTGTTTAATGTCAGGTCCAATACACACACCTGCTCTAGCAGACATTGATATTCACATGCATTTTGGTGGTCGGTTTATTGAGAAACCAACTTTAATTTATATTGGTGATAAAGTTGGTATATTTAAGAAATATAATATGGATTATTTGTCAGTGCAAAAGTTGCATGAAATGTATAATATGATTGATCCTGATGCGGTTAATATTAAGATATATTATCAAGTACCATGTTGTGCATTAGATGTTGGTGTTGTTGGCATACATAGTGATGTGGACATAGAACTTCTAATTACTGGTTACGAGGGACTAAGTGCAATGCATTTGTATGTTGTGAATGGGGAAATGCCACTGATGGTTGTGTCACCTAAAGTAAAAGTTTTGTTTGAAAGGCCTGTTACTAAGGAGTTCTTGGCATTGACTTACCGTGGGGAAGATAAAGATATAAATAGTGACAAAAGTGTGGGTAGTGGTGGGGCACATATTGAAAATGACACAGATAATGAATCTGTTAAGGGTAGAAGTGCTATTAAGCCAACCGAAAGAGTGAAAGGAGGAGCAAGAAAGGCTGTTCCATTCAGAAGGCCACTAAGAGCTAGAGGACATGGAGAGAAAAATCAATCAGGAGAGCAGCCACCAACCCAACTAGAAGAGTAGCCACCAAATCAACTAGAAGAACAGCCACCAAATCAACCAGAAGAGCAGCCACCAAATGAACTAGAAGAGCAGCCAAATCAACCAGAAGAGCAGGCACCAGAAGAGCAGCCACCAAATCAATCAGAAGAGCAGCCACCAAATCAACCAGAAAAGCAGCCACCAGAAGAGCAGCCACCAAATCAATCAGAAGAGATCAACCAGAAGAGCAGCCACCAGAAGAGCAACCACCAAATCAATCAGAAGAGCAGCCACCAAATCAACCCGAAGAGCAGCCACCAAATCAACCAGAAGAGCAGCCTTTTCAACAGGCCTCGCATCTGCCACCAGAGCATCCTCCTAAACAAGCTTCAGGTTCAGGCAAGCAGTCACAAAAGATTGCAAAAAAATGCAAAAATTCTAAACCAAGAAGTAGAGGCAAAGTACCAGACAAATCAGCCAAAGGTAAAGAGAAGAGGAAGCAAGGCAAAAGACAAAAGCATAATCTTCAAGATGAAGAAGAAACCAGATCTGATACATCACGTGAACCAGATTGGCTTAATGAAGGGTTAGAGGGGCTAGAAGATGAAGACATTTTTGCTGACTTGAATAATCAGTAACAAAATACCTCAAATGAGAAAACAACAGCAAATACACCAAGCAGTTCACAAGCTGGCAGATATGAAAAAAATCAGAATGGAGATGATTTTGTGAATGCATGGGAGGATTGGAATGAACCTCTTGTAGATGAATTAGATTTGTTGGAGAGGCTTTTGTCAGATGATGAAAATAGCAGTGTGCCTTCATTTCCTGAATTCAATACTGACCATGAGTTCAAAAAGTCAGAATTTCAATTAATGGTAGGTCAGAAGTTCAGAAATCTTAAGGTTTTTAGAGAGGCCCTTGTAGAGTGGCATGTTAGGGAAGGATGGGAATTCAAGTATATCAGAAATGAAAGAGCAAAGGTGACAGTATTATGCAAGAAGAATTGTGGTTGGAGATTACATACAAGTCCAGTGCAGAATACTACAACTTTTCAAATCAAAACAATAAGAGATGTTCACTCTTGTGGCAGAGAGTACAACAATTTTCATGCAACATCTACTTATTTGAGTAAAAAACTGCAACACAAAATCAGGGATGATCCAAACATTAGTGTGGCGGGATTAGTCAATACAGCAAGGAGTGATTATATGGTTGACATTTCATACAATCAAGCATATTGGACTAAGAGGAAAGCAAAGGAGGCTATGCAAGGTTGTGATATGGAGCAGTACCACAGAGTGAGAGATTATGCTGCAGTTCTATTGAAGGAAATTTCTAATAGCCGTGTGACCATACAAGTGGACAGACCAAATGAAAATGAGATTGGGACTTTTAAAAGAATGTATTGGGGTTTAGGAGCATTACAACAGGGATTTTTGGCAGGTTGTAGGCCTCTTATTGGTCTGGATGGGTGCTTTCTAAAGAGTCCATTTGGTGGTCAACTTCTAACAGCTATGGGAAGAGATGGAAATGACAATATGTTTCCAGTTGCACTAGGTGTTATGGAGGCTGAAATGACTACAACTTGGATATGGTTTTTAAGTGGGCTTAAGGAGCAAATTGGAGTTGGAAAAGATGTCCATTGGACATTTATATCTGACAGACAAAAGGGACTAATTAATGCAATTGATGAGGTTTTTCCAGATTCTGAATATCGATATTGTCTCAGACATATGTAATAGAATTTTAAGCTAAAGTTCAAGGGAAAGGAATTGAAAGATTATTTTTTGGCTGCAGCTTCTGCTGGGAATCAAAGGGACTTCAAAAGAGCAATGGAGAATCTTGAGAGAGCTGATCCGAAGGTGGGAAACACACTCAATGCAGCAGGTTGGCTTAAAAAGATACCTCCCACATTATGGTCAAGGTCACACTTCAGTTCTAAATGCAAGAGCGATATATTGGTAAATAATATCAATGAATCATTCAACAGTTATATCTTGGAGGCCAAAGACAAACCCATTATTTCAATGTTTGAATGGATTAGAAGAAAGTTGATGCAGAGACTACAAATAAAGAGAGCAGGCATGGAGCAATATAAGGGTAAGCTTTGTCCTAATATTCAAGAAAAAGTGGAGAAATATAAGATTGCAACTAGATTTTGTAGGGCAGTATATTCATCCCCTGGAGTATATGAGGTGGATTGTGTAGGAGTAACATATGTTGTTAGGCTGGAATCAAGAAATTGCAGTTGTGGTAATTTTCAGTTGACAGGAATCCCTTGCCCACATGCAATTGCAGCAATTCAACATGCAAAAAGGGAAGTGGAGTCATATGTGGATGAATGTTATCTAAGAGAGGTATATTTGCAGGCATACAATATCCCCATTGCTCCAATACCTTCTAGGGACTTCTGGGATGAAAATGTTGGAGAGACAATTAATCCTCCTATTGTGATGAAGCAACCAGGAAGGCCAAAAAAGTTGAGAAGAAGGGAGCAAGATGAACCACGTACAGGGCAAACATCCACAAGAAAAGGTCTAACTGTCCACTGCAAGAGGTGTTTTAAAGTAGGCCACAATTCAAGATCTTGCAAATTTCCAATCCATCCAAAATCCAAATATTACAAGGTTTTCATAATTTCAGTTTTGTAATTTGTCACTTCAAATATATTCAATACTGTACTTTACTTATTTAACTTATGTCACTTCATATATATTAACCCTAATTTAATTGACTAGGCACCTAAGACATCCAATGCAGCTGATGAAAATCTTGGGACACAACAAGGAAGTGGGCAAGAAAATCTTGGGACACAACAAGTAAGTGGGCAGGCACCATTATTGAGTGATGGTGCTGTTAGAACTGATCATACTACTGTACAAGCACCTGTTAATGGTAATATTATTGTAGGTGGAGCAAAGAGGGCTGCTGGTGATTCAACTTCTAACTATCCCCTATCAAAAAAATAAAAAAAAGGTTCCATCTAAGTCACATGTATATATATTGATATTGTTATACAGTTTTCAATTGATTGTGACCTGATCATACTATTGTTTGATCTTTGTAATTTTCATGCAGGCTCAAGTACCATCCAGTTTGATGTCGAGTGTCGTAGCTCGTCAATTTATCCTAATTTCACTGAAAATAGTAGCAGTGAGTTAGGTTTCGTTCCTCAGGGAAATAGTCGATTCAAGAAGTTTGATATTCTCAATTATGTCACCAACATATAACAAGACTAAAATAATACTGATTACAAAATTTAACCGGAAGTAAATTGGTTTAACTCCACACGAATACGAATTGAAATGAACACACAAGTAAGACTCAAAGAAGTAAAAGAAAAGTTCTCAAGAAAATTAAGCTGATAATCTAGGCTACTTCCGGGTGAATGCAACTTCTCATACATGCAGTATCACTAACATACAATCAAAGCAGATGAGGAGAATCACAAATGGAGACCCAAAATTATAGTTAGCATGGTCACTACACTACAATTTTAGTCTCCCGACACCATCCTATCCTCTGGTCGTGCCTAAGGATGGTGAAGTGTGAACAAGCTGTCTCAATTCCCCACTCAAATTGCTTAGGCATAAACACCTAAGATCACCTATGGTGAGGCCCGATCCTAGCATGTAAATTCATCATTTAAGTAGGAGAATCTCTTATCACCTTATTCTCAGGATTATACAGACTCAAAGCTTCCTATGGTGAGGTCTAGCCTTAAGATCTGTGCAAATTCAAACAGGTTTAAGAACTCATGCATTCTCAGATTCTTATTCATGATTTTCATCCAAATCTTACAAAAGAAGACTCAATTCAGCATGACGACTGCAATCAAATTTCAATTCATCAAATTCAGATAAAAAACATGCACTTAACAAGTTTTACAAATTCATAGCTGAGAATTTTCATTTCTTATATTAGATTGTTAGTTCTACTGCACATTTACAATTTCAACCTAGCATTCACCCTCGGTATCCTATATTATCACACAATTAGCCACAAATCTCCATTTCAGCTTCACGATCAATAAATTGGAAGGTTAAACAGTTCATAATCATTAATTGGAAGAGTTTACCAATTAAGAGTATTAAAAGCTTCCAAATGCTGAGAGGATTGTCACTTTTCTTCTTAATTTCCAGGAGATGTACAATGATGAGAGCAAATCTTTGATCGGAATCCAAAATAAAGCAACAAACTTAGAGAGATAAATTAGAGAGAGAAAGTAGATCTCAAGAACACTTCCCGCTCTTCAAAATCAAAAGTCGGTTACAATATGGAATAAAAATGTGAATAGTGAATAATGAATCCTCCTTAAAATGTTGACTATTCCTCTATATATAGAGGTTACAAAAGAAACGTAAATGGTATGCAAACGTATAATGACTAAAATATTACAAGAGTACCACTACTAAAAATGCCTAAGTAATGTAAATGACAAAAATCAAAGTAGAAACTTTCAGCACTGCGCAAGCGCCTTTTAGCCAAAGGATCTGCGCCTTTAAGAACCTCTTCGCGCCTTCAGGCAAATCAGGTTCACGCCTATCAGCTCTCTTTCACGCCTTTGTGCCGTTTGGAGTCACGCCTTCAGGCTTCTTGGCCAAGGACCAGTCAAGCTCAGCAACCTTCACGCCTTCACGCCGTTCTCTTTCGCGCCTCAGCTGCATCTCTAATGCCTTTCTGCCCAAATGAATCGCGCCTTCAAGCATTTGCCACAATTCCTTATTCTCCAGCGAGCAACACGCCTTTATAAGTGGCGAAGAGCACGCCTTTGGTCCCCCGGCTTCACCAATACTTTCTGAACTCAGCTTCCATGCGCCTTCGGGCCATTCTCCCTCACGCCTTCATTGCACCCTCTGCACCTGAAGAACAGAACCAACACTTAGTCACTTTTTCAGCATTCCAGCAAGCAATTAGCCACGACATGTCGTAGGCTAAAAATTTGTGTTTCAAAATTGGCCTACGACATGTCGTAGGCCAAAATGTTTCCTCCAAACTTGCCCACGACATGTCGTGGGCAATTGTTTTCTCTTCCAGAATGGCTTACGACATGTCGTAAGCCATTTTTTCCTCTTCCAAATTTGGCCTAAGACACGTCGTAGGCCATTTTTATTTCTTATTCCAAACTGTTACTTGATGAATGTGGCAAGCTGTGCTCAAATGGTGTGGCAAGGTGACGTGCCAAGTGAATTGTGCAAGTGTTTGTGCCAAAGTGCACGAGTGGTGTGCCTAGGTGCCAATGTTGCAAAAGTAATGTGTAAAAATGAGTAAACATGCCATGCACAAACTGTGTGAATGTGGTACTAATATGCATGTAGTTCGTGTGTTGTGAATGCTTGGTAAGATGAATGCATAAGTGTGGCAAAATATGGCCAAGTGTTTGGCAAGGTTGATGTGCCAAGTTGGCAAGGTTTTAGCAACGTTGGCTTGGCAAGTCTTGCACGGTTTGGCTGGCAAGTCTTGGCATGGTTTTGCAAAGCTTGGCACGGTTTGGCTGGCAAGTCTTGGCATGGTTTGGTTGGCAAAGCTTCGGCAAAGTATTGGCTGGGTCTTGGCAAGATAAGTTAGCCAAGTTGGCAAAATGTTGGCAAAGTATCCATTCCAGCACAACACCCTACTTCCATGCCAAATGAGTGTGTCTTAACCTTTGAATCAGCCTTGATGGTGAACTTAAGAATTCTAGATCCCCCTCTTAGCTTTCCAATGAATCAAGAAACAGCCTCATCAGGTACCTGAAACTCAAGATATCATCAAAAAAACAAACTGTGGCAGGCAGATAAAACCCTAAAACCCTAAAATGATATTCCGCAAAGAAACTCATATTTCATAGTCTCGCACGCATAATTAGAAAATAGTTAAAACATAAGAAGTGTAGTGCATTCAAAAATCTTTTCAGAATACCAAAGAACTTGCCAATTGGGTTAGTATCAAAGGAGTTATGCCCAGATGAAATTCCTTAACCAAATCTGCCCAAAAACCCTAAATCAATCCTACCAAATTTATTTCGGTATCATTCACCTTCCTAATTGTTTTGACCTCCCAACCTTGCCAATTAACATCAAACACACAATTGCCTAAGTTCATCATCATTTTTGGTCTCTTTTAACCATTTTAGTACAACCAATTGCCAACCACATAAATGCACAACAACACACAAAACATTGCGCACTAACTCATGAAAAACAAGTCAAAAGCTAAGTGAATTAACCCATTTAAGTTGGTATAAAACCAACTTATCAAATTCCCCCACACTTGAACTCTTGCTTGCCCTCAAGCAAAGATACACTCAAATTAACCCTTTTCATCACCCGTATGCAAACACTTTGTTCATTCATCCACACTGACCACATCCAAATTCATCAAAATGTTTTTTCACACACAACTTTATATTTTGATGGTTCATGGTACCTAGCTCTCAGATTTCAATATAAATTATCAACTAAGGCACAATGAATAAAGACCAAAATGTCATGCGTGCAAGTGTGTGCTGAGAAATGTGCACTTCATCTATTCCTTTGTTATACACCCTCTAGCTGGTCTCACATACCATTCAATGCATGCCAATCTCTTTGTACACTCTTATGAACATACAATCACAAGATCAATGGTACCTATACGTACATTGGTACTCTATGGGACATTGCCCTTATTCTGCACATTAGTGCTGCACATTGGTGCACATATTGATGACTAAAATAAATCCTGGGTTTTATGGCTTTTTTCTCCAAATTTGATTGCCAGGTTCTTATGGCTTTTTCCTTCCCAGTTGCCAATATGGCTTTTTCTCCCATATCATTTCTTGTGCAAGCACATGTTCATAAGAATCCCAAATTGACTAACATGCACGAATTCTGGAGACACCAAATAGATGCATATCAAACAGAACAGAATTCATACACCTTACCTCCTATGTCAATTGAGTTTTGCATGGCATATCTATCTTACATTAACATCGGGCCTTAGTCAGCAAAACATACCAATTTCATCAAACTCAGCACCACAAACAAACGTTTTCACATGCAAGATTCAAAACAAGTAATAATGATGAATTTGGAATAAGCCAAAATGGACTAAGAACAAAATTTCACAATCGAGGTAATTATTCATTTTTTTTATTTGATTGCCCTTGTTCCTTTTCTTTTAATTTCCTTCCTCCTCTTCCCAAGACGATAGGTTCAAAACATTACCAAATTGTTTTCTTCTCACACCAACTCACATCACAATTCAAACCCTTACACACAACACTACGCACTTTAATTTCATTAATTCAAAATGTTGCACACCACCAGAACCGAGAGATATAAAACATTAAAACCCTTACAAGTAGCAAACTACAGACTGCTTTCTAATCACTCAACAATACGAGAAGAAAAAAAACTTCACACTAAGCTCTTAATGTTTCCTTCTTCATGGCACTAGCAAATCATCATAGCAACAATCTTCAAAGAGAAACTTCAAATTTCAGCAAGGCACCACTTCACAATACATCAAAGTAGAACAATTCCACTCTTCAACTTCACAAAATTCTTCACTTCAAGAAACTTCACACAATCTTCAACTCAGCATATCTCAATCAACATGAAAGTCTAGAAATCTTCAAAATTACTCCTAACTTCGAATTCCCCCTTTTAACAGTATTAAGCACCCACATGCATAATTTTTTTTTTCAAACAACACAATCAACACACAAAATATCAAAGTATCACCCATTATAGCAATCACAGCACTCATCACACAAACTTCCACCCCCCCACACTTGAGTTAAACATTGTCCTCAATGTAATAAGCTAAGAGGGAGGAGGAACTCCCTGAGAGGATGATGATGGAGCTGAGGAAGACGGAGATCCAAATGCATCTGTAGATGCCAAAGATTGACCATCTGTAACAAATGAGGGAATACCAAATGATAAGGGAGCCGAGGCAGAAGGAAATCCAAATGTCGTAGTAGATACCAAAGATTGACTATCCAAAGTTAATGTAGCAAATGAGGAAGCAACAAACGGCTGAGGCGCATAAGAGAACGGGCCGTGAATTGGTCCTTCAATAATTTGATCAGTTGCTAACAATGGAAATCTTGTAGAAGGTGTAAACGCCGGCTGTGGTATGAATGTGGGAGTCAAAGGCATAGGAGGAATCTTGCCAAACATAGGCAATGACGGAAGGGATGGCATCGCAGCTAACTGTGCCGAAGTTGGAGCTGGTTTCGGAGGTCCTACATCCGAATGGTAATAGGCCGTCATCTTGTTGCACCTATCGAGCTCTTGTTGCATACACCATTGCCTATGATAAAGCACTTCAAACTGCTGCTGGGCTACTATAGACATGTCATCCAATTTAGTGTCCATCTTTGAAGCATGAGCTGTCCACTCTTGATGCAAATTATCTACACCTTCATGCATCCTTTCCCATCTCTCCTCCAAGTTCATAAACCTATGATCAACTGATTGTTCGAAACTTTGGAAACGATCTTCCACTGAATGTTGAAAATCCTGAATTGCTCCATAAAGGGATGTGAAATCAAAAGAATGCTGCCCTTGATCCGCAACATAAGTCGGATTTTCACTCTCCACCCGATATGCCTTTGCACTTGAAATCCTCGCTTGCTCCAGTTCCTTGTCCTGTGCCAAGTACTTTAAGTAGAGTTGTTCAGGAATAGGAAACTGCATCTTCTCCCAAGCGCCAAGTTGATCATCCACACCTTGTGCCACACAGAGCTCCTAAATTAGTAACGGAAAATACAGTGCTTTACTTTTCTGTGCAGTCCCATCCTTGATGCTTGCAAGGATGATACGTTCCACGTCGATTCGGTGCTTCATTCGGATTGCAGAAATTAAAAACAATCAGTTCCGAATCACCTCGGTCCTTTGTGAACTTGGCATGAGTCGAGACAACACAAACAACAGCCATATTTTCACGTCACTCTTCAAGTATTCATTCTGAATATGCATATGTTCACCTTTTGAATTAAGCTCCCAAACTGCCCCAGGATGTGCCAACTCCTTTATCAAAGCTTCATCCAATGCCTCGTCGGTTGGAAATTTGATCGGATCATTAGGACAATCAGGTGTACCAAAGTGTGCGTTGATAATCTCGCTTGTGATTCGAACCCAAATGCCGCTCACATAGACAGCTCCATCCTTCGGAGACCCTGCATTTGCATAGTATTCCCGTGCAATGCTCACATTGCAAAACTCAAGTGCAACCGTAAGCCTCTCATGGAATTTGTAAAATTTCATCAGCTTCTTAAACGGCCCTTTCTCCACACTGAACCCGCGTTCAAGGTGTATATATTTCATATTGAACCCTTGCTCCCAACGTCTCATGGCATCTTCATCAACGAACAGAGACACCTCGGGAAAACTTTTCCGTTTCTTAGGTGTCGGAGCCGGCATCGCATATTGAGGAGGCTCCTCAAACATCTGCATATCATCTGGGAAGTACTCTGGGTCGGGAATCAGATTCATCAACAGGTGGTGCCTGATTTTTTTCTTTCCCTTTTTCGAAGTCGTGGCTTTATTGGAAGTGGTGTCCTTCTTCGGTGCCATTCTGTAAAGAATTACAAACACCAGGAGTATAAGGCAAACTTGTTGAACAATCCAAAACTTAATATCACATTGAAAATCGATTCTCAAATAATTGCTCAAAATGTATCAACCAACAACAAATGACAGTATTGGAACAATTATCTCAAAACAAAATTTTCAGCCTTGCACTCTTTAATAACCAAATGATTTCCATATTAAGCAAGAAGATTTACACAATACTTCAAACATGAAAGTTAGAAAGCATGAGTTGGGCCGAAAATGTGGACAAGAATCAACCCATTTGGACTCAATTTGAACAAGATATGACTAAGTTATCGAAAGCTACCAAACTGGACTGTTCCCTCACTCCAGCTCTACCTTCCTCTATTCATTAGCCTATCTTCCAACCTCAATTAGCAAAATTGGTAAACACAAACATTGTAGGTTGTCATGTAGGCTAAAATCTGCAATTGGTCTCGTTCCATTCGGATTTGAATTGAGGAAATTATAACCAGAAAACCGAGAAGTGTAAAAAAAATGGTCAATTCAGCAATTTCAGCAGCATGAACATTTATTGTCTTCCAAAATGGACAATGATCCAGCTAAATCCAGCAAAAGTGTATAACATAAACAATGAAGCCCTTCCTCCTAGATAAACCCCACCACTGGAATCAACATATTTGGGCATTCCATTTTCAAGTTCTACCCAAAATACCGAGACATGTCAAGCTGGGCAGATTCATCAAATTCAAATCCTGATTTCAACATGTACCTCACATTCTAAACTTTTTTAGCCTATGTACCAGCCACAATTTACAAAAGTGTACAAAATAAACGTTGAAGGCTATCATGTTGGCTAAAAGACGCAACTGGAAGCACATCATTTCAACGTACCTAACGCAAGTTATGCCCTAAAAACAGAGACGTGGCAAAGCTGGAATACTTGAAAATCAAAATTTTTAACTCATGCTTTCCCACACTTAACATGCATTGTCATTTGGCTATCAACATCATCTTTTCCATGTTCATCAATCCATTTTCTAGCTACATCATAATCAAAATCATGCCTCCACTTTCATTACTCGAACATTTCAATGTACACAAAAAAGGAATCACAAAGCTTCAAGAAGGTTTAAAAACATACCTTAGTGGAGAACTTTTGGAGAGCTAGACTTAAGTCATGGAAGGAAAGGAAATGAAAAACCAAATGTAAGCCCTATGCTCTTGCTAATGCTGTCTTTGTTCTCAGCTTTTGTTATCTTGACACAACAAGCAAGACCACTTGCACTTATATCCACACGAGAAAGAGATACCAAAATATGACATTAAGTTGGTCAAAATGAGAAGTTAATACTCCCACCCAACACATGCAACCAATTTCTTGTCATTCAAAGGTGGGACCCACTTCCTTTCAATGCATGTGAATGTTTCAGCTCCTCAAAAATAGTAATGCAATCATATCACGCAAAACATCAACACAAAGCTGCACTCACTCTATTCAATTCAACCGAACACTTCTCAATCATGCTCTCAAAAATAATGAATAGCAAGAACAAACAAGGAGATTTTATATTTTCCATGTGAACTTAACCTGTTACACATAAAAATGTTCACCCAAAATGCCAGCCTTTTTTTCTTTCATTTCATATCAATTTCCTATTCATGAGTCAATAGCAATCCACTCTCCACGTCAATTTTTATCAGCTTTTCAGAAAATTGAATTCATGTTCAGAAGGGTTCAGAAGTACAGATATTCTCTTCATCAATGCATGTGTGAATAAAACCGAACATTACAACCAAGAAATTTTATTAACACGAAATACAGAAAACAACACAAAATTTAGACAACATCACAACCTATCTAGTAACAAAATCACCAAAAGGCTAATACTACTACTACTATGTGGTTAATTACCGATAACCCCCATGTGGTTTGCCCGTTTTTTGTATAACCCCCATGTGTTGTCAAAATATATCAACAACCCCCACGTGTTTTGGTTTCTATTGTAAAGTAGAGGAAAGTGAGTCCCCTAACGGAGATTGAGTTACACGCGTGTGAATATGCAAGTGTGATTGTCCGAAAATATTAAGTAATCATACAATTCCCAAAGTACCCTCTCTTTGACCTTTAAACTAACTTCTTCATCCGAGATTGAGCTAATGTCTTCTTCTTCCTTATTAAATCTTCTTCTTCCTCATTAGAACCCTACTTCACTCGAATACATCTTCCTCTAAAAAAAATCTCCACAACACACTTAGATCTAGTGGTATTTGTTCAATTTTCCTTACTCAAAAATATAGCCATCACCATATAGATCTCAATTTGTTGAAGAGAATTATCAAAGTTGAAGTGGCCACAAAAATTTTCAGAGATGTCAAATTCAAGCTACAGCAGTGGAGGAAGTCGTGGAGTGAGGTATCAGTATAAATATTGTGAATGTGGGAAGAAGGCAGCTGTAAAGATTGTGAATTCTGAGAAACCTTCAAAAGGAATGTTGTATTTTGTGTGTGAGACAAAAGAATGTGATTTTTGGGCATGGTGTAATCCGACATCGATGGATAGAGGAGAAGAAAACAATAAGAGAATCATGAACAACATTGACGCAGCTCACAAGGTTGTTGAAGATCGTAGAATCTCTCCAATAAAGCAACATATTAGGGAAAGTTTGAAAATGATGAATCTATTAATAATTGTATGTGTTGTTGTATCGTTTCTAACTTTGACAATTAGCATTTTGAAGTGATTTTGTATTAGTAGTTAGGTTTGTCATATACTAATTTGTTCTGTTGTTGTTAAGTTTCATTATGAATTGAAATGGATTGAAGTTTCCAAATTCCAGATTTTGGAGTTTCATATCCCTGTTTCAAGTTATATTCAAATTCCAGATTTTGGAGTTTCATATCCTTGTTTCAAGTTATATTCAAATTCCAGATTTTGGAGTCCCATAACAAAGTCTCCATCTATGAAACTCCAAAATATGTACAAATACAAAATATATTTTCAATGCTCATAAGATAGAATATTGAATATCATATCAAAATGCACAAACATTTGAACCAAAGCATCAAAATGCAAATATTGAATGTCATACCAAAATGCACAAACATTTGAACCAAAAGTAATAATTGTTTATTACAACCAAAAGTAATTGTCAATGTAGCAAGTTGAAATCTATTACAACCAAAAGTAATAATTGTCTTTCTATTCAATTGCAACACTGATGAAATTGTAGGTATTGTTCTTGATGGAGTAAGAGCATCATGGCCTTCAAATGGAATAGGAGTAGTAACAAGAGCATTAGCAGCAGCCCTCTTGATGGACTTGAGGTTGTGAACTGGAACTGGATGGTACTTGAGCCTGCATGAAAATTACAAAGATCAAACAATAGTATGATCAGGTCACAATCAATTGAAAACTGTATAACAATATCAATATATATACATGTGATTTAGATGGAACCTTTTTTGATTTTTTTGATGGGGGATAGTTAGAAGTTGAATCACCAGCAGCCCTCTTTGCTCCACCCACAATAATATTACCATTAACAGGTGCTTGTACAGTAGTATGATCAGTTCTAACAGCACCATCACTCAATAATGGTGCCTGCCCACTTCCTTGTTGTGTCCCAAGATTTTCTTGCCCACTTCCTTGTTGTGTCCCAAGATTTTCATCAGCTGCATTGGATGTCTTAGGTGCCTAGTCAATTAAATTAGGGTTAATATATATGAAGTGACATAAGTTAAATAAGTAAAGTACAGTATTGAATATATTTGAAGTGACAAATTACAAAACTGAAATTATGAAAACCTTGTAATATTTGGATTTTGGATGGATTGGAAATTTGCAAGATCTTGAATTGTGGCCTACTTTAAAACACCTCTTGCAGTGGACAGTTAGACCTTTTCTTGTGGATGTTTGCCCTGTACGTGGTTCATCTTGCTCCCTTCTTCTCAACTTTTTTGGCCTTCCTGGTTGCTTCCTCACAATAGGAGGATTAATTGTCTCTCCAACATTTTCATCCCAGAAGTCCCAAGAAGGTATTGGAGCAATGGGGAAATTGTATGCCTACAAATATACCTCTCTTAGATAACATTCATCCACATATGACTCCACTTCCCTTTTTGTATGTTGAATTGCTGCAATTGCATGTGGGCAAGGGATTCCTGTCAACTGAAAATTACCACAACTGCAATTTCTTGATTCCAGCCTAACAACATATGTTACTCCTACACAATCCACCTCATATACTCCAGGGGATGAATATACTACCCTACAAAATCTAGTTGCAATCTTATATTTCTCCACTTTTTCTTGAATATTAGGACAAAGCTTACCCTTATATTGCTCCATGCCTGCTCTCTTTATTTGTAGTCTCTGCATCAACTTTCTTCTAATCCATTCAAACATTGAAATAATGGGTTTGTCTTTGGTCTCCAAGATATAACTGTTGAATGATTCATTGATATTATTTACCAATATATCGCTCTTGCATTTAGAACTGAAGTGTGACCTTGACCATAATGTGGGAGGTATCTTTTTAAGCCAACATGCTGCATTGAGTGTGTTTTCCACCTTCGGATCAGCTCTCTCAAGATTCTCCATTGCTCTTTTGAAGTCCCTTTGATTCCCAGCAGAAGCTGCATCCCAAAAATAATCTTTCAATTCCTTTCCCTTGAACTTCAGCTTAAAATTTTGATACATATGTCTGAGACAATATCGATGTTCAGAATATGGAAAAACCTCATCAATTGCATTAATTAGTCCCTTTTGTCTGTCAGATATAAATGTCCAACGGACATCTTTTCCAACTCCAATTTGCTCCTTAAGCCCACTTAAAAACCATATCCAAGTTGTAGTCATTTCAGCCTCCACAACAGCTAGTGCAACTGGAAACATATTGTCATTTCCATCTCTTCCCATAGCTGTTAGAAGTTGACCACCAAATGGACTCTTTAGAAAGCACCCATCCAGACCAATAAGAGGCCTACAACCTGCCAAAAATCCTTGTTATAATTCTCCTAAACCCCAATATATTCTTTTAAAAGTCCCAATCTCATTTTCATTTGGTCTGTCCACTTGTATGGTCACACGGCTATTAGGAATTTCCTTCAATAGAACTGCAGCATAATCTCTCACTCTGTGGTACTGCTCCATATCACAACCTTGCATAGCCTCCTTTGCTTTCCTCTTAGTCCAATATGCTTGATTGTATGAAATGTCGACCATATAATCACTCCTTGCTGTATTGACTAATCCAGCCACACTAATGTTTGGATCATCCCTGATTTTGTGTTGCAGTTTTTTACTCAAATAAGTAGATGTTGCATGAACATTGTTGTACGCTCTGCCACAAGAGTGAACATCTCTTATTATTTTGATTTGAAAAGTTGTAGTATTCTGCACTGGACTTGCATGTAATCTCCAATCACAATTCTTCTTGCATAATACTGTCACCTTTGCTCTTTCATTTCTGATATACTTGAATTCCCATCCTTCCCTAACATGCCACTCTACAAGGGCCTCTCTAAAAACCTTAAGATTTCTGAACTTCTGACCTACCTTTAATTGAAATTCTGGCTTTTTGAACTCATGGTCAGTATTGAATTCAGGAAATGAAGGCACACTGCTATTTTCATCATCTGACAAAAGCCTCTCCAACAAATCTAATTCATCTACAAGAGGTTCATTCCAATCCTCCCATGCATTCACAAAATCATCTCCATTCTGATTTTTTTCATATCTGCCAGCTTGTGAACTGCTTGGTGTATTTGCTGTTGTTTTCTCATTTGAGGTATTTTGTTACTGATTATTCAAGTCAGCAAAAATGTCTTCATCTTCTAGCCCCTCTAACCCTTCATTAAGCCAATCTGGTTCACTTGATGTATCAGATCTGGTTTCTTCTTCATCTTGAAGATTATGCTTTTGTCTTTTGCCTTGCTTCCTCTTCTCTTTACCTTTGGCTGATTTGTCTGGTACTTTGCCTCTACTTCTTGGTTTAGAATTTCTGCATTGTTTTGCAATCTTTTGTGACTGCTTGCCTGAACCTGAAGCTTGCTTAGGAGGATGCTCTGGTGGCAGATGCGAGGCCTGTTGAAAAGGCTGCTCTTCTGGTTTGATTTGGTGGTTGCTCTTTGGGTTGATTTGGTGGCTGCTCTTCTGATTGATTTGGTGGCTGCTCTTCTGGTGGCTGCTCTTCTGGTTGATTTGGTGGCTGCTCTTCTGATTGATTTGGTAGCTGCTCTTCTGGTGGCTGCTCTTCTGGTTGATTTGGTGGCTGCTCTTCTGATTGATTTGGTGGCTGCTCTTCTGGTGGCTGCTCTTCTGGTGGCTGCTCTTCTGGTGGCTGCTCTTCTAGTTCATTTGGTGGCTGCTCTTCTGGTTGATTTGGTGGCTCTTTTTCTAGTTGATTTGGTGGCTGCTCTTCTAGTTGGGTTGGTGGCTGCTATCCTGATTGATTTTTCTCTCTATGTCCTCTAGCTCTCAGTGGCCTTCTGAATGGAACAGCCTTTCTTGCTCCTACTTTCACTCTTTTGGTTGGCTTAATAGCACTTCTACCCTTAACAGATTCATTATCTGTGTCATTTTCAATATGTGCCCCACCACTACCCACACTTTTGTCACTATTTACATCTTTTTCTTCCCCACGGTAAGTCAATGCCAAGAACTCCTTAGTAACAGGCCTTTCAAACAAAACTTTTCCTTTAGGTGACACAACAATCAGTGGCATTTCCCCATTCACAACATACAAATACATTGCACTTAGTCCCTCGTAACCAGTAATTAGAAGTTCTATGTCCACATCACTATGTATGCCAACAACACCAACATCTAATGCACAACATGGTACTTGATAATATATCTTCATATTAACCGCATCAGAATCAATCATATTATACATTTCATGCAACTTTTCAATTCATCAAGCATATCATCTAATCTAGGAATTGGATGTCTATACTTAATGGTAATCTTATTAATAGCACGGCAATCTACACACATTCGCCAAGACTCGCCCTTTTTAGGGACCAAAATAACAGGAACTGAGCATGGACTAAGAGACTCACGTACAATACCTTTGTCAAGGAGTTCATCCACTTGGCGTTGAATCTCTTTTGTTTCCTTCGGATTTGCTCTATAAGCTGGTTGGTTTGGAATTTGAGCTCCTGGTATGAAATCAATTTGGTGCTCAATGCCACGAATAGGTGATAGACCTATTGGTAACTCCTCGGGAAACACATCACTATATTTCTGCAAAAGAGAGTAAACGTCACTAGGCAAAGAAGCAAGGTTATCACTGTCAATAACAAGTATAAATTCCTTGCGAAACATTAAGTACAAAGGCTGCCTATCAATCAATGCTCTCTTAATCTCATAAGAAGAAGCAAAACAACAAGACTTCTTAGTAGCTAACTCTCGGCCTTTACTAGATAAAGCATCATGCTCTCGGCCTAAATCAGTTTTAACTTTTTGTTGTTTTTCTTGTTTATTCTTCTTCTTTGAATCATTCATATCTTTACAAGCTTGTGCAATTCGAGTTTGATCTTCAAAAACTTGAGCGGGAGTTAAAGCATGAAGACTATACTTTTTACCTATATGCACAAAACTGTAAAAATTTTCCTTGGCATGATAAAGCACATCACAATCATATTGCCAAGGTCTACCAAGTAAAATATGACTAGCTTCCATTGGAACAACATCACATAAAACAGTATCAACATATTTGTCAATGGTAAAAGAAAATTTTACTTGTTTAGTCATACGAGTTTCAACTGAATTATTTAACCATTGAAGTCTATATGGTTTTAGATGTTTCAAGCAAGTCAAATTCAGTTTATTAACAAGTAAGGTGCTCCCCACATTTGTGCAACTACCACTATAAATAATCACACTACAAATTTTATTTTGAACTAAGAATTGTGTGTGAAATATGTTATCTCGTTGCATCAAATCATTATCTTCTAATGGTTGAACATTAAGAATAGGCGAGAAACTAAAGAAAAATTACCAACATCATATGAATATGAATCAAGCCTTTCATCTTCATCACTTTGATCACTTTGGTATTTTTCCTCAAGAGCTGGCATGTCGGCACACTCATCTTCACTTACCACTTCTCCATTATCAAGAACAGTCATGATTCGGGCAGTACAGTAGTTTGATTGCATGTGTCCATAGCCTTGACACTTATAGCATCTAATATCCCTCAATTTTTGTCCTGAAGTTGACGCCGGTTTAGAGGCTGAATCAGCAGCTTTGAGGACTGATTTTGGGGCGTTGTGAGATGCACTTGATGGCTGGTTTGAGGTGAATTGCCTCGGCTTTGTTGGTGGAGTGAAAGGGACCGATTTCGGCTTTGAATCCCTTTGCCATGGTGGATTCGGTTGGGTAAACCCGTGCTTACCTTTCATGTGCCTTTCAATCTTAATAACTTTATGAACAAGTTCATTAATATCAACATAAGATTGTAAATCAACATGATAAGACTATTCAGAATTCATACCTCTAAGAAATCTCTCAATAGTTGAATCCGAATCTTCACGAACATTGGCCTTGATTATGAGAGCTTCCATCTCATGGTAATACTCCTCCTCGGTTTCGGTTCCTTGCACAAGGGAGTGCAATTTTCTGTTGAGTTCTCGGCTATAGTGTGAAGGAACATACTTCTTCCTCATAATCACTTTCATTTGCTTCCAAGTTTGAATGGGTGGTTCGTCATCTTGACGTCTAGATCTCATTACCTCATCCCACCACAAACTTGTATAATCCTTGAGGTACATGAAGGCTAGGCAATACCTCTTATGTTCGGGACAGCTATTGCCTTCAAAGAAGTGTTCAAGCTCTCGAACCCAATCAAAATAAGCTTCCAGATCTGCTTTACCATGGAAAGTAGGCAATGTTAGTTTAACTCCACTAATTGACAAATCAGATTTCTTACCATCTTTAGGAGAATCCATGAACTCCTCATCCTCCTCATGAAATTCGGTTTCTTCGAATTTTCCTTTTTGGGAAGTAGAACCTTGTTGAGGTGAAGGATAGTTGGATAAGTTATCAATTTTGAGGGTGAGTTTGCGGATCATGTCAAATAGTACATCATTAACATACTTTTGATCCGTTTGGGGTTGTTCTTGAGGTGTTTTACCATCTCCCTCCATTGTTCCTGCAAGTTAGTAAAAACAACAAGAGAGAGCAAAATAAAAGACCTCTCGAGTTCTAACTTTTTTTTGGGTGAGTAATGCACTCCTCTCTAGTGTAACTGTTTTTCTCGTGTATACCATATCTATCCTCTCAACAATGAATCTCTCAAACTAATTGAAGCTTACTGTTTGTAGATTTTAATAACAAGTCTCAACCAATTAGTTCAAACAAATCAACTTACATAAGCAAAGCCAATGAAGTTTAAAGAAAAATTCACGTCACAAGAAGATTTTAAGATCACGTATGGGGCATAAACTGATTAACTTCAGAAAGCTACGAAAACGGAATCTAGAGGAAATAACAAGAAAATGTGTTTTTTAATTCACTCAATTCCGATTAAAAATGAGCAAGATATGGTATTTTCAATATTGGTGATTTTCAAAGGGCAAACAAGAACTTTAGTTCTTTTCTTGGGCTGTTTTTATATATATATTTATATATATATATATATATTTTTTCAAATTTGGTCCGACTTTTCTTTTCTTCTTTTTTTTTTAATTGGGACTTTTTTTTTTGTTTTTTTTCGGACAACCTTGTACAAATCAAACTTTAAGGTTTTTAAGACAAGAACCTAGTACAAGTACTTAGGTTTAAGGATGTTGTCTTGTCTTATGTTGTTCAAACCTTAATTTCTTCAAAAATTTTAGCCAACAAGAATTTCAAATAACTCACCAAATATAAGGAATTTCAATATGTTTCTTTAACAAGATAATCAAGATTCGCAACAAGAAGCAAGAATCAAGCTCAAGATTCAAATTTTGACACTTTCGGATTTTCAAGAAAGTGATCAAGAACACGTCTTTTTGAGATGGTGAAAAAGTTTGATGAAACACACTTTGATGGCATTAGAATGACGAAGCTAACACAAAAAAAAGATCAAGAAACGGATCAAGAACAAGAAAGTTATGAAATTTTTACTAAGAAACCCTAATTTCACAAACCCTAGTTTGACAAACCCTATGACTTTGGACGTGAAAACAGCAAGGACAACAAATGGAATTCAACACTATGATGTTAACAAAACAATGCAGAATTGACAACAAGAAGGACGCAAAATGATAGCAGCAAGATGACGCACAAAAATAAACACAAACTCGGCAAAAGAAGAAGACGGATTTGATGCGATTTTAACGAAAAATTCAGCAAGACTCTAAACGAAATTTTATTCTAACAATATGGACTGAATTTAGAGCATGTAAGACACTAATTTACTGCAGCAAAAAGATCATCAACAAAATAGCAAGAAATCGCAAGAAACAAGACAAAACCGAATCGAGACACAAGAAGATGCAACCTGAATTTTGATGAACAACCTGGATGCTCTGATACCAATTGATACGAATGGAGTAGGATGAAGTCCAATCCACACGAATTTTCCACACTTTTAGATCGTTGTGCAACAAAACTCACGAACAAGATTTCAAACAATTTGCGGAATAGAGACAAGAAACGAAAAGGCAAGATTAAAATTAACCAAACCCCAACGTTAAAACAAATTGAATCAACTTAACAATTTTAAATCAATTAATTAAACCTATCAGTTTGGCCTGTTCTATAAATCTAGAACTTGTAAGCTTCACCTAAAGTTCCTCACTTAATGTTTGACGGATCTTATGAACAATCAACTAAAATTAGAAGATTCAATTCACGTTTTTCTTGAAGCTTATCACGGCTGCAAAAAGGGTTTTTAGCAAAGCTAAACTTTATCAAAGTTCTTCATGTCAAAAACGTTTAAGGCCTTTCCCTTTTATATGAAATAATTTGGCCACAAACCCTAGATTAATTCCAATTTGGGATTGATTGCTAACCAATAAGAAAAGACTTTCCTAAAGTTTTTTGGAAACTAAAAGATAAGGAAAATACTTTCCTAAACTCTTAAGAAGCAAAAACCAATTTGACTTCTTAAGTTTCTTAAACTTTTACTTGCCATTATCATGCAAGATAATTGGGCCAAGTAATGCATTATTTAACACGGAATTAAAGCCCATTTAATTAATGTTAATGGACCTTAATTATTACAACTTAATGTAAACCCTAAATTAATCCAAAATGGCGTGATCACATTATGAAGCCCAAAACGCCATTCTTTGGTCTTCTCGAATTTCATGATATTTCTTCATGGTGGATCATGAATTGATATTGAAGAAATATGCCAAAGTACTTCATCTTGAGATGGTGGTGTCGAACTCCTTTGAACATTGTCCAACGCCTCACAATGTGTTGATAACAATACTTGCAAGGCTTCCTTCATCCTCTTGCTCCTTGATTTTGTCATTAGACCACCAAGATTTGTTATTGGATCATCGGAAGCTGGATTCGGCAATGTGGACTCGGGCTCATTCCTATCATTCTCTTGAATTTTCACATTTTATAAAAGGGTCCACATTTTGGATGCTTTGATGCCAATTGATACGAATGGAGTAGGATGAAGTCCAATCCACACGAATTTTCCACACTTTTGGATCGTTGTGCAACAAAACTCACGAACAAGATTTCAAACAATTTGCGGAATAGAGACAAGAAACGAAAAGGCAAGATTAAAATTAACCAAACCCCAACGTTAAAACAAATTGAATCAACTTAACAATTGTAAATCAATTAATTAAACCTATCAGTTTGGCCTGTTCTATAAATCTAGAACTCGTAAGCTTCACCTAAAGTTCCTCACATAATGTTTAGCGGATCTTATGAACAATCAACTAAAATTAGAAGATTCAATTCACGTTTTTCTTGAAGCTTTTCACGGCTGCAAAAATGGTTTTTAGCAAAGCTAAACTTTATCAAAATTCTTCATGTCAAAAACGTTTAAGGCCTTTCCCTTTTATAGGAAATAATTCGGCCACAAACCCTAGATCAATTCCAATGTGGAATTGATTGCTAACCAATAAGAAAAGACTTTCCTAAAGTTTTTTGGAAACTAAAAGATAAGGAAACTACTTTCCTAAACTCTTAAGAAGCAAAAACCAATTTGACTTCTTAAGTTTCCTAAACTTTTACTTGCTATTATCATGCAAGATAATTGGGCCAAGTAATGCATTATTTAACACGGAATTAAAGCCCATTTAATTAATGTTAATGGACCTTAATTATTACAACTTAATGTAAACCCTAAATTAATCCAAAATGGCGTGATCTCATTATGAAGCCCAAAACGCCATTCTTTGGTCTTCTCGGATTTCATGATATTTCTTCAAGGTGGATCATGAATTGATATTGAAGAAATATGCCAAAGTAATTCATCTTGAGATGGTGGTGTCGAACTCCTTTGAACATTGTCCAACGCCTCACAATGTGTTGATAACAATACTTGCAAGGCTTCCTTCATCCTCTTGATCCTTGATCTTGTCATTAGACCACCAAGATTTGTTATTGGATCATGGGAAGCTGGATTCGGCAATGTGGACTCGGGCTCATTCCTATCATTCTCTTGAATTTTCACATTTTATAAAAGGGTCCACATTTTGGATGCTTTGATACCAATTGATACGAATGGAGTAGGATGAAGTCCAATCCACACGAATTTTCCACACTTTTGGATCGTTGTGCAACAAAACTCACGAACAAGATTTCAAACAATTTGCGGATTAGAGACAAGAAACGAAAAGGCAAGATTAAAATTAACCAAACTCCAACGTTAAAACAAATTGAATCAGCTTAACAATTGTAAATCAATTAATTAAACCTATCAGTTTGGCCTGTTCTATAAATATAGAACTTGCAAGCTTCACCTAAAGTTCCTCACTTAAGGTTTGGCGGATCTTATGAGTAATCAACTAAAATTAGAAGATTCAATTCACGTTTTTCTTGAAGCTTTTCACGGCTGCAAAAAGGGTTTTTAGCAAAGCTAAACTTTATCAAAATTCTTCATGACAAAAATGTTTAAGGCCTTTCCCTTTTATAGGAAATAATTCGGCCACAAACCCTAGATCAATTCCAATGTGGGATTGATTGCTAACCAATAAGAAGAGACTTTCCTAAAGTTTTTTGGAAATTAAAAGATAAGGAAACTACTTTCCTAAACTCTTAAGAAGCAAAAACCAATTTAACTTCTTAAGTTTCCTAAACTTTTACTTGCCATTATCATGCAAGATAATTGGGCCAAGTAATGCATTATTTAACACGGAATTAAAGCTCATTTAATTAATGTTAATGGACCTTAATTATTACAACTTAATGTAAACCCTAAATTAATCCAAAATGGCGTGATCACATTATGAAGCCCAAAACGCCATTCTTTGGTCTTCTCGGATTTCATGATATTTCTTCAAGGTGGATCATGAATTGATATTGAAGAAATATGCCAAAGTACTTCATCTTGAGATGGTGTTGTCGAACTCCTTTGAATATTGTCCAACGCCTCACAATGTGTTGATAACAATGCTTGCAAGGCTTCCTTTATCCTCTTGCTCCTTGATCTTGATTTTGGACCACCAAGATTTGTTATTGGATCATGGGAAGCTGGATTCGGCAATGTGGACTCGGGCTCATTCCTATCAGATTGTTCTTCACAAAGAACAAAAGAAAGTTTTTTCAAAACTCTCAGAAAATAGGTTTAAACTAATATTCAATAATCTGATTTTCTCTTAATGAGTTTTACCCTTTTAAAATAGGCTTACAAGTCATGAATTAATTTGGGGCCATGTTCAATACAAACCCTTGAAACCTTAGCCAAAACTAGCCATAACATTTTAATTTCTAATATATAGGCTCCATAGACTAGTTTTGTTTGTATTCCAAAATAAATAACAGTAATTAAATACGAAAATAAAAATCTGCTAAAATTTTATAGGCAACTAGATTTCCACACGTCGCGACGTCGAGGCTGCTCCACGTCGCAACGTGGAGATTATTGCAAAAAAATAATACTTCCAGAGATCCACGTTGCGACAAGGAAGGACTTGGACGTCGCGACGTCGGAGCACGTTGTGTGACTTTTGAGGTTGCACGTCGTGACGTCGACAATCCTTTTTGACTCCTCTTTGCGTTTCTTCACATCCCGACGTGGGACTCTATGAACTTCGTGATGTGGAGCCTTCTTATCCTCATTGTTCATTCTTTTCAGCAACTCTTCCCTCCAATGCTCAATTTTGATCCACCACACCAATGTACTCCACTTGGGACACTTCTGAGCAAGAATTGAACGTTACATCCTCTTCACAAACTGATTCAAGATAAAAAGTGTATGATACAAACCTAGGTGATAAGGTGAATTTATTCACCTTTTCTTTAGTGTTTTAAACTTAATTCTTTTGTCATTCTTGTTCTAGTTGATTCGTTTTAGTGTTTTATTTGTAGGTTTGTTGATAATGGGCTATGCTTGGAAGAGAAAAATCATATGAGAGCCAAATCGAATGCAAAGTGGAGAAAGAATTGAAGAAAGTTCATGAAAAAGAGTGCATATTTGGTCCACGTCGTGATGTGCGGAAATTCACTGCACTATAAGAGAATATTCATCATACATAATATAGTGCTAAATTATGCATAATTATGAAGAACACAACAAAACTCATTTAATCAAAACCATAAGATAGAACATAGCATGTAAATTAAGCATAAAACCCTTATTCATAATCCCGTGAGCACAAAAGATTTAGTCGAGCATAGCAAAACCGAACATCATGATATTAATAATTAAGCACAATATTGAAAACATATATTAAAAGGAAAGATAATACCTTGAATTGTAAATTCTTGGATGTAATCTTTAACTTGAAAAGAATGAATTCAATAACTAGTGATGTTGCCAAATCCATACAGCTGCAAATTCTCCATGCAATAACCAAAGAAGTAAAACCCTAACTATTACAAAGAGAAAAACCCTTGCTTAATGCTCTCATAATTGTCACACCCTAAAAATCTTAAAACCTAGCCCTATTTATAGTGATTCTGTAAAAATAATTGCAAATAAGTCCTTCACGAGAACCTTGTTGGACACGAAATCTCAAAGTGGGCCAAAAAACGAAAATTTCCAAAAATAACTTGGAATTGCAAGCGATCTCGCACGTCGCGAAGTCCACCCACGTCACGACGTGGGAGAGCCCTGAAGTCACGATGTGGCACACTGCCAATCTGCTCCAAAAATTGCCAAAATTCCCAAAAATTGATTTTAATTCCAATTTTTCCATGTCGCGACGTGGGACATTGAAGGATCCCGACGTCGCAATGTGGAGCAAATTTCCCCTCTTTTTCACAAACTTTCTTCAATGTTTTCTCCACTTTGCATCCGATTTGGCTCTCATATGATTTTTCTCCTCCAAGCATAGCCCATGGTCGATAAACCTACAAATAAAACACTAAAACGAATCAAATAGAACAAGAACAACCAAAGAATTAAGTGTAAAACACTAAAAAAAAGGCGAATAAATTCTCCTTATCAATTTCCCCCACACTTAACCTTTGTTCGTCCACGAACAAACTAAACTAAACATGACAAAACTAAACCAAAAACGAACATAAAAATCCTAACAAAATACTCACATAAAAAAACAAAATGCATCTAATTCCATCAATTCGATCTAAAGCACAAATTCCATGTAAATACCTCATAATCTCAAGTATTCAAATGTCAAGTACACATGATTTACATCCACACAAGTCATCAAAGTACATTAATGTACTCATTTAGACACGTTGAGCCAATCATGTGTGTGCGCGCGAAAGTTTCCACCTCAGTTCATAACTCATCTACAATCACGCCATAAGCCAGGGTTCCAACAACTAAGTCTTCGTCTCTACTTTTCCTTAGTAAACATATTAAAATTCACTATTCAACTCATAGTAATAAGGATTCACTCGGCTCACCTTTAGGTTCATAAATAACACTTGTTCCCCCAGATTGTCACACTTAAAGGGTATTTCACTAGAAATCCCATGACATCTACCTGGAGTACTGTCTCACCTTCGGGTTTTAGACCCATCCCACTCATGCAAGTTCTCCATTAACTTTTTGTTTAAGAGCAGTCTCGCAGAGGAGTGACAATATGAAACCAGAGTCTTAGGGCTTCTAATCTCCGTTACCATCCATATGAGTTCTCTTAGAGTTATTATTAAAAGCAATCTCATAGAGGGATGATAGTATGAGCAAAACAAGCTTAAAAATGCAAAAGCATTAAGTGCAAAAAATTATGCAAGAACATTTATTAAAAAATACAATTTAAGTGAGTTATATAAGTTTCAACTAAACAAAGCGTTAAAAACACACCAACCTATTTAATGATTACAAACTCATCAATCCACTCAGTAGTTCCTCTAAGTGCATAAAAATGATTAATTCAAAATGTTAAACTTTTCATCAAAGACCCGACTCCTTCTAGATAGCATATTATTTTCCTATCTCACATCGAATCTTTCGATAACAATACAACCATCGGCAACATGACACTCATCACAACAAGATCAAAATTGTCAAAAATTGGATATAACACAAAAATGCCTAAAAACCATGGTTTAACTATGAAAAAAATTATCATTACTAATTACTTATTTATGAGGTAAGCTTTATGCAAGGGAATAACTAATACAAATGGGACAAAATAAAATTGAAAATAAAATCCTAATTCCATTAACTTAAATTGTATTAATAATGTGCAAACTAACTACAAACATAACAAAATAACAAAAAACAACAACAACAAATTACGAAAACTAATACCCAAAGCAAAAACAACGAAAACAAAGAAAACAAAAACATAAAAACATAAAACCTAAAATAGAAACATAAAATAGAAACAGGACTCCCCTCCCCACACTTAAATTCCACATTGTCTTCAATGTGTGAAAGAAAAGACTCTACCTAGTCCTGCTGCATATCATCGTGGAGAGGAGGCTAAGAACTAGATCCCTCGTCTTGAGAAATCTGCCATTGCCGATTCATCTGCTGAACCATATCGAAAATCCGGCTCGTTTGATGGGATAAATTGGCGTATGCTATCTCTATCTGGTCAAAGCGCTCATCAAAATGAGTCATCTGGTGTGTCAAATAGTCTTCTAACTCATCTATGCGAGAATGGACACCGACAAACGTAAGTAGGTGACATGGTGATGGAGGTAGTGGAGGAATCGGCTTCTCGTCCTGGCCCTAATCTTGCTTTTGCTCCTGTTGTGGCTACGGCACTGGTCCGTGTCATAACCGCTCAAATAAACTCAACTTGTAGGAGTTAAACATGGCATTGGTGATGACGTCGCTGACACCACAAAACTTATCCGTATCCAAGGCCTGTACACCAGCTGCATAATCAATCGCCGTTATCGTCGATGGATAATAAAGTCTGATCCTGACGAAGCGGCATGCCTTCTAAATTTTGATGTCCATAATCTCCACGACATCAATTGTTAGGCCCGTCTGAATAGCATAGTTAAGCACAGCTTTTTCGCTATCGCTGGACGCCTGGTGGATACTTGGAATGAGCTTCCCTATTAAGAAATAGTGCCATGCCTTGGTGGTTTTGGTCATCTGTTCCTACTTGAGCTCTACAATCCAGAATGAAGCATCAATGGATGCGAGGGTTCTAGCTGTAATGGTGGAGTAAATTGTGGAACTGAGAATTGTCCTCCCACTAATACACGGTAGCCACTGTCCTCAATGTCGTGAGGCCGTAATATTCATTGAACTTGGTACGGCTGAATGGAACATCAACACCACGGATGCGAAGTACAACCTGCCTTGCATGAAGATAGTTCGCATAAAACTCATGAACTAATGTAGCATTGCCTCCGAGAAGTTAGTGGCAGAGTTGTTGCCAACGGCGATTCCAAATCTGAGATGCGGTTGGTGCAGCTGTCACTTCTATTCTGCATTCCTTCACCATGGCTTTGTGCGCGAGCTTTTCATTATGGAAAGTTTTCGCCTCTAGACACATGAAGCGAACATTGTCAAATCCTGCGGGGTTTGGCTGTGGCGGTGGTGGTGGATTTCCTGAAGTAGTGCGTGAGCACTTCGGTCGACTTTCCATACCTATTAAGAATAGAAATTTTAAAAATGACAAATAACGAGATATACAAGGCACTGTGAAATCTCAAAACAAATTATAATATTATAATTCGAAACAAATTTTAATAGTTAATCATTCAGTACAGTTTAACAATAACTTCCCTCACACTTATATCCACAACACCAAACCGGTCATTCAATCACCTCTCCCACACTTATGCAAGAACAAATTGACACTAAACTCAAAACAATGTAAATCTACATGACTAAAAACGAATCTAATCACCAATTCAATCACCACAAAGTATATTCCTTAAAGATGATAATGTGAAAATGTTAAGAACAATCCATAGATAGCCTTTACTCAAAAGAATCCCATTTAGGCATTTTAACAATTACATTACATGTATGTAAAGTTCAAGCATGATTGGCTTCTTCCAATTCAACCAAGTATCATAGAGTCATTTTAATGAACACCTATCATGCATTAGAATTTCATGTCTATTCTAAGCCACAATTGGAATGGAATACCCAACAATACCATAACAAAGTATTGTATTATATTAACACAACCAAATGAAACCACCCTAACGTGATCACACAATCAAACGATCAAAAAATATCTTAACCGGCTCAAAATCGTATATAACTATTCAAAAATTTGCCAACACAAATTAATGAATCAATTATGCATTACAATTAGCCAAGTAGTGTCAATGTAACATATTACCTCTTGGAGAACAAAAGAAAATTGCAAGATTCATGTCTATTGTGATGGAACTAAAGCCCTTTACACCGCCCCAAAGCCTCCTAGAATGATTTGCATACACCTAATAGTAACGAATTTCACTAAAAATTCGAATTGAGGAGTTCGTAATTTTTGAGAAAAATTTTTAAAATTGAGGAATGTGGGTGTTTTAATCGGTGAATTAGTGATGATTTGTTGTTATTATGATCCTAACTCAACCTACAACATTAATGTGGATTGATTTGGGAGAAAAACTAGAAAAGAAAAGATGGAGTTGAGAGAATTTTGTGTTTTTAAGAAAATTCGTATGAACACTTTATGTCTGACCTCTTTTAAAAAAAACACAAACTCTGCCTGACGTCGCGCGACGTGGAGCTCTCTGGATGTCGCGAAATTGGTGAAACCATTAAAAAATTTTCCTATACGAACCTGGACGTCACGACGTGCGACTATGCACGTCACAACGTGAGTGCACAACGCGACGTCAAACCCCCTGGACGTGGCTCACTATGAAACGAATTTAAAAATCAAATTATCTGGACGTCGCGACGTGGGGCGGCCTGGACATCGCGACGTGACTAATTTTTTTCCACGTTTTTGCACCTTTACTCCATCAAAACTCCCCTAATTCGTTTCTCCAACCTACAAAATAAACTTTGCACATAATAAACTATTATTAAATGGAATTTTATCCTAAATTCTAAGTAGTAACAGAATAAAAATAAATACAACTTAAAATCATAAAATATAAACTTGGGTTGCCTCCCAAGAAGCACTTTATTTATCGTCGAAAGCTCGATGCTTTTTTCTTATTCTTCTCTCGGTGACTCGTCAAGAGGCACCTTTTCAACATTGCGGAAAACTTTTTCATCTTGAGAAAAGTAATCTTCAACCTATGACCATTAACTATGAAAGAATTTCTCATTTCCTCATTGAGTAGCTCAACTGTACCATAAGGAAACACTGTCTTCACCCTATATGGACCATACCATCTTGACTTAAGTTTTTCTGAGAAAAGTCTTAACTTATAATTATAGAGTAAGAACAGCTGCCAGGGCACGAACGTTTTATGTAGGATGCGTTTATCATGCAAGTTCTTAGTTCTTTCTTTATAGAGAGATGCACTTTGGTATGTATCAAATCAAAACGCATCCAAATTATTGAATTCTAGCAATCTTTGCTCAGCTGCCTTCCCATAATCCATTTTCAATTCCTTTAAGGCCCATAAAGTCTTGTACTCAAGCTCAATAGGTAAATGACAAGCTAATGCATGTAGTCACGTATGTTCAGCAATTTATCCCTAACACTAGTGTAATCGTGGTGAGAGTGTTTCGTTCCTCAGGGAAGGTAATGATTTCAAGAATTTAAAATTTTGTTCACAGAAATGAAATTATAGGAACGAATGTTAACCACAACAAGAATAGAGAAATAAGAAATAATGAAACTAATGAGCACAACAAATAAGATGTGAAATCAAGTCTAGAGCAAATGCCCTAGGGTTCTTGCACCGGATGAATGCAAAACAGACGACCTGCGCTTTGCAATTGACAATAAGCAAAACGAGAGGAGATCATAGTTGCCTAGAAGTCTAGCCTGTAGCCAACTTGTCAACCGCGCTACATTCTACACCTCCTAACACCATTCTTTCCCATGACGAGGCCTAAGAGTGGGGAAATTCACACCGCAAAATCTCATCTCTCTGAGTCTAACGAGTTTAACATGCAATTCCTAAAGTCTTCCTGTGGCGAGGCCTGACCTAGGTTCTTAGCTTCCGTTAGCACAAGAGAGCCTCTTCTCACTTATTCCTAATGTTTCAAATGTTCCTCTACAGGCATGGTGACCGCATCTCAAAATATGAACAAACAAAGCAAGTGAGAAGACTCAATAATTATACTTCTAGTTCTTAATTCCATTCACTCTCACAAATATTGGTGAATCTAACCTCAACTCAGCATGTCGACCACAGTTAAAGTTCAATTCATTCAATACCAGTGCAAATTCTTGAAACTTAACAGAATTCATGTATTAATTCCGAGCATGATTTCATTCCTTAGAGATTTTGTCAATTGCATAGCATCAATTCATCTGAATCACACATTCATCAGATTGAAACACTAGGACATCGTGAATTTAGCCGGAAGAGCTCATTCTCAAGTCGTGAACTTCAATTTGCAATAATAAACAATTCATCTTCACAAAATTGGACTACTTTATAGATTAAACAGAAGAGAATTGTTCAAACTTCCTTAATTGAGAAGAGAATTCCAGTAATCGGTTCAATAGTTCGATCGGAATGGAAATCACAGCTAAAATTCTAGAGAGAGAAAATCTAGATAGAGAAAGTTAGAGAGAGAAACTTTCTCGCTCACAAGATCAAAAATCTGGTAAAAGTCTAGAAGTGTCCAAAATTTCCCCTTAACAATGGCGAAATCCTCTATTTATAGAGGTCTAAAGCTTAATCTATACGCTAACGTAAACTAAACACTTATTTACAGAAATGCCACTGTAATATAAAACAGTCCAGAACCAGCATGTGTACAAGCCTCCACGTTGGCACCCTCTCCAGCAATCCATGCTTTCGATCCAGCTCGCACCACGCCCTCAACTCTTCCAGCACGCCTCTAAGCCACACAACATCACGTCTTCACAAACCTGCACCAAATAAAGACCATCTTCAACACTTAGAAAAAATAGAACACTGAAATCAACCATTTTCATGGCGATGCATCGCGCTGCAATACATATCCTTGAAGACTCTTTTCATGGCGGTGCATCGCCGTGTCACTCCTATCACGGCGATGTATCGCAGCGATGCATCGCCGTGTAAGCTCTCATATGGCGATGCATCACTGAGATGCATTGCCATGTAATGTAGTGTGCTGCTCGTGTGTTCTTGTAATGTGTGCCCGCTTGGTGACTAGAGTGTAGTGTGCATGTACAACCGTGATGCAAGTGTACACTGGAGCGCACGCTGCGTTGTGTATGGTGTGCGACGGATTGTAGTGCGGCTCTCACGCAACGTTCACAAAACTTGTGCGGCAGTGCAGCAATGAGTGTGCGGCAGCTAGCACGACGCCTGTGCGGCATATGTGCACAACTGCTCGTGGGGTGTAGGCGGCTTGCCCGCAATGCTCGTGCGATGTGTGCTTTGAGTATGCATGAGTTGTGAGAGTGAGGAGTGTGGTGATGTGCAACAAGTGCACGAGCTGTGGTGTGGTGATGTGCGCGAGATTGAGAGGGCCGTGTACATGCATGGCGTCTGCGGTATGCAACAAATGGGGTGCATGCGTGCACAAGAGATATGCTTACAATGTGCATGTAGTGTGCTCGTGTTGTGCATGAGATAAGCTTGCAATTGTGCATGTGTTGCGTGCTGGAGTTGTGTGTATGTGTGCATATGTGCAGCAGTTATGTGTGGTGAAGTGAATGTGTGTGTGGAGCTTGCGCGGTGTGTATGCACACACGCCGAACAAGTGTGTGTGGTGTGATAAGTCGATGTTTAGTCGACTTATTTGCTCCGCTTTCTTTATTCTTTGTTGTGAATTATGAGTGAAAATGATGCTTGGTGTGTCAATGGTATGCAAAATGTGCAGTATTTGGAAACATTGATAAATGCTTAAGTATCGTGTGATAATGTGAATATTTTGTGATTTTGTGCAAAATATTTAGTCATATATGCCACTGACCTCCAACTCTTCTTTGAAGTCCATAACTATTCACACAAGCACACATCACACAAAGCTTAAAGTCCACAACCATTCACACTACACAAACTCTCACAAGCACACAAACGCACAACTCATTCACCACACACAAAAACAATCACACATGGCGGTCGCACGATGCGACCGTCCACACACACACACATGCACGGCGGCCGCATCGTGCGGCCGCCAACCCCTCACGATGAGGCCGCCCTCTCACACACGCACACACGGCGGCCGCATCGTGCGGCCACCACTCACACACGGCGGTCGCATCGTGCGACCGCCACCCCACTAGCACACGAGCACTGTTTGTTGTTCTTGTTGCATCTTTTCTTTTCTGTTTTCGTTCCATTTTATTCATGGATTTCTCTTGAACGTTTGGCATGCATCAACTTCACACACATGCACTTCAATGCATATTTCCTCCCTTTGTTATTATTAGTCTATTTTACTTTTGTCATGTCTTGAGTTAGGAAGTCTTTCATGCATTGTTACTTCATCATTTTAGTTAGTCATTTCCTCATGCATTTCGTAGACACCAACTCCGCATTCTGTCCAACATTTTTGGCAAACTTAGTAGTTAAGCTTTCCAATATTGTGGCCTGATTGTTGTCATCTCTTAAGTACACGTGTCTTCACCAAATGATCTGTTGTAAATGCAGGAGCACGTGTCAACATCTTGGCACACAAAGGAAATTTCCAGGAAGCTCACCAAGCTAAGTCGGCAATGCAAAACTATAAAAGTTGGAGAGAAAAGAAGATCAGCTGTTTTTTCGGGACGAGGGGATCAACTGAGAAAAGAGAGAGGAGTTCTGAGAGTCTAGGGTTTTAAGGATCAGAGTGGAGTTCATTCAACTCTATCTGTTTGTAATAGCGATGTTTGATCTGGCTTTGTTAAACTCATTTTCAAAGCCGATCAACATGATCGGCTAGATTTTTAGTGCTGCTTGAGGGATTAGGTGTAATGACTTAATATGGTTTTGAGACATTTGAATTGCGTATTTTGTGTTTGGTTTAAGTTTCATGTCAGTTAGTGTTTCATTTCAATATTTACTCACTCACGATTACGCCTTTATATGATTTGCGGTATCCACTGAAATCAATTCAGTGCAATTAAAGGAAATTGGAATGAAACCAACAGAACATAGAACAACCTATGTATGAGTCCTAAGATCTGAGTGAGGAAGCGATTTTCTACTATGCGGTATCCACTGACAGTGGAGGTCAAGGAATGAAAAGACTTAGGATCATTTGCACACTAGTACTTGTCTTAGTGTAGTGTCAGATAGGGATCTGGAATTAGGAAGCGAGCCTAAATCTTGCCCTATCAAGGGAAGATAGAGGAGCATGGTGGGTTAGGATTGTGAGACCTATCAAGGAGATCAATCTTAAATTCACTAGAAAACCGACCCCCTCATACATGTGTTAACACTAAGTCAAGGATAACCGATTGAAGTCATTACCACTGGCCTCCCTCAAGGCAGCACACCTTTCTCCTTTTGGTTGATTTCTCGTTTGTTTTCTATTTATTCTACACATCGCTTAATTGCTTATTCTATCACTGTACAATTCTTAATTCTACCCTTTCCCTGAGGATACGATCCCACTTACCGCTTGCTTCTAGTTAGTTGTTTTGGGTAAAATTGTGAGAGTAGACGACGCTCTCGCCATGGTGCCCATGCGGTATAGGCAACAAGCATGTAGCGTGTGTGCGGTGCTTGTGCGGTGTGTTCTATGAATGTGTACAGCATCGTGGGCAACAAGCATGCAGTGTGTGCAGGCGTTGCGGCGATGAGTGTGCAAAGTGCACATGGGACTTGTGAAGCAAAGTGCATGGTCTGTGCACCATATGCGTGCCGAATGCAGTGCATATACACAAATGTTATGACTTCATGCAATCAACACCGAAGTTAGCCCTTTTTTTCATCAAACGACACCATACTCAATACTTCACAAAGACTCATAACCCAACACATAATGTCACACACAATGCACTCAAAGGCTCTAAAAGTCAAGTAAAACTAGCATGTTTAAGTCAGTATAAAACTGACTTATCAATTTCTCCCACACTTTGACTTTTGCTTGTCCCAAGCAAAACTCACACTCCACGATTTTTAATCACCCACATTTGACACAAGGCTCCTCATCTACTATGCTATTCTCCGAGCTCAACAAAATATTTTTCACACAAAAACCACCAAAAGTCTCCTGGTTCCCAACTCTCGGATCCTAGCACACATTATCAACCAAGGCACGGCGAATAAAGACCAACATGTCATGCGTGCTAGTGTGTGCTGAGGAATGCTGACTTCATTTGCTCTTTCTGTATGCATTTCCCTTTGTTTTATGTCTAACATTTCATTGCGCACAGCAATCACCTTGTCCACACACATGAACAAATAGTACACAAGATCAATGGTAACCTAAGTGCACATTAGTGCTTCTATTGAAAAATTCCTTTTCCTTTCATTTTGCACTTTCGTGCATTCATTTGTCACACACATTGGTGCATGACTAACTTCCTGGGTCTTCTGGCTCTTTTTTCTCACTTTTTGCCTGGGTTTTATGGCTATTTTTTCCCATATTTGCTTTCAAGGTTCTTACGACTTTTCATTCCAAGTTGCCAAAGTCTTTTCTCCATATCCTTTCTTATGTGACCATTCGTTCATATGTGTCTTGAAGGGACTATGCATGCAAGAACACCAAAAACACAAGGAAGGCACATAACAAAAAAAAAAAACAAACTCTATCTAGATTACCTCCTATATCAATTAAGAATGGTTTTGCATAGCATATCTATCTTACTTTAACATGGTGCCTTGGCCAACAAAATATGCCAATCTCTTCAAACTTGGTGCCAGAACACAAAAAAATTTCGCATGCATAACCATAAAATATTAAGGTGATGAACTAGAGCTAAGACATAGCCAACAAGGGAACAAGTGCTCAAATGCAAGGTGATACTCCATTCTAAACATCTCATTACATTACATTACTCACACAATCATCTTTTAACTCCTCTCAATTCCACACATATACTACCACACACATACTACATTTATTTCATTGTAACTCACACTTACACTCTCCATATCCAACGGAAACTTAAAGAAACACAAGAGCAAACACTCAATCACTTCATACTTCAAGAACTTCAACACAATCAAAGCACAACATCATAACATAGAAACAGCATAACACGGCACCATTTCATTCCACAACCACTCATTTGGCATAATAGCATAATCCTACCATAAACACCCCTTCATCGTAACAACATAATCATGGCATCACTTCGAACAACAACAAACACCATCAGCGATAAACCCACCCACACTTGAAAGAAACATTGTCCACAATGAAGAGTTAAGAAGGAGGGGCTCCCTAAGAAGATGATGGTGCAGACGAGAAAGGTGGCAAGAACGATGCAGTGGTAGAAAATGACGGGCCACTGAAAGGCGGTACAACCCAAGTGAATGGTCCATGGACAGGCCCCTTAAAAGTCTTTCCCGTACGAAACAATGGTACACGTATGACCGACATAAAATCAGGATCAGGAAGAAATGTTGGAGTAGGAGGCACTGGTGGCAAATAGCCAAAAGTCGGCAGTGATTCAAGTGAAGGCTTAGCCATAACTCCCGGGGAAAGCTCGTGCATGACTCCAGTGTTCTCGTCCATCCCTAAATTTGGGACCTGATACATAGCCAATTGTGTAGGAATCGGTTGGGAATTTGGTGGCCTCAGAGAAGTATGGTTGTAAACCGCCATTTTGTTGCACTTGTCAAGCTCCACCTGCATTTTGAAATGGCGATGATAGAGCACTTCAAACTGCTGTTGTGCAATAGAAGCCATGTCATCCACTTAGCTCCAATTGTAGACGTATGAGAAGTCCAGTCCTGATGCAGATCATTAATATGCTCGTGCATGCTTTCTAAGTGCTCATCCAAGACCTGGAAACGAGTATACACAGAACTCTGAAAGTCAGTAAGGGTGCTATTAAAAGAACTGAAGTCAAATAGTTGAGAAGAATGCCAATGATACCCAACATGAACTGGGGGATCAAAATCTTCTCGAGGTACAGGTATGCCAGTCCCAGCTGCTTGCTTGCTAATCAACTCACGGTCGATTCGCAAATACTTCATATACAATGATGTAGCAATGGTGCATGAGTCTTGCGCCATTCACCACCGATCTCATCATCCACTCACTGCTCCTTGCAAAGCTCTTCAATAAGAACTCGGAAATAAATTGCTGCAATATCCTCATCAATACCAACCCATATGTTGTCAACTATAATCATGCCAACATCTACAGATCTTCGCCCCCAAATGGCTGAGATCTAGTAAAGGCGACTGCACACAACTTCACTAATCTGCGAACTCGGTATAAGTCTCGATAGAATGAACATGAGCCACAGTTTGACATCGCAACGTAGAAACTTATGGCGTATATGCTTACGGTCCCCTTGTTGATTTATAACCCATTCAGCCCCTGGGTACGCAAGTTCCTCCAGCAAAGCTTGGTCGGACTCCTCATCGTTTGTTCACTGAAAAGGATCGGTTGGAAACTGGGTGTGCCTAAATGTGCATTGATAATCTTGCTGTTAATATCAACCAATTTACCCCTAACATATATAGCCCCGTCCTTGTTTGGAAACTTTGCATTCGCATAATATTCCCGTGCAAGACTGACATTGCAGAAATCAGGCGCAAGCACCAATTTCTCATTAAACTTATGAAATCTCATCAACTTCTTAAATGGCCCCTTATCAACAATGAATGCACGTTCCAAGTGCAACTTCTTGATATGAATACCCTCTTCCCATTTTTGTTGTGCCTCGGCATTAACAAATATCGACGGATCCGATGTGCCCTTTCTTTTCTTTGGGACAGGTGTTTGCAAAGTGACTTCAGGTGGATCCTCAAATATTGGCAAATCTTCTGCAAAATACTCTGAGTCAGAATCTACAGGCATCTGGGCCATGCCTTTGCCCTTGCGAGAACCGACACCCTTCTTAGGAGCCATTACTGCAGAAAACATGAATAAGAGATAAGCACAACATCACTAGAGTACAACAATAACTCGAAACTCCAACATGTAAGCACACAAACAGAAAGATGCAAAGACCACAACCGAACAACCGAAACATATGAAGCTCCCAACATTAAACATTGGTGTGTTAATAAGAAATTGCACAAAAATAACTGTACCAAGTTCATCACAGCAATGCATAAATGGAAAGACCAACATGCAGCTCACTCACTATATTCCCACATTAATTAAGCAAACAACACACATGGAATACGTACCCTACCCTGCAACTACCCACACACATGGAATGTTGTACATGCATAGACAAAGGAAGCAATACTTCAAACATTGCACATGAACTATAATTCACATTCAAACACTAGCTCAAAATAGAAAAAGAGTGGTGACACAATGCCAAATTGCTATCCGAAAGCAACATAAGTACAAAGTACACATTAACATATTGATATCTCAGCACAAGCGCAAACTTTGCACCTAACTTGGAGCTCAGCACAAGTAGAATTAGGCAATCCTTAAAACATAAAAATAAGAGCCCTACATGTAAATAGAATTTAACAATTTGAAACACCTAATTTGGATATAAAGTGATCATCTTATGCTCAAATTACCGAGACGTGTCACAACTGGGCAGACTGCTCACACACAATTTTCAACGACAATCACTCAAGAGATATGCCAAATAACATGCGATACAGGCTAAATTCAACTTACAAGATGAAAGTTATAGCACAATCTCTTAGCTAAATATAGGGACCAAAATCACCCAATGTGGAGCATAAATGAGCAAGTTATGGTCAAAACACCGGAATGTACCAAACTGGGCGAAATTAGCGACCACCATTTACCGAGTTAAGCATAAATCAAACAGTAACCTCCAAAATGGCTTGCCATTCATGCATAGTTAGCAAAAGTTTACAACATAAACCTTATAGCCTACCTTAGATAATTTTCCCAAGTTGAATTACCAATTTTGAAGGTCAATATCTCACGTTATGATCAGATTACCGACAAATGGCAAAACTGGTGTAACATCGAATATGAACTCCCCCACACTTAGCATGTTATTAACACTTGTAAGCATGGTCTAAACATTCAAACTAATTAGCATGTATTCATAATGTCCAGCCCATAACACCCACTAAATGTAGCTATAGAGCATGACCCATACAACATGAATACTTTGATCTTCACCACAATCAATGGAACAAGAAGAATAAGAAAACATACATTGAGCTAGGAAGAACAAAAGAAATGATGTGATAATGGAAATGAAATGAGCCAAATCCCTTCGCTGTAATACCACTCAATGTATACTCGTTATTGAACTTGAGCTGAAGTGTTGCTCTTGTGGTGTATTTATAGACTCCAAGACTACACACTAGCTTTCACACTAAATGCATCCAACTAACAAGGTGACAAGTTCCATAAGTTCGTGGGACCTTTATGTCTATTAAATGAAATGCTATCTTATCTTGTGCAGCTACAAGTTGATATACCAAAGATACTATTGGTCACTTTATGACTAACATGCTACTATCTGCCAAAATACTTCAACTTTCGCAACCTTTTCTTCCCAACGCCATTTCACATCAAACAATTGACACCATGTTCAGCTTTTCCATTGATTAATATCTGTCTTAGAAGACTAGATCATGATCTTAAATGTTCCATGTGTGTGTGTTACCCACTCTTACCATTGCATTTATTGAAGTCCATCTTCTCGGCTATGCACACGTGCACTGCAGAACACAATGACAGTTCAATTAGACTAAAACTTAAATGATAAGAGCACCAAAAGGTTAATTTGACAATTAACACTACGAAATCGAAACTGTAAGAAAAACAAGAATTTAACTAAACGCAGTATTAAAATCATGTTTGGGTTGCCTCCCAAGAGCACTTGTTTTAACGTCGACAGCCCGACAAGCTCATGACGCTGCAAAGTCATGGGGCTATCCAAAAACAACTCATGTAGAGCTTGTGGCCTTCCCATCACATCCTTCTCCTTGTGGAACGTATAAGGTTTGAGTCTATGGCCATTGACCTGCCATGTATTGCCATTCTTCTCATTCTGTATCTCCAGCCTCTATAAGGCATTACTCTAACAACTCGGAAAGGTCCAGTACAGCTCGATTTTAGTTTTCCTGGAAAGAGTCTGAGCTGAGAATCATATAACAAAACCAATTGCCCTGGTGCAAAACATTTTGTTTTAATTCCAGCATCATGAAGCCTCTTAGTCCTTTCTTTATACATCTTTGCACTCATGTAAGAGTTGAACCTAAATTCATCCAGTTCATTGAGCTCCATCATTCTCTTTGATTGTGCTTCTTGCAATTTCATGCTTAACCTTTGAATAGCCTAATAAGCCCTATGCTCCAACTCTACCGGTAAGTGGCACTCCTTGCTATACACGAGCATAAATGGTGAGGCACCAATAGGAGTCTTATATGCTATTCTATATGCCTAGAGAGCATCATCCAATTTGAGAGCCCAGTCCTTTCTGTTCGGTCCTACCACTTTTTCTAAATCTCTTTTAATCTCTCTGTTGGAAATCTCAGCTTGCCCACTTGTTTGGGGGTGATATGCAGTAGAAACTTTGTGCTTGACACCATATTTGGCCAAAAGTGAGGAAAAATTCTTATTGCAAAAATGCGAACCTCCATCACTGATTATTGCTCGTGGTGTGCCAAACCTATTGAATATATGTTTCTTCATAAATGCAGCTACACTCCTAGCATCTTTGTGTGGTTGTGCAATGGTCTCAACCCATTTTGAAACATAATCTACCGCAACCAAGATGTACTTCATGCCGCATGATCTTGAAAAAAGGGCCCATGAAATCAATGCCCCATACATCAAAAAGCTCGACTTCCAGTATGTTGTTTAAGGGCATTTCATTTCGTGAAGATATATTGCCAGTCCTTTGACACTTATCACACTGACCAACCCATATGCTTGAATCTAGAAAGATATGTGGCCAATAGAATCCACTCTGTAGCACCTTTAAGCCTGTCCTTATTGCACCAAAGTGTCCTCCACAAGGTCCTTCATGACAAGCCTTCAAAATGTCATCTTTCTCTCCTTCCTTTACACATTTTTCTGATTACTTGGTCACTACATACTTTGTAGAAAGCGTTGTCGTCCCAGAAAAAATACCTTGCATCATGCCTTAGTCTCCTCCTTTGTTCATGGGAGTAATATGAAGGCCCTTGCCCGGCCACAACAAAATTTGCTATCTCAGCATACCATGGCAAAGTCTCTTCCTCTACTTTAAATACTTGCTCATCAGGAAAATGTCCTTTGATCAAGGTAGTTGCCTCCTCTTGTGCTTTTGACTCAAGCCTTGATAGGTGGTCGGCTACTACATTCTCTAAACCCTTTCGATCTCTAATTTCAACATCAAGTTCTTGGAGAAGTAGCACCCATCTAATACGCTGTGGCTTGGCTTCCTTCTTGGCAAGCAAATAATTTAAAGCTGCATGGCCGTGTGCACAATAACCTTTGAACCCAGCAAGTAAGCACGAAATTTGTTGAAGGCAAAAACTATAGCAAGCATTTCTTTCTCAGCAATAGTGTAATACATTTGCGCCTTATTTATCAATTTGCGCCTTATTTATCAATTTGCTTGTAGAGTATATTGTATGGAAGATTTTGTTCCGTCTTTGCCCCAAAACAGCCCCAGTGTGTAGTCACTTGCATCGCACATGATCTCAAAAGGTTCCCCCCGATTGGGGTGTGATGATGATTGGTGCTTCCACAAGTTTTGCCTTTAATTTCTCAAACACCTCTGAGCATTCTTCATCGAAGTTGAACTTCACACCGTTTTCCAAAAGACTGCACAAAGGCCTAGCAATCTTGGAGAAATCTTTGATAAATCTACGATAGAATCCTACATGCCCCAAGAAGCTCCTAATGCCTTTAACATTGGTGGGAGCTGGGAGTTTAGCAATGACATCAATTTTAGCTCTATCCACCTCAATTTCCTTATGAGAAATTTTGTGGCCCAACACTATACCCTCCTGCACCATAAATTGGCACTTTTCCCAGTTAAGCACCACGTTAGTTTCTTCACTTCTTTGCAACATGCTTGCCAGATTGTCCAAACATCCATCAAAGGTCATGCCAAAAACTGTGAAGTCTTCCATGAAGATCTCAATGATGGATTCAACCATGTCATGAAATATGGCCATCATACATCTTTGAAAGGTCGCAGGAGCGTTGCACAAACCAATGGGCATTCGTTTGTATGCAAATGTGCCGAATGGGCAAGTGAATGTAGTTTTCTCTTGATCCTTGGGGTCAATGGCAATCTGATTGTAACCTGAGTACCCATCCAAGAAACAGTAAAAGAGAAATCCCGCAATCCTATCCTAGAGTTGCTCCAAGAAAGGTTGTGGAAAGTGATCCTTCCTTGTTACCTTGTTGAGCTTATGGTAGTCCATCCATACACGCCAAGCACTGATAATCCTTGCTGCCAAGAGCTCATTAGCATCATTCTTCACTACAGTCACTCCACCTTTCTTGGGCACACACTGCACAGGGCTCACCCATTCACTATCTGAGATAGGGAAGATCATTCCGAAATCCAACAACTTGATAACTTCTTTCTTAACAACCTCCATCATTTGAGGATTTAGCCTCCTTTGTCTATCACGCACAGGCACAGAATTTTCCTCCAACAGAATCTTATGCAAACATATACTAGAGCTGGTTCCCTTTATATCTGCAATGGTCCATTCTATAGCTTGCTTTTATTGTCTCAACACACCCAAAAACTTGTCTTCCTGCCAACCCTCAAGCTTAGAAGATATCACTACTGGCAATGTTTCATTTTCACCCAAAAATGCATACTTCAAATAATGAGGCAATGGCTTAAGTTCTAACTTGGGTGACACCAAAATTGAGGGCATAAATTTTTCATTCCTGCAAAAGATTTCTTCGATCCTCACATCAGTGGGTACACAAGCATCGTTAGTCATAACAATATATTCATGATTTTGTGTCACATTTCTAACACATGCTTCCTGGATTGTATCTTCTACCATAATTTCATCTTGCAATTCACCAACTTCATTTTGCATCTCATAAATTGACTCATCCAACACACAACACTCAACTAGATTTTCAATCTCAGATAAAATCATGCTATCTTCATTATCTAACTCAACATTATCTATTTCCTCTTCACAAACATGCAATTCATCGTACACATAAAATCATGCTTCACACTTTTATCAACTACATGCATGGAACATGCTACAGCTCTAATTGCAAAATAAGACTCTACATGCATGGGATGTTTCATGGCATAATTAACATCAAACACAACTTGTTCATTGTTTATGCGAAATGTTACCGTCTTACTTCTTACTCCGATGAGGGCATCACCAGTGGCAAGAAATGGTCTTCCAAATGTGAGAGGCACTTCAGGGTCCTCTTCCATGTCTAGCAAAATGAAGTCCACAGGTAATGTGAATTTGTCTATCATCACCAAAACATCTTCCACCATTCTTATAGGCTTAACCAAAGACCTGTCTGCCAATTGCAATGTTACAGCAATAGGGCGAATTCTCTAACTAAGCCCCACATTTATTGCAATTGATATAGGCATTAGGTTGATTCCAGCACCAAGATCACAAAGTGCTTTCTCAAAGTATCTCGAACCAATCCTGTAAAGAATGGTGCAACTACTAGGATCCTTCAATTTAAGAGGTAAATTGTGCACTACCCAAGCCCGACTACACTCAATAAGCATCATTGGAGCTTCGCATTGAAGAATTTGTTCCTCGTTTGAAATGAGATCCTTGAGAAATTTTGCATACTTAGGCACAACACTCACCAAATCTAGCAACGGCAAGCTAACATTAACTTGTTGCACCATATTAAAAAATCTATCAAATTGTGGCCCTCTCTTTGGCTTTGGTTTCACCCTTTCTTGAAATGGAGGAGAAGGAGCGTATTTTGGAAAATTGTAAGGACTTGATGGTTCTCTAACCTTTTTGGTCACCTCCTTTCCTTCATTGTCCTGCACCTCCTCCTTCTCTGGTGCCATGGCCTCATGAACACACTCTTTCTCAAACTCAACTACATCCTCATCTTTAGCTTCATTCATGTCACCTCCTGTAGTGGTGGATTTTTGCAGTTTCTTTCCACTGCGCAAGGTGTTGGCATTACAAACCTCTTTGCCCTTGGGATTTGAAACTGTATCACTCGAAAGAGATCTATTGGGCCTATGATGCACTACATTGGCAAGTTGTCCCAATTGCATTCAATGTTTTTGATTGATGCATCATGGTGTTTGAGACTAGTTTCTAGCTCTGCGAATCATTGCTCACTTTTGTCCAGCTTATCCATAATCTGGTGAAACATGTCTTCCATTGAAGGCTTCCTTGGCTCTTGTACATGTGGTTGAGAATCAAACCCTGGAGGTGGATTTGAAGTTCTTCTTTGATCATTGTCCTGAAAATGTTGGCCTCCCTGGTTTTGATTTTGTTGTCCCCAATTTCTCTTGCCACCACCATAAAGTCTATGACCACCAGAGTAATTTCCATAGTATTGTGGCTTATTGTAATTGTTAACATAATGCAATGACTGTGTAGTAATAGCACACTCGTCTATGTGATGCTCTCCCTTGCACAAACCACACGAAAGCACTGGAGCTTTGGCTTGTCTGGCCTTCAGTGTTTGCACTTGTTTTTTAAGGGCTTCAAATTTAGCCTTTAGCGATGTTTCATCATCGAGATCCAAGACACCTTTTTGTTTCCTACTATGTGGCTTTGTAGTCTTAGGGAAAAGATATTCACCTTCAGCAATTTTATCAAAAAGCTCCCTAACTTCGGGAACGCTTTTATCTTTCAAGCCTCCATTGGCACAAGCCTTAACCATCATTGAGGACTTTGCAGTAAGACCCTTAAAGAAAGTATTCAATTCTCTGATTTCACCAAGGTCATGGTTTGAACATTGTCTAATCAAATCATTGAAACGCTCCCAAGCCTCACGAAATGTCTCACCCTCATGTTGTTGAAAATTCATTATGTCCATCCTCATTTTATCTAATTTGGAAGGTGGAAAGTACTTTGCCGAAAATTTCTTCTGGAGTTCATCAAAAGATGTCACAGCATTCGTACCTCCAATAGACTTGAACTAGTGCTTTGCCTTGCCTCTCAAAGATGGAGGAAAAATAATTCTATGAACTTCACTCCGAGGCACTCTCTGAAGCTTGAATGTACTGCATAGTCCCAAGAACCAGTCCAAGTACTCATTTGGATCTTCATTATACAATCCTTGAAAGAACTGCCCCTGAGTGATCATGGATACTATTTAAGTAGGAACATGATAGCTCTCCACATCAATATCTTGTTGGTCAAGCCATTCTCGAAATTTATGGCGTAGTGGTCACCAAATCTTGGTGGTCTGGCTCCTAGATTAGCCATTCTCCTTTCCCTTTGTTGATTCCTCAAGGTTCTCGTCAACTCAAGATCAAGTTGATACTCTGTTTCCCTTGCAGATCTAAGAGATTTGGGCATACACAACAAATGATCCTGTAGAAATCACTCACAAACCAAGGTAAGTGTATAATTGTGGAGAAACACAACAAAATAGAGTAACAAGAATGTAAAATATAGAACACAAATACATAACAAAAAAGAACAAAATAAGTAAATCAAGAAACCATGCCTTCCCTGGCAGCGGTGTGGCGAGAGCGTTGTCTCCCTCGCAATTTTACCCAAAACAACTAACTAGAAGCAAGCGGTAAGTGGGATCGAATCCTCAGGGAAAGGGTAGAATTAAAAGTTGTACAGTGATAGAATAAGCAATTAAGCGATGCGTAGACTAAATAGAAAACAAACGAGAAATCAACCAAAAGGAGAAAGTTGTGCTGCCTTGAGGGAGGCCAGTAGTAATGACTTCAATCGGTTATTCTTGACCTAGTGTTGACACATGTATGAGGGGGTCGGTTTTCTAGTGAATTTAAGATTGACCTCCTTGATAGGTCTCACAATCCTAATCCACCATGCTCCTCTATCTTCCCTTGCTAGGGCAAGATTTAGGCTCGCTTCCTAATTCCAGATCCCTATCTGACACTACACTAAGACAAGCACTAGTGTGCAAATGATCCTAAGTCTTTTCATTCCTTGACTTCCACTGTCAGTGGATACCGCACAGTAGAAAATCGCTTCCTCACCCAGATCTTAGGACTCATACATAGGTTGTTCTATGTTCTGTGGTTTCATTCCAATTTCCTTTAATTGCACTGAATTGATTTCAGTGGATACCGCAAATCATATAAAGGCATAATCGTGAGTGAATAAATAATGAAATGGAACACTAACTGACATGGAACTTTAACCAAACACAAAATATGCAATTCAAATGTCTCAAAATGATATTAAGTCATTACACTTAATCCCTCAAAGCAGCACTGAAAATCTAGCCGATCATGTTGATCGACTTTGAAAATGAGTTTAACAAAGCCAGATCAAACATTGCTATTACAAACGGATAGAGTTGAATGATCTCTACTCTAATCTCTAAAACCCTAGATTCTCAGAACTCCTCTCTCTTTTCTCACTTGATTCCCCCCCGTCTGAATCCCCCGTCTGAATCAATCTCTCCAGCTTTTATAGTTTTTCATTGCCGACTTAGCTTGGTGAGCTTCCTGGAAATTTCCTTTGTATAGCCAGATGTTGACACGTGCTCCTGCATTTACAACAGATCATTTGGTGAAGACATGTGTACTTAAGAAATGACAATAATCAGTACACAATATTGGAAACCTTAACTACTAAGTTTTGCTAAATAAGTTACACAGAATGCGGAGTTGGTGTCTACGAAATGCATGAGGAAATGTCTAACTAAAATGATGAAATAACAATGCATGAAAGACTTCCTAACTTAAAACATGACAATCAGTAAAATAGGCTAAAACCAGCAAAGGAAAAATGCAATTGGAGTGCAAGTGATGCAAGTGGGGTGGCGGCCGCACGATGCGGCAGCCGTGTGTGTGTGTGTGAGAGGACGGTCGCACGATGCGGCCTCCGTGCTTGTGTGTGTGTGTGGGCGGTCGCATCGTGCGACCGCCGTGTGTGTGTGGCGGTCGCACGATGTGTGTCTTTTGTGTGTGCTGAATGAGTTGTGCGTTTGTGTGCTTGTGTTGAGAGTTTGTGTAGTGTGAATAGTTGTGGACTTCCAAAAAGAGTTGGAGGTCAGTGGCATACATGACTAAGTATTTTTGCACAAACTCACAAAATATTCACATTATCACACGATACTTAGCCATTTATCAATGTTTCCAAATACTGCACATTTTGCATACCATTGACACACCAAGCATCATTTTCACTCATAATTCACAACAAAGAATAAGGAAAGCGGAGCAAATAAGTCGACTAAACATCGACTTATCATCCCCCCACACTTAAGTCTTTGCTAGTCCCGAGCAAAGTAAATCCAACTACCAACTTCACAAACAATCTCTCTCAACCTCATCAACCATCCATTGTAAAACTTTCGCATGCATAACATCGCTTTAATACGCAAATCCACAGTTTATTCGATTTACACAAAGTTGCCAAGTAAGGTATTATGAATAAAGACCAAGGCGCCCGTGTGAAGTGTGTGCTGAGAATTACTTATGCCTACAACGTTGTCTATGCAAAGTACTCAAGCAGACACTTAACCAAAATTCTTGCACTACAGTCCTTTTGTCCACACACACGAACACTTTGCGAATTTAACAAACATAAAACTTAATATGCACATTGGTGCTTATTCGTGCCGCACTTTTGTGCTTGGCTGCCAAGGTTTTGTGGCTATTTTTTCCCTTTATTCGCCCATTTGGCTTTTCTCAGCATAAACATCATAACTCAATCATTCGTGTTCGTGCGTGTCTTCAATGGACTATATATTAAAAATGCAAGAACAAGTGTGTACAAGTAGAGTGCACATACAAGTTATGAAGCATAATCATTCTCCTATGTCAAAGATGTTGCTGGCACTTCTATCTTACCTTAACGTTATACTTTACTTAGCACTCTGTATGCATCGACTGAATACCGTGAACTTGTGAAAGAAAATTTTTCGCATGCATCAAACATCGAACACTTGGTAGATTGTTGATGAAATTGGAAGTGCGTTTGTTAAATGAATAGTGGTGGACCTCTTGCACAATCATAACATGAACTTTCACATTCATACATTTAAAGCCGCACAATACATCACATTTGGAATGGAAAAATCACAACACCACATTTCAAGGTCAGTGCTAATCACTGCCTTGTTTTGATTCCAACACCACACCACGTGAAAGGAAGTAAGATAAAAGAAAAGGAAAATAATAATTCACACCACCTACTACTAATATAGTACACACCACCTCCGATCCCCTGCACACTTAGCAATCACAGCATAAAGATTGAAATTTTTCAAAGGCCCTAGGCCTCACAAACTTCAGCATAACAGGAAGCAAGCATCATTCACACAAGCATAAACCATCAAGCTCACACAAACATAATTCACAGCCACCACCATAAACTAAAACTCTCTCCCCACACTTAAAATGAAGCAATGGTCCCCATTGTGAGAAAGGAAAGAGTCTACCCAGTATCAAGCGTCGGGAAGTGGTGGTTGGCCAGAGAAACGGGAGAATCCTGGGAATTGGGTTTGCGTTGCCCTGAAGTTTGGTGAGGCCGAAACAGCATTGGAGTTCATGCCTTGTTGCATCACCACTCGTGTAGTACTCGAGGTATCCACAATCATACGGGAGTGACTTTCCATTTCTTCCAGAGGAGGGAAGTACGAATCTGGACCTCGGGTTTGGTGATGGTGAACCATCATCAAGTTCAAGTTGTGGACGTCTGTTTGACACTGGGTTATTTTGTTGTCCAGTGTTGTCCATTGAGTGGTGTGCTCTTGCCTCATTGAATCTATCCTTGTACCTATGACCCCCATACAAGTTTCCACTACCGCCCACCGCCCCTCTATGTTTTCCATATGCTGTGTCAAGGCGTTCTGTTGATTTTGAATTGGTGTTCGCATTCCCTCCAAAGCATGTTGCATATGGTTGAAATTCCCTAGCGGCTAGGTGGCTGTCGGTTAGGCTGGGGTTGAGCTGGTGCGGCTTGATCCTCATCAATGTTATCCATTTGTTCTTGCGCTTCCCTATCCCTTTCTCTTGCTTCTCTTTCCAACCTTTCTCTATCTGCTCTCTCTACGGTTTGATATTGCTTGATTTGGCCATCTTTTATGGGCAATGCCGGGTTGCGACTTTCCTCTCCTGCATTCAATTTGAACCCCTGCTTTCACAGCTTGTTCGCACAGGAAGAGAGGGAAATACAGGCTCTGGTGATCATCAGCTAATGCGTGACCAATATATGTGATGATAAGCTGGCCCACATCCACCGTGAGTCTGTTTTTAATCGCGTACACCAAGCAGAGCCTATTGGTGGAAATCCTTGTGGTGTGGGATGTAGGCATCAGACGGGAGTTGATGAAGAGTAGCCAGGTTTTGGCTTCTGCCGTCAGATGTTTTAGCTCTACATATCTCGGGTGGCCATGTCGACTTCTAACCCAATCGACTCCCGGTAGGCTCAGTGTTTCCAAGATTATGTCCATGTCCCCCGCGTTCTTCAGATCATCAAATTCGTCTGGAGCATAGTCCTTGAGCCCGTAATGTTTGTTCACTAACTGGGGCGTGAGCTTAAGGTACTTCCCCCGTATGAATACGCCCTTTGAAAGCACTTCCTTCTCACCGATTCCTACAGCTTTGGCATAGAATTCTTTGGCGATGGCTACATTACAACTATCAGGTGCCTTAGTCAGTTTTTGCCAATTGTAGTGCTTGATGATATCAATGTATGACTTTTCTGTAATGGCCATTGCCCTTTCTATGTGGATAGGTCTAATGGCGAACTCGCAGAATTTTGTTCGAGCCTCGGCGTTATAAAACCGCTGAAGGGTGTTCTGCTGAGCAACCTTTCTCTTCTTCTGAGTGGAGTCTTGCACGTCCTCTCCCTCTGGGGCGTACTCTTCGTCTGAGCTATACTCGTCAGATGATTCGTATTCCCTCACTTTGGCTTTCCCTCTAGACGCTTGTCCTTTTTGTGTGGTCGCAGTGGTCTGTGTTGCTTTCTTTGGTGCCATGTTGTAATATCTGAAAAAAAAAAATTAGTCTTAATAAGCAGAGTTCCGTTCAAGCTCAACATACCATAATGAGGTCCACAACTATTCAAAGGAGTATGCCTGAGTAGTAACCTTAATTTGATTTTCATGATAACATTTTTCATCAAACAATTAAGGCTCCTGGACTAAAGTCACGCATTACATTGACAAATTGCAACCAAAGGGCTTTTGCAAAATGCTCCTATTGTTCACAGAATCTTTTGATGATCTTATTCATGCCAATAATTATGCATTCTATTACCCACACATCCAAGATAAAAATCATCACTAGTTCCCAACCATCATGCTACAATTTTAGTTCTCATACTCATCATTGCATTTCAATCCCATGTCTTTCAGAGAACATAGCCCATGAATTAATCACGAAAGCATTGTATTTCTCACGATTTCACAAGGCATAAAATTTGCTCATGAAATTATGACATGATTTCATTTCCACAAAAATTTATGTCTCAGGTTCGTTTGTGCCATCAAAATCAAAATTCCCACATTTCATAGAAAATTCATCCCATTCACGAATATGAGTTACTTACGAAAGCATAAAAAAAAGAAAAAACAAAACATGGCAATTAGTCATGGAATCTCGAAATAATGAAAACATCACATTCCTCCCCTCTCATTTACTACAACCCCATGACATCCACAATTGCAAGAATTCAATTTAGATTGTAAGGTAACATGGGTGTAGAGAACTTACTTGGCTAGAGATTAACCCACTAAAAGTGTCGATTGAAAAACGCAAAGGGTGGGAACCGTGTAGCTCCTTGGCTTTTTGGAAGAAAAATTTTTCTTTCCTCTGCTTTTCTCTTGGCCGAGTTTTCACATGAATGCATGCAATGATGTCAATTTCGGGATGGCCATTTTCAAGATGAGCTATTGTGCACAAATCATGTGATGCAATGCAGATGCATGTTCATGGTATTTATGGGCAAAATTTCATGCTTGAATCGGTTAGAGGGAACAAGAAAACAACTAGCATGTGACTTCGTAACAAGACAATTCACTACTTGACAAGAAGGTGACAACAAAGACTTCATTACAAGACAATTCACTACTTGACAAGAAGGTGACAACAAAGACAACAAAGACAATTCACTACTTGACAAGAAGGTGACAACAAAGATTTGTAAAATCACTTCAACCTTTTGTTAGTTAGTTTCGGCCATTTGACACAAATTTTGGTCATCAAATAATTCTTGTGGCCCCCGCATTTCACAAGCCATCAAATGCTCAAGCCATCAAAGAGTTCGGTCATGCAAGAGTGATTTCAGCTACCAAACAATAAGTGTGGGTCCACATCATCACATGTTATCACCATTCTTTCAATTTCCCTTGCTTGGCCGATCACCCACCAATTATCATGTCATGCAAAAATCTTTTCACCCATGCATAAATCTTTTCATGCTGCATTCGACTATACTACCCTGTCTCTTGACACGATTGGCGTGATTCTTCCCTATGTTGAGATTGCTTTGGAATTTACAAGTACAAGCAAGATTCACGTGAAAGTGTTTGCTAGAATCAAATATTTTCTAATCGGTATGGGTGTTACATCACAGATTTTATTCTCACCTTTTGTCAGAGCAGAGAATATTCTACACTGTTACCTGACATCCTAATTGTGCCTATCTCGTCTTTCGGGCAACTCTCTCCCATTGACCTCTTGTGCCCCTTTTCGATTTTTCTCAGTTTTCCTTCGGGGCCCAATAGCTTCCTAATTCCTGAAAAGATTCGAGAGATGAGTTCCAATTATTTATTACGAAACAAAATAAAGACATGAATTAAACAGGTTGGGTTGCCTCCCAACAGAGCGCTTGGTTTATTGTCTTCAGCCAGACACAGCAGTGTTGTTATCCAAGTTGTGGAGAGTCGAGGTACTGGGTGTGCCCAGTGCCCCTCCAAAGTGGTTGGTTGACTTTCATTTCATGACCCTTGTTTCCTTTCTTCTCTCTTGGGGTCCCGACTCCCACCCTTTTGGGCGGTGGGTCTGAAGTCTTCTTTTTCTCTCGCCAGAACACACGCTTGAGATATTTAAGCAGTGGTGGCTGACTTTTCTTGGTTCGGTCTCCTTGTGGAGGCTTCAATGTCTTGTCCCTGTCATTAACATTTCCAAGCCTCACCTCAGTGGGCACAACTTTCGTCTTTTCGTCAGTCTCATCAATGGCATCAGATAATTTGTCACATAATGCAAATTTCTCTTCTCGTTTATTATTTTCAACACTTAACTTCAACTTTTCTCCGAAATTTTGCATTTCTTGAATTTCATGCACATTTGCCATTTTATTCAAACTTTCACCATTTTCATGACTTTCATCAAAATCACATGCAAGACACATTTCAGTAGCAGACGAATCACTTTCAACTTTTTCACCCCAAGGGTTCAATTCATGCAATGTATCAGACTCTTCAATGACCAAAACAGTTTCAAAATTTTCACATGGGTCATCATCCCAAAAATCATTTTCAGCAAGAGAAGATTTACGTTTATGCTCAAACTTCAGTGGTTGAGGATTACCTTCTACCAAGCTCGCTAGGCAACATTGTTCTACGGAGTGAGGGTGTTTCATGGCATAGTCGACATTGAAGATGACCTCCTCACCATTGACCCTAAAGGTTATGGTCTTTCCTTTTACTCCAATGAGAGCATCACCTGTAGCTAAGAATGGCCTTCCGAAGATGAGTGGCACTTCAGGGTCTTCTTCCATGTCCAACACTATGAAGTCCACGGGGAGTACAAATTTATCCACACATACCAGAACATCCTCCACCATCCCAGTTGGTTGAATCAATGATCTATCCGCTAATTGGAGCATGATTGCTACCTGTTTAATTCGTGATCCCAATCCTATGCTCTCTGCTATGGATAAAGGCATGAGGTTGATGCCTGCTCTAAGGTCACACAAGGCCTTGCTGAAAAATCTCTCACCAATGGAGCATGGAACTGTACAGCTTCCAGGGTCCTTGAGTTTGGGTGGCAGCTCATTGTTGATCCATGCTTGGCTCTCCTTAGTGAGTGGAATTGGTAATTCACAACGCAAAATCTGCTCCTTGTTGGCGATTAGGTCCTTTAAGAATTTCGCATATCTTGGCACTGCTGTGACCAAATCCAGCAATGGGACATTCATATTTACATTTTTCACCATGTCCAAAAATCTTGTAAATTGGACCCCCTTCTTTGGTGGAGGTCGAAGTCTCTGGGGGAAAGGAGGGGGTGGTGCATATGGCGACTCATCGCATGGATGTTGATCTCCCCTCTTCCTTTTACCTTCTGGGACATTCACACACTCCCTTTTGTTCCCTTCCAGGATCTTCTCTTCTATAATGATCTCTTCGTCCAAGACTTCCTTTTCAGGCTCATCTTTTTGTTCTTCAGGTGAAACTTTCTCTTCCTCTTGTCTCTTGGTTCCACTAAGCTCCTTTCCACACCTCAACGTTATGGCATTTCAAATCTCCCTTTCCTTTCCTTTGGGATTTGGCTCCGTATCACTTGGAAGGGCACCTTGAGGTCTCTAGTGGTTGGCTTTAGCCAGCTAGCCCACTTGCATCTCGAGGTTTTTGATGGCGGCCTCCGTGCTTTTCGCTTGAGCTTCCACAGTGGAAGTTCTTTTCTCAAACATGTCCATTCTACCCAGAATTTCATAGAGTAAATCATCCGTGGACTTTTTCTGTCCCCTACTACTTGACTCCCCACTTTGGTAGTACTGCCTTTGCTGATTTCTCTGATTATTCTGTCCCTAGTTGCCTTGGCCCGACTGATTTCGGTAGCCTCCATACTGCTGTCGGTTGTTGTAGTTGGCCACATACTGCACTGACTCTTGGGTGAGCTCACACTCATCCGTGTGGTGCTCCCCTTTACATAATCCGCACATCATTACAGGTGCCACCTTAGCAGTCTTTAAGTTTTGAACTTGCTTTGTGAGAGCCTCAAGTTTTGCTTCCAAGGATGTCTCTTCATCCAGCTCTAGCACTCCTCGCTGCTTCCGCACAGGCATCTTCCTAATTTCTGAAAGAGGTATTCGTCGTCTGCTATCGAATCAAAGAGTTCTCTTACCTCAGGGATACTTTTATCCTTCAAGGCCCCATTTGCGCTGGCCTTGACCATCAGTGAGGATTCAGGTGATAGCCCTTTGAAGAAAATGTTGAGTTCCCTGACCTCTCCAAGGTCATTGTTTGGGGATTGGCGGAGCAAATCGTTGAATTGATCCCATGCTTCCTTGAAGGTCTCGCCATCTTGCTGTTGGAAATTTCGGATCTCCAACCTCATTCGCTCCAACTTTGCTGGAGGAAAATACTTGGCTAAAAACTTCCGCTCAAGTTCCTCGAATGTAGATATAGCTGGACCACCAATTGAGTTAAACCAGTGCTTGGCCTTCCCTTTCAAGGACAGTGGGAAGAGCACCCTTCTCACATCATCAGGAGTCACTCTCTGCAGCTTGAAGGTATTACAGAGACCTAGAAACCAATCCAAATGCTCATTAGGGTCTTCGTTGCTTAAGCCTTGAAAGATCTGCCCTTGGGTGATCATGGACACAATTTGTGTCGGGATTTGATAACTCTCAACGTCAATTCCCTGATGATTATTTCTTCTCTCAAAATTTACCGCAAAATGGTCCCCAAACCGAGCTGGTTGGGGCTAAGGTCTCTCTTCATTTTGTTCTGCCATTTCAATTTCCCTTTTTCTCTGCCTTAAAGTTCTGTGCAATTCTAAGTCAAGTGCAAACTCTGGAGCTTCACCACGTAGCCTTGCTCTAGGTGGCATAAACTGTGAATTATCACAAGGAAGAAAACACCACTGGAACAACAGATTAGTAGAACAAAATCAACAGAAACAAATGATGAATTAGAATTTCAACAAAAAGACAAACAACAATTTCAAACAAGAATTCGTACGGTAACACTAAGTAAAACTATCACAAAATCAACTCTCAACGCTATGCCTGTCCCCGGCAACGGCGCCAAAAATTGGCGAGAGCGTCGTCTCCCTTGCAATTTTACCCAAAACAACTAACTAGAAGCAAGCGGTAAGTGGGATCGAATCCTCAGGGAAAGGGTAGAATTAAAAGTTGTACAGTGATAGAATAAGCAATTAAGCGATGCGTAGACTAAATAGAAAATAAACGAGAAATCAACCAAAAGGAGAAATGTGTGCTGCCTTGAGGGAGGCCAGTAGTAATGACTTCAATCGGTTATCCTTGACCTAGTGTTGACACATGTATGAGGGGGTCGGTTTTCTAGTGAATTTAAGATTGATCTCCTTGATAGGTCTCACAATCCTAACCCACCATGCTCCTCTATCTTCCCTTGCTAGGGCAAGATTTAGGCTCGCTTCCTAATTCCAGATACCTATCTGACACTACACTAAGACAAGCACTAGTGTGCAAATGATCCTAAGTCTTTTCATTCCTTGACTTCCACTGTCAGTGGATACCGCACAGTAGAAAATCGCTTCCTCACCCAGATCTTAGGACTCATACATAGGTTGTTCTATGTTCTCACTTGATTCCCCCCCGTCTGAATCAATCTCTCCAGCTTTTATAGTTTTTCATTGCCGACTTAGCTTGGTGAGCTTCCTGAAAATTTCCTTTGTGTAGCCAGATGTTGACACGTGCTCCTACATTTACAACAGATCATTTGGTGAAGACACGTGTACTTAAGAAATGACAATAATCAGTACACAATATTGGAAACCTTAACTACTATGTTTTGCTAAATAAGTTACACAGAATGCGGAGTTGGTGTCTACGAAATGCATGAGGAAATGTCTAACTAAAATGATGAAATAACAATGCATGAAAGACTTCCTAACTGAAAACATGACAATCAGTAAAATAGGCTAAAAACAGCAAAGGAAAAATGCAATTGGAGTGCAAGTGATGCAAGTGGGGTGGCGGCCGCACGATGCGGCCGCCTTCTGTGTGTGTGTGAGAGGGCGGCCGCACGATGCGGCCGCCGTGCTTGTGTGTGTGTGTGGGCGGTCGCATCGTGCGACCGCCGTGTGTGTGTGTCTTTTGTGTGTGCTGAATGAGTTGTGTGTTTGTGTGCTTGTGTTGAGAGTTTGTGTAGTGTGAATAGTTGCGGACTTCCAAAAAGAGTTGGAGGTCAGTGGCATACATGACTAAGTATTTTTGCACAAACTCACAAAATATTCACATTATCACACGATACTTAGCCATTTATCAATGTTTCCAAATACTGCACATTTTGCATACCATTGACATACCAAGCATCATTTTCACTCATAATTCACAACAAAGAATAAGGAAAGCGGAGCAAATAAGTCGACTAAACATCGACTTATCACGGTGCCAAAAATTGACGCATGTAATCGCATATGTTCACCAATTTATCCCTAACACTAGTATAGTCGTGGTGAGAGGGTTTCATTCTCTCAAGGAAGGGAATGATTTCAAGAATTCAAAATTTTGTTCACAGAAATGAAATTACAAGAACGAATGTTAACAACAATAAGAACAGAGAAATAAGAAATAATGAAACTAACGAGCACAACAAATAAGATGTGAAATCAAGTCTAGAGCAGATGCCCTAAAGTTCTTGCACCGGATGAATGTAAAATAGACGACCCGTGCTACGCAATTGACAACAAGCAAAACGAGAGGAGATCTTAGTGGCCTAGAGGTCTAGCCTGTAGCCAGCATGTCGACCGTACTACATTCTACACCTCCTAACACCCTTCTTTTCTATGGCGAGGCCTGAGAGTGGTGAAACTCTCACCGTAACATCTGAACTCTCTGAGTCTAACGAGTTTAACATGCAATTCCTAAAACCTTCCCGTGGCGAGGCCTGACCTAGGTTCTTAGCTTCCGTTGGCACAAGAGAGCCTCTTCTAACTTATTCCTAATGTTTCAAATGTTTCTCCACCGGCATGGCGACAGCATCTCAAAACATGAAAAAACAAAGCAAGTGAGAAGAATCAATAATCACACTTTCAGTTCTCAATTCCATGCACTCTCAAAAATATTTGTGAATCTAACCTCAACTTAGCATGTCGACCATAGTTAATGTTCAATTCATTCAATACCAGTGCAAATTCTTGAAACTTAACAAAATTCATATATTAATTCCGAGCATGATTTCATTCCTTAGAGATTTTGTCAATTGAATAGCATCAATTCATCTAAATCACACATTCATCCGATTGAAGCCCTGGGACATCATGAATTTAGCTAGAAGAGCTCATTCTCAAGTCGTGAACTTCAATTTGCAACAATAAACAATTCATCTTCACAAAATTGGAGTATTTTACTGATTAAACACGAGAGAATTGTTCGAGCTCCTTAATTAAGAAGAGAATTCCGGTAATCGGTCCAATAGTTCGATCGCAATTGAAATTGGAGCTAAAATTCTAGAGAGAGAAAAGTTCCCGCTCAGAAGATCAAAAATCTGGTAAAAGTCTAGAAGTGTCAAAAATTTCCCCTTAACAATGGCGAAATCCTCTATTTATAGAGGTCTAAAGCTTAATCTACACGCTAACGTAACTATGCACTTATTTACAGAAATACCACTGTAATAAAAAACAGTCCAGAACCACCATGTGCACAAGCCTCCATGTCGGCACCCTCTCCAGCAATCCATGCTTTCGATCCAGCTCGTACCACGCCCTCAACTTGCCCAGCACGCCTCCAAGCCACACAACATCTCGTCTCCACAAACCTGCACCAAACAAAGACCATGTTCAACACTTAGAAATAATAGAACACCAAAATCAACCATTTTCATGGCGCGATGCATCGCCTTGTAGATTCTTTTCATGGGCGATGCATCGCTGTGATGTATCACCAGGTCACTCCTATCATGGCGATGCATCGCTGCGATGTTGCACGGCGCACAAGTGTGTGTGGTGCCCATGCGGCATAGGCAACAAGCATGCAGCTTGTGTGCGGTGCTTGTGCGGTGTGTGCTATGAATGTGTACAGCAACGTAGGCAACAAGCATGCAATGTGAGCAGGCGTTGCCGCGATGAGTGTGCAAAGTGCACACGGGACTCGTGAAGCAAAGTGCATGGTGTGTGCACCATATGCGTGCTTAATGCAGTGCACATACACAAGTGTAATGACTTCATGCAATCAACACAAAAGTTAGCCCTTTTTTTCATCAAACGACACCATACTGAATACTTTACAAAAACTCATAACCCATCACATAATGTCTCACACAATGCACTCGAAGGTAATAAAAGTCAAGCAAGACTAGCATGTTTAAGTCAGTATAAAACTTACTTATCACAAGTCTTACCAAAAACCATACAATAAAGAGATGTACCAATATGGGTTTTAAAAGCTTTGCGGTAAGCCTATAAAGAATTATCTAATTTTGTTGCCCAATCCTTCCGAGAAGGTTTCACAACATTTTTTAAAATTCTCTTGATTTCCCAATTTGATATCTCCACTTAACCACTTGTTTGAGGATGGTAAGGGGTTGCCACCTTATGCCGGACTCCATATTTGGTCAATAAGGCTTGAAAGGCTTTGTTACAAAAATGTGTGCCTCTATCACTGGTTATTGCTTTTGGGGTTCCATAACATGTGAAAATATACTTTTTGATAAACCCCACCACTCTTCCCATCACTGGTCGGTAATGCAATGGCTTAAATCCATTTAGAAACATAATCCACAGCCATAAGAATGTAAGAGTTACCATTAGGTTTTGGGAATGGTCCCATGAAGTCTATGCCCCAGACGTCAAAGATTTTCACCTCCATAATGTTGTTTAAAGGCATCTCATTCCTCCATGAAATATTTCCCGTTCTTTGGCATTCATTACAGTGTTTGATCCACTCTTGAGTGTCATCGAATAGTTTTGGCTAATAATAACCAAACTGCAACACTTTGTAAGCTGTCTTTCGCCCTCCAAAATGTCCTCCATAATCAGATTCATGGAATGAACAAATAATGTATTTTTGGTACGCCCCAGGGACACATCTTCTTATTGCCTAGTCACTACATACCTTGAAAAGATAAGGCTTATCCCAATAGTAGTAGCTTACGTCATGGATGAGTCTTTTCCGTTGTTGTATAGACAAATTTGGCAGGACTTGTTGTGAAACCACATAATTAGCAATATCAACGTACCATGGAGCTTTGTCTGCTTCTCCCACTTGAAATAACTGCTCATCGAGGAAGATTTCCTGAATTTGTACATTAATGTTCTCTTCTAAATGCTCATGTTTTTCCAACCGAGAAAGGTTATCTGCAACATGATTTTCAGCTCTCTTTTTATCACCGATTTCAAAGTTGAACTCTTGTCGAAGTAGAACCCATCGGATCAGCCTTGGTTTTGAATCCTTCTTGGCCATTAAGTAACGGATTGCTGCATGGTCTGTGTAAATAATCACCTTTGCACCCAGCAAATAAGAACGAAATCTATCCACTGCAAAGACGACATCTCCTTTTCGATTGTAGTGTAATTACACTGAGTTGCATCAAGTAAACGGCAGGCATAATGAATAGTGAGAAAAATTCTATCCGTCCTCTGACCAAGAACTGCCCCCCACAGCAAAATCACTAGCATGCTACAAGTTAGCCCTTAAGAAAATCAAATGCTGTCTTATAGTCATTAATAAAATTAAATACAGCATGTTTCTCTAAGAGATGACACAAGGTTTTGTGATCTTAGAGAAATTCTGAATGAATCTTCGGTAGAACGCGTCATGGCCCAAAAAACTTACTCTCTCGACATTTATCGGATAAGGTAACTTTACAATGAGATCCAATTTTGCTTTATCAACCTCCATGCCTTTAGCTAAGATCTTGTGGCATAGGACAATACCTTCTTGTATCATAAATTGGCACTTCTTCCAATTCAAGACCAAATTTGTCTCTACGCATCTTTCAAGCACTTTAACCAGATTATGCATGCACCGATCGAAAGAATGACCAAACACTGAGAAATCATTATTAATACCTCAATAATGTCTTCCACCGTATCATGGAAAATGGTCATCATACATCTTTGAAATGTTGCGGGTACATTGCATAACCCAAAAGGCATTCTTTTGAATGTAAAAGTACCAAAAGGGCAAGTGAATGTAGTCTTGTCCTGATCCTTCGAGTCAATAGTGATCTGATTATACCTAGAATAACCATCCAAGAAACAATAAAAGAGATAACCAGCAATTCTGTCCAAGAATTGATCCAAGAACGGTAAAGGGAAATGATTTTTACGGGTTATTGAGCTTGCAATAATCCATACAAACTCGCCATGCATTAATGATACGAGTTGCTATCAACTGGTCGTTCTCTGTCTTAACCACTGTCACCCTACTCTTCTTTGGCACACATTGTACTGGACTTACCCATTCACTATCAGATATAGCATAAATCATTCCAAAGTCCAAAAGCTTAATCACCTCATTTTTTACCACCTCCATCATTATCGAATTTGATCGACGTTGCCTATCTCGTACTGGAACTACATCATCTTCTAAAAGAATCTTGTGCATATAGATTGATGGGCTTATTCCCTTAATGTCAGCAATAGTCCACCCAATTGCTCCTTTTTGCCATGGTTCCAATGTTGCTAAGATTCAATAACATCCATGAAAAAGCAAGTATTAATATCTCTAGAATGCTTCATTGCGTAATTAACATTAAATGTTACCTCTTCGCCATTGACACGAAAAGTGATTGTCTTGCTGCGCACGCTAATTAAAGCATCTCCAGTACCCAAGAAAGGTCTTCTAAATATAAAAGGAACCTCCTCATCCTCCTATATGCCCAAGATAATAAAATCCACTTGAATTGTAAACTTATCAACTGCTACCAAAACAACCTCAACGATGCCCATAGGAGTGATGATGGATCGATCTGCCAATTAAAGGGTGATTGCCACCGGTTTTACTTGCTCACCCATTCCCACACTGATAGATATAGAATAAGGCATCAAATTAATACCAGCTCCCAAATCACATAATGCCTTATCAAAATATCTTGAGCCAATTCTACATGGAATTGTGCAGCTTCCTGGATCTTTAAACTTAAGAGGGAGATTTGACTTCATTAAGCATTGCCCGACTTCATTCAATTGGATTACCTCTTCACATTGCAAAATCTGCTCCTTATTTGAAATAAGATCTTTCAAGAATTTTGTGTAAGTAGGCACTGTCTTTACCAAATCCAACAAAGGTAATTCCACATGGAGTTGCTTAATCATCTTAGCAAATATGCTGAACAGAATCTTCTTATTTGTTGGCTGTACCCTTTGAGTAAAAGGTAATGGTGGAGCATATTCTGGAAAATTAAAACCACTTGGAGGATTTTTCTTTCTCCCTTTACCTACACTTCCTTTCTTGTGTTCTGGTTGCTTTAGAACATCTTCCACTTCCGTCTGAACCTTGACAGCATCTTGATCATCCTTTAAAGAATCATCTTCAGAAATTATTGCAAGTTGTAGATCCTTACCACTTCGAAGTGTCACTGCGTCGCATTGCTCTTTTCCCTTTGGATTGGGAAAAGTATCACTTAGTTAAGTCCATGATGGTCTATTATGCACTTCATTCGCCAGTTGGCCCATGTGAATCTCCATAATTTTAAGGAGAGCATTGTGCTCCCTTAACATTCCTCCTTGAATCTCGACTGTTTTCTCCACATTGGCAACTCCCTGTTGACATTCTCTGAATAGCTTGTCCATCTTGGCCCCCAACACTGTTATCACATCATCAATTTTTGCTTATGAATTTCCATTCTGTGTTTTGTTGGTTGACAGGTTTATCGTATACCTCTTCAATTTATCCCTATTCACTAATGTAGTTATGGTGAGAGGGTTTCGTTCCTCAGGGAAGGGAGTGGTTTCAAGAATTCAGTAGTTTGTAACAAAAATAAATCACAAGAAGAGAATGAAAACAATAGCTATAAGTGATGAACAAATGGTAACAACTACAAGTCCAATAACAACTACAAGTCCTAGGGTTCTTATACCAGATGACTGTGCATTAGACTACTCAACCGCAATGCAATTGACACACAAGTAAGACACGAGGAGACCTAAGTTGCCTAAGAGCCTAGTTAGCACCCAGCATGGAGACAGCAATGCTCTCTACACTCCCTGACATCATGCTTGCCCATGGCGAGGCCAAAGCATGATGGATGTATCCTGCAACGTCTCAACTTCCCAAGACTAACTACTCTAGCATGTAAATCCTAAAGTCTTCCTATGGCGAGGCCTGACCTAGGTTCATTTGTCTTCGTTAGCCATAGAAAGTCTCTTTTCACTCTAGTCTACTGACTCAATGAACTTAAACTGGCATGGCGACTGCATATCAGAACATGATCATGGAAAGCAAGTGAAAAGACTCCATAAATCATGCTTAAATTCTCGTAACATGCATTCCCACAATAATTGATGAATCTAACCTCAACTCAGCATGGCGACCACAATTGAATGACAATTCATTCAATTCCAGTGTGAATTTGTGAGACTTAACAGGATTCATGCATTCATTTTAAGTATGATTTCATTCTTTATGGATTATGTCAATTGCATAGCATCACGTTGTCTATTTACACATTCATCCGGTTCAAACCCTAAAACATCGTGAATTTAGCCACAGAACTCCATACTCAATTCAATATCGTCAAATTGCAATCCAAAACAGTTCATTTTCAATATATTGAAAGAATTTACCAATTGAATTGCTTCAAATGCTTCCAATTCACAAAAGATTTGTGAAATGTCTCCTTAATTGAGTAGAAGATTACAATGATCGGTCCAAATCCTCGATCGGAATTGAAAACGGAGCTCAAATTCTAGAGAGAGAAAGTTAGAGAGAGAAAATTCCCGCTCAAGAAATCTAAAAATCTGGTAAAATCTAGAAAGCCCGAATCTCCAATATCCCCTAAAAGTATGACCAACCCTCTATATATATAGGTTACAAAACGTAAACAGTACGCAAACATAAACTAAACACTAATTTACAAAAATACCACTGCACAAAATTAACAGTCTAAAACCAACATGTGCAAGAGCCTCCATGTCAGCAATCATCCTGGAATCCAACGCATTTGAGCCATGACCAGTCACGCCTTCAGCTCCTTTAGTTCATCTCGTACGCTCCCGAGCAAAACCACCACACGCCTTTGGAGCCTGCACAAGAAGAAGAAGAATTTCAACACTAAGCCAAAAATTCGATAACAAAGTTCACCAATTACACGGCGATGCATCGCAGCGATATATCGCCATGTAAACATCTCTATGGCGACGCATCTTAACTATGCGTCGCTGTGTGAATTTTTTCATGGCGACAAATTGTTGCGCGATGCGTCGCGCGCCATGAAAATGTCTTCTATGGCGATGCATCACCGTAGAAAATATGCCAAGGCTCGTGTATTTGTGTGTGTTGTAATGTATGTGCTACAATGCAGTGGTGTGGTGAGGAGGAGTTGTGAAGTGCCTATGTGAATGCATGAGTGTGCTGTGAAGTGGCCATGTGTAGCATGAAGTGTGCTGCGAAGTGCCCAGCTCGTGCGGCAACGTGCTACTTGATAACCTAAAGTCGTGTCAGCTCAATTTTACCTTTCACACTAATGTAGTAGTGATGAGAAGGATCGAATCCACAGGGAAGGGGATGGTTCGAGAATTAGGAATTTGCTCTAAGAATTGTCACAAAACAGAACAACAAGCATAGAAGATAAGTATGTAAATGCAACCAACACAAGATGTACTGCAAACAAAGGAAAATGAAATACAAATGAGGAGAGAGAGATGCTTTAGAGTTCTTCCCGATGAATGCTAACCTTAGTGACTTGCGCAGTGATATTATCATCCATGCAAAACAACAGAGGAGAAATAGCTGCCTAGAAGTTTAAACTTAAGTCGGCATGGCGACCGCACTACAATCTAAGCTTCCTAACACCATCCTTTCCCATGGAGAGGCCTAAGGATGATGGATTTCACACCGCAACCTTCTCAATTTCCTAGCTCTGACTCTCTATCATTCAACTCCTAGAAACTTCCCATGGCGAGGCCTAAATCTAGCTTCCTACGACTTCATTAGAGTTAGGAAATCTTCTCACACCTTTATCTAGAGATTTCGTGACCTGAAAAATTCCCATGGCGAGGCCTGGATTCAGGTAACTACGTAAAAAGCAAGTGTGAAAACTGATTTCATGCTCCAGTTCTTATCTCACAGAATTCTTAGCAAATATTGGTAAATTAAGGTTCAATTCAGCATGGCGACCGCAATTAAATCTCAATTCAACTACACCGATTCAAATTCATGAAACTTAACAAATTTCATAATGCAAATCAAGCATGATCTCAATTCTCAATAGATTAAGTAAATCGCACTGAACAAAGTCATCTAAATCAAGAATTCATCCTTCGGAACTCTAGAACATCACACCTTTAGCCTGAAAACTCCATTCTCATCTCATAATCATGAAAATACAACAAAACACAATTCATTTCCACTCAATTGGAAGAATTTACCGATTGAATAACTCGGAATTCTGAAATGCTTCGCTAATTGAGACTCGAAATGTTGTAATCAATCCAATGGTGCGATCGGAATTGGAAATGGAGGAGAGAATCTAGAGAGAGAGTAGAGTGAGAAAGTAGATCTCAATTCCCGCTCTAAATTCAAACGTGAGTTAAAAAATGTAAAACCTATCTAATGGATAATGGTCCGGGGATCGCCTCCCTTCATTAGCTACATCTCCTATATATAGAGTTATGAAAATGTAACTAATACGCAACCGTAGAATATCTAAAGTATTACAAAAAGTGTCCTTGAATAGAAAGTCCAAAAATCAGCCTAAATTATGAAAATTTGAAGTTGAAGAACATTTCCCAGCAATTCAGCGCCTTTGGCCTTCCGCGGAACACGCCTTCATTGCCCTCGTCGCCCACAGCGTGCCTTCCAGCCAATGAGCTTCACGCCTTCACTCCTCAGGAATCCAAGTGATGAAATCAGAACATTCCAGCGCCTTCAAGCTTGGACTCTTCAAGCCTTCTGTGGCTCTGCGAACCTCCACGCAATCCAGCCTTTGCGAATTCACACCTTCTTGCCTTGTAACTTCACGCCTTCAGCTACCTCGCTGAATTCCTGAAATCAGAAGTTCCAACACTTAGCCAATTCTCTGGAAACTCAAGAACAAAATGCTTTATGGCAGCAACTTCCAGCTAAGATATGACCATGATGCACTGTGAATTTGGAAAATCTTAAAACACAAAAGTTGTAACCCTTTATCTTAGCTTTCCATAGCCATTTAAAACACCCAATTCGGAGCTAAAACGAGAGAGTTACAACCCAGTTATTGAAGTGTGTCAAAGCTGAAAATTCAAGGAACAACCCTGCCAACACTTTGCCATTTTTTCCACTTTGTCAAAACATAAAACCCCAAAGCAAATATAGTGGTGAGACCTCGCGGCAAGGTCTCGCCGTGAAGTGTGTGTGTGTGGCGAGACCTCGCGGCGAGGTCTCGCTGTGTTGTGCATTTGCTGGCGAGGTCTCGCGGCGAGACCTCATCGTGCAATGTGTTGGCTGGCGAGACCCAGCGGCGAGGTCTCGCCGCCTTGTGCGTGTGAGTGAGTGATTTAGTGAATAAGAGTGTAGAGTGCTGTGAGGTTGAATGAATGAAAGTGCAAATCGTGAATTGGAATGTTTGTGAGTTGTGAGTTGTGAGTAAATGTGAAAATGGTGAAGCTGTGAGGTGAGGATGAGAGTTTCAAACGTGAGAGAATATTGGTGTTGTAGATGAATTGTGAGACTTGGGTGAAATTGATGTTGTGAGTGTTGTTGATTTAGAAATACAAAATACAAGCAGCAAAAATGTATCATGAATGAATGAATGAAAGAGTAGATGAACTTGTGAAATGCAAGGCGAAAAACAAAATCAAACATAAAGGATGTAAATGCTAACTGGAACAAATAAGTGAAGTGCATGAGTGAAATGATTTGTGAATTGAATTGATGCTATAAGTGTGTGCATACGGCGAGATGATCATGCCGCATGATGCGTGTGAGTGTGCATGTGCGGCAAGGTGACCTCGCCGCACAATGTGTGTGCGTGTGTAGTGCGCTAGATGTGCGAGAATGAAGTGCCCGTGTGCGCATTAGTGTAGTGAGGTGTGTGCGAGAGTCTTGTGTGGCGAGGTGACCTCGCCTCATGGATGTGGTGCGGTGATGGTGCGAGTGTAGTGAGGTATTGTGCAGTGAGTGTAGTGTGAAGTTAGTGCTCGTGAGGTGTTTGTGAGAATGCCCGAGAAAATATTGTGCATGTGAGCCTTCATTGTGGCTGAGTGCTTGTTTCAGCTTTAAGAACCAACTTCTACACCAAATGCATGTTCCTTAGCTCCTAAATTGGACTCGATGGTAAACATAAAAGTTCTAGGCCTATCTCCCGGCTCTCCAATGGATCAAGAATCACTGACATTAGAGATCTACAGCTCAAGATATTAACAATCTACCAAACTGTGGCAATATGAATTCAATAACTAAATCCTGAAGTAGCAAACGTAACGATGCCCCCGTGTTTTATGGTTACACACCGATTTAGAAGAAAGTCAAAACATAAGAATTAAAGTACACTCACGGAGCTTTCCAGAACATCCAAGATCTCATCATTCGGATAAGAATTGAAGAAGTTATGCCCAAATGAATTTGCATATCAAAACTGTCCAAACCCTAATTTGGCCATGTATGCACTTTTGGTTTCTCAATTCTCAACCTCTACACTTTTCTCTTCATTTACCATCATTTATCATACGTTTTGCACCATTTCACACTATCAACTAGCACATCACAAATATACATGAAACACATAAATCACCACACATTCTCATCAAACACAAGACAAAAGCCAAGGTTTTCAATGCAAAAATCATTGGTATAAAACCAAGTCATCAAATTCCCCCACACTTGAACTCTTGCTTGTCCTCAAGCAAAGACACACTTCACAATCACTTAACACTAGACTCCACTCCTTTGTCAAGCTTGTTCTCACTCAAGTTCATCCAAGCAAAAATTTTTCATGCGTAGAACTCATACTTGTCTTTAACTCCAAACCATTAAATTTCAGCACATGTTATCAATCAAGGCATCATGAATAAAGACCAAAATGTCATAAGTGCAAGTGTGTGCTGAGGAACATTAATTCATCCACTCTTTATGCATGCATCATTTCTTTTGTTCCAAAACAACTCTCTGCATAAACAATCATAATGTCCACACTCAAGAACTCAAAATCACACAAGATCAATGGTGCACATTGGTGCTTTCGTATTGATTTCACATTTCATATGCATTTACACTTCATTGATTTCCTTGCTTTTTACACATATTGGTGTGCTTGCCTTGGGTCTTTTGGCTATTATTTCCCCTTAGCTGCCTGAGTTTTATGGCTGTTTTTTCTCAATTAAGCTTGCCAAGGGTTTTTCGGCTTTTCATTCCCAATTGCCAAAGGCTTTTTCTCCATATCATCCCTTGTGTAACTAAGAGTTCTCAAATGTCTCTAAAAGACTATGTATGCAAGAGCATCCAAAACAATCCGAAATAATGCATAACAATAAGAGCATTTGAATCATTTCCTCCTATGTCCAAGAACATGTTTGCATGGCATATCTATCTTACTTTAACATGATGCCTTGACTAACAAAATGTACCAATTACATCAAATATGGAATCAAAGAACACAAAACCATTTTCGCATGCAAAACAAAAGTAAAGATGGATGAACTTCAAATTTTGAACGTAGCTTAACAAAAAGAGTAGAAGCATAGTACAAAGTGTTTCTCCGTTCTATCCAATTCACCACTTTACTCACACTTTCACGAATTTTCTCCTCATTACTTTACCCACACTCATTTTCCTCATTTCAGCCCAACTCACATTTAAACACAACCTATGTTTGACACCATCACTTTATTCACAAAAAGTTCAAAATTTCACCAAAAATCTCACAAAAATTTTCAACATGTCAAATGTCACAAAAATCTTAAACTTTGCACAAAACACACAAAAACACACATACAGGACATAATATGTAAACACTCAAAATTGACACAACAAAACTAGAAAATAACATGCTTTCCATCCCACAGCACGCAAACTTTATTTATCACATAGCACAAAAACTTACACAAAAACTTACATTTTCATTCATGCAAAAAAAAAGAGGAAACACATAAAGCTCAAGAGACACTATCCACAGCAAACACTCACTCCCCCACACTTAAAACGTACATTGTCCTCAATGTAAAGAAGAGATAGGTTTAGGAGCTCCCAGGTATTGATAAGTCCTGAATTCCAATGTTTGCATGGTGAAGTGTCCTTGTTCATAATTTCCTTTTGCATGAAAAATTTCTCCACTCCCCCTCACTTAGCTTCTTGTGTGCTTGGCTTCTTACCCTTGTACTTCTTCATGTGTGAGCTCCTGTCAACATGAGTATCTTAAAGAGCCAAGTAATATGAAAGAAAATGCACAGACTAGTTTAACTAAAACATTATAGTAAAGCTAAGGGAGGAAAGAAGTAGTTCTGGGTTTAGATAGTCTCCAGCTAGACTTTATTCAACCACGAAGTATGTGTTGATCATGAACAAGACACGGTGAATCCATCTCTACACCAAACGAAAGATGAACTCTCATAAGTACTTTCTTTCTTCTTAAAGGACACTTGAGTGGCATCATTAAGAAGAGGTGCAAGCTCTTGAACATGAAAAAAACTCCCTCCAAATTTCACTTTCATTTGAAGCACATCATCGCCCCCTGCTATCACACTTTCCATAATGATCCTGCAAGGCTCAACCAAGGAATGCACATCCTTGGTCTCAACAAGCTCATCAGACAGTTCAAAAATAAATGTCTCAAACTCACAATCGTTCACCATGTTATCATTGTCATTCAAAACGTTAACAACTTTATCATCAAAACCAAAATTGTGCACTCCACAACTTTTCCCAGAATTAATATCACAAACAGAATTGTCATCTTTTAACAAAAATTTCTCGTTGAGCACCTTTGGTGAAATACCAATTACATACTTAGATTCATTCACAGTTACAAAAGTTGGTGTTTCAACAAAAGATCCAGCAATTTCCACATTATATTGATTCATGGTATCACCATGTTCTTCCAGATGTAACTCTATACAATTTATCAAAGTATCAAGAAAAGAGCAAACATCAGCAACATCAAGTATAACATGGTTCTCACTATCATTTGAATAACTCTTAACACATGCTTCCTGTGAGGTATGTTCTACCAAAGATTGACTTGGCAATTCAAAGTGTGATACATCTATGAAACCACATTCTACCATGTGTGCATTTTCTTATGAAATCATGCCATCTCCCACATCAAGCTCATTTAAATCCATTTCTTCATCATCATCAAATTTATCAACAAAAAAGTAGTCATGCTCAACGCCATTATCAACAAAAACTGGGGAACATTCTACAACCTGAACGGAACAACATGACTCTATAGGCATAGGTTGTTTCATTGCATAATTCACATCAAAAACTACTTCTTCATCATTAATCCTAAAGGTGACCGTTTTATTTCGAACACCAATTAATGCATCACCAGTAGCTAAAAATGGCCTACCGAAAATGAGTGGTACCTCGGGGTCTTCCTCCATATCAATTACTATGAAATCAACTGGCAACGTGAATTTATCAATCCTTACCAAAACATCTTCTACCAAGCCTGTGGGAGTCACCAATGACCTATCTGCTAATTGGAGTGTGACTGCAACTGGTCGAATCCTGCTTTCCAATCCAACATTCATGGCAATGGACAACGGCATTAAGTTTATTCCAGCTCCCAAATCACACAAAGCCTTTGCAAAATGCCTATTGCCTATTTTGCATGGGATAGTGCAGCTCCCAGGATCCTTAAGCTTTGGAGGAAGATCATGAACCATCCAAGCTTGAGTGCATTCAGAAACCATCATGGGAACATCACACCTCAAGATTTGCTATTTGTTTGAGATGAGATCTTTGAGATACTTAGCATACTTTGGCATTGATGCTACTAGATCTATCAGAGGAAGATTCACGTTCACTTGCTTGAGTACATCTAGGAACCTTTTGAACTGAGGGCCTTGTTTTGGAGGTGGTTTCTTTCTTTCTGGAAAAGGAGGTTTTGGAGCGTACTCAGGGTAGTTGTGAGGACTGGAATTCTTAGTGATCTCATTTCCTACCTTAGCTGGTGTTTCTTTCCTCCCAATTTCTGTATCTATTTGCTCACCCTTTTCCTCAAATACAAGAGCTTCCTCAGCTTCATCTTTCTGGTCTTTCTCGAAACCATCACTCTTATCCTCTGACTGCTTGTTTCCAGGAAACAGTTTTCCACTCCTCAAAGTGATAGCGTTACATGCTTCTCTTCCTTTAGGATTTGGTATAGTGTCACTTGGCAGTGCTCCTTTTGGCCTCTGATGTATAGTATTAGCAAGTTGTCCCAATTGTACCTCAATGTTTTTGAGTATAGCATCTTGATGTCTTGCATTGGTCTCCAAAGCAACAAATCTGTCCTCATTTTTCTCCACCTTTTCTATCAGACTCCGAAGCATGTCCTCTACTGGTGGTTTCCCTTGCTCTGAGGTACTGGCTTGGTGATCAAAACCTGGTGGAGGATTAGAAGTTCTCTTTGATCATTCCCTTGAGTATATTGACCTCATTGGCTTTGATTCTGTTGCCCCCAAGTCCTTGATTACCTCCATAGCCTCTATTGTTCCCTCCTGAGTAATTTTCGGAGTACTGTGGCCTGTTGCCATAATTATTCACATATTGAATGGATTCAGTGGTGACCGAGCACTCGTCAGTATAATGTTCACCTTTGCATATTCCACAAGAAAGCACAGGTGCCTTAGCTTGAGTAGCCTTTAGAGATTGCATTTGCTTTGCTAAGACTTCGACTTTTGCATTGAGTGAAGTTTCCTCATCTAACTCGAGGACTCCTCTTTGCCTTCTATTGTGAGGTTTACGAGCTTCAGGGAACAAATATTCATCCTCAGCAATCTGGTTGAACAACTCACGTACTTCCGGCACAGATTTGTCTTTAAGTGCACCATTGGCGCATGCCTTGACCATCACAGATGCTTCAGGCATAAGACCTTTGAAGAAAGTATTTAGTTCTCTTATCTCGCCAAAGTCATGATTGGGACATTGCCGAATCAAGTCATTGAATCTCTCCCAAGCATTCCTGAATGATTCACTGTCTTGTTGTTGGAAATTCATAATTTCTATTCTTCTCTTTTCAAGTTTAGCTGGAGGGAAGTATTTGGCCAAGAACTTCCTCTGTAGTTCATCAAAAGAAACTGCTGCATCCGCTCCTCCAATGGTCTTAAACCAATGCTTCGCCTTTCCTCTCAAAGATAAAGGGAACAAAATTCTGTGAACCTCACCCCTATTAATTCTCGGCAGCTTGAAAGTGCTACATAATCCTAGGAACCAGTCAAGGTGGTCGTTAGGATCCTCATTGTCCAGCCCTTGGAAAAACTGGCCCTGGGTGATCATGGAGGCTATCTGTGGAGGGATGTGGTAACTTTCCACATCGATGTCCTGATGACCAAAGCGATTGTCAAAATTTACTGCGTAATGATCTCCAAACCTAGGTACTTGTACTCCTTGAGCTGCCATATCTCTCTGCTTAGCCTGAATCCTTAGAGTCTTCGCCAATTCAAGATCCAATTCAAACTCGGGGTCTCCACAGGATCGTAACCTGGGCATACAATACACAAAAGAGTGAAGTATAACCTCAATGAAACTAAACACCAAAACAAAACTTCAAGTTGAAACAACACTCAAGAGCAAAGACCACAGATAATAACAATAACAATGAAAGGAACAGAGAATAACAAGGTACACCAAACAGAACAAAACAACACAAAGTGAAAACTAAAGTAAATGACACAAACAAAAACACAAAGTAGAACAAGTAAAATCACGAACAATTCAACAAATTTCAGAACCGATTGCCTTCCCCGGCAACGGCGCAAAAAATTGATAACCTAAAGTCGTGTCAGCTCAATTTTACCTTTCACACTAATGTAGTAGTGATGAGAAGGATCGAATCCACAGGGAAGGGGATGGTTCGAGAATTAGGAATTTCCTCTAAGAATTGTCACAAAACAGAACAACAAGCTGACAAGATAAGAATGTAAATGCAACCAACACAAGATGTACTGCAAACAAAGGAAAATGAAATACAAATGAGGAGAGAGAGAAGCTTTAGAGTTCTTCCCGATGAATGCTAACCTAAGTGACTTGCGCAGTGCTATTATCATCCATGCAAAACAACTGAGGAGAAATAGCTGCCTAGAAGTTTAGACTTAAGTCGGCATGGCGACCGCACTACAATGTAAGCTTCCTAACACCATCCTTTCCCATGGCAAGGCCTAAGGATGAAGGATTTCACACCGCAACCTTCTCAATTTCCTAGCTCTGACTCTCTATCATTCAACTCCTAGAAACTTCCCATGGCGAGGCCTAAATCTAGCTTCCTACGACTTCATTAGAGTTAGGAAATCTTCTCACACCTTTATCTAGAGATTTCGTGACCTGAAAACTTCCCATGGCGAGGCCTGGATTCAGGTAACTACGTAAAACGTAAGTGTGAAAACTGATTTCATGCTCTAGTTCTTATCTCACAGAATTCATAGCAAATATGGTAAATTAAGGTTCAATTCAGCATGGCGACCGCAATTAAATCTCAATTCAACAATACCGATTCAAATTCATGAAACTTAACAAATTTCATAATGCAAATCAAACATGATCTCAATTCTCAATAGATTAAGTAAATCGCACCGCACAAAGTCATCTAAATCAAGCATTCATCCTTCGGAACTCTAGAACATCACACTTTAGACTTAAAACTCCATTCTCATCTCATAATCATGAAAATACAACAAAACACAATTCATTTCCACTAAATTGGAAGAATTTACGGATCGAAATACTCAGAATTCTGAAATGCTTCGCTAATTGAGACTCGAAATGTTGTAATCAATCCAATGGTGCGATCGGAATTGGAAATGGAGGAGAGAATCTAGAGAGAGAGTAGAGAGAGAAAGTAGATCTCAATTCCCGCTCTAAATTCAAACGTGAGTTACAAAATGTAAAACCTATCTAATGGATAATGGTCCGGGGATCGCCTCCCTTCATTAGCTACATCTCCTATATATAGAGTTATGAAAATGTAACTAATACGCAACCGTAGAATATCTAAAGTATTACAAAAAGTGTCCTTGAATAGAAAGACCAAAAATCAGCCGAAATTATGAAAATTTGAAGTTGAAGAAAATTTCCCAGCAATTCAGCGCCTTTGGCCTTCCGCGGAACACGCCTTCATTGCCATCGTCGCCCACAGCGCGCCTTCCAGCCAATGAGCTTCACGCCTTCACTCCTCAGGAATCCAAGTGAAGAAATCAGAACATTCCAATGCCTTCAAGCTTGGACTCTTCACGCCTTCTGTGGCTCTGCGAACCTCGACACAATCCAGCCTTTGCGAATTCACGCCTTCTTGCCTTGCAACTTCATGCCTTCAGCTACCTCGCTGAATTCCTGGAAATTCAAGAACAAAATGCTTTATAGCATCAACTTCCAGCTAAGATTTGACCATGATGCACTGTGACTTTGGAAAATCTTAAAACACGAAAGTTGTAACCCTTTATCTTAGCTTTCCATAGCCATTAAAAACACCCAATTCGGAACTAAAACGAGAGAGTTACAACCCAGTTATTGAAGTGTGCCAAAGCTTAAAATTCAAGGAACAACCCTTCCAACAATTTGCCATTTTTTCCACTTTGTCAAAACATAAAACCCCAAAGCAAATATAGTGGCGAGACCTCGCGGCGAGGTCTCGCCGTGAAGTGTGTGTGTGTGGCGAGGTCTCGCTGTGTTGGGCATTTGCTGGCGAGGTCTCGGGGCGAGACCTCGCCGTGCAATGTGTTGGCTGGTGAGACCTCGCGGCGAGGTCTCGCCGCCTTGTGCGTGTGTGTGAGTGATTTAGTGAATAAGAGTGTAGAGTGCTGTGAGGTTGAATGAATGAAAGTGCAAATCGTGAATTGGAATGTTTGTGAGTTGTGAGTTGTGTGTAAATGTGAAAATGGTGAAGCTGTGAGGTGAGGATGAGAGTTTCAAACGTGAGTGAATATTGGTGTTGTAGATGAATTGTGAGACTTGGGTGAAATTGATGTTGTGAGTGTTGTTGATTTAGAAATACAAAATACAAGCAGCAAAAATGTATCATGAATGAATGAATGAATGAGTAGATGAACTTGTGAAATGCAAGGCGAAAAACAAAACCAAACATAAAGGATGTAAATGCTAACTGGAACAAATAAGTGAAGTACATGAGTGAAATGATTTGTGAATTGAATTGATGCTATAAGTGTGTGCATGCGGCGAGGTGATCTCGCCGCATGATGCGTGTGAGTGTGCATGTGCGGCGAGGTGTGTGTGCGTGTGTAGTGCGCTAGATGTGCGAGAATGAAGTGCCCGTGTGCGCATGAGTGTAGTGAGGTGTGTGCGAGAGTCTTTTGCGGCGAGGTGACATCGCCGCATGGATGTGGTGCGGTGATGGTGCGAGTGTAGTGAGTTATTGTGCAGTGAGTGTAGTGTGAAGTGAGTGCTCGTGAGGTGTTTGTGAGAATGCCCGAGAAAATATTGTGCATGTGAGCCTTCATTGTGGCTGAGTGCCTGTTTCAGCTTTAAGAACCAACTTCTACACCAAATGCATGTGCCTTAGCTCCTAAATTGGACTCGATGGTAAACATAAACGTTCTAGGCCTATCTCTCGGCTCTCCAATGGATCAAGAATCACTGACATTAGATATCTACAGCTCAAGATATTAACAATCTACCAAACTGTGGCAATATGAATTCAATAACTAAATCCTGAAGTAGCAAACGTAAAGATGCCCCCGTTTTTCATAGTTACACACAGATTTAGAAGCAAGTCAAAACATAATAATTACCTTACACTCACGGAGCTTTCCAGAACATCCAAGATCTCATCATTTGGATAAGAATTGAAGAAGTTATGCCCAAATGAATTTGCATATCAAAACTGTCCAAACCCTAATTTTGCCATGTATGCACTTTTGGTTTCACAATTCTCAACCTCTATACTTTTCTCTTCATTTACCATCATTTATCATACATTTTGCATCATTTCATACTATCAACTAGCACATCACAAATATACATGAAAAACATAAATCACCACCCATTCTCATCAAACACAAGACAAAAGCCAAGGTTTTCAATGCAAAAATCATTGGTATAAAACCAAGTCATCACTACTGCCGCGGGCATGCGCTCGCAGTGATGTACTGCTGCTGCGCGCATGGGAGCGCGCAGCGTGCACTTTGTGGTGCGGCGATGAGAGCGATGATGTGCGCGAGCTGTGTAGCGATGTGTGCAGATTGTGCGACGATGTGCGGGGCTCGTGCATGGTGCGGGGCATGTGCGACGATGTGTAGCACTTGTGCGTGCAAGCTGTGCAGTGATATGTGTAGCTTGTGTGACGATGTGTAGCACTTGTGCGTGCAAGCTGTGCGGTGATGTGTGTAGCTTATCCGACGATGTATGTGTCTTGTGCGACGATGTGAAAATATGTGCATGCATTGGGGCATCAACTTGTAAATGATTAACAACAAAATGTGTGCACCAAATTCACCTCAAAGATGCAAGGAAAACACAAGCAAAGATACTTGGAACTTTTTACCTCTCTAGTTCTGAGAAAAAACAAACCATCACTTTGCAACCAAAATCGGGCCCTGATGCGTTGTGAATTTTGCAAAACCTAAAACATGAAAGTTGTAGCCCCAGGTCTTAGCTTTCCATAGCCTTTTGTAAAACCTGATGCGTCACCGTGTAATCTGTTTCCATAGCGATGCATCGCGCCATGCAATTTCCCTTTCCACTACAACATTCCACTTCTATGAAATATATGTGTGTCTTCACCTACGAATTGGACTTTGTGGTGAGTTTTATATCTCTTTCTTGGCTTTCCATAGGTTTAAGAATCAGCATCATTGGAGGTCTCTAGCTCAAGATATGCACAATCTAACAAACTATGGTAGTGATGTCAACAATGAAAACCTTAAGTAGTGATCATATATATGCCCCCGTTTCTCAGGGTTGCACACAGAAGTAGAAGAAAGTTAAAACCTAAGAATTGAAGTACACTCAAAGAGCTTTACAGAACATCCAAGATTTCATCATTTGGATTAGTATTGAGAAAGTTACACTCAATTGAAGTGCATAGTGTCAGAATTGAGTCCATCGCAAAAGAAATTTAGGCTCTCGTCCCGGTTCCAACCTACTATTTGGGCACTTACTGAAAAGCTCACAAAATCTATCCCAAGCTTCTGTGAATGATTAATTGTCACCTTGACGAAACTGCATGAAATTCATTCGAATCTTGTCCATTCGAGATGGAGAAAAGTATTTGGTTATAAATCGCTTTGCAACTTCATCAAAAGTTTAAAAAGGAAACAACATTTTCTTTAGAGTCATACCATCTCTCAGCTGCTCGGGAACAACATTCTGTTTAGAACATCATGAGGGATATGTGGGAGATTGCTCATGTTAACACCTTAAGGAATGACCTTAAATGTGCATGTGGGTCTTCAGAACTCATCCTATGGAAAATCTAGCCATTTTGAATCAAATTAATGAAAGCCAGTAGAATTTGAAAATTTTCCTAGTATCAATAAAAGGTGAATCCAAGTTGTCCATCCGAGACTCATAATAATCACCATAATGACGCCACGGTACCACTGGCTGTGCTGGTGGAATAACCAGAGGGTCTACCACTGGAGGAATAACAACATTGGGTTGATTCCTTTGTTCAGCCATTGCTTCAAATTCCAACTTCTTCTTAACACTCAAAGTCCTTGCAAATTTGGGGTCCAATTGATATTCTGCTAGTCCAAATGATCTTGTCCTAGTCATGCAAAGAATAATAAGGAAAAGTAAAGAAATTACAAAAGAAAAAAAAAATTACAACCAACCCACAAAAGATTTCAAAAAACCCACTCTAACCCTCCTAAGTGGTAAGAGGCAAGATTAAATCAAGTTATCTCTATCAAATTCACTGCACTATAAGAGAATATTCATCATACATAATCCAGTGCTAAATCATGCATAATTATATACAACATAGTAAAACTCATTAAATCAAAGCCATAAGATAGAACACAGCATGTAAATTAGGCACAAAAATCTTTATTCATAATCCCGGGAGCACAAAGGATTTAGTCGAGCATGACTAAACCGAACATCATGATATTAATAATTAAGCATAATATTGAAAATATAAATTAAAAGGAAATATAACACCTTGAATTGTAAATCCTTGGATGTAATCTTTTACTCGAAAGAATGAATTCAATAACTAGTGATGTTCCCAAATTTGTACAACTGCAAATTCTCTGTGCAATAACCAAAGAAGCAAAACCCTAGCTATTACAAATTGCTTAATGCGCTCAAAATTGTCACACCCTAAAAACTTGAAAACTTATCCCAATTTATAGTGATTCTATAAAAATAATTGCAAATAAGTCCTTAACGAGAACCTTGTCGGACACAAAATCTCAAAGTGGGCCAAAAACGTAAATATAAAAAAATAACTCAAAATTTCACGCGATCTCCGACGTCGCGATGTGCAGGGTCGCACGTCTCGACATGCCACACTGCCAATCTGCTCCAAAAATTGCCAAAATTCCCAAAAATTGATTTTGATTCCCATTTTTCCACGTCGTGACGTGTAAATGTGCACGTCGCGACGTGGGAGGATCCCGACGTCCTGACGTGGAGCAAATCTCCACTCTTTTTCACAAACTTTCTTCAATTCTTTCTCCACTTTGCATCCAATTTGGCTCTAATATGATTTTTCTCCTCCAAGCATAGCCCATGGTCGACAAAACTACAAATAAAACACTAAAACGAATCAAATAGAACAAGAATGACCAAAGAATTAAGTGTAAAACACTAAAGAAAAGGCGAATAAATTCACCTTATCACTAGCATTCTAAGAAATCTAAGATCGCAATCCCAATGATCAATTTGAGGATTACTGTTTAGAACAAGAAGGCAGCCCTAATTCAAATAAACTATGAATCAAATATAAACTATCAATTCAAAGCAACGAACACCCTAAGAACACCTGCACCTTAGAACCCCCATTATTAAAAATCCTAACCTATCAATAGCCTAGATTGATTAGAGAGATTGTTCTTCGCAAAGAACAAAAGAAAGTTTTTTTCAAAACTCTCAGAAAATAGGTTTAAACCAATATTCAATAATATGATTTTCTTGTAATGCGTTTTGCCCTTTTAAAATAGGCTTACAAGTCATGAATTAATTTGGAGCCATGGTTCAAGACAAACCCTTAAACCTTAGCCAAAACGAGCTATAACACTTTAATTTCTAACCTATAGGTTTCATAGATTGGTTTGGTTTGCAGCCCAAAATAAATAAAGGTAATTAAATACAAAAATAGAAAATCTGCTAAAAATTCTGACGCAACTAGAATTCCACACGTCGCGACATCGGGGATACTCCAAGTCGCAACGTGGAGATTATTGCCAAAAAAACTTTCAGAGATCCACGTCACGATGTGGAAGTAGTTGGACATCACGACGTAGAACTCTGTGGACATCGCGACGTGGAGCCTTTTATGCTCCTTGTCCATTCTTTACATCAACTCTTCCCTCAAATGCTCCATTTTGATCCACCAAACCAATGTACTCCACTTGGGACACTTCTGAGCATGAAATGAATGTCACATCTTCTTCACGAACTCATTCACTATATAGAAGGTCCTCAATCAACAAAAGTAATGCTGCTCTCATTTGCTTAGTTCTCGAATGTGTTAATGGACCTCTGACTCCTTGTAATGGATCAACCACGTGAATCCTCGACCCCTTGTTATTGTCGGATTGATTGGCTTCCTCATTATTCCTCCCCTCCTTAAGAGGATTCCTCCTCGAATCATCTAGGTCATACAACAAAGATCACAAACATTAAATGTACTAAACACATTACCATATTCGCTAGGCAATTCTATCATAAAAGCATTATCATTAACTTTAGCCAAAACTTGAAAAGGACCATCTCCCCTTCGTTGGAGTTTAGATTTCTGTTGCTTTGGGAATCGTTCCTTTCGTATGTGAACCCATACCCAATCACTGGGTTTAAAAAAAACCTTGATTCTTCCCCGACTTGCTTTCTTGGCAACCTGATCGTTGCAACGCTCAATGTTCGCTCAAACCCTTGCATGCATCTCCTTGACCTAGTCAACCTTCTTTTTTCCATCTAAATTCAAAATGTGACTAGAAAATATAGGCAAAATACCTAAAGGTGTTAGTGGATTGAAACCATAAACCACTTCAAATGGAGAATAAGATGTAGTGGAATGTATGGCCCAATTATATGCAAACTCTATATGCGGCGAACATTTTTCCCACATTTTCAAATTTTTTTGAATTAAGGCTCGAAGCAAGGTTGTTAAAGTTTGATTAACAACTTCAGTTTGCCCATTCGTTTGTGGATGTGCAGCTATGGAAAACAATAGCTTCGTGCCTAACCTAGACCATAATGTTTACCAAAAATAACTCAATAACTTGACATCTCGATCACTAACAATGGTTTTTGGAATTCTATGTAATCTAACTATTTCTCAAAAAACAAACTCAGCAATATGAGATGCATCATTGGTTTTACTAAGCCAACCAATCCAACAATAACAAGGGGCCGAGAAGTCACGTGGTTGATCCATTACAAGGAGTCGGAGGTCCATTAACACGTTCGAGAACTAAGCGAATGAGAGTAGCACTACATTCATTGATGGAGAACCTTTTTGATTGTGAATCAATTCGTGAAGTTCGTGAAGAAAATGTGACATTTATTTCATTCTCAAAAGTGTCCCAAGTGGAGTACATTTTTTTGGTAGATCAAAATGGAGCATCAGAGGGAAGAGTTACTGAAAAGAATGAACAAGGAGCATAAAAGTCTCCACATCACGCGACGTATATGGAGTCCCACATCGCGCAAAGAGGAGTCAGAGAAGATTGCCAACATCACGACGGGCGACCTCTGACGTAGCAATGAGCATCGATATCGCGACGTCCAACTACTTCCATATCACATAGTGGATCTCTAGAAGTTTTATTTTTTTGGATATAATCTCCACGTAAGATCGCCAATATCACGACATGCAACCTCAGACGTCGCGATGTGCATCGATATCGCGCGACGTCCAACTAATTCCACATCGCAACGTGGATCTCTGGAAGTTTTATTTTTTTGGAAATAATCTCCACGTCATGACGTGGAGCATCCCTGATGTCGCGACGTACGGAAATCTAGTTGCGTTAAAATTTTTAGCAGATTTTCTATTTTTGTATTTAATTACCTTTACTTATTTTGGGTTGCAACCCAAACTAGTCTATCGAGCCTATATATTAGAAATTAAAGTGTTATGGCTAGTTTTGGCTAAGGTTTTAAGGGTTTGTCTTGAACCATGGCTCTAAATTAATTCATGACTTGTAAGCCTATTTTAAAAGGGCAAAATTCATTATGAGATAATTAGATTATTAAATATTGGTTTAAACCTATTTTCTGAGAGTTTTGAAAAAAACTTTCTTTTGTTCTTTGCGAAGAACAATCGCTCTAATTAATCATGGTTATTGATAGGTTAGGATTTTTTATAACGGGGGTTCTAAGAGGCAAGTCTTCTTAGGGTATTCATTGCTTTGAATTGATAGGTTAGTTTTGATTCATAGTTTATTTGAATTAGGGTTGCCTCCTGGTTCTAAACGGTAATCCTCAAATTGATCCTTGGGATTACGATCTTAGATTCCTTAGATTGCTAGGTTCACATCAGATTGGTATCAAAGTCAATTTGAGTGATTATCCATCAAAGACCTTAATCTTTGATTGTTCCACTTTTTGTGTTTCTATATTGTTCGTATTGTATTTCCTTTCATTGTGTTGCAGATTTTTTTGCTAGAGAAAAAAAAACGCAGAAAAAAAATGCGTAATTCAAAAACATAGCAGAAGAGAAAAAAAAGAAAAAAAGATTGCAGAAAGCATTTTAAAAAAAGAAGAATGCCAGCTTGAGTTTCCATTCAACAAAAAGATTTCTTGAAGACCGTACAATTTTTGAGGTAACAACTTCTTGTATTCTCATTCTTGAATTTGATAAGAGCTAGTGCAAAACGTTGTCTAATTTATAATCAACACTTGCTGTTATTTTTCAATCAAAAGCAAATTGTGGAATTTTGTTCTTTGATTAATAGAAGTCGATATTTATTCATTGTACTAAAAATTTGTGGAAGTGTACTTCGCAATTGCTGAATTTTTGTTGTTGGCTTAAACCAAGTCTTGCTGCAGCAACATTTGTTTATTTCAAACTTTTCTATATCCGTATGAATCATTCTAGCTCTTTTGTGGAATGAAGCTTGTTCTCTATTGCGTAAATTCATACATAGCTTTAAAGTCTTAATTCATTCTTGTTTCTTGCTTCCTAAACATTTCTAATCAATTATGATTCTTGGGTGGTACATTGAGTAGTTGTTTAACTCAAAGAACTCACAAAGAAAGTTTAGAGAGTTTCATTATTTTGAGTGATACACGAGTAAGAGTGTAAACATTTAGGGATTGGAAAGGATAATTATTAATTCCAAACTCATCATGAGTGGGGAAGGTGCAAGTAATCCTTCATTCAACATTGAAACCGCTTTCAAAGCTATTCAATGACAATTCGATAAAATCAATATTAGGCTTAACTTCTTAGAGTCTAGTGAATCACCAACTAGGGATAGAGCTACTAGGAAACCTTTGTTTGATAGGGGAAATTATGAGAAGGTGTCGGAGGAGGAAGACGAAGGGACATGGGGTAGAGGTAGGAATAATAGGAGGAAGAATAGTCAAATTGGGTTAATTAAGATGAAAATTCTACAGTTTCAAAGGAAGAATGATCCCGAGGTTTACTTAGAATGTGAAAGAAGGGTAGATCATGGTTTTTACTGTCACAATTATTCGGATGAGAAGAAGGTGAAATTGGCGGTAGTCAAGTTTACCCATTATGCTACAATTTGGTGGGATCAATTAGTACATAATAGAATGAGGTATGGAAAGAGACCAGTTAGGACTTGGGAGGAGGTTAAGAGGATAATGAGGAAGAGGTTTGTCTCTAATCATTACCAACGGGATGTAGTGAGGAAATTCCAAACTTTGACCCAAAGGAGTATGAGTGGAGGAATATTTTTAGGAAATGGAGATATTCTTGATTTGGGCAAACATAGAGGAGGATCCTGAGTTTACAATGGGTAGGTTTTTGGTGGGTTTGAATAAGGAAATAGCTGATGTGGTAGAGATGCAACAATATGTTGACATGGAGCAGTTATTGCACAAGGCCTTGAAAGTTGAGATAATAGTCAAGGCTAAAGGAAAGAGTACTTGGAAAAGTCCTTGGAAAGATACTAAGCAAGTGTCGAAAACCAAATTTGGGAATTCTAGTGTTGATTCCAAACCTAGGGTCGAACAAAAATGGGGAACCAGCAAGGTGAAGGTTGAGGAGAAAAAATTGGAAGGAGTAGAGACATTAGGTGTTTTAAGTGCCAAGGGGTAGGGCACATACAGTCTCAATATCCAAATAAAAGGACAATATTCTTTTTACCTAATGGGAAGTATGAGAGTGAACATTCGGATGATGAGGGAATCATACAACTTGTGGAGGAGAGTGATGAAGAGGAATAGTTGCCAATGGGGGGAGAAGCACTTGTCAATTTAAGGGTTTTAAATGCACAACCTAAACTTGAGGGAGAATTAGTGCAAAGGGATAATATTTTTCATACTAGGTGTCATATGCAAGGGAAGGTGTGTAGTTTAATAATTGACAGTGAGAGTTGTACTAACATAGCTAGTACATTATTGGTAGAGAAGTTAGATTTGAGAACACTTAAACACCCTAAACCCTATCAATTACAGTGGTTGAGTGCTAGTGGAGAAGCCAAGGTGAACAAGCAAGAAAAAATTGAGTTTGTCATAGGTCGGTATAAGGACGAGATGTTGTGTGATGTAGTGCCTATGCAAGCTGCTCATATCCTTTTGGGCCGTCCTTGGCAGTTTGACCAAAAGGGAGTGTATGATGGATACACTAACAAATACACCTTGGAGATGAACAATCGCAAACACACATTGGTGCCTTTGAAGCCATAGGAGGCACATACCGATCATGTACGTATTGTGAATGACTTTGAAAAGAAAGAACAAGGTGAGTCTAGTGAGAATAAAAGTAGAGAGGAAATCTTCAAGAGTGGGGAAGAAAAATCAGAAAATGGAAAAAAGAAAATGAGTGTTTTCGCAACAAAGAGAGAGGTGAAAGACAAATTGAGTGAGGGAAATTGTGTGTTTCTTTTATTGTATAAAGATGTATATTTGATTGATGCTGAAATGCTTGATCTTTTGCCTCGTGAAGTGGTGATTTTGTTGCAGGAGTTCGAAGATCTTTTTCTAGAGGAGTTACCTTCAGAACTTCCACCACTACGAGGGATAGAGAACAAAATAGATTTCCTTTCCGGAGCGTCTATACCGAACTGTCCAGCAAACCAAGCAAACCCGGAGAAGTCTAAGGAAATTCAAGTTCAAGTGGAACAATTGCTGCAAAAAGGTGCTGTGAGGGAGAGCCTTAGCCCTTGTGCGGTACCCGTTATTTTGGTACCAAAGAAGGATGCAAGTTGGCGGATGTGTATATACTGCTGGGGGTTCAACAAAATTACGGTAAAGTATCGTCATCATATACCTCAACTTGATGACATGCTAGATTAATTGCATAGTGCATGTGTGCTTTCCAAAGTTGATTTAAAAAGTGGGTATTTTCAAATTCATATGAATGAGGGGGATGAGTGGAAAACCGCTTTTAAAAAAACATTGGTTTGTATTGATGGCTTGTCATGCCTTTTGGGTTGACAAACACGCCTAGTACTTTTATGCGATTAATGAACCATGTTTTACAGCCCTTCGTAGGAAAATTTTTTGTTGTTTATTTCGATGGTATACTCATTTATAGTAAGTCATTTAATGAACACATGTTGCATTTAAGAGAAGTTTTTGTCGTGTTAAGAGAACATCAATTATATGCTAATTTGAAGAAATGTTCATTTTGCATTGACTCTGTTATATTTCTTGGTTTTGTTACGAGTGCTAACGGCATTAAGGTAGATGAAGAAAAGATTCGGGCAATCAAGGAGCGACCTATATCAGTGAGGTCCGAAGTTTTCATGTATTGGTGGGATTTTATAGAAGGTTTGTCAAAAACTTTAATACTATTGCTGCTCTATTGAATGAACTCGTTAAAAAGCATGTTGTATTTAAATGGTAAAATGTGCATGAAAAGGATTTTAACACGTTAAAGGACAAACTCACACAAGCATCCGTTTTAATATTGCTTGATTTCAATAAAGTTTGTGAAGTACAATATGATGCCTCTGGGCTTGGGATAGGAGCTGTTTTGATGCAGGACTCAAAGTCAATCACCTATTTCAATGAAACAATGCATGGGGAAGTCCTGAATTATTCAACATATGACAAAGAGCTATATGCTCTAGTAAGGGCGTTACAAATGTGGCAATACTATTTAGGCCTAAAGAGTTTGTTATCCACTCCAATCATGAGCCACTGAAACACTTGAAAACTGAAGGGAAACTCCATTAAAGACATACAAGGCGGATGGAGTTCATCGAGTCTTTTCCATACTTCATCAACCATAAGGCCGGTAAGGAAAATGTAGTGGCAAATGCACTGTCACAAAGGTATGGACTTCTAACCTTGTTGCAATCTAAACTGTTGGGTTTTGATTTGCTTAAAGTGTTGTATGTTGATGATAATGATTTTGTTGAAATATATGCTGAATGTGCACAAACAGCTTATGGTGATTATTTTCAGCATGATGGGTTTTTTTTAAGAAAGGGAAATTGCGTGCCTAAAAGTTCATGTCGTGAATTGCTTGTCAGGGAAAAATCAATGTCTCTTTTGAACCTGGTGATTGGGTATGGGTTCACATGTGGAAGAAACGATTCCCAAATCAATAGAAATCTAAGCTCCAACAAATGGGAGATGGTCCTTTTCAAGTTTTGGTTAAAATTAATGATAATGCTTATATGATAGAATTGCTTAGAGAATATAGTAATGTGTCTAGTACGTTTAATGTTAGTGATCTTTCATTGTATGACCTAGGTGATTCGAGGACGAATCCTCTTGAGGAGGGGAGGAATGATGAGGAAGCCAACCAATTTGATAGTAACAAGGGGGTGAGAATTCACGTGGTTGATCCATTACAAGGAGTCGGAGGTCCATTAACTCGTTCGAGAACTAAGCGAATGAGAGCAGTACTACATTTATTGATTGAGGACCTTTTTGAACGTGAATCAGTTCGTGAAGTTTGTGAAGAAGATGTGACATTCATTTCATACTCAGAAGTGTCCCAAGTGTAGTACATTGGTTTGGTGGATCAAAATGGAGAATTGGAGGGAAGAGTTGCTGAAAAGAATGGACAAGGAGCATAAGAGGCTCCACGTCGTGACGTCCATGGAGTCCCTCATTACGACATGGAGAAACTCAAAGAGGAGTCAGAGAAGATCGCTGACGTTGCGACGTGTGACCTTAGACACTGCGACGTGCACCGACGTCGTGATGTCCAACTACTTTCACTTCGCAACGTGGATCTCTGGAAGTTTTACTTTTTTGGCAATAATCTTCACATCGCGACGTGGAGTATCCCCGATGTCGCGACATATGGAAATCTAGTTGCGTCAGAATTTTTAGCAGACTTTCTATTTTCATATTTAATTACCTTTATTTATTTTGGGTTGCAAACCAAACCAGTCTATGGAGCCTATAGGTTAGAAATTGAAGTATTATAGCTAGTTTTGGCTAAGGTTTCAAGAGTTTGTCTTGAACCATGGCTCCAAATTAATTCATGACTTGTAAGCCTATTTTAAAACGGCAGAACTCATTACAAGAAAATCAGATTATTGTATATTGGTTTAAACCTATTTTCTGAGAGTTTTGAAAAAACTTTCTTTGGTTCTTTGCAAAGAACAATCGCTGTAAACAATCAAGGCTATTGATAGGTTAGGATTTTTGATAACATGTGTTCTAAGGGGCAGGTCTTCTTAGGTTATTCGTTACTTTGAATTGATAGGTTAGTTTTGATTCACAGTTTATTTGAATTAGGGCTGCCTCCTTGTTCTAAATGGTAATCCTAAAATTGATCATTGGGATTACAATCTTAGATTCGACATGGATGGACTTGGACATTGCGCGGTCGGTGCACGTCGCGACGTCTAAGGTCGCACGTCATGACGTCAACAATCCTTTGGAACTCCTCTTTGCATTTCTCCACGTCGCTAAGTGGGACTCTATGGACGTCATTATGTGGAGCCTTCTTATGCTCTTTGTCCATTCTTTCAAGCAACTCTTCCCTCCAATGCTCCATTTTGATCCAGCATACCAATATACTCCACTTGGGACACTTCTAAGCATGAAATGAATGTTACATTCTCTGCACAAACAACACGAACTGATTCACGATAAAAAAGTTCCCCAATCAACAAGAGTAGTGCTGCCCTCATTCTCTTAGTTCTCGAACGAGTTAATGGACCTCCGACTCCTTGTTGGCTTGCTCATCATTCCTCCTCTCCTCAAGAGGATTCGTCCTCGAATCACCTAGGTCATACAACAAAAGGTCACTAACATTAAACATACTAAACACATTACTATATTGGCTAGGTAATTCTATTGTATAAGCATTATCATTTAATTTTAGCCAAAATTTGAAAAGGACCATCTCCTCTTTGTTGAAGCTTAGATTTCTGTTGATTTGGAAATCGTTCATTCCGCATGTAAATCCACACCCAATAATCGGGTTCAAAAGAGACCTTGATTATTCATCGACTAGCTTGCTTGGCAACTTGATCATTCCAGTGCTCAATGTTTGCTCGAACCCGCGCATGCATTTCCTTGATGTAGTCAGCCTTCTTTTTGCCATCTAAATTCAAAATGTGACTAGAAGATATAGGCAAAACATCCAAAGGTGTTAGTGGATTGAAACCGTAAACCACTTCAAATGGATAATAAGACGTAGTGGAATGCATGGCCCTATTATATGGAAACTCTACAAGCGGAAAACATTTTTCCCAACTTTTCAAATTTTTCTGAATTAAGGCTCAAAGCAAGGTTGTTAAAGTTCGATTGACAACTTCAGTTTGCCAATTCATTTGTGGATGTGCAGCTGTGGAAAATAATAGCTTCTTGCCTAACCTAGACCACAATGTTCGCCAAAAATTACTCAAAAACTTGACATCTCGATCACTAACAATGGTTTTTGGAATGCCATGCAATCTAACTATTTCTCAAAAGAATAACTCGTTAAAAGATTATGGTTTTTTTGTCTCTTATTCATGATTTTCATCCAAATCTTACGAAAGAAGACTCAATTCAGCATGACGACCGCAATCGAATCTCATTTCATCAAATTCAGATCAAAAGCATGTACTCAACAAGTTTTACCAATTCATAGCTGAGAATTTCCATTTCTTATAATAGATTGTTAGTTCTACTGCACAATTACAATTTCAACCTATCATTCACCCTCAGTATCCTAGATTATCATGCAATTAGCCACGAATCTTCATTTCAGCTTCACAATCAACAAATTGGAAGATTAAACAGTTCATAATCATTAATTGGAAGAGTTTACCAATTAAGAGTCTTAAAAGCTTCCAAATGCCGAGAGGATTGTTACTTTTCTTCTCAATTTCTAGGAAATGTATATTGATGGAAACAAATCTTTGATCGGAATCCAAAATGAAGAAACAATTTTAGTGAGAGAAAGTAGAGAGAGAAAGTGGATCTCAAGAACGCTTCCCGCTCTTCAAAATCAAAAGTTGGTTACAATACGAAAAATGTGAGTAGTGAAAGAAAGATCCCCCTTACATGTTAGCTACCTTCCCTATATATAGAGTTGGGAAAACGTAACTAATACGCAACGTAAAATGTATCAAATATTACAAAAGTGTTCTTAAGGGAAGGAACTAAAAATTAGCATAAAATGTCAAAAAATTCCAAGTTTGAAAAAGTATTCAGCACTCCAGCGCCTTTGGTGTTAATTTCCAACGCCTTCATCAACCTCAGCCACGAGCCGCACGCCTTCAGGCTTAAGTCGTCGCGCCTTCGTTGCCTCTGACTGCCGAGTGAAGAAATCAGAATTGAACCACGCCTTCAAGCCGCAACTGATCATGCCTTCAGCAACTCAGCGAGCCTTCAAGAATCCAGCGTTTTGAAATTCACGCCTTTCCGCCAAAGCAAACCGCGCATTCAGCTGCCTGGAATTTCAGAGAATCAGAAGTAAAACACTTAGCCATTTTTTAGAAACTCAAACACAAAGTACTTCATGCCAGCAACGTCCCACCAATATTTGATCATGATGCACTGTGAATTAAGGAAAACTTAAAACATGAAAGTTGTAACACTTTGTCTTAGATATTCATAGCCATCAAAATCACCCAATTTGGAGCTAAAACGATAAAGTTATGACCAAACTACTGAAGTGTGACAAAGCTTAAAACCCATGAAGCACTCTTCAATACTTTGCCATTTTTTCTAGCACCCTCCTAACAATTAGCCTACGACATGTTGTTGTTCCAGAATTGGCCTACGACATGAATTTCATTTCCCAAGTTTTGCCCACGACATTTCGTGGGCAAAAAACAATTCCTTCAAGAATGCCCTACGACATGTCGTAGGCCATTTTCTGTCTTCTCAAGATTGGCCTACGACATGTCGTAGGCCAATTCTCTTCTTGTTCTCGGCTGCCTAACTCTTTCTATACCAAGTTGTGTGCCTTGGTTTGTGAAGTTCATTGTGCAACATGAGTGGTGTGCCAAGGTGCAAATGTGTGTCATGAGTTTCATGGCAAAGTTATGGCAAGACTAATGCATAAGTGTTGTGCATAAGTGTTGTCAAATTGGCATGGCTTGGCAAGATTGATTGGCAAGGCTTGGCAAGTTCTTGGCAAGGTCTTGGCACATTGGTTTGGCAAAGCTCGGCAAGGTCTTGGCAAGGTCTTGGCACAATGGTTGGCCGAATTGGCAAAAATTGTTGGCAAAGTATCCATTCCAACACAAGACCCTACTTTCATGCCAAATAAGTGTGTCTTAGCCTCTGATTCTGACTTGGTGGTGAACTTAAAAGTTCTAGATCTTCCTCTTAGCTTTCCAATGGTACAAGAAACAACACCATTGGATGCTTAAAACTCAAGTTATCATCAAAACACCAAACTGTGGCAGGCAAATAAAACCCTAAAAAACCCTAAAACCCTAATGAATGGTATTCCGAGAAGAAACTCATACTTCACAGTCTTGCACACACAATTAGAAAATAGTTAAAGCATAAGAAATATAGTGCATTCAAAGAGCTTTTCAGAACACCAAAGAACTCACCAATTGGATTAATATCAAGAGAGTTATGCCCAGATGAATTTCATCAACCAAATCTGCCAAAACCCTAAATTTAGCTTACCAAATTCTTTTCGGTTTCATCCATTTCCTAATTGTTTTGATCTCTCAACCTTACCAATTAACATCAAGCACATAATTGCCTAAGTCCATCATCATTTTTTGTCTCTTTTAACCATTTTAGTACAACCAATTGCCAACCACATAAATGCACCACAACAAACAAATCATTGCACTAACTTATGTAAAACAAGTCAAAAGCCAAGTGGATTAAGCCATTTAAGTTGGTATAAAACCAACTTATCACCACAAAATAATGTTAAATTTAATTAATGAAATTAAAGATCCTATAAAAAGAAATCAATATTTAGAAATATATTTTCAAAATAGTTCTTTACAAAATTATTCTTCTTCGTATAATGATAATTCTTTAAATAAAAAACAAATAAATAAAATGAATGCTTCTTTTAAAATACAAGAAGATAAAAATCATTTAGATGATCAAGCCTTAAAAATTACTTCACCAATACTAAAACAAGAAATAAATGAATTAAAAACAGAAATTAAAATATTAAAAAATAAAACTTTAGAAGAAAAAGAATTTAATAAAATAGAAGAAGATTCTAACCAAAATTCTCAAGTAAATACTCTAATTACATCTCAAAAATATTATATTTTTGCAACGCTTGTAATAAATAAAGAATATAAAATTCAATCAATAATAATGATAGATTCATGTGCAGATTTAAATTGTATTATAGAAGGATTAATACCTTCAAAATATTTTGAAAAAACTAAAGTCATATTAAATGCTGCACAAGGGGCAAAAATACAAGTAAATTATAAATTATCAAATGTATGCATATTTTCTGAGGAAAATAATTATGTCTGTTGTCCATTTGTTTTAGCTAAAACAATTAATCAACATGTAATACTAGGAACTCCTTTCCTAAATTTAATGCATCCATACAAATGTATTACTTTTCTTTCAAATTAATTTTCTTTCAAATGAGATTTTATCTTTAAAAATAGAAGAACAATTAAAATCTCCAAAATTACAAAATCTAATTAAAAATATTACTCAAGAAATTACGTCAAAAATTTGTAGTGAATTACCAAATACTTTTTGGGAAAGAAAACAACATATTGTTGAATTACCATATGAAAAAGATTTTGATGAACAAAAAATACCAACAAAAGCACGACCATCTCAAATGAATAAAGAAATGGTTGAATATTGCAAAAAAGAAATTGATGATTTGTTAAAAAAGAAAATAATTAGAAAAAGTTAATCTCCTTGGAGCTGTTCTGCATTTTACGTTAATAAAAATTCAGAAATTGAAAGAGGTGTTCCAAGATTAGTAATTAATTATAAACCCTTGAATACAGTTTTACAATGGATTAGATATCCAATTCCAAATAAAAAAGATTTATTGGAGCAATGATCTATTCTAAATTTGATTTAAAATCTGGATTTTGGCAAATACAAATTGCTGAAAAAGATAAATATAAAACTGCATTTACCGTTCCATTTGGTCATTATGAATGGAATGTAATGCCTTTTGGACTTAAAAATGCTCATTCTGAATTTCAACATATAATGAATGATATTTTTTCTCCATATTCTTTTATAATTGTTTACATTGATGATATTTTAATTTTTTCACAAAATATTGAACAACATTTTAAACATTTGAATATTTTTATTAAAATTGTTATTAAAAATGGTTTAGTTGTTTCTGCTAAAAAATTAAAATTATTTCAATCTAAAATTAGATTTTTAGGATATGAATTAGAACATGGTCAAATTACTCCAATTGCTAGAAGTATTGAATTTGCAAATAAATTTCCTGATGAATTAATGGATAAAAAGCAATTGCAAAGATTTTTAGGAAGTTTAAATTATATTGGTGAATATTATAAAAATTTAGCAATTGATAGTAAACCTTTATATGATAGGTTGAAGAAAAATCCTCCTGCATGGTCTGAAATTCATACTAATGCAGTCAAAATAATTAAACAAAAAGTTAAATTTTTACCTTGTTTAAGTTTAGTAAATCCTGATTGGTTTAAAATTGTTGAAACTGATGCTTCTGATATTGGTTATGGAGGAATTCTAAAGCAAAAGAATCCACAAACCAATAAAGAAGAATTAGTTAGATACTATTCTGGAACATGGAAAAATGCTCAATTAAATTATTCTACAATTAAAAAAGAAATTCTTAGTATAGTTCTTTGTATTTCTAAATTTCAAGATGATTTACTATATCAAGAATTTTTACTTAGAGTTTATTGTAGTGCTGCAAAAGAAGTATTACAAAAAGATGTAAAAAATATTGCATCTAAACAAATATTTGCTAGATGGCAAGCTATCTTATCTGTATTTGATTTTAAAATTGTCTATATAAAAGGTGAATTAAATTCTTTACCTGATTTTCTTACTCGAGAATTCTTACAAGGATAAAAGTTTTTGCAGGTTATGACAGAACAAAGTGAAGAAGAAATTTTTAAAGAAAATTATTTAAAAAATTATCTTCAAAAATCCTCTAAAAAAGAAATTAGAATATTAAATTATAATACAAAATTTTTAAAAGATCAAACTTTTCTTCATCAAATGCAATATTATAGATTAGTGAGAATATATAAAATTTTAAAAAGATTAAAAATTGATCCACAATATTTAGAATCTCATTATAGATATATGGAATCTTATAGAAAGCAAATAGTGTTTATTAATTAATAGAATCAAAATATGGAAGAAAATTTTAAATTACAATGGTTAAAAGATTATATTGAAAATCCAGCTACAATTAAGAAAATTAGGAAACTTTATTCATTAAAAGAAAGGGTTCATCAGGATCCTGAATTTCCTCATGTTTATCATGTAGAAAATGTAAATGTTTTATCAATAAAACAACAAGTATTTTTACATCAAATGCAATATTACGAAATGTTGATTTCATATCACATAAATAAATCTAGAAGACATCCAATAATAAATCAATTTTTATGGAATCATCTAGAAAATTTTAGAAAAGAAATTGCTATTATTATTTAAAATCTTTTTATTTAAAATTTTGCAGGAAATGCAAGGTAAAGGTGGAAGAGGTCTAGACCTCAAATGGATTTTGGCTATGTTAGCCATTACAATTCACAATACCCTCCTTTATACTGGTCATCTCAAATGAGAGGTCAGTCTTCATTTTCAAAACAAAATAATTCCAAAAATACTTCTCTTATTCCATTGGGTCATATACCCACAAAAAAAAGTATTCTTCTTGATGAGTCCTCAAATCAGGACCATGATTATATCAAAAATGGAATAACTGCACATTCTATATTTATTTCTAAAATTGATCTTAAATCAGATCATTATGAAATTATTCAAAAATATTTTAACAATCCTTCCAATTCTCATTTCAGCTTAAGAGGACCACTTCCTCTAAAAACTCGGCATACATATGCTGATTTCTTAAACTTCACAAAAATAGCTGATATAAATGATCGACCCAGATCCAGTCGTCACCAAAATTGGTTCCCAACAACTGAAGATAATGAAATTGCTTTGTCTCAGATGTACATTCATAAAATACCATCTTTCTCTGACTGGAATTATTCATTAATTCAAACTCAAAATTTAATTTCAAGATACAACAATTTTGAGTATGCTTTCACATACACAGATATGGTGGAAAGTTTTCACAATGTCCACTTATATCAAAATTCTTCATACAAACATACTTGGTGGATTCGTATTGATGAAGCCAATTTTGACAAAATCATTCCAGGTTGGTTTCTTAATTGGTTTAGAATTCATGGACCCAATGAAGAAACTTTTCTTCCCGAAAAATTGAAAAATTTGTTTATCCAGTTTAAAAATGTTTATTCTGAAAACTTTAAACATTCAAAATTTCCAAAGCAACCATTTTTATTCTTTTTGATAAAATTTCAAATTCCATGGTTATATGCTTGGAAATATGAAACTGGATACAATGTTGATGGAATTTTACAACTCACAAGAGTTGGGTAAACTAAATTGTGGCCAAAATGTCAAGTGGATTACATTGAAATTGAGAAGTCACTTGTTAATTCAAAAAATTCTCTTGAAAAGGAAAAAGTGACACAAGAAATTGATAATTTTTCTCAGAAAGAATTAAATGAAAAAAATAATTTGATAGAAAAATTGCAAAATGAATTGAGAAAAATGAAAGCTGTTTCTTCTCCTGAAAAAGAAAAAGAAGAAAAAATGACAAAAGGAAAAGAAAAAGAAAAAGAAAAAATTGAAAAAATTGAAAAGAAAAAAGAAAGTGAAAAAAGAAAAAAGAAAAAAGAAAAAAGAAAAACATCCATTTCAAGATTCTCTTTTGATAAAAATTTGATCAAATTCACTGATGATGAACCTTCGACAGAAGAGGATTTGGAAATTTCCTCAGATGAAAATTCAAGAACCAATTCTGATGGTGAACAATTGAAAATGACAGAAAAAGAGAAAAATGAATTTGAACAATTAATACATAATCTGTATAAAAATAAAGACTATGTATTAAAATTGTTGGATTCCAGTTGTTCAGAAAAATCCAGAGTAAATACTCCTTCAAGAAAATCTTCATCAGATGAAGCAGGAAAAATCAGTCCACAAAAGGTTACAAAGAAGAAAAATTCAAAGAAAGAACATCAATCAAGTAGGAGACATCATGGAGACAAAGAAAAGTGAAGTTAGAAAAATGTCACATCACTTTTGAATGGTTGTCTTTTGTATTATTGTCTTTTACTTTTAATTTTGTAATTAGTCCTTACTTTTTTGTATTTTATTTCAAAGTCCTTAGGTGGTCTATAAATAGAATCCAAATGGGTTGTAAGAAGGACACCTTAGAATTCTACATCTTTCAATCTTTGAAGAAAGCTCTCTAGCTCTCTTTGTAATTCTCTTTTGTAATCAAGAGTTCTTATACAATGGAAATTTCTTGGTTTCAAAACTTTCTCTTCTTTTCTTCAAGCAAGCTTCTCTTCTTCTTTCTTCTTTAAGTTTTTGTAATTTACAGGTTTATGCTAAGGAGTTAAGAAGTTCATCCAAGTTCTTCCCTCCGATTGTAAATTACTTTGAAGTTTTGTGCATAAAGCTTGAAGATAAATGCTTCAAGATTAGAGAAAATAAGTAGTAAGTCCCTTACTATTTTATTTTTGTTTGTTTAATTTAAGAAATTATAAATAACTCTTGTGTTGAAAATGAAAAAAATCAAAGTAATAATGATTCATGTGTTGATAAAAATGAAATAATTGAACAAGAAAATCTACATAAAGTTGACATAGAAGAAAATAGTTCTAAAAATATTGATAAATTAGGAAACATAGATAAAAATAGTTCAAAAGATGAAAATATTGAAAATAATAAATCTGAAAATATTAATGAAAAATGTAAAATGGAAATAATTAATAATAATTTGTTAAATGTAAATATTGAAAATAATAAAAATCTTGATAAAATGTATGAAATTGATAAAGTTGAAATTGGAATGGTCAAAACTAGAGAATTACATCCATTAGAAATATTTACATTATCTGAAAACCACAAAATGATGTTAAATTTAATTAATGAAATTAAAGATCCTATAAAAAGAAATCAATATTGAGAAATATATTTTCAAAATAGTTCATTACAAAATTATTCTTCTTCGTATAATGATAATTCTTTAAATAAAAAACAAATAAATAAAATGAATACTTCTTTTAAAATACAAGAAGATAAAAATCATTTAGATGATCAAGCCTTAAAAATTACTTCACCAATACTAAAACAAGAAATAAATGAATTAAAAACAGAAATTAAAATATTAAAAAATAAAAATTTAGAAGAAAAAGAATTTAATAAAATAGAAGAAGATTCTAACCAAAATTCTCAAGTAAATACTCTAATTACATCTCAAAAATATTATATTTTTGCAAAGCTTGTCCTTACGTTTTTGTATTTTATTTCAAAGTCCTTAGGTGGTCTATAAATAGAATCCAAATGGGTTGTAAGAAGGACACCTTAGAATTCTACATCTTTCAATCTTTAAAGAAAGCTCGCTAGCTCTCTTTGTAATTCTCTTTTGTAATCAAGAGTTCTTATACAATAGAAATTTCTTGGTTTCAAAACTTTCTCTTCTTTTCTTCAAGCAAGCTTCTCTTCTTCTTTCTTCTTTAAGTTTTTATATTTTATAGGTTTATGCTAAGGAGTTAAGAAGTTCATCCAAGTTCTTCCCTCCGATTGTAAATTACTTTGAAGTTTTGTGCATAAAGCTTGAAGATAAATGCTTCAAGATTAGAGAAAATAAGTAGTAAGTCCTTACTATTTTATTTTATTTTTGTTTGTTTAATTTTAATGTTTAAATCCTGGTATAAATTTGGTATCAAAGCCATGAAAGGCTAAGCCTTCTTTTCGGGGGGGGGGGGGGATTACTAGCAATTATGGTAACGTAATTTTGGATCTGAACATATGGTTTCACAACAAGAAGTTTTAGATCTATTCAGTTTGACTTCACAATATGAAGTTTTATATCTATTCATATTGATAACAATAAGGTGTTGTTTCTTAGTTGAAACTTATTTTATATATTAAATCTAATGACTCTTAAAAGAATGAACGGTTTCAAATTTCTTATGGTATGATCTTGTGGGTCGACACCCAAGTCGCGTTCGGCGTTGCATGAGGCGGTTGATGATGATGTTGTAAGTCCTCTTTTTAGCCGGTAATATGTCGTTGACAGTCGAGCAAGATCATCCATAATAAAAATGAGACATGTTCTATCTTTTAAATGGTCAAAAGATTGATATATAAACCAAAGTTTTACTGAGTTTCATTAGCACAATAAGTTATCAAGTGTGGAGAAATCTAAAATATTCAATAAGTGATATCAAGTTTGGAGAAAATCTAAGATATTCAATACATGATTCCATATGAAAGGAACTAAGTTATGTGTATACTACCATAAATTATGTTAGTAATCCTACCCGAAGCTCTCTTGAATTGCTCTTTTGAATTATTTTAATTTTTAATATTTACTATTTTTAATTTCTTATCTTTTATGGAAAATAATCAAATGATTAAATTAAATTTAAAAGAAATAAGTAAAATATGTGTTGAAGATTTTAATCTTTCACACTATACATTATTTAGAACTTGGTTTTTAGAAACCATAATTCTAATCAACAAAAATATATTCAAAATGAATATTATAATTTAATTAAAAATACTGAAGTAATTATTTCATTTATTGCATGGTTTTATACTGAAAAAAGAATAAATTACATACATGATTTGTCTAGTCTAAATATCATAGATAAAGCTTATCAAATTTGGAAATTACCAAAAAATAAGCTATTAAATCAATTTATACTTTACTACTTATTTTTGTTTGTTTAATTTTAATGTTTAAATCCTGGTGTAAATTTGGTATCAGAGCCATGGAAGGCTAAGCCTCCTTTCGGGGGGGATTACTAGCAGTTATGGTAACGTAATTTTGGATATGAACATATGGTTTCACAACAAGAAGTTTTAGATCTATTCAGTTTGACTTCACAATATGAAGTTTTAGATCTATTCATATTGATAACAATAAGGCGTTGTTTCTTAGTTGAAACTTATTTTATATGTTAAATCTAATGACTCTTAATAGAATGAACGGTTTCATAATTCTTATGGTATGATCTTGTGGGTCGACACCTAAGTCGCGTTCGACGTTTCATGAGGCGGTTGATGATGTTGTAAGTCCTCTTTTTAGCCGGTAATTTGTCGTTGACAGTCGAGCAAGATCATCCATAATAAAAATGAGACATGTTCTATCTTTTAAATGGTCAAAAGATTGATATATAAACCAAAGTTTTTACTGAGTTTCATTAGCACAATAAGTTATCAAGTGTGGAGAAATCTAAAATATTCAATAAGTGATATCAAGTTTGGAGAAAATCTAAGATATTCAATACGTGATTCCATATGAAAGGAACTAAGTTATGTGTATACTACCATAAATTATGTTAGTAATCCTACCCGGAGCTCTCTTGAATTGCTCTTTTGAATTATTTTAATTTTTAATATTTACTATTTTTAATTTCTTATCTTTTACGGAAAATAATCAAATGATTAAATTAAATTTAAAAGAAATAAGTAAAATATGTGTTGAAGATATTAATCTTTCACACTATACATTATTTAGAACTTGGTTTTTTAGAAACCATAATTCTAATCAACAAAAATATATTCAAAATGAATATTATGATTTAATTAAAAATACTGAAGTAATTATTTCATTTATTGCATGGTTTTATACTGAAAAAAGAATAAATTACATACATGATTTGTCTAGTCTAAATATCATAGATAAAGCTTATCAAATTTGGAAATTACCAAAAAATAAGCTATTAAAATCAATTTATACTTTACAAAAACACAAAGAAGAAATTATAAATAACTCTTGTGTTGAAAATGAAAAAATTCAAAGTAATAATGATTCATGTGTTGATAAAAATGAAATAATTGAACAAGAAAATTTACATAAAGTTGACATAGAAGAAAATAGTTCTAAAAATATTGATAAATTAGGAAACATAGATAAAAATAGTTCAAAAGATGAAAATATTGAAAATAATAAATATGAAAATATTAATGAAAAATGTAAAATGGAAATAATTAATAATAATTTGTTAAATGAAAATATTGAAATAATAAAATTCTTGATAAAATGTATGAAATTGATAAAGTTGAAATTGGAATGGTCAAAACTAGAGAATTAAATCCATTAGAAATATTTACATTATCTGAAAACCACAAAATGATGTTAAATTTAATTAATGAAATTAAAGATCCTATAAAAAGAAATCAATATTTAGAAATATATTTTCAAAATAGTTCTTTACAAAATTATTCTTCTTCGTATAATGATAATTCTTTAAATAAAAAACAAATAAATAAAATGAATACCTCTTTTAAAATACAAGAAGATAAAAATCATTTAGATGATCAAGCATTAAAAATTACTTCACCAATATTAAAACAAGAAATAAATGAATTAAAAACAGAAATTAAAATATTAAAAAATAAGACTTTAGAAGAAAAAGAATTTAATAAAATAGAAGAAGATTCTAATCAAAATTCTCAAATAAATACTCTAATTACATCTCAAAAATATTATATTTTTGCAACACTTGTAATAAATAAAGAATATAAAATTCAATCAATAATAATGATAGATTCAGGTGCTGATTTAAATTGTATTAGAGAAGGATTAATACCTTCAAAATATTTTGAAAAAACTAAAGTCATACTAAATGCTGCACAAGGGGCAAAAATACAAGTAAATTATAAATTATCAAATGTATGCATATTTTTCTGAGGAAAATAATTACTGTTTGTTGTCATTTGTTTTAGCTAAACAATAATCAACATGTAATACTAGGAACTCCCTTTCCTAAATTAATGCATCCATACAAATATGATGGAAAAACATTATCAAAAATTGATTCTGATTTTATCATTTAAATTTATGAACTCTCCAAAACTAGAGATCATTTGTCACTTAAATTTGTCATCTTTACAAGAAATATAAAATTAAAAAATAATCAACATTAATTTTTCTTTCAAATGAGATTTTATCTTTAAAAATAGAAGAACAATTAAGATTCTTCCAAAAATACAAAATTCAAATTAAAAATATTTACTCAAGAAATTACGGTCGAAAATTTGTAGTGAATTACCAATGCTTTTTGGGAAAGAAAACACGATAATTGTAATTTAGCCCATATGAATAAAGATTTTGATGAACAAAAATACCAACAAAAGCAACGACCATTCTCAAATGAATAAAGAAATGGTTGAATATTGCAAAAAAGAAATTGATGATTTGTTAAAAAAGAAAATAATTAGAAAAAGTTATTCTCCTTGGAGCTGTTCTGCATTTTACGTTAATAAAAATTCAGAAATTGAAAGAGGTGTTCCAAGATTAGTAATTAATTATAAACCCTTGAATACAGTATTACAATGGATTAGATATCCAATTCCAAATAAAAAAGATTTATTAAATAGAACTTTTGGAGCAATGATATATTCTAAATTTGATTTAAAATCTGGATTTTGGCAAATACAAATTGCTGAAAAAGATAAATATAAAACTGCATTTACCGTTCCATTTGGTCATTATGAATGGAATGTAATGCCTTTTGGACTTAAAAATGCTCATTCTGAATTTCAACATATAATGAATGATATTTTTTCTCCATATTCTTTTATAATTGTTTACATTGATGATATTTTAAGTTTTTCACAAAATATTGAACAACATTTTAAACATTTGAATATTTTTATTAAAATTGTTATTAAAAATGGTTTAGTTGTTTCTGCTAAAAAATTAAAATTATTTCAATCTAAAATTAGATTTTTAGGATATGAATTAGAACATGGTCAAATTACTCCAATTGCTAGAAGTATTGAATTTGCAAATAAATTTCCTGATGAATTAATGGATAAAAAGCAATTGCAAAGATTTTTAGGAAGTTTAAATTATATTGGTGAATATTATAAAAATTTAGCAATTGATAGTAAACCTTTATATGATAGGTTGAAGAAAAATCCTCCTGCATGGTCTGAAATTCATACTAATGCAGTCAAAATAATTGAACAAAAAGTTAAATTTTTACCATGTTTAAGTTTAGTAAATCCTGATTGGTTTAAAATTGTTGAAACTGATGCTTCTGATATTGGTTATGGAGGAATTCTAAAGCAAAAGAATCCACAAACCAATAAAGAAGAATTAGTTAGATACTATTCTGGAACATGGAAAAATGCTCAATTAAATTATTCTACAATTAAAAAAGAAATTCTTAGTATAGTTCTTTGTATTTCTAAATTTCAAGATGATTTACTAAATCAAGAATTTTTACTTAGAGTTGATTGTAGTGCTGCAAAAAAAGTATTACAAAAAGATGTAAACAATATTGCATCTAAACAAATATTTGCTAGATGGCAAGCTATCTTATCTGTATTTGATTTTAAAATTGTCTATATAAAAGGTGAATTAAATTCTTTACCTGATTTTCTTACTCGAGAATTCTTACAAGGATAAATTTTTTTGCAGGTTATGACAGAACAAAGTGAAGAAGAAATTTTTAAAGAAAATTATTTAAAAAATTATCTTCAAAAATCCTCTAAAAAAGAAATTAGAATATTAAATTATAATACAAAATCTTTAAAAGATCAAACTTTTCTTCATCAATTGCAATATTATAGATTATGGAATCTTATAGAATCTCAATATAGATATATGGAATCTTATAGAAAGCAAATAGTGTTTATTAATTAATAGAATCAAAATATGGAAGAAAATTTTAAATTACAATGGTTAAAAGATTATGATAAGTGGGTTTTATACCAACTTATATATCTTATTTCACTTAGCTTTTTGACTTGTATTTCATACATTTATGTGAGATTATGTGCTAATATGGGCATCAATGTGATATGTAACTTGAGGAGCTTAAATGGTTAAAAAAGGCCAGAAATGATGATGAACTTAGGTAACTGTGTGTCTGATGCTAATTGGCAAGGTTGAGAGGTCAAAACAACTAGGAAGGTGAATGAAACCAAAATGAGCTAGGTAGGCTTGATTTAGGGTTTTGGGCAGATTCGGTTAGTGAACTTCATTTGAGCATAACTTCAATAATTCTTAACCAATTGATGAGATCTTATATGTTCTGGAAAGCTCTTTGAGTGTACTACATTTCTTGTGTTTTAACTGTTACCCAATTCTGTGTGCAAGCATAAGAAATGGGGGCTTCTTTACGATTGATACGTTCAGGTTTTTCATGTTTGGGTTGTTGCCACAGTTTGGTAAGACGTGTCTAACTTGAGCTACAGGTACCCAATGATGCTGATTCTTGAACCTTTGGAAAGACAAGAGGGAGATCTAAAACTCATAAGTTCACCACCAAGTCTGAATCAGAGGCTAAGACACACTTACTTGGCATGGAAGTAGGGTGTTGTGCTGGAATCAACACCTTGCCAACCTTGCCAACACTTTGCCAAGCCTTGCCAACACCTTGCCAACTCGGCCAACTTATCTTGCCAACACAACCTTGCCAAGCCTTGCCAACATCTTGCCAACACACCTGCCAAGACCGTGCCAACCCGACATGTCAGCTTTGCCAATACATTGCCAACGCCTTGCCAACTTGGCACATCAACCTTGCCGAGCATGGTGCCGAACCTTGCCACATACCATGCCAGACACTTGGCCACATCTTGACACACTCATGCACTCAGTTTGCCAAGCATTCACAACAAACAAAACATATGCACATTAGCACCACGTTTACACAATTTGTGCATGGCATGTTTACTCATTGTTACATATTGCATTTGCACCAACAGTGCACGACACGCACACACATTTGATTCACATATAGCACACAAAGTGAATTATTCATGCCACAACCTTGCCATACTTTGTCACACACATGTACTTGTCGTGCCAGAAAAAACACAACACATAACTCATGCACCACCATCACTTCACAACTTATCACACTAGCACATCACTTGGCATGAAACTCGTACACGAGTTCATCAAGCACATCACTCTTGGCACACTACTCAAGCATTCTTGGCACAACATTTGCACAAGCTTGACATGGTTGCACACATTGGCAAAGGAAACAAACGGCCAAACTCATGAATTTTCTCCACGAGATCTCGTGGAGAAAACAAAAACACCAAAATTTTCTCCACAAGATCTCGTGGAGAAGATGAAAAGAGGCAAAATTTACTCCACGAGGTCTCGTGGAGTAAAACAAATAGAAGAAAATTTTGCCCACGAGGTCTCGTGGGCAAAAATTTAGTGGTTTATCGCAGAAAATGGCCAAGTGTTGGAAGGTTTGTTCCATGGAATTTTCAGCTTTGTTGCACTTCAGTAATTGTGTCGTAACTCCTTCGTCTTAGCTCCGAATTGGGTGTTTTAAATGGCTATGGAAAGTTAAGACAAAGGGTTACAACTTTCGTGTTTTAAGATTTTCCAAATTCACAATGTATCAGGGCCAAAATCGGGTTGGAAAATGTTGTATAGCATAATGGTTTCAACAGTGTGTTTTTGGTTTTGAAAAAATGGCTAAGTGTTTGAGTTCTGAATTTCCAGGCAGCTGAAGGCGTGGTGTGCAGAGGCTGGAAGGCGTGATTCTTCAGAGGCTGGTCTGCTTAGAGTTTCGCAGAATTGCTAAAGGCGTGAAAGGTTCAAGCTCAAAGGCGTGAGTTTGGTCTGATTCTTCAGCTGGAATTCCGAGCGGTGAAGGGGTGAAGCGTGGAAGCTGGAAGGCGCTGGGCAGCTGAGGAACGAGCGGAAGGCGTGATTTGCAATAGCCTGAAGGCGCTGGAATGCTGAATGAATTCTTTAACTTTGGATTTTACACAACTTGAGCTGATTTTTAGTATCTCCATTCAAGGACATTTTTGTAATACTTTAGATATTTTACAGTTGCGTATTAGTTGCATTTGTTCATAACTCTATATATAGGAGATGTAGCTAAAGGAGAGGAATATTTTCGAGATTAGATAATTGATCTTTTGAATTAAGAGCGGGAATTATTTCTCACTTTTCTCTCTCTAGATTCACTTTCTCTCTCTACGAATTCGATCTCTATTTTTATTTACGATCAAGGATTTGAATCGATAATTGTAATCCTATTCTCAATCAAGGAAGCTTTTATGGATTCTTTTGAATTGGAAGCAATTGAAGCAGAATATTTGGTAAATTCTTCCTAATTGATGATTATGAATTGCTATTTGTTGAATTGTGAAGATCGTGGATTGGAAATGGAACTTCGTGGCTAAATTTTCTATGTTCTAGGATTTTGATCCGGATGAAGTGCAATAAGACTACGTATGGCATTGCAATTGAATTAATTCATTTAGATTAAACTCATACTGGTAAATATTGTTTAAATCATGTTAAAATTCATTCACTTGAGCTCTTGTTGTTTGAATCACCTCTTGATTGTGGTCGCCATGCTAGGTCGGAGTTTAATTCTACAATAGGAGTTGAAATGCTTGAATTGAGAACATACGGTATGGTAGATGAGTCTTCTCACTTGATTTGCTTGATCATGAACCAAAATGCGGTCGACATGCCGGTGGAGGTTTGTTGAGATTTCAGAACTAAGTGAGGAGAGATTTTCTGAGATTTGTGCAGACAATCGGAAATAGGTTAGGCCTCGCCATGGGAAAACCTAGGATTTTGCTTGCAATAGTAGTGAATCTCAGAAGGTTGGGACTTTGCGGGTTTAATTCTTCACTCTAGGCCTCGCCATGGGAAATTGTGGAGTCAGAGAACATAGAAAGTGATGTGGTCGCCATGCCAGTCATAATCTAGGTTCTCAGGCAGTTTGATCCCCTTTTGGTTGACATTTATGCCAATTGCAACACTTATACATAGTTAACTTGCGTGAGCATCCGGAAAGAAATCCTAGGACATATTCCTTCAAGTTGATATCTCACTTCCGTGTTTACTTTTAGTATTATATTTCATCCTTCAACTGTTCTTGAGTGCTTCTATTGTCTTTAAACTTGTGAAACTGTACTTGTGAATTTCCTGGACATTTTTTTAAAACTTTGGTAACCGACACCTTCCCTGAGGATACGATCCCTACTTCCACTTCTACAGAAGTTTTAGGGTTAAATTGAGAGTACGCGACTTATATTGAAAATCCAGCTACAATTAAGAAAATTCGAAAAATTTATTCATTAAAAGAAAGGGTTCGTCAGGATCCTGAATTTCCTCATGTTTATCATGTAGAAAATGTAAATGTTTTATCAATAAAACAACAAGTATTTTTACATCAAATGTAATATTACCAAATGTTGATTTCATATCACATAAATAAATCTAGAAGACATCCAATAATAAATCAATTTTTATGGAATCGTCTAGAAAATTTTAGAAAAGAAATTGCTATTATTATTTAAAATCTTTTTATTTAAAATTTTGCAGGAAATGCAAGGTAGAGGTGGAAGAGGTCATAGACCTCAAATGGATTTTGGCTATGTTAGCCATTACAATTCACAATACCCTCCTTTATACTGGTCATCTCAAATGAGAGGTCAGTCTTCATCTTCAAAACAAAATAATTCCAAAAATACTTCTCTTATTCCATTGGGTCATATACCCACAGCAAAAAGTATTCTTCTTGATGAGTCCTTAAATCAGGACCATGATTATATCAAAAATGGAATAACTGCACATTCTATATTTATTTCTGAAATTGATCTTAAATCAGATCTTTATGAAATTATTCAAAAATATTTTAACAATCCTTCCAATTCTCATTTCAGCTTAAGAGGACCACTTCCTCTAAAAACTCGGCATACATATGCTGATTTATTAAACTTCACAAAAACAGCTGATGTGCGGTATTTTAGAGCTAGGGTCTAATACTAAGGCTTAACCAAATCAAATAAATTTATTACCCTAATTCTCACGCATTTAAGGTGCATCAAGACACCGACATTTCATAGCTAGAGGAAGTAGGGATCGATTCCACAAGGAAGGAATGAATTTATGATATTAGTGAAAATGTGTGTGTTGTAGTGGAAGTAAAAATAATCAAGGAAAATATCCTAAACTATACTAATGCTACCAAGTAAATATTCAAATGTGTGGACAAAGTTTCAAGCAATTAAAGTACACCCTTCGATTTGGTTATCTCAAATGTTAGTGTTATGTGTGGTTTGCATAAAGAGTACATGCATACATCCTACTTATGGTAATGCAAAATGAGGATAAACAACATAACTCACACCCTCCTTTGTGGTGAGAGGCAAGGAATGATTTAGTTATTTACCTATTTGAGTGTTAACCAATTCATTAAACCCTCCTTTGTGGTGAGAGGCAAGGTTCACTTCCTTAATTAACCCAAAATCTTGTGCAACCAACCAACTCAACAAACACTCAAATTCAATTGATCCTTGTGGCTATTAAGGTAACAATTGAACTAGTCACACTTATGTTGGATTATTTTACTTTTACTCTCCCTTGTGGCTATTAAGGTAAGAGCTAACTAAAATTGATCCAACAAATTCACAACAAACCACACAAGATTCTAAACAATCTACTCTAATCCTCCTTGTGGCTATTAAGATAAGATTAAAGCAAATTGTCCATAAATAATTTACTGCACTTTAATAAAATGTTCATCATACATAACCTGGCCAAATCATGCATAACTATGAAGAACACAATAAAACTCATTCCACAAAAACCATAAAATAGAATTTAGCATGTAATTCTTACTCCTTAAATATCCATAGCCTAAAATCCACACATTAACACAATATATCAACAAATAATCCAAGGGTGATAGCAAATTAGCACATCAAAGCTACTAAGAACATCACAACAAATGAATTAAAGCATGAATTAAACCAAGAAAATACAAAGAGTAGCACTCCCCTTTGATGTTCCAAGTCCAAGCTCCAAGCTTTACATGAAAACAAATCCTTAGAGCCAAAATTATACAAGAAATCCTCTCCACAATATGCTACTTCCACCAAGAACACACACTACTTGTGTGTTCTTGTGGAAGAGCTAAAGAGAAAATGCTCTCTAATCTAACAAAACTAATCTAACTAATGGTGGCTACTTGTTATATCATCGCTCCCATTTTTTAGCTCTCCTCCACCTCTTATAGGCTGAAAATAAGGCTCTTAAAATGCCCCAATTATGTCTCCACCGACACTCCACCGACACATGCACCTACCATGATGATTGGAGAATCATTTTCAATAATGAAGCTGCAGATTTCACGAACGTCGCGACGTTCCGGGTCGAATGTCGCGACGTTCCCACACGAATGCATTCTGGCCCTTTTTCTTCCTCTACACGTCGCGACATGGACGACGTGGACTTCCAAGCCATGTTTCTATATTCTCCATACCGAATTAGGAAAAACGTAAAACAGAAAAGTTGTAGCTCTTCCGCGTAGCTTTCCAATGGTACCAGAATCATTCCATTCGGAAGTAAATTGAGAGAGATATGATCAAAATACAAAACACTGGCAGATTTTTTCAGCATTTGTTCTTCAGCACCCCTTTGGCCTAAATCACACCTTTCTTGATCTTTCTCAATCTTTTCTTCCACTTTGCATCCAATTTGGCTTTTCCATGATTTATTTCTTCAAAAAATCCACCATGGTTGATAATACTACAAACAAAACACTTAAACGAATAAAAAGGAACAATAACGACCAAAGAATTAAGGATAAACATTACATAAAAGGTGAATAAATTCACCTCATCAAATTCCCCCACACTTAACCTTTGTTCGTCCCCGAACAAACTAAACTCAAAATACAAAATCTAAACAAAAAGGTCAACACATAATAATAAGACACATCCAATTTCATCAATTCAATCCAAGGACAAGTGATATGTAAATGCCTCATCATCTCAAGTAGTCAAGTGTCAAGTACACATAATATACATCCCCAAAAGTTATCACAGCATGTTAATGTACTCATTTAGACACGTTGAGCCAATCATGTGTGTGTGTGCGATATGTTCCACCTAAGTTCATAACTCATCCGTAAACACGCTATAAGTTAGGGTTCCAACAACTAAGTTTTTATTTCAACGTTTCCTCACTATTCATATTAAAATTCATTATTAACTCATATTCATGAGGATTCACTCGGCGAACCCTTAGGTTCATATATATAAACACTCGTTCCCCCAGACTGTCACATTTCATTAGGATATCTCATTGGAAGTCCTGTGATATCCACCTGGAGTACTGTCTCACCTTCGGGTTTTAGACCCATTCCCAGTCATGCAAGTTCTCTATTAACTTTTCGTTTAAGAGCAGTCTCGCAGAGGAGTGGCAATATATAGCCTGCATCTACAAAACAAGCTTAAAATTTCAAAGCATTAAGTGCAAACATTTATGTAAGCACGTTCATTAAAGAGCACAATTTTAAGCGAGTTATATAAGTATCAACTAAACAAAGTATTAAAAACACACCAATCTACTTAATGGTTACAAACTCGTCAATCCCCTCGGTAGTTCCCCTAGGTGCATAAAAATGATTGACTCAAAATGCTAAACTTTCCATTAAAAACTTGACTCCCTCTAATAGCATATTACTTTCCTATCCCACATTGATTTTTTTTTAATCCAATCATTGGCATCATAACACTTATCACACTTATCACATTTTGGATACATCTTCATTATTATTAGTTGCCTATCAACACAAACAAAAAATTGACACAAAAGCTAATTAACCAATAATCAAGGCATAACATCCACACTTCAACTCCCAAGAATTTACACATAAAGATATACAAAACAACATGGAATAAATAACATGAATTTCATCCAAATTCCCCCCCACACTTAAAATACACATTGTCCTCAATGTATGAGAAAACAAAAATTCACTTATTATCCATGTACTCTTTGGTAGGTTTGTTGTGTAGTTGAAGCCTTGACAATATCTCAAATAGCTTTCTTTATTCAACAAACAACTAAAATCACACCTAAACAAGAAAACACTAAAAATTCAAGTTTAAACATCCATAATTCACAAAATATTCACTTTAGCACAATTTCAAGCATCTTCAACAATATTATCCCTCCACACTTAAAATATGCATTATTTTCGAAAGATAAGAAAGGGATAAGAAAACACCCGTTGAACATGTAGTTCTTTGTATCTCCAAGGTATATGTATTTTGGCCATCTCTTTATTAAAATTGGCCATTGTGAAGATGTCTCTCATGTTTGCTTCCTCATGAATGGAAAACCTGAAAAAAAATAAAAAAAAAATAGAAAACAAGTAAACTAATTCCATGCATGAGTTCAAGAAGAAAATGTTTAAACAAATAAGCTCTATATATTACACTCAAACGTAATCACTCAAAACAAAAATCTTCACAATCACTCTATGGCATGCATGAGAAATTTTTACAATATGCTCATGTGAGTGCTCTTATGCTATGTGTGCATCACAATCATGTTCAAATTCTAATCTCATTCATTAAGCTCATGTGCACTTGAGTCCTAATGAATTCATGCTAGGTAAACAATGAATGTGCCATTAACAACATATATGAAAATTGCACACATCAAGCTTTTGAAGCCTCACCACATATACTAACTCATACAATTTAACATTGAAAATCATGAATTGATTTAGAGTGAAAAGTGTGTTTGTGTGCCATTGACTATGAGAGTGAAAAAGAAGAAAGAATTAAGCAAGTTTGTGAGAGGTATTGATAAGTTGATTTTATACCAACTAATATGTGTTAAAATGCTTGGCTTTTGTTGTGTGTTTTATGTGCATATGTGATGTTTTGAAAGGTTTTAGGCATTTATATGTTTGCAATATGAAAATGATCAGATGGTGCAAAAAGAGCAAAAAAATGGTGATAATTGAAGTGAAAATTGTCAAAAGGCAAATGGAGGAACCGAAAATGCATATTTGGCCAAATTAGGGTTTTGGCAGCTTTGAGTGTGAATTTGTTTTGAGCATAACTTCTTCAATATTAATCCCATTGGTGAGTTCTTTGGTGTTCTGAAAAGCTCTTTGAATGCACTACATTTCTTATGTTTTAACTATTTTCTAATTGTGCGTGTAAGACTATGCAATATGAGTTTCTTTTCGGAATACCATGTTTTTAGGGTTTTAGGGTTTTATCTGCCTGCCACAGTTTGGCGGTTTGATGATATCTTGAGTTTCAGGTACCTGATGAGGCTGTTTCTTGATCCATTGGAAAGCTAAGAGAGGGATCTATAATTCTTAAGTTTACCATCAAGGCTGATTTAGAGGCTAAGTCACACTTATTTGGCATGAAAGTAGGATGTTGTGCTGGAATGGATACTTTGCCAACATTTCTTGCCAACTCAGCCAACCAATGTGCCAAGACCTTGCCAAGACCGTGCCAAGCTTTGCCAAACTAATGTTCCAAAACCATTGTGCCAAGACCTTGCCAAGATCTTGCCAAGCCTTGCAAATCAATCTTGCCACGAGCCATGCCAACTTGGCAACATTTGTTATCAACACTTATGCATTAGTCTTGCCACATACTTTGCCATGCAACTCATGCCACACATTTGCACCTTGGCACACCACTCATGTTGCACAATGAACTTCACAAACCAAGGCACACAATTTGGTATAGGAAAGAACTAAACAGCCGAGTTGGTGTAGGAAAGAACTAAACAGCCGATATGTCGTAGGCCAATCTTGAGAAGACAGAAAATGGCCTACGACATGTCGTAGGCCATTCTTGAAGGAGTTGTTCGTCGTGGGCAAAACTTTGGAGATGAAATTTTGGCCTACGACATGTCGTAGGCCAATTCTGGAACAAGAACATTTAGCCTACGACATGTCGTAGGCTAATTGTTGAAAAGTTGCTTAAAAAAATGGCAAAGTGTTGAAGAGTGCTTCATGGGTTTTAAGCTTTGTCACACTTCAGTAGTTTGGTCATAACTTTTTCGTTTTAGCTCCAAATTGGGTGATTTAAATGGCTATGGATAGCTAAGACAAAGTGTTACGACTTTCATGTTTTACATTTTCCTTAATTCACAGTGTATCATGATCAACTCTTGGTGGGAAGTGGCTGCCATGAAATACTTTGTGTTAAGTTTCTAGAAAAAATGGCTAAGGGTTTAACTTCTGATTCTCTGAAATTTCAGGCAGCTGAAGGCGCGGTTTGCTTTGGCGTAAAGGCGTGGATGATTGAAAAACTGGATTCTTGAAGGCTCGCTGAGTAGCTGAAGGCGTGGAGGCTCCGGGCTCGAAGGCGTGGTTTGGCTCTGATTCTTCAGCTGGATCTCCGAGCGGTGAAGGCGTGAAGTTAGGAAGCTGGAAGGCGCTGGAAGACTGACTGTTCAACTGAAGGCGCTGGAAATGAACATTGAAGGCGCTGGAATGCTGAACTTTCCTCCAAACTTTGAATTTTCATTTCTTGGGCTGATTTTAGTCATTCTCTTTGAAAGACACTTATGTCATACTTTGTACATTTTATGTTGCGTATTAGTTACGTTTTTCCAACTCTATATATAGGGAAGGTAGCTAACATGTAAGGGGGGATCCGATATTTTTGAACTATCTTTGAATTAGAGCGGGAATTCTCATTTTCTCTCTCTAGATCTATTTTCTCTCACTATAAATTTCTTCTCCGATCTCAACTCCGATTGTGAATTTAGACTGGATTCATCTTGCTTAATCTCAATTGACAAAGGAATCGACAATTCTCTCGAATTAAATTGGTAAATTCTTCCAATTAAATGAGAATGAGCTTATCAATGTTGGAATTTGTTGATTTTGAAATGAAAAAGATGTTTGCTGGCTAAATCTATGATATCTTAGGATTCTTAATGGATGAATACGTGTTTTAGTAAATTGAATGCTATGCAATTTGATTTAATTGTTGAGTATTGAAATCACATTTGAACTGAGCATAAACATATGTTGAATTTCATAATTCTTAGCTATTTTTGAATGGATCAAGCTTCAATAGTGGTCGACATGCTAAATTGAGGAGTGATTCATCAAGGTTAGTGAAGATGCATGAATTGAGAACTAAATTGTGATTGTATAAGCCTTTGTACTTGTTTTCTGTAATCGAATCAATTCTGAAACTCAGGCCTCGCCATAGGAAGTGTTAATGAATTGAATCCTTAGGAAAAGTGTCAAAGGAGCTTTCTGAGTTAACAACAATGATATGTGAACCTTAGTATGGGCCTCGCCATGGGAGTTCTTAGGACTTTGCATGTTAGAGTAGTTAACTGGGAGAGTTGAGACTTTGCGGAGCTTCTTCCACCATTCTCGGGCCTCGCCATGGGAGAGGATAGTGATTTGGAGGTACAAGCAGTGGTGTGGTCGCCATGCTGACCACAGCTTGGACTTCTTGGCAGTTTAGGTCTCCATTGCATTTAATTGTTAACTAATTGCATATCATAGATTTACTAAGCCTGTGTTCATCCAATTTAAGAATCCTGAGATATCTGTTTCATCCTTGCTTGTTGCTATATTTTGCATCCTTGTTGTCGTTCTTCTGTGTTGTATTTTCCTTTTTCCAGTACTTAGATTCTGTGACAAGACTTTTAGAACAATTTGCTCACTATTCTTGACCTACGCCTTCTCTGTGGATTACGATCCCTACTTACGCTACTACATTAGTGTTAGGGTAAAATTGAGCTGATAAGACTTTAAGCTTTCAATTTTTGGCGCCGTTGCCGGGGAAGGCAATCGGTTTTGGAATTTGTTAAATTGTTCTTGATTTTTACTTGTTCTACTTTGTGTTGTTATGTGTGACATTTACTTTAGCTTTCATTTTGTGTGTGTTTTGTTCTGTGCATAGTTTTGAGTACGTGTTGAGATTTGTGGTCTGTTTCTTCGTTGCATATTTGAAGTACTAGTTTCTTTGTTATTACACTTCACTACGGTGTGTTATGTATGCCAAGGTCAAGCAGGTTTGCAGGAGAACCACAATTCTTATTGGATCTTGAGTTGGAGAAAACTTTGAGAGCACAGCTAAGGCAACAGAGAGAAATGGCAGCTCAAGGAACACAAGCACCCAGATTTGGAGACCATTATGCAGTAAACTTCGATAATCGATTTGGTCATTAGGACATCGATGTGGAAAGCTACCACATTCCTCCACAAATTGTTTCCATGATCACCCAGGGCCAATTCTTCCAAGGTCTTGACAACAAGGATCCTAACGATCACCTCGATTGGTTTCTCAGATTATGTAGCACTTTCAAGCTGCCAAGAATTGATAGGGGTGAGATTCACAGGATTTTGTTTCCTTTATCTCTACGTGAAAAGGCTAAACACTGGTTTAAGAGCATTGGAAGAGCCAATGCAGATATGTCATTTGATGATCTACAGAAAAGATTCTTGTCTAAGTACTTCCCTCCTGCCAAGCTTGAAAAGAGAAGGTTGGAAATTATGAATTTCCAACAACAAGATAGTGAAACATTTAGAGAAGCTTGGGAGAGATTCAACTACCTAATCAGACAATGCCCCAATCATGACTTGGGAGAGATCAGGGAACTAAATACTTTCTTCAAAGGCTTAACTCCTGAATCCTCTTTGATGGTTAAGGCATGTGCTAACGGGGCACTCAAAGACAAGTCTGTGCCTGAAGTACGGGAGCTATTTAATCAAATTGCTGAGGATGAGTATATCTTCCCAGAGATCCGAAAGCCACATGCCAGAAGACAAAGAGGAGTACTTGATGTAGATGAGGAAACATCACTCAGTGCAAAGTTTGAAGCATTGGCTAAGCAAGTGCAAACTCTAAAGGCAACTCAAGCCAAGACACCTGTGTTGTCTTGTGGACTATGTAATGATGAACATTATACTGATGAGTGCTCTGTCACCACGGAATCCATTCAATACGTGAATAACTATGGCCACAGGCCACAGTACTCAGGAAACTACTCAGGAGGGAACAATAGAGGCTTTGGAGGTAATCAAGGTACTTGGGGCCAACAAAACCAAAGCCAGGGAGGCCAATACACTCAAGGGAATGAGCAAAAGAGAGCTTCCAATCCTCCACCGGGTTTTGAGCAACAACCAAGTGCTCAAGAACAAAGTAAATCATCAGTGGAAGATATGCTCCGGATTCTTATTGAAAAGGTAGATAAAAATGAAGAGAGATTTGTTGCTTTGGAGACAACTGTGAGACATCATGGTGCGTCATTTAAAAACATTGAAATGCAATTGGGACAACTTGCTAATGTTGTACATCATAGGCCTAGTAGATCTCTTCCCAGTGATACGGTGCCAAATCCAAAGAAGGTGGGTATTAATGCCATTATGTTGAGAAGTGGTAAAGAAGTGCAAAAATCATCTAAGCCTGAGGAGGAGGAATGTGTCATTGAGGAGGAAAGTGTTCAAATTGAGGAAGAGAATGTTTATGAGGAAATGGCACCAAAGAAGGTTGATGAACAGGAAACGATTGCATTGGAAAAGAAGGATGAGCAAAATGCTACAAAAACTGTGAAGAAGGAAATACCAACTAGGGTGGGTAATAAGATCACCAAGAACTCCAATCCTTTCAACTTCCCTGAATATGCACCCAAACCTCCTTTTCCAGAGAGGAAGAAACCACCTCCTCAAAAAGGCCCTCAGTTCAAGAGGTTCCTGGATGTACTCAAGCAAGTGAACGTGAATCTTTCTTTGATGGATTTAGTGACATTAATGCCAAAAAATGCCAAATATCTCAAGGATCTCATTTCCAACAAGGAGCAAATCTTGAGATGTGATGTTCCAATGATGGTTTCTGAGTGCACTCAAGCTTGGATGGTTCATGATCTTCCTCCGAAGCTTAAGGATCCTGGGAGCTGCACTATCCCATGCAAAATAGGCACGAGGCATTTTGCAAAGGCTTTGTGTGATTTGGGAGCTGGAATAAACTTAATGCCATTATCCATTGCCATTAATGTTGGATTGGAAAGCCAGATTCGCCCAGTTGCAGTAACTCTCCAATTAGCAGACAGTTCATTAGTGACTCCCACAGGTTTGGTAGAAGACGTTCTGGTAAGTATTGATAAATTCACTTTGCCTGTTGATTTCATTATACTTGATATGGAAGAGGACCCTGAGGTACCTCTCATTTTTGGTCGTCTTTTCATGGCCACTGGTGATGCATTAATTGGTGTTCAAAACAAAACGGTCACATTTAGAGTTAATAATGAGGAAGTAGTTTTTGATGTGAACTATGCCATGAAACAACCCATGTACACAGAGTCTTTGTGTTCCATTCAAGTTGTTGAGTGTTCTACAACTTTAGTTGATTAGGGTATTAAGCATGACTACATTTCTGTTGATAAATTTGTTGATGATGAAGAAATTGATTTGGACGAGCATGATATGGAAGATTGCATGATTTTACCTGACAATGCATTTGTGGTAGATTGTTGTTCAATTTGTCCAATAAAAGAATCAAACGCTGAATTGTCAAGCCAGACTTTGGTAGATCATACCTCACAGGAAGCATGTGTTAAGAATTGTTCAAGTAATAGTGAGGGTCATGCTATACTTGATGAAGATGATGATTGTTCTTTTCTTGATGTCTTGATTAATTGCATAGAATCTCATCTGGAAGGACATTGCAACACAATGAATCAAGATAATGTGGAAATTGTTGAATCTCTTTGTGACACACCAATTCTTGAAACTGTGAATGAATCTATGTGTGTAATTGGTAACTCACCACAAGTGCACGATGAGCAATTTTTGTTAAAAGAAAACAATGCTATTTTTGTTTGTGGTGAGAACATTGGGAAAACTTGTGACAATCACCATTTTATCTTGTATGATGATGATGAGAAACTTTTTATTGACAGAACTAACATGGCTTAACAAACTTGCTTATTTTATGCATCTATGTTTGACGATAGCTGATGGGTTTGTTGAGACCAAGGATGAAACAACCTTCTGGTTGAGCCTTGTAGGATTCCAACCTGGTTGATGTGGTGGAAAGAGCCGGGTAATGTGTTTCCAACAAGAGAAGATTCACTGAAGGTGTTCAAGTGTGGGGGAGTTTCACAATGGTTTAAAGTACATTTTGTGGAGGATGTTCCCTAATGTCCATTTCGAGCTTGAGAGTGTACTAGTGTTTACTCCTCCAGTGTCTACAAAAGGAATACGAGTGCTTACCGAGTTTTTCATCTTTCGTTTGGTGGGAAGATGGATTCACCGAGTTCATTCATGAAGAGAGTTTCATAATATAAGTCTAGCTGGAGACTATAAAAACCCAGAACTACTTCTTTCCTTTTATCTTCCATCGTTATGTTTCTCTTGTTTGTGTGAGTAATTTCTCATAAGTCTTGTTTCACTTTGTGTAGGACGCTGTTTTTTTTTCATGCATATGAGAAGGATGGATAAAGACAACTTTACCGTACAAGCATTGGACCCCTTCATGATTACCCAATCCCCATGGAGCTCCTAAACCTAATCTTACTTTACATTGAGGACAATGTAAGTTTTAAAGTGTGGGGGAATTGGAGAATGTTTGTCATGGTTTATGTTCTTGGACTTTAACATGCTTACTTTCATGTCATGAAATGTTTTGTGCGATTTTGATAAAAATTTTTCCATTTTAGTGTGTTGTTTTGAGACTTTTGTCTGTGATTTTAGTATTGTTGTGTTATTTTGAGTTTAGATACCCTATGTGTGGTGTTTTTTGCATGTTTTGTGCAAAATTCAAACATTTTGGTGAAAATTTTAAAATTTTTTGTTGAATAAGCGATGTTTGAAAACAAGGTTTTGTGTAGTTGACATTTCTGTGGCAAAATATTCATAACCATGGAAAGGTTGTGGTGGGTTAATGTGGTGCTATTTTGGTGGGTTGAAATTCTTAAAGTGTTGAGGAGTGTGAGTGTTCTAGAAAGTGTAATGAAATGAACAGAAGGGTGGTGCACAGGTGATGGCTATGGAATGTAGAACACTTTTGTACTATGGTTTTTGCTCCTTTGTTAAGCTATGTTCAAAATTTGAAGTTCATCCATATTACTTTGGTATTGCATGCGAAAATGGTTTGTTCTCTTTGATTCCAATCTTGATGAAATTGGGTGCATTTTTTGCTGACTAAGGCCCGATGTTAATGTAAGATAGATATGTCATGCAAACATTTCCAAGTTGAACGTAGGAGGTAAATGTATGGATTCGTTTCTGTTTGTTTTAATGCATTTATCTGGTGTCTCCCAGAATTATCGTACATGTTAAGTCAATTTGGGATTCTTATGAAACATGTGCTTGCACAAGAAATGATATGGGAGAAAAAGCCATATTGGCAACTGGGAAGGAAAAAGCCATAAGAACCTGGCATTCAAATTTGGAGAAAAAAGCCATAAAACCCAGGCATATTTTCAGTCATCAATATGTGCACCAATGTGCAGCACTAATGTGCAGAATAAGGGCAATGTCCCATAGAGTACCAATGTACGTATAGGTACCATTGATCTTGTGATTGCATGTTCATAAGGGTGTACAAGGAGATTGGCATGTATTGAATGGTATGTGAGACCAGCTAGATGGTGTATAGCAAGGGAACAGATGAAGTGCATGTTCCTCAGCAACATTCCACTTGCACGGCATGACATTTTGGTCTTTATTCATTGTGCCCTTGGTTGATAATTTTGCTAGAAGTTGATAGCTTGGAATTGAGGATATGATCTAGAAGTTTTGATATTGCCATGAAAAAATCTGTTTTGATGAACTCAAAATGAGAACAAGTTTTTGACAGAAGAGTGAAGTCTAGTGCAAAGTGGTTTTGAAATGTGAAGTTGTGTGTTATGTCTTTGCTTGAGGACAAGCAAAAGTTCAAAGTGCGGGGGAATTTGATAAAGTTGGTTTTATACCAACTAATATGTGTTAAATGCTTTGGCCTTTTATTGTGTGTTTTATGTGCATATGTGATTGAATTTGAAAGGTTTTAGGCCATTTATATGTTTGCAATAATGAAAATGATCAGATGGTGTAAAAAGAGCAAAAAATGGTGATATATTGAAGTGAAAAATTGTCAAAAAGGCAAATGGAGGAAACCGAAAATGCATATTTGGGCCAAATTAGGGTTTTGGCAGCTTTGAGTGTGAATTATTTTGCGCATAACTTCTTCAATATTAATCCCATTGGGTGAGTTCTTTTGGTGTTCTGAAACGCTCTTGATGCACTACATTCTCGGTATGTTTTAAACTATTTTCTAATTGTGCGTGCAAGACTATGAATATGAAGTTTCGTTCTCGGAATACCATGTTTTTAGGGTTTTAGGGTTTTATCCTTGCCTGCCACAGTTTGGTGTTTTGATGCTATCTTGCCGTTTCAGGCACCTGATTAAGGCTGTTTCTTGATCCATTGGAAAAGCTATGAGACGGGATCTTAGAATTCGTAAGTTTTACCCATCAAGGCTGATTTCAGAGGCTAAGTCACACCTTTATTGGCATTGAAAGTAGGATGTCTGTGCTGGAATGGATACTTTTGCCAACATTTCTTTGCCAACACAGCCAACCCAATATCCCAAGACCTTGCAAGACCGTGCCAAGCTTTTGGCCAAACCAATGTGCCAAAACCATTTGTGCCTATAGACCTTTCCAAGATTCTTGGCCAATTCTTGCCCAATCAATCTTTGCCACGAAGCCATGCCAACTTGGCAACATTTGTTATCAACACTTATGCATTAGTCTTTGCCACATACTTTGCCATGCAACTCATGCCACACATTTCGCCACCTTGGCACACCATTCATGTTGCACAATGAACTTCACAAACCAAGGCACACAATTTTGGTATAGGAAAGAACTAAAGCAGATCGAGAACCCAAAAAGAAGAATTGGCCTACGACATGTTCGTTGGCCCAATTCTTGAGAAGACAAGAAAATGGGCCTACGACATGTCGGTAAGGCCATTCTTGAAGGAACGTTTGTTCTTTCGCCGACGGAACATTGTCGTGGGCAAAACTTGGGGAGATGTAAATTTTGGGCCTACGACATTGTCAGTAGGCCAATTTTGGGAAACAAGAACAATCTAGCCCTACCAACATGTCGTATGCTATGGTGAAGAGAGTGCTTAAAAAATGGCAAAAGTGTTTGAAGATTGGCTTCCACTGGGTTTTAAGCTTTGTCACACTTCAGTAGTTTGGTCATAACTTTCTCGTTTTAGCTCCAAATTGGGTGATTTAAATGGCTATAGATAGCTAAGACAAAGTGTTACGACTTTCATGTTTTAAGTTGTCCTTAATTCAGAGTGCATCATGATCAAATCTTGGTGGGAAGTGGCTGCCATGAAATACTTTGTGTTAAGTTTCCAGAAAAAATGGCTAAGTGTTTAACTTCTGATTCTCTGAAATTTCAGGCAGCTGAAGGCGCGGTTTGCTTTGGTTGAAAGTCGTGGATGATTTAAACGCTGGATTCTTGAAGGCTCGCTGAGTAGCTGAAGGCTTAGAGGCTCCGGGCTCGAAGGCGTTGTTTGGCTCTGATTCTTCAGCTGGATCCTCCGAGCGGTGAAGGCGTGAAGTTAGGAAGCTGGAAGGCGCTGGAAGACTGACTGGGCAACTGAAGGCGCTGGAAATGAACATTGAAGGCGCTGGAATGCTGAACTTTCCTCCAAACTTTGAATTTTCATTTCTTGGGCTGATTTTAGTCATTCTCTTTGAAAGACAATTATGTCATACTTTGTACATTTTATGTTGCGTATTAGTTACGTTTTCCCAACTCTATATATAGGGAAGGTAGCTAACATGTAAGGGGGGATTCGATATTTTTGAACTATCTTTGAATTAGAGCGGGAATTCTCATTTTCTCTCTCTAGATCTATTTTCTCTCACTATACATTTCTTCTCCGATCTCAACTCCGATTGTGAATTTAGACTGGATTCATCTTGCTTATTCTCAATTGACAAAGGAATCGACAATTCTCTCGAATTAAATTTGGTAAATTCTTCCAATTAAATGAGAATGAGCTTATCAATGTTGGAATTTGTTGATTTTGAAATGAGAAAAGATGTTTCCTGGCTAAATCTATGATATCTTAGGATTTCTTAATGGATGAATACGTGTTTTTAGTAAATTGAATGCTATGCAATTTGATTTAATTGTTGAGTATTGAAATCACATTTTGAACTGAGCATAAACATATGTTGAATTTCATAATTCTTAGCTATTTTTGGAATGGATCAAGCTTCAATTTGTGGTCGACATGCTAAATTGAGGAGTGATTCATCAAGGTTAGCGAAGATGCATGAATGAGAACTAAATTGTGATTGTTATAAGCCTTTGTACTTGTTTTCTGTAATCGAATCAATTCTGAACTCAGGCCTCGCCATAGGAAGATGTTAATGAATGAATCCTTAGGAAAAGTGTCCAAAGGAGCTTTCTGAGTTAACAACAATGATATGTGAACCTTAGATGGGCCCTCGCCATGGGAGTTCTTAGGACTTTGCATGTTAGAGTAGTTAACTGGGAGAGTTTGAGACTTTGCGAGCTTCTTCCACCATTCTCGGGGCCTTGCCATGGGAAGAGGATCAGTGATTTGGAGGTACAAAGCAGTGGTGTGGTCGCCATGCTGACCACAGCTTGGACTTCTAGGGCAATTTAGGTCTCCATATGCATTTAATTGTTAACTGATTGCATATCATAGATTTACTAAGCTTGTGTTCATCCAATTTCAGAATCCTGATATATCGTGTTTATCCTTGCTTGGTTGCTATATATTTTGCATCCTTGTTGTCGTCTTCTATCTGTGTTGTATTTTCCTTTTTCCCAGTAACTTAGATTCTGTGACAAGACTTTTTAGAACAATTTGCTCACTATTCTTGACCTATCGCCTTCCCTGCTGGATTACGATCCTACTTACGCTACTACATTAGTGTTAGGGTAAAAATTGAGCTGATCCGACTTTAAGCTTTCAGGTATGCTTCCCCCCCACACTTACCTCTTTTTATCACTTATGCAAATTTTTTCATTTTCTAATATTCATTCTTTCACATTTATTTCTTTGAACTCCTACAAGACAAACAAACTAAATTACTTTAAACACACAAAACAAACACAAAAGCCTAACATTTAAATAAAAATAAAACAGAGAAAAAAATGAAAAGAAATAGTAGTTCTAGGTTTATTTGGTCCCTAGCTAGACCTTATTCTTGTGGCTACTCCCTCAAGATTCGGAATAACCATCCCGATACCAAAAGAATGCCCTTTCATAGGCACTTCTATGCCTCTTATAAGGCACCATTTTAAAGCTTTTGAGGAGGTACTTGAGCTCAAAATACATGAGGAGCATCTTCACTAACTTCTACCTTTGTACCATTGTTGCTCCTCCATTGTAGGTTCCTCCTTTTTCTATTCCACTTTGTCTATTGGTATACCAATGACTCAACCTCCCTAAGAATCCTCACTTACCATGCTAAGTGCTTGCTCTCTACATGGCTTGTCTAAAGGCTCTACATCCAAGATCTCTTCATCATCATAAGACATTTCACATATGGATGCATCAACAAAGCTATTTTCAAACAAGTTAGCTATTTCACGAAAAATATTCATATCTTCCTCATCAAAGCTAACATAGAATTTAACTTGAGATTTAGCCTCTATATCACATTGTGCATCACAATCATTTAAGGGTTTCTCATTGTACGTACACCTAATGACATCTAATTTTTATGCACATCTTTAAATTCCTCATAAGATGTCAACATTGCACATGAATACACTATGACAGCTAGCTCTCGACAAATTAACAAATCATTTTCATCCAAGCCATCATATGCATCAATATGTGGTGTCTCCTCATTCCTAAGGTGATCAAGCTTAAGAGGGAGGGAATACTTAAAGCTTTGTCTATGGCTAAACCATTGTTCATTATAGCTCAATTGACCTACAAGATTTGAGTGAGGGTAAGGTAAAAGTGTATCCCTACTCACTTGAACTTGTATATCATTCAAAGTTTTGGTCATTTCAACCAATTGTGCCTCAAGCCTAGCATTTCTAACATCAAGTTCATCATTCACAAAGCATGAAAAAAGAGGATATCCTAGTGGTTCATTTTGTCCCATTCATTGTTGTCCCAATATCCCAATGGAGAGAAGTCTCCAAACACCCTAGGTTGTGGTCTAGTGTCATCCACCACAATTGATAGGTCACCATGATCTTGTTCAAGATAGTCTCAAAACAACCTAGACATATTTGGACAAACATTAACACAAAACAAAATAAAAGTAAAATTAAAAATGAAAGAAAACACAAGAAACAAATATGCACAACATAAATATTTACAACTACTCAACACACAAAAACACCAATCCTAAAATCAAGTTCCTTCCCCGGCAACGGCGCCAATTTGATGTGCGGTATTTTGGACATCTAATTTTCATGCACATCTTTAAATTCCTCATAAGATGTCAACATTGCACATGAATACACTATGACAGCTAGCTCTCGACAAATTAACAAATCATTTTCATCCAAGCCATCATATGCATCAATATGTGGTGTCTCCTCATTCCTAATGACAGCTAGCTCTCGACAAATTAACAAATCATTTTCATCCAAGCCATCATACACCTAATGACATCTAATTTTCATGCACATCTTTAAATTCCTCATAAGATGTCAACATTGCACATGAATACACTATGACAGCTAGCTCTCGACAAATTAACAAATCATTTTCATCCAAGCCATCATATGCATCAATATGTGGTGTCTCCTCATTCCTAAGGTGATCAAGCTTAAGAGGGAGGGAATACTTAAAGCTTTGTCTATGGCTAAACCATTGTTCATTATAGCTCAATTGACCTACAAGATTTGAGTGAGGGTAAGGTAAAAGTGTATCCCTACTCACTTGAACTTGTATATCATTCAAAGTTTTGGTCATTTCAACCAATTGTGCCTCAAGCCTAGCATTTCTAACCTCAAGTTCATCATTCACAAAGCATGAAAAAAGAGGATATCCTAGTGGTTCATTTTGTCCCATTCATTGTTGTCCAATATCCCAATGGAGAGAATGTCTCCAACACCTCCTAGTTGTGGTCTAGTGTCATCCACCACAATTAATAGTCACCATGATCTTGTTCAAGATAGTCTCAAAACAACCTAGACATATTTGGACAAACATTAACACAAAACAAAATAAAAGTAAAATTAAAAATGAAAGAAAACACAAGAAACAAATATGCACAACATAACTATTTACAACTACTCAACACACAAAAACACCAATCCTAAAATCAAGTTCCTTCCCCGGCAACGGCGCCAATTTGATGTGCGGTATTTTGGACATCTAATTTTCATGCACATCTTTAAATTCCTCATAAGATGTCAACATTGCACATGAATACACTATGACAGCTAGCTCTCGACAAATTAACAAATCATTTTCATCCAAGCCATCATATGCATCAATATGTGGTGTCTCCTCATTCCTAATGACAGCTAGCTCTCGACAAATTAACAAATCATTTTCATCCAAGCCATCAAACACCTAATGACATCTAATTTTCATGCACATCTTTAAATTCCTCATAAGATGTCAACATTGCACATGAATACACTATGACAGCTAGCTCTCGACAAATTAACAAATCATTTTCATCCAAGCCATCATATGCATCAATATGTGGTGTCTCCTCATTCCTAAGGTGATCAAGCTTAAGAGGGAGGGAATACTTAAAGCTTTGTCTATGGCTAAACCATTGTTCATTATAGCTCAATTGACCTACAAGATTTGAGTGAGGGTAAGGTAAAAGTGTATCCCTACTCACTTGAACTTGTATATCATTCAAAGTTTTGGTCATTTCAACCAATTGTGCCTCAAGCCTAGCATTTCTAACCTCAAGTTCATCATTCACAAAGCATGAAAAAAGAGGATATCCTAGTGGTTCATTTTGTCCCATTCATTGTTGTCCCAATATCCCAATGGAGAGAAGTCTCCAAACACCCTAGGTTGTGGTCTAGTGTCATCCACCACAATTGATAGGTCACCATGATCTTGTTCAAGATAGTCTCAAAACAACCTAGACATATTTGGACAAACATTAACACAAAACGAAATAAAAGTAAAATTAAAAATGAAAGAAAACACAAGAAACAAATATGCACAACATAAATATTTACAACTACTCAACACACAAAAACACCAATCCTAAAATCAAGTTCCTTCCCCGGCAACGGCGCCAATTTGATGTGCGGTATTTTGGACATCTAATTTTCATGCACATCTTTAAATTCCTCATAAGATGTCAACATTGCACATGAATACACTATGACAGCTAGCTCTCGACAAATTAACAAATCATTTTCATCCAAGCCTTCATATGGCATCAATATGTGGTGTCTCCTCATCCTCCTAATGACAGCTATGCTCTCGACAAATTAACAAATCATTTTCATCCAAGCCATCATACACCTAATGACATCTAATTTTCATGCACATCTTTAAATTCCTCATAAGATGTTAACATTGCACATGATACACTATGACAGCTAGCTCTCGACAAATTAACAATCATTTTCATCCAAGCCATCATATGCCATCAATATGTGGTGTCTCCTCATTCCTAAGGTGATCAAGCTTAAGAGGGAGGGAATACTTAAAGCTTTGTCTATTGGCTAAACCATTGTTCATTATAGCTCAATTGACCTACAAGATTTTGAGTGAGGGTAAGGTAAAGTGTATCCCTACTCACTTGAACTTGCTATATCATTCAAAGTTTTGGTCATTTCAACCAATTGTGCCTCAAGCTAGCATTTCTAACCTCAAGTTCATCATTCACAAAGCATGAAAAAAGAGGATATCCTAGTGGTTCATTTTGTCCCATTCATTGTTGTCCCAATATCCCAAGTGGAGAGAAGTCTCCCAAACACCCCTAGGTTGTGGTCCTAAGTGTCATCCACCACAATTGATAGGTCACCATGATCTTGTTCAAAGATAGTCTCAAAACAACCTAGACATATTTGGACAAACATTAACACAAAAACAAAATAAAAGTAAATTAAAAATGAAAGAAAACACAAAGAACAAATATGCACAACATAAATATTTACAACTACTCAACACACAAAAACAACCAATCCTAAAATCAAGTTCCTTCCCCAGGCAACGGCGCCAATTTGATGTGCGGTATTTTTGGAGCTAGGTTCTAAATACTAAGGCTTAACCGAATCAAATAAATTTATTACCCTTATCCTCATGCCATTTAAGGGTGCATCACGACACCCGACGTTTCAAAAGCTAGAAGGAAGTAGGGATCGATCCCACAGGGAAGGAATGATTCTATCAAATTAATGTAAATGTGTGTGTTGTAGTGGAAGTGCAAACAAGCAAAGGAAAATATATAAACTACACTAATGTTACCCAAATAAATATAAAAGTGTGTGGAAGAAGATTCAAGTAATTTAAGTACACCCTTGGATTTGGTATATCTCAAATGTTAGTGTTATGTGTGGTTTGCATAAAGAGTACATGCATACATCTACTATGGTAATGCAAGATGAGGATAAACAACATATCTCATACCTTCCTTGTGGCTATTAAGGTAAGATTTGATTTAGTTATTTATCTATTTAAGTGTTAATCAATTCTTTAAACCTTCCTTGTGGCTATTAAGGCAAGATTTATTTCATTAATTAACCTAAAATCTTGTGCAACCAACGAACTCAACAAACACTCAAATTCAATTGATCCTTGTGGCTATTAAGGTAACAATTGAACTAGTCACACTTATGTTGGATTATTTTACTTTTACTCTCCCTTGTGGCTATTAAGGTAAGAGCTAACTAAAATTGATCCAACAAATTCACAACAAACCACACAAGATTCTAAACAATCTACTCTAATTCTCCTTGTGGCTATTAAGATAAGATTAAAGCAAATTGTCCCTAAATAATTTACTGCATTTTAATAAAATGTTCATCATACATAACCTGGCCAAATCATGCATAACTAATTAAGATCACAATAAAACTCATTCCACAAAAACCATAACATAGGACTTAGCATGTGGTTCTTAATTCTTAAGTATCCATAGCCGAAAACCACACATTAACACAATATATCAGCAACACATAACCATAATCCAAGGGTGATAGCAAATTAGCACATCAAAGCTACTAAGAACATCACAACAAATGAATTAAAGCATGAATTAAACCAAGAAAATACAAAGAGAAGCACTCACCTTTGATGTTCCAAGTCCAAACTCCAAGCTTTACATGAAAACAAATCCTTAGAGCCAAGATTATACAAGAAATCTCCTCCGCAATATGCTACTTCCACCAAGAAATAAATGTAAAAGTGTGTGGAAGAAGATTCAAGTAATTTAAGTACACCCTTGGATTTGGTTATCTCAAATGTTAGTGTTATGTGTGGTTTGCATAAAGAAAACATGCATACATCCTACCTATGGTAATGCAAGATGAGGATAAACAACATATCTCATACCTTCCTTGTGGCTATTAAGGTAAGATTTGATTTAGTTATTTATCTATTTAAGTGTTAATCAATTCTTTAAACCTTCCTTGTGGCTATTAAGGCAAGATTTATTTCATTAATTAACCTAAAATCTTGTGCAACCAACCAACTTAACAAACACTCAAATTCAATTGATCCTTGTGGCTATTAAGGTAACAATTGAACTAGTCACACTTATGTTAGATTATTTTACTTTTACTCTCCCTTGTGGCTATTAAGGTAAGAGCTAACTAAAATTGATCCAACAAATTCACAACAAACCACACAAGATTCTAAACAATCTACTCTAATCCTCCTTGTGGCTATTAAGATAAGATTAAAGCAAATTGTCCCTAAATAATTTATTGCACTTTAATAAAATGTTCATCATACATAACCTGGCCAAATCATGCATAACTAATTAAGATCACAATAAAACTTATTCCGCAAAAACCATAACATAGGACTTAGCATGTGGTTCTTAATTCTTAACTATCCATAGCCTAAAACCACACATTAACACAATATATCAGCAACACATAACCATAATCCAAGGGTGATAGCAAATTAGCACATCAAAGCTACTAAGAACATCACAACAAATGAATTAAAGCATGAATTAAACCAAGAAAATACAAAGAGTAGCACTCCCCTTTGATGTTCCAAGTCCAAGCTCCAAGCTTTACATGAAAACAAATCCTTAGAGCCAAGAGCTTACAAGAATTCTTCTCCACAATATGCTACTTCCACCAATAACACACACTAGTTGTGTGTTCTTATGTAAGAGCTAAAGAGAAAATGCTCTCTAATCTAACAAAACTAATCTAACTAATGGTGGCTACTTGTTATATCATCGCTCCCCTCTTTTTAGCTCTCCTCCACCACTTATAGGCTGAAAATAAGGCTCTTAAAACGCCCCAATTATGTCTCCACCGACACTCCACCGACACATGCACCTACCATGATGATTGGAGAATCATTTTCAATAATGAAGCTGCAGATTTCACGAACGTCGCGACGTTCTTTCACGAACGTCTTGACGTTCCCACACCAATGCATTCTGGCCCTTTTTCTTCCTCTACACGTAGCGCGACGTGGAGAGTCCACGTCGCTACGTGGACTTCCAAGCCATTTTGCTATATGCTCCATACCGAATTAGGAAAAACGTAATACATAAACGTTGTAGCTCTTCCTCTTAGCTTTCCAATGGTACCAGAATCATTCCATTCGGATGTAAATTGAGAGAGATATAATCAAAATACAAAACACTAGCAGATTTTTTCATCATTTGTTCTTCAGCACCCCTTTGGCCTAAATCACACCTTTCTTGATCTTTCTCAATCTTTTCTTCCACTTTGCATCCAATTTGGCTTTTCCAAGATTTATTTCTTCAAAACATCCACCATGGTTGATAATACTACAAACAAAACACTTAAACGAATAAAAAGGAACAAGAACGACCAAAGAATTAAGGATAAACATTACATAAAAGGTGAATAAATTCACCTCATCAATAGCTGATATAAATGATCGACCCAGATCCAGTCGTCACCAAAATTGGTTCCCAACAACTGAAGATAATGAAATTGCTTTGTCTCAGATGTACATTCATAAAATACCATCTTTCTCTGACTGGAATTCTTCATTAATTCAAACTCAAAATTTCATTTCAAGATACTAAAATTTTGACTATGCTTTCACATACACAGATATGGTGGAAAGTTTTCACAATGTCCACTTATATCAAAATTCTTCATACAAACATATTTGGTGGATTCGTATTGATGAAGCCAATTTTGACAAAATCATTCCAGGTTGGTTTCTTAATTGGTTTAGAATTCATGGACCCAATGAAGAAGCTTTTCTTCCTGAAAAATTGAAAAATTTGTTTATCCAGTTTAAAAATGTTTATTCTGAAAAATTTAAACATTCAAAATTTCCAAAGCAACCATTTTTATTCTTTTTGATAAAATTTCAAATTCCATGGTTATATGCATGGAAATATGAAACTGGATACAATGTTGATGGATTTTTACAACTCACAAGAGTTGGGTACACTAAATGGTGGCCAAAATGTCAAGTGGATTACATTGAAATTGAGAAGTCACTTGTTAATGCAAAAAATTCTCTTGAAAAGGAAAAAGTGACACAAGAAATTGATAATTTTTCTCAGAAAGAATTAAATGAAAAAAATAATTTGATAGAAAAATTGCAAAATGAATTGAGAAAAATGAAAGCTGTTTCTTCTCCTGAAAAAGAAAAAGAAGAAAAAATGACAAAAGGAAAAGAAAAAGAAAAAAAAAATTGAAAAGGAAAAAATAGAAAAGAAAAAAGAAAAAAGAAAAAAGAACATCCATTTCAAGATTCTCTTTTGATAAAAATTTGATCAAATTCACTGATGATGAACCTTCGACAGAAGAGGATTTGGAAATTTCCTCAGATGAAAATTGAAGAACCAATTCTGATGGTGAACAATTACAAATGACAGAAAAAGAGAAAAATGAATTTGAACAATTAATACATAATCTGTATAAAAATAAAGACTATGTATTAAAATTGTTGGATTCCAGTTGTTCAGAAAAATCCAGAGAAAATACTCCTTCAAGAAAATCTTCATCAGATGAAGCTGGAAAAATCAGTCCACAAAAGGTTGCAAAGAAGAAAAATTCAAAGAAATGATATCAATCAAGTGGGAAGGAAAATTCCAAGCAAGTAATCAAGTGGGGACATCAATCAAGTAGGATACATCATGGAGACAAAAAAAAGTGAAGTTAGAAAAATGTCACATCACTTTTGAATGGTTGTCTTTTGTATTATTGTCTTTTACTTTGTAATCAGTCCTTACTTTTTTGTATTTTATTTCAAAGTCCTTAGGTGGTGTATAAATAGAATCCAAATGGGTTGTAAGAAGGACACCTTAGAATTCTACATCTTTCAATCTTTGAAGAAAGCTCTCTAGCTCTCTTTGTAATATCCTTTTGAAATCAAGAGTTCTTATGCAATAGAAATTTCTTGGTTTCAAAACTTTCTCTTCTTTTCTTCAAGCAATCTTCCTATCTTCTTTCTTCTTTAAGTTTTTATATTTTACAGGTTTATGCTAAGGAGTTAAGAAGTTCATCCAAGATCTTCCCTCCGATTGTAAATTACTTTGAAGTTTTGTGCATAAAGCTTGAAGATAAATGCTTCAAGATTAGAGAAAATAAGTAGTAAGTCCCTTACTATTTTATTTTTGTTTGTTTAATTTTAATGTTTAAATCCTGGTGTAAATTTGGTATCAAAGCCATGGAAGGCTAAGCCTCCTTTCGGGGGGAGGGGATTACTAGCTGTTATGGTAACGTAATTTTGTATATAAACATATGGTTTCACAACAAGAAGTTTTAGATCTATTCACAAAAATAAAGCTTGAAGATAAATGTTTCAAGATTAGAGAAAATAAGTAGTAAGTCCCTTACTATTTTATGGTATTATGAAACTTCACCTTTTATACAAAAAAGTAAGGACTAATTAAAAAATAAAAAGTAAAAGACAATAATACAAAAGACAACCATTCAAAAGTGATGTGACATTTTTCTAACTTCCCTTACTATTTTATGGTATTATGAAACTTCACCTTTTATACAAAAAAGTAAGGACTAATTACAAAATAAAAAGTAAAAGACAATAATACAAAAGACAACCATTCAAAAGTGATGTGACATTTTTCTAACTTCACTTTTCTTTGTCTCCATGATGTCTCCTACTTGATTGATGTCCCCACTTGATAACTTGCTTGGAATTTTCCTTCCCACTTGATTGATATCATTTCTTTGAATTTTTCTTCTTTGTAACCTTTTGTGGACTGATTTTTCTAGCTTCATCCGATGAAGATTTTCTTGAATGAGTATTTGCTCTGGATTTTTCTGAACAACTGGAATCCAACAATTTTAATACATAGTCTTTATTTTTATACAGATTATGTATTAATTGTTCAAATTCATTTTTCTCTTTTTCTGTCATTTGCAATTGTTCACCATCAGAATTGGTTCTTGAATTTTCATCTGAGGAAATTTCCAAATCCTCTTATATCGAAGGTTCATCATCAGTGAATTTGATCAAATTTTTATCAAAAGAGAATCTTGAAATAGATGTTTTTCTTTTTTCTTTTTTCACTTTCTTTTTTCTTTTCTATTTTTTCTTTTTCAATTTTTTCAATTTTTTCTTTTTCATTTTCTTTTCCTTTTGTCATTTTTTCTTCTTTTTCTTTTTCAGGAGAAGAAACAGATTTCATTTTTCTCAATTCATTTTGCAATTTTTCTATCAAATTATTTTTTTCATTTAATTCTTTCTGAGAAAAATTATCAATTTCTTGTGTCACTTTTTCCTTTTCAAGAGAATTTTTTGCATTAACAAGTGACTTCTCAATTTCAATGTAATCCCACTTGACATTTTGGCCACCATTTAGTGTACCCAACTCTTGTGAGTTGTAAAATTCCATCAACATTGTATCCAGTTTCATATTTCCAAGCATATAACCATGGAATTTGAAATTTTATCAAAAAGAATAAAAATGGTTGCTTTGGAATTTGAATGTTTAAATTTTTCAGAATAACATTTTAAAACTGGATAAACAAATTTTTCAATTTTTCGGGAAGAAAGTTTCTTCATTGGGTCCATGAATTCTAAACCAATTAAGAAACCAACCTGGAATGATTTTGTCAAAATTGGCTTCATCAATACGAATCCACCAAGTATGTTTGTATGAAGAATTTTGATATAAGTGGACATTGTGAAAACTTTCCACTATATCTGTGTATGTGAAAGCATACTCAAAATTGTTGTATCTTGAAATGAAATTTTGAGTTTGAATTAATGAAGAATTCCAATCAGAGAAAGATGGTATTTTATGAATGTACATATGAGACAAAGCAATTTCATTATCTTCAGTTGTTGGGAACCAATTTTGGTGACGACTGGATCTGGGTCGATCATTTATATCAGCTATTTTTGTGAAGTTTAAGAAATCAGCATATGTATGCCGAGTTTTCAGAGGAAGTGGTCCTCTTAAGCTGAAACGAGAATTGGAAGGATTGTTAAAATATCTTTGAATAATTTCATAAAGATCTGATTTAAGATCAATTTTAGAAATAAATATAGAATGTGCAGTTATTCCATTTTTTATATAATCATGCTCCTGATTTGAGGACTCATCAAGAAGAATACTTTTTGCTGTGGGTATATGACCCAATGGAATAAGAGAAGTATTTTTGGAATTATTTTGTTTTGAAGATGAAGACTGACCTCTCATTTGAGATGACCAGTATAAAGGAGGGTATTGTGAATTGTAATGGCTAACATAGCCAAAATCCATTTGAGGTCTATGACCTCTTCCACCTCTACCTTGCATTTCTTTCAAAATTTTAAATAAAAAGATTTTAAATAATAATAGCAATTTCTTTTCTAAAATTTTCTAGATGATTCCATAAAAATTGATTTATTATTGGATGTCTTCTAGATTTATTTATGTGATATGAAATCAACATTTGGTAATATTGCATTTGATGTAAAAATACTTGTTGTTTTATTGATAAAACATTTACATTTATGATCTGAGAGGTTTAACTTTGAAGGAATTAGAGAAACAGATAGTCAAATTCCAAGACCAATATACACACAAAAATCACAAGATGATATAATTCTTGGATCAGATTTTGAAGATTAATTTTATCTTCTATACGACATAATTGTTTAGAAATGGTATTTAAATTTAGATTTGTAAAATTATTTTGTTTGGCTAATTTTGCTAATTCAACCTTATTAGAATCAATATAAGGACAAGCCTCAGTTGAAGTATTTGCAGCTTCTATTTTTATTAATTGTAAAGGAGGATGAATTGCTTTTAAAATTTATCATCAGATAATTTCCAATTCTGATGAGCTTCTTCAAGAACATTTAGACTATATTGATCATCTATGTATTTTGCTGTTTGTTCAGTATTAAACCATGATATAAATGAAATTATAACACCAGCGATTTTAATAAAATTAATCTTCCACAATATGCACCATTTAGAAAATTCTGTTATTAATAATTGATTTTTATTATGGATGATCTCAAATAGTAAGGACTCTTAATAAAATAGAACGAAACCATATGTTTAATTTTAAATTTGAAACCGTTCATTCTTTTAAGAGTCATTAGATTTAACATATAAAATAAGTTTCAACTAAGAAACAATGCCTTATTGTTATCAATATGAATAGATCTAAAACTTCATATTGTGAAGTCAAACTGAATAGATCTAAAACTTCTTGTTGTGAAACCATATGTTCAGATCCATAGTTACGTTACCATAACAGCTAGTAATCCCTCCCGAAAGGCCTTCCATGGCTTTGATACCAAAATTACACCAGGATTTAAACATTAAAATTAAACAAACAAAAATAAAATAGTAAGGGACTTACTACTTATTTTCTCTAATTTTGAAGCATTTATCTTCAAGCTTTATGCACAAAACTTCAAAGTAATTTACAATCGGAGGGAAGAACTTGGATGAACTTCTTAACTCCTTAACATAAACCTGTAAAATATAAAAACTTAAAGAAGAAAGAAGAAGAGAAGCTTGCTTGAAGAAAAGAAGAGAAAGTTTTGAAACCAAGAAATTTCTATAGTATAAGAACTCTTGATTACAAAAGAGAATTACAAAGAGAGCTAGAGAGCTTTCTTCAAAGATTGAAAGATGTAGAATTCTAAGGTGTCCTTCTTACAACCCATTGATAAGTCGGTATTGTGCCGACTTATTTGCTCTATTTTGTTAGTCTCTTGCCTGGAATAACTTGTAAATCGATGCTTGATTACGTGATTTGTTTGTTATATTGATTACAATTGAGTGTTATGAAGATGGACTTGAGTGGCTGCGAATTCAATTACAAAGTGTTGCATTTATTCACTCAAGTCACAACTCACCACTCACAAGTCACAATTCATGACAGTCACGGCACACAACTCACACTCACATTTACTCTTGAGCTCACAAGCACACGACCTCACAAGCACACGACCTCACAAGCACACTACCTCACAAACACACACCTCACTCACACACACATTACACGGTGCGGCCGCATGGCACACACACCCACACGGTGCGGCCGCACCATACACACACACAAGGCGGGTGCACCATGCACCCGCCACACACATTGTGCACATTTGTATTGTTTTTCCTTTTTCTATGCATTTTTCATCCACTCATGTTTTTGTACATTTTCGTTTACTTCTCACTTGCACACTTGCACAAACACTACTCACTCAACCTTTGCACCATAGTGGCATTTAGCACACACAAGCTTAAGCTCACAAGCAAAGCATTTGACATGTCTTTCTCACGGGCTCTAACTGTTTGAGTAAATGCACTGAATATTCTTAGTCATTAAGTTTAGTGCTAGACACGTGTCTTCACCTCAGCTTTGATTAATATTTGTGTTTAGTGCTAGACACGTGTCTTTACCTCAGCTTTGATTAATATTTCCAGGCACGTGTCGGCATCTCCGTAAAGGAAGGAAAGTTCCAGGAACCTCACTAGGCCGAGACATCTGGACAAAAGTATAAAAGGAAGAGAGGAGGCCAAGAGTAGGGCATCGAGGAGAGAAAGAGGGGCACAATAGAAGCAGTAGCATTTTCTTAGTTTAGGTTTCATAGTTTAGATTAGGTTTTTCTCTTTCTTTTCCCTTTCTCACATTTTGCTGTCTTGAGAGCTCGACTGTACAGATCTCGACTTATTTGAGATATTTGTTATGAAATTTATCTGTGTCCATTCATGTCCATATTTCTGCACTTGTTATGTTTGATGATTTGCACTCTAGATTAACTTCACATTTAGGTCTGCGGTACCCACTGAGGTCGGTGTGAACATGGCTTATCTGAGTTCTTAGGTCTTGTGAGACTTTGCGATCTTGACTGTGCGGTACCCACTGACAGTTAATATCAATCTTTAGCGAAGGTCTAAGAGTGTTCTTGTCTAAGAATAGGGATCTGGGAGAGTCTGACTCGTGCCAAGGATTTGCCCTACCAAGGGAAGTTCGGGGAGTATTGTGAATCTGGGTTGTGAGAACTACCAAGTTGATCAATCCCAGTTCACTAGCAGATTAAAGTCCCCTCACATATGTTTACACAAGTCGATGATTTTAGGGAGAGATCGATACATGTCGAAATCCCTCAAGGCAGTGCTTGCATACTAACTTGCATTCATTCATAGTAGCTTGCATCTATCTTGTTGTCTTCATTTCCAGTCATTTCATGTTTCTGTAGTGTCAAGTGAACATGTCTCTAAACAACCAAACCTTCTCTGTGGATACGATCCCTCAAACCACTACTACAGTAGTGTTAGGGTATTTGATGAGGTGATACGACTAGCCTCCCATCAAATTGGCGCCGTTGCCGGGGAAGGCACGATTGTGAGAGATTGTTTGTTTCCTTGACTTGTGATTTTTTTTGTGATTTTGTCATTCTATTTTTGTGTGTGATTTTTTCCTTTTTGTTTGCTAGTATTTGTGTTAGTAAATTTCATTTTTTGTTGTTCTGAGCTTTAGTTTGCTGTGTTCAAGTTGTGGTAAGTGCAGGGGATTTGGAATTTCATTGGACTTGTATTGTGCACACCACAATAGATCAAATATGACCAGGAGGTTTGGGGATTCTGTTGAGCCTTACTATGATTACCCACCAGATTGGATGGATGACACACAACCAACTCCTAGAGTATTTGATAACTTCGACCAAGATACTACGAATCATGGCATGACCAACAGCAAGGCAATGAGTTTTATCAAGAAGAAGAGAAAAATGACATGTTGTCTAAAATTTTTGACAAGGCTGATAGAGTGAAAACAAGGTTGGCTCAAAAGAAAGAGAAGGCTCCGAAGGCAAAACAGAGACTTGATCACATGAGGGCCTTAAGGAGCAACTTGTGGGAATAACTTGAGACACCAGTTCAAAATGCTCAAGGCCACTCAGAAGGTATATCTCTCCTTACTGAAACAACCACTCCTGAGGAATATCATTTTGATGTGAATGCAATTTTTGATTGTGGGTTAAAGAGTCCAAGGGAGTTGGAGTCTATAAATGTTGGAGATGTTATGCATGAGTGCTTTGTTGATGAGTTTCTTGTGCATGAACGTTTGAGTCCTTCTTGTGAGAATGATGTCTCTTGTGATGAGTTTACTTATGAAGAACTTAGGGCCATTTGGTTTCTTACTGCCAAAATGGATGGTGTATCTAATGTTGAGTCTTATATCGACTTTATGAATTTCTATGAGAATGATGACATTGGTAGGCCTACTTTAGATACTACTCCCATTGAATGCCCTGTGAATTGTACAGAGACACATTTAATCAATCCTTATGTGAACATGAATGTAAATGACAACATGATCATTGAGAACTTTGTTGAGACCCCAGATCTTGAAATGGTGAATGAGTCTGAAATTGTAAATGGTGGCCAACAAACAGAAAATAATGAGATACCTTTGTTAAATGTACAAAGTGAACCCAATTCTGTTAACAAAGTAATGACTCCAATTAATCCATATGTTAGTTTGTGTGATGATGAGCTAATGCTTTGTAAAGAAATTTCTAACATGGTGGAGAATTGCTCTGTTGATCCATCTATTTTTGAACTTACTGATGAATTTGTTGAGACTATGGATGCACAATCTGTGGTTGAGCCTTGCAGGGTTATAAAGCCAAAGGAGGTGGGAGAAGTGAAAGAGGTGTTTCCTATGGGGGAACATACATGGTTTAAAGTGGAGTTCATTGAGATTGTTCCCCATGTGCATGAGCTCCATCACCCCTTTCTGAAAAACATTTGTCCAGTTCCATACTGGAGGAAATAGAGTGATCATGAAAAAGGATTCTTCTGGTACAGAGATGGATACTCTGAATCTTGAAGAAGGAGGCTTCATGAATAAAGTCTAGCTGGAGACTGAATAAATCCAGAACTACTTAATCCACTTCTCTTGAATAAATTGATGTTTGAATTCTTAGTTGCTTTTGCTTTGATTTGTCTTACGAAGAGTGTTGTCTCTTGTGTGCAGAGCCTCAAGCAAAGGCCTCTTAAATGCCAAGTGTGGGGTTGTTGGCAAAGTGCTATTAACTGGACATATTATACACCACTATGACCCAAGGTCATTGTGTGGCACTCACTTGCACACCACATTTTTTCCCTACTCTCTTGCACATCTCAAGTCACAATCTCACACTCATGCACAGAGTAGGTTATGTAGCACCACCACTTTAACAACACAAAGTTTCCAACAAGTCACCATTCACTCATACTTGCACAGCCTAAGGTATGAGCTCATTCCCTTGTGATTTAGTGGACTCTATTATCTGTGGGAAATACCTTCTTGAACTTTCGTGATTTATTTGAGGTGAATACTGTCCAGTTGGTTGGGCTTTCATGCATATCATAGAAAATGTGAAGTGGTGACCATGTGTGAAATTTTAAATTTCCATGAACATAGTGCATTATGGGGACGCCTTTATTGCATGGAATTCTGCTTTGAAATGAGAAACATGGTTAGTGTGCTACATGAATATCTGTTTTATATGTATAGTGAGTTGTGAGCTTTTGATGCAAGGATTCATGAGTCAAAGTGTGGGGAAGTGCAAGTGGAAAGGATGAGCTCGAATGCTGGATCAAGTACACCAAATTTCTGAAATGCACAATCCTCTTTCCTGGGTTTCTTCAATTTTTCCAACCAGCCTCCACCGAGCTTAAACGCGGTAGTCTCTTTCCTTTTCCACAATGGGGACCATTATTGATTTCAAGTGTGGGGGGGAGACATGCTATTGGGGATGTTGGCCTGTGATGATGCTGTGTGTGGTTGCCTGACCTCTAAGCTTTAAGGAATGCTTGTGTTTGTAAGGCCCAGTGCCTTTGCTTAAGAATTTATTCTGTTGTGTTGCTTTGGGTATTAAAGGGAAATGGTGGTGGTGTGTAGTACATTAGTAAGTATGTAGGATGAATAAATTTGTGTTGTTGTGGAAAAGAAAATCAAGTCAGTGACTAGCACTGATCTTGTAATATGCTTTAATTTCCCTGATAAATGCGATAAATGTGATTGTTTATTGTTGTGTTGTGAAATATTCCACTGGCTAGTCCATCCAGCACACCTGCACGCTCAAAAGAACACTCGCACTCCCAACACCATCGACAAACTCATAAACGTTATTCAATGATTCATGCATGCAAAATTTTTTTTTGAGTTTTACAGTATACATTTGATGCATACAATTTGCTGGGTAAAGTGCGATGTCAAAGTAAGATAGAAAAGCCAGCACCAATTTTGACATAGGAAAGAGCTTATGATTCCTTGCTTGTATGGGCTTTTTACTCGTAAACACTTATTCTTGCATTGTGAATATATAGTCTATTGAAGACACACATGAACACAAAGTTGTGCGGAATTATGTAAATAAAGGGAAAAAAGAGCCACAAAACCCTGGGCATCAATAATAAGCACCAATGTGCATTGAATAAGGGGGAAACCCCAGGGGAAAAACCCCAGTAAGCTTAGCATAAACAAATTATAGCTCTTATCTCTTTATGTCTAAAGTGTTCGTGTGTGTGGACAACAGATTGTAGTGCAAGAATTATTGTTAAGTGTCTACTTGAGTACTTTGCATAGACAGTGTGAGGAAGCATAAGAAACTCTCAGCACACAATGCACGCTGACGGTTTGGTCTTTATTCGTTGCACCTTACTCGACAAATTGTGTAAGTCAGATGAATTGTAAACTCACTGCTCATATCTTTTTGTTGCATGCGAAAATTTTGTAAATGGACTGTCGATGAGGTTGTGAGTGTTTGAATGTGGGATGGACAAGAGCTTCGCTATTTCTTACTTTGCTCGGGACTAGCAACGATTTAAGTATGGGGGGATGATAAGTCGGTATAGTGCCGACTTATTTGCTCTATTTTGTTAGTCTCTTGCCTGGAATAACTTGTGAATCGATGCTTGATTACGTGATTTGTGTGTTATATTGATTACAATTGAGTGTTATGAAGATGGACTTGAGTGGCTGCGAATCCAATTACAAAGTGTTGCATTTATTCACTCAAGTCACAACTCACCACTCACAAGTCACAATTCATGAAAGTCACGGCACACAACTAACACTCACATTTACTCTTGAGCTCACAAGCACACGACCTCACAAGCACACGACCTCACAAGCACACGACCTCACAAGGACACACCTCACGAACACCTCACGAACACACACATTACACGCGGCCGCACCACAAACACATTACACGGTGTGGCAGCACCATGCGGCCGCACCACACACACACCCACACGTGCGGCCGCACCACCCACACACGCACACGGTGCGGCCGCACCATACACACACACACAAGGCGGGCGCACCATGCGCCCGCCACACAGATTGTGCACATTTGTATTGTTTTTCCTTTTTCTATGCATTTTTCATCCACTCATGTTTTTGTACATTTTCGTTTACTTCTCACTTGCACACTTGCACAAACACTACTCACTCAACCTTTGCACCATAGTGGCATTTAGCACACACAAGCTTAAGCTCACAAGCAAAGCATTTGACATGTCTTTCTCACGGGCTCTAACTGTTTGAGTAAATGCACTGAATATTCTTAGTCATTAAGTTTAGTGCTAGACACGTGTCTTCACCTCAGCTTTGATTAATATTTGTGTTTAGTGCTAGACACGTGTCTTTACCTCAGCTTTGATTAATATTTGCAGGCACGTGTCGGCATCTCCGTAAAGGAAGGAAAGTTCCAGGAACCTCACTAGGCCGAGACATCTGGACAAAAGTATAAAAGGAAGAGAGGAGGCCAAGAGTAGGGCATCGAGGAGAGAAAGAGGGGCACAATAGAAGCAGTAGCATTTTCTTAGTTTAGGTTTCATAGTTTAGATTAGGTTTTTCTCTTTTTTTTCCCTTTCTCACATTTTGCTGTCTTGAGGGCTCGACTGTACAGATCTCGACTTATTTGAGACATTTGTTATGAAATTTATCTGTGTCCATTCATGTCCATATTTCTGCACTTGTTATGTTTGATGATTTGCACTCTAGATTAACTTCACATTTAGGTCTGCGGTACCCACTGAGGTCGGTGTGAATATTCCATTGGCAATCGACCATAACATGATCTGATTGTGAACATGGCTTATCTGAGTTCTTAGGTCTTGTGAGACTTTGCGATCTTGACTGTGCGGTACCCACTGACAGTTAATATCAATCTTTAGCGAAAGTCTAAGAGTGTTCTTGTCTAAGAATAGGGATCTGGGAGAGTCTGACTCGTGCCAAGGATTTGCCCTACCAAGGGAAGTTCGGGGAGTATTGTGAATCTGGGTTGTGAGAACTACCAAGTTGATCAATCCCAGTTCACTAGCAGTTTAAAGTCCCCTCACATATGTTTACACAAGTCGATGATTTTAGGGAGAGATCGATACATGTCGAAATCCCTCAAGGCAGTGCTTGCATACTAACTTGCATTCATTCATAGTAGCTTGCATCTATCTTGTTGTCTTCATTTCCTGTCATTTCATGTTTCTGTAGTGTCAAGTGAACATGTCTCTAAACAACCAAACCTTCTCTGTGGATACGATCCCTCTCACCACTACTACAGTAGTGTTAGGGTATTTGATGAGGTGATACGACTAGCCTCCCATCACCCATTTGGATTCTATTTATAGACCACCTAAGGATTTTTGAAATAAAATACAAAAAAGTAAGGACTAATAACAAAATAAAAAAGTAAAAGACAATAATACAAAAGACATTTATTCAAAAGTGATGTGATATTTTTCCAACTTCCACTTTTCTTGAATTGTCTTTATCTTGATAAAGTCTTCCACTTGATGATGATATCTTGTAATTTCTTGGAATTTTACTTGCATGATTTTGACATGAATTATTTTAATTTTTTTTGATTTCTTCTTTCTTGTAGATCTTCTTGTTGATATTTTATCATCTTCAATTTCTTCTGATGAAAATGTTCTCTGAGTAGATACTGGAGATACTGTTCTTGATTTATCAGAATTAGAATCTAAAACTTTTAACACAGATTCTTTATTTTTATAAAGATTATGTATTAATTGTTCAAAGTCATATTTTTCCTTCTCTGTCATTTCAGGGTAAGGATCATGATTTTGATACACAGATGTATCAAATTCTTCAGTGTCATCAAGATTTATTAAATCCTCATTTGATATATGAGATGTTGAAGCATTTAATTTTTCTTTTCCTTTTTTGTTTTTCTCTTTTTCAATTTTTTCTTTTTAAATTTTTTCTTTTTAAATTTTTTCTGTTTCAATTTTACTTTTTCAATTTTTTCTTTTTCTTTTGCTAATTTTTCCTCTTTCTCCTTAAGTGGAGTAGAGACAGCAAAAATCTTATCAATTTCTTTTTTCATTTTTTCAATCATTTCTTTTTTCTGATTTTCAACAAAATTATTTCTTTTTAAAGGAGATACAGCCAAAGAAATATCTAATAATTTTCCTTTTTGCAAGAAGAACATCTTCCTGTGCCAAGATTTCCTGAATTGAGTCATAATCAACTTGACACTTTGGCCACCATTTTGTGTATAATATTCTTCTGAGCTGTGGAATGCCATCAATTGCATAGCCTACTTCATAATTCCATGCAAATAACCAGGGTATTTGGAATTTTATTAAGAATAATAGAAGAGATTCTCCAAAGATTTCTGGATTTTGGAATTTTGTAGAGTAAATGTATTGGAATTGGCTAAAAAATGGTTGTAATTTTTCTGGTAGAAACTTTTCTTGTTTTGGTCCCATATTTTTGAACCATTCAAGAAACCAATTTGGTATGGGTTTTTCAAAAATGGAATCATCAATGCGTATCCACCAAGTGTGTTTACACAAGGAATTTTGGTATAAAAATACTTTGGAGAAACTATCCACCATATCATAATAAGTAAATTGATATTCAATTTTGTTGTAATTTGAAATGAATTTTAAAGCTTGGGTAGAAGGTATTTTCCAATCTGAGAAAGAAGGAATTTGGTGGATATATATTTGAGAAAGGGCTATTTCACTATCCTCATAAGTAGGAGACCAATCTTGAAGATAGTTAGTTTTTGGTTTGTCTTTAACATCTGCAAATTTTGTGAAATTTAAGAAATCTGCATATGTATGACGGGTTTTTAAGGGTAAAGGTCCCTTTAAGCCAAATTGAGAATTTGAAGGATGATTAAAATATTTATTTGCTACATCATAAGGATCTAATTTAAGATCATTTATTGATATAGTCAAAGCATGTATCTGTACTCCATTTGGGGTATAATCATAATCCTGATTTGAAGATGTTCCTTCTAAAATATTTCTTTTAACAGTGGAATTAAAACCTATAGCAAGGGGTGCAGTATTTCTGATAGAGGGATTTTGACCTCTCATTTGAGATGGCCATTGAAAAGAAGATTTGGGAAGTCTATTTTAACTTTCTTGATTTATATTACCAAATTTATTTTGGGACTGACGACCTTTACCTCTCATTTCCTGCAAAAAAGAAAATGTTATTGAGAAGAACGAATTCTTTTCTTCTTTTTTCAATATCATACCTGCAAAATTCAATCTTGTGAGAAATTAATAAAGGTATTTAAAGATTTCTAATTTTAGGGAAAGTTACAAAATTAAATGATAAATTTGAATTAATTTTTGATAACTTTTTACCATCACATTGATAAGGATGCATTAAATTTAAGAAAGGATTTCCTAATATTACATGTTGACCAATAGCATTAGTTAATACAAATGGAGAACAAATGTAATTATTTTCTTCAGAAAATACACAAACATCAGAGATTTTGTATTTTATATTTATTTGTGTACCTTGCGCTGCATGTAATATTATTTCAGTTTTTTCAAAATATTTTGAAGGGATTAATCCTTCTTTTATACAATTCAAATCAGCACCTGAATCAATCATTGCAATTGTTTGAAATTTATATTCTCTATTTATGACAAGTTTTATAGAAATATAATATTTTTGAGAAGTGATTAAAGTATTTATTTGAAGGAAATTATTTTGTTCTGATATTTCTTCTATTTGTTCTTCATTTTGTGTATTTAATATATTTGTTAAATTTAATTCTTCTAAAATTAAAATTCTTTCTTTTAATTTTTGAATTTCTGTTTTTATTTCATTAACTTCGTCTTTTAAAATGGGTAAAGTAATTTGTTTAGGATTTTGATTTTGTAAATGATCTATTACATCTTGCATGTAAATGAAGTATTTATTCTATACGACATAATTGTTTAGAAATGGTATTTAAATTTAGATTTGTAAAATTATTTTGTTTGGCTAATTTTGCTAATTCAACCTTATTAGAATCAATATAAGGACAAGCCTCAGTTGAAGTATTTGCAGCTTCTATTTTTATTAATTGTAAAGGAGGATGAATTGCTTTTAATAATTTATCATCAGATAATTTCCAAGTCTAATGAGCTTCTTCAAGAACATTTAGACTATATTGATCATCAATGTATTTTGCTTTTTGTTCAGTATTAAACCATGATATAAATGAAATTATAACACCAGTGATTTTAATAAAATTATAATACTGATCTTGAAATTGTTTTTGTTGCTTAGTATTATAAGTTTTAAAAAACCATTTTCTAAATGGTGCATATTGTGGAAGATTAAAATCTTTAATACATATTTTACTTATTTCTTTTAAATCAATTTTATTTTCTTGAGAAATTGTATTTATTTCAAAATTCTTATTTTCTTGAGAATTTGTATTTGTTTCAAAATTCATTTCTGATCCAAGAATTATATCATCTTGTGATTTTTGTGTGTATATTGGTCTTGGAATTTGACTATCTGTTTCTCTAATTCCTTCAAAGTTAAACCTATCAGATCTAGATGCAGAAGAGTATGGAAATGAGGATACTGAATTTCTTCTAGGAACATGTGTTTCAAATATTATTTCTACATTTCCTTCATTATCTTCATGAATTTGAGCATCTTTAGATTTTAAAGGAATTGTTGGTCTACTTATTTTTTCTAAAATCCAATTTGAAGGTAAAGATATTTCTTCTCAATTTATTGTTCTGGGTATTTGTAATTTTGATCTTTTTAAATTAGTTTCAATTAATACTGTACTTTTTCCATTATCTGTTAATCTTGCTCCTAGACTTATAGTATTCATTAATTTGTAATAAAGTCTATATGTTAAATTAATATTTTCAGATCCAGGTTTCATATCATAACCTTTAGTTTGTAAATTAACAGTTAATACATCATGTAAATTTCTATCAGTTAAAGATACAGAAAAATTTGGATATGTATTAAAATAAATTGGGCCATTGCAAAGACTAGACTCAATTAAGCCTAATAGTGAATCATGAAATTTATTATGTCTACAATCTCTTAAAGCAACTAAAATTGTAGTTTCTAATCCATGTCTATTTAAAGGTTGTATGGCAATTTGTATAAGACCAATATGTAAATAATTATATCCTTCTTGTTTAATTTGAGATAAATAATTTTAATCTAATAAATGAACTTCTTCAAATTGATTTTGTATAGAAATTGTTTTTTCTACATTTTTTATTGCTCTTTTAGTGGATTGATCAAAAGTTCCATATTTATAAATTTTTTTATGTTCAATTTTTGGAATATGCCAATTTTGTATTGGTTGTTCAATTTCAGAGACTTCAATTAATTCAGAATTTTTAGTATTTTTATTTGAAGATGAAGCGGTAGAATTGCTACGAGAAAACATTTTAGAGTTACTACGAGAAAACATGATTGTTATAACAATTAATATGAGCTTCGGGTAGGATTACTAACAGAATTTATGGTATTATACACATAACTTAGTTCCTTTCATATGGAATCACGTACTGAATATCTTAGATTTTCTCCAAACTTGATATCACGTATTAAATATTTTAGATTTCTCCACACTTGATAACTTATTGTGCTAATGAAACTCAGTAAAACTTTGGTTTATATATCAATCTTTTGAGCATTTAAAAGATAGAACATGTCTCATTTTTATTATGGATGATCTTGCTCGACTGTCAACGACATATTACCGGCTAAAAAGAGGACTTACAACATCATCAACCGCCTCATGAAACGCCGAACGCAACTTGGGTGTCGACCCACAAGATCATACCATAAGAAATTTGAAACCGTTCATTCTTTTAAGAGTCATTAGATTTAACATATAAAATAAGTTTCAACTAAGAAACAACGCCTTATTGTTATCAATATGAATAGATCTAAAACTTCATATTGTGAAGTCAAACTGACTAGATCTAAAACTTCTTGTTGTGAAACCATATTTTCAGATCCATAGTTACGTTACCATAACTGCTAGTAATCCCCCCCGAAAGGAGGCTTAGCCTTCCATGGCTCTGATACCAAAATTACACCAGGATTTAAACATTAAAATTAAACAAACAAAAATAAAATAAAATAGTAAGGACTTACTACTTATTTTCTCTAATCTTGAAGCATTTATCTTCAAGCTTTATGCACAAAACTTCAAAGTAATTTACAATCGGAGGGAAGAACTTGGATGAACTTCTTATACACCAGGATTTAAACATTAAAATTAAACAAACAAAAATAAAATAGTAAGGGACTTACTACTTATTTTCTCTAATCTTGAAGCATTTATCTTCAAGCTTTATGCACAAAACTTCAAAGTAATTTACAATCGGAGGGAAGAACTTAGATGAACTTCTTAACTCCTTAGCATAAACCTGTAAAATATAAAAACTTAAAGAAGAAAGAAGAAGAGAAGCTTGCTTGAAGAAAAGAAGAGAAAGTTTTGAAACCAAGCAATTTCTATTGCATAAGAACTCTTGATTACAAAAGAGAATTTCAAAGAGAGCTAGAGAGCTTTCTTCAAAGATTGAAAGATGTAGAATTCTAAGGTGTCCTTCTTACAACCCATTTGGATTCTATTTATAGACCACCTAAGGACTTTGAAATAAAATACAAAAAAGTAAGGACTAATTACAAAGTAAAAGACAATAATACAAAAGACAACCATTCAAAAGTGATGTGACATTTTTCTAACTTCACTTTTCTTTGTCTCCATGATGTCTCCTACTTGATTGATGTCCCCACTTGATTACTTGCTTGGAATTTTCCTTCCCACTTGATTGATATCATTTCTTTGAATTTTTCTTCTTTGCAACCTTTTGTGGACTGATTTTTCCAGCTTCATCTGATGAAGATTTTCTTGAAGGAGTATTTGCTCTGGATTTTTCTGAACAACTGGAGTCCAACAATTTTAATACATAGTCTTTATTTTTATACAGATTATGTATTAATTGTTCAAATTCATTTATCTCTTTTTCTGCCATTTGTAATTGTTCACCATCAGAATTGGTTCTTGAATTTTCATCTGAGGAAATTTCCAAATCCTCTTCTGTCGAAGGTTCATCATCAGTGAATTTGATCAAATTTTTATCAAAAGAGAATCTTGAAATGGATGTTCTTTTTTCTTTTTTCTTTTTTCTTTTTTCTTTTTTCACTTTCTTTTTTCTTTTTCAATTTTTTCTTTTTCTTTTTCTTTTCCTTTTGTCATTTTTTCTTCTTTTTCTTTTTCAGGAGAAGAAACAGCTTTCATTTTTCTCAATTCATTTTGCAATTTTTCTATCAAATTATTTTTTTCATTTAATTCTTTCTGAGAAAAATTATCAATTTCTTGTGTCACTTTTTCCTTTTCAAGAGAATTTTTTGCATTAACAAGTGACTTCTCAGTTTCAATGTAATCCACTTGACATTTTGGCCACCATTTAGTGTACCCAACTCTTGTGAGTTGTAAAATTCCATCAACATTGTATCCAGTTTCATATTTCCAAGCATATAACCATGGAATTTGAAATTTTATCAAAAAGAATAAAAATGGTTGCTTTGGAAATTTTGAATGTTTAAATTTTTCAGAATAAACATTTTTAAACTTGATAAACAAATTTTTCAATTTTTCGGGAAGAAAAGTTTCTTCATTAGGTCCATGAATTCTAAACCAATTAAGAAACCAACCTGGAATGATTTTGTCAAAATTGGCTTCATCAATACGAATCCACCAAGTATGTTTGTATGAAGAATTTTGATATAAGTGGACATTGTGAAAACTTTCCACCATATCTGTGTATGTGAAAGCATACTCAAAATTGTTGTATCTTGAAATGAAATTTTGAGTTTGAATTAATGAAGAATTCCAGTCAGAGAAAGATGGTATTTTATGAATGTACATCTGAGACAAAGCAATTTCATTATCTTCAGTTGTTGGGAACCAATTTTGGTGACGAATGGATCTGGGTCGATCATTTATATCAGCTATTTTTGTGAAGTTTAAGAAATCAGCATATGTATGCCGAGTTTTTAGAGGAAGTGGTCCTCTTAAGCTGAAATGAGAATTGGAAGGATTGTTAAACTATTTTTGAATAATTTCATAAAGAACTGATTTAAGATCAATTTCAGAAATAAATATAGAATGTGCAGTTATTCCACTTTTGATATAATCATGGTCCTGATTTAAGGACTCATCAAGAAGAATACTTTTTGCTGTGGGTATATGACCCAATGGAATAAGAGAAGTATTTTTGGAATTATTTTGTTTTGAAGATGAAGACTGACCTCTCATTTGAGATGACCAGTATAAATGAGGGTATTGTGAATTGTAATGGCTAACATAGCCAAAATCCATTTGAGGTCTATGACCTCTTCCACCTCTACCTTGCATTTCCTGCAAAATTTTAAATAATAATAGCAATTTCTTTTCTAAAATTTTCTAGACGATTCCATAAAAATTGATTTATTATTGGATGTCTTCTAGATTTATTTATGTGATATGAAATCAAACATTTGGTAATATTGCATTTGATGTAAAAATACTTGTTGTTTTATTGATAAAACATTTACATTTTCTACATGATAAGTCGGTATTCTGCCGTCTTATTTGTATGAATTTCCTTATCTTTGGCTATGAATTTTGTGCGAAAATGATACTTGGTGTGTTGACTTTGTACTAGAACTGCATGATTTGGAGATTGGGGTGAAAATGGCTAAGTGTTGCAAAACAACGTAAAAATGCTTTGATGTTTGAAATAGGCACAACACTTGGTCATGCACACCATCGACCTCCGAGCCATCCTGCGAGTCACTGACCTCCAAGGTGTCCTGCACAACACCGACCTCCAAGCCTTCACGAAAGTCCACAAGCCACTCACACTTGCACAGCACTCACACTTTGCACCAACATATCGCACACACATGCACACGCACATGGCGGGCGCACTAGGCGACCGCCTCACACACGGCGGGCGCACCACGCGCCCGCCTCACACACGCACACACACAACACGGCGGACGCCCATGGCGCCAGCCACCCTCACGGCGGGCGCATCACCTCACACACATGCACTCTGTACATTTCATTCCCTGTGTATTTTTTGTATTTTGCCTTTGTTAGATTTTTACTTAGGAATTTTGGCATACATTTCGTATACACTCCACTCCACATTTGGTCCAAGCACGTGTAGCAAACACCGCATCCAATACGTTTAATATTTTGCCTCGTCTCTCTTATTTGTCAAATACACGTGTCTTCACTACATTCTTGGCTTATGTTTACAGGAGCACGTGTCAACATCCGGGCACAGCAAGGAAACTTCCAGGAAGCTCACTTGGCAAGGACATGAAGAGAAAACTATAAAAAGCCAGAGGAGGACAAGAAGAAGGGGCTTTAGAGAGCTTGGAGAGCCAGCAACGGAGATCAATCAAGAGAGCTAGGGTTTCAAGGAGAAAAAGGAGATCAGAGTGGAGATCATTCCATTTTATCTTTCTGTAATAGCTATGTTTGATCTGGCTTTGTTAAACTTGTTTTCAAAGCCGATCAACATGATTGGCTAAACATTAGGTTGTTGCTTTGGGGGATTAAGTGTGATGACTCTAAATTGATTTGAGACATTTGTTCTGCATATTACGTGTTTGATATTGTTTCTTATATCTTGTTGATGCTTTATTTCAATACTTACTCACTCACGCCTAGGCCCTTTATATGACTTGCAATACCACTGAGGTCAATTTAGTGCTATTAATGGAAATTGAGGTAACATCACTGGGATAAGTAACAACTTGAATGAGTCCTATGATCTGTTTAGGGATGCAACGTCAGTTGTGCATTACCAATGACAATTGAAGTTAATGTAATGGAAAGACTTAGGATTATTTGAACATTAGAACTCGGACTTTGGTTGACTGTCTTGTCCAAGGGAGTTGGGGTTCCAGTGTCAGGTAGGGATCGGGAATTAGGAAGCTGAGCCTAGGTCTTGCCCTACAAAGGGGAGATGAGAGGAGCAGGGTGAATTAGGATTGTGAGTCTTATAAGGAGATCAACCCTAAGTTCACTAGAACAACGACCCCCTCATTCATGTTCTTACACTAGTCAAGGATAATCAAATAGAGTTGTCACACTGACCTACCTCAAGGCAGCACCATTTCACTTCTTGATTGACTTACGTATTTGCTCATACTTGCTGCTTGCTTTATTGAACACTTTTTATTCTATCATCTCTACAATTCTTAATTCAATCCTCTCCCTGTTGGATACGATCCCGCTTGCCACTACTACTTGTTTTGGTGATATTGGGTAAAATTGCAAGGGTAGACGACGCCCCTTGCCACTACATGATAAACATGAGGAAATTCAGGATCCTGACGAACCCTTTCTTTTAATGAATAAATTTTTCTAATTTTCTTAATTGTAGCTGGATTTTCAATATAAACTTTTAACCATTGTAATTTAAAATTTTCTTCCATATTTTGATTCTATTAATTAATAAACACTATTTGCTTTCTATAAGATTCCATATATCTATAATGAGATTCTAAATATTGTGGATCAATATTTAATCTTTTTAAAATTTTATATATTCTCACTAATCTATAATATTGCATTTGATGAAGAAAAGTTTGATGTTTTAAAGATTTTGTATTATAATTTAATATTCTAATTTCTTTTTAGAGGATTTTTGAAGATAATTTTTTAAATAATTTTCTTTAAAAATTTCTTCTTTACTTTGTTCTGTCATAACCTGCAAAAAATTTTATCCTTGTAAGAATTCTCGAGTAAGAAAATCAGGTAAAGAATTTAATTCACCTTTTATATAGACAATTTTAAAATCAAATACAGATAAGATAGCTTGCCCTCTAGAAAATATTTGTTTAGATGCAATATTTTTTACATCTTTTTGTAATACTTCTTTTGCAGCACTACAATCAACTCTAAGTAAAAATTCTTGATTTAGTAAATCATCTTGAAATTTAGAAATACAAAGAACTATACTAAGAATTTCTTTTTTAATTGTAGAATAATTTAATTGAGCATTTTTCCATGTTCCATAATAGTATCTAACTAGTTCTTCTTTATTGGTTTGTGGATTCTTTTGCTTTAGAATTCCTCCATAACCAATATCAGAAGCATCAGTTTCAACAATTTTAAACCAATCAGGATTTACTAAACTTAAACATGGTAAAACTTTAACTTTTTGTTTAATTATTTTTACTACATTAGTATGAATTTCAGACCATGCAGGAGGATTTTTCTTCAACCTATCATATAAAGGTTTACTATCAATTGCTAAATTTTTATAATATTCACCAATATAATTTAAACTTCCTAAAAATCTTTGCAATTGCTTTTTATCCATTAATTCATCAAGAAATTTATTTGCAAATTCAATACTTCTAGCAATTGGAGTAATTTGACCATGTTCTAATTCATATCCTAAAAATCTAATTTTAGATTGAAATAATTTTAATTTTTTAGCAAAAACAACTAAACCATTTTTAATAAAAATTTTAATAAAAATATTCAAATGTTTAAAATGTTGTTCAATATTTTGTGAAAAAATTAAAATATCATCAATGTAAACAATTATAAAAGAATATGGAGAAAAAATATCATTCATTATATGTTGAAATTCAGAAGGAGCATTTTTAAGTCCAAAAGGCATTACATTCCATTCATAATGACCAAATGGAACGGTAAATGCAGTTTTATATTTATCTTTTTCAGCAATTTGTATTTGCCAAAATCCAGATTTTAAATCAAATTTAGAATATATCATTGCTCCAAAAGTTCTATTTAATAAATCTTTTTTATTTGGAATTGGATATCTAATCCATTGTAAAACTGTATTCAAGGGTTTATAATTAATTACTAATCTTGGAACACCTCTTTCAATTTCTGAATTTTTATTAACGTAAAATGCAGAACAGCTCCAAGGAGAATAACTTTTTCTAATTATTTTCTTTTTTAACAAATCATCAATTTCTTTTTTGCAATATTCAACCATTTCTTTATTCGTTTGAGATGGTCGTGCTTTTGTTGGTATTTTTTGTTCATCAAAATCTTTTTCATATGGTAATTCAACAACATGTTGTTTTCTTTCCCAAAAAGCATTTGGTAATTCACTACAAATTTTTGACGTAATTTCTTGAGTAATATTTTTAATTTGATTTTGTAATTTTGGAGATTTTAATTGTTCTTCTATTTTTAAAGATAAAATCTCATTTGAAAGAAAATTAATTTGATTATTTTTTAATTTTATATTTTCTTGTAAAGATGACAAATTTAATGAACAAAGATCTCTTGTTTTTGGAGAAGTTATAAATTTAAATGATAAATCAGAATCAATTTTTGATAATGTTTTTCCATCACATTTGTATGGATGCATTAAATTTAGGAAAGGAGTTCCTAGTATTTCATGTTGATTAATTGTTGTAGCTAAAACAAATGGACAACAAACATAGTTATTTTCTTCAGAAAATATACATACATTTGATAATTTATAATTTACTTGTATTTTTGCCCCTTGTGCAGCATTTAATATGACTTTAGTTTTTTCAAAATATTTTGAAGGTATTAATCCTTCTCTAATACAATTTAAATCTGCACCTGAATCTATCATTATTATTGATTGAATTTTATATTCTTTATTTATTTGAGAATTTTATATAATATTTTTGAGATGTAATTAGAGTATTTATTTGAGAATTTTGATTAGAATCTTCTTCTATTTTATTAAATTCTTTTTCTTCTAAAGTCTTATTTTTTAATATTTTAATTTATGTTTTTAATTCATTTATTTCTTGTTTTAATATTGGTGAAGTAATTTTTAAGGCTTGATCATCTAAATGATTTTTAACTTCTTGTATTTTAAAAGAAGTATTCATTTTATTTATTTGTTTTTTATTTAAAGAATTATCATTATACGAAGAAGAATAATTTTGTAAATAACTATTTTGAAAATATATTTCTAAATATTGATTTCTTTTTATAGGATCTTTAATTTCATTAATTAAATTTAACATCATTTTGTGGTTTTCAGATAATGTAAATATTTCTAATGTATTTAATTCTCTAGTTTTGACCATTCCAATTTCAACTTTATCAATTTCATACATTTTATGAAGATTTTTATTATTTTCAATATTTTCATTTAACAAATTATTATTAATTATTTCCATTTTACATTTTTCATTAATATTTTTAGATTTATTATTTTCAATATTTTCATCTTTTGAACTATTTTTATCTATGTTTCCTAATTTATCAATATTTTTAGAACTATTTTCTTCTATGTCAACTTTATGTAGATTTTCTTGTTCAATTATTTCATTTTTATCAACACATGAATCAATATTACTTTGAATTTTTTCATTTTCAACACAAGAGTTATTTATAATTTCTTCTTTGTGTTTTTGTAAAGTATAAATTGATTTTAATAGCTTATTTTTTGGTAATTTCCAAATTTGATAAGCTTTATCTATGATATTTAGACTAGACAAATCATGTATGTAATTTACTCTTTTTTCAGTATAAAACCATGCAATAAATGAAATAATTACTTCAGTATTTTTAATTAAATCATAATATTCATTTTGAATATATTTTTGTTGATTAGAATTATGGTTTCTAAAAAACCAAGTTCTAAATAATGTATAGTGTGAAAGATTAAAATCTTCAACACATATTTTCTTATTTCTTTTAAATTTAATTTAATCATTTGATTATTTTCCATAAATTAAAATAATTCAAAAGAGCAATTCAAGAGAGCTTCGGGTAGGATTACTAACAGAATTTATGGTAGTATACACATAACTTAGTTCCTTTCATATGGAATCAGGTATTGAATATCTTAGATTTTCTCCAAACTTGATATCACTTATTGAATATTTTAGATTTCTCTACACTTGATAACTTATTGTGCTAATGAAACTCAGTAAAAACTTTGGTTTATATATCAATTTTTTGACCATTTAAAAGATAGAACATGTCTCATTTTTATTATGGATGATCTTGCTCAACTGTCAACGACATATTACCAGCTAAAAAGAGGACTTACAACATCATCAACCGCCTCATGAAACGCCGAACACAACTTGGGTGTCGACCCACAAGATCATACCATAAGAATTATGAAACCGTTCATTCTATTAAGAGTCATTAGATTTAACATATAAAATAAGTTTCAACTAAGAAACAATGCCTTATTGTTATCAATATGAATAGATCTAAAACTTCATATTGTGAAGTCAAACTGAATAGATCTAAAACTTCTTGTTGTGAAACCATATGTTCCGATCCAAAATTACGTTACTATAACTGCTAGTAATCCCCCCCGAAAAGGAGGCTTAGCCTTCCATGGCTTTGATACCAAATTTACACCAGGATTTAAACATTAAAATTAAACAAACAAAAATAAGTAGTAAGGGAAATTTGATAAGGAGTAAACCCATCAAGGTTCCATTCATATATAGCATTATTTAGATAACAATTTTGATAATCTCCATGTTCTTCGATTAGAAGATCTTGAGGAGTTGGTCTAGGGTAATAAAATTGAGTTTGTAGGTATTTTGCTCTAAATTTTGAATTAGATTTTTTCATTTTATTTATTTCAAATTGATTTGAATCTTCATCTATATATAAATTATTAAACATTTCTTCTAATTGATCTATTTGCAAATCATTATTCATTTCTTCTTTTTCAGAACTTAATACATTAAGTCTTAATTTATTAAATTCTGAACTTAATTTTTCTAATTTTTCTTTAGTAAAACCTGAAGGTTGAGATTTTAACATATTTAAAGGTAAATCAGGCATTGGTTTAAATGAAAATGGTTGAGATTTGTTAGATCCTAATTTCATATTTTCTAAAGGAAAAATATTTTTTGGATTTTGAAGTTTAATTTTATCTTCTATATGACATAATTGTTTAGAAATGGTATTTAAATTTAGATTTGTAAAATTATTTTGTTTGGCTAATTTTGCTAATTCAACCTTATTAGAATCAATATAAGGACAAGCCTCAGTTAATCTTTTTTATTTGGAATTGGATATCTAATCCATTGTAAAACTGTATTCAATGGTTAGATCTGAAAATATGGTTTCACAACAAGAAGTTTTAGATCTATTCAGCTTGACTTCACAATATGAAATTTAAAATGATAAATCAGAATCAATTTTTGATAATGTTTTTCCATCACATTTGTATGGATGCATTAAATTTAGGAAAGGAGTTCCTAGTATTACATGTTGATTAATTGTTTTAGCTAAAACAAATGGACAACAAACATAGTTATTTTCTTCAGAAAATATACATACATTTGATAATTTATAATTTACTTGTATTTTTGCCCATTGTGCAGCATTTAGTATGACTTTAGTTTTTTCAAAATATTTTGAAGGTATTAATCCTTCTCTAATACAATTTAAATCTGCACCTGAATCTATCATTATTATTGATTGAATATTATATTCTTTATTTATTACAAGTGTTGCAAAAATATAATATTTTTGAGATGTAATTAGAGTATTTATTTGAGAATTTATAAAATACCATCTTTCTCTGACTGGAATTCTTCATTAATTCAAACTCAAAATTTCATTTCAAGATACAACAATTTTGAGTATGCTTTCACATACACAGATATGGTGGAAAGTTTTTACAATGTCCACTTATATCAAAATTCTACATACAAACATACTTGGTGGATTCGTATTGATGAAGCCAATTTTGACAAAATCATTCCAGGTTGGTTTCTTAATTGGTTTAGAATTCATGGACCCAATGAAGAAACTTTTCTTCCCGAAAAATTGAAAAATTTGTTTATCCAGTTTAAAAATGTTTATTCTGAAAAATTTAAACATTCAAAATTTCCAAAGCAACCATTTTTATTCTTTTTGATAAAATTTCAAATTCCATGGTTATATGCTTGGAAATATGAAACTGGATACAATGTTGATGGAATTTTACAACTCACAAGAGTTGGGTACACTAAATAGTGGCCAATATGTCAAGTGGATTACATTGAAATTGAGAAGTCACTTCTTAATGCAAAAAATTCTCCTGAAAAGGAAAAAGTGACACAAGAAATTGATAATTTTTCTCAGAAAGAATTAAATGAAAAAAATAATTTGATAGAAAAATTGCAAAATGAATTGAGAAAAATGAAAGCTGTTTCTTCTCCTGAAAAAGAAAAAGAAGAAAAAATGACAAAAGGAAAAGGAAAAGAAAAAGAAAAAATTGAAAAAATTGAAAAAGAAAAAATAGAAAAGAAAAAAGAAAGTGAAAAAAGTAAAAAGAAAAAAGAAAAAAGAACATCCATTTCAAGATTCTCTTTTGATAAAAATTTGATCAAATTCACTGATGATGAACCTTAGACAGAGGAGGATTTGGAAATTTCCTCAGATGAAAATTCAAGAACCAATTCTGATGGTGAACAATTACAAATGACAGAAAAAGAGAAAAATGAATTTGAACAATTAATACATAATCTGTATAAAAATAAAGACTATGTATTAAAATTGTTGGATTCCAGTTGTTCAGAAAAATCCAGAGCAAATACTCCTTCAAGAAAATCTTCATCAGATGAAGCTGGAAAAATCAGTCCACAAAAGGTTGCAAAGAAGAAAAATTCAAAGAAATGATATCAATCAAGTGGGAAGGAAAATTCCAAGCAAGTAATCAAGTGGGGACATCAATCAAGTAGGAGACATCATGGAGACAAAGAAAAGTGAAGTTAGAAAAATGTCACATCACTTTTGAATGGTTGTCTTTTGTATTATTGTCTTTTACTTTGTAATTAGTCCTTACTTTTTTGTATTTTATTTCAAAGTCCTTAGGTGGTCTATAAATAGAATCCAAATGGGTTGTAAGAAGGACACCTTAGAATTCTACATCTTTCAATCTTTGAAGAAAGCTCTCTAGCTCTCTTTGAAATTCTCTTTTGTAGTCAAGAGTTCTTATGCAATAGAAATTTCTTGGTTTCAAAACTTTCTCTTCTTTTCTTCAAGCAAGCTTCTCTTCTTCTTTCTTCTTTAAGTTTTTATATTTTACAGGTTTATGCTAAGGAGTTAAGAAGTTCATCCAAGTTCTTCCCTCCGATTGTAAATTACTTTGAAGTTTTGTGCATAAAGCTTGAAGATAAATGCTTCAAGATTAGAGAAAATAAGTAGTAAGTCCCTTACTAATTTATTTTTGTTTGTTTAATTTTAATGTTTAAATCCTGGTGTAAATTTGGTATCAGAGCCATGGAAGGCTAAGCCTCCGAATTTTTATTAACGTAAAATGCAGAACAGCTCCAAGGAGAATAACTTTTTCTAATTATTTTCTTTTTTAACAAATCATCAATTTCTTTTTTGCAATATTCAACCATTTCTTTATTCATTTGAGATGGTTGTTCTTTTGTTGGTATTTTTTGTTCATCAAAATCTTTTTCATATGGTAATTCAACAATATGTTGTTTTCTTTCCCAAAAAGCATTTGGTAATTCACTACAAATTTTTGACCTAATTTCTTGAGTAATATTTTTAATTTGATTTTGTAATTTTGGAGATTTTAATTGTTCTTCTATTTTTAAAGATAAAATCTCATTTGAAAAAAAATTAATTTGATTATTTTTTAATTTTATATTTTCTTGTAAAGATGACAAATTTAATGAACAAATATCTCTAGTTTTTGGAGAAGTTATAATAAATCTGAAAATATTAATGAAAAATGTAAAATGGAAATAATTAATAATAATTTGTTAAATGAAAATATTGAAAATAATAAAAATCTTGATAAAATGTATGAAATTGATAAAGTTGAAATTGGAATGGTCAAAACTAGAGAATTAAATCCATTAGAAATATTTACATTATCTGAAAACCACAAAATGATGTTAAATTTAATTAATGAAATTAAAGATCCTATAAAAAGAAATCAATATTTAGAAATATATTTTCAAAATAGTTCTTTGCAAAATTATTCTTCTTCGTATAATGATAATTCTTTAAATAAAAAACAAATAAATAAAATGAATACTTCTTTTAAAATACAAGAAGATAAAAATCATTTAGATGATACAAGCCTTAAAAATTACTTCACCAATATTAAAACAAGAAATAAATGTATTAAAAACAGAAATTAAAATATTAAAAAATAAAACTTTAGAAGAAAAAGAATTTAATAAAATAGAAGAAGATTCTAATCAAAATTCTCAAATAAATACTCTAATTACATCTCAAAAATATTATATTTTTGCAACACTTGTAATAAATAAAGGTAAGATAGCTTGCCATCTAGCAAATATTTGTTTAGATGCAATATTTTTTAAATCTTTTTGTAATACTTCTTTTGCAGTACTACAATCAACTCTAAGTAAAAAATCTTGATTTAGTAAATCATCTTGAAATTTAGAAATACAAAGAACTATACTAATAATTTCTTTTTTAATTGTAGAATAATTTAATTGAGCATTTTTCCATGTTCCAGAATAGTATCTAACTAATTCTTCTTTATTGGTTTGTGGATTCTTTTGCTTTAGAATTCCTCCATAACCAATATCAGAAGCATCAGTTTCAACATTTTTAAACCAATCAAGATTTACTAAACTTAAACATGGTAAAAATTTAACTTTTTGTTTAATTATTTTGACTGCATTAGTATGAATTTCAGACCATGCAGGAGGATTTTTCTTCAACCTATCATATAAAGGTTTACTATCAATTGCTAAATTTTTATAATATTCACCAATATAATTTAAACTTCCTAAAAATCTTTGCAATTGCTTTTTATCCATTAATTCATCAGGAAATTTATTTGCAAATTCAATACTTCTAGCAATTGGAGTAATTTGACCATGTTCTAATTCATATCCTAAAAATCTAATTTTAGATTGAAATAATTTTAATTTTTTAGCAGAAACAATTATACCATTTTTAATAACAATTTTAATAAAAATATTCAAATGTTTAAAATGTTGTTCAATATTTTGTGAAAAAATTAAAATATCATCAATGTAAACAATTATAAAAGAATATGGAGAAAAAATATCATTCATTATATGTTGAAATTCAGAAGGAGCATTTTTAAGTCCAAAAGGCATTACATTCCATTCATAATGACCAAATGGAACGGTAAATGCAGTTTTATATTTATCTTTTTCAGCAATTTGTATTTGCCAAAATCCAGATTTTAAATCAAATTTAAAATATATCATTGCTCCAAAAGTTCTATTTAATAAATCTTTTTTATTTGGAATTGGATATCTAAATCCATTGTAAAACTGTATTCAAGGGTTTATAATTAATTACTAATCTTGGAACACCTCTTTCAATTTCTGAATTTTTATTAACGTAAAATGCAGAACAGCTTCAAGGAGAATAACTTTTTCTAATTATTTTCTTTTTTAACAAATCATCAATTTCTTTTTTGCAATATTCAACCATTTCTTTATTCATTTGAGATGGTCGTGCTTTATGATTTAAACATTAAAATTAAACAAACAAAAATAAAATAGTAAGGAACTTACTACTTATTTTCTCTAATCTTGAAGCATTTATCTTCAAGCTTTATGCACAAAACTTCAAAGTAATTTACAATCGGAGGGAAGAACTTGGATGAACTTCTTAACTCCTTAGCATAAACCTGTAAAATATAAAAACTTAAAGAAGAAAGAAGAATAGAAGCTTGCTTGAAGAAAAGAAGAGAAAGTTTTGAAACCAAGAAATTTCTATTGCATAAGAACTCTTGATTACAAAAGAGAATTACAAAGAGAGCTAGAGGGCTTTCTTCAAAGATTGAAAGATGTAGAATTGTAAGGTGTCCTTCTTACAACCCATTTGGATTATATTTATAGACCACCTAAGGATTTTTGAAATAAAATACAAAAAAGTAAGGACTAATAACAAAATAAAAAAGTAAAAGACAATAATACAAAAGACAATAATTCAAAAGTGATGTGATATTTTTCCAACTTCCACTTTTCTTGACTTGTCTTTGTCTTGATACAGTCTTCCACTTGATGATGATATCTTGTAATTTCTTGGAATTTTACTTGCATGATTTTGACATGAATTATTTTAATTTTTTGATTTCTTCAATTTCTTCAGATGAAAATGTCCTCTGAGTAGATACTGGAGATACTGCTCTTGATTTATCAGAATTAGAATCTAAAACTTTTAACACATATTCTATATTTTTATAAAGATTATGTATTAATTGTTCAAAGTCATATTTTTCCTTCTCTGTCATTTCAGGGTAAGGATCATGATTTTGATACACAGATGTATCAAATTCTTCAGTGTCATCAAGATTTATTGAATCCTCATTTGATATATGAGATGTTTAAGCATTTAATTTTTCTTTTCCTTTTCTGTTTTTCTCTTTTTCAATTTTTTCTTTTTCAATTTTTTCTTTTTCTTTTGCTAATTTTTCCTCTTTCTCCTTAAGTGGAGTAGAGACAGCAAAAATCTTATCAATTTCTTTTTTCATTTTTTCAATCATTTCTTTTTTGTGATTTTCAACAAAATTATTTCTTTTTAAAGGAGATACAGCGAAAGAAATATATAATAATTTTCCTTTTGCAAGAAGAACATCTTCCTGTGCCAAGATTTTCTGAATTGAGTCATAATCAACTTGACACTTTGGCCACCATTTTGTGTATAATATTCTTCTGAGCTGTGGAATGCCATCAATTGCATAGCCTACTTCATATTTCCATGCAAATAACCAAGGTATTTGGAATTTTATTAAGAATAATAGAAGGGATTCTCCAAAGATTTCTGGATTTTGGAATTTTGTAGAGTAAATGTATTGGAATTGGCTAAAAAATGGTTGTAATTTTTCTGGTAGAAAATTTTCTTGTTTTGGTCCCATATTTTTGAACCATTCAAGAAACCAACTTGGTATGGGTTTTTCAAAAATGGAATCATCAATGCGTATCCACCAAGTGTGTCTACACAAGGAATTTTGGTATAAAAATACTTTGGAGAAACTATCCACCATATCATAATAAGTAAATTGATATTCAATTTTGTTGTAATTTGAAATGAAGTTTAAAGCTTGGGTAGAAGGTATTTTCCAATCTGAGAAAGAAGGAATTTGGTGGATATATATTTGAGAAAGGGCTATTTCACTATCCTCATAAGTAGGAGACCAATCTTGAAGATAGTTAGTTTTTGGTTTGTCTTTAACATCTGCAAATTTTGTGAAATTTAAGAAATCTGCATATGTATGACGGGTTTTAAGGGTAAAGGTCCCTTTAAGCCAAATTGAGAATTTGAAGGATGATTAAAATATTTATTTGCTACATCATAAGGATCTAATTTAAGATCATTTATTGATATAGTCAAAGCATGTATCTGTACTCCATTTGGGGTATAATCATAATCCTGATTTGAAGATGTTCCTTCTAAAATATTTCTTTTAACAGTGGAATTAAAACCTATAGCAAGGGGTGCAGTATTCCTGATAGAGGGATTTTGACCTCTCATTTGAGATGGCCATTGAAAAGAAGATTTGGGAAGTCTATTTTGACTTTCTTGATTTATATTACCAAATTTATTTTGAGATTGACGACCTCTACCTCTCATTTCCTGCAAAAAAGAAAATGTTATTGAGAAGAACGAATTCTTTTCTTCTTTTTTCAATATCATACCTGCAAAATTCAATCTTGTGAGAAATTAATAAAGGTATTTAAAGATTTCTAATTTTTGGGAAAGTTACAAAATTAAATGATAAATTTGAATTAATTTTTGATAACTTTTTACCATCACAATGATAAGGATGCATTAAATTTAAGAAAGGATTTCCTAATATTACATGTTGACCAATAGCATTAGTTAATACAAATGGAGAACAAATGTAATTATTTTCTTCAAAAAATACACAAACATCAGAGATTTTGTATTTTATATTTATTTGTGTACCTTGCGCTGCATGTAATATTATTTCAGTTTTTTCAAAATATTTTGAAGGGATTAATCCTTCTTTTATACAATTCAAATCAGAACCTGAATCAATCATTGCAATTGTTTGAAATTTATATTCTCTATTTATGACAAGTGTTATAGAAATATAATATTTTTGAGAAGTGATTAAAGTATTTATTTGAAGAAAATTATTTTGTTCTGATATTTCTTCTATTTGTTCTTCATTTTGTGTATTTAATATATTTGTTAAATTTAATTCTTCGAAAATTAAAATTCTTTCTTTTAATTTTTGAATTTCTGTTTTTATTTCATTAACTTCGTCTTTTAAAATGGGTAAAGTAATTTGTTTAGGATTTTGATTTTGTAAATGATCTATTACATATTGCATTGTAAATGAAGTATTTATTCTATCTAATTTTCTTTTTATTTGAGAATTTTCATAAGAAGTAGATGAAGATTGACTCAGAGAATTTTTATTATCTTCTTCTAATTGTAAATATTTTTCTAAATATTGCCTCTTTCTTATTGGATCTTGAATTTCTTCAACTAAATCAAGCATCATTTTATGCTTTTCAGATAATGTAAATATTCCTATGTCACTTAACCCATTAGCTTCAATTATTGCTTTGTAGTAATCTGATTTTGAATTACAATTTTCACAATTTTCATCAGTATCATCTGAACTTATATTATTTATTTCTATAGATTCTTCACTATCTGATGAATCAGTATTATATATTTTATTTTCTATTGTTTGTATTAAATATTCTTTTAATTCTTTATCTAAATTAATGTCTTCTAATTTCTCTAGAATAATTTCATTAATATTTGTTCTAGAAGTACATTTATTAGCATAGTGTCCTTTTTTTACCACATTTTCTACATGTTATATTTTCTTCTATCCATTTCTTTCTTCTAATTCTTTCTTTAGAATTTTCAGATCTTTCTGAAATTTCGGATCTTTTAAATTTTTTATGTTTTTTCTTTAAATGTTTTTTGTCTATTTTTCGAAGGGATGATTTTAATTCATGTGGATTATAAGCAAATTGATGACAAAAATCTACTAATTCTGCTTTCTGAATTTCTCTTTTTAATTGTGCTTTTAATTTAATATCATTACACAATTTTAAACCTTCTTCAGTACACACACTAATTAATTCTCCATAAGTAATTTGTGAGAATGGAATATTTATTCCATCAAAACAATTTCTTAAATTTCCTCTAACTTTTTCAGCAAATAATTTAGGCAATCCAGAAAGAAATTTTTCTATCCAAAAATCTGCTTGAGAATCAGGTCTTGAATATAATTTAGACAAGAAAACATCTTTATACCATCTAAAATGAGATAATGTAGGACATTTTAAATTCATTAATAATTCTTTGTGAGAATTTGTTAAATAATTATTACCAACAAAATGTTTAATTATTGCACATATTAAATGAAATGCAGCATCAGGGATATTAGTTGTAATAGTTATTTCTTGAGGTTGATTATTTTCTGGTTTTGGGATTATGGTGTTTTTGTGGTTATTTGTTTAGTAGCTTTTAAAATTTCATGTTTTTGATGGTCATTTAAATAATGATCCCACCAACCACGTAATTGACCAGTAAAACCTTGAGTACAAGCTCCTACGGCTTGTTCTTCAGCAATATTTTCCATTTTAAGATATTAATATACATTAATATTTTATGACACATATTGGAAATTTGATAAGGAGTAAACCCATCAAGGTTCCATTCATATATAGCATTATTTTGATAACAATTTTGATAATCTCCATGTTCTTCGATTAGAAGATCTTGAGGAGTTGGTCTAGGGTAATAAAATTGAGTTTGTGGGTATTTTGCTCTAAATTTTGAATTAGATTTTTTCATTTTATTTATTACAAATTGATTTGAATCTTCATCTATATATAAATTATTAAACATTTCTTCTAATTGATCTATTTGCAAATCATTATTCATTTCTTCTTTTTCAGAACTTAATACATTAAGTCTTAATTTATTAAATTCTGAACTTAATTTTTCTAATTTTTCTTTAGTAAAACCTGAAGGTTGAGATTTTAACATATTTAAAGGTAAATCAGGCATTGACTTAAATGAAAATGGTTGAGATTTGTTAGATCCTAATTTCATATTTTCTAAAGGAAAAATATTTTTTGGATTTTGAAGATTAATTTTATCTTCTATACGACATAATTGTTTAGAAATGGTATTTAAATTTAGATTTGTAAAATTATTTTGTTTGGCTAATTTTGCTAATTCAACCATATTAGAATCAATATAAGGACAAGCCTCAGTTGAAGTATTTGCAGCTTCTATTTTTATTAATTGTAAAGGAGGATGAATTGCTTTTAATAATTTATCCTCAGATAATTTCCAAGTCTGATGAGCTTCTTCAAGAACATTTAGACTATATTGATCATCAATGTATTTTGCTTTTTGTTCAGTATTAAACCATGATATAAATGAAATTATAACACCAGTGATTTTAATAAAATTATAATACTGATCTTGAAATTGTTTTTGTTGCTTAGTATTTTAAGTTTTAAAAAACCATTTTCTAAATGGTGCATATTGTAGAAGATTAAAATTTTTAATACATATTTTACTTATTTCTTTTAAATCAATTTTATTTTCTTGAGAAATTGTATTTATTTCAAAATTTTTATTTTCTTGAGAATTTGTATTTGTTTCAAAATTCATTTCTGATCCAAGAATTATATCATCTTGTGATTTTTGTGTGTATATTGGTCTTGGAATTTGACTATCTGTTTCTCTAATTCCTTCAAAGTTAAACCTATCAGATCTAGATGCAGAAGAGTATGGAAATGAGGATACTGAATTTCTTCTAGGAACATGTGTTTCAAATATTATTTCTACATTTCCTTCATTATCTTCATGAATTTGAGCATCTTTAGATTTTAAAGGAATTGTTAGTCTACTTATTTTTTCTAAAACCCAATTTGAAGGTAAAGATATTTCTTCCCAATTTATTGTTCTGGGTATTTGTAATTTTGATCTTTTTAAATTAGTTTCAATTAATACTGTACTTTTTCCATTATCTGTTAATCTTGTTCCTGGACTTATAGTATTCATTAATTTGTAATAAAGTCTATATGTTAAATTAATATTTTCAGATCCAGGTTTCATATCATAACCTTTAGTTTGTAAATTAACAGTTAATACATCATGTAAATTTCTATCAGTTAAAGATACAGAAAAATTTGGATATGTATTAAAATAAATTGGGCCATTGCAAAGACTAGACTCAATTAAGCCTAATAGTGAATCATGAAATTTAATATGTCTACAATCTCTTAAAGCAACTAAAATTGTAGTTTCTAATCCTTGTCTATTTAAAGGTTGTATGGCAATTTGTATAAGACCAATATGTAAATAATTATATCCTTCTTGTTTAATTTGAGATAAATAATTTAAATCTAATAAATGAACTTCTTCAATTTGATTTTGTATAGAAATTGTTTTTTCTACGTTTTTTATTGCTCTTTTAGTGGATTGATCAAAAGTTCCATATTTATAAATTTTTTTATGTTCAATTTTTGGAATATGCCAATTTTGTATTGTTTGTTCAATTTCAGAGACTTCAATTAATTCAGAATTTTTAGTATTTTTATTTGAAGATGAAGCGGTAGAATTGCTACGAGAAAACATGATTGTTATAACAATTAATATGAGCTTCGGGTAGGATTACTAACAGAATTTATGGTATTATACACATAACTTAGTTCCTTTCATATGGAATCACGTATTGAATATCTTAGATTTTCTCCAAACTTGATATCACGTATTGAATATTTTAGATTTCTCCACACTTGATAACTTATTGTGCTAATGAAACTCAGTAAAACTTTGGTTTATATATCAATCTTTTGACCATTTAAAAGATAGAACATGTCTCATTTTTGTTATGAATGATCTTGCTCGACTGTCAACGACATATTACCGGCTAAAAAGAGGACTTACATCATCATCAACCGCCTCATGAAACGCCGAACGCGACTTGGGTGTCGACCCACAAGATCATACCATAAGAAATTTGAAACCGTTCATTCTTTTAAGAGTCATTAGATTTAACATATAAAATAAGTTTCAACTAAGAAACAACGCCTTATTGTTATCAATATGAATAGATCTAAAACTTCATATTGTGAAGTCAAACTGAATAGATCTAAAACTTCTTGTTGTGAAACCATATGTTCAGATCCATAGTTACGTTACCATAACTGCTAGTAATCCCCCCCGAAATTATTTGCTAGATATGATCTTGTGGTATGATCTTGTGGGTTACCATAATTGCTAGTAACCCCCCCCCCCCCCCCCCGAAAAGGAGGCTTAGCCTTCCATGGCTTTGATACCAAATTTACACCATGATTTAAACATTAAAATTAAATAAACAAAAATAAAATAAAATAGTAAGGACTTACTACTTATTTTCTCTAATCTTGAAGCATTTATCTTCAAGCTTTATGCACAAAACTTCAAAGTAATTTACAATCGGAGGGAAGAACTTGGATGAACTTCTTAACTCCTTAGCATAAACCTGTAAAATATAAAAACTTAAAGAAGAAAGAAGAAAGAAGAAGAGAAGCTTGCTTGAAGAAAAGAAGAGAAAGTTTTGAAACCAAGAAATTTCTATTGTATAAGAACTCTTGATTACAAAAGAGAATTACAAAGAGAGCTAGAGAGCTTTCTTCAAAGATTGAAAGATGTAGAATTCTAAGGTGTCCTTCTTACAACCCATTTGGATTCTATTTATAGACCACCTAAGGACTTTGAAATAAAATACAAAAAAGTAAGGACTAATTACAAAATAAAAAGTAAAAGACAATAATACAAAAGACAACCATTCAAAAGTGATGTGACATTTTTCTAACTTCACTTTTCTTTGTCTCCATGATGTCTCCTACTTGATTGATGTCCCCACTTGATTACTTGCTTGGAATTTTCCTTCCCACTTGATTGATATCATTTCTTTGAATTTTTCTTCTTTGTAACCTTTTGTGGACTGATTTTTCCAGCTTTATCTGATGAAGATTTTCTTGAAGGAGTATTTGCTCTGGATTTTTCTGAACAACTGGAATCCAACAATTTTAATACATAGTCTTTATTTTTATACAGATTATGTATTAATTGTTCAAATTCATTTTTCTCTTTTTCTGTCATTTGCAATTGTTCACCATCAGAATTGGTTCTTGAATTTTCATCTGAGGAAATTTCCAAATCCTCTTCTGTCGAAGGTTCATCATCCGTGAATTTGATCAAATTTTTATCAAAAGAGAATCTTGAAATGGATGTTTTTCTTTTTTCTTTTTTCTTTTTTCTTTTTTCACTTTCTTTTTTCTTTTATTTTTTTTCTTTTTCAATTTTTTCTTTTCCTTTTTCTTTTCCTTTTGTCATTTTTTCTTCTTTTTCTTTTTCAGGAGAAGAAACAGCTTTCATTTTTCTCAATTCATTTTGCAATTTTTCTATCAAATTATTTTTTTCATTTAATTCTTTCTAAGAAAAATTATCAATTTCTTGTGTCACTTTTTCCTTTTCAAGAGAATTTTTTGCATTAACGTGTGACTTCTCAATTTCAATGTAATCCACTTGACATTTTGGCCACCATTTAGTGTACCCCACTCTTGTGAGTTGTAAAATTCCATCAACATTGTATCCAGTTTCATATTTCCAAGCATATAACCATGGAATTTGAAATTTTATCAAAAAGAATAAAAATGGTTGCTTTGGAAATTTTGAATGTTTAAATTTTTCAGAATAAACATTTTTAAACTGGATAAACAAATTTTTCAATTTTTCGGGAAGAAACGTTTCTTCATTGGGTCCATGAATTCTAAACCAATTAAGAAACCAACCTGGAATGATTTTGTCAAAATTGGCTTCATCAATACGAATCCACCAAGTATGTTTGTATGAAGAATTTTGATATAAGTGGACATTGTGAAAACTTTCCACCATATCTGTGTATGTGAAAGCATACACAAAATTGTTGTATCTTGAAATGAACTTTTGAGTTTGAATTAATGAAGAATTCCAGTCAGAGACAAAGCAATTTCATTATCTTCAGTTGTTGGGAACCAATTTTGGTGACGAATGGATCTGGGTCGATCATTTATATTAGCTATTTTTGTGAAGTTTAAGAAATCAGCATATGTATGCCGAGTTTTTAGAGGAAGTGGTCCTCTTAAGCTGAAATGAGCATTGGAAGGATTGTTAAAATATTTTTGAATAATTTCATAAAGATCTGATTTAAGATCAATTTCAGAAATAAATATAGAATGTGCAGTTATTCCATTTTTGATATAATCATGGTCCTGATTTGAGGACTCATCAAGAAGAATACTTTTTGCTGTGGGTATATGACCCAATGGAATAAGAGAAGTATTTTTGGAATTATTTTGTTTTGAAGATGAAGACTGACCTCTCATTTGAGATGACCAGTATAAAGGAGGGTATTGTGAATTGTAATGGCTAACATAGCCAAAATCCATTTGAGGTCTATGACCTCTTCCACCTCTACCTTGCATTTCCTGCAAACTTTTAAATAAAAATATTTTAAATAATAATAGCAATTTCTTTTCTAAAATTTTCTAGACGATTTCATAAAAATTGATTTATTATTGGATGTCTTCTAGATTTATTTATGTGATATGAAATCAACATTTGGTAATATTGCATTTGATGTAAAAATACTTGTTGTTTTATTGATAAAACATTTACATTTTCTACATGATAAACATGAGGAAATTCAGGATCCTGACGAACCCTTTCTTTTAATGAATAAATTTTTCTAATTTTCTTAATTGTAGCTGGATTTTCAATATAATCTTTTAACCATTGTAATTTTAAATTTTCTTCCATATTTTGATTCTATTAATTAATAAACACTATTTGCTTTCTATAAGATTCCATATATCTATAATGAGATTCTAAATATTGTGGATCAATATTTAATCTTTTTAAAATTTTATATTTTCTCACTAATCTATAATATTGCATTTGATGAAGAAAAGTTTGATCTTTTAAAGATTTTATATTTAATATTCTAATTTCTTTTTTAGAGGATTTTTGAAGTTAATTTTTTAAATAATTTTCTTTAAAAATTTCTTCTTCACTTTGTTCTGTCATAACCTGCAAAAACTTTTATCCTTGTAAGAATTCTCGAGTAAGAAAATCAGGTAAAGAATTTAATTCACCTTTTATATAGACAATTTTAAAATCAAATACAGATAAGATAGCTTGCCATCTAGCAAATATTTGTTTAGATGCAATATTTTTTAAATCTTTTTGTAATACTTCTTTTGCAGTACTACAATCAACTCTAAGTAAAAAATCTTGATTTAGTAAATCATCTTGAAATTTAGAAATACAAAGAACTATACTAATAATTTCTTTTTTAATTGTAGAATAATTTAATTGAGCATTTTTCCATGTTCCAGAATAGTATCTAACTAATTCTTCTTTATTGGTTTGTGGATTCTTTTGCTTTAGAATTCCTCCATAACCAATATCAGAAGCATCAGTTTCAACAAATTTTAAACCAATCAGGATTTACTAAACTTAAACATGGTAAAAATTTAACTTTTTGTTTAATTATTTTGACTGCATTAGTATGAATTTCAGACCATGCAGGAGGATTTTTCTTCAACCTATCATATAAAGGTTTACTATCAATTGCTAAATTTTTATAATATTCACCAATATAATTTAAACTTCCTAAAAATTTTTGCAATTGCTTTTTATCCATTAATTCATCAGGAAATTTATTTGCAAATTCAATACTTCTAGCAATTGGAGTAATTTGACCATGTTCTAATTCATATCCTAAAAATCTAATTTTAGATTGAAATAATTTTAATTTTTTAGCAGAAACAACTAAACCATTTTTAATAACAATTTTAATAAAAATATTCAAATGTTTAAAATGTTGTTCAATATTTTGTGAAAAAATTAAAATATCATCAATGTAAACAATTATAAAAGAATATGGAGAAAAAATATCATTCATTATATGTTGAAATTCAGAAGGAGCATTTTTAAGTCCAAAAGGCATTACATTCCATTCATAATGACCAAATGGAACGGTAAATGCAGTTTTATATTTATCTTTTTCAGCAATTTGTATTTGCCAAAATCCAGATTTTAAATCAAATTTAGAATATATCATTGCTCCAAAAGTTCTATTTAATAAATCTTTTTTATTTGGAATTGGATATCTAATCTATTGTAAAACTGTATTCAAGGGTTTATAATTAATTACTAATCTTGGAACACCTCTTTCAATTTCTGAATTTTTATTAACGTAAAATGCAGAACAGCTCCAAGGAGAATAACTTTTTCTAATTATTTTCTTTTTGAACAAATCATCAATTTCTTTTTTGCAATATTCAACCATTTCTTTATTCATTTGAGATGGTCGTGCTTTTGTTGGTATTTTTTGTTCATCAAAATCTTTTTCATATGGTAATTCAACAATATGTTGTTTTCTTTCCCAAAAAGTATTTGGTAATTCACTACAAATTTTTGACGTAATTTCTTGAGTAATATTTTTAATTTGATTTTGTAATTTTGGAGATTTTAATTGTTCTTCTACTTTTAAAGATAAAATCTCATTTGAAAGAAAATTAATTTGATTATTTTTTAATTTTATATTTTCTTGTAAAGATGACAAATTTAATGAACAAAGATCTCTAGTTTTTGGAGAAGTTATAAATTTAAATGATAAATCAGAATCAATTTTTGATAATGTTTTTCCATCACATTTGTATGGATGCATTAAATTTAGGAAAGGAGTTCCTAGTATTACATGTTGATTAATTGTTTTAGCTAAAACAAATGGACAACAAACATAGTTATTTTCTTCTGAAAATATAAATACATTTGATAATTTATAATTTACTTGTATTTTTGCCCCTTGTGCAGCATTTAGTATGACTTTAGTTTTTTCAAAATATTTTGAAGGTATTAATCCTTCTCTAATATAATTTAAATCTGCACCTGAATCTATCATTATTATTGATTGAATTTTATATTCTTTATTTATTACAAGTGTTGCAAAAATATAATATTTTTGAGATGTAATTAGAGTATTTATTTGAGAATTTTGATTAGAATCTTCTTCTATTTTATTAAATTCTTTTTCTTCTAAAGTCTTATTTTTTAATATTTTAATTTCTGTTTTTAATTCATTTATTTCTTGTTTTAATATTGGTGAAGTAATTTTTAAGGCTTGATCATCTAAATGATTTTTATCTTCTTGTATTTTAAAAGAAGTATTCATTTTATTTAAAGAATTATCATTATACGAAGAAGAATAATTTTGTAAAGAACTATTTTGAAAATATATTTCTAAATATTGATTTCTTTTTATAGGATCTTTAATTTTGATTAATTAAATTTAACATCATTTTGTGGTTTTCAGATAATGTAAATATTTCTAATGGATTTAATTCTCTAGTTTTGACCATTCCAATTTCAACTGTATCAATTTCATACATTTTATCAAGATTTTTATTATTTTCAATATTTTCATTTAACAAATTATTATTAATTATTTCCATTTTACATTTTTCATTAATATTTTCAGATTTATTATTTTCAATATTTTCATCTTTTGAACTATTTTTATCTATGTTTCCTAATTTATCAATATTTTTAGAACTATTTTCTTCTATGTCAACTTTATGTAGATTTTCTTGTTCAATTATTTCATTTTTATCAACACATGAACCATTATTACTTTGAATTTTTTCATTTTCAACACAAGAGTTATTTATAATTTCTTCTTTGTGTTTTTGTAAAGTATAAATTGATTTTAATAGCTTATTTTTTGGTAATTTCCAAATTTGATAAGCTTTATCTATGATATTTAGACTAGACAAATCATGTATGTAATTTACTCTTTTTTCAGTATAAAACCATGCAATAAATGAAATAATTACTTCAGTATTTTTAATTAAATCATAATATTCATTTTGAATATATTTTTGTTGATTAGAATTATGGTTTCTAAAAAACCAAGTTCTAAATAATGTATAGTGTGAAAGATTAAAATCTTCAACACATATTTTACTTATTTCTTTTAAATTTAATTTAATCATTTGATTATTTTCCATAAAAGATAAGAAATTAAAAATAGTAAATATTAAAAATTAAAATAATACAAAAGAGCAATTCAAGAGAGCTTCGGGTAGGATTACTAACAGAATTTATGGTAGTATACACATAACTTAGTTCCTTTCATATGGAATCACGTATTGAATATCTTATATTTTCTCCAAACTTGATATCACTTATTGAATATTTTAGATTTCTCCACACTTGATAACTTATTGTTCTAATGAAACTCAGTAAAAATTTGGTTTATATATCAATCTTTTGACCATTTAAAAGATAGAACATGTCTCAATTTTATTATGGATGATCTTGCTCGACTGTCAACGACATATTACTGGCTAAAAAGAGGACTTACAACATCATCAACCGCCTCATGAAACGCCGAATGCGACTTGGGTGTCGACCCACAAGATCATACCATAAGAAATTTGAAACCGTTCATTCTTTTAAGAGTCATTAGATTTAACATATAAAATAAGTTTCAACTAAGAAACAACGCCTTATTGTTATCAATATGAATAGATCTAGAACTTCATATTGTGAAGTCAAACTGAATAGATCTAAAACTTCTTGTTGTAAAACCATATGTTCAGATCCAAAATTACGTTACCATAATTGCTAGTAATCCTCCCACCTGAAAAGGAGGCTTAGCCTTCCATGGCTTTGATACCAAATTTACACCAGGATTTAAACATTAAAATTAAACAAACAAAAAAAAATAAAATTTTTTTCCAAAAATCTGCTTGAGAATCAGGTCTTGAATATAATTTAGACAAGAAAACATCTTTATACCATCTAAAATGAGATAATGTAGGACATTTTAAATTCATTAATAATTCTTTGTGAGAATTTGTTAAATAATTATTACCAACAAAATGTTTAATTATTGCACATATTAAATGAAATGCAGCATCAGGGATATTAGTTGTAATAGTTATTTCTTGAGGTTGATTATTTTCTGGTTTTGGGATTATGGGTGTTTTTGTGGTTATTTGTTTAGTAGCTTTTAAAATTTCATGTTTTTGATGGTCATTTAAATAATGATCCCACTGATAAGTCGATGTTTAGTCGACTTATTTGCTCCGCTTTCTTTATTCTTTGTTGTGAATTATGAGTGAAAATGATGCTTGATGTGTCAATGGTATGCAAAATGTGCAGTATTTGGAAACATTGATAAATGGCTAAGTATCGTGTGATAATGTGAATATTTTGTGATTTTGTGCAAAATATTTAGTCATGTATGCCACTGACCTCCAACTCTTCTTTGAAGTCCATAACTATTCACACAAGCACACATCACACAAAGCTTAAAGTCCACAACCATTCACACTACACAAACTCTCACAAGCACACAAACGCACAACTCATTCAGCACACACAAAAGCAATCACGCACGGCGGTCGCACGATGCGACCGCCCACACACACACACACATGCACAGCGGCCGCATCGTGCGGCCGCCAACCCCTCACGGTGGCCGCATCGTGCGGCCGCCCTCTCACACACGCACACACGGCGGCCGCATCGTGCGGCTGCCACTCACACACGGCGGTCGCATTGTGCGACCGCCACCCCACTAGCACACGAGCACTGTTTGTTGTTCTTGTTGCATCTTTTCTTTTCTGTTTTCATTCAATTTTATTCATGCATTTCTCTTGAACGTTTGGCATGCATCAACTTCACACACATGCACTTCAATGCATATTTCCTCCCTTTGTTATTATTAGTCTATTTTACTTTTGTCATGTCTTGAGTTAGGAAGTCTTTCATGCATTATTACTTCATCATTTTAGTTAGTCATTTCCTCATGCATTTCATAGACACCAACTCCGCATTCTGTCCAACTTATTTGGCAAACTTAGTAGTTAAGCTTTCCAATATTGTGGCCTGATTGCTGTCATCTCTAAAGTACACGTGTCTTCACCAAATGGTCTGTTGTAAATGCAGGAGCACGTGTCGACATCTTGGCACACAAAGGAAATTTCCAGGAAGCTCACCAAGCTAAGTCGGCAATGCAAAACTATAAAAGCTGGAGAGAAAAGAAGATCAGCAGCTTTTGGGGACGAGGGGATCAACTGAGAAAAGAGAGAGGAGTTCTGAGAGTCTAGGGTTTTAAGGATCAGAGTGGAGTTCATTCAACTCTATCCGTTTGTAATAGCGATGTTTGATCTGGCTTTGTTAAACTCATTTTCAAAGTCGATAAACATGATCAGCTAGATTTTTAGTGTTGCTTGAGGGATTAGGTGTAATAACTTAATATCGTTTTGAGACATTTGAATTGTGTATTTCGTGTTTGGTTTAAGTTCCATGTCAGTTAGTGTTTCATTTCAATATTTACTCACTCACGATTACGCCTTTATATGATTTGCGGTATCCACTGAAATCAATTCAGTGCAATTAAAGGAAATTGGAATGAAACCAACAGAACATAGAACAACCTATGTATGAGTCCTAAGATCTGAGTGAGGAAGCGATTTTCTACTGTGCGGTATCCACTGACAGTGGAGGTCAAGGAATGAAAAGACTTAGGATCATTTGCACACTAGTACTTGTCTTAGTGTAGTGTCAGATAGGGATCTGGAATTAGGAAGCGAGCCTAAATCTTGCCCTATCAAGGGAAGATAGAGGAGCATGGTGGGTTAGGATTGTGAGACCTATCAAGGAGATCAATCTTAAGTTCACTAAAAAACCGACCCCCTCATACATGTGTTAACACTAAGTCAAGGATAACCGATTGAAGTCATTACCAATGGCCTCCCTCAAGGCAGCACACCTTTCTCCTTGTGGTTGATTTCTCGTTTGTTTTCTATTTAGTCTACACATCGCTTAATTGCTTATTCTATCACTGTACAATTCTTAATTCTACCCTTTCCCTGAGGATACGATCCCACTTACCGCTTGCTTCTAGTTAGTTGTTCTGGGTAAAATTGCGAGAGTAGACGACGCTCTCGCCAATTTTTGGCGCCGTTGCCGGGGATAGGCACAACGTTGAGAGTTGTTTGTGATAGTTTTACTTTGCTTGTTACTTTATGAATTCTTATTTGAAATTTTTGGTTTGTTTGTTTTGGTTGAAATTTTAATCCATTACTTGTCTCTGTTAATTTTGTCCTACTGATCTTTTGTTCTAGTGTTGTTTCTTCATTTTGAGAATTTCCAGTTTATGCACCCTAGAGCAAGACTACGTGGTGAAGCTCCAGAGTTGGCACTTGACTTAGAATTAGAAAGGACTTTAAGGAAGAGAAGAAGGGAAATTGAAATGGCAAAACAGAATGAAGAGAGACCTCAGACCCAACCACCTCGGTTTGGGGACCATTTCGCGGTCAACTTTGAGAGGAGAAACAATCACCAGGGAATTGACGTTGAGAGTTACCAATCCCGACACAAATTGTGTCCATGATCACCCAAGGGCAGATCTTTCAAGGCTTAAGCAACGAAGACCCTAATGAGCATTTGGATTGGTTTCTGGGACTATGCAATACCTTCAAGCTGCAAAGAGTGACCCGAGATGATGTGAGAAGGGTGCTCTTCCCACTGTCCTTGAAAGGAAAGGCAAAGCATTGGTTTAACTCAATTGGGGGTCCAGCTATATCAACATTTGAGGAACTTGAGCGGAAGTTTTTAGCTAAGTATTTTCCTCCAGCAAAGTTGGAGCGAATGAGGTTGGAGATCCGCAATTTTCAGCAGCAGGATGGCGAGACCTTCAAGGAGACCTGGGACCAATTCAACGACTTACTCCGCCAATGCCCAAACAATGACATTGGGGAGGTCAGGGAACTCAACATATTCTTCAAAGGTATATCACCAGAAGCCTCCCTACTAGTCAAGGCCAGCGCCAATGGAGCTTTGAAAGACAAAAGCATCCCCGAGGTCAGAGAACTTTTTGACTTAATTGCAGACGATGAATTCCTATTTCCTGAAACTAGAAAGATGCCTGCGCGAAAGCAACGGGGAGTGCTAGAGCTGGATGAGGAGACATCCTTGGAAGCAAAAGTTGAGGCCCTTACAAGACAAATTCAAAACATAAAGGCTGCCAAGGTCGCTCCGATATTGATGTGCGGGCTGTGTAAGGGAGATCACCACACGGACGAGTGCGAGCTCACACAAGAATCAGTCCAGTATGTCGCCAATTACAACAACCGCCAGCAGCAATACGGAGGTGGTTATCGAAATCAGTCAGGGCAAGGAAGCTGAGGACAGAATAATCAGCAAAGGCAGTACTACCAAAGTGGGGAGTCAAGCAACTGGGAACAGAAAAAGTCCACGGATGATTTGCTCTATGAAATTCTGGGTAGAATGGACATGTTTGAGAAAAGGACCTCCACGGTGGAAACTCAAGCGAAAAGCACGGAGGCCGCCATCAAAAACCTCGAGATGTAAGTGGGCCAGTTGGCTAAAGCCAACCATCAAAGACCTCAAGGCGCCCTTCCAAGTGATACGGAGCCAAATCCCAAGGGAAAGGAAAGGGAAATGTGCAATGCCATAACGTTGAGGTGTGGAAAGGAGCTTAGTGGAACCAAGAGACAGGAGGAAGAGAAAGTTTCAAAGGAAGAAAAAAAGGATGATCCTGAAGAGGAAGTCATGGACGAAGAGATCGTTACGGAGGAGAAGATCCCAGAAGGGGACAAAGGGGAGTGTGTGAAGGTCCCAGAAGGTAAAAAAAGTGGGGAGCTCAAGAGCCATGCGATGAGTCGCCATATGCACCACCCCATCCTTTCCCCCAGAGACTTCGACCTCCACCAAAGAAGGGGGTCCAATTTACAAAATTTTTGGACATGGTGAAGAATGTAAATGTGAATATTCCATTGCTGGATTTGGTCACAGCCGTGCCGAGATATGCGAAATTCTTGAAGGACCTAATTGCCAACAAGGAGCAGATTTTGCGTTGTGAATTACCAATTCCACTCACTAAGGAGAGCCAAGCATGGATCAACAATGAGCTGCCTCCTAAACTCAAAGACCCTGGAAGCTGTACAGTTCCATGCTCCATTGGTGAGAGACTTTTCAGCAAGGCCTTGTGTGACCTTGGAGCAGGCATCAACCTCATGCCTTTATCCATAGCAGAGAGCATAGGATTGGGGTCACGAATTAAACCGGTAGCAGTCATGCTCCAATTGGCGGATAGATCATTGGGTCAACCAACTGGGATGGTGGAGGATGTTCTGGTATCTGTGGATAAATTTGTACTCTCCGTGGACTTCATAGTGTTGGACATAGAGGAAGACCCTGAAGTGCCACTCATCTTCGGAAGGCCATTCTTAGCTACAGGCGATGCTCTCATTGGAGTAAAGGGAAAGACCATAACTTTTAGGGTCAATAGTGAGGAGGTCATCTTCAATGTCGACTATGCCATGAAACACCCTCACTCCATAGAACAATGTTGCCTAGCTAGCTTGGTGGAAGGTAATCCCCAACCTCTGAATTTTGAGCATAAACAGAAATTTTCTCTTGCTGAAAATGATTTTTGGGATGACGACATGTGTGAAAATTTTGAAACTGTATTGGTCATTGAAGAGTCTGATACATTGCATGAATTGAGCCCTTGGGGTGAAAAAGTTGAAAGTGGGTCGTCTGTGAAAGAAATGGACTTTGCATGTGATTTTGATGAAAGTTATGAAAATGGTGAAAGTTTGAATAAAATGGCAAATGTGCATTTCATGAAATGCAAAATTTTGGAGAAAAATTGAAGTTAAATGTTGAAAAGGATAAACAAGAAGAAAAATTTGCATTATGTGGCCAATTGTCTGATGCCATTGTTGAGACAGACGAAAAGATGAAAGTTGTGCCCACTAAGGTGAGGCTTAAAACTGTCAACAACAGGGACAATGTTTTGGAGCCACCAGACGAAAAGCGAACCAAGAAAAAACATCCCCCACTGCTTAAACATCTCAAACGTCTGATTTGGCGAGAGAAAAAGAAGACTTTAGACCCACCACCCAAAAGGGTGGGAGTCGGGACCTCAAGAGAGAAGAAAGGAAACAAAGGTCATGAAATGAAAGTCAACCAACCACTTTGGAGGGACACTGGGCACACCCAGTACCTCGACCATCCACAACTTGGATAACAACACTGCTGTGTCTGGCTGAAGACAATAAACTAAGCACTCTGTTGGGAGGCAACCCAACCTGTTTAATTCATGTCTTTATTTTGTTTCATTTTGGCAGCACGATAACTCCAATAAATAATTGGAACTCATCTCTCGAATCTTTTCAGGAATGAGGAAGCTAATGGGCCCCGAAGGAAAACTGAGAAAAATCGAAAAAGGGGCACAAGAGGTCAATGGGAGAGAGTTGCCCGAAAGACGAGATAGGCACAATTAGGATGTTAGGTAACAGTGTAGAATATTCTCTGCTCTGACAAAAGGTGAGAATAAAATCTGTGATGTAACACCCAAAGCAATGAGAAAATATTTGATTCTACCAAACACTTTCACGTGAATCTTGCTTATACTTGTAAATTCCAAAGCAATCTCAGCATAGGGAAGAATCACGCCAATCGTGTCAAGAGACAGGGTAGTATAGTCGAATGCAGCATGAAAAGATTTATGCATGGGTGAAAAGATTTTTGCATGAGATGATAATTGGTGGGTGATCGGCCAATCAAGGGAAATTGAAAAATGGTGATAACATGTGATGATGTGGACCCACACTTATTGTTTGGTAGCTGAAATCACTCTTGCATGACCGAACTCTTTGATGGCTTGAGCATTTGATGGCTTGTGAAATGCGGGGGCCACAAGCATTATTTGATGACCAAAATTTAAGTCAAATGGCCGAAACTAGCTAACAAAAGGTTGATGTGATTTTACAAATCTTTGTTGTCACCTTCTTGTCAAGTAGTGAATTGTCTTGTAATGAAGTCACATGCTAGTTGTTTTCTTGTTCCCTCTATTCAAGCATGAAATTTTGCCCATAAATACCATGAACATGCATCTGCATTGCATCATATGATTTGTGCACAATAGCTCATCTTGAAAAGGGCCATAACACTTGCACGACCGAAATTGACATCATTGCATGTATTCGGGTGAAAACTCGGCCAAGAGGAAAAGCAGAGGAAAGAAAAAAAAATTTCCAAAGAGCCAAGGAGCTGTACGGTTCCCACCCTTTGCATTTTTCAATCGACACTTTTAGTGGGTTAATATCTAGCCAAGTAAGTTCTCTACGACCATGTTACCTTACAATCTAAATTGAATTCTTGCAATTGTGGATATCATGGGGTTGTAGTAAATGAGATGGGAGGAATGTTGATGTTTTCATTATTTCGAGACTTCCTAACTAATTGCCATGTTTTGTTTTTTTTTTTATGCTTTCGTAAGGAACTCATGTTCGTGAATGGGATAAAATTTGTCAAACGATATGCCTACATGCATGTGGAATTCTGGTGTGTAAATGACGATAGGCTATGAAATGTGGAAATTTTGATTTTGATTTGCACGAACGAACCTGAGACATAAATTTTTGTGGAAATGAAATCATGTCATAATTTCATGAGCAAATTTTATGCCTTGTGAAATCTTGTAAAGTTCAATGCTTTCGTGATTAATTCATGGGTTATGTTCTCTGAAAGACATGGGATTGAAATGCAATGATGAGTATGAGAATTAAAATTGTGGCATGATGGTTGGGAACTAGTGAAAGCCCTTGTGTTGCAAATTGTCAATGTAATGCACGACTTTATTCCAGAAGCCTTAATTGTTTGATGAAAAATGTTACCATGAAAATAAAATTAAGGTTACTACTCAGGCATACTCCTTTGAATAGTTGTGGACCTCATTATGATATGTTGAGCTTGAATGGAACTCTGCTTATTGAGACTATAATTTTTTCAGGTATCACAACATGGCACCCAAGAAAGCATCACAGACCACTGCGACCATACAAAAAGGACAAGCGTCTAGAGGGAAAGCCAAAGTGAGGGAATACGAATCATCTGACGACTCTAGCTCAGACGAAGAGTATATTCCAGAGGGAGAGGACGTGCAAGACACCACTCAGAAGAAAAGAAAGGTTGCTCAGCAGAACATCCTTCAACGATTTTATAACTCCGAGGCCCAAACAAAATTCTGCGATTTCGCCATTAGACCCATCCACATAGAAAGGGCACTGGTCATTCAAGAAAAGTCCTACGTCGATATCATCAAGCACTACAATTGGAAAAAACTGACTGAGGCACCTGATAGTTGCAATGTGGCCATCGCCAAGGAATTCTACGCCAACGCTGCAGGGGCGGGTGAGAAGGAAGTGCTCTCAAAGGGTGTATTCATACGGGGGAAGTACATTAAGCTAACGCCCCAGTTAGTGAACGAAAATTACGGGCTCCAGGACTGTGCTCCAGACGATTTTGATGAGCTGAAGAACGCGGGAGACATGGACATAATCTTGGGGACACTGAGTCTACCGGGGGTCGATTGGGTAAGAAGTCGACATGGCCACCCAAGATACGTCAAGCTAAAAGATCTGACGGCGGAAGCCAAAACTTGGCTACTCTTCATCAACTCCCGCCTGATGCCTACAACCCAGCCCACCAGGATTTCCACCAATAGGCTTTGCCTGGTATATGCCATTAAAAACAGACTCATGGTGGATGTGGGTCAGCTTATAATCACATACATCGGTCACGCACTAGTTGATGAACACCAAGCCCTGTACTTCCCTCTCTTTCTGTGTGAACAAGCTGTGAAAGCAGGGGTCAAATTGAATGCTGGAGAGGAGAGTCGCAACCCGGCACTGCCCATAAAAGATGGCCAACTCAAGCAATATCGAACTGTAGAGAGAGCAGACAGAGAAAGGTTGGAAGAAGAAGCAAGAGAAAGGGACAGAGAAGCGCAAGAACAAATGGATAATATTGATGAGGATCAAGCCGCACCAGCTCAACCCCAGCCTAACCGACAGCCACCTCAGCCGCTAAGGAATTTCAACCATATGCAGCATGCTTTAGAGGGAATGCAAACAGCAATTCAAAATCAACAGAACGCCCTGACGAAGCATATGGAAAACATAGAGGGGCGGTAGACGGGAGTGGAAACTTGTATGTGGCTCATTGGTACAAGGATAGATTCAATAAGTAAAGAGCATACCACTCAATGGACAACACTGGACAACAAAATAACCAAGTGCCAAACAGAGGTCCACAACTTGAACATAATGATGGTACATCACCACAAAACCCGAGGCCCAGACACATATTTCCCTCCTCTGGAAGAAATGGAAGGTCACTCCCGTATGATTGTGGATACCTCGAGTACTACACGAGTGGTGATGCAACAAGGCATGAGCTCCAATGCTGGTTCGGCCTCACCAAACTTCAGGCCAGCGCAAACCCAATTCCCAGGATTCTTCCGTTTCTCCGGCCAACCACCACTTCCCGACGCTTGATACTGGGTAGACTCTTTCCTTTCTCACAATGGGGACCATTGCTTCATTCTAAGTGTGGGGGGGAGAGTTTTGGCTTATGGTGGTGGCTGTGAGTTATGCTTGCGTGAACTTGCCGGCTTGATGGTTTATGCTTGTGTGAATGATGCTTACTTCCTATTATGCTGATGTTTTGTTTGTGAGGCCTAGGGATGCTTGTGTGAATGATGCTTACTTCCTATTATGCTGATGTTTTGTTTGTGAGGCCTAGGGCCCCTTAAAAAAAAAAATTTTCAAATTGCTATGCTGCGTTTGCTACGTGCAGGGGATCGGAGGTAGTGTGTAGTATATTAGTATTAGGAGGTGTGTTTTTCTTGTATTTTGTGTCTATTTTCTTTCACATGCTGTTGTGTTGGAATTAAACCAAGGCAATGATTAGCACTATCCTTGAAGTGTGTTATTGTGATTTTTCCATTCCAAGTAAGATGTAGTGTGTGGCTTTAAATTTATGAATGTGAAAGTTGATGTTATGATTGTGCAAGAGGTCCACCACTATTATTCATTTAACAAATGCACTTCCAATTTCATCAACAATCTACCAAGTGTTTGATGTTTGATGTATGCGAAAAATTTTCTTTCACAAGTTCACGGTATTCAGTCGATGCATACAGAGTGCTAAGTAAAGTATAACGTTAAGGTAAGATAGAAGTGCCAGCAACATCTTTGACATAGGAGAATGCTTATGCTTCATAACTTGCAAGTGCACTCTACTTGTACACACTTGTTCTTGCATTTTTAATACATAGTCCATTGAAGACACGCACGAACACGAATGTTTGAGTTATGATGTTTATGCTAAGAAAAAGCCAAATGGGCGAGTAAAGGGAAAAAATAGCCACAAAACCCTGGCAGCCAAGCACAAAAGTGCGGCACGAATAAGCACCAATGTGCATATTAAGTTTTATGTTTGTTAAATGCGCAAAGTGTTCGTGTGTGTGGACAAAGGGACTGTAGTGCAAGAATTTTGGGGTTAAGTGTCTGCTTGAGTACTTTGCATAGACAACGTTGTGGGCATAAGGAATTCTCAGCACACACTTCACGCTGGCGCCTTGGTCTTTATTCGTAATACCTTACTTGCCGACTTTGTGTAAATCGAATAAACTGTGGACTTGCTTATTCAAACGATGTTATGCATGTGAAAGTTTTATAATGGATAGTTGATGAGGTTGATAGAGTTGTTTGTGAAGTTGGTGGTTGGATTTACTTTGCTCGGGACTAGCAAAGATTTAAGTGTGGGGGGATGATAAGTCGATGTTTAGTCGACTTATTTGCTCCGCTTTCTTTATTCTTTGTTGTGAATTATGAGTGAAAATGATTCTTGGTGTGTCAATGGTATGCAAAATGTGCAGTATTTGGAAACATTGATAAATGGCTAAGTATCGTGTGATAATGTGAATATTTTGTGATTTTGTGCAAAATATTTAGTCATGTATGCCACTGACCTCCAACTCTTCTTTGAAGTCCATAACTATTCACACAAGCACACATCACACAAAGCTTAAAGTCCACAACCATTCACACTACACAAACTCTCACAAGCACACAAACGCACAACTCATTCAGCACACACAAAAGCAATCACGCACGGTGGTCGCACGATGCCACCGCCCACACACACACACACATGCACGGCGGCCGCATCGTGCGGCCGCCAACCCCTCACGATGCGGCCGCCCTCTCACACACGCAAACACGGAGGCTACATCGTGCGGCCGCCACTCACACACGGCAGTTGCATCGTGCGACCGCCACCCCACTAGCACACGAGCACTGTTTGTTGTTCTTGTTGCATCTTTTCTTTTCTGTTTTCATTCCATTTTATTCATGCATTTCTCTTGAACGTTTGGCATGCATCAACTTCACACATATGCACTTCAATGCATATTTCCTCCCTTTGTTATTATTAGTCTATTTTACTTTTGTCATGTCTTGAGTTAGGAAGTCTTTCATGCATTATTACTTCATCATTTTAGTTAGTCATTTCCTCATGCATTTCATAGACACCAACTCTGCATTCTGTCCAACTTATTTGGCAAACTTAGTAGTTAAGCTTTCCAATATTGTGGCCTGATTGCTGTCATCTCTTAAGTACACGTGCCTTCACCAAATGGTCTGTTGTAAATGCAGGAGCACGTGTCGACATCTTGGCACACAAAGTAAATTTCCAGGAAGCTCACCAAGCTAAGTCGGCAATGCAAAACTATAAAAGCTGGAGAGAAAGGAAGATCAGCAGCTTTTGGGGACGAGGGGATCAACTGAGAAAAGAGAGAGGAGTTCTGAGAGTCTAGGGTTTTAAGGATCAGAGTGGAGTTCATTCAACTCTATCCGTTTGTAATAGCGATGTTTGATCTGGCTTTGTTAAACTCATTTTCAAAGCCGATCAACATGATCGGCTAGATTTTTAGTGCTGCTTGAGGGATTAGGTGTAATGACTTAATATCGTTTTGAGACATTTGAATTGCGTATTTCGTGTTTGGTTTAAGTTCCATGTCAGTTAGTGTTTCATTTCAATATTTACTCACTCACGATTACGCCTTTATATGATTTGCGGTATCCACTGAAATCAATTCAGTGCAATTAAAGGAAATTGGAATGAAACCAACAGAAAATAGAACAACCTATGTATGAGTCCTAAGATCTGAGTGAGAAAGCGATTTTCTACTGTGCGGTATCCACTGACAGTGGAGGTCAAGGAATGAAAAGACTTAGGATCATTTGCACACTAGTACTTTTCTTAGTGTAGTGTCAGATAGGGATCTGGAATTAAGAAGCGAGCCTAAATCTTGCCCTATCAAGGGAAGATAGAGGAGCATGGTGGGTTAGGATTGTGAGACCTATCAAGGAGATCAATCTTAAGGTCACTAGAAAACCGACCCCCTCATACATGTCTTAACACTAAGTCAAGGATAACCGATTGAAGTCATTACCACTGGCCTCCCTCAAGGCAGCACACCTTTCTCCTTGTGGTTGATTTCTCGTTTGTTTTCTATTTAGTCTACACATCGCTTAATTGCTTATTCTATCACTGTACAATTCTTAATTCTACCCTTTCCCTGAGGATACGATCCCACTTACCGCTTGCTTCTAGTTAGTTGTTCTGGGTAAAATTGCGAGAGTAGACGACGCTCTCGCCACCCACCAACCACGTAATTGACCAGTAAAACCTTGAGTACAAGCTCCTACAGCTTGTTCTTCAGCAATATTTTCCATTTTTAAGATATTAATATACATTAATATTTTATGACACATATTGGAAATTTGATAAGGAGTAAACCCATCAAGGTTCCATTCATATATAGCATTATTTTGATAACAATTTTGATAATCTCCATGTTCTTCGATTAGAAGATCTTGAGGAGTTGGTCTAGGGTAATAATATTGAGTTTGTGGGTATTTTGCTCTAAATTTTGAATTAGATTTTTTCATTTTATTTATTTCAAATTGATTTGAATCTTTATCTATATATAAATTATTAAACATTTCTTCTAATTGATCTATTTGCAAATCATTATTCATTTCTTCTTTTTCAGAACTTAATACATTAAGTCTTAATTTATTAAATTCTGAACTTAATTTTTCTAATTTTTCTTTAGTAAAACCTGAAGGTTGAGATTTTAACATATTTAAAGGTAAATCAGGCATTGGTTTAAATGAAAATGGTTGAGATTTGTTAGATCCTAATTTCATATTTTCTAAAGAAAAAATATTTTTTGGATTTTGAAGATTAATTTAATCTTCTATACGACATAATTGTTTAGAAATGGTATTTAAATTTAGATTTGCAAAATTATTTTGTCTGGCTAATTTTGCTAATTCAACCTTATTAGAATCAATATAAGGACAAGCCTTAGTTGAAGTATTTGCAGCTTCTATTTTTATTAATTGTAAAGGATGATGAATTGCTTTTAATAATTTATCATCAGATAATTTCCAAGTCTGATGAGCTTCTTCAAGAACATTTAGACTATATTGATCATCAATGTATTTTGCTTTTTGTTCCGTATTAAACCATGATATAAATGAAATTATAACACCAGTGATTTTAATAAAATTATAATACTGATCTTGAAATTGTTTTTGTTGCTTAGTATTATAAGTTTTAAAAAACCATTTTCTAAATGGTGCATATTGTGGAAGATTAAAATCTTTAATACATATTTTACTTATTTCTTTTAAATCAATTTTATTTTCTTGAGAAATTGTATTTATTTCAAAATTCTTATTTTCTTGTGAATTTGTATTTGTTTCAAAATTCATTTCTGATCCAAGAATTATATCATCTTGTGATTTTTGTGTGTATATTGGTCTTGGAATTTGACTATCTGTTTCTCTAATTCCTTCAAAGTTAAACCTATCAGATCTAGATGCAGAAGAGTATGGAAATGAGGATATTGAATTTCTTCTAGGAACATGTGTTTCAAATATTATTTCTACATTGCCTTCATTATCTTCATGAATTTGAGCATCTTTAGATTTTAAAGGAATTGTTGGTCTACTTATTTTTTCTAAAACCCAATTTGAAGGTAAAGATATTTCTTCCCAATTTATTGTTCTGGGTATTTGTAATTTTGATCTTTTTAAATTAGTTTCAATTAATACTGTACTTTTTCCATTATCTGTTAATCTTGCTCCTGGACTTATAGTAATCATTAATTTGTAATAAAGTCTATATGTTAAATTAATATTTTCATATCCAGGTTTCATATCATAACCTTTAGTTTGTAAATTAACAATTAATACATCATGTAAATTTCTATCAGTTAAAGATACAGAAAAATTTGGATATGTATTAAAATAAATTGGGCCATTGCAAAGACTAGACTCAATTAAGCCTAATAGTGAATCATGAAATTTATTATGTCTACAATCTCTTAAAGCAACTAAAATTGTAGTTTATAATCCTTTTCTATTTAAAGGTTGTATGGAAATTTGTATAAGACCAATATGTAAATAATTATATCCTTCTTTTTTAATTTGAGATAAATAATTTAAATCTAATAAATGAACTTTTTCAAATTGATTTTGTATAGAAATTGTTTTTTCTACATTTTTTATTGCTCTTTTAGTGGATTGATCAAAAGTTCCATATTTATAAAATTTTTTATGTTCAATTTTTGGAATATGCCAATTTTGTATTGTTTGTTCAATTTCAGAGACTTCAATTAATTCAGAATTTTTAGTATTTTTATTTGAAGATGAACGGTAGAATTGCTACGAGAAAACATTTTAGAGTTAGTACGAGAAAACATGATTGTTATAACAATTAATATGAGCTTCGGGTAGGATTACTAACAGAATTTATGGTATTATACACATAACTTAGTTCCTTTCATATGGAATCACGTATTGAATATCTTAGATTTTCTCCAAACTTGACACTTATTGAATATTTTAGATTTCTCCACACTTGATAACTTATTGTGCTAATGAAACTCAGTAAAACATTGGTTTATATATCAATCTTTTGACCATTTAAAAGATAGAACATGTCTCATTTTTATTATGGATGATCTTGCTCGACTGTCAACGACATATTACCGGCTAAAAAGAGGACTTACAACATCATCAACCGCCTCATGAAACGCCGAACGCGACTTGGGTGTCGACCCACAAGATCATACCATAAGAAATTTGAAACCGTTCATTCTTTTAAGAGTCATTAGATTTAACATATAAAATAAGTTTCAACTAAGAAACAACGCCTTATTGTTATCAATATGAATAGATCTAAAACTTCATATTGTGAAGGCTACTTATTATAAGCAAATTGAAGTCCAAGGGTACTATTGTCTAGTTAAAAAGTAAATCAATTAGATAAATAAGCTTCGGTTTAGATAGCATATTTTTGGGTTTTACAAAAACTTAGATGAAACGGGTTCAAATATGAGGCGTGTTTCATATACGAAACAGATAGTTAATGATGTGCATCAACGCGCATCTTTATACACTTTAACCTTTTTTTTATGTTTTTGCACTTTTTCAATTTCGGGTATTAATTTTAAATTCAAAAGTATCAATTTAATACTTGTATAATGAGATTTTCAACAAGTATCACTTTTTGAGTATTAATTTTGGTTTAAAAGAATCATTGATACTTGTAAAATGTAGAAAAGAAATAGTGTTACATAAAGAGTGCTACTTTTATAAAATAAAAAAAAGGTGCTAGCTTTACAATGACGAACATTACTTTTTGTAATTAACAATGATACTTTTGCAATGACCAATGTTATGTTTTATTTTAAGATTGATATTTTACAATAAAAAACGTTACTTTTACAATTAAGAGTGTTACTATTAAAAATAGGGTTAATTACAAAAAACCTCCCTATGGTTAGGCGAAATTATAAATTACCTCCCTGACGTATAAAAACCTACTATTTACTTCCTTATGCTTTGTTTTATTTAAAAAGTAACGGAATTTGAATGACTTAACATATTTTGTAAATCACGCATCTTTTCACAGTTAAAATTCTTTCTAAATCTATAGATCTTTCTCAACAAATAAACTTGACCCCCAAAATGTTAACAAATCCAGGCTCCAGTGCTAAAATCTTCATCAAAACGGCCCACAAAAAAGAAACAAGAGAAAATGAAATTCCAAGTACTGTAAGGGATGGGGATCTGATCTTTGTGTTCATTTCAAGAGCATAAGGGAAACCGCACATTCTTTTTTCATGGCAAAGCTTTCATGGCCGTCACCACATATTCACCATCACGATGACCGCCACAATAGCTGCCACTATCGCTGTCCCGCTGACATCACCACCAACACTACCGCAAGTGGAGCATTGATGGTCGATTGAATCACATCAATTTTAGTTGGAATTTTTGGGTAGATTTGGATGCTAAGATTTGGGAATTTTAGCTGGAATTTTTGGGCAAATTTGGATGCGTTCTTCATTCACATTCATTGAAAACAATATCCAATGGTTAATTGAATCATAGAAATTTTAATTAAAATTTTAAACAAATTTGGATGCGAAGATTTGGGTTCATCATTATTTGCATATTGCTCTTATTGAAAACAATACAGAATGCTTCAGGTTCAGGTGCTTGCCTCCTCTAAATAATTTTGGAGATTATTGGGGCTATAATTAATAAAACAAGAGAGTTTTTCTTTTGTTCATAAAAAACGGATGAAGATGATGAATTCGTATATGTTGAAGCTTTCTAAGGAAGAAGAAGATGGTAATTTTATCATTTTAATATCATAAATTGGGTTATTTTTGTCTTTTTACCGATTTTATTAAGTTTAAAATAATTTTTTTATTCATAATGGCGCGTGTCATTTAAACTCAGTTATTTCTTCTATTTCCATCCATTTTTCAAAAAAAAAAACAAAGAACAAGAGGGTATATAGTAGGTTTCTAAAAGTTAAGGAGGTAACTTAAAATTTTCGTATACCATAGGGAGGTTTTTTGTAATTTACCCTTAAAAATAAAACTTAAATGTAAGACTCATACTAAAATGTTACTTTTTATACTAACACTATACTTTTATGATGAAAAGTGCTACTTTAATATTATAAGTGATACTTTTTAACATGGGCGAAAGGCAATTTTAGTCCCCAATGTTATAGGCAGTGGCAAAATTAGTTCCCAATGTTATTTTTTGACTAGAGAAGTCCCCAATGTTTCAAAATTGGTCAAATTAAAGACATTTGACAGAATTTTTTTATATTTAACAGATCCAACACGTGAATATCATGTGCTCCGTTAGTAATCCATCTTTAATGATAATTAAAAAAATACAAACAATCTTTTAACAATAATTCACACATCAATTCAACCACAACAACAATAGCAGTGCTAATATTATTACTAGGATTTGTCAAGTGTGCATCAAGTTGTTTAGGTCTGGTAAAGCATTGGGAGGTCACATGAGGGTTCATTTCCAAGACTAATAAAGAATTGATCTTTAGCAAAAAGTTCAGCAAAATGAGCCAAGCCAACCCATCAACAAGTTCAAGAAACAAAAACGAGAAAGATCAGATTTTGCCATGAAAAAGCAGCTCAATTACAAGTCACAAAGTGGTGACGGTATTTTCCTTCCATGAAGTCATTGTTTGGGCACATGAGATGTCATACTGACAGGGAATGGAGGGGAATTCAACAAAGTCAGTGGGTGGTTGGTCCATAACTGCTAAGAGAGTGCGTAAATCCATTTGGTACAATTCAGAAGATGAAGGGATGTGTAACGTTGTTTTCCATCTAATGAGTTTAGCCCAGGGGGATTCATTTGAAGCTAAGTTGGCCAATGATCATTGTCATGGTGCTGAGGGATTTCAGACAACAAAAAGCAATTCCCTAATGAGGAAATTTCAGATGGATATATGAATGATAATACCGTGAAAGAGCTGAGAAATGAAGACAACAAAATCGATGGTATTCAATTGAATAATGTGATTCATATGTTCAATGCGAAAGCTGCAAAAGAAACTGACTTTTTACCTGGCAAATATGAGAGTCATAAATGGGAGGACATTAACTGGCCAAAAGAATATGGTGAAAGCAAGGATTTCTCCGGTGATGAATCGTCGGGCAGCAAGAACATTTATGTTAAGCTGTTGAATCACAAGAATTATAAGAGTTCCCATAGGAATTTGGTGATTGTCAAGAAAAAGAAAAATATGAAATTAAGGGATCTTGAATCAATTCATGATACTACTAGTACTCCAGTCCGTCAAAATCAAGCTTCGACAATGACAAATTTTCTTGAGAAATTCAGATATACCACTTGTAACAAGTGTTTTCCCACTCATCAAGCATTAGGTGGCCGTAGGTCCAGGCCATAACAAAACGAGGATATTAGTGCAAAATGACTTTGGTGAGTCAACATGTGCAGCCGATAAAGAAGATGAAAATCTAGGTAACTATTATCCTGTCGTCGATGGAAGAAAGCAAAGAGGGATTACTAATGGAGAACGTGATATTCACGTGTTAAATCTATTAAATATAGAAAAATTTTGTCAAATGTTATTCGATAAATTTTGAAACATTGGGGACTTCCTTGGTTAAAAAATAATATTGGGGACTAATTTTGCCACTGCCTATAATATTAGGAACTAAAATTGTCTTTCGCCCTTTTAACATTGTAGTGATACTTTTAATATTATAGTGATACATTTTAATGTTATTGTAATGCCCTAACCCATCCTCTAGTTGGAAAGTGGATCGGATCGTTCTCTAACTCGCATCGAGCTATAGATTAATCTAACAGTTCTAAACATATAGTGAAAAGCCGAGAAATTATTTTCATTTTCTTTATTTCTTATTAACACTAATAACCATAACTAGTACAAGACAATCCCACATTTACAATATTGAATTATAACTTAATTTGTATTGCAAGGTTCAATTCCGAATGTCTCATCATTTGACAGTAGCTCTATTCGACCATCCTCCTTGGCCTTTTCCCAGTGATCTACTAAAAAAATTTAGGAAAATGGAGTGAGTCTTTATCACTCAATGGGTTTGAAAATGGGTATAATTTTTATAAAATGGTAAAGAATTTAAAACTATATTTTCTAAATATATGGTAACACAATAATTTATACATACCACGAAGATACTACCAAGAAACAACCATTGAGAAACTAATAGTAACCAATCACAAGGAGTATTCAACTCAGGTAGCACATTCTATAAGGAAGCACATAAGAGTTTAGATTTGCTACTTGTGGTCAGCCTAACCAATCCAGTAGCAGCGATATAACTCCCGACAAATTGCGTGTGCGACTTAGAGCTACCTTATCCACCATAGTTAATAATTTTCCCGCATGCACAATATAATACATCTGGATGATCAGTACCATTTCTCATGAAACTAAAACCTCCTTAGTTCCACTTGATAATCGTTAAATGTCACAGTGCACTTACGATGAACTCGTCGGCCCTTGCCTTTCTGGTCATTAATAAGCCACTCATGACTGGACCCCAATCACTCAAACAGTCACAGTACAGGCAATTCCATGCCATACACAAACGATTCACATCTTGTTAGTGTGCTATAGCTAATAGTAGTTTGTGTGGATTTTAGGGGTGGCTCTCGCCTTCATTTTGGCGAAACACTTAGTTCCACATAGCACAAAATCGACGTCCCAATCATATCATATATATCAAATCCAGTAGAGACAAGTTGATGCAATATAAGAAAATTTCAATCATTATAAAGTATTTTTTCCCTTGCAAACATAAACAATTGCATATAGCCCAAAAAATAGTCACATAAAAATCCAAACACAGTAAGAGTCATGTAATGTCTATTTGGGTAAAATCCGAAATGTGTGACTTTGAATATCTTTGCATTATAACAAACCATATTAGAATTTAGAGTGAGTTATACTTATTTTATATCCATATGTATATGTATATATAAATACATATGTCTCTTACTTTTGTATATAGATACATGTATAAAATTATTTTTGGTATTGATGTTTACAAGTGGTTTGATGAGTAATCCCCTTTTCTATATTACTTATTTATTCATTCATTAGTATTATTATTTTCTTTAATCTTCACAACATACTATTTCACACAAAATTATTAAACTGTTCTTGAGTATTTTTACCTACTATGATTTATTTTAGAGTAATTATTATTATTATGTGGTATATATCATTATTATAATCATTAATATTATTGTTAACTTCTTCCAATCCTTAAGTAGTCCACTATTAATATTGCTAGTTTGTTGTTTATATCAATATTTTTAAACTTGATGGCATAAAAACCTATCTCAACCTATTAACATGACATGTGTTTGGAACTTGGCAGTAAATATAGAGTCTTGGAATATAATTTAATTAATGACTCTTATCTACCTATAATCATTATTTTTCCTTATCTTTATGCTTATAATTCCTGACAATACTAATTCTCTAACTAATAACTAACCATTCATCTTCTTATTATCCCTCTAATTATTCACTCACCATTATGTAATATCTACTCAATAGAAATTCTTATAAAATTAATATTGTGTTTAAACATCCATACGTATAACTAAATTATCATAGCAGTACACTATAAGTCAAATTCTAGAAGTCGAATCCTAAGATAAGTTTAGAAAATTTCAATATTTCCCTTGCAAAGCACGTAGGGCTCGTTTGGTTGGCAGAAAATCTGGGTTTGGAAAGTAATCTTTTTCCTAATTTTCCCAGCGTTTATCTCAAGCTGGGAAAGTAATCATTTTCCTAAATATTAAATTCCTACGTTTGTTTCATCCAGGGAAAGTAAAAAGAATCCTGAATCAAGGAAAATAACTGCAAGATTCCAGGATTTTGAATCCTCTTTAAAAGTTGGTATTCTGATTCCTCTCTTGAGGATTTTGACTATGTGGCTCTTTTTTTATGTTTATTATTTAAATTTTGAGTTTAATATGTTTCTTATGGTAAATTCTAATTCATTTGGTCAAATAAATTTTTTTTAGTTTGATATTTTTTTAATGAATTTACTACTTAACTGAAATTAAAATTTTAGCACTTTTTAAAATTCTTTATATTGACTTTAAAAATGTAATTTAATGTAAAAAAAGTTAAATAGATGGATGGTATGTTATTAGCTATTTTTATTAATATTAATTTGTAAATTTATTTTTCATTTATTTAATCACCTATTCTTTTTTTAATAATATTAATAAAAAAAATTATTTTAACACTTTTTTATAAGTTGTAGTTAATAGCTTAATTATTTAATTAAATTGAAAATAATAATTTTTACAATGATGAAAATATAAAACTTAATATTAAAACATTTATTATAAGGTAAAAATATATAATTAAGTTTCATGATACAATTTAAAATAAAACTATATAAATGGTTATGTATAAGTATAACATACAAATGTATTCAAATAACATTATTTAGTTCAATAATTTAAATCAAATAATAAAAGAAGAATCATACTAACTTTTTTAAGAATCTATCCAAACACAGGGTAAGTATTCAGATTCCTTACAATTAAATTCCTAGAAATTAGATGATCAGGAAAAATATTCATTTTCCTCAAAATTAAAATCCCAAGAATCACATTCCTATTAAATATTACTTTCCTGCCAACCAAACGAGCCCGTAATGTTTAATATCACTATTTTGCCCAACCTATCACAAAATGTACATTACTATTACACCTAGACAATTTATGTTTATAGCCACACGTGCGTATCTTTTTTTTCCTTTTCTATCTGTTTAATTCCTTTGAACAAGCAAAAGTTGTTATAGAACTAATCTTATATTTCATTATATCTAATGCTGGCTGTTTAGGCTCTGTTTGGTTGTTGCATTTTTTTGATTTATTTCACAATTATAAAATAATTTGTTTGTTTTCTTTAATTTTTCTATAAAACTTTTTAAAACTAAAAATAATATTACAGTAATTATTTTTGCTACAATATTTTTAAAAAATAAAATATTAAAGTTAAATTTTAAATTTTAATAATAAACAATTCTTTTTAACACAATTCCCACCAAAACAAACTAATAAAATATTAATTCAAATTTAAATTTTAAACTTTTTATCAATAAAATAATCTCTTATATAAATTCCAACAAAACAAAATCATTAATCCAAACACTTCTAAAATATTCCTTTCTTATAACAAATCCCAAAAAAAAATTATAATAAAATCAAAAAACACTCCATCTAAACGGAGCTTTACTTATTTGTCCCATACAATTATAAACTAAATTCAAAAAGTCCAGTGGGTGACAAATATTAAGAGTCCCTCCCACCTCACACCTAATGCACTCACCAGATTTTCCCAAAATTTTAAAATAATTCACTGTGAAATTATACCACCATGTTATACCATACAATCTATCTTAGTCACTTTCAATTCAAACAAAATTGGAGGCCGCCACAATTGTATTTAATATACCAAACTCAAGCGTTATCTCTTCACATGGATCATCTTTGATCAATTCATACCGGGCATAGTCAAGCAAATCTACTGACTTTACATAGAGCAGTCCCCCTTTTTTTTTCTTAAAATAAACAAGTAATCATATATCAATCCGAAAGCACCGTTGCAGTATTTTCAGAATAATTGCAAAACCAAAACATACAGTAGACAATCCCAAATCAAATTGGAACCATTATGTCACAATCTTGACAAGAAATCACATTTTCAAGACAAATTGAATCAACTAATGAATTAGAAAAAGGAAAATAGGGAAGGAGTAGTGAAGAAGAAAGAAGATTTGTATTGAGAAGGAAGAAAAATGTATTCACCTTACATAACCGCCTTCAACTAAGTCGGTTAGCTTTTAATGTGTTATCCTCCAATCAGAATCTAGTTTAGGTAACTAGCTTCTATTCAAAATACAAGAATACCCGTTTACAATTACTATGCTTTTGAAGTCGTGACAAAATCCCCTCCTATAAAAATAGACCTGTCCTCAAGGCTGCGCATTGCTAATGATATGGAGAATTGGGGAAATTGACTATGGATGAAGGTGAGATCTTCCCATGTTGCTTTCTTAGCTGTAAGATTTTGCCACTGAGCTAACACTTGAATGATAGGTTCTTGATTTCTTAGGATCACTTTTTGTTGTAGGATGTTCTCAGGTTCAACTAGAATGTGATTGTCATCTCCATCTTTAGGTAAGGCAATGACAGAAGAGTAAAGTGGTCCAATCTTCTTTTTCAAACAAGAGACATGAAAAATAGGATGAATTAGAGATCCAGGGGGAAGTATGAGTCTATAGGCAACAGTGCCAATCTTCTCAAGGACAGAGAATATACTATAATACTTGGCACTAAGCTTTAGCTCTTTTGTGACTACAATAGAAGTCTAGCGATAAAGTTGCAGTTTAAGGTAGACTAAATCACCTACGACAAAACTCCTCTTAGAATTATGAGCATCCGCAAAATATTTTATAAGATGTTGAGCTTTCTGGATATTGTCCTTGATGAGCTTGAGGAGAGTTTGATAGCTCAGGACTGAAGTAACGCAGCTGAAGCAATAGTATCTAGTAGTGGTCCCATGGGAAAGGGTTGTGGTTGGTATCCAAACAATACTTGGAAAGGAGACATATTGATACTGGAGTGATTGGTGTAGTTATACCACCATTGAGCCATCGTGAGCCACTTCTTCCACTGAGTATGTCTATCACATTATTTATGTTGCTTATTTAGAAGGCACAACTTGAGTTGAGTTTTGAAAGTACTTACAAACCCTCAGCCAATTGGTTTGATCTTGTTGCCAAATACCATCCAACTTCTAGTTTTAAGGGTGACATAGCTGCTGCTGGTAGATTTTCTTTTCTCGGCAATCATACTGTTAATGCGTATATACTTTTCCAAGCATTTATATCTTGTGCTGGATGCATACCTGCTCATGCAAGATTGTGATGCCAGTGGTCCTCCAAGACACATATATTTAGGAAATTGTCTCTATTGAATTCTATTATCTCACTCATGCATCTATGAATTGAATCATTCCAGATTAAGGCTATGTATAGCTAGTGTGTTAGTGATAAAGATAACCATTTATATGTTTTCAATGTAGCCAGTCTTTCTTATGAGTCTGTTATGCACAAGTTGGGAGAATTTTCTTGTATTCCCACAGATACTATACACTGAAAAGTAAATTTCAGAGATGGCCTGCTATATATAGATGCTAATGGTGAAAAAGAAATTGGACATAGATTTCTTCTTTCTCTCGTTTTACCTTTTTCTCTTTTTAGTTTATTTCCGAATCTCAGTTGTTACTTGACTTCTGATTTCAGATAAAGGGTTGTAATGGGGGTCAAGTTCAAGATTTCCATGAAAAGGCCAGCGAAAAGTTTGAGTTCACGGCTCCAAGAATAGGCCTTTACCAGTTTTGCTTCACAAATAAGTGGAGGAGTTTCCCAAAATATACCGATTTTCAAAAGATATTCCCAGTTTTATGCTATTTCTAAAATGTGTTTCCATATATGGTTCACATAAAGAATATTAATAGAAATTTGACCCCAGAGAACTTTAAAAGGTTCATATAAAGACCATATAATTTTAATAAATATAATTTTGCATTGATCCCTTCGAGGCTAAGTATAACCTTAGTTTAAACCCGTCCACACTTGGTATCAGAGTCATGTGCTCATAAAAATTCCTGAATGGAAAAGAAATACATACTTACTTTCTTCTATGAAGAAAATAACATGCATAATTTTTTTTTCACAAACAAAAATTATAATTATGGTTAACTGTAGAAACTCCAATTATTGTTGGAATACTGAAAGAATTAATGAATAGGAACATAGTATTAGATCTTAGAAAGATCATTTATGAATATATATTAAAAAATTTTAATTCTACAAATTCTGAGATAAAAATCATAGAACTTGAAGATAAAATTCATTCTGAAACAGAATATGAATGGGATTTAGAAGAATGGCCAGATACAGACTAATAAAATAAAACTTTAATGTATAGGAGAAATGCTTCTAAAATTATGGAATCAAATAAAAAATGCTATATTTGCATAGATCTTTTAGAAAATATACAAGAAGATTATAAAGAATTAAAAATAAGAAAAGAAAGATTTCAAGAAAATCTTATAGTAGGAGTACACCCAGAAGCTTTAAAACAGCAGGAAAGGGTTATAAAAGAATTAGAATCTGAGATTCTATATATGAAAGAAAAAGTAAACTTTCATGGAACTAATGGATAAAATGAGTAAACTAGAATCAATAGAGTTAATTCTTTTTAAACAATAAGAAAATATAGAAAAGATAATCCAGTTAGTCAAAGGACTAGAAGTCAGGATTAATACAATAGAAATTATGGTTAAATTCGTAGAAGATCAAATACCTAATAAGGTAAAAGATAGTAAAAATTTCAAGAAATCCAACAAAAGGTTTTTGAAGAATTTTGGATGATAAAAGCTCCAACAGGATATAGACCATATGAAAAAGGAAGTTTAGATGAACGATTTCATTTAAAAGAAATGAAAAGAATTAAACAAGAAAAATTGAAACTGAAAGTTTCAATTGAAGAAATAAATCTAACCTCAGAAGAAAAACTAGATTCATAAAGATAAAATGGATAACGAAATTGAAGAATTAATATATTCTTTAGAAGATTTAGTAATAGAAGAACCCGTAAAGGTAAAAATGAATAAAGATACATCTGTAAAACTAGAAATAGATAAACCAAGTACTTCATCAGTACCTATAAATCAAGGAAGAACCCGTAGAGTTCAACCTGATAAAGTAGCCATAGAATATACTTATTCACCTAGTGGAAAGTATATACCTAATAGACATATTCAAGTAACTAAATGTTCTGGATTTAGATTTTTAAACATTGACTGCAAGTTAGATGCGTCAAAAACTTTACAACAATGGGGACAAGATATAGGTCTCTATTTTTTTACTGATAAATCAACTAACTTTTCGTCAGAAGAAAAATACAAAATACGCGTAGCAGCAGTAGATGGAAATATTAAACATTGGTTTCAAGAATTGACAGAATCAACCAGAAATACAATAAGGGTTAATGTAGTCAAACATATGGAAACCTCCTTAACAGATTGAATTAGCACATTCATTAACTATATAGCAGATGAATTCATGGGATTTGATTGGAATTAAAGAATAGATGCATCCAGAATAGCTGAAAAACAAGAAGCTTTAAAGAAGATTAGTCAATTACAAATTTGTAATATGTGTGATATTAATTCATATATATGTGAATTCGAAGAATATTATTATCAATATCAGTATTTTGATAGTAATGAAGATATGACTAAAATAGCTGATATGCTATATCAAAAATTACCAGGCATATGGAGTTCATATTTTTTGACTCAGTTTTCAAAAAATCATGAAACAGAAGGATATTCAAATACTCTAGGAGCAAGAATAGTTTTCTTAAAAGAAAAATTATCTGATCTTTGTGCACAACAAAGAATATTTTCAAAAGTTAAAAGGGTTAATGAAACCATATGTTGCAAAGAAGTATACGAAGTAGGCAATTGGGGATGTCATGGATCCATCAATAAGTCTAAAAAACATAAAACTAAAAATAAGGTTTATAAAAACATAAAAAATTCTTTAAAAAGAATAAAAAATAGGATAGAAAATACTATAAAAGAAATAAAAAAGAAGAAGATAAAAGGAAAAAACCAACCAGTTGTAAGTGTTATAACTGTGGTAAAGAAGGACATAAGTCTTATGAATGCAACAAAAGGAAGTCAAAGTTTCAATACTTGACATAAAAGACATAGAATCTGATGTAGAAACTGTTTCATCATTTTTTTCTAAAATGACAGAAATATTTGAAGTATTTACTGAATCTGAATCTGAATCAGAATGAGTGAAATAGAAATCAGCAAAAAAGAAGATGAAGGTATCCTTATACAAGAAGAAGAAGAAACTATAGAAGGATATGCACTTAAAGCATCTTTTCACCCTTCTAAATATGAAAAGATTAGGAATCTAGAGTTAAATCTAAGAGGACCTAATCAAAACATGTTAAGTCAAATACTTTCAAAAGAAAGAAATATGTTTATCATGATTATATGGAAATTAAAAAGGTTATACCTATTTAAGAAACCTTTGGAAACAGAAAATTGAATTTATTAACAAAAAAACAGTAATAGATTTGTTAAATAAACTGCTTAAAGAAAAGAAAGATAAAATGCAATATGTTTATCTTGCAGGCATACAAATTCTTTGTAAATCAACTTTTCAAGAAGGAATTGATTGTCTTTTAGTCATCAATTTATCCGATGAAAGATTTACAAATGCTTCAGATGGAAATCTTGGAATAGTAGAAGGCAATTTAGCCTATAAAAAACTACCTTTCACATATTATCCATAATATAGTATATCTTTAAAAGATAAAGATTTCAATGATGCCTTGAGTCTACATTTCCAAATTCTAAGAAAAGGATTTTTCAAACCAGGCAATCATATAATGAGCATATATTATTGTGCATTGTATAGTCTTACTAATTCAAACTATGGAAGTATTTTTGATAAAAAAACTAGCAGTTGAATTAGATAAAGAATGCCTAGAAATAGGAAGGATTCTAGAACCAACTAGAAATAATCTAACTATCCCTGATAGTTATTCAATTGAGTTTGGAACTTCTAAAAATTTAGAAGAAGGAACCTCTAGAGATATAGTCTCATATAAATTTAATGAAATTGTTAAAGTCCCAATAACCTTTCAAGAAACCAAATTTAACATTAACTGTTATTTGTATGCTTTAGATGGAAAACAAAACCATCATATAATTCTAGGAAAATCTTTTCTAGATAGCCTATATGATTTTACTATTGACAAATATTGTATTAAGATTTCTTTTGCAGGAAAAACTATTTTATTAGAAAAAGAAAATGCCTAGTGAACAGAGATTTTCTGTAAGTATCTTCGTAGAAATTACTTGTTACGAAAAGAAAATTCTCACTTGTGCTCAGATTGATACATGTGTAGAAATAAGTTTAGGAAAAGAATTCTTATTCAAAAATTGGATAACTAATCCAATAAAAGTCTCAATGCAAGGAGTAACAGGTGATAAGCACTCCTTAGACAAGATATGTTTTAAACCTGAAATTATATTAGGAAGCAAAATAGTAGCTATAATATAGCTTTATGCTTATGAAGGATTAGATGTCGACTTACTGTTAGGAAATGACTTCGTTCAACAGTTTCAGACATATAACCAAACAATCTATATGATTAGTTTAAAAACCCCTTGTGGACATTGCATACGAACTTCGCGAATTCATACACTAAATAGAGTTCAGCCAGCACCGCATGGTGATGGATATGACAAAATTTGGTTACATAAAGACAAGATAAGAAAGTTTAATGTTAAAATGCTAGATATAGACAAAGTTAAAGATCTGATAGCTAGTAGTTATGGAGAAAATCCTATAACAAAGTGGAATATAAAAAGAGAATTAGCTGTAATAGAGCTAAAAAAATCCAAATATTATAATTAGGGTTAAACCAATGATATATTCTGAAGAAGATAAAATTGAGTTTAAAACTCAAATAAAAGAATTACTTAATCTAACATTAATTGGACGAAGTAATAGCCCTCATAGTTTCCCAGCTTTTATGGTTAGAAACCATGCTGAAGAAAAACGTGGAAAAGTATGAATGGTTGTTAACTATTAAGAGTTAAATAAATATAGTATTTTTGATGGATACTTTCTTCCAAACAAAATTAATTTAATCAATTTAGCTAATGGAAAGAAATACTTTTCTAAATTTGATTGTAAATCAGGATTTTGGCAAATAAAGCTTGCTGAAAAATCTATATCTTTAGCTGCCTTTGGTACACCTAATGGACAGTATGAATGGTTAGTAATGCCTTTTGGATTAAAAAATGCACCACAAATATATCAGAGAAGAATGGATAAGATATTTTCTATTTTCTCATATATGCTTATTTATGTTGATGATATTCTAATTTGCTCTAATGAATATCAATAACACATAGACCATTTAAAAGAATTTGCAAAAATTTGCATGCAAAATAGAATAATCCTAAGTCAGAAAAAGGTTGAGATTAGTAAAACCGAAATAGAATTTCTTGGTATGGTAATAACCTCTAATGGTATTAAATTACAAAGTCATATATCTCAAAAGATATGTAATTTTTCAGATAAATTAAACACAAAAAAAAAGAAATAGAACAATTTCTTGGATGTTTAAATTATGCAGGAGAATTTATACCGCAACTTGCAAAGAAAAGGTTTTTGTTGCAAAAATTGCTAAGAAAAAATAATACTAGTGGATGGTCAGAAGATTATACTGAAGTAATTAAATCTCTAAAGGAAGAATGTAAAGAACTTCTTAAACTTAGAATGCCAGAACAAGAAGATAATCTTGTTTTGCAAACTGATGCTTCTGATTTATATTGGGCAGCTATATTAAAAACTGACATCAACGAGATATGCAGGTACACGAGTGGTACATTTAAAACAGCAGAAGTCAATTATTCTACAAACAAAAAAGAATTATTGGCTATAATAAAGGGAATAAGAAAATTCTCTTTTTTCTTATTACTAAAATCCTTTGTGGTAAAAATAGATAATACTCAAGTTGGTAGCTTAATTTTTAATAAATTACCTTCTGAACCTGAATTTAGAAGATTATTGAGATGGCAATCTTTGTTGTCTTATTATACTTTTAAAATTGATTATATAAAAGGAACTGACAATTTCTGTGCAGATTTCCTATCCAGAAATCCCGAACATAGAGAAGGGTAAAAAGCAACAAATGTTACAACTTTTCAGCTCTTTAGCTACAAAAATATCTCAACTAGATGAAAGCTAGTGGAAAAATCCAATCTGTTATTCTCTATTAGAGAACAAACAATGAACCTTTTGGATCAGCAAAAGCAACTACAACAAGAGATTAATAATCTTGTTGAACAACAGGGAGAGATACTGACAGAATTTACAGATCTGTATGAACTGGTAGAGAAGTTTTCAGACTCTCATGGAATGTTGGATGATAAACCAACTTATAGTGTTGAATCCACTAAAAATAAAAATATTGAATTCAAATCAGCATATGATGATTCTACCATTCACATGGAGAATCTTGAGAATATAAATCTCAAAATCAACAACGAGCAACTCAGTTCTTCCGACACTGGAAAAACAAAGTGATACGAATGGAGTAGGATGAAGTCCCAATCCACACGAATTTTCCACAAGTTCGGATCGTTGTACACCAAAAACTCAATTCAAGAAACAAGAACACAATTTGCGGAAAATAGATATGGAACGAAAAGGCAAGATTAAAATTAACCTAACCCCAACGTTAACACAAATTGATTAAGTTTAAAAATTGTAAATCAATAAATTAAACCTATCAGTTTGGCCGGTTCTATAAATCTAGAACTTGTAAGCTTTACCTAAAGTTCCTCACTTAAGGTTTGGCGGGTCTTATGAATTACTCAAGAATAACTCACGTTGATGATGTCAAATTTAATTTAGCAAAGCCAAAATTCTTTCAATTCAACATGATAAAAACGTTACAATGATTCTCCTTTTATAGGGAGTAGGTTCGGCCATGCTAAACCAAAATGGAAACAAAACCCTAGTAGTTGTAAAATACAACTTGACTTCTTAACCAACTAACTAACAAACTAATCCTTTATGGAAAAAGGAAGCTAAAAACGTTTTGCCCTTCTAGAAGACAAGGACAAGCTCCTAAAATTTAGGGAATTACTTTCCTAACAAATTAAAGCCCATTACATGCCATTATCATGCAAGATAACTTGGGCCATGTAATTAAAAACGAAAATATACTAATAATAAGCCCAATTAAAATGTTTTGGACTTAATTATTAAAACATTAATTAATTCTAACTACTTAAGAAAGGCGCGATCCAATTTGGCAAAAGCCCAAGCACGCCATCTTAGTCTTCAATCAATAATGTCCATGGATTAGTGAATCCTAATCCCACTTGGATTGTGAATCCTAGTCTCATTCGGATTTGCGTTTATGGAACTCTTATGGAACTCGGACAAGATGAGGATTGATGAATCCTAATCCTATTAGGATTGAGCTTGGAAATCCTAATCCCATTAGGATTTGTCTTGGAAATCCTATTCCTATTAGGATTTGGCTTGGTAATCCTATTCCCATTAGGATTTGGAGTAGATTGCTTGTACGGATTCCTATCATTCCCTCCCTCCTCGAAAGGATTCGTCCTCGAATCTGGAAATTGAGCTCCTGGATCAAACACCAATAAGAAGAACTCATTACAAACTCGAGCCAAGTAAAACAAATCCTGCAATAAGAAAATAAATGTGTAAGTTAAAGAAAACTCAAAATAATTATGCATATAAACATCATTTAATAAATGCAAATCAGAAAACTTATGATGATATGCAATATTAAACAACTTTAAAAAGAATACTTCAAATAAAGATGAACATAATGTTTTGAACAACAAGAAAGTATTCAAGAGAAATTTATTAACATCATGCTTGGACACACTAATAATAACATGAAAATCAATGATGTTAACATGTAAAGAATGAAAAGAAAGTAAACATATATTAATGTAATTACAAATATTATCCAAGGATTCATAAGAATTTGCAAAGCAAGTATATATATAGACATCCCGGATTAAATGTAAATCACAAAAACTAAGTTGTACATTCTTTACAAGCATGTTGAAGTTATCAAAGATTAAGAACTTACAATTCCAAAGAATAAGAACAGAATATTGTACCTTCGGGAATTGAAAAGAAATTCGAAATTGAGATAACTTACCAAACAAGTGTTGAACAATCAGATTACCTTGTCGAAGTGGATACTTTTGATTTTGGAATGAATTGAAAACAGTAAGAGCAAAGTTACGAATCAAATCATCAAAATAAAGTGTATTCCAGTTAGGATAATCAATAGATTTAACACTTTGTTTAGTGTTCACAAAGGTTTTGTAATGATCGAAATTATAAGCACTCAACTTACCTTGCTTACCTTGTGGAAAACAAGCTAAGGAAGATTGGACTCCTTCCAATTGATAATGAGTTGTTTCTAACTCCATTAGATGTCTAGGAACTCCAAAAACCTGCAAAACAAAGGAACTAGGCAGCAAACAATTCAAATGGTGATCACTATCATCAAGTAAGTACATTGATTGCCTATCTAGTATTCCTCTCTCAATCTCGCTAGAAGAAGTAAAATAACAAGGTTGCTTAACAACTAACTCTCGGCCTATGCTAGAAGAAGACAAAGAATCTTTATCTCGGCCTACACTATTACAAGTTGAGCTAGCTATTACATTGCTTTTCCCTTGAACTTTCTTCTCTTTGGCGGCATTCATATCTCTAGTAGCTTGAATGATTCGAGTTTGATCTTCAAAGACTTGTGCTGGGGTTAAGGCTCGAAGATTAAACTTTTTACCTTTATGTACAAAGCTGTAGTAATTCTTCTTGGCATGATAAAAAGCATTTCTATCAAATTGCCAAGGTCTTCCAAGAAGGATGTGACCAGCCTCCATTGGCACCACGTCGCACAAGACTTCATCAACATAGTTTCCAATTTTGAATGGAACCTTTACTTGTTTAGTTACTCTAGCCTCGGCTGAATTGTTAAGCCATTGAAGTTGATATGGCTTTGGATGTTTCATACACGTTAAGTTCAACCTCTTGACAAGTAGAGTGCTTGCCAAATTAGACCAACTCTCACTATCAATGATGACACAACAAATTTTATCTTGAACCATACAACGTGCACGAAAAATATTCTCCTCCATGGTACCTGCAAGTTAGTAAGAAAACAAGAAGAACACAATTGAAGTCCTCTCGGGTTCTCACTATATGGTGAGTTGGTACACTCCTCTCTAGTGTAATGGCTTTTCTCGTGTATACCCTATCTAAATACTCAACAATGAATCTCTCAAACTAATTGAAGCTTAATGTTTGTCGATTTTAAGAACAAGTCTCAACCAATTAGTTCAAACAAATCAATTCACAAAAGCAAAACCAAAGAAGTTTGAAAAGAAAAATTCACGTCACAAGAAGAATTTAAGATCACGTATGGGGTATAAACAGATTAACTTCAGAAAGCTACGAATTCAGAAACTAGAGAAGATAACAAGAAGATGTGTTTTTGAATCACTCAATTCCGATTAAAAATGAGAAAGTTATGAAGGTTTGAAGTTATAGTATATAGAAACTCTCTGCCGAGTTTCGGACGGTAGAACAAAGGTTCGGACGGCCGAAAGTGGCGTCCGAAACTTTGTTAAAAAAATTTCAAATCTCTGTCGAGGATCGGACGGTAGTTTCGGACGGGTCAGGGGTCCGAAAGTGGCGTCCGAAATTTTGTGAAAATTTGTGACTTCTCTGTCGAGGTTCGGACTGTAGTTTCGGACGGGTAAGGGGTCCGAAAGTGGCGTCCGAAACTATAAAATTAAATACGAAAAAAAAATAATTTTTTTTTTTTTTTTTAGCACTTTAGACCAAATGCCTTTGGGCTGATTTTTACTTGGTCTTTTTTTTTTTGTAATGGCCTCTTTTTTTTTTTTTTGTAATGGCCTATTTTTTTTTTTTGACAAAAAGCTTAACTAGGGTTTTTGAGGTTGTTGATAAACCCTAAATTTTCAACCACTTCAATGTATCAAGAAGTCAACAAAATTTCGGATTTTGAAGATACCACTTTTACCAAAGATTCAAGAAATATCACAAATAGCAAGAATATGTCTTCAAGATTCAAATTTGAGCACTTTCGGATTTCCAAGAAAATCAAGATTTTCAAGAAAGTGGTCAAGAACTCGTCTTTTTGAGATGGTGAAAAAGTTTGATCAAAACACACTTTGATGGCAATAGAATGATGAAACTAACACAAAAGAAAGATCAAGAAAAGGATGAGAAACAAGGAAGTTATGAAATTTTGAATAAGAACCCTAATTTCACAAACCCTAGTTTGACAAACCCTAATTCTTTGGACGTGATTTCAGCAAGAATGACTCAAGAATTCCACACTATGATGATGAACAAGAACAATGCAGAATTATGAAGAAAAACAGTAGCAAAACACGACACAAAACAGCAAAGAACAACACAACAAAAATCGCAAAAATCCGAACAATGGATGAACACGAATTGGACAGATTTTAGCAACAAATTGCATGCGATTTTGACGTAATTTAAAGGCAGAACTATGACGACCTTGGACAGCAATAAAGACACGAAAACAGCAACAAAAAGACACCACAAAATCTGCAGAAATTAACGCAACAAAACAGCAAGAAGGACGCCAAAAGAAGGACAAGATCCGAGAAGAGAAAAAAACAAGAACAAGACTCAAATAAAAAGATTAATTACCGAATTTGATGAACAACCTGGATTGCTCTGATACCAATTGATACGAATGGAGTAGGATGAAGTCCCAATCCACACGAATTTTCCACAAGTTCGGATCGTTGTACACCAAAAACTCAATTCAAGAAACAAGAACACAATTTGCGGAAAATAGATATGGAACGAAAAGGCAAGATTAAAATTAACCTAACCCCAACGTTAACACAAATTGATTAAGTTTAACAATTGTAAATCAATAAATTAAACCTATCAGTTTGGCCGGTTCTATAAATCTAGAACTTGTAAGCTTTACCTAAAGTTCCTCACTTAAGGTTTGGCGGGTCTTATGAATTACTCAAGAATAACTCACGTTGATGATGTCAAATTTAATTTAGCAAAGCCAAAATTCTTTCAATTCAACATGATAAAAACGTTACAATGATTCTCCTTTTATAGGGAGTAGGTTCGGCCATGCTAAACCAAAATGGAAACAAAACCCTAGTAGTTGTAAAATACAACTTGACTTCTTAACCAACTAACTAACAAACTAATCCTTTATGGAAAAAGGAAGCTAAAAACGTTTTGCCCTTCTAGAAGACAAGGACAAGCTCCTAAAATTTAGGGAATTACTTTCCTAACAAATTAAAGCCCATTACATGCCATTATCATGCAAGATAACTTGGGCCATGTAATTAAAAACGAAAATATACTAATAATAAGCCCAATTAAAATGTTTTGGACTTAATTATTAAAACATTAATTAATTCTAACTACTTAAGAAAAGGCGCGATCCAATTTGGCAAAAGCCCAAGCACGCCATCTTGGTCTTCAATCAATAATGTCCATGAATTAGTGAATCCTAATCCCACTTGGATTGTGAATCCTAGTCTCATTCGGATTTGCGTTTATGGAACTCTTATGGAACTCGGACAAGATGAGGATTGATGAATCCTAATCCTATTAGGATTGAGCTTGGAAATCCTAATCCCATTAGGATTTGTCTTGGAAATCCTATTCCTATTAGGATTTGGCTTGGTAATCCTATTCCCATTAGGATTTGGAGTAGATTGCTTGTACGGATTCCTATCACAAAGTTGTTCGGATAAAAGGATCTTTGGATTCAAAAAACTTAAAAGAAAAAGAATATTATGAATTTGCTTTGCAGGTATACAATTTAAATAATGGTGAAACCTTCTTTAGACTTGAAGGATCGAGTATATATCCAAGGATAACAACAATTGAAGGAATTCCAGCAAAATTCCAATATCAACTGTTCAAATTTGGTTTCTGTGATCGAATTTATCCAAGCATGGAGTTAAAAGAATTCAAGTTCTTTGATCCAATATTTGTTCAGAGCCTTGAAAAATATGCTGAAGGCAAAAAGCTTTTCATTCGAGTGTATAGCATTGCACCCGAATATGATGAGGATGAAGAATACCCTTGCTTTAACCTAGTTCATACCGCCAAGCTCAAAGGAGATGTGAGTCTAAGAGTTAATGAACAGAAAATGAAGATTCCATTCTTCAATAAAAAATGGGAACAATACAGAAGAGCTATGGGAATCAAAGCCATAGCAGGAATAATGGAAACTTTTTCTGTAAAAAATTTTCAAGTCCTCAATAGTTTAGAAAGTTGGATAATCGTGACAGAAGGAAATAAAAGATCACCAACATTGCAATAAAAGGTGAAAGAATTCAAAACCGACAGGTTTTATGGTAGAAGCACTACTCTATAAATGGCATGCAAAATGAGTCAGCATATACACTCAAGAGATTCTTCTCCAAATAAGGACAGTAACATGTGAGGAGTTGTCCATACCACTACGCTCATGGTAGAGCATGTTAAGAGTGGTCCCTACAACTATTGGAAGCAATTTCTGGAAAATAACAGCAATGGACCACATCCATGTGATGATGGAGATAACTCTTACCCTACTCATCTAATAGATATGGAATCTTATCATCTACCAACCAATGGAAGAAAAGGCTTATCTCTTCACGCGGATTCTCAAACGCATTTGAAGCCTATATAAAAGAAGACATTCAAAAAGGAAGGGGCATCGAAAAATCTATCAGAGTACTCTCAATCTAGAGTATTGGAAAAAGAATGAGTTTCTATGTTTTCTTCTTTCCCATAGGGAAAATATAAGCATAGGGATGAGCTGATTTAAGCTCTTTTCTATTGAACTTTAGTTTGTTCAAATTTAATAAAAGAACGTTTCTTTTTAGAAATTGTGCCATATATTTTGTTAAATTTTTAAAACGCAAATCAGATTAATTCCTGTTCCTAAGGGAGGAGCTGTGGTAGTTAGAAGAATCTATCAAGAAAGAGAAGGCGTTGAGGCAGGAGGCCGTTAGCCACTAAGAAGTCCGAAGGTGTGAAGATTCTGACATTTTGCCATTAATCATTGCCCAAAAGGTGAAGCCAAGCAGCTGATAAGGTTTTAAGAAGGAAAACAAACAGCTTAAAGGAAGCGAGGTAAGAGCCAACAAATTTGAACTACTAAGATACAATATATATTTGTTCTATTATGCTTATATGAGTACCTAGGGAATATAAAATCAATCAAATTAATTGCATTTTGAAATATTCATACTTTTTAAGATATTCTAAAAGATGAAGGACTAAAACCAAAAAGGCTAAACAATTTCAGGCCAAATTGAGAATAAGCCTCAAAATCTCCCTATTTTGGGAATAAAATCTCAAAACCAGCATAGTTTAGGAAATTACTCGAGGAGTTTCCCAAAATGTGTTGGTTTTCAAAAAAAAATTCATTTTTATGCCTATTCTAAATATAGTTCCCAAACTATGTAGTTCGCATTTGCCAAATGCGACTTCTAATTTGTTTTTAAAAAAATAGCGTACAATGTACGTATGATAAGAGAGTTCGCATTTGGCAAATGCGACTTCTAATTTTTTTTTAAAAAAAATACGTATATATAGAGTTCGCATTTGGCAAATGCGAACTCTAAATTAAAAAAAAATAATAAACTGAGTTCGCGTTTGGCAAATACGATTTCAATTTTTTTTTAAAAAAAAATCCGTATATATAGAGTTTGCATTTGCCAAATGCGAACTCTAAATAAACAATAATAATAAATAGAGTTCGCATTCAGCAAATGCAAACTCTAACCCTGTAATTTTAAAAGAAGAAATTCAAATAGATTTTGCATTTGGAAAATGTTCTAACAAATTTATGCTAAGTGTTAATTTAGTTAATTTTAAAAAATTTTAATTTCTTTTATTGAAGATAATTTATTTTCTTTCAAATTATACTAAATAAAAATAAATTTATATATATAAGTTTAATATAATTGTTTAAAAAATGTGGAGTCTATTATATTATTTTTAATTTTTTGACCGATATTTGCACTTGGGTGAATATTTATATTCTTGAAAATATTTCATTGTGATTAGCTGGCCAACCGGCGGTTTCGGAATCGGAAATGATGAACCCAAAAAATCGTAACCGTGGCGGCGTGGCCAAACCATCTACTTATTTTTATATATTTAAATCTCACTTATCTAATTATTCCCAGTTCTATTATTTAAAAACTATTTATTAACTCAATTGTAACTATTATAATTATAATTATATTATTATGTTGTATTATTTGAGTTTCAATTAATAGTTTAATTATTATTCCAATAGAAATCAAATTTAAAAGTGGGATTAAAATCGAATCGAAATAAAAATTGGGATTGAAATAAAAGTGGGCAGTTCGGTTCTGGTTCTAATGTCTAGGAAACCAAGAACCGGCGGTTTCGGAACCGTGGCCGTGCATAATTGTGATGTATAGTTAATATATGTATTTCTATTCTAATGTTCAAACATACAAACAAGAACTTGAACGAAACAAATTAATATTGAATAACAAGTGGTCATAAATAACATTCTAATGTTAAAACAAACATCAACGAAATTAAACTCACATTCTAATGTTCAAACATACAAACAAGAACTTGAACGAAACAAATTAATATTGAATAACAAGTGGTCATAAATAACAACTAATAACATATCATTTAATTTGAATATCAATATTTAGAATTTGGGCAGTTTCTTCTATTGTGCCCTGGCTGATGACAGTTTGCGCACTTGGGAGGTTCTTCAGGATGCCTAACATCCATCTCATTATGTATGCGAGTTACACGTATTGGACTAGATCGGTGTCGTGCAAAACGGCTCTTGTCTGGACAAATCTCCCAAGCCATAGTAGGCCAATAGTCCCTATGTTGCATTGGATTGAATTTTCCAACATACTGAGCTAAATATGTTTGATTAGTGTATACAACATCAAATAGTGCCATATCATCATCTCCTCTATGCCTGCAAGCAGCAAGTGCATGTGAACAAGGAAACTTCAACATTTGCCACTTTCCACAAGAACAATTCTTCTTATAATATTTAACAACTTGTACATTCCCTCCTAAACCATCCACACGATGACATGTGACAATTTTGTAAACTCCACGGGTATAGTCAAATTCTACTACATCATGCCCTTGAGAGGTTATATCAACATCTTTATATTTCTTCTACATTTTAGGGGTGATGAATGTCCGACAATGTTTGGCATTCTCAGTATTAGTCCTGAATAAATCAACAGTTTGATGCTAAGTCAAATCAATGCAAGCCTTGATGGGCAATTGTCTAGCTCCCCGTAAAACATTACTATAGCACTCTGACAAATTTGTAGTTAAAACATCCCAACGATGACCTCCATAATAAGCAAGACACCGCTGTCTTCTATCAATTTCAGCTAAGTACTCCCATGCCTCGGCATTTATCTTCTTAATATCATTTCTAAATGCCTTCCATTTTTGCTTTTGTTGAGCACTACCAGCAACAAGCAATTTACCTTTATACACGCCACGCAAGTGTGTACCATCAACACTAATAACTGGTCTACACATATGAAAAGCCTCAATCGCTGGACCAAATGCCCAAAATATGTATTTGAATATCTTAACAATGTCAGTACTGCTTGGGTGGTGACACCACTAAAATATAGTTCTGGGATTGGCTTGGCATAAAGCTTCCACATATTGGGATAATCCAACAAATAAAGTCTTCCAAGTCCCAAATACAAGTTCAATAGCTTTTTTGCGAGCATGCCATGCCTTCTTGTAAGAGATATCAACATGCAAAATTTCTTTAACTTTGTTTGAATGCTTTTCACCTTGTAATCGGGGTCAGATGCAATAGCTTGCAAAATATATGTGGCAATAACTTCAACACTCAAATTTTTGTTATTATTTGCAAGTGTTGAGCCCCCACAACTATGATCATTCACCCACCTTGTAATTTGCCACATTTTATGCGTACTCTTACACATTGCACCGACTTGCCAATCGCAACTCACACCATATCTTGAATGACTATCATTAGAAGTACAAGTAACTTTGCATTTTGCCACCCAAGCATTATGTCTGCTTTCCACAACCATGAATTCCCGATTCTAACTTACGGACCACAATGTGATTGCCTTCTTAAGTTGTTTCTTACTTTCAAACTGCATTCCTAACCAAATGACATTGTTTGCCTCACTTGATATATGTATTTGTTCTGTCTCACCTTTATAAGTGGGATCATCATTTGCATTCCCAACATTATAAAAAGATGCAAGGCCCTTAGGAGTGTATGCTCTCTCAAGTGGCAAATATTGACCTTCATCATTTTGTTGTATTTCATCATCACACCATTGTTTCCATCATCGGAATCATCTTCCCAAGCATCAGGGGTCACACTATAATCTTCACTTGACTCAGAACCATGTGATTTGCTTGATTCAAACTCATGGTCTACAAATTTTTGTTCTAAGTCAACTCTATGGGTGTAATCAACTTGTCCCACAGGAATTGAAGAACACTGTATTGGATCATTCAAAGTATGTGCATGTTCGCCAACTCTATGCATCGATGTCGACAACCTCATTGTTGGGTCAACATATGGAACTGATGATGCATTTTCAGCACGATCTTGCAAAACATCATCCCTTTGCATTGTGTTTTGAAAACTACTAAGCAAAGAAACCATTGGACCAGTACCATGCATTCCAACTACATTGTGCGGTTCAAAAACTTGTGAGATTTCCTCTTTAATGATATACAACTCAGCAAAATAATGTTCAAACTCACAAACCAACTCATACATTATCTCCAAAGTTTCATCATTTATGATTTGTGTAGCACCATAAGAAAGTTGTTGGTTAATGCATAATGGATATCGAAGAACGATTTTCAACTTCACAACATTCTTATCAACCTCCATGCATTCGTAAATTTTGTCAACCAACTCATCGTATTGAAACTTATTCCGAATTGTGAACATTCGATTAGCATAAGGAGGTTCATAGTAGACCGATGGATTTCCATAAATAATTTTTCCTCCCCAATATATGCTAATTCGAATTGGACGATTAAGAGACATGTCACCTAGTAACAAGGAAATTTATTTTTAGTGTTGATAGTAACTCCTGAACAAATAAGAGATGAACATGCATACACTATTTAATCAATATATTATGTATTTATGAGTAAAACGATAAAAATATGGAAAAGAACTAGACAATAATCATCCGTGAGATGCAAGCAACAAGTATGCACTGATCACATAAAAGGGTTCATGACAACTTAAAATGAACGCAACAAAATTCCTATATTAAAATGCTTATTAAAATGTATTTGAATTAAGTGCTTAATTGGATAAAAAGCTCAACTATAAAATGCCTGGTTCATGTTATAAAATGCAGACAAGCATAAATACTACTGCTGAAGTATGTAATACAAAACTAAGGGACCACGTGATATTTTAGCAGCACTCATTATAAGACTTTTTCCCATGAATATATCATTTGGTTTGAATTATTTTAGTTGATAACAAGTCCAGCAGGATTTGGTTGATAAAAGGGAAAAGAATTAATTATCAGATAATGTGTACTGCATGAGTACATGAATATATGTGTAGATTTTTTTTTTCATGCTTCTTTATGATGTAGAATGATCCCCTTGCCCGAAATTGCTCCATTTGTCTTTTTGTTAGTGGTTCCTAGATTAGTACTGTAGATGAAAAAAAAATGTCTCTCCTTAAATAAATTATATATGCACTTGTAGGACTACAAGCACATTACTTTTATGTTTACAATAACAAATGAGGTTCTTTTTTTTTAAAATTAAGAAAACAGAACAGGCAAAGAAAAACTATACATTACCTTAGACATCTAAAAGAAGAACGACAAATATATGGATAAAGATAACAACAGTCATTTTATGGATAAAGCTAATATGAAAACCAAAATATTTTTCTTAATATACAGCTCAGAAGTTTAAAAAAGTAACAAGGCTAAGAAAACGGTAGTATTTTTATGACAACTATAGTTTTTAGTAAAACTTAAACAAGAGACTATCCATTTCCTAGTAAAGAGCTTTTTTTGAAAATATAGCAAGAGCAGAAATCATTGAGAGCTTAAAGACAAAAACTTTAGCAGTTCTTGTAGATATATCAAGGAAACACTCAACGTTACATATGAATAGAAAAAAGTCCATTTCGTATAGAAAGGCATTAGTTCAATCACATGTATTTTCAATACATGACCCCCAATTAGATAATTAGGCTTGTCAATACATGATAACCAACAATCACATATATTTCTTGGTTATATTTCATATATATTTGGACAAGATTCTGCTGCAAGTAAGACCTTTCAAATTTAGCTAAAGAAAAGCCTGTTTCTTGATCAACATTTCCTACTTCAATCTATTTTCATTATGCACTTTTCTCCTAAAATTGCTTCTCCTCCATCAAAATTCTAACTTTATCCCCTCTTCGCATTTCCTCTATCATGCAATGGCAGTATAAAAGACAAAGCATATAGTTTTCTTTAATGACAAACCAGAGTGGGTCACATAAAAGACAATGAAAAAAAGTATTGAAATTTGCACCACTAACAATTAAATGTCACTGAAACCCATGTCGACCTGAGAGATATAGAAACCCATATAGACCTGAGAGATAACTAAAAATCACTGAGCATGCCACTAACAAAAAGGTATTTCATTCACGAACTATGCATTCTCGCTCCTTTTTCAGTTCTAACTACATAAACAAATGTATGAAGAAGGGCAGGGACAACAGTCGACAAATAGTTCAGCAAATAATTGGAAAGGATTGTTTAGCATCTCTTCGTACACCCAATATTTCAATGTAGATACTGACATTGTCTTGAATAGAATCCTGAGTTCATTGTATCCTACCAGTGGGGATTTTTTCAACAAGATTGATGCTAATCCAGATCTGTAAGTTACAGTCTATAGGAATTTGCGAGTTGAATTTTTATGGACTTCTCACTCTTTTTATGAGGTTTTGTTTGTTCATCAATTCACCCTAGTGAACGGGTCACGTAATAGCATGGTTTGGACCAAGGTGAAGATGAAAGTTTGGAAATTGATGAGCAAAACTGCCTGGAAGATGAAGGGTTTGGAAATTGACGAGCAAAACCACCTTGGTCCATCAGCATACTTCCAGACCGTGGTCGTCCATTCCCTTGTGCTTATACTATTATCTTAATAAAGATCAAAAGGCCAAGAGTCATAATCGAAGACATGAAGACTTTGCTCGCATATCGTACAATGCTTTCTCAAACTACAAAAACCAAGAGTCAGAATCAAACATAACAAATTGAGCACATCAAAAAGGAAAGAAACTTAAAATTACATAATACATTTGCAACACATTTTTGTTAGTTTTGTACAAATGCCAATTTAATTCTAAGATTATTATTTATATTTATTGCCAAGTGATTAGGAACCTAAAGGGTCACACACAATAGATTACTTCTTGGGTTAAAATGATTTATATAATTATATGATAATTATGGCATCTATTATACTCTTATATTCACTTTTGAAAAGTGAATTGAGTTTGGTAATAATTCGTTTTTTATTTGACAAGAAAACCTTTTTGGAAGGCTGTATTATTATATATAGATGTTTAATATTAGGTCAAAGACAACACAACTCTCTTAATAAGAAATCACGTAAATAAGAAAAATAGTTTTTCTTATTAGATTTCTAAAGGTGTTGTTTAGAGGGATCAAACTTACTAACCTAACGTTAAAATCAATCATTTGAGGATCCCAAAAGTAGTTCATGTGGATTACCATTAGAGGCCGGACACGTGTGCCGGCTTGTTGATTGATTAAACTTCGCTCAAGGATTTTGCTAGCATCTCGAGGTATATTTTATATAGATTATCATTAAAGGTCCTAAAGAAATCAATTATAATATAATTGTTATATTTTCCGCTGCATTATTACTATGTTGATTTCCTTACAGTGGTATTAGAGCCTAATTTGATTTATCTATACGAAATATATCACGTCATGAATGATAAATTGTTTATATATGTATATTAGATTTAATTGATGTGTTTGAAAAATTATTTGTTTAAAAATTCGTTTTTTAAATATTATGGGTCATATATGCAATTTTGTTTTTATTCAAAATTGATTTGAAATTTTCAAAAAAAACGGCCGAAGCATTCTGGTCGGCGAAAGTCACACGACCAGAAGATTTTCCAGTGGCGATCAGATCTAAGGCCGGCATAAACAGCCGGCCACACCAAATCAAGGCAGCCGACACGCATCCGGAGATAACATTCTCCAGCCAAAGCTGCTGATCGGATTTTGGCCAGATGAAGTCGCTGGCGGAAGAAGACCAGTAGAACGAAAGAAAAAAAAATCAAAACAGAAGCTGAACTTTCTATTTCGGAATTCTTGCTGAAGAAGACGATGACGTCATTGTCAATTAAGAAATTAAAAAAAAAGGATTGCCTGAAGGCGTGATTTTTGAAACACGCCTTCTGGAGCATAACGAAAAGGGTTTTCTTTATTTCTGTTTTGACCCTACAACTTTCCTTTCTTTACTGATCTGGTGGCCCTGTAGTTTTACAAATTATATTTTGACCCACAAAAGTTTCAAACAGTTCAATTAAATGATTTATAATAAAATTAGAAATAATATACATATAGATTCATGACAGAAAAATTATATATTCATTTAATATGATTATTTGAATAATATGACATATGTATTTACTATTTGATATAAATTTATTATATATTCATTTAATGTGATTATTTGAATAATATGACATATGTAATTTATATTTGATATAAATATATTTTATATTCATTTAATGTGATTATTTGAATAAGACGATATGTAATTTATATTTGATATGAATCTATCATTTAATATGATTATTTGAATAACATGTTATATACAATTTATATTTGATATAAATTTATTATTAATTTATTTAATATGATTATTTGAATAACATGTGTCATATACAATTTATATTTGATATAAATTTATTGTATATTCATTTAATATGATTATTTGAGTAACATGTGTCATATATGATTTATATATGATATAAATTTATTGAATATTCATTTAATGTGATTATTTGAATAATATGTCATATGTGATTTGTATTTGATAAATAATATATTTATTAAATTGCATATTGTATGTTCAATTGATCGAATATTTTTCACATGTGATATGTATGTATGATGAGACCATAAATTAATCCCTTAATTAAATATTAAATTATAATCAGTTGCCTTTCATTATTATAGTTTAAACAAATTTTTATTAGAGCAACTTGTTGAGTTACCACAAGGTTGTTTTACTTTAAATATGTTTATACTATGAGATAAGATCTTTGAATAATGGGTTTTATTTAACAAAGACTTTTGATTTGTTGAGTTAGCTCAAGGTCAAAATGTTTTTGAGGCAAAGAGTTAGGAGACATATGAGATATGTGTATCAAGAGTTGATGGCCTAACTATCTAAGAGTTACAATTTGTTGTAATTGGCAATTGTTACCTACTTGTTGAGATTATTTTGACTTGTTGAGTTACCTCAAGGTTAAAAATAATTAAAATGAGATCTTAGCCACTAAGAATTATGTGAAAATTCTTGAATCAATTTAAGGGATATTGATTTGAATAAAATAGTGGGAGCAAAACCCAAAAATGTTCATAAGTCCATATTTATTTCTTTTGGTTTTCCTTATTACATAAATATGAAATATTTTTCTATCTTTATTTTCTGTTGTAGAAAATTATCTATAATATATTGTTTGACAATATATTAATTGCTCAAATTTTATGGATTGAATTTTACAACCTAAAAAATTATTTTAGGTATGAGAAGTTGATTTATGTCCTTAAAACTTTTTTTTTCTTGATGATGATATTGATTGAATAATCAAAAATACATATCAGAAACATAAAGATGATATTAATAATGAATATTGTCTTATGCTAAAAAGTCATTCATGAATCTTAATTACAATAGTTGTATGTGAATATGTATGCTATAAATAGTATGTTGTGAAGATTAAAGAAAATAATAATACTAATGAATGAATAAATAAGTAATATAGAAAAGGGGATTACTCATCAAACCACTTGTAAACATCAATACCAAAACTAATTTTATACATGTATCTATATACATAAGTAAGAGACATATGTATTTATATATACATATACATATGGATATAAAATAAGTATAACTCACTCTAAATTCTAATATGGTTTGTTATAATACAAAGATATTCAAAGTCACACAATTCGGATTTTACCCAAATAGACATTACATGACTCTTAATGTGTTTAATTGTAGAATAATATCTTTAAAAATAACTGAATAGTTATTTTCCATCTAGCAAATAACTATTTTATTTTTATTTGTTTAATTTTAATGTTTAAATCCTGGTGTAAATTTGGTATCAAAGCCATGGAAGGCTAAGCGTCCTTTTCGGGGGGGGAGGGGATTACTAGCAGTTATGGTAACGTAATTTTGGATCTGAACATATGGTTTCACAACAAGAAGTTTTAGATCTATTCAGTTTGACTTTACAATATGAAGTTTTAGATCTATTCATATTGATAACAATAAGGCGTTGTTTCTTAGTTGAAACTTATTTTATATGTTAAATCTAATGACTCTTAATAGAATGAACGGTTTCATAATTCTTATGGTATGATCTTGTGGGTCGACACCCAAGTCGCGTTCGGCGTTTCATGAGGCGGTTGATGATGTTGTAAGTCCTCTTTTTAGCCGGTAATATGTCGTTGACAGTCGAGCAAGATCATCCATAATAAAAATGAGACATGTTCTATATTTTAAATGGTCAAAAGATTGATATATAAACCAAAGTTTTTGCTGAGTTTCATTAGCACAATAAGTTATCAAGTGTGGAGAAATCTAAAATATTCAATAAGTGATATCAAGTTTGGAGAAAATCTAAGATATTCAATACGTGATTCCATATGAAAGGAACTAAGTTATGTGTATACTACCATAAATTCTGTTAGTAATCCTATCCGAAGCTCTATTGAATTGCTCTTTTGAATTATTTTAATTTTTAATATTTACTATTTTTAATTTCTTATCTTTTATGGAAAATAATCAAATGATTAAATTAAATTTAAAAGAAATAAGTAAAATATGTGTTGAAGATTTTAATCTTTCACACTATACATTATTTAGAACTTGGTTTTTTAGAAACCATAATTCTAATCAACAAAAATATATTCAAAATGAATATTATGATTTAATTAAAAATACTGAAGTAATTATTTCATTTATTGCATGGTTTTATACTGAAAAAAGAGTAAATTACATACATGATTTGTCTAGTCTAAATATCATAGATAAAGCTTATCAAATTTGGAAATTACCAAAAAATAAGCTATTAAAATCAATTTATACTTTACAAAAACACAAAGAAGAAATTATAAATAACTCTTGTGTTGAAAATGAAAAAATTCAAAGTAATAATGATTCATGTGTTGATAAAAATGAAATAATTGAACAAGAAAATCTACATAAAGTTGACATAGAAGAAAATAGTTCTAAAAATATTGATAAATTAGGAAACATAGATAAAAATAGTTCAAAAGATGAAAATATTGAAAATAATAAATCTGAAAATACGAATGAAAAATGTAAAATGGAAATAATTAATAATAATTTGTTAAATGAAAATATTGAAAATAATAAAAATCTTGATAAAATGTATGAAATTGATAAAGTTGAAATTGGAATGGTCAAAACTAGAGAATTAAATCCATTAGAAATATTTACATTATCTTAAAACCACAAAATGATGTTAAATTTAATTAATGAAATTAAAGATCCTATAAAAAGAAATCAATATTTAGAAATATATTTTCAAAATAGTTCTTTACAAAATTATTCTTCTTCGTATAATGATAATTCTTTAAATAAAAAAAAATAAATAAAATGAATACTTCTTTTAAAATACAAGAAGATAAAAATCATTTAGATGATCAAGCCTTAAAAATTACTTCACCAATATTAAAACAAGAAATAAATGAATTAAAAACAAAAATTAAAATATTAAAAAATAAGACTTTAGAAGAAAAAGAATTTAATAAAATAGAAGAAGATTCTAATCAAAATTCTCAAATAAATACTCTAATTACATCTCAAAAATATTATATTTTTGCAACACTTGTAATAAATAAAGAATATAAAATTCAATCAATAATAATGATAAATTCAGGTGCAGATTTAAATTGCATTAGAGAAGGATTAATACCTTCAAAATATTTTGAAAAAACTAAAGTCATATTAAATGCTGCACAAAGGGCAAAAATACAAGTAAATTATAAATTATCAAATGTATGTATATTTTCTGAAGAAAATAACTATGTTTGTTGTCCATTTGTTTTAGCTAAAACAATTAATCAACATGTAATAACTCAAGAAATTACGTCAAAAATTTGTAGTGAATTACCAAATACTTTTTGGGAAAGAAAACAACATATTGTTGAATTACCATATGAAAAAGATTTTGATGAACAAAAAATACCAACAAAAGCACGACCATCTCAAATGAATAAAGAAATGGTTGAATATTGCAAAAAAGAAATTGATGATTTGTTAAAAAAGAAAATAATTAGAAAAAGTTATTCTCCTTGGAGCTGTTCTGCATTTTACGTTAATAAAAATTCAGAAATTGAAAGAGGTGTTCCAAGATTAGTAATTAATTATAAACCCTTGAATACAGTTTTACAATGGATTAGATATCCAATTCCAAATAAAAAAGATTTATTATATAGAACTTTTGGAGCAATGATATATTCTAAATTTGATTTAAAATCTGGATTTTGGCAAATACAAATTGCTGAAAAAGATAAATATAAAACTGCATTTACCGTTCCATTTGGTCATTATGAATGGAATGTAATGCCTTTTGGACTTAAAATTTCTCCTTCTGAATTTCAACATATAATGAATGATATTTTTTCTCCATATTCTTTTATAGTTGTTTACATTGATGATATTTTAATTTTTTCACAAACTATTGAACAACATTTTAAACATTTGAATATTTTTATTAAAATTGTTATTAAAAATGGTTTAGTTGTTTCTGCTAAAAAATTAAAATTATTTCAATCTAAAATTAGATTTTTAGGATATGAATTAGAACATGGTCAAATTACTCCAATTGCTAGAAGTATTGAATTTGCAAATAAATTTCCTGATGAATTAATGGATAAAAAGCAATTGCAAAGATTTTTAGGAAGTTTAAATTATATTGGTGAATATTATAAAAATTTAGCAATTGATAGTAAACCTTTATATGATAGGTTGAAGAAAAATCCTCCTACATGGTCTGAAATTCATACTAATGCAGTCAAAATAATTAAACAAAAAGTTAAATTTTTACCATGTTTAAGTTTAGTAAATCCTGATTGGTTTAAAATTGTTGAAACTGATGCTTCTGATATTGGTTATGGAGGAATTCTACAGCAAAAGAATCCACAAACCAATAAAGAAGAATTAGTTAGATACTATTCTGGAACATGGAAAAATGCTCAATTAAATTATTCTACAATTAAAAAAGAAATTCTTAGTATAGTTATTTGTATTTCTAAATTTCAAGATGATTTACTAAATCAAGAATTTTAACTATAGAGTTGATGTAGTGCTGCAAAAAAAAAAAGTATTATCAAAAAGATGAAAAATATTGCATCTAAACAAATATTTGCTAGATGTGCCAAGCTATCTATCTGTACTTTATTTTAAAAGTTGTCTAATATAAAAGGTGAATTAAATTCTTTACCTGATTCTCACTTCGAGAATTCTTACAATGGATAAATTTTTTGCAGGTTATGACAGAACAAAGTGAAGAGAAATTTTAAAAGAAAATTATTTAAAAAATTATCTTCAAAATCCTCTAAAAAAGAAATTAGAATATTAAATTATAATACAAAATCTTTAAAAGATCAAACTTTCTTCATCAAATGCAATATTAATAGATTAGTGAGAATATATAAAATTTTGAAAAAGATTAAATATTGATCCACAATATTTAGAATCTCATTATAGATATAGTGGAATCTATAGAAAGTAAATAGTGTTCTATTAATTAATAGAATCAAAATATGGAACAAAATTTTAAATTACAATGGTTAAAAGATTATATTGAAAATCCAGCTACAATTAAGAAAATTAGAAAAATTTATTCATTAAAAGAAAGGGTTCGTCAGGATCCTGAAGTTCCTCATGTTTATCATGTAGAAAATGTAAATGTTTTATCAATAAAACAACAAGTATTTTTACATCAAATGCAATATTACCAAATGTTGATTTCATATCACATAAATAAATCTAGAAGACATCCAATAATAAATCAATTTTCATGGAATCGTCTAGAAAATTTTAGAAAAGAAATTGCTATGATTATTTAAAATCTTTTTATTTAAAATTTTGCAGGAAATGCAAGGTAGAGGTGGAAGAGATCATAGACCTCAAATGAATTTTGGCTATGTTAGCCATTACAATTCACAATACCCTCCTTTATACTGGTCATCTCAAATGAGAGGTCAGTCTTCATCTTCAAAACAAAATAATTCCAAAAATACTTCTCTTATTCCATTGGGTCATATACCCACAGCAAAAAGTATTCTTCTTGATGAGTCCTTAAATCAGGACCATGATTATATCAAAAATGGAATAACTGCACATTCTATATTTATTTCTGAAATTGATCTTAAATCAGATCTTTATGAAATTATTCAAAAATATTTTAACAATCCTTCCAATTCTCATTTCAGCTTAAGAGGACCACTTCCTCTAAAAACTCGGCATACATATGCTGATTTCTTAAACTTCACAAAAATAGCTGATATAAATGATCGACCCAGATCCAGTCGTCACCAAAATTGGTTCCCAACAACTGAAGATAATGAAATTGCTTTGTCTCAGATGTACATTCATAAAATACCATCTTTCTCTGACTGGAATTCCTCATTAATTCAAACTCAAAATTTCAATTCAAGATACAACAATTTTGAGTATGCTTTCACATACACAGATATGGTGGAAAGTTTTCACAATGTCCACTTATATCAAAATTCTTCATACAAACATACTTGGTGGATTCGTATTGATGAAGCCAATTTTGACAAAATCATTCCAGGTTGGTGACATGCTTAAAGTCGTATCAGCTCAATTTTACCCTAAATACTAATGTAGAAGCGTAAGTAGGGATCGTAATCCACAGGGAAGGCGTAGGTCAATAAAATTGAACAAAATTGTTCTTAAGGTCTTAGTCTCGGAATTTAAGTACTAGAAAGAAGTAAAATTCAATACAAAAGAACGAAGACACAGATGCAAAATATATCAACAAGCAAGGATGAAACAAATATCTCAGGATTCTTGTATTGGATGAACACAGGCTTAGTAAATCTATGCTATGCAATCGATAAACAATTAAATGCTTCGGAGACCTAAATTGCCTTGAAATCCAAGCTGTGGCTTAAGCATGGCGAGCCACACCACGCTTGTACCCGCTACCGAAATCAGCTATACCTCTCCCTATGGGCGAGGCTGAGAATAAGGTGGTATAAGCCATCCCGCGAAGTTTCAAGCTTTCCACAGCTACAGCTACTGCTAGACATGCACAAGTCCTAGAGACAACTCCTAGGGCGAGGGTCCCATCCTAGGCGGTTTACATATCATCGATGTTCAACACAGGAAGCGTTCTTTACACACTTTTCTATTGTTTCAATTATTCATGGAACAGCTTCCCCTTCCTATGGGTGAGGCCTGAGCTCTCAGAATTGGATTTGATTACAGAAACGAGTGCAAAGATTTAACACAATCACAATTTTAGTTATCAATTCATGCGAACTGTCGCTAACTTTGATGAATCACTCCTCATTTAGCATGTCGACCACAACTGAAGCTTGATCCATGTGGCAAAAATAGCTAGGAATTTAGAAATTCAACATATGTTTATGCTCAATTCAAATGTATTTCAATCCTCAACAATTAGATCAATTGCATAGCATTACAAACTACTAAAACACGTATTCATCCATTAAGAATCCTGAGATATCTTAGATTTAGCCAGAAAACATCTTTCTCATTCAAAATCAACAAATTCCAACATTGATAAGCTCATTCTCACTTAATTGGAAGAATTTACCGATTAAATCGAGAGAATTGTCGATTCCTTTGTCAATTGAGAATAAGAAAGAAGAATCTAGTCCAAAATTTCACAATCGGAATTGAGATTGGAGAAGAAATGTTTAGTGAGAGAAAGTATATCTAGAGAGAGAAAATAAAAATTCTCGCTCTTTTTAAAATCAAAAGTCGGTTACAATCTGGAAAATGTGAGTAGTGAATCCTCCCCTACATGTTAGCTACCTTCCCTATATATAGAGTTGGGGAAACGTAACTAATACGCAACGTAGAATGTATCAAATATTACAAAAGTGCCCTTAAGAGAGGAAACTAAAAATCAGCCAAAAATGTCAAAAATTCCAAGTTTGAAAAAGTATTCAACACTTCAGCGCCTTTGGTGTTAATTTCCAGCGCCTTCATCAACCTCAGCCACGAGCCACACGCCTTCAGTCCTTAGATGTAGCGCTTTCATTGCCCATACTTCCAAGTGAAGAAATCAGAGTCGAACCGCGCCTTCACGCCTGGACTCTTCACGCCTTCAGCTGCCTGGAATTTCAGAAATCAGAGATTTCAACACTTAGCCAATTTTCTGAAAACTCAAACACAAACACTTTATGGCAACAACTTCCCTCCAAGATTTGATCATGATACACTATGAATTAGGGAAAACTAAGAACATGAAATTCGTAACCCTGTGTCTCAACTTATCCATAGCTGCTTTGAATCACCCAGTTTGGAGCTAAAACAAGAAGTTACGACCAAATCATGTAGTGCAACAAAACTGAAAAACTTCATAGAAACAGCCTTCAACACTTTACCATTTTCAGCTCCCATTTTACACTTAGCCTACGACATGTCGTAGGCTAAAATATTCTGCTCAAAAATTGGCCTACGACATGTCGTAGGCCAAACTTTTCCTCCAACAACATGTCGTGGGCAAAAATCTTCATTCCAAGAATAGGCCTACGACATGTCGTAGGCCATTTTCTGTTTTCTCAAGATTTGGCCACGACATGTCGTAGGCCCAATTTTTTCTGTTCTCAGAAATTTTGCCCACGACATGTTGTGGGCAAAATGCACTTGACTACCAAGTTCTTTCCTATGCCAATGTGAGTGAAAACGTGTTTAGAGTGTGCAAATGTTATGCCAAGAAATGCTGAGTAGTGTGCTAAGATTGGGTGTTGAAATGGTGTGCTAAGGTAAGTGCATATTGGTGCTTGGCAAAGTGTTTCGGCAAGGCTTGGCATGGTTCGGCAAGGTGTGGTGCCAAGTGTGGCAAAGTGGTGTGCATGTGTGGTGTGCCCAAGGTGCAAATGTTTAGGCAAGAGTGGCATGTGATGTTGTGCACAAGTGGATGTGGCCACGGATGTGCAAATGTCGTGCCAAAGTGTGCAAATGGTGTTGTCAATGGTACGCCAAGGATTTGTGGTGAGTGCTTGCAAGGTTGGTTAGCGAAGGCAAAGTTGGCTTGGCAGAGCTTGGCAAGGTCAGTTGATCGAATTGGCAAAGTATTCATTCCAGCCAAATACCTTACTTTCATGCCAAATAAGTAAGTCTTAGCCTCTGATTTAGACCTAGTGGTAAACATAAAAATTCTAGCTAATCCTCTTAGCTTTCCACCAGTTCAAGCAATCAGCATCATTGGGTCTCTGAAACTCAAAATAGCATCAAAACACCAAAACTGTGGCAAGGCAGATGAACACACACTAGAAAACCCTAAAACCCTAATGAATGGTATTCCGAAAAGAAACTCACATTTCAATAATCTTGCACACACCCATTAGAAACTAGTTACAACAGATAAGAATGTAGTGCATTCAAAGAGCTTTTCAGAACACCAAAGAACACACCCAAATTGCGATTAATATCAAGAAAGTTCTAGACCCAAACAAAATTCACAACTCGAAAGCTGGCCAAGAAACCCTAAAAATACACCCATTGTGCAATTTTTCGGTTTCATCCATTTCCTGAATTGTTTTTGACCTCTCAACCTTACAATTAACATCAAGACACAATTGCCTAAATTCATCATCATTTTTGGCATATCTTTTAACCATTTTAGTACAACCAATTGCCAACACACACTAAAATGCACCACAGAACCAAACAAAGGTCATTGCCACTAACTTATGAAAAACACAGTCAAAAGCCAAGTGAATTAAGACATTTAAGTTGGTATATGAACCAACTTATCAGTTGGTTTCTTAATTGGTTTAGAATTCATGGACCCAATGAAGAAACTTTTCTTCCTGAAAAATTGAAAAATTTGTTTATCCAGTTTAAAAATGTTTATTCTGAAAATTTACAACATTCTAAATTTCCAAAGCAACCATTTTTATTCTTTTTGATAAAATTTCAAATCCATGGTTATATGCTTGGAAATATGAAACCTGGATACAATGTTGATGGAATTTTACACTCACAAGAGTTGGGTACACTAAATGGTGGCCAAAATGTCAAGTGGATTACATTGAAATTGAGAAGGTCACTTGTTAATGCAAAAATTCTCTTGAAAAGGAAAAAGTGACACAAGAAAATGATAATTTTTCTCCGACAGAATTAAATTGAAAAAAATAATTTGATAGAAAATTGCAAAATGAATTGAGAAAAATGAAAGCTGTTTCTTCTCCTAAAAAAGAAAAAGAAGAAAAAATGACAAAAGGGAAAGAAAAAGAAAAAGAAAAAATTGAAAAAATTGAAAAAGAAAAAATAGAAAAGAAAAAAGAAAGTGACAAAAGAGAAAAGAAAAAAGAAAAAAGAACATCCATTTCAAGATTCTCTTTTGATAAAAATTTGATCAAATTCACTGATGATGAACCTTCGACAGAAGAGGATTTGGAAATTTCCTCAGATGAAAATTCAAGAACCAATTTTGATGGTGAACGATTACAAATGACAGAAAAAGAGAAAAATGAATTTGAACAATTAATACATAATTTGTGTAAAAATAAAGACTATGTATTAAAATTATTGGATTCCAGTTGTTCAGAAAAATCCATAGCAAATACTCCTTCAAGAAAATCTTCATCAGATGAAGCTGGAAAAATCAGTCCACAAAAGGTTGCAAAGAAGAAAAATTCAAAGAAATGATATCAATCAAGTGGGAAGGAAAATTCCAAGCAAGTAATCAAGTGGGGACATCAATCAAGTAGGAGACATCATGGAGACAAAGAAAAGTGAAGTTAGAAAAATGTCACATCACTTTTGAATGGTTGTCTTTTGTATTATTGTCTTTTACTTTGTAATTAGTCCTTACTTTTTTGTATTTTATTTCAAAGTCCTTAGGTGGTCTATAAATAGAATCCAAATGGGTTGTAAGAAGGACACCTTAGAATTCTACATCTTTCAATCTTTGAAGAAAGCTCTCTAGCTCTCTTTGTAATATACTTTTGTAATCAAGAGTTCTTATGCAATAGAAATTTCTTGGTTTCAAAACTTTCTCTTCTTTTCTTCAAGCAATCTTCCTATCTTCTTTCTTCTTTAAGTTTTTATAATTTACAGGTTTATGCTAAGGAGTTAAGAAGTTCATCCAAGTTCTTCCCTCCGATTGTAAATTACTTTCAAGTTTTGTGCATAAAGCTTGAAGATAAATGCTTCAAGATTAGAGAAAATAAGTAGTAAGTCCCTTACTATTTTATTTTTGTTTGTTTAATTTTAATGTTTAAATCCTGGTGTACATTTGGTATCAGAGCCATGGAAGGCTAAGCCTCCTTTCGGGGGGGATTACTAGCAGTTATGGTAACGTAACTATGGATCTGAACATATGGTTTCACAACAAGAAGTTTTAGATCTATTCAGTTTGACTTCACAATATGAAGTTTTAGATCTATTCATATTGATAACAATAAGGTGTTGTTTCTTAGTTGAAACTTATTTTATATGTTAAATCTAATGACTCTTAAAAGAATGAACGGTTTCAAATTTCTTATGGTATGATCTTGTGGGTCGACACCCAAGTCGCGTTCGGCGTTTCATGAGGCAGTTGATTATGTTGTAAGTCCTCTTTTTAGCCGGTAATATGTCGTTGACAGTCGAGCAAGATCATCCATAATAAAAATGAGACATGTTCTATCTTTTAAATGGTCAAAAGATTGATATATAATACCATAAATTCTGTTAGTAATCCTACCCGAAGCTCATATTAATTGTTATAACAATCATGTTTTCTGTAGTAACTCTAAAATGTTTTCTCGTAGCAATTCTACCGCTTCATCTTCAAATAGAAATACTAAAAATTCTGAATTAATTGAAGTCTCTGAAATTGAACAAACAATACAAAATTGGCATATTCCAAAAATTGAACATAAAAAAATTTATAAATATGGAACTTTTGATCAATCCACTAAAAGAGCAATAAAAAATGTAGAAAAAACAATTTCTATACAAAATCAATTTGAAGAAGTTCATTTATTAGATTTAAATTATTTATCTCAAATTAAACAAGAAGGATATAATTATTTACATATTGGTCTTATACAAATTGCCATACAACCTTTAAATAGACAAGGATTAGAAACTACAATTTTAGTTGCTTTAAGAGATTGTAGACATAATAAATTTCATGATTCACTATTAGGCTTAATTGAGTCTAGTCTTTGCAATGGCCCAATTTATTTTAATACATATCCAAATTTTTCTGTATCTTTAACTGACAGAAATTTACATGATGTATTAACTGTTAATTTACAAACTAAAGGTTATGATATGAAACCTGGATCTGAAAATATTAATTTAACATATAGACTTTATTACAAATTAATGAATAGTATAAGTCCAGGAGCAAGATTATCAGATAATGGAAAAAGTACAGTATTAATTGAAACTAATTTAAAAAGATCAAAATTACAAATACCCAGAACAATAAATTGGGAAGAAATATCTTTACCTTCAATTTGGGTTTTAGAAAAAATAAGTAGACCAACAATTCCTTTAAAATCTAAAGATGCTCAAATTTATGAAGATAATGAAGGAAATGTAGAAATAATATTTGAAACACATGTTCCTAGAAGAAATTCAGTATCCTCATTTCCATACTCTTCTGCATCTAGATCTGATAGGTTTAACTTTGAAGGAATTAGAGAAACAGATAGTCAAATTCCAAGACCAATATACACACAAAAATCACAAGATGATATAATTCTTGGATCAGAAATGAATTTTGAAACAAATACAAATTCTCAAGAAAATAAGAATTTTGAAATAAATACAATTTCTCAAGAAAATAAAATTGATTTAAAAGAAATAAGTAAAATATGTATTAAAGATTTTAATCTTCCACAATATGCACCATTTAGAAAATGGTTTTTTAAAACTTATAATACTAAGCAACAAAAACAATTTCAAGATCAGTATTATAATTTTATTAAAATCACTGGTGTTATAATTTCATTTATATCATGGTTTAATACTGAACAAAAAGCAAAATACATTGATGATCAATATAGTCTAAATGTTCTTGAAGAAGCTCATCAGACTTGGAAATTATCTGATGATAAATTATTAAAAGCAATTCATCCTCCTTTACAATTAATAAAAATAGAAGCTGCAAATACTTCAACTGAGGCTTGTCCTTATATTGATTCTAATAAGGTTGAATTAGCAAAATCAGCCAAACAAAATAATTTTACAAATCTAAATTTAAATACCATTTCTAAACAATTATGTCGTATAGAAGATAAAATTAATATTCAAAATCCAAAAAATATTTTTCCTTTAGAAAATATGAAATTAGGATCTAACAAATCTCAACCATTTTCATTTAAACCAATGCCTGATTTACCTTTAAATATGTTAAAATCTCAACCTTCAGGTTTTCTAAAGAAAAATTAGAAAAATTAAGTTCAGAATTTAATAAATTAAGACTTAATGTATTAAGTTCTGAAAAAGAAGAAATGAATAATGATTTGCAAATAGATCAATTAGAAGAAATGTTTAATAATTTATATATAGATGAAGATTCAAATCAATTTGAAATAAATAAAATGAAAAAATCTAATTCAAAATTTAGAGCAAAATACCCACAAACTCAATTTTATTACCCTGGACCAACTCCTCAAGATCTTCTAATCGAAGAACATGGAGATTATCAAAATTGTTATCAAAATAATGCTATATATGAATGGAACCTTGATGGGTTTACTCCTTATCAAATTTCCAATATGTGTCATAAAATATTAATGTATATTAATATCTTAAAAATGGAAAATATTGCTGAAGAACAAGCTGTAGGAGCTTGTACTCAAGGTTTTACTGGTTAATTACGTGGTTGGTGGGATCATTATTTAAATGACCATCAAAAACATGAAATTTTAAAAGCTACTAAACAAATAACCACAAAAACACACATAATCCTAAAACCAGAAAATAATCAACCTCAAGAAATAACTATTACAACTAATATCCTTGATGCTGCATTTCATTTAATATGTGCAATAATTAAACATTTTGTTGGTAATAATTATTTAACAAATTCTCACAAAGAATTATTAATGAATTTAAAATGTCCTACATTATCTCATTTTAGATGGTATAAAGATGTTTTCTTGTCTAAATTATATTCAAGACCTGATTCTCAAGCAGATTTTTGGAAAGAAAAATTTCTTTCTGGATTGCCTAAATTATTTTCTGAAAAAGTTAGAGGAAATTTAAGAAATTGTTTTGATGGAATAAATATTCCATTCTCACAAATTACTTATGGAGAATTAATTAGTGTATGTACTAAAGAAGGTTTAAAATTGTGCAATGATATTAAAAAGAGAAACTCAGAAAGCAGAATTAGGAGATTTTTGTCATCAATTTGCTTATAATCCACATGAATTAAAATCACCCTTCGAAAAATAGACAAAAAACATTTAAAGAAAAAACATAAAAAATTTAAAAGATCCTAAAATTCAGAAAGATCCGAAAATTCTGAAGAAAGAATTAGAAGAAAGAAAAAATCTAGAAAGAAATGGATAGAAGAAAATATAACATGTAGAAAATGTGGTAAAAAAGGACACTATGCTAATAAATGTACTTCTAGAACAAATATTAATGAAATTATTCTAGAGAAATTAGAAGACATAAATTTAGATAAAGAATTAAAAGAATATTTAATACATACAATAGAAAATAAAATATATAATACTGATTCATCAGATAGTGAAGAATCTATAGAAATAAATAATATAAGTTCAGATGATACTGATGAAAATTGTGAAAATTGTAATTCAAAATCATATTACTACAAAGCAATAATTGAAGCTAATGGGTTAAGTGACATAGGAATATTTACATTATCTGAAAAGCATAAAATGATGCTTGATTTAGTTGAAGAAATTCAAGATCCAATAAGAAAGAGGCAATATTTAGAAAAATATTTAAAATTAGAAGAAGATAATAAAAATTCTCTAAGTCATTCTTCATCTACTTTTTATGAAAATTCTCAAATAAAAAGAAAATTAGATAGAATAAATACTTCATTTACAATGCAAGATGTAATAGATCATTTACAAAATCAAAATCCTAAACAAATTACTTTACCCATTTTAAAAGACGAAGTTAATGAAATAAAAACAGAAATTAAAAAATTAAAAGAAAGAATTTTAATTTTAGAAGAATTAAATTTAACAAATATATTAAATACACAAAATGAAGAACAAATAGAAGAAATATCAGAACAAAATAATTTCCTTCAAATAAATACTTTAATCACTTCTCAAAAATATTATATTTCTATAACACTTGTCATAAATAGAGAATATAAATTTCATACAATTGCAATGATTGATTCAGGTGCTGATTTGAATTGTATAAAAGAAGGATTAATCCCTTCAAAATAATTTGAAAAAACTGAAATAATATTACATGCAGCGCAAGGTACACAAATAAATATTAAATACAAAATCTCTGATGTTTGTGTATTTTATGAAGAAAATAATTACATTTGTTCTCCATTTGTATTAACTAATGCTATTGGTCAACATGTAATATTAGGAAATCCTTTCATAAATTTAATGCATCCTTATCATTGTGATGGTAAAAAGTTTTCAAAAATTAATTCAAATTTATCATTTAATTTTGTAACTTTCCCTAAAATTAGAAATCTTTAAATACCTTTATTAATTTCTCACAAGATTGAATTTTGCAGGTATGATATTGAAAAAAGAAGAAAAGAATTCGTTCTTCTCAATAACATTTTCTTTTTTGCAGGAAATGAGAGGTAGAGGTCGTCAGTCCCAAAATAAATTTGGTAATATAAATCAAGAAAGTCAAAATAGACTTCTCAAATCTTCTTTTCAATGGCCATCTCAAATGAGAGGTCAAAATCCCTCTATCAGAAATACTGCACCCCTTGCTATAGGTTTTAATTCCACTGTTAAAAGAAATATTTTAGAAGGAACATCTTCAAATCAGGATTATGATTATACCCCAAATGGAGTACAGATACATGCTTTGACTATATCAATAAATGATCTTAAATTAGATCCTTATGATGTAGCAGATAAATATTTTAATCATCCCTCAAATTCTCAATTTGGCTTAAAGGGACCTTTACCCTTAAAAACCTGTCATACATATGCAGATTTCTTAAATTTCACAAAATTTGCAGATGTTAAAGACAAACCAAAAACTAACTATCTTCAAGATTGGTCTCCTACTTATGAGGATAGTGAAATAGACCTTTCTCAAATATATATCCACCAAATTCCTTCTTTCTCAGATTGGAAAATACCTTCTACCCAAGCTTTAAAATTCAGTTCAAATTACAACAAAATTGAATATCAATTTACTTATTATGATATGGTGGATAGTTTCTCCAAAGTATTTTTATACCAAAATTCCTTGTGTAGACACACTTGGTGGATACGCATTGATGATTCCATTTTTCAAAAACCCATACCAAATTGGTTTCTTGAATGGTTCAAAAATATGGGACCAAAACAAGAAAATTTTCTACCAGAAAAATTACAACCATTTTTTAGCCAATTCCAATACATTTACTCTACAAAATTCTAAAATCCAGAAATATTTGAGAATCCCTTCTATTATTCTTAATAAAATTCCAAATACCCTGGTTATTTGCATGAAAATATGAAGTAGGCTATGCAATTGATGGCATTTCACAGCTCAGAAGAATATTATACACAAAATGGTGGCCAAAGTGTCAAGTTGATTATGACTCAATTCAGAAAATCTTGGCACAGGAAGATGTTCTTCTTGCAAAAGGAAAATTATTAGATATTTCTTTCGTTGTATCTCCTTTAAAAAGAAATAATTTTGTTGAAAATCAGAAAAAATAAATGATTGAAAAAATGAAAAAAGAAATTGATAAGATTTTTGCTGTCTCTACTCCACTTAAGGAGAAAGAGGAAAAATTAGCAAAAGAAAAAGAAAAAATTGAAAAAGAAAAAATTGAAAAACAGAAAAACAGAAAAGGAAAAGAAAAATTAAATTCTTGAACATCTCATATATCAAATGAGGATTTAATAAATCTTGATGACACTGAAGAATTTGATACATCTGTGTATCAAAATCATGATCCTTACCCTGAAATGACAGAGAAGGAAAAATATGACTTTGAACAATTAATACATAATCTTTATAAAAATAAAGAATATGTGTTAAAAGTTTTAGATTCTAATTCTGATAAATCAAGAGCAGTATCTCCAGTATCTACTCAGAGGACATTTTCATCTGAAGAAATTGAAGATGATAAAATATCAACAAGAAGATCTACAAGAAAGAAGAAATCAAAAAATTAAAATAATTCATGTCAAAATCATGCAAGTAAAAATCCAAGAAATTACAAGATATCATCATCAAGTGGAAGACTTTATCAAGACAAAGACAAGTCAAGAAAAGTGGAAGTTGGAAAAATATCACATCACTTTTGAATTATTGTCTTTTGTATTATTGTCTTTTACTTTTTTATTTTGTTATTAGTCCTTACTTTTTTGTATTTTATTTCAATAATCCTTCGGTGGTCTATAAATAGAATCCAAATGGGTTGTAAGAAGGACACATTACAATTCTACATCTTTCAATCTTTGAAGAAAGCCCTCTAGCTCTCTTTGTAATTCTCTTTTGTAATCAAGAGTTCTTATGCAATAGAAATTTCTTGGTTTCAAAACTTTCTCTTCTTTTCTTCAAGCAAGCTTCTCTTCTTCTTTCTTCTTTAAGTTTTTATATTTTACAGGTTTATGCTAAGGAGTTAAGAAGTTCATCCAAGTTCTTCCCTCCGATTGTAAATTACTTTGAAGTTTTGTGCATAAAGCTTGAAGATAAATGCTTCAAGATTAGAGAAAATAAGTAGTATGTCCTTACTATTTTATTTTATTTTTGTTTGTTTAATTTTAATGTTTAAATCCTGGTGTAAATTTGGTATCAAAGCCATGGAAGGCTAAGCCTCCTTTCGGGGGGGATTACTAGCAGTTATCAGAGCCATGGCTCTGATACCAAAGTTACACCAGAATTTAAACATTAAAATTAAACAAACAAAAATAAAATAGTAAGGGACTTACTACTTATTTTCTCTAATCTTGAAGCATTTATCTTCAAGCTTTATGCACAAAACTTCAAAGTAATTTACAATCGGAGGGAAGAATTTGGATGAACTTCTTAACTCCTTAGCATAAACCTGTAAAATATAAAAACTTAAAGAAGAAAGAAGAAGAGAAGCTTTCTTGAAGAAAAGAAGAGAAAGTTTTGAAACCAAGAAATTTCTATTGTATAAGAACTCTTGATTACAAAAGAGAATTACAAAGAGAGCTAGAGAGCTTTCTTCAAAGATTGAAAGATGTAGAATTCTAAGGTGTCCTTGTTACAACCCATTTAGATTCTATTTATAGACCACCTAAGGATTTTTGAAATAAAATACAAAAAAGTAAGGACTAATAACAAAATAAAAAAGTAAAAGACAATAATACAAAAGACAATAATTCAAAAGTGATGTGATATTTTTCCAACTTCCACTTTTCTTGACTTGTCTTCGTCTTGATAAAGTCTTCCACTTGATGATGATATCTTGTAATTCTTGGAATTTTACTTGCATGATTTTGACATGAATTATTTTAATTTTTTGATTTCTTCTTTCTTGTAGATCTTCTTGTTGATATTTTATCATCTTCAATTTCTTCAGATGAAAATGTCCTCTGAGTAGATACTGGAGATACTGCTCTTGATTTATCAGAATTAGAATCTAAAACTTTTAACACATATTCTTTATTTTTATAAAGATTATGTATTAATTGTTCAAAGTCATATTTTTCCTTCTCTGTCATTTCAGGGTAAGGATCATGATTTTGATACACAGATGTATCAAATTCTTCAGTGTCATCAAGATTTATTAAATCCTCATTTGATATATGAGATGTTGAAGCATTTAATTTTTCTTTTCCTTTTCTGTTTTTCTCTTTTTCAATTTTTTCTTTTTCAATTTTTTCTTTTTCTTTTGCTAATTTTTCCTCTTTCTCCTTAAGTGGAGTAGAGACAGCAAAAATCTTATCAATTTCTTTTTTCATTTTTTCAATCATTTCTTTTTTCTGATTTTCAACAAAATTATTTCTTTTTAAAGGAGATACAGCGAAAGAAATATCTAATAATTTTCCTTTTGCAAGAAGAACATCTTCATGTGCCAAGATTTTCTGAATTGAGTCATAATCAACTTGACACTTTGGCCACCATTTTGTGTATAATATTCTTCTGAGCTGTGGAATGCCATCAATTGCATAGCCTACTTCATATTTCCATGCAAATAACCAGGGTATTTGGAATTTTATTAAGAATAATAGAAGCGATTCTCCAAAGATTTCTGGATTTTGGAATTTTGTAGAGTAAATGTATTGGAATTGGCTAAAAAATGGTTGAAATTTTTCTGGTAGAAAATTTTCTTGTTTTGGTCCCATATTTTTGAACCATTCAAGAAACCAATTTGGTATGGGTTTTTCAAAAATGGAATCATCAATGCGTATCCACCAAGTGTGTCTACACAAGTAATTTTGGTATAAAAATACTTTGGAGAAACTATCCACCATATCATAATAAGTAAATTGATATTCAATTTTGTTGTAATTTGAAATGAATTTTAAAGCTTGGGTAGAAGGTATTTTCCAATCTGAGAAAGAAGGAATTTGGTGGATATATATTTGAGAAAGGGCTATTTCACTATCCTCATAAGTAGGAGACCAATCTTGAAGATAGTTAGTTTTTGGTTTGTCTTTAACATCATCTGCAAATTTTGTGAAATTTAAGAAATCTGCATATGTATGACGGGTTTTAAGGGTAAAGGTCCCTTTAAGCCAAATTGAGAATTTGAAGGATGATTAAAATATTTATTTGCTACATCATAAGGATCTAATTTAAGATCATTTATTGATATAGTCAAAGCATGTATCTATACTCCATTTGGGGTATAATCATAATCCTGATTTGAAGATGTTCCTTCTAAAATATTTCTTTTAACAGTGGAATTAAAACCTATAGCAAGGGGTGCAGTATTCCTGATAGAGGGATTTTGACCTCTCATTTGAGATGGCCATTGAAAAGAAGATTTGGGAAGTCTATTTTGACTTTCTTGATTTATATTACCAAATTTATTTTGGGATTGACGACCTCTACCTCTCATTTCCTGCAAAAAAGAAAATGTTATTGAGAAGAACGAATTCTTTTCTTCTTTTTTCAATATCATACCTGCAAAATTCAATCTTGTGAGAAATTAATAAAGGTATTTAAAGATTTCTAATTTTAGGGAAAGTTACAAAATTAAATGATAAATTTGAATTAATTTTTGATAACTTTTTACCATCACAATGATAAGGATGCATTAAATTTAAGAAAGGATTTCCTAATATTACATGTTGACCAATAGCATTAGTTAATACAAATGGAGAACAAATGTAATTATTTTCTTCAGAAAATACACAAACATCAGAGATTTTGTATTTTATATTTTTTTGTGTACCTTGCGTTGCATGTAATATTATTTCAGTTTTTTCAAAATATTTTGAAGGGATTAATCCTTCTTTTATACAATTCAAATCAGCACCTGAATCAATCATTGCAATTGTTTGAAATTTATATTCTCTATTTATGACAAGTGTTATAGAAATATAATATTTTTGAGAAGTGATTAAAGTATTTATTTGAAGAAAATTATTTTGTTCTAATATTTCTTCTATTTGTTCTTCATTTTGTGTATTTAATATATTTGTTAAATTTAATTCTTCTAAAATTAAAATTATTTCTTTTAATTTTTGAATTTCTGTTTTTATTTCATTAACTTCGTCTTTTAAAATGGGTAAAGTAATTTGTTTACGATTTTGATTTTGTAAATGATCTATTACATCTTGCATTGTAAATGAAGTATTTATTCTATCTAATTTTCTTTTTATTTGAGAATTTTCATAAGAAGTAGATGAAGAATGACTCAGAGAATTTTTATTATCTTCTTCTAATTGTAAATATTTTTCTACATATTGCCTCTTTCTTATTGGATCTTGAATTTCTTCAACTAAATCAAGCATCATTTTATGCTTTTCAGATAATGTAAATATTCCTATGTCACTTAACCCATTAGCTTCAATTATTGCTTTGTAGTAATCTGATTTTGAATTACAATTTTCACAATTTTTATCAGTATCATCTGAACTTATATTATTTATTTCTATAGATTCTTCACTATCTGATGAATCAGTATTATATATTTTATTTTCTATTGTATGTATTAAATATTCATTTAATTCTTTATCTAAATTTATGTCTTCTAATTTCTCTAGAATAATTTCATTAATATTTGTTCTAGAAGTACATTTATTAGCATAGTGTCCTTTTTTACCACATTTTCTACATGTTATATTTTCTTCTATCCATTTCTTTCTAGATTTTTTCTTTCTTCTAATTCTTTCTTCAGAATTTTCAGATCTTTCTGAATTTTCGGATCTTTTAAATTTTTTATGTTTTTTCTTTAAATGTTTTTTGTCTATTTTTCGAAGGGGTGATTTTAATTCATGTGGATTATAAGCAAATTGATGACAAAAATCTCCTAATTCTGCTTTCTGAGTTTCTCTTTTTAATTGTGCTTTTAATTTAATATCATTGCACAATTTTAAACCTTCTTTAGTACATACACTAATTAATTCTCCATAAGTAATTTGTGAGAATGGAATATTTATTCCATCAAAACAATTTCTTAAATTTCCTCTAACTTTTTCAGCAAATAATTTAGGCAATCCAGAAAGAAATTTTTCTTTCCAAAAATCTGCTTGAGAATCAGGTCTTGAATATAATTTAGACAAGAAAACATCTTTATACCATCTAAAATGAGATAATGTAGGACATTTTAAATTCATTAATAATTCTTTGTGATAGTTTGTTAAATAATTATTACCAACAAAATGTTTAATTATTGCACATATTAAATGAAATGCACATCAGGGATATTAGTTGTAATAGTTATTTCTTGAGGTTGATTATTTTCTGGTTTTGGGATTATGGGTGTTTTTGTGGTTATTTGTTTAGTAGCTTTTAAAATTTCATGTTTTTGATGGTCATTTAAATAAAGATCCCACCAACCACGTAATTTACCAGTAAACCCTTGAGTACAAGCTCCTACAGCTTGTTCTTCAGCAATATTTTCCATTTTTAAGATATTAATATACATTAATATTTTATGACACATATTGGAAATTTGATAAGGAGTAAACCCATCAAGGTTCCATTCATATATAGCATTATTTTGATAACAATTTTGATAATCTCCATGTTCTTCGATTAGAAGATCTTGAGGAGTTGGTCTAGTGATATGATCGGGCGAGGCTCGAGCACCTGGACCAAACATATACCAAGCGTGTGGATCGTGTTGATAGTCAAATTTCAAGATAAAAACACAAACAAAACAATTGGCGGAATCGAAGTCTAAGGAAACGCGTAGCTGATTTCAAGTATGAATCAACCCTAACGTTATTACGAACGATTGATCAGCAAGTGATAACTTCACGTCGCTAACAAACCAATTCGGCTTGTTCTTTAACTAAAGAACATTGGTCGAAATCACCTAAAGGTCACGCTAAAGGCTTTTTTCGTACAATTAAGAATTAACTATTCTTAAAGGCTTTGTCAACTCAAAGAGTTAAACACAATTTAGCAAAGCTAAAATTTCATTCATCAAAATCCTCTAAAAACGTTACAAGGCAGCTCTCTATTTATAGAGATGAGTTCGGCTCTTGCTTGAAGAATAAGGAAAGAAAACCCTAACTTAATCCTATTACAACTTAGTTTCCAAGTTGGAAAAGAAAACTAATAACTAACTAACAAACTAATCCTTTTCCAAAAAGGATTTGCTTTATAGAAGAATTCGGTTATCATAAGAAGCCAAAACCGAATTTGCTTCCTTACTTTCCTAAACTTTACTTTCCTAATTATCATGCAAGATAATTGGACAAGTAATGGACTTAATAAAAACGAAATTAAAGCCCAATTAATCAATAATTAAACGTCATTATGGGCTGTAAAATTACATAGAATAAATTACTAATTAACCAACAAATGGCGTGATCCAAAGCAAGCCCAAGTACACGCCTTTACTTGGTCTTTAATATGATTGATCCATGAACAATCTTCAAGGTGGATGTTCTTTAATTGTTATTAAAGAAACATGCCATGGAACCTCATGTTGAGATGATTGAGATGGTTCGGCCACCATGTGATAAAAATCACCAAAAGTTCCACCATGTGTTGATAATGAATTGTGCTTCTTCAAAAGATCATACAAGCTCGGCCTTGATACCATGGACATGGATGGATTGCTATCATCTAGGGTAATAAAATTGAGTTTGTGGGTATTTTGCTCTAAATTTTGAATTAGATTTTTTCATTTTATTTATTTCAAATTGATTTAAATCTTTATCTATATATAAATTATTAAACATTTCTTCTAATTGATCTATTTGCAAATCATTATTCATTTCTTCTTTTTCAGAACTTAATACATTAAGTCTTAATTTATTAAATTCTGAACTTAATTTTTCTAATTTTTCTTTAGTAAAATCTGAAGGTTGAGATTTTAACATATTTAAAGGTAAATCAGACATTGGTTTAAATGAAAATGGTTGAGATTTGTTAGATCCTAATTTCATATTTTCTAAAGGAAAAATATTTTTTGGATTTTGAAGATTAATTTTATCTTTTATACGACATAATTGTTTAGAAATGGTATTTAAATTTAGATTTGAAAAATTATTTTGTTTGGCTAATTTTGCTAATTCAACCTTATTAGAATCAATATAAGGACAAGCCTCAGTTGAAGTATTTGCAGCTAATTCAACCTTTTTATTAATTGTAAAGGAGGATGAATTTCTTTTAATAATTTATCATCAGATAATTTCCAAGTCTGATGAGCTTCTTCAAGAACATTTAGACTATATTGATCATCAATGTATTTTGCTTTTTGTTCAGTATTAAACCATGATATAAATGAAATTATAACACCAGTGATTTTAATAAAATTATAATGCTGATCTTGAAATTGTTTTTGTTGCTTAGTATTATATGTTTTAAAAAACCGTTTTCTAGATGGTGCATATTGTGGAAGATTAAAATCTTTAATACATATTTTACTTATTTCTTTTAAATCAATTTTATTTTCTTGAGAAATTGCATTTATTTCAAAATTCTTATTTTCTTGAGAATTTGAATTTGTTTCAAAATTCATTTCTGATCCAAGAATTATATCATCTTGTGATTTTTGTGTGTATATTGGTCTTGGAATTTGACTATCTGTTTCTCTAATTCCTTCAAAGTTAAACCTATCAGATCTAGATGCAGAAGAGTATGGAAATGAGGATACTGAATTTCTTCTAGGAACATGTGTTTCAAATATTATTTCTACATTTCCTTCATTATCTTCATGAATTTGAGCATCTTTAGATTTTAAAGGAATTGTTGGTCTACTTATTTTTTCTAAAACCCAATTTGAAGGTAAAGATATTTCTTCCCAATTAATTGTTCTGGGTATTTGTAATTTTGATCTTTTTAAATTAGTTTCAATTAATACTGTACGTTTTCCATTATCTGTTAATCTTGCTCCTGGACTTATAGTATTCATTAATTTGTAATAAAGTCTATATATTAAATTAATATTTTCAGATCCAGGTTTCATATCATAACCTTTAGTTTGTAAATTAACAGTTAATACATCATGTAAATTTCTATCAGTTAAAGATACAGAAAAATTTGGATATGTATTAAAATAAATTGGGCCATTGCAAAGACTAGACTCAATTAAGCCTAATAGTGAATCATGAAATTTATTATGTCTACAATCTCTTAAAGCAACTAAAATTGTAGTTTCTAATCCTTGTCTATTTAAAGGTTGTATGGCAATTTGTATAAGACCAATATGTAAATAATTATATCCTTCTTGTTTAATTTGAGATAAATAATTTAAATCTAATAAATGAACTTCTTCAAATTGATTTTGTATAGAAATTGTTTTTTCTACATTTTTTATTGCTCTTTTAGTGGATTGATCAAAAGTTCCATATTTATAAATTTTTTTATGTTCAATTTTTGGAATATGCCAATTTTGTATTGTTTGTTCAATTTCAGAGACTTCAATTAATTCAGAATTTTTAGTATTTTTATTTGAAGATGAAGCGGTAGAATTGCTAACAGAAAACATTTTAGAGTTACTACGAGAAAATATGATTGTTATAACAATTAATATGAGCTTCGGGTAGGATTACTAATAGAATTTATGGCATTATACACATAACTTAGTTCCTTTCATATGGAATCACGTATTGAATATCTTAGATTTTCTCCAAACTTGATATCACGTATTGAATATTTTAGATTTCTCCACACTTGATAACTTATTGTGCTAATGAAACTCAGTAAAACTTTGGTTTATATATCAATCTTTTGACCATTTAAAAGATAGAACATGACTCATTTTTATTATGGATGATCTTGCTCGACTGTCAACGACATATTACCGGCTAAAAAGAGGACTTACAACATCATCAACAGCCACATGAAACGCCGAACGCGACTTGGGTGTCGACCCACAAGATCATACCATAAGAAATTTGAAACCGTTCATTCTTTTAAGAGTCATTAGATTTAACATATAAAATAAGTTTCAACTAAGAAACAACGCCTTATTGTTGTCAATATGAATAGATCTAAACCTTCATATTGTAATGTCAAACTGAATAGATCTAAAACTTCTTGTTTTGAAACCATATGTTCAGATCCATAGTTACGTTACCATAACTACTAGTAATCCCCCCCCCCCCCGAAAGGAGGCTTAGCCTTCCATGACTTTGATACCAAATTTACACCAGGATTTAAACATTAAAATTAAACAAACAAAAGTAAAATAGTAAGGGACTTACTACTTATTTTCTCTAATCTTGAAGCATTTATCTTCAAGCTTTATGCACAAAACTTGAAAGTAATTTACAATCGGAGGGAAGAACTTGGATGAACTTCTTAACTCCTTAGCATAAACCTGTAAATTATAAAAACTTAAAGAAGAAAGAAGATAGGAAGATTGCTTGAAGAAAAGAAGAGAAAGTTTTGAAACCAAGAAATTTCTATTGCATAAGAAGTCTTGATTACAAAAGGATATTACAAAGAGAGCTAGAGAGCTTTCTTCAAAGATTGAAAGATGTAGAATTCTAAGGTGTCCTTCTTACAACCCATTTGGATTCTATTTATAGACCACCTAAGGACTTTGAAATAAAATACAAAAAAGTAAGGACTAATTACAAAATAAAAATTAAAAGACAATAATACAAAAGACAACCATTCAAAAGTGATGTGACATTTTTCTAACTTCACTTTTCTTTGTCTCCATGATGTCTCCTACTTGATTGATGTCCCCACTTGATTACTTGCTTGGAATTTTCCTTCCCACTTGATTGATTTCATTTCTTTGAATTTTTCTTCTTTGTAACCTTTTGTGGACTGATTTTTCCAGCTTCATCTGATGAAGATTTTCTTGAAGGAGTATTTGCTCTGGATTTTTCTGAACAACTGAAATCCAACAATTTTAGTCTTTATTTTTATACAGATTATGTATTAATTGTTCAAATTCATTTTTCTCTTTTTCTGTCATTTGCAATTGTTCACCATCAGAATTGGTTCTTGAATTTTCATCTAAGGAAATTTCCAAATCCTCTTCTGTCGAAGGTTCATCATCAGTGAATTTGATCAAATTTTTATCAAAAGAGAATCTTGAAATGGATGTTTTTCTGTTTTCTTTTTTCACTTTATTTTTTCTTTTCTATTTTTTCTTTTTCAAATTTTTCAATTTTTTCTTTTTCTTTTTCTTTTCCTTTTGTCATTTTTTCTTCTTTTTCTTTTTCAGGAGAAGAAACAGCTTTCATTTTTCTCAATTCATTTTGCAATTTTTCTATCAAATTATTTTTTTCATTTAATTCTTTCTGAGAAAAATTATCAATTTCTTGTGTCACTTTTTCCTTTTCAAGAGAATTTTTTGCCTTAACAAGTGACTTCTCAATTTCAATTTAATCCACTTGACATTTTGGCCATCATTTAGTGTACCCAACTCTTGTGAGTTGTAAAATTCCATCAACATTGTATCCAGTTTCATATTTCCAAGCATATAACCATGGAATTTGAAATTTTATCTAAAATAATAAAAATGGTTGCTTTGGAAATTTTGAATGTTTAAATTTTTCAGAATAAACATTTTTAAACTGGATAAACAAATTTTTCAATTTTTCGGGAAGAAAAGTTTCTTCAATGGGTCCATGAATTCTAAACCAATTAAGAAACCAACCTGGAATGATTTTGTCAAAATTGGCTTCATCAATACGAATCCACCAAGTATGTTTGTATAAAGAATTTTGATATAAGTGGACATTGTGAAAACTTTCCACCATATCTGTGTATGTGAAAGCATACTCAAAATTGTTGTATCTTGAAATGAAATTTTGAGTTTGAATTAATGAAGAATTCCAGTCAGAGAAAGATGGTATTTTATGAATGTACATCTGAGACAAAGCAATTTCATTATCTTCAGTTGTTGGGAACCAATTTTGGTGACGACTGGATCTGGGTCGATCATTTATATCAGCTATTTTTGTGATGTTTAAGAAATCAGCATATGTATGCCGAGTTTTTAGAGGAAGTGGTCCTCTTAAGCTGAAATGAGAATTGGAAGGATTGTTAAAATATTTTTGAATAATTTCATAAAGATCTGATTTAAGATCAATTTCAGAAATAAATATAGAATGTGCAGTTATTCTATTTTTGATATAATCATGGTCCTGATTTGAGGACTCATCAAGAAGAATACTTTTTGCTGTGGGTATATGACCCAATGGAATAAGAGAAGTATTTTTGGAATTAGTTTGTTTTGAAGATGAAGACTGACCTCTCATTTGAGATGACCAGTATAAATGAGGGTATTGTGAATTGTAATGGCTAACATAGCCAAAATCCATTTGAGGTCTATGACCTCTTCCACCTCTACCTTGCATTTCCTGCAAAATTTTAAATAAAAAGATTTTAAATAATAATAGCAATTTCTTTTCTAAATTTTCTAGACGATTCCATAAAAATTGATTTATTATTGGATGTCTTCTAGATTTATTTATGTGATATGAAATCAACATTTGGTAATATTGCATTTGATGTAAAAATACTTGTTGTTTTATTGATAAAACATTTACATTTTCTACATGATAAACATGAAGAAATTCAGGATCCTGACGAACCCTTTCTTTTAAAGAATAAATTTTTCTAATTTTCTTAATTGTAGCTGGATTTTCAATATAATCTTTTAACCATTGTAATTTAAAATTTTCTTCCATATTTTGATTCTATTAATTAATAAACACTATTTGCTTTCTATAAGATTCCATATATCTATAATGAGATTCTAAATATTGTGGATCAATATTTAATCTTTTTAAAATTTTATATATTCTCACTAATCTATAATATTGCATTTGATGAAGAAAAGTTTGATCTTTTAAAGATTTTGTATTATAATTTAATATTCTAATTTCTTTTTTAGAGGATTTTTGAAGATAATTTTTTAAATAATTTTCTTTAAAAATTTCTTCTTCACTTTGTTCTGTCATAAGCTGCAAAAAATTTTATCCTTGTAAGAATTCTCGAGTAAGAAAATATGGTAAAGAATTTAATTCACCTTTTATATAGACAATTTTAAAATAACTAAGCATCTTTTCGGGGGGGGATTACTAGCAGTTATGGTAACGTAATTTTGGATCTGAACATATGGTTTCACAACAAGAAGTTTTAGATCTATTCAGTTTGACTTCACAATATGAAGTTTTAGATCTATTCATATTGATAACAATAAGGCGTTGTTTCTTAGTTGAAACTTATTTTATATGTTAAATCTAATGACTCTTAATAGAATGAACGGTTTCATAATTCTTATGGTATGATCTTGTGGGTCGACACCCAAGTCGCGTTCGGCGTTTAATAATTCTTATGGTATGATCTTGTGGGTCGACACCCAAGTCGCGAGGTTTAATCAATCAACAAGCCGCACATGTGTCTGGCCTCTAATGGTAATCCACACGAACTACTTTTGGGATCCTCAAAGGTTTGATTTTAACGTTAGGTTAATAAGCTAGATCCCTCTAAATAACACCTTTAGAAATCTAATAAGAAAAACTATTTTTCTTATTTACGTGATTCTTATTGAGAGAGTTGTGTTGTCTTTGACCTAACATTAAGCATCTATATATAATAATACAGCCTTCCAAAAATGTTATCTTGTCAAACAAGAAATGAATTATTACCAAACTCTATTCACTTTCCAAAAGTGAATATAAAAGTATAATAGATGCCATAATTATCATATAATTATATAAATCATTTTAACCCAAGAAGTAATTCTATTGTGTGTGACCCTTTAGGTTCCTAATCACTTGACAATAAATATAAATAATAATCTTAGAATTAAATTGGCTTTTATACAAAACCAACAAACTCCCACTTGGACTAAAGATAATTTAGTCACGGAGCTTCTAAGATAGGATAAATTAAACAACTTTAATTTATCATTAATTTAACAATTAATTCATTTATATTCATAGATCAAGAGTGGCCTCTATCCAAGACATCATGACCACTCAAGAGTTAAGAAAAGTCAATTGATCGACTTCACCTATCCATGAACCAGGTACCATGTAATTATCATTCTTTTACCATCCTATATTCCAATTAGTACAAGAGTAAAGTCTGAGTGTCAACTCTTTACTGTACTAATTATATTTCTTTCTTGTATCGAAATTCAACTCCTTGTAAATAAATTTAGAACTTTTCCAAATTTACTTACTAAATATGTGCACTTTGAGTTGAACTTCAACAAGTGGCGCCAAAAAGGAATATACTCTCCCACTATTAGGAGTGGTGAATCCTATATCGATCATAAAGTATCAATACATGCTTCTTATTATATCCAACATCTACTGCTCACATATCCAGTTACGGTTATAGACAAATAGAGTTAAAACATAACATCCACACTAAAGATACTCTTATGATCTCAAGTCAAAGGATCGGTTACACTACTGTCACGTAGAGATTATACCATTGGCACTCAAATAGTTAACTATATGGAAATCTCTAAGCAGATCATTCCAGTGAACACATTCTCCAATGATTCACCCATATATCACTATATATGCTAATCTATCCGCATTAATAACGTCCTTGTTATTATTAATACTATGACTAGGAAAATTTAAGAATAATAAATATTATTCTAAGTACTTTATCATATTGTATATATATATCGACATATATATGTTACAAAATGATAAATATGCCATGTCTTTATTGTATAAAATTATATAATCATTCTTCCATTATGACTCAAACCAATTATTCTGTACTTCAAACCAAATGAATAAACATGACTATCTTGTTTCTTTTGGGATAATGGTTTAGTCAATGAATAATTATATTATCCTTTGTAGGAATCTCTGGTATCTTTACTTAAATTCTATCAGTGATTACTCTAATCAAATCATAAAATTTTAGTACATGTTTGGATCATTAATGACACCTTAGTTCCTCAACTATTGAAGAAACTATTTCCATCCAAACAATCTTGTAGCAACTTCTTAAGAACCTATATACTTAATCTCTATTGTAGAATATGTTGTTATAATCTATTTGAAACATTTTCAAATAACAACATTTATATTTAGGATAAATACGTATCCATCTTGATACTTGCAATCATCTTTATAAGATTGAAAACTAGTATCTATGAATCCATATATATTAAGCTCAACTTTCAAGAATAGATCCTCAATTCTTCTAAAATATTTAAGAAAATTGTTGACCACTTCTAGTAACTCTCACTGGAATTGGATTGAAATATGCTCATAACACTTATAACGCAGGAGATATTTGGTCTTATATAATATACATAAATGATCTTACTTCTTAAGAACATTTTGCATACTATATTTCTTAATATCAGTATTTGGACACATGTCCTAAGGTAAGTCCTATCAAATATAGGAATGTAAACCTTTTAAACTGATCCATTCATGTTAAATGTGTTTAACATTTTATCAATATATATACAGATATATATATATATATATATATTGACTGTATATAATTAACCAAACAACTTATCAAATCTATCTCTATAGACTTTTCCCAATGCATAAGTTGTTTCTCAAAAAATCTTTAATTGAGAAGGTTTCTGAACAACTACACCTTAAGTTATTAAAAGTAGTTATATGAATTCTCATTATTAATATGTCATCTACAAATACTATGAGAAAAACAATAATATTGCCAATAATCTTTTGTATACACAAGATTCATATTTGTTTTTGATTAAATCAAACTTTTTGATTATCTCATCAAAGCAAATATTTGAACTCTTAAAAGCTTGCTTTAGTCCATAAATAGACTTTTATAATTTGCAGACTTTGTTAGGATATTTAGACATACCCTTAGATTGTATCATATACTAATCCTTTTGCAAATTACAGCAAGTAAAATCTTAATGGATTTTAACACGATAATTAGTGAAAAGGTTTCATCATAGTCAATACTATGATTTTGTGTAACCTTTAGTGACCAATATTCATGCTTTATGGGTAACAATATTACCATCCATGTTTGTCTTCTTTTGAAGACCCACTTGTACCTTATGAGTTTTATCCCTTTAGATGCATTGAGTAAGGTCTATACCTTGTTTTTATATTTGGAATCCATTTTAGATTTTATGGTTCAAAACCACTTTTAGATTTCTTATCAAATAAGACTTATTTGTAGCTAGTAGGTTTATCATTCTTAATGATAAACGTATCATCTCATATGGACGATTTATCATACTAAACATACAATTTACTTGTGTATTGAGAGCTTCATGTCTGACCGCATCACCATGAGGTACAAGCTCTAATTCCATTTTCTTTTCATTACTAAATTATAGTTTAAGAACTTCATCAAGTTCTATATGCTCCCACTTGCCTTTTCTAGAATAGACTATTCTTCTAGAAATATGACATATTTTGAGACAAATATTTTGTGCTCATTGGGATCACAGAAATAATATCCAAAACTTTCTTTTGGACATTCCATAAAATAGTATATATGAAATTTTTGTATCAAACTTATCAGATTTTACCTTTTATAAAATATAGGACACTCCCAAATATTTTAGTTATTTCCCTTACCATATCTTATATGAGGTAGAACTAATAGGTTTAAATGGAACATACTTTAAAAGATCAAATGCAATATTTAGGGTGTATTCTCAAAACAATTTTGAGAGAATTGTATGGCTCATTATTAATCGAATAATATCTAATAAAATTCTATTATTACTTTAATAAAGAAACAAGTTCATTTTTTTACGATAATTATAAATTCTTGACTCAAGTATTCTATATTTCGATCTAATCGAAATATTTTAATACTTTTATCAGGTTGTTTTTCAACTTCAATTTTGTATTCTTTGAACTCTTTAAAGAATTTAGTTATATACTTCAATAAGTACATATATGACTATATATAATACAATCATTTGAAGTATGAAAAACTTTCTCTAATTAGAATTAACACAGGTCTTCATACATCAATATGTATTAGACTTAGTAATTCGGTAGATCTTTCACCTTTTTAAGTAAAAGGTAAATTGGTTATTTTCTAATAAATAAGATTCACATTTATCAAATGATTCATAATCAAGTGATTCCAAATAAACATCTATATGAAATTTGGCTATGTGTTTCTCATTTATATAACCATATCTACAGTGTTAGAGATAAAATTATCAATTTTTGTTTCTTTGTGTTTACGTTTGAAAAGAAGATTATCTAAATCAAATATATAAAGTTTGTTATCCAATTAACCAGCACCTTAAAATATTGTCACAATAAAAGAACAACATTTATTCTTTTGAATTATTGTAAATCTATTCATGTCAAAAATGAAATAGAAATAATATTTTAGTAATTACTGATAATAACAATTAATCTTCTGAATAAAGAAAACTCTATATTCCTATGGTTAATGTAACAACTTTTGTCGCATTCAATTACCACATATAAGAATACATTTTCTTTACCCAACTTTCTACTTATCCTTAAATCCTGCATATTTGTGTAAATATGAGATCCAAATCTGGTATCTAATACCCAAGATTTTATTTATAAGCAGAAACATTTATTTCAATCATAAACATATTTGAAGTAGAAGCTTCACCATGTTTCTTCTGCTTCAAAATCTCTATGTACCTTTTAATTCTAATTCCAGTGTCTATCTTAATAGACCATAGTAGAATTTAATACCATTTAAACTTTTCGTCCTTATTATTTTGTATTAAGTTTGAGCACCCTTTTATTGATTTTCTCAAAATCAGGGTTCAATTACATTTTCTTGGAAAACTCAAGTATTAACACAATTTTCTTTTTCTTCTTGATTGAATCCTTTGTTGTCTTATTAAGCAATTCAAGCAAATATTTAGATCTCAACTTTGTTCATAACAAAATTAAAAAATCTAATTTTTCAATGAGACTAATCACCTTTAGCACATTAGATGATACTAAAGATTATTTGACATTTTGCTCTAAATGAGTTCGTAAGAGAGATATCATATATCTTCAATTTTAACTCTTATATCATACAATCATTTTATCTAATGAAATATTGTAAAAGCATACATATTCACATACAACTATTGTAATTAAGATTCATGAATGACTTTTTAGCATAAGACAATATTCATTATCAATATCATCTTTATGTTTCTGATATGTATCTTTGATTATTCAATCAATATCATCATCAAGAAAAAAAAGGTTTTAAGGACATAAATCAACTTCTCATACCTAAAATAATTTTTTAGCTTGTAAAATTCAATCCATAAAATTTGAGCAATTAATATATTGTCAAACAATATATTATAGATAATTTTCTACAACAGAAAATAAAGATAGAAAAATATTTCATATTTATGCAATAAGCAAAACCAAAAGAAATAAATATGGACGTATGAACATTTTTGGGTTTTGCTCCCACTATTTTATTCAAATCAATATCCCTTAAATTGATTCAAGAATTTTCACAAAATTCTTAGTGGCTAAGATCTCATTTTAATTATTTTTAACTTGAGCTAACTCAACAAGTCAAAATAATCTCAACAAGTAGGTAACAATTGCCAATTACAACAAATTGTAACTCTTAGATAGTTAGCCCATCAACTCTTGATACACATATCTCATATGTCCCCAAACTCTTTGCCTCGAAAACATTTTGACCTTGAGCTAACTCAACAAATCAAAAGTCTTTATTAAATCAAACCCATTATTCAAAGATCTTATCTCATAGTATAAACATATTTAAAGTAAATCAACCTTGTGGTAACTCAACAAGTTGCTCTAATAAAAATTTGTTTAAACTATAATAATGAAAGGCAACTGATTATAACTTAATATTTAATTAAGGGATTAATTTATGGTCTCATCATACATACATATCACATGTGAAAAATATTCGATCAATTGAACATACAATATGCAATTTAATAAATATATTATTTATCAAATACAAATCACATATGACATATTATTCAAATAATCACATTAAATGAATATTCAATAAATTTATATCATGTATAAATCATATATGACACATGTTTCTCAAATAATCATATTAAATGAATATACAATAAATTTATATCAAATATAAATTGTATATGACACATGTTATTCAAATAATCATATTAAATAAATTAATAATAAATTTATATCAAATATAAATTTTATATAACATGTTATTCAAATAATCATATTAAATGATAGATTCATATCAAATATAAATTACATATCGTCTTATTCAAATAATCACATTAAATGAATATAAAATATATTTATATCAAATGTAAATTACATATGTCATATTATTCAAATAATCACATTAAATGAATATATAATAAATTTATATCAAATAGTAAATACATATGTCATATTATTCAAATAATCACATTAAATGAATATATAATTTTTCTGTCATGAATCTATATGTATATTATTTCTAATTTTATTATAAATCATTTAATTGAACTGTTTGAAACTTTTGTGGGTCAAAATATAATTTGTAAAACTACAGGGCCACCAGATCAGTAAAGAAAGCAAATTTGTAGGGTCAAAACAGAAATAAAGAAAACCCTTTTCGTTATGCTCCAGAATGCGTGTTTCAAAAATCACGCCTTCAGGCAATCCTTTTTTTTTAATTTCTTAATTGACAATGACGTCATCGTCTTCTTCAGCAAGAATTCCGAAATAGAAAGTTCAGCTTCTGTTTTGATTTTTTTTTCTTTCGTTCTACTGATCTTCTTCCGCCAGCGACTTCATCTGGCCAAAATCCGATCAGCAGCTTTGGATGGAGATTGTTATCTCCGGATGCGTGTCGGCTGCCTTGATTTGATGTGGCCGGCTGTTTATGCCGGCCTTAGATCTGATCGCCACTGGAAAATCTTCTGGTCGTGCGATTTTCGCCGACCAGAATGCTTCGGCCTTTCTTTTTTGAAAATTTCAAATCAATTTTGAATAAAAACAAAATTGCATATATGACCCATAATATTTAAAAAACGAATTTTTAAACAAATAATTTTTCAAACACATCAATTAAATATAATATACATATATAAACAATTTATCATTCATGACGTGATATATTTCGTATAGATAAATCAAATTAGGCTCTAATACCACTGTAAGGAAATCAACATAGTAACAACGCAGCGGAAAATATAACAATTATATTATAATTGATTTCTATAGGACCTTTAATGATAATCTATATAAAATATACCTCGAGATGCTAGCAAAATCCTTGAGCGAGGTTTAATCAATCAACAAGACGGCACACGTGTCCGGCCTCTAATGGTAATCCACATGAACTACTTTTGGGATTCTCAAATGATTGATTTTAACGTTAGGTTAGTAAGTTAGATCCCTCTAAACAACACCTTTAGAAATCTAATAAGAAAAACTATTTTTTTTATTTACGTGATTTCTTATTAAGAGAGTTGTGTTGTCTTTGACCTAATATTAAACATCTATATATAATAATACAGCCTTCCAAAAAGGTTATCTTGTCAAATAAAAATCTAATTATTACCAAACTCAATTCACTTTTCAAAAGTGAATATAAGAGTATAATAGATGCCATAATTATCATATAATTATATAAATCATTTTAACCCAAGAAGTAATCTATTGTGTGTGACCCTTTAGGTTCCTAATCACTTGGCAATAAATATAAATAATAATCTTAGAATTAAATTGGCTTTTGTACAAAACTAACAAAAATGTGTTGCAAATGTATTATGTAATTTTAAGTTTCTTTCCTTTTTGATGTGCTCAATTTGTTATGTTTGATTCTGACTCTTGGTTTTTGTAGTTTGAGAAGGCATTGTACGATATGCGAGCAAAGTCTTCATGTCTTCGATTATGACTCTTGGCCTTTTGATCTTTATTAAGATAATAGTATAAGCACAAGGGAATGGACGACCACGGTCTGGAAGTATGCTGATGGACCAAGGTGGTTTTGCTCGTCAATTTCCAAACCCTTCATCTTCCAGGCGGTTTTGCTCGTCAATTTCCAAACTTTCATCTTCACCTTGGTCTAAACCATGCTATTACGTGACCCGTTCACTAGGGTGAATTGATGAACAAACAAAACCTCATAAAAAGAGTGAGAAGTCCATAAAAATTCAACTCGCAAATTCCTATAGACTGTAACTTACAGATCTGGATTAGCATCAATCTTGTTGAAAAAATCCCCACTGGTAGGATACAATGAACTCAGGATTCTATTCAAGACAATGTCAGTATCTACATTGAAATATTGGGTGTACGAAGAGATGCTAAATAATCCTTTCCAATTATTTGCTGAACTATTTGTCGACTATTGTCTCTGTCCTTCTTCATACATTTGTTTATGTAGTTGTGAACTGAAAAAGGAGCTAGAATGCGTAGTTCCGTGAATGAAATACCTTTTTGTTAGTGGCATGCTCAGTGATTTTTAGTTATCTCTCAGGTCTATATGGGTTTCTATATCTCTCAGGTCGACATGGGTTTCAGTGACATTTAATTGTTAGTGATGCAAATTTCAATACTTTATTTCATTGTCTTTTATGTGACACACTCTGGTCTGTCATTAAAGAAAACTATATGCTTTGTCTTTTATCCTGCCATTTCATGATAGAGGAAATGCGAAGAGGGGATAAAGTTAGAATTTTGATGGAGGAGAAGCAATTTTAGGAGAAAAGTGCCTAATGAAAATAGATTGAAGTAGGAAATGTTGATCAAGAAACAGGCTTTTCTTTAGCTAAATTTGAAAGGTCTTACTTGCAGCAGAATCTTGTCCAAATATATAAGAAATATAACCAAGAAAATACATGTGATTGTTGGTTATCATGTATTGACAAGCCTAATTATCTAATTGGGGGTCATGTATTGAAAATCCATGTGATTGGACTAATGCCTTTCTATACGAAATGGACTTTTTTCTATTCATATGTAACGTTGAGTGTTTCCTTGATATACCTACAAGAACTGCTAAAGTTTTTGTCTTTAAGCTCTCAATGATTTCTGCTCTTGCTATATTTTCAGAAAAAGCTCTTTACTAGGAAATGGATAGTCTCTTGTTTAAGTTTTACTAAAAACTGTAGTGGTCATAAAAATACTACCGTTTTCTTAGCCTTGTTACTTTTTTAAACTTCTGAGCTGTATATTAAGCAAAATATTTTGGTTTTCATATTAGCTTTATCCATAAAATGACTGTTGTTATCTTTATCCATATATTTGTCGTTCTTCTTTTAGATGTCTAAGGTAATGTATAGTTTTTCTTTGCCTGTTCTGTTTTCTTAATTTTAAAAAAAGAAGCTCGTTTGTTATTGTAAACATAAAAGCAATGTGCTTGTAGTCCTACAAGTGCATATATAATTTATTTAAGGAGAGACATTTTTTTTTCATCTACAGTACTAATCTAGGAACCACTAACAAAAAGACAAATGGAGCAATTTCGGGCAAGGGGATCATTCTACATCATAAAGAAGCATGAAAAACAATATCTACACATATATTCATGTACTCATGCAGTACACATTATCTTATAATTAATTCTATTCCCTTTTATCAACCAAATCCAGCTGAACTTGTTATCAACTAAAATAATTCAAACCAAATGATATATTTATGGGAAAAAGTCTTGTAATGAGTACTGCTAAAATATCACATGGTCCCTTAGTTTTGCATTAGATACTTCAGCAGTAGTATTTATGCTTGTCTGCATTTTATAACATGAACCAGGCATTTTATAGTTGAGCTTTTTATCCAATTAAGCACTTAATTCAAATACATTTTAAAGAGCATTTTAATATGGGAATTTTGTTGCGTTCATTTTAAGTTGTCATGAACCCTTTTATGTGATCAGTGCATACCTGTTGCTTGCATCTCACGGATGATTATTGTCTAGTTCGTTTCCATATTTTTATCGTTTTACTCATAAATACATAATATATTGATTAAATAGTGTATGCATGTTCATCTCTTATTTGTTCAGGAGTTACTATCAACACTAAAAATAAATTTCCTTGTTACTAGGTGACATGTCTCTTAATCTTCCAATTCGAATTAGCATATATTGGGGAGGAAAAATTATTTATGGAAATCCATCGGTCTACTATGAACCTCCTTATGCTAATCGAATGTTCACAATTCGGAATAAGTTTCAATACGATGAGTTGGTTGACAAAATTTACGAATGCATGGAGGTTGATAAGAATGTTGTGAAGTTGAAAATCGTTCTTCGATATCCATTATGCATTAACCAACAACTTTCTTATGGTGCTACACAAATCATAAATGATGAAACTTTGGAGATAATGTATGAGTTGGTTTGTGAGTTTGAACATTATTTTGCTGAGTTGTATATCATTAAAGAGGAAATCTCACAAGTTTTTGAACCGCACAATGTAGTTGGAATGCATGGTACTGGTCCAATGGTTTCTTTGCTTAGTAGTTTTCAAAACACAATGCAAAGGGACGATGCTTTGCAAGATCGTGCTGAAAATGCATCATCAGTTCCATATGTTGACCCAACAATGAGGTTGTCGACATCGATGCATAGAGTTGGCGAACATGCACATACTTTGAATGATCCAATACAGTGTTCTTCAATTCCTGTGGGACAAGTTGATTACACCCATAGAGTTGACTTAGAACAAAAATTTATAGACCATGAGTTTGAATCAAGCAAATCACATGGTTCTGAGTCAAGTGAAGATTATAGTGTGACCCCTGATGCTTGGGAAGATGATTCCGATGATGGAAACAATGGTGTGATGATGAAATACAACAAAATGATGAAGGTCAATATTTGCCACTTGAGAGAGCATACACTCCTAAGGGCCTTGCATCTTCTTATAATGATGGGAATGCAAATGATGATCCCACTTATAAAGGTGAGACAGAACAAATACATATATCGAGTGAGGCAAACAATGTCATTTGGTTAGGAATGCGGTTTAAAAGTAAGAAACAACTTAAGAAGGCAATCACATTGTGGTCCGTAAGTTAGAATCGGGAATTCATGGTTGTGGAAAGCAGACATAATACTTGGGTGGCAAAATGCAAAGTTACTTGTACTTCTAATGATAGTCATTCAAGATATGGTGTGAGTTGCGATTGGCATGTCCGTGCAATGTGTAAGAGTACGCATAAAATGTGGCAAATTACAAAGTGGGTGAATGATCACATTTGTGGGGGCTCAACACTTGCAAATAATAACAAAAATTTGAGTGTTGAAGTTATTGCCACATATATTTTGCAAGCTATTGCATCTGACCCCGATTACAAGGTGAAAAGCATTCAAACAAAAGTTAAAGAAATTTTGCATGTTGATATCTCTTACAAGAAGGCATGGCATGCTCGCAAAAAAGCTATTGAACTTGTATTTGGGACTTGGGAGACTTCATTTGTTGGATTATCCCAATATGTGGAAGCTTTATGCCAAGCCAATCCCAGAACTATATTTTGGTGGTGTCACCACCCAAGCAGTACTGACATTGTTAAGATATTCAAATACATATTTTGGGTATTTGGTCCAGCGATTGAGGCTTTTCATATGTGTAGACCAGTTATTAGTGTTGATGGTACACACTTGCGTGGCGTGTATAAAGGTAAATTGCTTGTTGCTGGTAGTGCTCAACAAAAGCAAAAATGGAAGGCATTTAGAAATGATATTAAGAAGATAAATGCCGAGGCATGGGAGTACTTAGCTGAAATTGATAAAAGACAGCGGTGTCTTGCTTATGATGGAGGTCATCGTTGGGGTGTTTAAACTACAAATTTGTCAGAGTGCTATAGTAATGTTTTATGGGGAGCTAGACAATTGCCCATCAAGGCTTGCATTGATTTGACTTAGCATCGAACTGTTGATTTATTCAGGACTAATACTGAGAATGCCAAACATTGTCGGACATTCATCACCTCTAAAATGTAGAAGAAATATAAAGATGTTGATATAACCTCTCAAGGGCATGATGTAGTAGAATTTGACTATACCCGTGGAGTTTACGAAATTGTCACATGTCATCGTGTGGATGGTTTAGGAGGGAATATACAAGTTGTTAAATATTATAAGAAGAATTGTTCTTGTGGAAAGTGGCAAATGTTGAAGTTTCATTGTTCACATGCACTTGCTGCTTGCAGGCATAGAGGATATGATGATATGGCACTATTTGATGTTGTATACACTAATCAAACATATTTAGCTCAGTATGTTGGAAAATTCAATCCAATGCCACATAGGGACTATTGGCCTACTATGGCTTGGGAGATTTTTCCAGACAAGAGCCGTTTTGCACGACACCGATCTGGTCCAATACGTGTAACTCGCATACATAATGAGATGTATGTTAGGCATCCTGAAGAACCTCCCAAGTGCACAAACTGTCATCAGCCAGGGCACAATAGAAGAAACTGCCCAAATTCTAAATATTGATAGTCAAATTAAATGATATGTTATTGGTTGTTATTTATGACCACTTGTTATTCAATATTAATTTGTTTCGTTCAAGTTCTTGTTTGTATGTTTGAACATTAGAATGTGAGTTTAATTTCGTTGATGTTTGTTTTAACATTAGAATGTTATTTATGACCACTTGTTATTCAATATTAATTTGTTTCGTTCAAGTTCTTGTTTGTATGTTTGAACATTAGAATAGAAATACATATATTTACTATACATCACAATTATGCACGGCCACGGTTCCGAAACCGCCGGTTCTTGGTTTCGTAGACATTAGAACCTGAACCGAACTGCCCACTTTTATTTCAATTCCAATTTTTATTTCGATTCGATTTTAATCCCACTTTTAAATTTGATTTCTATTGGAATAATAATTAAACTATTAATTGAAACTCAAATAATACAACATAATAATATAATTATAATTATAATAGTTACAATTGAGTTAATAAATAGTTTTTAAATAATAGAACTGGGAATAATTAGACAAGTGAGATTTAAAGATATAAAAATAAGTAGATGGTTTGGCCACGCCGCCACGGTTCCGATTTTTTGGGTTTCTCATTTCCGATTCCGAAACCGCCTGTTGGCCAGCTAATCACAATGAAATATTTTCAAGAATATAAATATTCACCCAAGTGCAAATGTCGGTCAAAAAATTAAAAATAATATAATAGACTCCACTTTTTTTAAACAATTATATTAAACTTATATATATAAATTTATTTTTATTTAGTATAATTTGAAAGAAAATAAATTATCTTCAATAAAAAAAATTAAATTTTTTTAAAATTAACTAAATTAACACTTAGCATATATTTGTTAGAACATTTTCCAAATGCAAAATCTATTTGAATTTCTTCTTTTAAAATTACAGGGTTAGAGTTTGCATTTGCTGAATGCGAACTCTATTTATTATTATTTTTTATTTAGAGTTCGCATTTGGCAAATGCAAACTCTATATATACGGATTTTTTAAAAAAAAAATGAAATCGTATTTGCCAAACGCGAACTCAGTTTATTAATTTTTTTTTAATTTAGAGTTCGCATTTGCCAAATGCAAACTCTATATATACGTATTTTTTTTTAAAAAAATTAGAAGTCGCATTTGCCAAATGCGAACTCTCTTATCATACGTACATTGTACGCTATTTTTTTAAAAACAAATTAGAAGTCGCATTTGGCAAATGCGAACTACATAGTTTGGGAACTATATTTAGAATAGGCATAAAAATGATTTTTTTTTTGAAAACCAACACATTTTGGGAAACTCCTCGAGTAATTTCCTAAACTATTCTGGTTTAGAGATTTTATTCCCAAAATAGGGAGATTTTGAGGCTTATTCTCAATTTGGCCTGAAATTGTTTAGCCTTTTTGGTTTTAGTCCTTCATCTTTTAGAATATCTTAAAAAGTATGAATATTTCAAAATGCAATTAATTTGATTGATTTTATATTCCCTAGGTACTCATATAAGCATAATAGAACAAATATCTATTGTATCTTAGTAGTTCAAATTTGTTGGCTTTTACCTCGCTTCCTTTAAGCTGTTTGTTTTCCTTCTTAAAACCTTATCAGCCGCTTGGCTTCACCTTTTGGGCAATAATTAATGGCAAAATGTCAGAATCTTCACACCTTCGGACTTCTTAATGGCTAACGGCCTCCTGCCTCAACGCCTTCTCTTTCTTGATAGATTCTTCTAACTACCACAGCTCCTCCCTTAGGAACAGGAATTAATCTGATTTGCGTTTTAAAAATTTAACAAAATATATGGCACAATTTCTAAAAGGAAACGTTCTTTTATTAAATTTGAACAAACTAATGTTCAATAGAAAAAAGCTTAAATCAGCTCATCCCTATGCTTATATTTTCCCTATGGAAAAGAAGAAAACTTAGAAACTCATTCTTTTTCTAATACTCTAGATTGAGGGTACTCTGATAGATTTTTCGATGCCCCTTCCTTTTTGAATGTCTTCTTTTATATAGGCTTCAAATGCGTTTGAGAATCCGCGTGAAGAGATAAGCCTTTTCTTCCATTGGTTGGTAGATGATAAGATTCCATATCTATTAGATGAGTGGGGTAAGAGTTATCTCCATCATCACATGGATGTGGTCCATTGCTGTTATTTTCCAGTAATTGCTTCCAATAGTGGTAGGGACCACTCTTCACATGCTCTACCATGAGCGTAGTGGTATGGACAACTCCTCACATGTTGCTGTTTTTATTTGGAGAAGAATCTCTTGAGTGTATATGCTGACTCATTTTGCATGCCATTTATGGAGTAGTGCTTATACCATAAAACCTGTCGGTTTTGAATTCTTTCACCTTTTATTGCAATGTTGGTGATCTTTTATTTCCTTCTATCACGATCATCCAGCTTTCTAAACTGTTGAGGACTTGAAAAATTTTTACGGAAAAAGTTTCCATTATTCCTGCTATGGCTTTGATTCCCATAGCTCTTCTGTATTGTTCCCATTTTTTATTGAAGAATGGAATCTTCATTTTCTGTTCATTAACTCTTAGACTCACATCTCCTTTGAGCTTGGCGGTATGAACTAGGTTAAAGCAAGGGTATTCTTCATCCTTATCATATTCGGGTGCAATGCTATACACTCGAATGAAAAGTTTTTCCCTTCAGCATATTTTTCAAGGATCTGAACAAATATTGGATCAAAGAACTTGAATTCTTTTAACTCCATGCTTGGATAAATTCGATCACAGAAACCAAATTTGAACAGTTGATATTGGAATTTTGCTGGAATTCCTTCAATTGTTGTTATCCTTGGATATATACTCGATCCTTCAAGTCTAAAGAAGGTTTCACCATTATTTAAATTGTATACCTGCAAAGCAAATTCATAATATTCTTTTTCTTTTAAGTTTTTTGAATCCAAAGATCCTTTTATCCGAACAACTTTGTTTTTCCAGTGTCGGAAGAACTGAGTTGCTCGTTGTTGATTTTGAGATTTATATTCTCAAGATTCTCCATGTGAATGGTAGAATCATCATATGCTGATTTGAATTCAATATTTTTATTTTTAGTGGATTCAACACTATAAGTTGGTTTATCACCCAACATTCCATGAGAGTCTGAAAACTTCTCTACCAGTTCATACAGATCTGTAAATTCTGTCAGTATCTCTCCCCGTTGTTCAGCAAGATTATTAATCTCTTGTTGTAGTTGCTTTTGCTGATCCAAGAGGTTCATTGTTTGTTCTCTAATAGAGAATAACAGATGGATTTTCCACTAGCTTTCATCTAGTTGAGATATTTTTGTAGCTAAAGAGCTGAAAAGTTGTAACATTTGTTGCCTTTTACCCTTCTCTATGTTCAGGATTTCTGGATAGGAAATCTGCCTAGAAATTGTCAGTTCCTTTTATATAATCAATTTTAAAAGTATAATAAGACAACAAAGATTGCCATCTCAATAATCTTCTAAATTGAGGTTCAGAAGGTAATTTATTAAAAATTAAACTACCAACTTGAGTATTATCTGTTTTTACCACAAAGGGTTTTAGTAATAAGAAAAAAGAGAATTTTCTTATTCCCTTTATTATAGCCAATAATTCTTTTTTGTTTGTAGAATAATTGACTTCTGCTGTTTTAAATGTACCACTCGTATACCTGCATATCTCGTTGATGTCAGTTTTTAATATAGCTGCCCAATATAAATCAGAAGCATCAGTTTGCAAAACAAGATTATCTTCTTGTTCTGGCATTCTAAGTTTAGGAAGTTCTTTACATTCTTCCTTTAGAGATTTAATTACTTCAGTATAATCTTCTGACCATCCACTAGTTTTATTTTTTCTTAGCAATTTTTGCAACAAAAACCTTTTATTTGCAAGTTGCGGTATAAATTCTCCTGCATAATTTAAACATCCAAGAAATTGTTCTATTTCTTTTTTTTGTGTTTAATTTATCTGGAAAATTACATATCTTTTGAGATATATGACTTTGTAATTTAATACCATTAGAGGTTATTATCATACCAAGAAATTTTTCTATCCTATTTTTTATTCTTTTTAAAGAATTTTTTATTTTTTTTATAAACCTTATTTTTAGTTTTATGTTTTTTAGACTTATTGGTGGATCCATGACATCCCCAATTGCCTACTTCGTATACTTCTTTGCAACATATGGTTTCATTAACCCTTTTAACTTTTGAAAGTATTCTTTGTTGTGCACAAAGATCAGATAATTTTTCTTTTAAGAAACTATTCTTGCTCCTAGAGTATTTGAATATCCTTCTGTTTCATGATTTTTTTGAAAACTGAGTAAAAAAATATGAACTCCATATGCCTGGTAATTTTTGATATAGCATATCAGCTATTTTAGTCATATCTTCATTACCATCAAAATACTGATAATAATATTCTTCGAATTCAAATATATATGAATTAATATCACACATATTACAAATTTGTAATTGACTAATCTTCTTTAAAGCTTCTTGTTTTTCAGCTATTCTGGATGCATCTATTCTTTAATTCCAATCAAATCCCATGAATTCATCTGCTATATAGTTAATGAATGTGCTAATTCAATCTGTTAAGGAGGTTTCCATATGTCTGACTACATTAACCCTTATTGTATTTCTGGTTGATTCTGTCAATCCTTGAAACCAATGTTTAATATTTCCATCTACTGCTGCTACGCATATTTTGTATTTTTCTTCTGACGAAAAGTTAGATGATTTATCGGTAAAAAAATAGAGACCTATATCTTGTCCCCATTGTTGTAAAGTTTTTGACGCATCTAACTTGCAGTCAATGTTTAAAAATCTAAATCCAGAACTTGTAGTTACTTGTATATGTCTATTAGGTATATACTTTCCACTAGGTGAATAAGTATATTCTATGGCTGCTTTATCAGGTTGAACTCTACGGGTTCTTCCTTGATTTATAGGGCACTGATGAAGTACTTGGTTTATCTATTTCTAGTTTTACAGATGTATCTTTATTCATTTTTACCTTTACGGGTTCTTCTATTACTAAATCTTCTAAAGAATATATTAATTCTTCAATTTCGTTATCCATTTTATCTTTATGAATATAGTTTTTCTTCTGAGGTTAGATTTATTTCTTCAATTGAAACTTTCTGTTTCAATTTTTCTTGTTTAATTCTTTTCATTTCTTTTAAATGAAATCGTTCATCTAAACTTCCTTTTTCATATGGTCTATATCCTGTTGGAGCTTTTATCATCCAAAATTCTTCAAAAACCTTTTGTTGGATTTCTTGAAATTTTTACTATCTTTTACCTTATTAGGTATTTGATCTTCTACGAATTTAACCATAATTTCTATTGTATTAATCCTGACTTCTAGTCCTTTGACTAACTGGATTATCTTTTCTATATTTTCTTCTTGTTTAAGAAGAATTAACTCTATTGATTCTAGTTTACTCATTTTATTCATGAGTTCCATGAAAGTTTACTTTTTCTTTCATATATAGAATCTCATATTCTAATTCTTTTATAACCCTTTCCTGCTGTTTTAAAGCTTCTGGGTGTACTCCTGCTATAAGATTTTCTTGAAATCTTTCTTTTCTTATTTTTAATTCTTTATAATCTTCTTGTATATTTTCTAAAAGATCTATTCAAACATAGCATTTTTTATTTGATTCCATAATTTTAGAAGCAGTTCTCCTATACATTAAAGTTTTATTTTATTAGTCTGTATCTGGCCATTCTTCTAAATCCCATTCATATTCTGTTTCAGAATGAATTTTATCTTCAAGTTCTATGATTTTTATCTCAGAATTTGTAGAATTAAATTTTTTTAATATATATTCATAAATGATCTTTCTAAGATATAATACTATGTTCCTATTCATTAATTCTTTCAGTATTCCAACAATAATTGGAGTTTCTGCAGTTAACCATAATTATAATTTTTGCTTGTGAAAAACAAAATTATGCATGTTATTTTCTTCATAGAAGAAAGTAAGTATGTATTTCTTTTCCATTCAGGAATTTTTATGAGCACATGGCTCTGATACCAAGTGTGGACGGGTTTAAACTAAGGTTATACTTAGCCTCGAAGGGATCAATGCAAAACTATATTTATTAAAATTATATGGTCTTTATATGAACCTTTTAAAGTTCTCTGGGGTTAAATTTCTATTAATATTCTTTATGTGAACCATATATGGAAACACATTTTAGAAATAGCATAAAATTGGGAATATGTTTTGAAAATCGGTATATTTTGGGAAACTCCTCCACTTATTTGTGAAGCAAAACTGGTAAAGGCCTATTCTTGGAGCCGTGAACTCAAACTTTTCACTGGCCTTTTCATGGAAATCTTGAACTTGACCCCCATTAGGACCCTTTATCTGAAATCAGAAGTCAAGTAACAATTGAGATTCGGAAAGAAACTAAAAAGAGAAAGAGGTAAAACGAGAGAAAGAAGAAATCTATGTCCAATTTCTTTTTCACCATTAGCATCTATATATAGCAGGCCATCTCTGAAATTTACTTTTCAGTGTATAGTATCTGTTGGAATACAAGAAAATTCTCCCAACTTGTGCATAACAGAGTCATAAGAAAAACTGGCTACATTGAAAACATATAAATGGTTCTCTTTATCACTAACACACTAGCTATACATAGCCTTAATCTGGAATGATTCAATACATAGATGAATGAGTGAGATAATAGAATTCAATAGAGACAATTTCCTAAATATATGTGTCTTGGAGGACCACTGGCATCACAATCTTGCGTGAGCAGGTATGCATCCAGCACAAGATATAAATGCTTGGAAAAGTATATACGCATTAACAGTATGATTGCCGAGAAAAGAAAATCTACCAGCAGCAGGTATGTCACCCTTAAAACTATAAGTTGGATGGTATTTGGCAACAAGATCAAACCAATTGGCTGAGGGTTTGTAAGTACTTTCAAAACTCAACTCAAGTTGTGCCTTCTAAATAAGCAACATAAATAATGTGATAGACATACTCAGTGGAAGAAGTGGCTCACGATGGCTCAATCGTGGTATAACTACACCAATCACTCCAGTATCAATATGTCTCCTTTCCAAGTATTGTTTGGATACCAACCACAAACCTTTCCCATGGGACCACTACTAGATACTATTGCTTCAGCTGCGTTACTTCAGTCCTGAGTTATCAAACTGTCCTCAAGCTCATCAAGGACAATCTCCAGAAACCTCAACATCTTATAAAATATTTTGCGGATGCTCATAATTCTAAGAGGAGTTTTGCCGTAGGTGATTTAGTCTACCTTAAACTGCAACTTTATCGCTAGACTTCTATTGTAGTCACAAAAGAGCTAAAGCTTAGTGCCAAGTATTATAGTATATTCTCTGTCCTTGAGAAGATTGGCACTGTTGCCTATAGACTCATACTTCCTCCTGGATCTCTAATTCATCCTATTTTTCATGTCTCTTGTTTGAAAAAGAAGATTGGACCACTTTACTCTTCTGTCACTACCTTACCTAAAGATGGAGATGACAATCACATTCTGGTTGAACATGAGAACATCCTGCAGCAAAAAGTGATCCTAAGAAATCAAGAACCTATCATTCAAGTGTTAGCTCAGTGGCAAAATCTTCCAGCTAAGAAAGCAACATTGGAAGATCTCACCTTCATCCATAGTCAATTTCCCCAATTCTCCATATCATTAGCAATGCGCAGCCTTGAGGACAGGTCTATTTTTACAGGAGGGGATTTTGTCACGACTTCAACAGCATAGTAATTGTAAACGGGTATTCTTGTATTTTGAATAGAAGTTAGTTACCTAAACTAGATTCTGATTGGAGGATAACACATTAAAAGCTAACCGACTTAGTTGAAGGCGGTTATGTAAGGTGAATACATTTTTCTTCCTTCTCAATACAAATCTTCTTTCTTCTTCACTACTCCTTCCCTATTTTCCTTTTTCTAATTCATTAGTTGATTCAATTTGTCTTGAAAATGTGATTTCTTGTCAAGATTGTGACATAATGGTTCCAATTTGATTTGGGATTGTCTACTGTATGTTTTGGTTTTGCAATTATTCTAAAAATACTGCGACGGTGCTTTCGGATTAATATATGATTACTTGTTTATTTTAAGAAAAAAAAGGGGGACTGCTCTATATAAAGTCAGTAGATTTGCTTGACTATGCCTGGTATGAATTGACCAAAGATGATCCATGTGAAGAGATAACGCTTGAGTTTGGTATATTAAATACAATTGTGGCGGCCTCCAATTTTGTTTGAGCGGCCTCCAATTTTGTTTGAATTGAAGGTGACTAAGATAGATTGTATGGTATAACATGGTGGTATAATTTCACAGTGAATTATTTGTAAATTTTGGGAAAATCTGGTGAGTGCATTAGGTGTGAGGTGGGAGGGACTCTTAATATTTGTCACCCACTGGACTTTTTGAATTTAGTTTATAATTGTATGGGACAAATAAGTAAAGCTCCGTTTAGATGGAGTGTTTTTTGATTTTATTATAATTTTTTTTTTGGGATTTGTTATAAGAAAGGAATATTTTAGAAATGTTTGGATTAATGATTTTGTTTTGTTGGAATTTATATAAGAGATTATTTTATTGATAAAAAGTTTAAAATTTAAATTTGAATTAATATTTTATTAGTTTGTTTTGGTGAGAATTGTGTTAGAAAGAATTGTTTATTATTAAAATTTAAAATTTAACTTTAATATTTTATTTTTTAAAAATATTGTAGCAAAAATAATTACTGTAATATTACTTTTAGTTTTAAAAAGTTTTATAGAAAAATTAAAGAAAACAAACAAATTATTTTATAATTGTGAAATAAATCATAAAAATGCAACAACCAAACAGAGCCTAAACAGCCAGCATTAGATATAATGAAATATAAGATTAGTTCTATAACAACTTTTGCTTGTTCAAAGGAATTAAACAGATAGAAAAGGAAAAAAAAAGATACGCATGTGTGGCTATAAACATAAATTGTCTAGGTGTAATAGTAAAGTACATTTTGTGATAGGTTGGGCAAAATAGTGATATTAAACATTACGGGCTCGTTTGGTTGGCAGGAAAGTAATATTTAATAGGAATGTGATTCTTGGGATTTTAATTTTGAGGAAAATGAATATTTTTCCTGATCATCTGATTCCTAGGAATTTAATTGTAAGGAATCTGAATACTTACCCTGTGTTTGGATATATTCTTAAAAAAGTTAGTATGATTCTTCTTTTATTATTTGATTTAAATTATTGAACTAAATAATGTTATTTGAATTCATTTGTATGTTATACTTATACATAACCATTTTTATAGTTTTATTTTAAATTATATCATGAAACTTAATTATATATTTTTACCTTATAATAAATGTTTTAATATTATGTTTTATATTTTCATCATTGTAAAAATTATCATTTTTAATTTAATTAAGTAATTAAGCTATTAACTACAACTTATAAAAAAGTGTTAAAATAATTTTTTTTTATTAATATTATTAAAAAAAGAATAGGTGATTAAATAAATGAAAAATAAATTTACAAATTAATATTAATAAAAATAGCTAATAACATACCATCCATCTATTTAACTTTTTTTACATTAAATTACATTTTTAAAGTCAATATAAAGAATTTTAAAAAGTGCAAAAATTTTAATTTCAGTTAAGTAGTAAATTCAATAAAAAAATATCAAATGAAAAAAAATTATTTGACCAAATGAATTAGAATTTACCATAAGAAACATATTAAACTCAAATTTTAAATAATAAACATAAAGAAAGAGCCACATAGTCAAAATTCTCAAGATAGGAATCAGAATACCAACTTTTAAAGAGGATTCAAAATCCTGAAATCTTGCAGTTATTTTCCTCGATTCAGGATTCTTTTTACTTTCCCTGAATGAAACAAACGTAGGAATTTAATAATTAGGAAAATGATTACTTTCCCAGTTTGAGATAAACGCAGGGATCTGAAAATTAGGAAAAAGATTACTTTCCCAACCCAGATTTTCTGCCAACCAAACGAGCCCTACGTGCTTTGCAAGGGAAATATTGAAATTTTCTAAACTTATCTTAGGACTCGACTTCTAAAATTTGACTTATAGTGTACTGCTATGATAATTTAGTTATACGTATGGATGTTTAAACACAATATTAATTTTATAAGAATTTCTATTGAGTAGGCATGACTTATAGGTTTTACACAAAAACACGTGATGCAAGATGTAAGACTCAGAACAGTGGAGTGTCCGTAACAGTTTTAACTCCTAGTTTTGCAAGCTCAAGGGACAAAAATCCAGTGGTTGGAGATGTTGATTATTATGGAGCAATAATTGAAATAATAGAACTGAATTACTGGTCCAAATGCAAAATAGTTTTGTTCCGTTATGAGTGGTACCAAGTGGAGAAAGATGAGTATGGTCTGCCTTGTGTTAATATCAACAAGTTGTTATATATTAATGATCCATAAGTCATGCCTTCTCAAGTGTCTCAAGTGTTCTATGTGGCTGATCCTCTTGTAGATGGCTTGAATTATGTTATGAATCGAGTTCCTAGAGATCTATATGAAGGTGATTATAGCGCAAATAATGAAAAATCGTATTGGTCAGAGCCTAACGATAAGGGGGTACATTCTGTGATACCAATTGGTGATGAAGACATTCAGTTATCAAGAGAGGATATGCCTCCAACCATTCTTGGTGCAAATACAAAGTTAGCTGATTTAGATGTAGCTGATGTTGAAAATGATGATGATTCTGTTGATGATGACACATTATGGGATTGGATGCACGCCGAGGAAGAACAAGCAGCTGACCAACACTGAAAATTTGTTTTCACGTTTGTTTTTTATCTCTGTGTAATTTTGAATCATGCCTTTGTAATGCTTGAAAGATTGACATTTTGTGCTTTTGATGTTATAACAATTTTTTTTGTTATAAATATAATGTCTACTAATTTTTTCCTTATTCATAATGTTATAAAATGCTATAGTCTCATATTTAAAGTTATTGATTATGTTCCAGCTATTTAACTCCAATGGGAAAGGCAAATACGGAGGATTACACTGAAAATAGAAGTTTGACAGATTATGAGATGATTAGAATGAAGAGGATTCAAGAGAACCAAGCAAAATTGCAAGAGGTGGGATTGCTGAAGGATAGTGGCAATTCTTTGACCAGTTTGGCGATAAGTTCGAAAATGAAGGACAGAAGAAGGAAGTTGTTGGGTGCAGGTGGTCTAGTTGCGGAGCATGTGCAGAATTCGCCCAATAATAGTGATGGTAATGCTGATGAAGGAAGCTCTACAAATGTTATAGTCCGAAAAAAGGTAACTTAGATCTTTAGAATTGAAGTAACTATGCATGTAGTAGAGCAGATTACTGTTTTCATTTGTGTATCCCTTAGCTTGAAAACATACTTGTTATGCATAGTTTTCTTTTACAAATTTATTTGAAGAGCAGAAAAGACAATTATAACTGCTGTATTAATCTTAGCAAACTCATGCACATGTGTTATATTAATCTTTAATTTTTTTGCAAGTTTCTTCGATCGCACGCCAAGGCTGTTCAACAAAAATTTATTCCATCAATGTCGATGCAGAAATATGTGGATTCAAGTAAGAAACATCGAGTGCCAAATGAAATTGGCAATAAGTTACAACTTGATATGCATGTGAAGGGAAGGCTTGAGACTACTCGTGATGTTGTAGATAGCAATGATGTAAGAAAAAAACTGGATGGAAATGTGTCGACAATTGGTGAAATGGTCTCGCAGAAGAAGCCATTGCAACCACCAATTGTGAAGCCTCGGGAAGGGAATCAAGGAAAGTTAGTTTGTGATTCACCGAAGAATTCAAGCATATTAATGCTTAAACAAGCATCAACGATAACCAAATCACGTGCTACAGGTATATTTCCCAACCAGTAGCCAATTATTTAAGAATGTATTACCCAACACAATTACATATATACTGTTTTGCTTCTTAATAATGCCATTTTTTGGCATTTTTGTGGTGAAATAGGTGCTGACCTAGTTGAGATTGAAGGGAATTATTCTGAAAAATATGATGGTATGTCAGTTTTTTTGCTTCATAAAACAGTGACTTTAAGTTTTAACAACTTTAACATTTCCTATTTTAAAGGATTCATTCTATTTAGAATTGATAGTGCATATTTTTTTAAACATTTTTTTGGTGAAATAGGTGCTGATCTAGTTGATATTGAAGGCGATACTTGTGGAAAAGGTGATGTTATGTAGGTGTTTTGTCTTCATAAACTGTTTGTAGTTTTCACAAACTTAATACTGTCCATTGTATTGAAATAGGTACTGACCCAGCAGAGATTGAAATGGCTGCTTTTGAAAACTGTGATAATGGGAATGACAATGAACCAGAAGCAATGGATATGGGTGATAAGAGTGCATCTATTGAAGACGAAGACGATGAACTTGGTCAAGCAAAAGGTATATTTACATATGGATTATTATGCACAACTATATAATATGTTTTTTATTTTTTACCTTTGTAAGAGAATTAGTTTTACCACATAATATTTTTAATTTCAGCTAAAGATAATGTGAAAAGACGAGGTGCAACCATGATGCATCATGTTCATATTCGCGAAGCAAATGATCGTAAAGACATCATTTGTAATGAATTTGGCCAGCCTATTGGACCAGTGACACCAAAAGACACTGTAGGTGAGTTCTCTCGATTTTTGGGCACAGTAGGACGCGATTACAACTATGCATCCTTGATCTATCAGTCTTGGCATAAGGTACCACATAAAGAGAAGATTTGGGAATATGTCCTGGTACGCTTTTCAATTACGTGATTCATTTTTTTTGACTATTTCAGCTATGTAAGTTTGACTATACTGATATGTATATGTATACATGTGTAGGAAAAATACAATGTTCCTGATATGTGTAAGAAGTGGGTGTTAAAGTCCATTGGTGCTGCATGGAGGAGTTACAAATGCCGGTTAAAGAAAAATCATTTCTATAAGTACAAGACCAACAGGAGTAGATGGAACAATCGACCTAAAACAATTCCAGAAAGAGATTTTCTGAAATTGCTGGATGTATGGAACAAACAGAAAGAGAAGGTATATTCAGTATGAATCCTCGGTGCAATCGTATTTTTTTCACTACTATTCTTCTTATTTTCATATTTTATTTAGTTAACAATTAGTTGGATATATATGTATGTGCAGAAGCGTTGTGCTATTGCAAGTGCTAATTGTAAGTCCCAAAAGAATAGGCACACCGTTGGTCCAAAAAGTTTTGCTAGAGTAATTGAAGAAATGGTAAACATTTTTCTTTGTCAAAGCTTTATTTCTACATTTTTGCCTAATTTGATTTGTTGTACCTTCTTTTAACAATATATGTTCCATTTTTTTTTTTCATGAAATCAGAAAGCTAAAAATCCAAATGCAGAACCACCTTCTTTAGCTGAATTGTTTGAGAACACACGCCAAAGAAAAGAGGGAAGGCAATATGCTGATTCATTTGTTGACACCACAAAAAAGATTGTAACACAAATACTCAACCCTTTTCTCTTATATATATATATATATATATTTCTGCATCTTTACTTGCTTTATAATATTGACTTTTTTTTCATTAATATCATAGGCAGCTATGAAAAGCTACGAGCCTCCAGCTGAGGGAAGTAGTGGTGCGGATGCTTTTCTTGCTGTTATGGGCAAGGAGTCCGATGGACGTCGTAGACTCTATGGTAGGGGAGTTACTACCAACATGTTGAAGAAAGTGAATGGTATTGAGACGTCATATATAGTGTCTAAGGAGGTTTTTGAGTCATTAACTAATGCTGCTTAGGTTGAAAAAAGTTATCAAAGAGGTAAGGAAGAGCTGGAGCAGTTGCAAAAAGAATTTGAAGCCAATCATGAACGGCAAAGGGTGTAGTTGGAAGAAATGCGAAAAAACATTGAAAATCAACAGGCTAAAATTGTTGATGATGCTGTGAAGATGGTTCTTGCAAGACTACCTCCTGAAATTGCTAAAGAATATCTATGATAAGGTACGTTTTCTACTAATGCCTAGTGTTGTAGAAGTAGTTAATATACATGTTCGTGCTTTTGATTTTAGTTCTGAATAATGATGAAAAGCTTAGTGTGCATGCCATTACTTGACACTTACAAATGCTCACAATGAATGGTCAATGGCTGCTGATGTTAGGCCATTTTACCAATATTTGAGTTCATAGGTTGTTGGTGTTAGGTCTATTTGCAATAATTTTTTGTCTATAAATGTGACAGCCCTGTTGTGACATTTTAACTAATGTGACAGCCCTGTTGTAAGTACAAATTAAAAAAGGCAAATGGTTGCTGATGTTAGGCCATTGTCTTGATGATGTATAATCATGTATTTGGTTAATGATTCTGGTGGTGGAGTCATTGTCTTGCTAAATAACTCATGTGCTTGAGGGATAGTGAACCTTCAATTTTGTCATGGTGTTGCGAATTTATGTTGACGTACCCCATAGTCTGGAATCTATATTACATATGCTCAATTTGCTGCTGGTATTTTATTCAAGTTTTGGCAAATCATTAATTATATTTCTTGCTGGAGTATGACTTGCCTTGTGATTTTGATAACGGAGGGTATTGGACTTTAGATTTCTATCTTAATATGCCCTGCTGTGGCGAGATTTGGACAATTGCTTTGATTGGTAAAATCTTGATGCTGGGCTGCCTCGAACATGAACGAATGTGGAACTTGTGGAATTGTGTGATAAACTTTTAGAAAAAGTTCCCATTCAAAATTCTTGGTAAATCACTCATGTATTTGGCAAAACTGGTTTGATAGTGAGTAGAAACCGACTCATCATTCTTCTTTCATTTGATTCATGTTCATATGCTTGGTGACTGTGGAATCCTTGGTGTAATGTGTGATAAACTCTTGAGAAGAGTCCCCATTCAGGTTGCTTCCATTCTGTCCTTCATGGTAGTATTAGTCACTAAAGTTGGTAGCTTCCAACTTTCTGTAATGTGTGATACAATTGTCACTATCAAACGCACCTCAAACATTTATTTCATTAATATGCATTAATGAAATTTGTTTTGTTTTGTTTTTTTATTGTGCTCACACTTATATATTCAACTTGTTTAAATAGCTTATTTTTATTTTTTTCTTTCTTGCACAGGAAATTATAAGACTTTTGGTGAAGGACGTTTATTGATATGTAAAGATACTTTTGTGGATATTCAACGACAACGTCACATTTATAGTACAAATATCGATAATAATTTTTGGAAGGTGCCATTAGTTGGAGTAAATTTTCTAAATTCCTTGTTGGAATATTATTTGGCATAACTTCATTTATTACTTTTGTATTTGACACTAGAAGTACTTTTGTAATACGAATATTATTTTGGATTATATATTTTATATTATTGCATTTGAGTAAATGATATTCAATTAGTAACAATAGTTGGAAAAATAAATGTTGCTATTAACTTGTACAAGTATTGTCTTTTCCAAAATGAAACACAAATAAGAGTGTTACTTATTTATAAAAAGTGATGCTTTAAAGCATTTCAATATATGTAAAAGTGATACATTTGTTAGGAAAAAGTGTTGCATTATGAGTTAAAAGAGTGCAAGAAGTGTTCTATTTTCGTAGAATAAAGTGTTGCTTTTCGTCTCATAAAACGTTGCAATTGCTTAAAGGTAATACATAAAAAAGTGTTGCATTTTAGAGAAAAAAGTGTTGCATTTTAGAGAAAAAAGTGTTGCAAAAATAAAAGCGTTGCATATTCTAACAATTGCAACACATCTACAAAGTGTTGCTTAAACTGGAAAAAGTGTTGCTATAGATCTAAGGAGATACCTTTTTACTACACACTTTGTAAAGTGTTGCTTTAGGCTTATAGCAACATTTTTAGGGCATAAAACAACACTTTATGGGCGTTGCTACAGCCTCATTTTGTAGTATATGCAATTGTTTATGTTTGCAAGGGAAAAAATACTTTATAATGATTGAAATTTTCTTATATTGCATCAACTTGTCTCTACTGGATTTGATATATATGATATGATTGGGACGTCGATTTTGTGCTATGTGGAACTAAGTGTTTCGCCAAAATGAAGGCGAGAGCCACCCTTAAAATCCACACAAACTACTATTAGCTATAGCACACTAACAAGATGTGAATCATTTGTGTATGGCATGGAATTGCCTGTACTGTGACTGTTTGAGTGATTGGGGTCCAGTCATGAGTGGCTTATTAATGACCAGAAAGGCAAGGGCCGACGAGTTCATCGTAAGTGCACTGTGACATTTAACGATTATCAAGTGGAACTAAGGAGGTTTTAGTTTCATGAGAAAGGGTACTGATCATCCAGATGTATTATACTGTGCATGCGGGGAAATTATTAACTATGGTGGATAAGGTAGCTCTAAGTCGCGCACTCAATTTGTCGGGAGTTATATCGCTGCTACTGGATTGGTTAGGCTGACCACAGGTAGCAAATCTAAACTCTTATGTGCTTCCTTATAGAATGTGCTACCTGAGTTGAATACTCCTTGTGATTGGTTACTATTAGTTTCTCAATGGTTGTTTCTTGGTAGTATCTTCGTGGTATGTATAAATTATTGTGTTACCATATATTTAGAAAATATAGTTTTAAATTCTTTACCATTTTATAAAAATTATACCCATTTTCAAACCCATTGAGTGATAAAGGCTCACTCCATTTTCCTAAATTTTTTTAGTAGATCACTGGGAAAAGGCCAAGAGGATGGTCGAATAGAGCTACTGTCAAATGATGAGACATTCGGAATTGAACCTTGCAATACAAATTAAGTTATAATTCATTATTATAAATGTGGGATTGTCTTGTACTAGTTATGGTTATTAGTGTTAATAAGAAATAAAGAAAATGAAAATAATTTCTCGGCTTTTCACTATATGATTAGAACTGTTAGATTAATCTATAGCTCCGTGCGAGTCGGAGAACGATCCGATCCACTTTCCAACTAGAGGATGGGTTAGGGCATTACAATAACATTAATATGTATCACTATAATATTAAAAGTATCACTACAATGTTAAAAGGGCGAAAGACAATTTTAGTTCCCAATATTATAGGCACTGGCAAAATTAGTCCCCAATATTATTTTTTAACCAAGGAAGTCCCCAATGTTTCAAAATTTATCGAATAACATTTGACAGAATTTTTCTATATTTAATATATTTAACACGTGAATATCACGTTCTCCATTAGTAATCCCTCTTTGCTTTCTTCCATCGACGACATGATAATAGTTACCTAGATTTTCATCTTCTTTATCGGCTGCACATGTTGACTCACCAAAGTCATTTTGCACTAATATACTCGTTTTGTTATGGCTGGACCTACGGCCACCTAATGCTTGATGAGTGGGAAAACACTTGTTACAAGTGGTATATCTGAATTTCTCAAGAAAATTTGTCATTGTCGAAGCTTGATTTTGACGGACTGGAGTACTAGTAGTATCATGAACTGATTCAAGATCCCTTAGTTTCATCTTTTTCATTTTCTTGACAATCACCAAATTCCTATGGGAACTCTTATAATTCTTGTGATTCAACAGCTTAACATAAATGTTCTTGCTGCCCGACGATTCATCACCGGAGAAATCCTTGCTTTCACTATATTCTTTTGGCCAGTTAATGTCCTCCCATTTATGACTCTCATATTTGCCAGGTAAAAAGTTAGTTTCTTTTGCAGCTTTCGCATTGAACATATGAATCACATTATTCAATTGAATACCATCGATTTTGTTGTCTTCATTTCTCAGCTCTTTCACGGTATTATCATTCATATATCCATATGAAATTTCCTCATTAGGGAATTGCTTTTTGTTGTCTGAAATCCCTCAGCACCATGACAATGATCATTGGCCAGCTTAGCTTCAAATGAATCCCCCTGGGCTAAACTCATTAGATGGAAAACAACGTTACACATCCCTTCATCTTCTGAATTGTACCAAATGGATTTACGCACTCTCTTAGCAGTTATGGACCAACCACCCACTGACTTTGTTGAATTCCCCTCCATTCCCTGTCAGTATGACATCTCATGTGCCCAAACAATGATTTCATGGAAGGAAAATACCGTCACCACTTTGTGACTTGTAATTGAGCTGCTTTTTCATGGAAAAATCTGATCTTTCTCGTTTTTGTTTCTTGAACTTGTTGATGGGTTGGCTTGGCTCATTTTGCTGAACTTTTTGCTAAAGATCAATTCTTTATTAGTCTTGGAAATGAACCATCATGTGACCTCCCAATGCTTTACCAGACCTAAACACCTTGATGCACACTTGACAAATCCTAGTAATAATATTAGCACTGCTATTGTTGTTGTGGTTGAATTGATATGTGAATTATCGTTAAAAGATTGTTTGTATTTTTTTAATTATCATTAAAGATGGATTACTAACGGAGCACATGATATTCACGTGTTGGATCTGTTAAATATAAAAAAATTCTGTCAAATGTCTTTAATTTGACCCAATGTTTGAAACATTGGGGACTTCTCTAGTCAAAAAATAACATTGGCAACTAATTTTGCCACTGCCTATAACATTGGGGACTAAAATTGCCTTTCGCCCATGTTAAAAAGTATCACTTATAATATTAAAGTAGCACTTTTCATCATAAAAGTAAACTGTTAGTATAAAAAGTAACATTTTAGTATGAGTCTTACATTTAAGTTTTATTTTTAAGGGTAAATTACAAAAAACCTCCCTATGGTATACGAAAATTTTAAGTTACCTCCTTAACTTTTAGAAACCTACTATATACCCTCTTGTTCTTTGTTTTTTTTTTGAAAAATGGATGGAAATAGAAGAAATAACTGAGTTTAAATGACAAGCGCCATTATGAATAAAAAAATTATTTTAAACTTAATAAAATTGGTAAAAAGACAAAAATAACCCAATTTATGATATTAAAATGATAAAATTACCATCTTCTTCTTCCTTAGAAAGCTTCAACATATTTCTACGAATTCATCATCTTCATCCGTTTTTTATGAACAAAAGAAAAACTCTCTTGTTTTCTTAATTATAGCCCCAATAATCTCCAAAATTATTTAGAGGAGGCAAGCACCTGAACCTGAAGCATTCTGTATTGTTTTCAATAAAAGCAATATGCAAATAATGATGAACCCAAATCTTCGCATCCAAATTTGTTTAAAAATTTTAATTAAAATTTCTATGATTCAATTAACCATTGGATATTGTTTTCAATGAATGTGAATGAAGAACGCATCCAAATTTGCCCAAAAATTCCAGCTAAAATTCCCGAATCTTAGCATCCAAATCTGCCCAAAAATTCCAACTAAAATTGATGTGATTCAATCGACCATCAATGCTCCACTTGCGGCAGTGTTGGTGGTGATGTCGGCGGGACAGCGATAGTGGCAGCTGTGGTGGTGGTCATCGTGATGGTGAATATGGTGGTGACGGCCATGAAAGCTTTGCCATGAAAAAAGAATGTGCGGTTTCCCTTATGCTCTTGAAATGAACGCAAAGATCAGATCCCCATCCCTTACAGGACTTGGAAATTTATTTTCTCTTGTTTCTTTTTTGTGGGCCGTTTTGATGAAGATTTTAGCACTGGAGCCTGGATTTGTTAACATTTTGGCTGTCAAGTTTATTTGTTGAGAAAGATCTATAGATTTAGAAAGAATTTTAACTGTGAAAAGATGCTTGATTTACAAAATATGTTAAGTCATTCAAATTCCGTTACTTTTTAAATAAAACAAAGCATAAGGAAGTAAATAGTAAGTTTTTATACGTCAGGGAGGTAATTTATAATTTCGCCTAACCATAGGGAGGTTTTTTGTAATTAACCCTATTTTTAATAGTAACACTCTTAATTGTAAAAGTAACGGTTTTTATTGTAAAATATCAATTTTAAAATAAAACATAACATTGGTCATTGCAAAAGTATCATTGTTAATTATAAAAAGTAATGTTCTTCATAGTAAAGCTAGCACCTTTTTTTTTTATTTTATAAAAGTAGCACTCTTTATGTAACACTATTTCTTTTCTACATTTTACAAGTATCAATGATGCTTTTAAACCAAAATTAATACTAAAAAAGTGATACTTGTTGAAAATCTCATTATACAAGTATTAAATTGATACTTTTGAATTTAAAATTAATACCCGAAAGTGAAAAAGTGCAAAAACATAAAAAAAAGGTTAAAGTGTATAAATGTGCGCGTTGATGCACATCATTAACTATCTGTTTCGTATATGAAACACGCCTCATATTTGAACCCGTTTCATCTAAGTTTTTGTAAAACCCAAAAATATGCTATCTAAACTGAAGCTTATCTATCTAATTGATTTACTTTTTAACTAGACAATAGTACCCTTGGACTTCAATTTGAACATTACTACTACAATCATGATTAAGATGAAATAAAATCGTTATCATTTTATTATTACTATTTTTTTTGGGTTTTCCATATTATTATTATTTAATTATGAATTATTTATCTTACCCTTTACTATGATTAGTGAATTTTGTATATTTTATAATTTTTTTGATATCTTGCCTTTTTGAATTCGTTAAAGCAAAACGTTTTTGTTTCCATTTGACTTTTTTTTCCTTCAAAGTTATTATTTCATTTCAAACAGCTAATAAATTTGTTTTATATGTTGAATATCTCCTGCAAATATGCTAACTGTAAATTAAGAAGAAATTTTTTTGTACAAATAATTGAGTTTCAACTATGGCTAAATTTCAATTAAAATTTTATTTAAAATTCTTCTTTTTTCTTGCTCTCAAACTTTCTTGGATGATATTGTATTTGTTTCTTTGAAACTCATCTACTAATATTGGAAAGAGCAGGAAGTTGATATTGTGAGTATTTTCTTTGGATGTTATGACTTCAATTTGAACATTAGTATTATAATTGACTGTTATGAAATAATACTATTATCATTACTATTAGTATTACTTTTTGTCAATTTCTTTCGTATCATTATTTAATTATGAAGTATCTATCTTACCCGTCATGATGATGGTAGAATTTTGCCATTTTTTTCCCCTAAAAGTGCAACATTATTGTAAGTTTGGGGACTAAAAGTGTTGAAATTAAAACATTGGGGACTAAAAATGTTGAGTAGACAAACATTGGAGGACTAAAATATGTTTTTGTTGTTTGTCTAAATATAAGTAACACTAGCGTGGAGTCATTTTATATGGTTAAATTGACTAATATTGTTAAGTTAGAATGGTAAAGAGTAGTGAATTGTTACTACCCACAAACCTTAAGGCGACAAAGTGTTTTTTAACCTTTTTTTTTGAGTTATCATTGACAGTTTATGGTGTACTAAATCTTGATAGATTAGGCATTGAATCTTTTCACACTAGATAAATATAGTGGTTTCTTAAATTATGAAAAAAAAAGAGAAAACCCTTGTACATAGCTGGAGATGGAGGAGACTAATATTGTATATAAAATTTTGGATTTGATGAATATAAAATTTTGGTTGATGAATGATTACATCTAAAATATTAGTCGTACAGTTGGACTCATGTAAGCCGATCTCATATATAAGATGAAAGTTGATCACAATTTCAACACATAATAAAAATGGTAGAAAATTAGAATCACGATATCAACTATCATTAATTGTATTTCATATATAAACCCGTTAAACAATAATTTTTATTTTAATTCTTAATTTCTAAGCATAATTGCCACCCTATTGTCCGTCTTATTTCAAGAAGGGCTTTCAAGAATTAGTGCAAATATATTAATTAGATCAAAGGGGTAAGAGATCTGGATCTATTTGTTTAGCCATTTTCAACCTAATTCTCATTTCAAAACAAAATGACTTATATTTATTTACATTCTATTTAATAAAAAATTCTTTAACTTTTTCAAAATAGGAATAAAGCTATTTTGATGTTTTTATTTATTTTTTGAATATCTCACCGTCAAATGTTAACTAGTTGTACTTAATGGTTGACCACCCGTTGGTCAGCCATATTCTGACGACTTGGTTTGAATCTGGTTCAATCCGACCAGTATAGAGCCCACTCAAGAAAACGAAATTCTTTTTATTTTGAATTTTATTTTTTTAAAAAAATATCTGACATAAAAACCAATAAATTTTTTTTTTAAAACTAAACACCAAATTATCAACTCAAAATTATTCTTTTTTCTAAAACCCAATTGGAAGAAAAACAAAAGCAGCCAGTAAAAATCCACTAATCCTTTTTATCTTTTTAGAAACACACCCTCCCTATGTAAAACAAAAACTAAAGAAAATTTGTAAGGGTTCTCTCTCCCCACAAACCAAAGGGCATTCGTTTGTATGCAAATGTGCCGAATGGCCAAGTGAATGTAGTTTTCTCTTGATCCTTGGGGTCAATGGCTATCTGATTGTAACCTGAGTACCCATCCAAGAAACAGTAAAAGAGAAATCCCACAATCTTGTCCAAGAGTTGCTCCAAGAAAGTTAGTGGAAAGTGATCCTTCCTTGTTACCTTGTTGAGCTTGTGGTAGTGCATCCATACACGCCAAGCACTGATAATCCTTGCTGCCAAGAGCTCATTAGCATCATTCTTTACTACAATCACTGCACCTTTCTTGGGCACACACTGCACAGGGCTCACCCATTCACTATCTGAGATAGGGAAGATCATTCCGAAATCCAACAACTTGATAACTTCTTTCTTAACAACCTCCATCATTTGAGGATTTAGCCTCCTTTGTCTATCATGCACAGGCACAGAATTTTCCTCCAACAGAATCTTATGCATACATATGCTAGGGCTGATTCCCTTTATATCAGCAATGGTCCATCCTATAGCTTGCTTTTATTGTCCCAACACACCTAAAAACTTGTCTTCCGCCAACCCTCAAGCTTAGAAGATATCACTACTGGAAATGTTTCATTTTCACCCAAAAATGCATACTTCAAATAATGAGGCAATGGCTTAAGTTCTAACTTGGGTGGCACCGAAATGGAGGGCATAAATTTTTCATTCCTGCAAAAGATTTCTTCATTCCTCACCTAAGTGGGTACACAATCATCGTTAGTCATAACAATATTCATGCTTTACCGTCACATTTCTAGCACATGCTTCCTGGATTGTATCTTCTACCACAATTTCATCTTGCAATTCACCAACTTCATTTTGCATCTCATAAATTGACTCATCCAACACACAACACTCAACTAGATTTTCAATCTCAAACAAAATCATGCTATCTTCATTATCTAACTCAACATTATCTATTTCCTCTCACAAACATGCAATTTATCGGTACACATAAAATCATGCTTCACACTGTTATCAACTACATGCATGGAACATGCTACAGCTCTAATTGCAAAATAAGACTCTACATGCATGGGGATGTTTCATGGCATAATTAACATCAAACACAACTTGTTCATTGTTTATGCAAAATGTTACCGTCTTACTTCTTACTCCGATGAGGGCATCACCAGTGGCAAGAAACGGTCTTCCAAATATGAGAGGCACTTCAGGGTCCTCTTCCACGTCTAGCACAATGAAGTCCACAGGTAATGCGAATTTGTCTATCATCACCAAAACATCTTCCACCATTCCTATAGGCTTAACCAAAGACCTGTCTGCCAATTGCAATGTTACGGCAATAGGGCGAATTCTCCCACTAAGCCCCACATTTATTGCAATTGATATAGGCATTAGGTTGATTCCAGCACCAAGATCACAAAGTGCTTTCTCAAAGTATCTCGAACCAATCCTGTAAAGAATGGTGCAACTACTAGGATCCTTCAATTTAAGAGGTAAATTGTGCACTACCCAAGCCTGACTACACTCAATAAGCATCATTGGAGCTTCGCATTGAAGAATTTGTTCCTTGTTTGAAATGAGATCCTTGAGAAATTTTGCATACTTAGGCACAACACTCACCAAATCTAGCAACGGCAAGCTAACATTAACTTGTTTCACCATATTAAAAAATTTATCAAATTGTGGCCCTCTCTTTGGCTTTGGTTTCACCATTTCTTGAAATGGAGGAGAAGGAGCGTATTTTGGAAAATTTTAAGGACTTGATGGTTCTCTAACCTTTTTGGTCACCTCCTTTCCTTCATTGTCCTGCACCTCCTCCTTCTCTGGTGCCATGGCCTCATGAGCACACTCTTTCTCAAACTGAACTACATCCTCATCTTTAGCTTCATTCATGTCACCTCCTATAGTGGTGGATTTTTGCAATTGCTTTCCACTCTGGAAAGTGATGGCATTACAAACCTCTTTGCCCTTGGAATTTGGAACTGTATCACTCGGAAGAGATCCATTGGGCCTATGATGCACTGCATTGGCAAGTTGTCCCAATTGCATTTCAATGTTTTTGATTGATGCATCATGGTGTTTGAGACTAGTTTCTAGCCCTGCGAACCGTTGCTCACTTTTGTCCCGCTTATCCATAATCTGGTGAAACATGTCTTCCATTGAAGGCTTCCTTGGCTCTTATACATGTGGTTGAGAATCAAACCCTGGAGGTGGATTTGAAGTTCCTCTTTGATCATTGTCATGAAAATATTGCCTCCCTGGTTTTGATTTTGTTGTCCCCAATTTCTCTTGCCACCACCATAAAGTCTATAACCACCAGAGTAATTTCCATAATATTGTGGCTTATTGTAATTGTTGACATAATGCAATGACTCTGTAGTAATAGCACACTCGTCTATGTGATGCTCTCTCTTGCACAAACCACACAAAAGCACTGGAGCTTTGGCTTGTGTGGCCTTCAGTGTTTGCACTTGTTTTTTAAGGGCTTCAAATTTAGAACTTAGCGATGTTTCATCATCAAGATCCAAGACACCTTTTTGCTTCCTACTATGTGGCTTTGTAGTCTCAGGGAAAAGATATTCATCTTTAGTAATTTTATCAAAAAGCTCCCTAACTTCTGGAATGTTTTTATCTTTCAAGGCTCCATTGGCACAAGCCTTAACCATCATTGATGACTCTGCAGTAAGACCCTTAAAAAAAGTATTCAATTCTCTGATTTCACCAAGGTTATGGTTTGGACATTGTCTGATCAAATCATTAAACGCTCCCAAGCCTCACGAAATGTCTCACCCTCATGTTGTTGAAAATTCATTATGTCCATCCTCATTTTCTCTAATTTGGAAGGTGGAAAGTACTTTGCCGAAAATTTTGTCTGGAGTTCATCAAAAGATGTCACAACATTCGTACCTCCAATAGACTTGAACTAGTGCTTTGCCTTGCCTCTCAAAGACAGAGGAAAAATAATTCTATGAACTTCACTCTGAGGCAGTCTCTAAAGCTTGAATGTACTGCATAGTCCCAAGAACCAGTCCAAGTACTCATTTGGATCTTCATTATCCAATCCTTGAAAGAACTGCCCCTGAGTGATCGTGGATACTATCTAAGTAGGAACATGATAGCTCTCCACATCAATATCTTGTTGGTCAAGACCATTCTCGAAATTTATGGTGTAGTGGTCACCAAATCTTGGTGGTCTGGCTCTTGGATTAGCCATTCTCCTTTCCCTTTGTTGATTCCTCAAGGTTCTCATCAACTCAAGATCAAGTTGATACTCTAGTTCCCCTGCAGATCTAAGAGATTTGGGCATACACAACCAATGATCCTGTAGAAATCACTCACAAACCAAGGTAAGTGTATAATTGTGGAGAAACACAACAAAATAGAGTAACAAGAATGTAAAATATAGAACACGAACATAGAACAAAAAGAACAAAATAAGTAAATCAAGAAACCGTGCCTTCCCTGGCAGCGGCGCCAAAAATTGATGCGTGTAATCGCGTATATTAACCAATTTATCCCTAACACTAGTGTAGTCGTGCTGAGAGTGTTTCATTCTCTCAAGGAATGGAATGATTTCAAGAATTCAAAATTTTGTTCACATAAATGAAATTACAAGAACGAATGTTAACAACAACAAAAACAGAGAAATAAGAAATAATGAAACTAACGAGCACAACAAATAAGATGTGAAATCAAGTCTAGAGCAGATGCCCTAGGGTTCTTGCACCGGATGAATGCAAAATAGACGACCCGTGCTACGCAATTGACAACAAGCAAAACGAGAGGAGATCTTAGTGGCCTAGAAGTCTAGCCTGTAGCCAACATGTCGTCCGCACTACATTCTACACCTCCTAACACCATTCTTTCCTATGGCGAGGCCTGAGAGTGGTGAAACTCTCACCGTAATATCTCAACTCTCTGAGTCTAACGAGTTTAACATGCAATTCCTAAAATCTTCCCGTGGCGAGGCCTGACCTAGGTTCTTAGCTTCCGTTGGCACAAGAGAGCCTCTTCTAACTTATTCCTAATGTCTCAAATGTTTCTCTACCGGCATGGCGACCGCATCTCAAAACTTGAACAAACAAAGCAAGTGAGAAGACTCAATAATCACACTTCCAGTTCTCAATTCCATGCACTCTCAAAAATATTGGTGAATCTAACCTCAACTTAGCATGTCGACCACAGTTAATGTTCAATTCATTCAATACCAGTGCAAATTCATGAAACTTAACAGAATTCATGTATTAATTCCGAGCATGATTTTATTTGTTAGAGATTTTGTCAATTGAATAGCATCAATGCATCTGAATCACACATTCATTCGATTGAAGCCCTAGGACATCATGAATTTAGCCAGAAGAGCTCATTCTCAAGTCGTGAACTTCAATTTGCAACAATAAACAATTCATCTTCACAAAATTGGAGTATTTTACCGATTAAACACAAGAGAATTGTTCGAGCTCCTTAATTAAGAAGAGAATTCTGGTAATCAGTCCAATAGTTCGATCGCAATTGAAATTGGAGCTAAAATTCTAGAGAGAGAAAATCTAGAGAGAGAAAATTTCCTGCTTAGAAGATCAAAAATCTGGTCTAGAAGTGTCAAAAATTTCCCCTTAACAATGGCAAAATTCTCGATTTATAGAGGTCTAAAGCTTAATCTACATGCTAACGTAAACTATGCACTTATTTACAGAAATGCCACTGTAATATAAAACAGTCCAGAACCACCATGTGCACAAGCCTCCAAGTCGGCACCCTTTCCAGTAATCCAGGCCTTCGATCCAGCTCGCACCACACCCTCAACTCGCCCAGCACGCCTCCAAGCCCACAACATCTCGTCTCCACAAACCTGCACCAAACAAAGACTATGTTCAACACTTAGAAACAATAGAACACCGAAATCAACCATTTTCATGGCGATGCATCGCCTTGTAGACTCTTTTCATGGGCGATGCATCGCTGCGATGCATCACCAGGTCACTCTTATCATGGCGATGCAACGTAGCGATGCATCGCCGTGTAAGCTCTCCTATGGCGATGCATCGCTGTGATGCATCGCCATGTAATGTAGTGTGGAGCTCATGTGTGCTTGTAATGTGTGCCCGCTTGGTGATTAGAGTGTAGTGTACATGTGCAACCGTGTTACAAGTGTACACTTGAGCACACGCTGCGTTGTGCATGGTGTGCGATAGATTGCAGCACGGCTCACACGCAACGTGCACAAAACCTGTACGGAAGTGCAGCGATGAGTGTGCGTCATATGTGCACAACTGCTCGTGGGGTGTAGGCGGCATGCCCGCAATGCTCGTGCGATGTGTGCTTTGAGTATGCATGAGTTGTGACAGTGACGAGTGTGGTGATGTGCAGCAAGTGCACGCATGCATGTGCAGGAGCTGTGGTGTGGTGATGTGCGAGGTTGCGAGGGCCGTGTGCATACATGGTATGTGCGGTATGCAACAAATGGGGTGCATGCTTGCACAAGAGATATGCTTACAATGTGTATGTAGTGTGCTCGTGTTGTGCTTGAGATAAGCTTGCAATTGTGCATGTGTTGCGCGCTGGAGTTGTGTGCATGTGTACAGCAATTATACGTGGTGAAGTGAATGTGTGTGTGGAGATTTTGCGGTGTGTTGCACGCCGTACAAGTGTTTGTGGTGCCCATGCGGCATAGGCAACAAGCATGCAGCTTGTGTGTGGTGCTTGTGGGGTGTGTGCTATGAATGTGTACAGCATCGTAGGCAACAAGTATGCAATGTGTGCAGGCATTGCGGCGATGAGTGTGCAAAGTGCACACGGGACTTGTGAAGCAAAGTGCATGTTGTGTACACCATATGCGTGCCGAATGCAGTGCACATACATAAGTGTTATGATTTCATGCAATCAACACCAAAGTTAGCCCTTTTTTTTCGTCAAATGACACCATACTGAATACTTTACAAAGACTCATAACCCAACACATAATGTCTCACACAATGCACTCAAAGGTAATAAAAGTCAAGCAAAATTAGCATGTTTAAGTCAGTATAAAACTGACTTATCACAAACCTTACCAAAAACCATACGATAAAGAGATGTACCAATATGGATTTTAAAAGCTTTGCGGTAAGCCTATAAAGAATTATCTAATTTTGTTGCCCAATCCTTCTGAGAAGGTTTCACAACATTTTTTAAAATTCTCTTGATTTCCCAATTTGATATCTCCACTTAAACACTTGTTTGAGGATGGTAAGGGGTTGCCACCTTATGCCGGACTCCATATTTGGTCAATAAGGCTTGAAAGGCTTTGTTACAAATATGTGTGCCTCCATCACTGATTACTGCTTTTGGGGTTCCATAACGTGTGAAAATATACTTTTTGATGAACCCCACCACTCTTCCCATCACTGGTCGTTAATGCAATGGCTTAAATCCATTTAGAAACATAATCCACAGCCACAAGAATGTAAGACTTACCATTAGATTTTTGGAATGGTCCCATGAAGTCTATGCCCCAGAAGTCAAAGATTTTCACCTGCATAATGTTGTTTAAAGGCATCTCATTCCTCCATGAAATATTTCCTGTTCTTTGGCATTCATTACAATGTTTGATCCACTCTTGAGTGTCATGGAATAGTTTTGGCAAATAATAACCCAACTGCAACACTTTGTAAGCTGTCTGACAAGCGTGTCTTTAACCTTACAATTTTACCTCTAAACTAACGTAGTAGTGATGAGTGGGGATCGTATCCACAGGGAAGGGTTGGATTCTTCAATTCGAGTTTTGTTCTAAGAATTGTCACGAAAGTAGGTCACAAAATGAAATGAGTAAACAAAATGAAACAAAAACAAAGGAATAAAAGGAAGCAACAATCAGGGATGTAACAGTTATCCTAGGATTCTTGTATCGGATGAAAACAGACCTAGCCAATTTATGCTATGCAATTGACGAACAAGCAAATCTCAAGGAGACCTAAGTTGCCTAGAAGCTCAAGTTGTGGTTAGCATGGCGACCACACCACTCCCTGTACTTCCTAACACCATCCTCTCCCATGGCGAGGCCTGAGAATTGTGGAATTCACTCCGCAACGTCTCAACTCTCCAAGCTAACTACTCTAACATGCGAACCCTAGGAAATCCCATGGCGATGCCCGACCTAAGCTTGAATGTCTTCGTTTATTAACACAGAGAGCTTCTTTAACACTTTTCCTATTGTTTCAATTCATCAAAACTTTCTATGGCGAAGCTTGAATCTCAGAAATGAAATAATCATTGAAAGCAAGTGTAAAGACTCAGACACTCACACTTTAGTTCCCATCTCATGCATCTTCACTAATTTTGGTAAATCAAACCTCAACTTAGCATGGCGACCACAATCGAAGCTCGATCCATTTAAAATCAGTGCAGAGATATGAAATTAAACAGATTTCAAGTAATAAATGCAAGTACGATTTCAATCTTTATCAATTACATCAATTACATAGCATCAAGTCTTCTAAATCATGTATTCATCCGTTTAGAATGCTAAGATATCACACAATTAGCCAAAAAATTTCATATTCAACTCATATTCATCAAATTCCAGCATTAGATAGTTCAATTCCATCAAATTGAAAGATTTCACCGATTAAAGTGTAGAGGAATGTCAAATGCTCCTTCGATTGAGTTCAATATGTAATCTCCGGTACAAAGTCGCGATCGGAAATGAAATTGGAGGACAAAATCTAGAGAGAGAAAATTCCCGCTCTCAAAATCAAAAGATCGTTATGAATTCTAGAATTTTCGTCCCCCCCTAAAAGCTAACTAATCCTCTATATATATAGAGGTTACAAAACGTAAATAGTACGCAAAACGTAAACTAGTTAAGTATTTACAAAAATGCCACTGCACAATATCAACAATCCAAAAATAGCACGTATAAGAATTCCAAGCTAGGAAGCAATCTGGAGTCCAGCGCCTTCAAGCCCAAGTCCCTGCGCTTCCATCAGCATCCCCACGCCTTTGTGCCTTGAATGATCACGCTTCCTTGCACCTGTAAAAAAAACACATTTCACACTTAGCCAAATTTTCATTTCCAAGAAGAAAGCTCCCAAGGCGAGGTCTCGCGGCGAGACCTAGCCACTTGTGCAATTGATGGGCGAGACCTCGTGGCGAGGTCTCGCCTTGTGTGTGTGCGTGGGCGAGGTCTTGTGTTGTGTGTGTGGACGAGACCTTGCGGCGAGGTCTTGCCGTTTGTTGTGAGTGTGGGCGAGACCTCGCGGCGAGGTCTCGCCGTTTGTTGTGAGTGTGGGCGAGACCTCGCGGCGAGGTCTCGCCACTTATGTGCAAGTGAGGCGAGAAGTGAGTGTTTGAATGTGAAGTGAAAGTGAGTTTGAGGTGCAAATGTGAAGTGAAGCACTGTGAAGTGTATGCAACACAAATGAGTGAATAAAATGTGTGTGTAGAGTGATAACTCGCTGTATTGGACAAGCGGCGAGGTGAGTGATCTCGCCGCACATGCGTACTGCAAGGTGTTCGAATGCTGTGCGCCGTACGTGCGCAGCATGTGCGAGGGCTGCGCGCGTGTGTGCGTGCGATGCTGCCGCGGCTTGTGCGAGAGAGTGTGCGAGACTGCGCGCTGTGCGCGCAAAGCGTGTGCGTTAGTCCTGCGCGCGTAGCGTGTGTGGGGTGAGCGCCAAGTGCCGCGCGCATGTCCGAGCTCGCCGCATAGGCTGTGCGAGCTCGCCGCATAGTCTGTGTGGCGAGGTGTGAGTGTGTGCGATGAGTGTGCATGGGTGTGTATGGAACCATTTTAGCACAACAAACTTCTTCTATGCAAAATATGTATGTCTTAGCCTCTAAATTGGACTTTGTGGTAAACATAAAAGGTTTAGATCTAGCTCTTGGCTTTCCATTGGTTCAAGAAACAACATCATAGGATGTCTGTAACTCAAGATATGGACAGTCTACCAAACTGTGGCAATATGAAGTCAAGTATGAAAACCTAAAAGTAGCAATCAAAAAGATTCCATTTCTCATACTTGCGCAAAGAATTAGACAAACATTAAAACATCAGAACTGAAGCACACTCAAAGGTCTTTCTAGAACATCCAAGATCTCCTTATTTGGATTAGAATTGAAAGAGTTACACTCAAATGAAGTACTACCTACATTCTGCCCAACTTCAAGCTAAGCCAAATAGGCATATTTAGGGGTTTTATTCAAATTCCACAAACACCATTCCAACGAATTTGGCTTCTTTCCTTGATTTTCAACCAAAACACACAATTGCTTCATTTCATCATCATTTTTGGTCTTTTTCACCATTTAAGCACTTCGAGTTGCAAACTACATAAATAAACAAAATGGCACAAAATACTACACATTTGCATGAAATATAAGGCAAAAGCTAAGTGATATAACACATATAAGTTGGTATAAAACCAACTTATCAACTTCCCCCACACTTGAACTTTTGCTTGACCTCAAGCAAAACACCCACTCTAAACTTTCACCAAAATGCATTGAACACCTCACTCCCCATCCACTATGTCCAATTCCATGTTCCTCAAAATATTTTCCACACAAAACTTTTGCAATGCTTCTTGACACCTAGCTTTTCAGATTTCAGTACACATTACCAACTAAGGCACAATGAATAAAGACCAAAATGTCATGCGTGTAAGTGTGTGCTGAGGAACATGCACTTCATCTATTCCATTGCTATACACCATCTAGTTGTCTTACTTGCCATCCAGTACATATCAATGGTAACCTATGCGCACATTGGTGCTCTATGGGACATTGTCCTTAGTTGCACATTGGTGCTTATTTGTTGCACCCATTGGTGCCTTAGCCTGGGTTTTGTGGCTGTTTTTACCCTTTCATTGCTTGCCAGGGTCTTATAGCTCTTTTTTCCCAGTTGCCAAAGGCTTTTTCTCCATTTCCTCTCTTGTGTATGCACATGTTCATAAGGGTCTCAAAATGACTGAACATGAACGAACATTGGAAAATCCAGACAAATGCATTGCAAAAGAACAAATTCCATACACATTACCTCCTATGTCATTTGAATTTTTGCATGGCATATCTATCTTACCTTAACATCGTGCCTTAACCAGTAAAATGTACCAATTTCTTCAAAATTTAGTGTCAAAAAACAATTTTTTTTTCCTTTTTTTTGCATACAACATCAAAAAGAGTAAAGTGATGAACTTGAAATATGCCATAGTGAACTAGGAACAAAGCTTCAAATACATGATGATATTAGCTTTCTGGTCCACTCACTCAAACATTTGACACCTTTTACACAACAACACACACCAACACAAAATCTCATTGAAACACATCACACCTAAACCATTCAAGACACGCAACACTTATTCCCAAAACTTTGCCAGATTTTGCAAAAAAGTTAAAAATTTGTCTAAAAACCGAAAACTCAATATAAGCAGGGTATAACATAAACAAAAACTCAAAATAACACAACAAAAATGAAAAGTAGCATGCCCTGCATCACATAGCACAGAAAAAATTTCATTAATGAAAGAAAGTAAGCATATAAAGTCCAAGAGACACAAACCATAGCAGACATTCACTCCCCTACACTTAAAACTTACATTGTCCTCAATGTAAAGTAAAGATAGGTTTAAGAGCTCCCTGTTATTGATATATCATGAATTCCAATGTTTGCTTGGTAGAGTGTCCTTGTGCTTAGTTCCCTCTTCTATGAAAAATTTGTTGCACATGGTGAAACAAAGCTTATTAGAAACCACTTACTCAAGCACACCACATGTTGGGGTAATGGTGGTGTAAAAATATGCAACTAACAACACTAAGTGGCACATGCACTATTTATGCTTGAAATGTAAAACACAGTGATTGTGTGCATTGTGGGAGTGGTCCATTGCTCCACTCCCCTACACTTAGCCTCATGAGTGGATGGCCTATACCCCTCGCAACTTCCTTCATATTCCTGTCTCTACAACATGAGTAGCCGAGTGAGTATCACAAAAATAAGTAAACGTAAAGATTACCAAAATGCTATATTGAAGCTAAGAGAAAAGAAGTAGTTCTGGGTTTTTTAAGTGTCCAGCTAGACTATCCTCCTCAAGCCTTTTCCTTCACAATTCGGAGTATCCATCCCTACAAAATTTGGAATAACCATCTCTATACCATAAAGAAGAAATCTCATAAGCACTCTTCTTCCTTTTGTAAGATACTTGAGGAGTCTCTTCAAGGAGTTGTTCACGCTCATACACATGGGGCACAACCTCTATAAATTTCACTTTAACCCACTGAGGCTCCCCTACTGGAGGTACCTCCTAGAATTCTTCTATCATTGGAAGCACATCATCTACCTCTTCCACCACACTTACCGTTTTGGTCCTGCAAGACTCAACCAAGAATTTTGTATCCATGGTCTCAACAACCCCATCAGTAAGTTCAAAAATTGATGTATCAATAAAGCAATTTTCCACCATGTTAGCAATGTCATTCAAAATTCGCACATCTTCCTCATCTAGACTAAAATGGGAAATTTCTGGAGTCTGTACTATCTTATCGACACAAAAATCATTATCATTAGTTAACAAGGGTGATTTCATTTAGCACTTCTCTTGAGTCACCAGTAAGATCCCTAGATTCAATTACCGTTTCAAGAGTTGGTGGCTCAACAAGAGTTTCAATCAATGTTTTGACATTTTCTTAAGCATGTTCAATATTATCTTCATGCATGATATCACAATGTTCATCAAGATGAGACTCTATGCAATCTACCAGGACGTCAAGAAAAGACACATCCAAAGAACGACTATCAGCATCATCAAGTATACCATGGCACTCATTACCATTTGAGAAATTCTTAACACATGCTGCTTCTGAGTTCTGTTCTACCAACACTTCATCTTGCAATTCAAAGATTGATTCATCTATAAAACAGCATTCTACCATGTTTCCACTTTTAGACAAAATCATGCAATCTTCTTTATCTAACTCTACACGTACAATTTTTTCATCACAAACATTCAACTCATCAATGCAAATGCAATCATGTTTGGCACCTTACTTAACAACATTCAAGTTCCAAGCTATAGCCTTAATTGCACAACAAGATTCCACATGCATGGATCGTTTCTTAGCATAGCTAACATCAAAGACAACTTGCTCATTATTAATGCGAAATGTTACCATTTTGCTTCTTACTCCAATCATTGCATCTCCAGTAGCAAGGAATGGCCTTCCAAAAATAAAAGGCACCTCAGGGTACTCTTCCATGTCCAGCACAATGAAGTCAACTGGTAATGTGAATTTGTCTATCATCACGAGTACATCCTCCACCATACCTGTGGGCTTCACCAGAGATTTATCCGCAAGTTGTAAGGTCACAGCTACAGGTCGAATCCTCCCACTCAACCCCACGTTAATAGCAATGGAAAGAGGCATCAAGTTCACTCCAGCTCCAAGATCACAGAGTGCCTTTTCGAAATATCTTGTGCCGATCTTGCAAGGTATAGTGCAACTTCCAGGGTCTTTCAATTTGGGAGGAAGATTGTTTACCACCGACGCTTGCTTACACTCGTCGAGCACCATGGGAGCATCTAGCTGAAGAATCTACTATTTATTGGATATTAGGTCTTTGAGGTATTTCGCATACTTCGGCACAGCACTCACCAAATCCAGCAAAGGTAAACTCACATTAACTTCCCTTACCACCTTCGCAAAGCGATCAAACTGTGGTCCTTTCTTTGGTGGTGGCTTCTTCCTTTCTGGGAATGGAGACTTGGGAGCAAATTCTGGAAAATTGTAAGGAATCGGTGGTCCTCTAACCTTTTTGGTCACCTCCTGTCCTTTAGTCTCCTTCTCCTTTGTATTCTCAGAATTATAGCTTCATGTGTAAATTCCTCTATACTCGCTTCTTCAACTTCAGGTTGGTCTATGTTCCTCCCCATGATGGTTGTTTGCAATTCCTTCCCGTTCCTCAAGGTAATGGCCTTACACTCTGCCCTGCCTTTGGGATTTGGGATTGTATCACTTGGGAGAGATCCATTTGGCCTATGATAAACAGCATTAGCAAGTTGTCCCAATTACATCTCATTGTTTTTTAGTGTGACATCATGATGTCTTACAGTTGTCTCCAAAGCAACAAATCTTTCCTCATTTTTATCAATCTTTTCTATAAGACGATGGAGCATATATTCAACTGAAGGCTTCCTTGGCTCTTGCACACTAGACGTTCTATTAGTGTTGTGATCAAGGCCTGAGGGTAGATTTGTAGATCTTCTTTGATCATTACTCTGAGAATATTGCCGTCCTTGGTTTTGTTGTTGTCCACAAGTGCCTTGTCCCCCATTGTGAGGTCGATTTCCACCAGAGTAGTTCCCTCCAGAATAATTCCCACCATACTGAGGTTTGTTGTTGTAATTGCCCACATAATGAAGAGACTCAGTTATGATAGCACACTCATCAGTGTGGTGTTTGACCTTACACAATCCACATGACAACACAGGAGCTTTAGCATGTGTAGCTTTCAGAGTCTGCACTTGTTTAGCCAAGGCCTCAAACTTGGCACTCAAAGAAGTTTCCTCATCGAGATCCAGCACTCATCTCTGCCTTTTACTATGAGGTTTCCATGTCTCAGGAAAAACGTACTCATCTTCAGCAATTTGGTTAAACAATTCTCGAACCTCTGGCATACTCTTATCTTTCAATGCACCATTAGCACAATCTTTCACCATCATAGAAGACTCAGCTGTGAGGCCTTTGAAAAATGTGTTCAACTCTCTGATTTCACCAAGTTCATGGTTAGGACATTGACGGATTAGGTCATTGAAACGCTCCCATGCTTCTCTGAATGATTCACCATCTTGCTGTTGAAAATTCATGATCTCCATTCTGCTCTTTTCAAGCTTAGCTGGTGGAAAATATTTCGCCAAGAACCTCTTCTGAAGTTCCTCAAAAGATATTGTTGCATCTGAGCCTCCAATGGTTTTGAACCAATGTTTTGCTTTACCTCTCAAGGAAAGAGGAAAAAGGATTCTGTGCACTTCACTTCTCTTTACTCGTGGCAGTTTGAACGTCCTACACAAACCTAAGAACCAGTCCAGATGATCATTAGGGTCTTCATTGTCTAATCCTTGGAAAAATTGACCTTGAGTAATCATCGATACAATCTGAGTGGGGATGTGGTAGTTTTCAACATCAATATCTTGCTGTCCAAATCCGTTTTCAAAATTCACAGCATAAGGATCACCAAAACATGGTGCTCTCACTCCAGGATTAGCCATGTCTCTTTGTCTGGCTTGATTTCTCAAAGTCTTTTGTAGTTCAAGGTCTAGTGTAAACTCAGGATCTCTAGAAGATCGTAGCCTGGGCATACAACAACACCAACTGTGAAGTATAACTGAAATAAACAGAACACGAAAACAAGAACCTCAGATGCAAACAACAGATAACAAAACAAAAACCACAAGCGACAACAATAACAAGGAAACAGAACAAATAAAAAAATAAGAACAGAGTAAACAAACAAAACAAAACAACACGAAATTAAACGATGAAATTCAAGAAACACTTAATCAAATTCTAGAAACCGTGCCTTCCCCGGCAACGGCGCCAAAAATTGACAAGCGTGTCGTGAACCTTGCAATTTTACCCCTAAACTAACGTAGTAGTGATGAGTGGGAATCGTATCTACAGGGAAGGGTTGGATTCTTGAATTCGAGTTTTGTTCTAAGAATTGTCATGAAAGTAGGTCACAAAATAAAATGAGTACACAAAAGGAAACAAAAACAAAGGAATAAAAGGTAGCAACAATCAGGGATGAAACAGATATCCTAGGATTTTTGTATCGGATGAACACCAGATCTAGCCAATTTATGCTATGCAATTGACAAACAAGCAAATCTCAAGGAGACCTAAGTTGCCTAGAAGCTCAAGTTGTGGTTAGCATGGCGACCACACCACTCCCTGTACTTTCTAACACCATCATCTCCCATGGCGAGGCCTGAGAATAGTGGAATTCACTCCACAACGTCTCAACTCTCCAACCGAACTACTTTAACATGCGAACCCTAGGAAATCCCATGGCGAGGCCCGACCTAAGCTTGAATGTCTTCGTTTATTAACATAGAGAGCTTCTTTAACACTTTTCCTATTGTTTCAATTCATCAAAACTTTCCATGGCGAGACCTGAATCTCAAAAATGAAATAATCATAGAAAGCAAGTGTAAAGACTCAGACACTCACACTTTAGTTCCCATCTCATGCATCTTCACTAATTTTTGTAAATCAAACCTCAACTTAGCATGACGACAACAATCGGAAAGTTAGAGAGATAAACTTTCTCTCTCTAGTTCAAAAGTCTGTTAACTATCTAGAAATTCATCTCCGTTTTCAATTCTGATCAAGAATTTGGACTGATCATTGAAGCTTCTACTCAATTAAGGAGTAAATTCACAAGACTTAGGTGGATTCGAAGCAATCGAGGCAATTCATTTGGTAAAATCTTTTCAATTTAATGAAAATGAAATGTTCTTCATTGCGATTTGATGATCTGGAGTTGAGAATGGAGTTTTGTGGCTAAATTGATGGTGTCTTAGGGTTTGGACCGGATGCTTGAGTAATTAAACGAAGGAAATGCTATGCAATTGACTAAGTAACTAAAGAATGAATTCCTACTTGTTCTTAACGAATGAAAAAATGTCAAGTTTCATAATTTTTGCACTTTCATTGATTGAATTGAACCTTGATTGTGGTCGCCATTCTAGGTTGAGGCTCGGTTCACCAATTCGAGTGATAAATGCATGAGATGAGGTCTAAAAGTATGATAATTGAGTCTCTTTACTTGATTTGGTTGTTCGTGATCCGAGATGCGGTCGCCAAACCGATCGGGGGTCATTGAATCATAAGATAAAGTAAGAAGTGGCTTTTTAATACTAACCGAAGGATTAGAAACTTAGGTCAGGCCTAACCATGGGAGATCTAAGGTTTGGTTTTGCATGCTAGAGTTGGTGGTATTGTTAAGTTTAGACGTTGCGGTTTTCATTCGTCACACTTAGGCCTCGCCATGGGAAAGTGCGGCGTTAAGGAGAGTAGAAAGAGGTGCGGTCGCCATGCTGACTTTTAGCTACAATCCTAGGCAGCTTCGGTCTCCTCTGAGTTTGAATGTGCGTCAAATGCATAGCACGAGTAGTTTAATGAACAATCATCTGGCACCTAAATCCTAAGACATCGATTTCTTACTTGCTATCTTACAACACTTCTTGTTTGTGTCTTTGCTTTATTCCTTATTTCTCTGTTTAGATTAGTATTGTCATTTCTTAATTCATCATTCTTGTGACAGTCAACAGAACAATTTAGAATTTTCGAAACCAATCCCCTTCCCTATGGATACGATACCCTGTTTACTACTACTACATTAGTGTAGGGTTAAAATTGCAAGGTTAACGACAAGCTTGTCGATTTTTTGGTTCAGAGAGTAGAGAACACAGTCATAAATGCCTTAATCTAACTCTTACCAATCCTTACCTTGCAGCAAATCTCAACAACCATAGAAATAACAATCACAGCAACCAATCATCAAACATACCAGCCAATAACACATCGTCCACCCCCCACACTTGAAATAAACATTGTCCACAATGTAAAAGTCTACCAGTTTTTAGTTCTACTAGACTTTTGATTTTGTAAGCGGGAAGTTTCTCTCTCAATTTTCTCTCTAGATTTACTTTCTCTCTCTACTTTCTCTCTCTAGCATTTTAGATCCGTTCTTAATTCCGATCGAGAATTTGTTCCAAACATTGTAATTCTCTACTAGATTAAGAAGGAATTCACGGTTTTGTCGTGAATTGGAAGCAATTGAAGCATAACATTTGGTAAATTCTTCCCAATTAATGAATATGTTTTCCTCAATGTTATCTATTGACAATCGTGAATTGGAAATGGAACTTTGTGGCTAAATTTGCTATGTTCTAGGGTTTGGAACCGGATGAGAATGTAAATAGGCTATGCAATGCCTTGCAATTGACGTAATTCATCAAGAATGAACTCATATTAGAAGTTAATGTCGAAATCTGGTTAAGTTTACTTGTTTGAACTTTTATCGTTGTAATTCTTCCTCGATTGTGGTCGCGCCATGCTAGGTCAAGGTTTGATTCATCGGTAGGAGTAAAAATGCGTGAAATGAGAATATGAAGTATGATAATTGAGTTTTCTTACTTGAATTGCTTGATCATGAACTGAGATGCGGTCGTCATGCCGGTGGAAGTGCATTGAGATTTTAGAACTAAGTGAGAAGAGATTTTTCGAGCTTTGCGAAGATAATTGGACCTAGGTTAGACCTCGCCACGGGAAAACCTTAGACTTTGCATGTATAGTAGCGAATCTCGGGAGGTTGGGACTCTGCGGGTTTAACTCTTCACTCTAGGCCTTGCCATGGGAAATTGTGGAGTCAGGGAACATAGAAAATGATGCGGTCGCCATGCTGATCATTATCTAGGTTCTCAGGCAGTTTGATCTCCTCTTGGTCTTCCAGTGTGTCAATTGCATTGCATTAGAGTAGTCGAGTTACATGATCATCCGGAGAAGAAATCCTAGAACATTTTACTAAGAATTAGTTATATCATTTCTGTGCTCACATTTAATTTGGAATTGCAGTGTTCTTTGTTGCTTCTCTTGTAAGATTGAGTCGTGTTCTGTCTCTCTGTTCTATCTTTTAGATCATTTTTTTATCTACTCTTGTGTGTTACTATTGTCCATTAATTCTTGAAAACTAAACCTTGTGACATACTTGGAACAAAACCTTAACATTTCTAGTAATCAATTCCTTCCCTGTGGGTACGATCCCTACCGCCACTACTATAGTAGTTTCTAGGGTTAAATTGAAAAGTACGCGATACACCTTTCAATTTTTATCAATTTAGCCACAAAACTCCATTCTCAACTCCAAATCATCAAATCGCAATGAAGAACATTTCATTTTCATTAAATTCAAAATATTTTACCAAAAGAATTGCCTCAATTGCTTCGAATCCACCTAAGTCTTGTGAATTTACACCTTAATTGAGTAGAAGCTTACAATAATCAGTCTAAATTCTCGATCGGAATTGAAAACGGAGATGAATTTCTAGAGAGAGAAAATCTTAGAGAGAGAAAGTTAGAGAGAGAAACTTTCTCTCTCTAGTTCAAAAGTCTGTTAACTATCTAGAATCCTCGTCCCCCCTAAAAGCTAACTAATCCTCTATATATATAGAGGTTACAAAACGTAAATGGTACGCAAAACGTAAACTAGTTAAGTATTTACAAAAATGCCACTGCACAATATCAATATTCCAAAAACAGCACGTATAAGAATTCCAAGCTACGAAGCAATCTGGAGTTCAGCGCCTTCAAGCCCAAGTCCCTACGCTTCCATCAGCATCCCCACGACTTTGTGCCTTGAATGAACACGCTTCCTTGCACCTGTAAAAAAAAACACATTTCACATTTAGCCATATTTTCATTGCCAAGAAGAAAGCTCCCAAGGCGAGTTCTCGCGGCGAGACCTCGCCGCTTTTGCATTTGATTGTCGAGGTCTCGCCTTGTGTGTGTGCGTGAGTGAGGTCTTGTGTTGTGTGCGTGGGCGAGACCTCGCGGCGAGGTCTCGCAGTGTGTTGTGAGTGTGGGCGAGACCTCGCGGCGAGGTCTCGCCACTTATGTGCAAGTGAGGCGAGAAGTGAGTGTGTGAATGTGAAGTGACAGTGAGTTTGAGGTACAAATGTCAAGTGAAGTAGTGTGCAGTGCATGCAACACAAATGAGTGAAGAAAATGTGTGTGTAGAGTGATAACTCGCCACATTGACATGCGGCGAGGTGAGTAATCTCGCCGCACATGCGTGCGGCGAGGTGTGCGAATGCTGTGAAGACAATTGGACCTTGGTTAGACCTCGCAATGGGAAAACCTTAGACTTTGCATGTATAGTAGCGAATCTCGTGAGGTTGGGACTCTGCGGGTTTAACTCTTCACTCTAGGCCTTGCCATGGGAAATTGTGGAGTCAGGGAACATAGAAAATTGTGGACATGCACGAGCCGCATGCATGTATACTTGCGATGCTGCCGCGCGCATGGGTGCGCGGCTTGTGCGTGACTGCCGCGGCTGCGCGCGGTGCGCCCACAGCGTGTATGTTAGTGCTGCGTGCGGTGCGCGCGCAGAGTGTTTGGGGTGAGTGCCGAGTGCCGCGCGCATGTGCGCTGCGAGCTCGCCGCACAGGCTGTGCGGCGAGGTGTGAGTGTGTGCGATAAGTGTGCATGGGTGTGTATGGAACCATTTCAGCACAACAAACTTCTTATATGCAAAATATGTATGTCTTAGCCTCTGAATTGGACTTTGTGGTAAACATAAAAGTTTTAGATCTATCTCTTGGCTTTCTATTGGTCCAAGAAACAGCATCATCAGACGTCTATAATTCAAAATATGTACAATCTACCAAACTATGGCAATATGAAGTCAAGTATGAAAACCTAAAAGTAGCAATCATAAAGATGACCCCGTTTCTCATACTTGGCACAGAATTAGACAAACATTAAAACATACACAATGAAGTACAATCAAAGAACTTTCCAGAACATCCAAGATCTCCTCATTTGGATTAGAATTGAAAGAGTTAGACTCAAATCAAGCACGACCTACATTCTACCCAACTTCAAGCTAAGCCAAATAGGCATATTTACGGTTTTCTTGAAATTCCACAAACACGGTTCCAACGAATTTGGCTTCTTTCCTTGATTTTCAACCAAAACACACAATTGCTTCATTTCATCATCATTTTTGGTCTTTTCACCATTTAAGCACTTCGAGTTGCAAACCACATAAATACACAAAATGGCACAAAACACTACACATTTGCATGAAATACAAGGCAAAAGCTAAGTGATATAACACATAAGTTGGTATAAAACCAACTTATCACTATCCTTTGCCCTCCAAAATGTCCTCCATAATCAGATTCATGGAATGAACGAATAATGTATTTTTGGTACGCCCCAGGGACACATCTTTTTATTGCCTAGTCACTACATACTTTGAAAATATAAGGCTTATCCCAACAGTAGTAGCTTGCATCATAGATGAGTCTTTTCCGTTGTTGGATAGACAAATTTGGCGGGACTTGTTGCGAAACCACATAATTAGCAATATCAACGTACCATGGAGCTTTGTCTGCTTCTCCCACTTGAAATAACTGCTCATCGAGGAAGATTTCCTGAATTTGTACATTAATGTTCTCTTCCAAATGCTCATGTTTTTCCAACCGAGAAAGGTTATCTTTAACATGATTTTCAGCTCCCTTTTTATCACGGATTTCCAAGTTGAACTCTGGTAGAAGTAGAACCCATCGGATCAGCCATGATTTTGAATCCTTCTTGGCCATTAAGTAACGGATTGCTGCATGGTCTGTGTAAATAATCACCTTTGCACCCAGCAAATAAGAACGAAATCTACCCACTGCAAAGACGACATCTCCTTTTCTATTGTACTGTAATTACACTAAGTTGCATCAAGTAAACGGCTGACATAATGAATAGTGAGAAAAATTCTATCTGTCCTCTGACCAAAAACTGTCCCCACAACAAAATCACTAGCATCACACATAATCTCGAATGGGCTTCCCAATTGGGTGGCTGGATCACCGGAGATGCTACAAGTTAGCCCTTAATAAAATCAAATGCTGTCTTATAGTCATTAACAAAATTAAATACAGCATCTTTCTCTAAGAGATGACACAAGGTTTTGTGATCTTAGAGAAATTCCGAATGAATCTCCGGTAGAACGCGGCACGACCCAAAAAACTTCTAATTTCCTTGACATTTATTGGATAAGGTAACTTTACAATGAGATCCAATTTTTCTTTATAAACCTCCATGCCTTTAGCTAAGATCTTGTGGCATAGGACAATACCTTCTTGTATCATAAATTGGCACTTCTCCCAATTCAAGACCAAATTTGTCTCTATGCATCTTTCAAGCACTTTAGCCAGATTATGCAAGCACCAATTGAAAGAATGACCAAACACTGAGAAATCATTATTAATACCTCAATAATGTCTTCCACCGTATCATGGAAAATGGTCATCATACGTCTTTGAAATGTTGCGGGTGCATTGCATAACCCAAAAGGCATTCTTTTGAATGCAAAAGTACCAAAAGGGCAAGTGAATGTAGTCTTGTCCTGATCATTCGAGTCAATAGTGATCTGATTATACCCAGAATAACCATCCAAGAAACAATAAAATAGATAACCAGCAATTCTGTCCAAGAATTGATCCAAGAACGGTAAAAGAAAATGATCTTTACGGGTTATTGAGCTTGCGATAATCCATACAAACTCGCCATGCATTAATGATACGAGTTGCTAGCAACTGGTCGTTCTCTGTCTTGACCATTGTCACCCTACACTTCTTTGTCACACATTGTACTGGACTTACCCATTCAATATCAGATATAGCATAAATCATTCCAAAGTCCAAAAGCTTAATCACCTCCTTTTTTATCACCTCCATCATTACCGAATTTGATCGATGTTGCCTATCTCGTACTGGAACTACATCATCTTCTAAAAGAATCTTGTGCATACAGATTGATGGACTTATTCCCTTAATGTCAGCAATAGTCCACCCAATTGCTCCTTGATACATTTTCAGCATAATAATGAGCTTCTCCTCTTGCCATGGTTCCAATGTTGCTAAGATCACTACAGCCAAAGTGTTATTATCTCTCAAGAATACATACTTGAGTTGTAACGGGAGTGATTTGAGCTCCAACTTTGGTGGTTTTTTGGCTGAAGGTTTCAGGCTATTTTCCCTATAATCAAGAACTTTAATTGGCCTCATCACAATGGGCTCCTCATAAACATCATCAGCTCATAAATGGAAGTATCGATAAAAACACATTCGACCATATTTTGCAATTCAAATTCTATATTCTCATCAATCTTAACCAGCTCAGAATTAGATATATGCATTAAAGAGTCATTATCATTAACACTACATGTTTTGATTATTGGTGAGTAGGTTTGAGATGAGTTGAGAATATTTATGTGCATTTACTTTCTTCCTGTGGTCTGGCTTTTTGTGTCTAAGAAAGTGAACAGTTTTTGCTATTTGTTTTAATAGACTATTTGCTAAAAAGAATCGACAACACATGGCACTCTAATTCTGAGTAGGGACTTCATGCACTATACATGAAAGGAATTTGATTGGAAGAATCCTTAAAAAATAGAAAATCATTGGCGACACAATAATTGCGTGATCATTATTGCTTACATAGCTAGCTGTCTTCTTGTGAAAATGTTGCAATGGCAGAATAGAAAGGGAAGTCTAGGTTTTGTTGAGGACAAAATGGTGCGGCAACAAAATTAGATGCTTGAATTATATATGACTTGTTGAACATTCTGAATGGTAATAATTTTTTGAGGCAAGTTCGAATTTGAGGCCTAAACTCCAACTTAGCACCTTTTTGGAAGAGTTGCCTTTTTGAGAGCTAAGTATGATGAAGTTTTTAAGCTGTTTTTATCAGAATGAGTTATTTTCTGTATTGGCCTCCATGGTAAAGTCAGGCAGGATATCTCGGAGGTGACGGTTTATCATTTTCTCTTCCATATCATTATTGAAAAAGATTCCTATAAAGTAATTGCTAGATCTGATGGTACTAAAGAATGTTGTTCTGTTGTGGATCACAGCCTGAATTTCCAATTCGGAAGAAAACTAACATTAGTGAAGAATTAGCTACGGTTTTGTTCTTTTATTTTGAACGCAATTGCTAATAAATGTTTTTGCTAGTCACCTGTAGTGTGCATACCTTTCCTTTTTGCATGATTTGATTGTCATTTACCTTATTATAAAAAGTTTGCATGCCTTTCCATTTTGCATGATTTCATTGTCATTTACCTTATTATGAAAAGTTACTGATTACTAATCCTTGGGTGCATACTCGCATTAGTTTGTGGTTTCAAGGTCTCTATTCTTCAAGTCTCCTCTCTATGATCACTAAAAATCTTGTTTATCTGCATATTCTTCTTCGTTACACAGAAAACATCATTCATTTTAGCTTCAGGAATACAACACAACAAGAACTAAGCTTTTATCCCACTATGTGGGGTCGGCTATGGATCATATTTCGCCATTGAATTCTATCGTTACGCTGTTTTCGTTTATATTTAAGTATATCATATCTTTTTTAATCGTTTCTTTCCAATTCTTTTTAGGTTTCTCCCTTCCCTTTTAATTTGACTTGATTTTAGCTTCAGGAATATCAAAAGAATTTTTACTTCCTGGAGTATTGAATATCCTATATAGGAGAAACTGAGAGTGCATATAATTTTATTCGGCACACATGGTTCTGTTAATCATTCCTGCAATGAATTCAGTATGCCTTAAGTCAATTGATATTGATACTAATGACTTTTGACGGCTCTTTTTAGATGAAACTTCAATCGGTCATGGAGGACATTTTGGCTAGTACTGGGTAAAGAGATGACTCTTCCCTCTTGTTGATTTTCTTCATTCTCATTAAAGTTTTCATGCCTTTTGTTTTCGTAATTCTTTTCTGTGTAAAATCTCCAATATTCTTCTGCTTTTTATCCAGAAATCCCGAGAATAAGATACAAAATACCAAACAAAGATGCTTGAAACTAAAATTCAGCAATATTAATGTCTCTTCTCCCATTCTGACTGGAGATCAAATCGAAGGAGAAGGAGGTAATTCTATGCAATTGCCTTTAGTTGATGATTCTACTGGAATATTGGTTGAATCTAGACCAGAAGCCTCTGCTAAAGATGAAATAGTTTCCCTCGAGGGAGAGTGGAATGATGAGGAAGGAGATGTTTGGACAGCTGACGAATTCGAAAGCAAAATTGTTCGAGAATGGAAAGGAAAAGGTTCTGTTCTCGTAGGAAACATGCAATTGAAACTTAATAAAGGAGTTGTATCTTTGTCTGACATAAAGTTTGGAAGTTCGGCATATCACAATAGTGGTGTCTTCAAGCTAGGGGGCAGAGTTGTCAATACTTGTCATTGCACTCGAGTAATAGAAGCAAAGACAAAATCTTTCCAAGTCAATAATTACCGTAAAAAATGTAAGACATCCTATCTCTATTTAATTTTTACTTATCCCGAATTTCATTTCATCTAGTTGAAATTGATCTTTGGTATAGAAGTTAATGTGATGATACTAGACATTTAGAGTTAGATCAAGCAAAATAGGCACTATCGAGTTAAAATTGTGTTGAGAGTAGATACAAGGATGGATAGTTAGATGGATGGGTGTCTATACTTAAGGTATCACTTAAGATCCACAAAACCGAGATAAAAAATGATGGAAGACTGAGAAATAGTTCAAATAATTAATTGCTGAAAAGAAATAAAATGAGTTTTCAGAAAGGTAAGAGCAAACAGTAGGGCAAATGACAGTTTGAAATGTAGGCCAGACATAGACTGTGAATGGATTAGCTTGTCCAAGCTGCTAAGTTATGCAAATTAGAGTTGCTAGTGCCAATCCGATGGTGTCAATTGAGTCTTCCTATATGCTTTCTGGACCCCTTTGTGATTTAACAATTTTGTTGTTTATGGGAAAAACAAAAATATCAATCTTCTAAGGTGGGATATTGTGATTTTGATAATAGTCAATGTAACTTGCTCCAGTATTTTTTAAAAGAACTTGTTTCCACACATTTGTTGTTTTGTGTTAATTGTCGACTGTGAATGTTGTTGATGTGAACTCGCCCAGAAGGTTGGGTTTGAACACTGTTTGCCCAATCGTTCTAAGAGTTGCTGGAATGGTGTAACCGCGACCCACTAACTTACTAGAGCTAGGAACCTTGGTATGCTCACGCCACAATCAACACACCAAGAGTTGATTGATAAGTTTTAAACGCCACAAGTTAGAAAACTTGATAAGTTCTAAAAGTTCATCAAAGAACTAAGAGTTGAGAAACTCACCATTTTCATTTATCTCAATCTGCTTCTAAAAGCTTACACGAGTGGCCTATTTATAGGCATAATTATAAGAAAAAGTACTTATTAAAATAGGCTAAACTACTTATATAATAAGCTATCAAAGATAAATCATTCTACTTATAAAGACTTCTTGAATGCTAGGGCATATGTCATGGATGTCACAAGGACAGTCTTGTCATTTCATCTTGAAAGAATAGGTCATCCATGATGTCATCTATGGCAGATTTGTCATTTCTCCACTTAGAAGCTTCTAGACTTATCTTTATGCATTATACTTCATTTAAAGACTTCTTTGACCAATTAATCAGCCCTTGAACGAAATTAGTATGTAGAAAATCCTTCAAACTTCTTTATTTAACACATTGGAAGACTTAGAGAAGATTCAATGTATTTGGACCCCTTTTGACAAATTCTGGCCGAAACTTTGAGGCTGCCTTTGGACGACTTTTATTGTTCTTTTGGGCTTGATTCCTTTCATGGAAATACTAGAAAGGCTGAACTTTAAGTGAGCTTTGACTTCACTCCATTTGGACTTGAAATAAAAGAGTTATGGCCAAAGCATTCCACTTGGGCTGAAGTTTTCAAAGCTGAATTTTCCCTTGGCTGAAATGAAATAACACATAATTACTACTTGGGCTTAAACTAAAAATAATAACATTAAATCAGAAATACTTGGACTGAAATAAAAAGAAAAGATACTTCCCTCTGTGGGTTCCGTAGGATCCTACGGAACCCAACTATTCTTAATTTTCAACTTTAATCAAAAGGACTTGACTTGATTAGATGTTAGAAGAATAAAGAAGAGAGGATGATGGATTTCGCACCGCAACCTTCTCAATTCCTAACTCTAACTCTCTAACGTTCACCTCCTAGAAACATCCCATGACGAGGCCTAGATCTAGCTTCCTATGTCTTCTTTAAAATTAGGAAATCTTCTCACACCTTTATCTGAAGATTTCGTGACCTAAAAACTTCCCATGGCGAGGCCTGGATTCAGGAAACGAACATACAAAGCAAGTGTGAAAACTCATTTCATGCTCCAGTTCTTATTTCACAGAATTCTTAGCAAATATTGGTGAATTAAGGTTCAATTCAGCATGGCGACCGCAACGAAATCTCAATTCAACAACACCGATTCAAATTCATGAAACTCAACAAATTTCAAGGTGCAAACCAAGCATGATCTCAATTCTTAATGGCTTAAGTAAATCGCACCGCACAAAGTCATCTAAATCAAGCATTCATCCTTCAAAACCCTAGAACATCGCATCTTTAGCCATAACACGGCATTCTCAGCTCATAATCATGAAAATACAACAAAACACAATTCATTCCCACTCAATTGGAAGAATTTACCGATCAAAATACTCAGAATTGTGAAATGCTTCGTTAATTGAGACTCAAAATATCGTGATCAGTCCAACAGTGCGATCGGAATTGAAAACGGAGGGAAAATTCTAGAGAGAGAAACTAGAGAGAGGAAGTAGATCTCCCAAAATAATTCCCGCTCTCTCTAGTTCAAAAGTCGGTTAAGAAATCTGGAATATTCATCTTCCCCCCTAAATCTAACTAAATTCTCTATTTTTAGAGGTTACAAAATGTAAATAGTACGCAAACGTAAATTGATTGAGTATTTACAAAAATTGCCATTGCAAAGAATTTCTCCAAATATGCAAGAATTTTCACGTAAGCAGCTTCAAGCCTTCATTTTTGGTCTCTAGCACCTTCAACGACTTTCTTCGTGCCTTCAAGCCTACACTGGTCACGCCTTTCAGCTGTTGATTTCATCCCTTTGTTGTTGAGCTTCCATCACGCCTTCACTTCGTGAGCTCTTCACGCTTCCAGGCGTCCAACACGCCTTCGTGCCTTGCTTGATCACGCCACCAATTCCACGGCACACCCCAAGCCAGCACTAACCACGTCTTCACCTTTCCCTACACGAGTACAAGCAATCCAACACTTAGCCAATTTCCATGCTAACAGAAAATCCCCGAGGTGAGTGTGTGTGGGCGAGGTCTCGCGGCGAGACCTCGTCGTGCAAAAATTGGTGTGGGCGAGACCTCACAGCGAGGTCTCGCCGTGTGATGCTTTTGCTGGCGAGGTCTCGCGGTGAGACCTCGCCGTGCAATGTGTTTGCTGGCAAGACCTCGCGGCGAGGTCTCGCCGCCTTATGTGCGAGTGTGTGTGTGTTTCGGTGAGATGAGTGTAAGTATTGTGGAGTGAAGTGAAGATGTGAAGTGGAGTGAATGGTGAATGAAAACAAAGAGTGTTGAGTTGTGGACTTTCTTCCAACATAATGCAAATAAGGTGTGATGTTGATGACATGAAAATAAATGAAGTGAATGAAATGGTGAAGAAATAAAATGGTGGAGTGAAGAATGATATCTAAATGAAAGTACCAAAATCTTGTGAACTGAGATGTGTAAACAATCTATATGAAATATTATGAATTGTATTGCACAAGGAAACAAAATCAAATGAAATATACTTGAGGCATGAAAACATGTTTGACGAATGGTAACAAAAAGAGATTCTATTGGGTATGAGTGTTTGAGTAAGATGCGTGTGAGTGAAATGTGTGCAAGAGTGTCGCATGATTAAGTGTTTGTGTGGTTGTGTGAGATTTGGGTGTTGTGTATATGAGTGAGTGTTTGCAAAACTGATTAATGAAATTCAATCAAATGCAATGGAAGACTTTGTGAATTGTAGGTAAAGAACAACAATTAAAGTGTGAAGTAAAATGTGCATAAGTGTGTGAGAAGTGCATGTGCGGCGAGGTGACCTCGCAGCACGGTGTGTGTGCATAGTGCATGCAACGAGGTGAGCTCGTCGCATGCTGTGTGTGCGAAAGTGCATGCGGCGAGGTGAGCTCACCTCATGTGAATGTGCGAGAGTGCTGTGCGTGTGTGCGAGTGCCTAGCGTGAGTGTGTGCGAGAGTTGAGTGCTAGTGTGCGGTGAGTGCTGTAAGGTGTGTGCGAGAGGTAAATGCTTGTGTGCAAGAGTGAAGTGAGGTGAGTGCTTGAAAGTGTTGCGAGTGTGAATGCAAATGTGAATGCAAATGTGAATGCTAGTGTGCATATGAGTGAAGTGAGGTGAGTATGAATGTATAGCTAAGTGTCAAGTTCATCTCAACGCCCCACTTCTATGCTAAATACGTATGCCTTAGCCTCTGAATTAGACTTTTCAGTAAACATGAAAGTTGTAGAGCTTTCGTTTGACTTTCCATAGGTTCAAGAATCAGCATCATTGGGTTCCTGAAACTCAAGATAGCGTCAAACTACCAAACTGTGGCAAGAAAGTAAAAACCTAAAAACCCTAATCCAAACACAACAAAGATGCTTTCGTTTCTCATGCTTGCACACAGAATTAGAAGAAAGCTAAAACATACGAAATGAATTAAAATCAAAGAGCTTTCTAGAACATCCAAGATCTCATAAATCGGATTAGAATTGAGAAAGATACACTCAAATGAAGTTTGTATACCCATTCTGCCCAAAACCCTAAATCAAGCACATAATTTACATTTTCTTCATGATTATGGATCCGAAGTCAAACTTGATTCTTTTAACCTCATTCTTGATCATTTTTCTTCATTTTAGCACAATGTATGGTCATTCACATAAACACACCAAATATCACCTTACACACCACAAATGCAACCAAAAACAAGCTAAAAACTAAGTGAATAAAGCTATTTAAGTTAGTATAAAACCAACTTATCACAAGCACTTGGGTAAATTTCCTTCAGGAATTTAATGCTAAATTTTTTCCTACTATAACTAGAGAAAAGCGTGAGGAAGGGTTCATAACCCTTAAGCAACGGGATCTGACAGTAGCCTAATATGAAGCTAGATTCACTAAACTCTCTAAGTTTGCTCCTCATATGCTTGAAACCGATGGACGTAGGGTACAGAGATTTATGCAGGGCCTACGATATGATATTCAGGATATAATGGTAACCATTAGGCCAACCACTCTCCCAGAAGCATTGGAAATCGCCTCGAGGATTGAGTTAGCTAATGCTCTGAAAAGGGGAAGAGCAAGTCAAAAAGGAAAACGACCAGTCAATCCCTCCTGGAGGAAAACTCCGTATGGTGTTGCACGAGGGGGACAGTCGTCTGGAGCTCAGCACCCACAGTCACCGGTAGGACAACCTTTTGCTTCTGTAGGCATGATGAAATGCGCGTATTGTGGTCGGCCAGGGCATAGTGGACAAAGATGTTGGCAAAAGGCGAATAGGTGCATTCGATGTGGGAGTACTGATCATTTTATTAGAGATTCTCTGAAACTCCAAACTCAGGTATCAAAGACTACTAACCCTCAACAGATGGAAAGTGGAAACCAAAAGGGGACTAATAAACCCAAAGTCCAGGCTCGAGTTTATGCTATGGGAGGGGAAGAACTTCCAGCCTGTGCGGAGGTGGTTGAAGGTACGCTTATAGCCTCTGGTATTAGTGCTAAAATTCTTATAGATCCTGGATCTACTCATTCATTTGTAGCTTCTAAGTTTGCGGAATGCTTGTGTGTCTTACATGATGAGTTGCCATATTGGATGGAAGTTAATACCCCATTAGGAAATAGGTTGATATCTGATGTGGTATATAAAGCCTGTGAAATAGGGGTTGGGGGTAATAGAATGGAAGCAGATCTAGTTGCTGCACCGATTCATGGATACGATGTTATTTTAGGAATGGACTGGTTATCGGAACACTATCCCCAATTGGATTGTCGGGCAAAAACTGTGAAGTTTTGTAAACCAGGGCAACCTGTAATTAAACTTGTAGGTGATCAAGGGAAATTTGTGAATCCAATGATTTCGGGTGTAAGAGCTAGGAAAGTTCTGTATAAAGGTGGAGTCGGATTTCTAGCTTATTTGGTCAATTCAGCCACTACCAAACCAAAGTTGAAAAATGTGGCTGTGATAAGGGAATATGGAGACGTTTTCCCTGAGAAGTTGACTTCTCTGCAAATTGGTAGAGAAGTGGAGTTCACCATAGAGTTGTTGTCAGATGCTGCTCCTATCTCTAGGACGTCGTATCGAATGGCACCTCTGGAGTTGCAAGAACTGAAAACCCAGTTGCAGGAATTATTGGACATAGGTTTTATACAACCTAGTACCTCGCCATGGGGGGCACCGGTATTATTTGTGAAGAAGAGGGATGGATCTTTGCGAATGTGCATTGATTATCGGGGTTTGAATAGGGTGACTATTAAGAATAAATATCCTTTGCCCTTCATTGATGAACTGTTTGATCAGCTAGAAGGATCTAGAGTGTACTCAAAATTTGATCTCCGTCAGGGATACTATCAGTTGAGGATCCGAAAGGAGGATATACCAAAAACAGACTTCAATACCCGATATGGGCATTTTGAATTTGTGATAATGCCATTTGGACTCACTAATGCACCTGCCGTCTTGATGAACCTGATGCATAGGGTATTTCGGCCATACTTAGATCTATTCGTGGTTATTTTTATTGATGATATTTTGGTATATTCCAAGAACTCTGAGAAGCATGAGAAACACCTTAGGGTGGTGCTAGAAACATTACGAGAGCACAAACTCTATGCAAAATTTGATAAATGCAAATTTTGGTTAGAGAAAGTGACCTTTCTAGGACATGTTATCTCAGTAGATGGTATTGCAGTAGATCCCTCAAAAGTGGAATCTGTGACCAATTGGAAGCAACCAGAAACTCCAACAGAAGTACGAAGTTTTCTTGGTCTTGTCGGTTATTATCAAAGGTTTATTAAGAATTTTTCAAGAATAGCCGGTCCATTGACTCGATTAACTCAGAAGTGTGTTCCGTATAAATGGGATGAGGAATGTGAAAGTAGTTTTCAAGAACTCAAGAGGAGACTAACCACATCACCAATACTTTCCTTACCTGAAGGAAAAGAAAATTTTGTGATGTTTACTGATGCATTAAGGGAAGGCTTGGGTTGTGTCTTAATGCAAAAAGGCAAGGTAATTGCCTATGCATCTCGGAAGTTAACTCCATGAGCAAAACTACCATACGCACGATATAGAATTGGCAGCTGTAGTTTTTGCTTTGAAAAAATGGAGGCATTATTTGTATGGGATCAAGTTTGAAGTGTTTACTGATTACAAAAGTTTGAAGTACTTATTCACCCAGAAGGATTTGAACTTGAGGCAACGTAGATGGATGGAATTGTTGGAAGATTATGACTGTACAATCAATTATCATCCAGGTAGGGCCAACATAGTTGCTGATGCATTAAGCCGAAAAGCTCAACTAGCGAATATAGAGCTAAGATACCTTATCGGGAATGGTGTAAGGTTAGCTAATAGACAAGTCTACTCCTTGTTAAGTAATAAAGTTAAGGAAGCCCAAAAAGAGGATTCTGGTTTACAGGAGATGAAGCATAAAGTTAAGGAGGGAAGAATAACTGACTTCGCAGTGGATGTTGATGGTGTGATCTATTTTCGAGGTCGGTTATGTGTTCCAAATGTGGAGACCCTAAAAACGGAAATTCTTAGAAAGGCCCATAGTTCTAGATATTCTATCCATCCCGGTAGCACCAAAATGTATCGAGATTTTAGACAAAATTTCTGGTGGAATAATATGAAGAGGGAAATAGTAGAATTTGTTTCTAGATGCCTAACATGTCAACAAGTCAAAGTAGAACATCAGAAGCCCTCAGGACTATTACAACCATTAGCCATCCCAGAATGGAAATGGGAACATATTACAATAGATTTCGTAACTGGATTACCAAGGACACAAAGGAATCATGATGCGGTATGGGTAGTAGTTGATCGCCTCACTAAGAGTGCCCATTTCTTGGCCGTAAATATGAGGTATTCGTCGGAGAGACTTGTCAAGATATATTTGGATGAGATTGTAAGGTTACATGGAGTACCCATAAGTATTATATCTGATCGAGATCCTCGTTTTACCTCACATCTATGGCCTAAGGTACAAGAGGCTTTGGGGACTGGTTTGAAATTTAGTACCAGTACACATACTGAAACTGATGGTCAATCTGAAAGAACTATTAAGATATTGGAAGATATGTTACGGGCTTGTATGTTGGATTTTGGAGGTAGTTGGGATCAACACGTAGCACTTATTGAGTTTGCCTACAACAACAGCTACCAAGCAACCATTAGAATGGCACCGTATGAGGCTCTATACGGAAGAAAATGCCGAACTTTTATTTGCTGGAGTGAGGTTGGGGAGAAGAAAATTGTTGATGCTGGGAGTATACCAGTGATCGACGAGACCTTAGAAAAGGTGCGAATAATTCGTCAGCGGATGCGAGTAGCGCTAGATCGACAAAAGAGCTATGCTGACACTCGTAGAAAGGATCTAGAATTCCAAAAAGGGGATAAAGTATTTCTCCGAGTCGCACCAAGGAGGGGACTAATTAAGCATGGAAAAGGTGGTAAACTCAGCCCAAGGTACATTGGACCATTAGAGATTCTTGAAAGGCTAGGGCCAGTGGCTTATCGCTTAGTTCTACCCCCTCAATTAAAAGGAATACATTATGTGTTTCATGTTTCTTTTCTTTGGAAATACTTACCTGATCCTACTCATATCATTGAACCTCAGAATATCACTCTCGAAGATGATTTATCATATTCTGAGAAACCAGTGAGAATTGTAGATCAGAAACTCAAACAATTGCGAACAAAACAAATTCCTCTTGTTAAAGTCTTGTGGAATCATCATGGAGTAGAAGATGCCACATGGGAAACAGAAGAGGAAATGCGTAAGCGATTTCCTGAACTTCTCAAATTCCAAGGTAATAATTTCGAGGACAAAATTCTCTTAAGGAGGAAAGAGTGTGAGACCTCGAATTTTCTTTAGATAATACTACCCCATTGTTATTTTAATTTGCATATTAATATGAATTTTGAATTGATGGCACTTTGAGAAAATAGTAATTTAATAGTGTGCATTTTAAATCAACTATATGTTTTAAGGGATTAATTGTGAATTTTTGGAAATTATAGGGGAATTGACTAATTATTCTTAGTTTTGGGTTATAAAGAATATTTATAGGAAAATAAGGATTGAATGCTAAATTAAGAAAAGATAATAAAAAAAAGAAATAATAATAATAATAAATATGTGAATTACGTGTAAGCATAATAGCTTACATGTAATCACTTCTGGTGACTCATGATAAAAACACTCATATTATATATCCGGGAAAAGACTCAGAGGACGAGAAATAAAAAAACAACAACAATAGAAAAAAAACGGCAGAAAATAGAGAGGGAAAGAGAGAGAGGAACAGGAAGAAAAAAAAGGAAGAAGAGGAAGGAGAAGAAGAGGAAGAAGAGAAAGGAGAAGAAGAAAAAGAATAGGGAAAGAATCCAAAACAGTTTGAGAAATTTTCAACAGGTGGGGAATACTTGAAAGGATTGTTGTCTGTAACTCAAAGGTTTTTTTTTTATTTGCTAATATGTATGATTTGTGATAAAATCAAGTGGTAACTAGGGATTTATGATCCATAAATTTGTTCTACCCTTTTAATATTAGTTGTTTGAATCAAATAGCTTGTGTGAATTTGATGGTTTGAGCTGATGGAAGAACGCCCTCTCCCTGGATTGATGGTAATTTTAGCAAGTTAAGGATTGATGCTGGTAATAGGGTTCATGATGTTAATTTTGTTGGTTGGACTTCGATTTTGTTGGCAACACAGAATTCCAATCTTCAGGCAGTGATTTAGGATGATAACGATGAAGAATGTTGGGGTAGAGCCGTGCAGGGAAGAAGAAAAGGAAAAAAAATATGCTAAATGTTAAAGGTTTGGGTATTATTAGTTTTCTTAAAAGGTTTTAGAGGCTTAAGGTAAGTAAAAGAAAAAAAATCCCAAAGATAAAAGGGAGGAAGCTGAATTTATTCAGCTTAATTTGGGCTTTACAAACATTTTGTAAGGGCGAATCCATTAAGGTTGGGTTTCAGAGCAATAATTGTTTGGGCTTCACCCCAACAGAAATAGGTAGTAGTAATGAGTTAAATGGAATGGTGTGAGTGAATAAAGATGGGGTTTTTAAATTTAATACAGAGTGGGCTTTTCCTTTTAGGAGTGGGTGTTAGGGCCTTACAAGTTTGAGCTTCAGCCATCAAAAAATAGTAATAAAGATGAATTAATGGGGTTTTAAAGGTTAATACAAAGTAGGCTTTTCTTTTTAGGAAGGGGTTTTGGGCCTTACTAGTTTGGACTACAGACATCAATAAAGTTAATACACAAATGTTTTAATGATGTTTGGTGATAGTGTTTAATTTTAAAATCTTAAACTCTAAAAATAATGTTTGTTTTAAATCTAACGCCAGCTTTTAATAAATTCTCGTTACCTTAATTATGTAAGAACTTGGTTTTAAAGGATATAATATTAACAGGAAGAAAAACAACTATAATACCAACGATAATAACCATAGTTGAAATAATACTATTTGAAACTCTTAACCATTTTAGACTACATTAACAAAGCTGGAAGTCAGTTTCACACTTGTTAGATGTATGATATTGCACCAACTTGACTTTACTATTTTTAATATATATGTGTTTTATGAAATATTTGTGTGGCATGTGTTTGCCTATACTGTGATTGTTTGATGGATTAGGGCCCAGTCATGGTGGCTTATTGATGTCGGGAAGGCAAGGGCCGACGAGTTCATTATAAGTTCACCGTGACATTTAACCCTTCTCAAGTGGAACTAAGGAGGTTTTAGTTTCATGAGAAGGGGTACTGTTTATCGGGATATATCCTATTGTGCCTGCGAGGCAAATTTTGACTGTGGTGGATAAGGTAGCTTCAACAGTGGTCTGATCAACCACTGATCGTAAGGTGATATAAGGCTGGTACTGGACTGGTAATGTTTTCTGTTCGTATTATATGACACGTTTACTATTTGTGCATATTCCACTCGGAATGTATACATTCATGAGGTTGGCATGTTAAATTGTTATGTTGATTTGTAATTGTGAGAATTTACTATGTTCTGACATTATGTGATCCTATTGCCTCCCCACTGAGCATTATAGCTCACCCCATTATAAAAAATCTATTGTTTCAGAAGACACTGAGAAAATTGATCAGGAGGGGCTGGATTAGTGAGACTAGAAGATGGTGGGGTTACCAAGCCTACTAGGCAAATTATGCAGTTGGAATATTTTGTGAAATCAAGGATTGCTCAGATATTAAGCTAAATATGTTTTTTTTGTAAGGGATTGTGCAGAAGACTTTTGGTGATGTTGTAAATATATAAATGATGGGTTGATGCTGTATAAACAGGCATTTAGAGGTCTAATCTATGAATAAGGTTGTGATTATTAATTGCGATGTTAATAATTTGGATTGGAAGAAACTATTCTGAATGTGGTTATTATTTTTGTGTTTGAAGGTGATTCGTGTTTGACGTAAGTTACAGGTTTGACCAACGTTTGTTTGATGTTGTGTAAACAAGAGTTTTTGATATTTAATCTAAGGGCAAGATTGTGTGTGATATTCACGTCATTAGTATTTTGATTTAAAGGTGAATTATGTTTGATGTGATATACAGGTTTGACAAACCAACTCGCTCCGACTTAGGTGGGGTGGGTTGGGGCATCACAATTATGGTCAAAACTTGGGTAGAAGAGGACTTGAGGCACACCAAGGCACACATTGGCCGTGGCAAATTCCATGACCAATTTTACCTTGAAACCTAAATAAATCTAGGATTCCATGGCAAACTACCCTTAAAACCCCAAAAACAGACCTCTCAACCCTCACAAACTGGTCGTGGCATTTGTCACCGCCAACTAACCCTACCAAAACACTTTTCACTTACACTAAATGCCACAACAAATTCACTCATAAACCCCCTCTCTTTGCACTTTAGGCATTTCACTCATACTTTTGCCGTGGAAAATGCAAAGGCCAAAACACACACAAATGTCACAATTTTACATTCTAGGTTAGAAAATTCATAAGTTGCCACAGCCAAAACTCTCACTCACATACTTTGTTCAAAATTCTTGCATCACGGATAATTCTCATTAGATTTTAGGTCATTCATGCATTCATAGGATTTAGTTTCCCTTAAGCACTCTCCAAACAAATGTCATGCCATGTCATGGTTTCCAACCAACCAATACACACAACTAGTAGCCAAACCACCTAACTAACCTTAGAACCTCTAACCTTAGTCTAAGTCCAAGTAAGGTCTAATTGACAAAGTTACCTATAGTTAACACTAATAACTCTTATTTGACATCACTGAGTTGACTAATTTGACCAAGTTTGACCTAACTTAACTAGATAAGATACAGTTGACTAGTTTGACCTGACGTTGACTAAATTTGACCTGACCAACTTAAATTCCTAGTTAGAATACCCAAAACTGTAGTTTCACTAATATGACCTAATTTAACAAGGTTTAGCTAGTTTGACCTAATTTGACTAGTTTGACAAAGTTTGACCGAGTTTGACTTAGTTGGACTTTGTTAAACTAACAATGACTAGTTGACTAGATAATTGGGCTTTGACTAGTTTGACCAAGTCAAACAAAGTTTGATAACTTTTGACCATTTTTTACCATAGGTTACCATAGTTAAGCCATGAACCTTAGTTAACCCTAGAAACGCTATAACCATTCCCAACATCACATTTAGGAAAAATCATAAACGAGTTTAAACCTTGATTCATTTAATTTGTTCTAAATGCTTAAGTGTTGGTACGTAAATGAAGCACTTTCAACACTTATCCATCCTTTGAAAAAGGCTACACAAAGGTGCTATATCTGGACCTACACATGGAGCAAAATACAAATCTTTGAAGACAAACTCTTAAGGGACCATTTGCTGAAATCCTAAACTTCAAAGTTGAAATAAGAAGATTTTTTAGCTTTCTTGGAGCCAAAACACATTGCTTAGATCCAAAGTACATTACTTGGAGCCAAAATATATTCCTTGAAGCTAAAGCAAATTGCTTGCAGCCAAAGTACATTACTTAGAGCCAAAGCATAGTCCTTGAAGCCAAATCTCAAGAGCTTTCTTCAAGTCATAAGTGTTTAGTTCCTAGGAACTAAAGAATTGTAATAGTATAAATGGAGAGGTCATTGAGAGAGTTAAGAAGAGTTTTTTCCCTCCTTTTGGAGTAGAAGAGTTTTCCCCCTTTTGGGGAGAGTTTTTTTTCTCCCTCTTGGGAGGAGTTTTTCCTTTGTTAAAGTGAAATGAGCTTTTTCCCATCTTTGTTTTCATTTTACCTTTTTAGAAGCTCTCGTTTTAACAACTATGTTTGGATTTACTTGAATCTTCAATTGAAGTGGCTTACACTTGTTCTTTCCAACATTTCATATGCTTAAGTGTAAGGATTGAATTGAGTTTTGATGAACACTTCAAGAACTTCTTAGACCGGGCCAAGGTAAGATTTGATTGTTGATTTAGAAGCTCTCTTTTTAACAACTATGTTTGGATTTACTTGAATCTTCAATTGAAGTGGCTTACACTTGTTCTTTCCAACATTTCATATGCTTAAGTGTAAGGATTCAATTGAGTTTTGATGAACACTTCAAGAACTTCTTAGACCGGGCCAAGGTAAGATTTGATTGTTGAGTTTTGATCTTTTCAACTTTGTCGGAATTGTTAGACTTGGTTTTACTAGGCCAAGGGGAAATTAGGTTTAACGGATTACGATTTTCATTTTATTTCTATTCAATTATTTGTTTAATATTACTTGAAACTCGATCGGGCGAAGGGGGAATCATGTATAACATTTGGTTAAGCAATTTGAGTAGTCCATTAAGGAAGATTTAGAGTAGAGAGCAAATCACTTTAACTCTTTCATAAAGGTAATCTAGGTTATCTCTTCACTAAATAAAGTATGTCCAAGCATAAATTGATGCATACGTGAGGACTCAAGAATCTTGAACCAAGAATCCAAGAACCCTTTCCCTTATTGAACTCATTATTAGTTGTTTTATAGTTCTCTATTTTGCTACTCTTTGATTGAACTTTGATCACAATCACACCTTAAGCACATTGGTGACAACACCATCCTCGTGAGATGGACCCCTACCACCTCCACTATGAGTGTGGTTAGGGAAATTTATCTTGTTGGACTGTGAAGACCACACTTCGACCAAAAAATTTCTCGATTTAATTGCATTAAATTACAAGGCCAACATCTTCCATACGATGTCACCCTTTTTTGTTTCTTCTTCTGCCTGTGGAAGAAAGCAGAGGACGAGGAGTGATTTTACCTCCAATATCGCCAGTAGAACATTAATTTTTTCAACCGTGACAACCATGCGTCCTTGGTCTGGCAGTCATGATTTTTCTTCATGCGGGGGGAGATGCTGGAGCTGGTAGGGTGCTAGAAATTCCCAAGCGCGTTCGACTCTGACCAGGCCCCTATGGCCGATTTATTCGAGGAGTCTCGGGATAAGTTATTGGCTTGTAGGGAGTCTAGAGATTCTTCAAGCCTTTCTGAGTGTCAACTTGCGAACGTTGGCCTCAGGCCCGCTATTTCCTCAGTGAAGACCGAACCAGGTGAGACTCCCATTACATATCATCTTTCTTCTTCCAATCCTTTTTTAAATTTCTCTCTTATTTCTGTAGCCTCTAAGGACAGCTTCCCTTTCGACATTTTAGATATTTGTGCCGCTGTGGGCACTTCTGCAGCCTCTATTATCTCAACTGTTCCACTTCGGGCCCTTTCTCTCTCCGGTATACGTCTCACTACCTATGCAGGTTTTGCCATGGAGCCTCTAAGTACATTTTATCCTGGTCCTACTTCCATAATTCCCTTAGGTTACAGGGTTCCCAAACATCCACATTTCTTTGTGATTTATTGTCGTTTGCTATCGTTGTTTTTATTTGTTTTTTTCTATATATTTATTTTTATTTCATTTCTTGTCTTATTTATCTCTTTTCTTACTTGTCTTTTATTATGTTGATACTAAGTGGCACATCGGGTTCTTCTAGTTTGGGTATGCCTACTGCTGCCCCTTCTTCGGCTTCTAGTACTACTCCACCCTCTATTTAAAAAGCTAGAACTTGGTGACCTACTTCTTAGGTAGGGTCTTGATGCTATGTTAGCTAAATGCTTTTCTTTTTCGATGCCCTCCTAGTACTTGGCTTGCCAATTCCAGTTCCCCCGAGAGCCTTGTAAAGGGCCCAATTCCCCGATGAGACGGTGATGCGAATGGTTGGCCGAGGCTCCAACTCCTGGACCAAATTTGATCTCCATAAGCAAGGATCGTGCTGCACAAAGGTTATTCCAAGCACACACAAAAACACAATTCGGGTGGAAGAAGATTCAAGGGGAAAAACGCCAAGAATGAGTAAATCAAACCCCACGTTTTTATTATAAACGAACTCAATTTAACTTATGAAAATTCAATTAGTTAAACAAGTTAATTTGGCCTGCTCTTTAAATAAAGAACAATGGTGAAGTCACCTATAGGTTACGCTAAAGGAAATTTTCTACAATGGACAATTAAATAATTCTCCAAGGCTTGAACAACACAAAGTGTTAATTCTTAATTTCAGCAAAGCTAAAACTTTCATTCATTCAACTTATGAAAAACGTTTACAAAGCTATCCTTTTATAAGGATGAGTTGCGGCCTTACCAAAAAAGAAAAGGAAATAAAACCCTAGTAGTTGCAAAGTACAACTTGACTTCTTAACTAACTAACTAACTAACTAATCCTTTTCTAAAAAGGAATTGATCACACGATTTTAAAGGAAGCAAAACACGTTTTTGCTACCTTTATTTCCTAAACTAATACTTGCCTTTATCTTGTAAGATAATTGGGCCAAGTAATTTATTAACAACCAATTAATTAAAGCCCACATTAATTGTTTTGGACTTAATTAATTAACAATAAAATAAAACCCTAAAATTACTTAAGAGCGTGATCCATAAGAAAGCCCAAGGACACGCCTCTTCTTTGGACTTCAACTCTCGGCCTTTGCAAGTTTCTTCAAGGTGGAATTTCCTTAAGCTCCAATGTAGAACTTTGAGGAACATCTTCATGAATTGATATGGAAGAAACATGCCAAAGAACTCCATGTTGAGATGTTGGAGAAGTCTCGGCCTCCAAATCTTCAAACTGTGATGACAACAAAGTGTGCAAAGCTTCTTTCATCCTTTTGCACCTTGATCTAGTCATTAGTCCATCAAGATTCTTCAAAGGATTTTGCAAGCTTGGCTTTGGCACCAAGGATGTGGATGGATTGCTATCATTCCCTCCCTCCTCGAAAAGATTCGTCCTCGAATCACCTACATCAAACAAAGATAAATCAGAAACATTGAATGTAGATGAAACATTGCCATACTCACTTGGAAGCTCGACTTTGTATGCACTATCTCCTATCCTTTCCAAAACACGAAAAGGACCATCTCTTCTTGGATGAAGCTTAGATTTCCTCTTGTCAGGAAACCTTTCCTTTCTCAAGTGAATCCAAACCCAATCTCCAGGTTCGAAAATCACTCTCTTTCTTCCTTTATTGGCTTGCTGAGCATATTGTTCATTATGCCTTTCAATGGTATTTCGAACCCTTTCATGTAACCCCTTAATAAATTCAGCTTTCTTTTTACCTTTAACATTAACAAACTCATTAATAGGCAAAGGCAAAATATCAAGTGGAGTCAAAGGATTGAACCCATATACAATCTCAAATGGTGAACAAGATGTCGAACTATGAAAAGTTCTATTATATGCAAACTCAATATGTGGAAGACAACTTTCCCAATTCTTTAAGTTCCTTTGGATGATGGCTCGAAGCAAGGTAGATAAAGTGCGGTTAACTACTTCAGTTTGTCCATCAGTTTGTGGATGTGCAACAGTAGAAAACAACAACTTAGTGCCTAACTTATTCCATAAAGTACGCCAAAAGTGAGACAAGAACTTAACATCCCTATCACTAACAATACTTTGTGGAATGCCATGCAATCTAACAATTTCCTTAAAGAACAAATCAGCAATATGTGTAGCATCATTAGTTTTGGAACATGCAATAAAATGTGCCATTTTACTAAATCGATCCACTACTACAAATGTGCTATCTTTACCATTGCGTGATCTAGGCAATCCAAGAACAAAATCCATAGAAATATCAACCCAAGGATGACTAGGAACAGGCAAAGGTGTATATAATCCATGAGGCAATATTTTCGATTTGGCTTGTTTACACACAATACATTTATCACAAACACTTTTCACATCTTTAATCATGTTAGGCCAATAAAAGTGTTCATTCAAAACAGTAAGTGTTTTAGCAATACCAAAATGCCCCATTAACCCTCCCCCATGGGTCTCCTTAACAAGTAATTCACGAATGGAATAAAGGGGTATGCACAATTTATCCTTTCAAAACAAGAAACCATCATGCAAATAGTAGTCACCATTCGGTTTTGAAACACAATCATTATAGGCGGCATTGAAATCATGATCATATTTGTACAAATCTTTTATCAATTCAAATCCAAGTAACTTAGCATGCATATAGGTGAATAATGAATAACGCCTAGATAATGCATCAGCTACAATGTTTTCTTGACCAGATTTATACTTAATCACATATGGAAAAGTTTAAATAAATTCTAACCATTTAGCATGCCTCTTATTCAATTTACCTTGAGTTTTCAAGAATTTAAGGCTTTCATGATCAGAATGAATTATAAACTCTTTAGGCCATAAGTAATGTTGCCAAACCTGTAATGACCTTACCAAAGCATACAACTCCTTGTCATAAGTTGCATACTTTAAAGCTGCCCCATTAAGCTTTTCACTAAAGTAAGCTACGGGTCTTGATTCCTGCATCAAAACAGCACCAATACCAATCCCGGAAGCATCACAGTGTATCTCAAAAGTTTTATGAAAGTTAGGCAATGCAAGTAAAGGGGTGTGAGTCAATATGTACTTTAATTTAGTGAAGGCGATTTCATGCTCCTCTTTCCATTCAAAAGTAATGTTCTTTTTAACAAGTTCATTCAAATGTGCAGCTATAGAACTAAAGTCTTTAACAAACCTTCTATAAAAACTTGCTAAACCATGAAAACTCCTAACTTCACTAGCATTTTTAGGTCTCGGCCACTCCTCTATACCCTTGACTTTTGACTCATCAACAGAAATACCTTGAGAACTAACAACATAACCCAAAAAGACAATAGATTCCATGCAAAAAGAACACTTTTTAAGGTTAGCATACAATCGGTTCTCACGTAATACAACAAACACTTGTGTTAAATGTTCAACATGCTCATCAAGTGATTTGCTATAAATAAGGATGTCATCAAAATAGACCACAACAAATTTACCAATGAAAGACCAAAATACGTGATTCATTAACCTCATAAAAGTACTAGGTGCATTAGTTAGACCAAAAGGCATGACTAACCATTCATACAAACCATACTTTGTTTTAAAGGCTGTTTTCCATTCATCACCTTTTTTCATTCTAATTTGATAGTAGCCACTTTTTAAATCAATCTTGGTGAAAATACACGAACCATACAATTCATCAAGCATATCATCTAATCTAGGAATTGGATGTCTATACTTAATGGTGATTTTGTTTATGGCACGACAATCAACAGACATTCTCCAAGATTCATCCTTTTTGGGTACTAAAATTACTGGAACAGAACAAGGACTTAGAGATTCACGCACAATACCTTTGTCAAGGAGTTCATCCACTTGACGTTGAATCTCCTTTGTTTCCTCAGGATTTGCTCTATATGCTGGACGATTTGGGATTTGTGCTCCATGAATGAAATCAATTTGATGTTCAATTCCTCTTATTGGCGGCAATCCAATGGGTAAGTCCTCGGGAAACACATCACTAAATTCCTGCAAAAGAGATAAAACAACACTAGGCAAAGAAGCAAGGTGATCACTATCAACAATAAGTACAAAATCCTTGCGGATGATCAAATACAATGATTGCCTATCTAGTATTGCTCTCTTAACCTCACTCTTAGAAGCAAAATAACAAGATTTAGAAGGAACACTATTTCGGCTATTACAAGATTTAGAATCAATGTTTCGGCCTACACTAGTTACATTCTTTTTATCTTCTTGTACTTTTTTTTCCTTTTCTTCCATCTCACGGCAAGATTGTACAATCCTTGATTGATCTTCAAAAGCTTGGCTTGGACTCAAAGCCCTAAGGTTGTACTTTCGGCCATGAAAATCAAAAGAATAATAATTCTTCTTTGTATGATATGTAACATCTCGATCAAATTGCCATGGACGACCAAGTAATATATGACTAGCTTCCATTGGTACAACATCACACACAATATCATCAACATACTTTCCAATGGTCAAAGAAAATTTAACTTGTTTAGTCACTTTACTCTCGGCAGTGTTATTAAGCCATTGAAGCTTATATGGATTTGGATGTTTCATGCAAGTCAAGTTTAGCTTCTTAACAAATAATGTACTTGCCAAATTTGTACAACTACCACTATCAACAATCACACTACAAATCTTACCTTGAACCATGCATCGAGTGTGAAATATGTTTTCCCTTTGAGACAAATCATCTTCAATTAGTGGTTGTGCACTCAAGACTCGGCGAGTAACTAAAGAGAATTCACCAACATCATATGTAGTAAGATCTTCACTATCTTCATCACTTTGGTACTTCTCTTCAAGTGGTGGCATGTCGGCACATTCTTCATCACTTTCAACCTCTCCATTATCACGAATTATCATCAATTTTCTGGCTGGGCAGTCGGTTTGATAATGGCCATAACCTTGACACTTATAACATCTAATGTCCCTCAATCTCTCATTCGGTTTGGGCGTTGCTTTGGCTGAAGATTCAGCAAGTTGGCAGACTGTTTTTGGAGCATTATTTGAAGTGTTTGAAGGCTGGTTTGGGGTGAAAACTTTCGGCTTTGATGGAGGTGTATAATTTGGCTTTTGCTCTCTCCTCCAAAGCGGCAATGGTTGTTGGAAATTTCGCCCTTTACCCTTCATATACTTCTCAATTTTGATAGCTTTGTGAACAAGTTCATTAAGATCAATGTAACTTTGAAGGTCAACTTGATAAGCCAATTCGGAATTCATACCTCTAAGGAACCTCTCAATGGTTGTGTCGGGGTCTTCATGAATATTGGCCTTTATCATCAACGCCTCCATCTCATGGTAGTAATCTTCAACTGTTCGGCTACCTTGCACAAGGGTATGTAACTTCTTCCTCATGATTGCATTCATTTGATTCCAAGTCTTAACTGGCCTTTCACCATCTTGTCGTCTAGAGCGAACAACTTCATCCCACCAAAGACTAGCATAATCTTTAAGGTGCATAAAAGCAATTCGGTATTGCCTTTTCTCGGGGATATCATTACCTTCAAAGAAGTGTTCTAAATCTCGAACCCAATCAAAGAAAGCTTCGGGATCTGATTTGCCATGAAAGGTAGAGATGGTGAGTTTAACAGATTCAATGGAAACTTTAGACTTATCACCTTTTGAAGAGCTCGTGTACTCCTCCTCCTTTTTCTCATCATTATCATCATCGGTCTCATCATGATCTCCAAACTTAAGCTTCCTCGATGTGGAGCTTTTAGTTGATGACTCCAAATTATCAAGTCGGAGATTGATCTTTTGCAACATTCCAAAAAGTACTTCATTAGCAAACTTTTGCTCGGCTTGTGATATAGGTTTGCCACTTTTTGATTCCTCCATTAGTACCTGCAAGTTAGTAAAGAAAACACAAGAATATATATATATACCTCTCGGGTTCCTCACTATTGGATAGTAGGTACTCTCCACTCTATTTAGGTAGTGTTCTCTCTTGTTTATCCTAGCTAGTACTCTCAAGTAATGAATGTGTTGGGATTATTAAGACTCACCAAGTTCAATTACTTTAATAGCAAGTCTCAATCAACAAGTTCCACACAAAACTTTCACAAGAAAAATCAAGAGAGTTAAACAAAGAAAAATCACGTCACAAGAGGTTTAAGAACACGTGTTGGTTATAACTGATTTACCACCAGAAACTAAGAAATTCAGAAAATAGACTCAAAGACAAAGAGAACGCAATTTGAATCACTTAATTCCGAGTTGTATTGAGAAAGTTATGGCACTTTTAATCCAAGGTGGTTTTCAAGTAACAACTTAAGAACAATATGTTCTTTAAAATAAAATAAATTAAATAACAGAAATAAAATAAAAATTAAAGTCCGAATTCTAAATTTATATATATATTTTTTCTTTTTTTCACTTTTTTTTTTGAATCGGTCACTCTTTTTTTTTTTTTTTGTTCGGACAATATTCTAGTACAAAACAAAAAAGTTTAAGGTTTGGACACAAACCTTGGACAAAACAAAGAGACTAGGTTCTGAAAAGAACCTTAAATAATACTAGGTTTAAGGTTTTAAGACAAGAACCTAGTACAAAGTAGTTAGGTTTAAGGTTTGAAGACAACAACCTAGGATTAAGGATGTTTTGTCTTTTTGTCTTAACCTTAACAACCTTAAAATTTTCAAATTTTAATATCTCACCAAGGAAAAGGAATTTGAATGTGCCACTTTCACAAAATAATCAAGATTTTCAACAAGGAACAAGAATATGGCTCAAGATTCAAATTTGGACACTTTTGAGTTTTCAAGAAAATCAAGAAGTTCAAGAAAGTATTCAAGAACTATCTTTTTCAAGTGTGACAAAAGTTTGATCAAAACACACTATGGCAAGAATGAGATAAAGAAACTAACACAAAAAGAAGATCAAGAAACGGATAAGTAATGAGCAACTTATGAAAACTTGACCGAGAATCCCTAGTTTTTTTTTGAAAACCCTAGTTTGACACAAAACCCTAGCAATGCTTTGACGTGAAAACAGCAAGGAAAACTCAAAGAATTCCACACTATGATTATGAACAAAACAATGCAGAACTTAGACACCAAATACAGCAAGAAAAACGCAAAAGGACAGCAAGAAACAATGCAACAAAAACGCTAAAGATGCAAGACATGATTTGGGCAGATTTGAGCATTCAATGTTCATGCGATTTAGACGATTTTAATGACTGAATTAGAAATGATTTAAGACAGCAAAGAAGATAAAAAAACAGCAGCAAGAGGGACACAAAAGACACAGCAGATTTGACGTAAAAAACAGTAGCAAAGAAGCAACTCAAAACAGCAAGATTGCGGAAGAGATTTAGACGGATTAACCTAAAATTTTTGGGCAACAACTTGTTCTCTGATACCAATTGATGCGAATGGTTGGCCCAGGCTCCAACTCCTGGACCAAACTCGATCTCCACAAGCAAGGATCGTGCTGCACAAAGGTTATTCCAAGCACACACAAAAACACAATTCGGGTGGAAGAAGATTCAAGGGGAAAAACGCCAAGAATGAGTAAATCAAACCCCACGTTTTTATTACAAACTCAGTTTAACTTATAAAAATTCAATTAGTTAAACAAGTTAATTTGGCCTGCTCTTTAAATAAAGAACAATGGTGAAGTCACCTATAGGTTACGCTAAAGGCAATTTTCTACAATGGACAATTAAATAATTCTCCAAGGCTTGAACAACACAAAGTGTTAATTCTTAATTTCAGCAAAGCTAAAACTTTCATTCATTCAACTTATGAAAAATGTTTACAAAGCTCTCCTTTTATAAGGATGAGTTTCGGCCTTACCAAAAAAGAAAAGGAAATAAAACCCTAGTAGTTGCAAAGTACAACTTGACTTTTTAACTAACTAACTAACTAACTAATCCTTTTCTAAAAAGGAATTGATCACACGGTTTTAAAGGAAGCAAAACACGTTTTTGCTACCTTTATTTCCTAAACTAATACTTGCCTTTATCTTGTAAGATAATTGGGCCAAGTAATTTATTAACAACCAATTAATTAAAGCCCACATTAAGTGTTTTGGACTTAATTAATTAACAACAAAATAAATCCCTAAAATTACTTAAGAGCATGATCCATAAGAAAGCCCAAGGACACACCTCTTCTTTGGACTTCAACTCTCAGCCTTTGCAAGTTTCTTCAAGGTGGAATTTCCTTAAGCTCCAATGTAGAACTTTGAGGAACATCTTCATGAATTGATATGGAAGAAACATGCCAAAGAACTCCATGTTGAGATGTTGGAGAAGTCTCGGCCTCCAAATCTTCAAAGTGTGATGACAACAAAGTGTGCAAAGCTTCTTTCATCCTTTTGCTCCTTGATCTAGTCATTGGTCCATCAAGATTCTTCAAAGGATCTTGCAAGCTCGGCTTTGGCACCAAGGATGTGGATGGATTGCTATCAGACGGGGGGATCCCATTGAGCTTCCAATAGGCTTTATGTCTCCGACGGGCTCTTTGCCTCCTGGTCTTTCTGTAGAACCTGCCATTGGGATCACACATCTGGGGACTTCAGTAGATACACTTCCTTTTGGGGCATTTGCAACACCTACTGCCGGGCTCTCCAGTTCCTCCAGCATAAGAGCATTTCGCCTGCTTCCCACGAAGGGGTATATCGTAAGTAGAAGTCTTACGTTCCCTGGTCCTCTAGTATAAAAGGCAAAGTAAGTCCTTCTTGTGACCCCTTTTGCATCCTTGGTTTGTAACAAGGGGAGCGTTGGTGCCCCTAAGAGGGATTGACCATCAAAAATCATCTTGACAACTTTTCAATCTGCTTACATTTGCTGGAGCACTGCATCCCTTCTTGCGATTAGGCTTTTGTGCTCTCACTTTCTAGGGACAAGGATACAGACTCCTTCATATATTTCTTGGGGTAGGTAGAATCTAACTTGCTTGCTTAGCACTTGGGCTTTAGTACGTTCACATACGCCTGGTCCTCATTTATTTTTTTTCTTTTTTCTTTTCAGCTGGCTATTGTGGGTTCCTGCGTCTTTGGGATCTTAAGGCACAATGCATGAAATCTGGTTCCGAAGTTAGTTTGTTGAAAATCATGTGTGAAGAGGAAAAAAGGTAAAATTTGGTTCTGCAAATAGCCGCCGCGTGTCTCAACGAGCAGCTAGAGGAGTTACGAGTGACCTTGTAGGAACCCACCTGCGAGAAAGGGGACATGACGAGTAATATGGCCCGCTTGGAAGAGGAGATGAGAGTAGCTTTTGGCAATGTGTCTTGTACTAAGGAGATGGCTCGCACAACTGAGAGATTAGAACAGGAGCTGGTGGAGGTGAAGGAAAAAGGGTGGGCTTTCTAGAGGGGCATGGTATCAATGAGTCTATCGAGCACTTCATTTGATCGGGGCTCTTCGAGACTTTTGTTCAAGACTCTCTTACATCTGCCACTTCCCTGGGGGCCCATGGTTAAGCCCTACAGATGCATAGAGGTCTCTTATCAAATATTTCCCTTAACGCCATCGTTGTTGGCCTCTGTTGGAGCTGCGTCTCTATCTAACTTAGGTCCCATTACGATTCCTGAGGGTCACCCTATGCCTTGATTCTCTACTCATCATTTTTTTAGATGCTCAGGCAATGTATTTTGGGGCAGCTCTCACTGCAACCCGCCCTTATTTTTGCGTATATCTAAGACTTTTGTATAAGCTTTCCATGTTTCAATATTCTAGGCTTTTAATGCTTGTTAATGTTCATAGATGTGAGTAATCTTGGATTTCATTTTTAGTAGTTCAAAATGGGTCCACATAACCAAATTGTTTAAAAGATTACTTAAGCCTTACAAAATGGACACCTCCTATAATAACAAGAAAACATAAACAAGAAACGAACTAGGGATTAACAAAACAAACTGGGGTTAGTGAAGCACTCCGAGGGGTCTTCCTACTTGTATCAAATGTCTGAGAGTGGACTCTTTTTGCAGTTCCCCCATTTTAGTCCCACCTCGCGCTACAAATGAAACTTCTTCAAATGTTCCACGTTCTATGTTTAGAGGAGTTTTTTCACCTTCCAGCGTTTTTATCTTGCAGTACCCAGCGCGGTGGGCTTCTGTCACTCGATATGGTTCTTCCCAATTAGCCTCTAACTACCTGGTCTTCTTGGCCCTAGTTGTGTCGTTTCTTCTTAGGACCAGGTTTCCTAACTAGAAAGGTTACGGCCTTGACCTTTGAATTATAATACTTGGTTACTACTGCTTTGTAGCGAGCCTCCTAATCCAAGCTATCTCCATTTTTTCTTCTAGTAGTTCCAAGTTTACTACTAGGCTTTCATCGTTGACTTCGGGATCAAGATTTAGAACCCTGACGGAGGGCACACATATTTTGGGTGGAATGACAACTTTCAACCTATAAACCAGGCTATAAGAGATCTCATGGGTGGGAATTCGAGTTATGGTACGATAAGCCCATAGCATATGAGGTATTTCTTCGGGCCAACTCCTCTTGGTTTTGTCTAGCAGAGCCTTCAACCCTTGTAATATGGTTCAATTAGAGACATTTGTCTTGCCATTTGGTAGCTGATAAGTCTCAAAGAACCTCACGTCGTCAGGGCAGGTCTTTAGGTCGTCCAGAAGCACCGAATACCTGCACAAAGTTCCCGAGATTGTTCCCAAGAAGAATACTCCGAAGCTTAAGTCAGTTACGAGCCTTAAGACTTTTTCGATATGCAATTAAGAATCCAAAAATCAAATCCCGCTTCCAAGTGAGGAAGGGTTGTATTTATAGAATACATACCTGAATTAGAGTTGTATTGAAACTCTAATTACATACCTTGAAGAAGGGTTTTGTAGTATAAAAGTTGTAACAGTATTGTAACCCTTATCTTTTATGTGAAATAGAAATAATAGCTGAGGAGGAGTTGGACTCCTATGTTCAGACAAATATTTGTTATAATAGAAGTCTATTTCTGAGGTATTATATCTATAGTAAAATTTAACCCTCATCAATAGTCCCCAGGTCGGATTGTATTAATCCAATTCGATCTGGACAAAATTCTGGTATAACACCGTTCTGCAACACACGTTCACCACTTGGAACTTTGCATCCGAAAAACACGCTTACAAGTTACTGACCACGACTTACCCAATCTGACATTTCGGCTGCACGTTCTCCAATACAGCTGTCACGTCCATTTGAATTCCCAAACCCTTCGCCTATAAATAGAGTGTCTTCAAAATTCATTTGCGCTTGCACCTTTCAGAGCTTTCAATATTTCAGTTCGGATTTGAGAACTCTTCGTGCATTACTTCCAGCTTCCAAGCCTTCCTGCTCAGCTTCCTTTGATCAAGTCTATCTCTCCATTCACAAGTAAGTTATGTCCAATTCAGAACACTCTAATTCATCTTCTGAGATTCATTCTGAAAATAACTTAGAAACTGAACACGATTCACCTTCACACAAATCTGCACATACTTCTAGTGGTTTTTCTGATTCTTCCTCTAGTTCATCTGGTAATTCCCAGAGCCAAGTCAATTTGGCCAAAACCCTCAAAACCACAAAAAAGTATAAGTTAATTCGAATAGGTGAAGAAGACATGGGGAAAACTCAACACATAAATTAAAATAATCCAGCTCATTAGGAAGAAAATTTTGAGGCAAACTTAGACCATTCAGTCACCGATGCTATTCCTTTGGCAATAGAATTTCCTGAGAACGAGCCTTCAACTAGTCGACCTGCGGATAGAGGATCCCAAAACCCAAATCCGACAAAAACCACGATTAAGCTAGAAACTTTAAGTTCCACCACATGTATTTCCTCATTAGAAAGTATTCGAAGAGATTTTCACATCAGTTCCAAGGTGGAAGTTAAAGTTCCTTTGGGAGGCGAAGTAGCTAGCAGACCTCCTGAAGGTTTTGTAAGCATTTTTGTAGAACAGCTTAGAGCCGGACTGAGGTTTCCTTTATCTCAGTTCAACAAAGATATTTTGTTTGATTATATGATCAGCATAACCCAACTCACTCCAAACGCGATCATAATTCTGGTCGGGTTTGAGTTATTTTTCAAGCAACTAGATCATTCATGCACTGTTCCCTACTTTAGGCATTTCTTTTGCCTAAAATCTTCTGGAAAATATTCTGGCTGGTATTACTTCACCCCCCCCGATCTAGAAAACAACAACTCCTGAGTGGGAAACCTAGTTCCATTCACGAGTGGAAAGATAAATTTTTTTATCTTAGCCTCAAATCGTTAGAATGTGAGTGGTATTGGAAGGACGCCGGTCGCGTTTCTGATCCCATCTCAGTTAAAAAACTTTCCAAGAACCTCGCTGAAAAGCTAGGAAATGAGAAGCAAGTCCTTAACACAAACATATTTCCTGAAAGGGTGTTAGTGTCGGCGGGGTTAAGTTCAGCAATTCTTCCATCCAACCACACAGATCCTGTAATAAACAGGAAGACGGGTATAACTTCTAACTTTACTTCTTGTCCTCAATTTACAACTTATTCATATTTTTTGATCGGATTGGTTTTCGTTTTCTAGTGGCCAATATTGACGATCTGATGGCCGAACTGCCGGAGCCTTTAACTGTTCAAGAAGAGGTTCCAAGTACCAAAAATGAAGTTCCTATTTCTGAAACCCTCACCAACAAAGCCCCCACCGACGTGGTGAAGTCGGATGATAAAACGAAAAAACTGACTTCCTCATCGGTTAAAGGAAAGTCCAAGAAATTTCCCCCAGGGATTGGGAAAGGCTTCAAAATAGTTAAAGAAGTCCTGCGTAAGAGGAAACCAGTTGCTGCCAAAGGTGGGGTTGAGAAGAAACCCAGAGCTGCTGAAATTGAAGCAGACAAGGCCGAGATGACTGGCCCTTCACTTTTCGGGGACGACTTTATCCCTTTCTCCAAGGTTCTGGAGGGTGAGGCTTCCTACGCCCTGTCTTCTTTCCGTCCTGATGTTCGGATGGATATCAATGACAGATCACCGTGGAGACAGCACCTAATTTTGTCTTCAACTCTATCCCACATCGGGATAGAAAACAGTTTAAAAAATTGGACACCGCCGCTATTCATCAATGCCTCACTCTAGGCATTACCCAGGTATGTCACATTCTTAATATGCTTTTTCTTTATTTTTATTTATTTTACTATGTTATTGTTTATTAACGGCTTTGTTTCAGGTCATGTGTTTGGCTGCAGAAGTTATCGACCATAGTGATGAGATAGCTGATGATCTGGATACAATATCAATCGAACAAGCTTCTGAGATCGCAACTCTTACCTCCTCACTTGAGGCAGAGCGGAAGAAGAATTCTGAATTGAAGCAGGAAAGCGATCTTCTACAAAATGACTTGAAAACAGTTTGAGCATCCAACGAAGAACTGAGTGCTTAAAATGAAGAACTGCTTGCCCAGGTGGCTTTCTTGAAAGGGGAGGGTTCTTTTTAACAGATCTCCAATTTCCTATCTTCCGATGAAGGCAAAAATTTGCTGGTTCAACTCTGTACCCCAGCTCGCAATTTTGGATATCACAAGGCTTTGGTTACTCTCAAAGAGAAATGTCCTTGTCTTAACATAAATACTGAGAGGGGATATAACGTCAAGTCCCAAGAAGCTTTGGACCAAGCCTTTGCTAATATGAAGTTGGTGAGGTTGATGGTCGCCCATACGTTCCTTCAACTCCTCAAGAGGATAATTAGAAGAACGGAGATGAAGAAAGCTGAGCCTATAAGCTCGTAATCTTTGTAATAATGCTGTAGGTTTTTGAAATTCTTGAACAGCGGTTAGACCAGTTTTTGTTCTTTTTGGATGATATTTTTGGAGGTTTAAATTCTTGATATGTGAAATCTTTACATATTTTGGTGTCTTCTATATCACACTTGTTACAGGTATTCTTATTTTAATTCGATCTGAATTAACATGTAAGTAGATGATTCGTACTTGATCAAACTTAGCAAAAATCATTTGTATTAAACGAAAACTAAGTTTAAATATCCATATGAACTGAAATAATGATGTGATATGAAATCAAATAAACCGACACGAATTGAATTCGTTGGTTCCTTTTTCCTTTTTTGCGGAAAATCATAATGAGTTAATTCGAACTGAATTGAACTTTTGCATTTGATTAGATAGTTTTCCTTTTTGACAGAAAATCAAATGTACGATCTAAATTTGATCAATTCAAACTGAATTGAATTTCTTATTTGATCTGATTATTTTCCTTTTTGACAGAAGATCAGAGATTGTGACATGAAATCATATAAGTTGATTAGAATCGAACTTAGATCCATATGTCATGTAAAATGAACACATGTAAATTGAAATTAAACTCGATATATATAGGAATGCACTCATAATGAGTTGTTTTATTGATGTGTAGCATTAAAGCTGCATTATACTTATTAAAGCATCAATATGCTTTTTTCAATAAAAACGAACTGAAAATAACTAATATTATTGATAATATCTCTTAAATTGATGATGTTCCACATCCTCGGGATAGTACGTCTATCCAGAGTTTCCAACTTATAACTTCCTGCTCCTCCGACCTGAGCTATCTTGTAAGGTCCTTCCCAGTTCAGATTCCTTCTACTCGACTTGCATCATTCTTTCGCAGAACCAGATCGCCAGGTTGGAGCTGAGTTTTTTTGACTCGCCGATCATAATATCGGGCCATCTTAGCTTTATACTTTGCTTCAACAAGATGTGCCATTTCTCGCTTTTCCTCCAACAAGTCCAAGCTTAATCACAACTATTCGGAGTTTGCTTCCGAAACATAGTGGATTGTCCTTGGGCTTGGGAGTCCGATCTCAACAGGGATTACAGCTTCAGAGCCATAAACTAAGCTGAATGGAGATTCTCGGGTAGCCGTTCTTGGGGTAGTTCGGTACGCCTATAGAACATTCGGCAGCTCTTCGACCCAATCTCCCTTAGATTTTTTCAGCCTTGTCTTCAAACCTTGAACAATTATCCTATTAGTGACCTCTGTTTGACCATTTTCCTATGGATGCGTTACTGACGTAAAATGTTATCTTATATTCAGCTCTTCATACCAGCTTCTGAATGGATCACTGGCAAATTGTGTGCCATTGTCAGATATGATCGTGTTCGGTATCCCGAACCTACACACTATCTACCTCCAGACGAATATAACCATACTCTTTCCGGAAATTTGCACAAGTGGTTCGGCTTCTACCCACTTAGTGAAGTAGTCAATAGCCACTTCTAAGTGCTTTAGCCGTCCAGGAGCCTCAGGGAATGGTCCAGCGATGTCAATTACCCATTGAGCAAATGGCCATGGACTTTGGATGGTGATCATCTCGGTTTGTGGAACATGTCTGACAACGGCATGTATTTGACACTTGGGGCATTTTTGCACCAATTCATGAGAATCCGCACTCATTATGGGCCAATAATATCCTGACTGCATTGCCGTCTTATCCAACATGCGTGCTCGGACGTGACTCCAATATGAGCCGAGGTGAATTTCTTTCAAAACATACGTAGCCTATTCTGGTTCTATACAACGCAACTAAGGCATAAGATAACCTTTTTTAAACAAAACTCCACATTCGATAACATACCTGGCTGATCGTAGGGCCAATCTTTGAGCTGCGGCTTTGTCCTGTGGCAGTTCTCCATTTGTCAAGAACTTAATAATTGGAGTCATCCAAGTGTCCCCCGCATCCTCAATCATTTTTACTTGCAGCTCGTCTATGCTTCGAGCATGCAGGACCTCGATCAAAACATTCTTTGTGAGGTGAAAATGTGCTGATGATGCTAACTTACTAAGTGCGTCTACTCGTTTGTTCTGAGCTCGGGGTACTCGTTTAATTAACTCTTGGAAATTTTTCTTGAGGTCATCAGTTTTGTTCAAATACCTTTTCATATTCAAATCTGGGGCCTCATACCCCCCAGTTACTTGATTTATAATGAGTTGAGAATCACTGTAAACTTGTAACTTTTTTACATCCATTTGAGAGGCTAACTTCATCCTAGTTATTAGTGCCTCATACTCTGCTTTGTTATTTGTTGCTTTGAATTCGAAACGTAAAGCATACATGAACTCCTATCCATTTGGATTTGTCAAAATTAAACCTGCTCCTGAGCCGTCCTCACTCGAGGCTCTATCAACAAATAACAACCAAAAACCTTTTTTTTCTTTTAAAGGATTTTTCAGATCGTCCTCTTTTAAAATATCTTCTTCTTTAATAAACTTCAACTATGAAATCAGCAAGTACTTGACCTTTATAGCTGACCGAGGTGAGAAAGTGATGTCATATTCTCCTAATTCAATTGCCCATTTCATGAGTCTTCTAGAAGAATAAGGTTTTTGCAGGACCTGCCTTAGTGGTTTATCTGTTAAAACATGAATTTCATCCGTTTGGAAGTACGGTTTCAATATTCTTGAAGCATGAACGAGTGCAAGTGCAAACTTCTCCATTGTCAAATATCTATGTTCTGCCCCTTGCAAAGCACGGCTTGTGTAATACACCGGTTTCTGTGTTCCATTGTCATCTCTTACCAGAACTGCACTTACAGCTACGTCACTTGCTGCTAAGTATAGATATAAGATTTCTTCTTGAAGCATGAACGAGTGCAAGTGCAAACTTCTCCATTGTCAAATATCTCTGTTCTGCCCCTTGCAAAGCACGGCTTGTGTAATACACCGGTTTCTGTGTTCCATTGTCATCTCTTACCAGAACTGCACTTACAGCTACGTCACTTGCTGCTAAGTATAGATATAAGATTTCTTCTTGAAGCATGAACGAGTGCAAGTGCAAACTTCTCCATTGTCAAATATCTCTGTTCTGCCCCTTGCAAAGCACGGCTTGTGTAATACACCGGTTTCTGTGTTCCATTGTCATCTCTTACCAGAACTGCACTTACAGCTACGTCACTTGCTGCTAAGTACAGATATAAGATTTCTCCGTGAACCGGGGTGGATAACACTTGTACTTCTGACAAATATACCTTCAGATCGTCAAATGCTTTATTGCAACTCGCGTCCCACTCAAATTTTTTTGCTTTTCTCAATGCTTTGAAGAACGGTAAGTTGCGATCCGCTGATCTTGACAAGAATCGATTCAGCGCTGCTAAACGACCTGTGAGTCTTTGAACGTCATTCAAACTTTTGGGTGGTTTCATATCCAAAATTGCCTTAATCTTTTATGGATTTGCTGTAATTCCTTGGTTTGAAACCATGTGACCGAGAAATTTTCCTGATCCTACCCTGAATGTGCACTTCTTTGGGTTCAACTTAAGTCAAGTTTCTCGCAATCTCTTCAAAGTTTCTCTCACATCATCCAAAAAAGTTTCTATTTTTCTACTCTTAATGAGCATGTCGTCAACATAGATTTCCATATTCTGCTCGATCTGATCTGAGAATATCTTATCTACCAATCGTTGATACGTGGCACCTGCATTCTTCAATCCAAAGGGCATTTTTGTGTAACAATATACGCCCTTCTCGGTTATAAAAGCTGTATTTTCAGCGTCCTCTTCATACATCGGAATTTGATAGTATCCCTTGTAAGTATCCAGAAAATACAAGACCTCAAAACCGGAGGTCGCATCTACCTTCTGGTCAATTATTGGCAAAGGATAATAATCTTTTGGGCATGCCTTATTCAAATTTGTGTAATCTATACACATTCTCAGTGAAGCATCTGGTTTCGGAACCATGACTGGGTTGGCGAGCCAGGTCGGATAGAAAAGTTCTTTAGTTATTTTTGCCTTTAACAGTTTATCAACCTCCTCGGATATGGCCTGATTATGATCAGGCGCATATTTCCTCTTCTTCTGTCTGACTACCTGAGCAGACTTGTCAACGTTCAACTTATGAACCATCAGGTCGGGCGATACCCCTTTCATGTCGTCTGGGCTCCAAGCAAAAACATTTTTAAATTCTGATAAGAGATTTATTAATGATCTCTTTATTCCCATCGGTAAAGATGAACCAATGTTAACTTTTTTGTCTCCTTCAGGTTCTTCTAAAGAAATAGCCTCCACTTCATCTTTTAACATAACCGGTTCAGCTCGGCTTTCTGTTCCAATGCAGTTGACATTCTCCACTTGCTTCTTTTTACTTCCTTTCAAAGCAATCAAATGGCATTTTCTTGCCAACTTCTGATTACCTCGGATTGTTACAATTCCAGCTTCTGTAGGAAACTTCATAACAAGATGATATGAGGACCAGATAGCCTTTAATTGTACTGTGACAGGTCGTTCAAGAATAACATTGTATAGAGACGTGACATTAAGGACCGTGAACTCAACGTAGATGAGCATTTCCTTGGGATATTCTCCCAATGTTGCTGGCAGGTTTATCGTACCGGTTGGCATCGATGTTTCTCCTGAAAAGCCGATTAGGTGTGAATGATAAGGTTTTAACTGTTTCTTGTTGATACCCATTTTCTGGCAAGTTTCGTAATAGAGAATATCGGTCGAACTGCCATCGTCTACATATATCCTATAGACTTCCTTATTGGCAGTGATTGCTTTAATCAGCAATGCATCAGCATGTGGGAATCTGGTTGGTACCACATCTTCTTCTGAAAAGGTGATGGTATCTGTTGGCTTAAACCGTTTATGAACTGGCTCTTGTTCGGGAATTCCTCTGTTCTTTGATTTTTTGGAGGTCATAGAATCTCCATCGTATGGTCCCCCAATGATGGTGTGAATTACTCCCGTGATGTTCCTATCTGCATCGGGATTTCTATCATTACCATTATCTTTTCTCCTTTTCTTATCAGGAAGATCAGGATCTTTCTTAGCTTCAGGTTGGTTTGTTACATACCCAGCTCGGACAAATTCTTTTAAATGACCGTTCTAAATCAACTCTTCGATATATTTCCTGAGATCTTTGCAATGCTCAGTGTCGTGACCATGTTGATTATGAAATCGACAAAAGAACTTTTTATTTCTTTTGTTATCCGGACCTGACATCCATTGAGGATACCTCACATTTTCTCGTTTCTCCAAGATAGCAAGTACGTCGTTTCTTGTTTTATTCATTAAAGTAAAATTCTTGTCTTCTCTAGTTGCGAACGAGCTAAATTGCACTTTATCAAACTTTTGCTTTCGATTTCCTCCACCAGATGCTTTGGCCTTATCATCTTTCCTCTTTTCAGGTCCTCTGTCATTATCTCGCTTTCGCTTATCCGTATCTTCACCTTTTACGAATTTTCAAGCTCGTTTTATCATGTCTTTGACACTGGTAGGAGGATCTATTATAAAATCCTTGTATAACCTTCCAGGTCTTAAACCATACGTGTATGCTCCGATGACCACTCTTTCCGACATGTGTCCTACTTCAAGACTTTCATTTATAAATCTATCGATGTATTGAGTTAAGGACTCCGAATATCCTTGCCTCACGTTGAGTAACTCAACACAGGTTTTTACAAACTTCTGCCGTTGCACAAACCTGCTTTTAAAAGCTGCTTTGATATCGCTGAACTTACGAAATGTCCTAGGCCTGAGGTTGTCATACCACAATCTGGCAGTTCCTATCATAGTTATTCCAAAGCACTTGCATAGAATTTGGTCTGGATAGTTATAAATCCTCATGCTCTACACATAATGGTGCACATGTTCTGCTGGATCTCCTTCTCCGTTATAATATAACAGATTCAGCATTTTGAATTTATGTGGAAGAGGATAATTTTCCACCTCATCCACAAACGTTGAATTCACGTCTGAATCAATATCATACCTTGGCGATGAAGTGGGTGGTAGATCGAATGGACCAATATCTCCAAATCGCAAATTATGATCCCTTGGCTGCTCATAAGACCTGTACAGAATACCATCAAAGTGATCTTCAACTCTGGTCTGCTGACGATAATGAACCTGTCTTACATTTCTGTTCGGTGAATCCATTCAGTGATACAAAACGGAGATGTGATCTCGGTTCCTCTTATTAGCACGATCCTCAGCACTTATTCTGAGTTCCTGCTCTTCTCGAAGCCTCTGTTTGAGATCTCGTTCCTGAATAGCTTGATTTCGTTCTTCCCGTTGCCGAGCAGTGCAAGCTTCACGTTCTGTCAAGTCAACCGGAGCACGATTTGCTATCATCGTTTGAATCTTCTCTCCATTAGCAATCATGAACTTGACCACATCAGGTAAGTCCAAATTAACAATGGGAACTGAGTTTCCACCTTGGTTCGGAGGATCAAAACCTCTATTATCCTGAATAGGGGTACGGTTTGAAGAATTTTCAGGTTCTTCCCTCAATGGAGGATTGTTCTCCTAAGGCCTAGGATCAGAAGAATTCCGAGGCTGCTGGCCGTCGCGCTTGGACAATTGCAATCGAGTAATAGGTATATTGCTTTTTGCCCCACGGTGGGCGCCAATTGATGAGTCTCAAAGAACCTCACGTCGTCAAGGCAGGTCTTCAGGTCGTCCAGAAGCGCCGAATACCTACACAAAGTCCTCGAGATTGTTCCCAGGGAGAATACTCTGAAGCTTAAGTCAGTTACGAGCCTTAAGCCTTTTTTGATATGCAATTAAGAATCCAAAAATCAAATCCCTCTTCCAAGTGAGGAAGGGGTTGTATTTATAGAATACATACCTGAATTAGAGTTGTATTGAAACTCTAATTACATACCTTGAAGAAGGGTTTTGTAGTATAAGAATTGTAACCCTTATCTTATATGTGAAATAGAAATAATAGCTGAGAACTAGTTGGACTCCTATGTTCAGACGAATACTTGTTATAATGGAAGTCTATTTCTGAGGTATTATATCTATAGTAAAATTTAACCCTCATCAGTAGCGCAGGTAAAAAACTGAGTGATATTCAATTCCTAGCACTAGAATTTGAAGAAATCATTGGCAAACTGCTTCCCATTATCTGAGACTATGGTGTGGGGTATGTCAAACTTGTACACCATGTTATTCCAAAAAAACTTAAGGATGTTTGTCCCCCCGTGATCGTGGCAAGGGGTCGACTTCGATCCGCTTAGTAAAGTAATCCACAACCACAACTAAGAACTTTACATTCCCGAGCAGTCTTGAGAAAGGATCTGAGAATGTCAATCCTCCACTGATAGAAATGCCATAGGCTATGCAAGGTGATCATATCAAACTTGAGCATCCTTTGGATTACGACGTGCATTTGGTACTTTCGACGGTTCCTGACTATTTTCTTGGCATCCTGGTGAAGGGTGGCCAATAGTATCCTGTTCGCATGACCTTGGCCTCCATGTTTTGGGAGCCCAAGTGACATCCACAAACTCTATAATGTGTCTCGGCCAAAACATCCTCTGATTCTTCTAAGGTGACACACCGAAATCACGGAGTGAGGTACCCCTTCTTGTAGAAGCTGCCGCCATGTAACGCGTAGCTTGCAACCCTCACTTGAACATTTCTTTCTTCCATTTGATATTCCGATAGGATTTCCCCTACCATATAATGTATGAGGGGAGTCATCCAATTGACTTGCTCGTCGATTGTCAATACTGGGTCTTCCTCGATGCTTTTCTTCTTTATCACTTCCACTAGAACTCTCTTGGTGAGGTGAGTGTAGGATGAAGATGCTAGTTTACTCAGGGCGTCGACCTGTTTTTTTTTTGCTCAGGAGACACGCTTTATCTTGAGTTTCGTAAATGCGGTAGTTTCCTGACGGGTTTTCTACAAGTAACTCAACATAGTAGGGTCCCTAGCCTCATAGGACCTCTCTATTTGATTGACTACCAACTTAGAGTCACTGTTTATTCTGAGTTTTGGTCTTCGGTGGCTAAGGTCAACTTCATGCCCATAATGAAGGCTTCATACTTGGCCTCATTGTTCGAGGCTGGGAAATCGAAGCGCAAGTTATAAGCAATTTCAATCCCTTCAGGACTAATGAGGAGCAGCCCTATCCCTACTCTTTGTTCGCATGGTGCGCCATTAATGTAGAGTTCCCAGGTTTCAGAGTTTGGGGGGTTTTGCTCACCTAGGTTCTACTTTCCCTGGTTACTCGCAGTTAACGAGTTTGGAGCTTCCGCTCCGACTTCTGCTTCTAAAGGGGGTTTTGGTCAAGAAATCAACTAAGATCTGTCTCTTAATTGTTGTTTTGGATTGGTTTATTATGTTGTGCTCCCTGAGTTGGATGGCCGATTTCATCAGCCTACTCGAGGCTTCTGGACGATGTAGTACTTGCTTCAAAGGTTGATCTGTCCTAACACAGATTGGGTGAGCCTAAAAGTAACAAAGGCCAAAGCTAGTTTTTACATTGTTGGGTAGTTCTTCTCGGTATTTTATGAGGCCCTGCCCACATAATACACTGGCCTCTTCGTATATTAGCCTTCTTTCACTAGGACATCGCTAATGGTTTCTTCTAATATTGAAAAGTACACAAACAACATTTTTCCATGCTCCGGTACAATGAGGCTGGACAGGTCATCGATGTATTCTTTCAGTTCTTGGAGGCTTTATCACGCTCTTCTGTCTAAGAGAAATGTTCGATATTCTTAAGAGTCTTGAAGAAAGGGAAACTGCTTTATGTGGAATGTGATAAGAATCTGTTCAATGATGACATTTGATGTTAAGTCTTTGCACCTTCTTGACACTTTTGGAGAGGGGGCTCCGTCTTTACAATGGCTTTTGTTTTCTTGGGGTTGGCCTTGATCCCCTGTCGGAGACTAGAAATCTTAGGAATTTTCTAACCTCCACTCCAAAGATAAACTTTTTGGGGATCAATTTCATGTTCGCGTTCCTCAGTGTTTAGAAATCTATTCCATGTCTTCCAGTAGCTATGCATGCGCGTTGCTTTTAATCACTATATCGTCCATGTATATCTCTATATTTCTTGCCAACTATTCTTGAAATATCCTGTTCACCAAGCATTGGTATGTGGCTCCTACATTTTTAAATAATACAGTCTTCTCTGCATCGTCTCGGCCCATGAGAATTTGGTGGTATCCCTTATAGGTGTGGCGTCCACTATTTGATCTATCCTAGGAAGTGGCTAGCAGTCCTTAGTGCAAGCTTTGTTGATATCTGTGAAATCTACACACATCCTCTATCCTCTCTCATTCTTTTTCACCATCACTGGATTGGCTAACCACATGGAGTACTCTACCTCTTTGACTATGCCATTTTTAATCATGAAGTTCACCTTCTCATTAATGGTTGCGTTAATTTCTGGTGTGAAAGCTCGTTTCTTCTACTTCACTGGCTTTACAAGGGGATACGTGTTTAGTTTGTACACCATAGTTTCTTCGGCTACCCCCGTCATATCTTTTTCCCCCATGCGAACATGTCTTTAAACTATTGTAGGAGGTTTATGATGGCATGTTTGCATGTTTCGGGTAGGTCAGTTCCGATCTGCATAAGTTGATCTGGGTGGCCCGGTGCACAATTATACCTTCAGTTTCTTCATATAGGCTCGGGCTGCCATCTAATGCTTTCTGGTCTGTGGTCTCTTCCCTTTCATATCTTCTTGTCTGTCCACTTCTCCTCATCTAGGGTGCCTGTAGACACTTCTCCCTTGTCTTTAGATGCGGTCGGCTGCCTTGCAAACTGCTAGGGCCGGTCGCTGTCTAGCTTACGTTACCATTCTAGCTGTTCTTCCTTAGGGCGTTCCCCCAATATAGTTAACATTCTGTGTGTCCGCCATCAGTTTTGTTTTTCCTTTGAATGCTATCACGTGGCACTCTCTAGCCACGTTCTAGTCTCTTCTAATAGTAGCTACCTCGTGTTCCATAGGAAATGATGCGTGAAAGTCGTATGCACACCAATTTATCCCTACCACTACTGTGGCAGAGGTGAGAGGGTTTCGTTCCACAAGAAACGGAGTGATTTCAAGAAATCAAGTTATTGCTCCAACAGTTGTCACAAAAACGAGATCATAGCAAGAAGTAAAAAAATAGCAAGAACAGTAGGTAAAATGTGAAAACGAGTAGAAAATGGATGTCCTAGGGTTCTTTCACCGAATGAATGTTCTTTAGATAACTTGTGCTACGTAATTGACAAGCCTGCAAAACTGGAGGAGACCTAAGTTGCCTAGAAGCGTAGCCTGCAGCCGGCATGTCGACCGCACAGCACTTTACGCTCCCTAATATCATTCTTTCCCATGGCGAGGCCTAAGAACGATGAATTTGCACCGCAACGTCTCAACTCTCTATGTCTAACTACTCTAGCATTCATTTCCTCAAATCTTCCCATGGCGAGGCCTAACTTAGGTCCCGTAGTCTTCATTAGTAACAGAGAGCCTCTTTTCACTTTATCCTAATATTTCAAGTGATCTCAAATCGGCATGGCGACCGCATCTCAGAACCCGAACAACTAAGCAAGTGGAAGAACTCAATATTTCATACTTCTAGTTCTCATTTCATGCATTCTCACAAATATTAGTGAATCTAACCTCAACTCAGCATGTCGACCGCAATTAAAGTTCAATTCAGATAATATCAGTTCTAATTCATGAAACTTAACCAAATTCACGAACATAACAGAGTATGATTTCAATGTTCTTATAAATTATGTCAGTCGCATAGCATCGAGTCGTCTAAATTACGCATTCATCTATCGGAACCCTATGACATCGCAAGTTTAGCCAGAAGAACTCATTCTCATATCGTGATCATCAAAATGCAGCATTAACAAATTCATTCTCATTAAATTGGAAAATTTTACCGATTAAACACAAGAGAATTGCTCAAGCTTCCTTAATTGAGAAGATAATTCCAGTGATCGGACTAATAGTTTGATCGGAATAAAAATCGGAGCTAAAATTATAGAAAGAGAAAATTCTAGAGAGAGAAAGTTAGAGAGAGAAAATTTCCCGCTCCCAGTTTCTAGAAAAATCTCCGAAGCTAAAAAGTCAAAAAGTCCCTACAACTTTGACAAAATCCCCTATTTATAGAGGATTAAAACCTATCTAACATGCAACCGTAAACTAAGTACTTAATTACAGAAATGCCACTGAGAAAGAAATTCGTCCAATGCACGTGCACTAAGCTCCACGTCAGCACCCTCTTCTAGCATTTCACGCCTTTGAGCCAATGCACTTCACGCTTCTATCTTGCACTCCACGCTCCCAAACCACACTGCATCACGCTTCCAAACAGAAGACACAAGATTACATGACACACATTTTTCCACAGTGCGGCCGCCCGGGACAGCCGCGCCATGAAATTGTTTACACGGTACGGCAGCTCAGGGCGGCCACACCATGTATTTTTTCCATGGTGTGCATTGTGTGTGTGTGCAAGTGTGCAAGTGCTCATGCAAGTGTGCTCGTGCTAGTGTTGATACGTGCATTGGTGTGTGCTGTGCTGCATCTGTGTGTGATGAAGTGTGCTTGTGCTGTGTTGTGCTTGTGGTGAAGTGAGTAGTGTGTATGGGCATAACAAAAGTTGTGCAAAAAGTGTGTGCTCATGTGTGCTCATGATGTTCCTTCGATGTGCATGTTGTCTGCCTTAGTGTAGTGCATGTAGTGTGCAACAAGTATAGCAAATGACGTGCAGCAAGTGCTTGTGCGTTGGTGTTGCCGCGCGCAAGTGCATGAGGTGTGTGTGTTGTACGCGCCGTGTGCGCAGCTTGTGTGAATACTGTGCATAATTGTGTGCATGTATGTGCAGCAAGTGAGTGCATGCATGTGCACAAGTGTGTGCGGTGCTAGCATACATGTGCAGCAAATGTGTGCATGGTGCATCCGGGGCTTGTGCGAGGAGTGTGCTAAATGTGTGCACGTATGTGCACAAATGTGCAAAGTATTGTGCATAACATGTGGGCATCAACTTGTGTAAGATAAACAACAAATATGTGCATCAAATTCAGCTCAAAGATGCAAGGAAAACACAAAGGTACAAGATTGGAACTTTTTACCTCTCAAGCTTTGAAAAATAACAAACTGTCACCTTGCAACCAAATTATGGCCCTCATACGTTGTGAATGCAATAAAACCTAAAACTTCAACTTTGTAGCCCTATGTCTTAGATTTCCATAGCTTTTTGAATCACTCAATTTGGATCTTGGACAATAACGTTATGGCCAAAATACTGAACTGCGCTGAGGAGAAAGTTTCATGTCGGGCGGCCGCACCGTGCAAGTCCTATCATGGTGCGGCCACCCCGTGCAATTTTCCCTTTTCAGCACAATTTTATACATCTATGCAATATATGTGCATCATCGCATCCGAAGTGGACTTTGTGGTAACATAACAGTTGTATCTCTCTATCTTGGCTTTCAAGAGGTGCAAGAATCATTAACGTTGGAGGTCTGTAGCCCAAGATATGAGCATTCTACCAATCTATGGCAATGAACTCAACACTGAAAAATTGAAGGACGGATCACAAAGATTCCCCCGTTTCTTAGAACGGTACACTGAATTGGAAGAAAGTAAAAACATAAGATTTGAAGTATATCAAAGAGCTTTCCATAACATCCAAGATTTTCTCATTTGGACTAGTAGTGAGAAAGATACACTCAATTGAATTAAACTATCCGTTCTGCCAAAATACAAAATAAGCAAGTTAAGGGACTCTTTAAACTTCACAAGCATCTTTTCAAGCCTTTTTGAATTCTTTCCTTGTTCTTTAACCTTAAACACACATTTGTCTCATTTAATCAATATTTTTGGTCTTTTTCTTCATTTTAGCACTCCAAGTTGTAACTCACATAAAATGCACAAAATGACACATAACACTACACAATTGCATGAAAAACAAATCAAAAGCTAAGCGAAATAGCACATATAAGTCGGTATAAAACCAACTTATCAGGAAACTTCTTGAATAGATGGTAAAGAGACCATATGGCCTTCAGCCCAACCATAGTGGGGAGCCCTAGGATAACATTGTACGGTGAAGAGGCCTTGACCACCAATAAAACTACAAGTATTAACTTGTCTCGGGGCACTCCCCCATAGTCATGGGTAAGGTGATGATCCCTATTGGCTGTACTACCTCCCATGAAAATCCTACTAAGAATGTTTTGCAAAGTTGCATCGCTCGGATCCAGCCCAATTTCTGATATTTCTCCAGATACATAATGTTCACGGAGCTTCTATCGTCCACGTATACTTGGTGGACTAACTTGTTGGCTATTTTTGCTTGATCACAAGATTGTTAGTATGGGGAATCTTTGAGGGTACTGCGTCTTTGTTCGAGAACACAATTACTTCAGTTTGTTTGAAGCATTTGTGAGTGGGTTCTTGGAGAAGTACCCACAGGTCGAAGTTTTTCTAGTAGCCTAGCTGTCCAGTCTGCGTAGCATCCTGAAAATAGAGTGAACTCCCCCCGCGACAACTTTGTTGTCTTCCATCTGGGGCCGGTTTTGCTCTAACCCTTTCTTTGGGCCCTGATTGTCCCGGCTCCTATTTTCTTGTCTTCCCAACCACGTTCAAGTCCTTCAATTTTTCTCCAGACTTCCTGATAAGAATTTGGAGGCGAATGGCATGGAAAGCAGCCCATATCACAACGTCGGGGCTTTGAACATCTTGATGTTCGTCCACGTCGCGACGTAGAGCCCTCTCCACATCTCGTTGTGGCTCACTGGAGCTGCAATTTTAGTTTTATTTTTTGTCGAATAATCCCAATGTCGCGACATCCATGATCGCACGTCGCAATGTCCATAAATTGAGTTTTGTTATTTTAAGGTTTTTGTCTCGACATCACAACATCGAGGTTTCCCGACGTCATGACTTCCAAAATTGATGGCATTTTTTATGTTTTGTTTTTAATTCCAAATTTATTTTAATTAGTTATCTAGGGTCTTTGTGAAGGCTTATTTAAAGGCTTCTTTCTACATTTGTAAGGGGCACAAAGATATTTGAAAATATAGAACACAACGTTGTTTTCCAATCGAGAGTTGTAAACCTAAGAAAGGTTTGACATCTTACTCGTAAAGGTAATTCCTGAGGAGGGAGTTTCTCTGCTATAGACTTTATTGTTAGTTGAAGGTGAGGAATTGTCAATTAACCGTGTTTAATGATAGCCTATAGAGATATGTTGAATTTATCGTCCCAAATTGATCTTCAAAAAAATCCTGGGCAATTTATTCAGCATTATTGCATCGATTTATGTAAAGAGTGTGGCTAGATTCACATCAAGTGGTATTAAAGAATCAAGGGAATTTTCAAAAATCAGGTTTTCTTTTAATTTTTACTTAAAGATTGAATCAAATTCTTTGACATCCGCAAACCTTTTTATTATTTTATTTAGTGAATTGGTGTTGACAAATATATCTTTAGTTTTATATTGGATTGGAGTATTGTTCCGGATTTGTCTTCATTCTTAAGCGTGATTTTCCTTTCATCAAGTGGTATTTCAATTGTGTTTTAGTAGATTATTGAACTGGTATAAAATTTCTATGAAATATTGGATTGTTGAACTCTTGAAACTGCCTTCATGAGTAAGCAACAAGGGGATCACAGTGTGAATCAAGGGTTGGAGAACATGGTTGCAGCTCTTGGGGAGCAACTTCAAGCATTGTTGGCTAAAGTTGATAGTCGGTCTACCTCGCCCAAGTTGTCTATGTCGCCTAAGTCACGATAGCCCAAGAGTCCATGGTTGGAGGGAATTGAGAAGAGGGTTTGGATTTTGAAGAATGTGTACGACTTCAAAGAGTTAGACTAAGAAAGGCAAGGTGAAGGTGCAGGCATTTTTGGGAAAAGAGAGTCCATATTTGTTCCTATAATGGGTTAAAAAAACAAATGTTTTTTCAGTTCTGTAACTATTTCGAGGAAACTAAGGTAAACCTAGCAGTAATAGAGTTCATGGGATATGCTAGTATATGGTAGGAAGATCTTCTGATTGAACAAGATAGAATGGGAGAGCCACCAATCTGAACTTGGGAAGAGGTCAAGAGATTAATGTGAATGCGGTTTGTTCCAACACATTACTTAAGGGATTTGTGGCTTAAGATGCAAAATTTGACTCAAGAGGATAGAAGTGTAAAAGAGTATTTTCTGGAAATGCAGGTTATTACGGGGCGAGCTAGAGTTCATAAGGAAAATGATGTCACTATCACGCAATTTATCAGCAGATTGAACCCAGGAAATAGCCAAAGTGGTTGTTTTATATCACTATGACGGCTTGGAAGATCTGTTTCATAAGGCTAATGAGCTGGAAAATCAACTTGAGTTGGAGAAGAAAGCGGGAATCGACAGTTCTTTATCGTGGAAGTCAATGTAAAAAGCTCTAGTGCAAGGGCCCAAGTTCCAAAAGAGCAAAGGCAAGATTGATGGAGGTCTTTCTTCCAAGCTTAGTGATACGGTTGGTCGAGGCTTCGAATCCTGGACCACCAATTCACACTCTTTGGATCGTTGTTGGCTAGCAAATTTGAACAACACAAACACGAAAACAAAACAACAAAAAGGCGGAATAGAGATATGAAACGAAAAAGTTGATGTTAAGCCAATCAAATCCTAACTTTATTACAAAATAATCAACCTAGCTAATGTACTCAATAGCTAACTTAATTAGTTTGGCTATTCCTGATCTCAAGAATGGATAGGCTAAACCTAGAGCTCCTCACTAAAGGCTTCGCGGGATTTTGCAAACACAAAGTGTTTAACTTTAGCAAAGCTAAAATTCTTTCAATTTCATATATGAAAAACGTTTAACGCCTTTCCTTTAAATAGGAAATAATTCGGCCAACTCAAAATAGGAAACCCTAGTGAAAGCCAATTACAACTTGACTTCTTAACTAACTAACCAATCCAATTTTAGGAAACTTTTCAAATTGGATTAGGAAACTAATAACTACTTATATTCCCTAAAAGATAGGAAGCTCCGAAAATGTAGGAACACTCCTAAAAAGTAGGACAAGGACACAGTTTTGACCTTTAAGAGGTAAAACACGTTTTTTCTTTAAGCTCCTACAAAATAGCCTTCCTCCTAAAAAGTAGGAGATTACTTTCTAAAAGAATTACTTCCCATTATCATGCAAGATAGTTGGGCCAAGTAATTAACTACTTATGAACGAAAATATTAAGCCCAAACTAAAGTTTAATGGACTCAACTTATTACAAAACAAAATAACTCCTAAATTACTTCAAGTGGCGTGATCCAAGGTGGTAAAGTCCAAGCACGCCATCTTGGTCTTCAAAAGGTCTATGAAATTCGCGATGGTAATCTGCTAGAATCATGTCACTCATCTTGGTAGGCACATTTAATGATCATAACGTCAAAATCTTGCAAAACGTAAAACATAAAAGTTTTAGCTCTATCCCTTAGCTTTCCATGTCCACTTGAATCACGAAATTCCGAGTTATATTGAGAGAGATATGTCAAGAATACCAAAACATGAAAGAATCTTTCTGCATTTAATGTTTGACTTTGGCACCATGGACATGGACATGGCTCATTCTTATCAATCCCTCCCTCCTCGAAAAGGATTCGCCATCGAATCTTGAAATTGAGCTCCTGGATCAAACACCAATATGATAAACTCAACAAGAACCAAGTCAATTTGGAATGTAACACCTCGCGGGCAATAACACTTTATTTCCCTAAAGAACAAAATAAATCTATTAGTCCAAGGAACAAAATTATTAATAAGGAACATAAATGTAGAGGGACTAATATGTGCTCTTATATAAGAAATAGGTGCATCAATGTCAAAATAATTCACATTTGTGGATAATGCATACGATGTATCATAATAGCTATCTCAAAATGCACTATGACAAAAATGTAAATCAATTTGAAACAGTGTAGTTAACCAATTTTGTATGATGAATTCACATGAACAAACAAATTCTATGGTCAAATTATGTAACCTAAACTCGTCAATTAACCAACTTGAATTATCTTTACATTGAGAATATATGGTTAATCTTAAAAATTTATCATTCTTTAGTGTAACAACACTTAAAGTAAAATCAGAATGTAAATAATCTAAATAATAGAAACTAACATCATGAATTACCTTTTGTATTGAAAAATTCATTAAAGAACAATATAACTTACCAATCAAGTTTTGAACTACAAGATTACCTCTTGGAACTTGATAGATTTGAATGTATAATAAATTGACATCAGAATGTGTAAGCTCACAAACCAAATATTCAAAATAAAGGTTATTCCAGCAAGTATATTCAACATAAATAACACTTTGATTCGTGTACAAAAAGGTTTGGGTTGGTTTCAAATTACAAAAATGAATTTTAGATTGTTACTCATGTAATAAATAAACAACATAACATACTAACATGCTATACATAGATTCATTCAATTCAAAGTATATTGACGTAACCATTGAAGAATTATGTAAGTCACTTTGCTTATTAAAACATGTGAGTTTAGACTCGAAAACACAATGGATAAAATTTCAAAACAATTGTTGAAAAGTATAGGAAAGCTTTTGAAATTGATTAAAAACAGATTGAAAACTTTGAAACTTAACCGAATTGATAACAACAAAATTATTAACAGTTTTAAGATCAAAATCAATTGAAAACTTACCTAACTTCCTTGCTTACCTTGCGGGAAACAAGTCATGGCAGATTGGACTCCTTCCATTGTTGGCAACTCCATTAGATGTCTAGGAACTTCATAAATCTGCAAAACAAAATTACTAGGCAACAAACAATGTAAATTGTGATCACTATCAACAATAAGTACATCTTTGTGGATCATTAAATACAATGATTGCCTATCTAGTATTGCTCTCTTTATCTCACTCATATAAGCAAAACAATAAGATTTAGAACTAACTAACTCTCTACTATTACTAGGTTTAGTTACAAGTTCACGTCCTAAGCTAGTTACATTCTTTTGTTTCTCTTGCTCACTCTTCTCTTTTGCTTCTTGATCTCTCAAATCACTACAAGATTTAGCAACCTTGGTGGCTGGTTTTGGAGCTAATGATGGTGTGGTTTGAGGCTGTGTGGACATGATTTGTATCGGCCTTGGTGGCAGAGTGAATGGATTGGAATTCGGCTTCACATCCCTTCTCCAAGGTGGATTTGGTTGAGTGAAATTTTGGCTTTTCCCTTTCATGTGTCTTTAAATTTTAATAGCTTTATGAACAAACTCATTAATATCAACATAACTTTGAAGATCAACATGATAAGCTAACTCGGAACTCATACCTCGAAGAAACCTTTCAATTGTGGAATCCAGATCTTCTTGAACATTAGCCTTAATCATGAGTGCTTCCTTCTCATGGTAGTACTCTTCCACAGATCGGCTTCCTTGCACAAGAGAGTGCAATTTTCTATTGAGTTCACGGTTGTAATGTGAAGGCACATATCTCTTCCTCATGAGAACTTTCATTTGGTTCCAAGTGTTGATTGGTCTTTCGCCATCTTGGCGTCTGTTTTTCATTACCTCATCCCACCATAAACTAGCATAATCCTTGAGATGCATGAAGGCTAGGCGGTACCTTTTATCCTCTGGATAAGCATTGTCTTCAAAGAAGTGATCTCGCGCACCCAATCAAAGTATGCTTCGAGATCTGCCTTTCAATGAAAAGTAGGTAATATCAGTTTAACAGAACCAATTGACAAATCAGATTTTTTACCACTTTTAGAAGAACCAATTAATTCCTCTTCTTCATTATTGGATGCAACTTCATCAAAATCAAAATGTTTTGAAGTGGAGTTCTTCGCGGTTTGACGCTTAGATTCCGAAGCTAAGGTATCAAGTTGAATTTGCATCGTTTGAAGCATGTCAAAGAGCATATCATTATCAATGCTTTGTGATGCTTGTGATACGGTCTTATCACCCTCCATGGTACCTGCAAGTTAGTGAAAACAAAATAGCAAGAAGACTATAAAGTATCCTCACGGGTTCTCACTTTAGGAAGTAGATACGCACCACTCTATTTAGGTAGTTTTTCTTTATGTATACCTTAGCTATACTCTTAGTGTTGATTAATCTAGTCTAATTTAGACCTAACAGTTCGTTGAGAGAAGGAACTCATCTCAACTAATAAGCCAAGCACAAAAATTACACTAGACAAGTCAATTAGATTATTTAAGCAATAACCGCAAGAGTATTTAAGATCACGTAAGGCTACAATTTGATATGGCTTAGGAAACTACTGAATTCAAAAATAAGAAAGAAAAACAAGAAGATGGGGACTTGAATCACCTTATTCCGATTTATATTGAATAAGATATGACAATTTCAATTTGAGTGTACTTTCAGGAAACAAATAAGAACACTTAGTTCTTGTAAGCAATTTTGCTTCTTAATTTGTCTGATTTTTCTCTCCCTTTTTTTTTGTATTTAGACCAATTGCCTTTGGGCTGTATTCTACTTGGTCTCTTTTTTTTATATCATTGGCCTTTTTTTTTCATCACGGCCTTTTTTTTTAATTTCACAGACAACTAGGGTTTTAAGACAACTTTAGGGTTTTCAATTTTTGTGTTGTCTTAGCTCAATGTTCCAGCACATATATTGTCACAAAACAGTAGTATAAACTTCAGGAATAATAACACAACAATGATCAAGTCGGATAGCAACAAAGATTTATGAATTTGGAACAAGAAAGCCTAACCCTAATAACTCTAGGGTTTTTGACGAATTTTTGCAAGAAGATTATAATGATTTTTTAGCCCTTTTTTCATGCAAGTCCTATGCGGTTTTCAACACACAATTCAACACTCAAACATGCAGAATTTCAGCAGAATATTGACTCAACAAAACGGGACAAAAACAGCAGTAAAAATGAAGGGAAAACAGCAAGACAAGACACAAACTTTGAGACGATTTGTGGGCGAATTTCAGCAAGGATTTAAACAAAATTTTCAGCACCAATTATGAGTAATAAAAGTGCAGACTTAGACATGAAATAACAGCAAAAAGATGACTCAAAACAACAGCAAAAAGGACGCGACAAACAGAAAGAAAAATGCGACACAAAGAAAACTCAAAGAACGAAAATTGTAACTTGAAATTTGAAGCAACAACCTTTGCTTTGATACCAATTGATACGGTTGGTCGAGGCTTGGAATCCTGGACCACCAATCCACACTCTTTGGATCGTTGTTGGCTAGCAAATTTGAACAACACAAACACGAAAACAAAACAACAAAAAGGAGGAATAGAGATATGAAACTAAAATGTTGATGTTAAGCTAATCAAATCGTAACGTTATTACAAAATAATCAACCTAGCTAATGTACTCAATAGCTAACTTAATTAGTTTGGCTGTTCCTGATCTCAAGAACGGATAGGCTAAACCTAGAGCTCCTCACTAAAGGCTTCGCGGGATTTTGCAAACACAAAGTGTTTAACTTTAGCAAAGCTAAAATTCTTTCAATTTCATATATGAAAAACGTTTAAGGCCTTTCCTTTAAATAGGAAATAATTCGTCCAACTCAAAATAGGAAATCCTAGTGAAAGCCAATTACAACTTGACTTCTTGACTAACTAACCAATCCAATTTTAGGAAACTTTTCAAATTGGATTAGGAAACTAATAACTACTTATTTTCCCTAAAAGATAGGAAGCTCCGAAAATGTAGGAACACTCCTAAAAAGTAGGACAAGGACATAGTTTTGACCTTTAAGAGGTAAAACACGTTTTTTCTTTAAGCTCCTACAAAATAGCCTTCCTTCTAAAAAGTAGGAGATTACTTTCTAAAAGAATTACTTCCCATTATCATGCAAGATAGTTGGGCCAAGTAATTAACTACTTATGAATGAAAATATTAAGCCCAAACTAAAGTTTAATGGACTCAATTTATTACAAAACAAAATAACTCCTAAATTACTTCAAGTGGCGTGATCCAAGGTGGTAAAGTCCAAGCATGCCATCTTGGTCTTCAAAAGGTCCATGAAATTCGCGATGGTAATCTTCCAGAATCATGTCACTCATCTTGGCAGGCACGTTTAGCAATCATAACGTCGGAATCTTGCAAAACGTAAAACATAAAAGTTTTAGCTCTATCCTTTACCGTTTGAGGGCCACTTGAATCACGAAAGTCTGAGTTATATTGAGAGAGATATGTCAAGAATGTCAAAACGTGACAGAATCTTTCAGCATTTAATGTTTGACTTTGGCACCATGGACATGGACACGACTCATTCTCATCACTTGGCTAGTATAGTGTTTTAAGTGCCATATATATAGACACGTTGCTTCGCAATGTGGTAGTACTTGGGCTATTATCATTCGTCCTAATAGAGACATGGTGGAGGATACATTAGTTGCTGGTGAGATGCCAACTTTGGAGGATCCTAAAGAAGAGATAATTCTACGAGAGGTGATCAGTGAATTACTAGTTTTGAGGCAAGCCCAAACAGTACAACCTACCATGGAGGACAACTACAAGCATATTCAGCTATTCTACACACATTATCTTATTGATGGTAAAATGTGTAATGTGGTCATTGATAGTGAGAGCTACACAAATATTGCAAACTCATTGCTAGTTGACAAATTGGGATTGACTACCATTGCTCACCCGAATCCATATAAGCTACTCTGAATGAATGTGGAAACAACGGAGGAGGTTTCTCAGCAAGTTATGCTAGATTTCTTCAGGATAGTATACTTTGTGATGTGGTATCTATGTCGGTGGGACATGTGTTTCTAGAAAGGCCATGTATGTTTGATCAATCTGTTGTGGACCATGGACGTAATCATACATATTCTTTTGAATAGTGTGGCCGTAAGTTCTTGTTAACATTGCTGCATCCTTTGGAGGTTACAAAAACCAGCACAAGATTTTGAATAATTTGCAGGCATTGGGAGTTGATTTTAGGGATCCAAAGGCTCTGTGTGAAATTGTGGTTCTATTCAGAGTCAGTGATAGAGATTTTCTGCATTATGAGTCAGATTTGAGGACAAATCCTTTTTAAGTGGGATACGAATTTGGAGGCGAATGGCGTGAAATGTAGCCCACGTCGCCATGTCGGGACTTTGTTAGCCACAATGGCCAGTATTTCCAAGCGCGTCTGAGTGAGGGGTGTAAAGGGTGTTCCTCAACTTGGAGGTTTAGGGGTAACAACAATTTGCTAAAGTTAAACCTGTTGAACACTAGCACGCTCTTCTTTTTTTGGGAGGCCTTCTTCTTTTCCTCTCGATATTTTTCCCATCATGCTTTTCAGCGTCCTACTTGCGATGGTTCGTTTCTTCTCATTGGGCAAAATTCTCTTCTCTCTTTATCAACGTCTGTACGCTACCCGGGGGGTTTCTATAAGCTTATTGTATAGGCCCTCCCGAGTCGCAATCCATTTAGAAGGGCATTGACTATCACTTTTTCTGGTCCTATCTCGACTTGGAGGCTCTCATTGTTAAATAAGTTGATGTAGCGTTTAAAAGACTCCTATTCCCCCTGGTGCACACTCATTAAGTTTGCTGGGGTTTTCTGGAACTGCTTCTACTGTTGGAATCTAATATAAAACTTGTCAATGAGTTGCTTGAAGAAGGAGATTGATCTCGGGCTCAACCATTCGAACCATATCCTGGCCTTTCCCCGCAGGGTCATGGGAAATGCCTGGCAGACTAATGGCATCGGGGCTTGCTGAAACTTCATAGCATGTCGAAATTAGGAGATATGGTTGTGTGGGTCAGTGTCTCCAGTGTACTTTGCTAGTTCAAGCATCATGAAATACATGAGTTTGGGGTAATCTCAATTTCAGGCATGAATGGCGAAGCCATTCCGTACACATCATTTGTCTGATATCCCTCACACTCCCCAGAGTAGCTGCTGCCGCCTTCATCCCACGAAGGTCTGGTTCCCACGCTTTCAAGGTAGAGCGAATGTCTAGGGGCCCTACACTCAAGATGACCAGGCGGGGGACACTTCCTTGATATGGCTGTCAGTGTGCCTGAGAGAGGATCTTTTTGTATGCCGACTAGGTTTAGGGGAGTTCCTATCCTCCCCACTAGGGCTACTATTGGACCCCTCGACATAGTCTCGGGCTCAGATAATTTATAATGGGTCTCATCATAATGTAATAAACTAATCCACTTCTTTTGCCATAGAATCATACTTCAATCTTCTATAATCCACACTTCAATACAAATTGAAGTTGAAACTCGTGATTCTGAACCCAATTAAACTATCTTCATGAATACATAAGGGAAAATTTGCATTAAGGGCGTATTACATTTCGTTATTATTAATTAGGGCGCAACTTTAATGTATTTATTGTTAAGGGTGTCAAAACAACTTTATTATTATTTTAATTAGTTAAAGACTTTATTACCCTATCTTTTTACCCAATATTAATTCTACTGTTAAACAAATACCACGTTTATAAAATTATTATTCTGAATTCAAACCCTAATCCCTAATTTTAAAACTCTTCAATAATCAAATTTTTGTTTAATGCTAATGTTTTTCAAGCTAATATTATGCATCAGTAGGAAGATGGGATGGAGTTGCAAAGATGAGGAAGGTAATGAAGGGCTCTCAAATAACAAAGGCCGCAGGGTATAGCTTTATCGAGGAAGAAGGCCAAATCCATAAGTTTATTAAAAATGATGCATTTTAGTTACTGACATTTAAAAAACGCACCAACTTAGTTACTCAACAAAACTATGTTAAGTTCTTTAACAGAAAAAACACACGTTCACATCACGGAGGACTTAATGAAAGAGTAAAAGTTGAAACTTGATTTATTCTTCCAACAAAACCCTTCAATAAAATGATTTATTCATTATTCGCCACCTTCTATAGGTGGACGGTTTCTATATTAGTGACAAAATATAAATAAATCATGAAGAGTTTTGTTTGAAAAATAAGTTGATTTACTCTTTTACCCATTTATAGAGTGGTACATGATGTGAATTTGTATTTTATTTGTTAAAAAAGTTAACAAAATTTGGTTGGTGACTAATTTGGTGCATTTTTTTAAATGTTAATGACTAAAATGCATCATTTTTAATGTGGATGACAAAATAAATGTTTTTGTACAATGTCAGTGACCATTTCGACAGTTTTTCCAAATTCAAAACTATCATCGTCTTCAGATTTCTTCTATCCTTTACTAGCGTGAGGATTGAGGAGGGTCTGTAGGGGCTAGAACCCTCATCCTCCATAGCTCTAGCGAGCTTGGTAGGGGGTTAAACCTACCTCATCGTTTTTATAGCCAAATTAAATACCTATTCCATACGGTAAAATTAGCACAGTGAACATGGTTGATCACACGAGGAACAGAATACAATTCAATTTAGTCAATTCAATCAAATAGTCACAAAGAATGATTTTCTTGAGTTTTGAACAACAATCAAATTTAGGCAAAATTAACACAAATTATTTGAAATGATCTTAATAAGAAAAATTTGGCAATTAATAAATCCACACTAATCAAATTAGAACGATCATCGACACAATGATGAATTAACTTAAAATAACCAATTTGTTATAGATTACTGAGAATAAACTCTAACATAATCTAATTTTTTTCTTAATTAGTTGATAATTTACAAGAACTAGCTTAAATTAATTACTTCTTTAATTAAATCTTAATTTAGTTGGAATCACCCAACACTAAATTTAAAGATTTAATTGCATAAACTATTAGAAAAACCCAATTTTAATAAATTATGATCATCAACAGTATGTCATAATTTATTAACCTTAGGTAGTTTTACCACTTAATTAATTAATCAATTAATTACAAATAATTAATAAAAAATTAATTTGGCATTGCATAGATTTAAAAAATGTGATCAAGGTTAAATTAATCGCAACATAATCATTAAACACATGTAATTTTCAGAAACACATGTAATTTTCAGAATTCGTTCAAGTTAATTTAATAAGAGTATTTTGGTCTTACGATCATATTTTAATTTATATTTCATTATTAACCGAAAAACAAATCTACTCTAAAGACATAATTAAAGCAATATCCAGAAAAATAATTGAATACATAATAAAAATTAAACTAAAAAAATAAGGTTAAATAAAACTTATAGGTAAAGCCTGGAACAGCCTTCTATTTGGCCAAACGGTTGCCAGATTGAATTCAGAAAACGAGCTCAACTTTGTTTACAATGATCCATGAGCTTCTGTAACTTATATTATGGAATTCTGAGCTGAAATTGTGTCTTATTTAATAGGATGTACTAAACTGTTTTTAATGCTAACATTAATTAATTAAATGAAACGATTTATTTTAACCACTAGAAAAAGAAAGAATCATACTTTAAAATTAAAACACGACCTAATAAATTAGAAAATATTTACAGCAACGGAAAACTGAAATTAATGAACATATTATCTACTTAGAATTTGAATGAACTCATAACTCTTAAATTTTATTTCATTTACTTAAGAAAAAATCAAACTGCAACATGAAAGACTATTAATGAACCCTGGAAATTTGTTTAATGGATGAACTCAATAAATGAATAAATTCAATGAATTTTAAATCATGGAAAATTTTTTAATAATGGCAGTGGAATTTATAAAATTAATAAAGAGGGTGTAACTTTTCATAAATTATTAATAAGGGCAGGGGAAAGCTTCCTACCAAACAGTTATGTATTTTTTAAATAATTTTTTTCTATCAAAATTTTAAAGTATTTAAATTTAAAACTTATATATTTATAAAAAAATAAAATACATATTGCTCAATTAATACTAACCTAAAAATTAATGTTATTAAGTTTCTTAAATAATTTTTTTCTATCAAAATTTTAAAGTATTGAATTTTAAAACTTATATATTTATAAAAAAATAAATACAAATTGCACAATTAATATTAACCTAAAAATTAATGTTATTAAGTTAATTGATTACTTAATTATATATTATTCATAAATTTATTTTCTTAGTGTTGTAATGTATATAAGAATTTATGTAAAAAAAAGAATTTTTTTTTAAATTGAGAAACTAAAAGAGAAGTTATGTAATGAAACAATAAAAACTAATAAATTCACAACACATTTTTTGGGTACTTGATTATGAAATTTAATATTTGTAATTGTAAAATTAGATATTTGATATTTAAATTTATTGATTTTTTGAAAATTTGATATTATACATAAGTATTGTAATATCATTTACTTTCAAAATTTTTCTTTAGTACTATATATTTAATTAAGTTTAGAAACACAAATATTTTGTTGAGACATATTCTCAAATTTTAAAAGTTGAAAAATTTTAAATGTTAAATATTTAATTATGGAACTATAAATACTTATTTTGGTACTCTAGTTTACTAAACAACTATGTATACAATAAATATTATAATTTACATTTCATCGCATAAATGCTCTATTAGTTTTTAATTTTGTTTAAAGTAATGATTATTTTTATACATTCTAATGTTAGATTATAATAGGAAAAACATATAAAATTTTAAATTATTTTTTATCACTATATAATTAAGAAATCATTAAAACTTAAAAATATTGAATTTTGTGAGGTTAATACAAAATAAATGATAAATATTTAATTTTTGATAAATATATAAGCAATAGCTTTAAACTTAATTACCTAATCAATCTTGGTGTTAAATATTATTTCTTCTTGATATATTTCTATGATTGTTTGGTGCAAAACATATCTATACTCTTATTAAAGTTACACCCTCTTTATTAATATGATAAGTTACACTGCCCTTATTAAAATTTTCCCTAAAATCATAAACCCAATGTATTCCATTAATTAATGGATGAAACTTCAAATTAACCAGAATTTTAATCACAATAAAACTTGCATCTATGTCTAACTTGTTGATAAGCATTATGTTAACTATGCATTGATTGAAGAAAAACTTATTGATGAAATTAAACCAGATATTAAATAAGTTCTTCAACTTAAAAAACTAAAAAACTATGAACTTAAAGCAAAGTAAAGAATTTGACTAAAATTAAAATGCTAAAATAAAGACTTCTAACCTAATTAATGGATTAAATTCAAGACCCCCGAAGGCTGCCTTTTTCCTTCTTTATGTAGCCACGAAACATAAACTAAAATGCTAAACTTATGCAATGCATTCCTGTTTAAAAGTAACAGAAGATACAACCACCAATATTCCACGAAATCAGGAAACAAATTTGATTCTCCACAAAAGCTCCACATGCCTCAACAGCAAATTCTTGACTGCTTCATTACTTGGTCAACAATATCTCGCTTCAATCTTTTTTTCATGGTCTAAGACACTCAACATAGTAAAATCTTTCTTTCACAAATTCTTTAATTCTGCGCAAAAATTAACACTTTAATACTAATTAATCACATTAAAACACTAAATAAAACAACCTGGAAAACCTACTTATCACCCCCTCTAACTCCCACCTAGTTCTACCTTTGATTAGCGGTCAAACCCATTACAATTTTCTCTTAAATCAATAATCTACTGTTTACTTTATTGAGAAGGCTAAAGAGATATTCATCCTCCTCATTTACTTTCCAAAGTTAAGAATACGAAGTTTAAGAAGTTTTAGAATCATGTCCTGATGCCACCAACAATTCATATCTCAAACAAAACAAATCATTTATAAAATTCATATCATAGAATGATCATGTAAACGAAACAATTCATATTTGAATTGCATGTACGATTGTATCTAATTTAATTATTTAAAAATGTTAAATTGGCATCTCTCCCCGTATACGTGATTTTTTTGCTGTTAAAAAACTAACATTGGGAAAATGTGAAGAATTCTAATTAAATATTTAAAGGTACAAACTCAGCAAGTGAGTTATCAAATAAAGTGCTGAATAGACAATTTGTCTTACCTTGCAAAGCAGATCTATGTGATCAACTTGTAATGCTTAAGAGTTTCCTCCATAAACCCTAATCTTCTGTACAATTTCAACCTGGCAGCACGGACATTCTTTTCCTACATATGCGCTGCAACCATAACAGACGACTAGATGGGCACAAGGCATGAAAAGAACACAAACTTCCCTTTGCAAGCAAAATAGGCAACGCCTGTGAATCGGAATTATTTCTTGTTCATGAGAAGTGTTGTCTTTTGAGCTTTCACCCTCCTTTAAAACATGTACATGACTAGAAGAAGAAGAAGAAGAAAGAGAATCATCATTTTTATTTGATAAAAGGTGAGGCATCATCAAATCAGATAGTTCACCCATAAGTCTCATCTTGTGATCCATTGCAAGCTTTTGTTCCATCTCCAATGATTGCTTCAAAGATGCCAACCTTTTGCTTGCATTTTCTTTTGCAAGTCTTGTTAATCTCCTTTCTTCTAATAGGATGTTGTTAGCTTTTTGTCTTTCCTCCTGCTCATGCTTTAGTTTCAACTACATGCATATTTAAAATACAAGAAACAATTATGCTTAATTAACCCCAAAATGTGCACGTTGTATCGTTAATTTGAGTATCACAAGAAAAAAAAGTTTAGATTCATATAAATGTCTATTAGAAGAGATAATCAGTGCACTGTATATGAAATTTTAATCACTTTGTTTCATTAAAAAATGATGTCTGCATATATAATGTAATCCTATATATAAATATGTAATTATTACTAGAGAAAAACAAATATAAATTAAACATGAAGATGTATTCAAAATCGATCTCATAATTTAAATTTTTTGAATTTACATTCCTTTATTTATGTGTAATAAGTTTTTGTAGACAGTATAGGGATTTATAAATTGAATTGATAATACACAAAAAAATCTTCTCTAACCTAATTCGAGCCCTTAAATTAAACTACATCAAATAGGTTGTGCTTACAATAGACATTGTAAATAACAAGAGGTAATATATTGACTAAGGAAAGCGAATATCCCAACTGATTTATTGCTAAAGTTGGTGCATACACTACTTTATATGTATTTTTTGCTTCACGGGTAGGACTTTCCTACTAGAGTTAAGAGTCACCCTCTTTTAAAAAAAAATACATAATGCATAAAAATGCAGTGTTTATATAATTTTTGCCTATATTGTAGTAAAAGTTGGGCAGATTGTATTCTCTATCTAATCTTCTATATCTTTTCAATCCAAAACCTCAATATTACATAATTTGACTAAGAAAGACCTCACGTAATTTTAATAAAAAAATTTATATTACTAATATTATCTTCTCTTTTTAAATTTAGTGAGACTACATAGTATTGGGGTATTTTTTGAGTGAAACTATATAATATTGAGATCTTAGACAAATAAGATACATAATATTAGAGAGAGCATTTGATATGGAAATCAGATGCTAATATGCAATTTTTGTCTTGAAATAATTCATAGTAGATTGCCTGTGCTTATTTCAATTAATTATCTATATGGTATGGGTATTGCCAACTGAGAAAAAAATGTAATATACCATTCACATTTCAAGAGGAAAAATGGAGATAATATTGATATGAATTGCAACCAAATCCTAATCACAATATCCAAACAACACAAGTAAAGAATTAATCACGTACCATAGTTTCTTTTTGGGCTTCATCAACAAGATGTAATTGCTGATTTAGCTGAAGACTCTTTTCATTTTCTCTATGGATGTGACCTTGGAACTTGCAAATCTGTTTTTCAAACTTTTCTATCCTTTTAAACTCTTCTTTCTCTTTTTTCACAGCTAGTTCCAAATTTTTCTTTATCTCCTCTTCATTCATTTTAACAGCATTAACATCAGCACGAATTTTTGAATTTGCAACCTCGAGATTTTTCATTTTTCCATCTAAATGAGGAAGTTGATCCCTTTCTTTGCCTCTGTCTAATTCCTTCTTTAACATCTCTGCAATCCTAGCAGTTACAAGTTCCATTCTTTCCTTTTTAAATTCTTCACGTTCTAATTTCTCCTGCCTTAACATATTCAACTCAAGAATTTCTTGTTTCTCCTTTTCTAATACTTCTCCTTCTTTTCTCTCAGCCCATTCTTTGCACTCCATGATTTGCTTCTCAAGACTTATGACTAAATTTTCCAATTCTGAAATCATTCCATCTTTTTTATCAGCAGAACTATTCCTCAGTAACTCTTCAAAGTTTATTTCTTCATCTAAAACTTTGGGAAGAGATTCAAAAGGGTTCAAATTAATCTCATAAAAATACTCTAAATCTTTCAATGATTGATTGCTTTCAACACAAGTACTCTTAATATCATTCTTTTTCTCTAGATTTTCCAATACTGAAGGGCTGCAAGTTAGACAAATCCCTTCAAATTCAAGAATATTTTCCTTCAACAGTACATCAAAGTCCTTTTCATCACTAGAAACCGAGCCATCAATGTTGGAACTAGAACCTTCACCATTGGGAAGATTATTATCCCTACAAACACTTTCAACATCAAGTGATTTGCATGACAAAATGTGTCGCAATGCATCACACTTGGAATCATCAGGATACATTTTTACTGCAAAATTAACCAATTCTTCAACCCAAAACGTAATCAAATCAACCATATTGTCAAAAATGGGAACTTTATCATCAAAAACATATTCACCATCAACCATAGGACAACTATTAAGATAAGCAATAGAATTTTTCAGAAGGTTACTTGCAATATTTCCATCACCACTTATATGACCACCACCCAATATTGCTATTTGAACTGTTTTGTAATTGTAGTTTAAAGCAAGTAGCATACTACAAACCTTTTTATATGCATTTTCAATCATTTTGTATATTAATCTCTGTATTTCCTTCTCATCATCAACATTATTTCCAGATACATGATCAATTGTGTCACCTTCTTTCCATCCCACATCAACTTTGGAGTTGGATTTGTGAGGATTAGATTTCTCTTTTTTCTTTTGTTGTTGCTTCTTGCTCTTTTTACTTTTCTTATTACCAGCCATTTATTGAGACTAAACTGCAAAAGAAAAAAAAAAGGAAAAGAAAGCAACAAATTCATTAGTTTCACCAATATATATAATGCACATGGAATTAATGCAGAAAAAGAAAACAAAGTCATAATAATGATAAATTTAAAATTAAGTGTATTGATTTATCTGTATATTTGGGAATCATTTCAAAAGTACCTATTTGTCTAACATACAATAAACAAACAAGAAAATAAATAAATTTTGGGATAATTGTTTTGTACTTAATTTTTTAATTTGAATTATATATATATGGGCCTAATTAGTGAATCAAATGTGCATATAAATGAAGTAACAGTAATATAAAAATAGTAAGTGTTTTTAATATGTCCCACATTTCAAAACATTTTTTTTCTTGTTTATATTCTTATTTGTGATAAATTCAAAGAGAAAATAGGATTTGCTTTATTAATGAAAGTTCAAAAAATAAATGTACACAACAAAAAATATTTATAGTGACAATTAAACTACACTATAAAGACAAAAATAAGAAAGTACCAAAATAATAGGAAACTACAAAATAATAATACAATCTAACAATTTGTACCATTAGTTATTCATTTTCGTCTTCGTTATTTCTAATTTTAAGATTTCTTTTTCTTTTTGCAAAAAAAATAGAAATATTACATTAAAATTTCAAAATATTTTAACATTAAAGGTATACAAGTGGATCAATAATGATATTAATAAGAAAACAAATTATATATAATACTAACATGTAATACAAAACAAATAGTACAATAAATTAAGGTGGCATAAAGATTTTATAGCCCTATATAAATGTGTAAGAATTTCATCTTGAGAGGCCAAGAGGGCAGGTACTTTCCCAAAATTTATAACATTTCTTTTTGCCTCTTTTTGTATAAATAGATGTATTACTTTTTATAAATATTCAAAATTAAATAGTGGCCAACGAAAATTCATGTTTATAAGTATTATCACTAAGCTCACAAAATTTAACTATAAAATTACTTATTAATAGTCAAATTGATATTTATTTCAAAGATAAAACATAAATATATAAAATATATGTCAAACAATGAATAATTCATAAATTTGCACAAATTAATCAATAATTTGCTAATAATTATATAAATTCAGTAGAGAATTAGAAATATGCAATCTGATAAATAAAAAAAATAATTTGGCAAACTAGATCATTGTAGAGTAAAATTTATACTCAAATCCATTAATTGCTTGAATAAGAGTATTTTTGTGACATTAAAATTTTAAAAACTTTACATATAGTATAACTAGCAGATCTAGGAGTGGGGGTTGCGGCGGCTAATAAAATTTTAAAATTGTACTATATCCCTATAAAAAATGAAAATTTTCAATTGAATTAGTAAAAAAATAAAATTTTACCTCCCAAAAAAATCAAAATATAACTTTCATCAATAATACTATAAATTTCACCCCTCAAATAATCGTTTCTCAATCCGCCACTCCATAGTATGCATGCAATAATTAATAAGAGTTTTGCACAAAAAATAGACAATCAAACACTAAAATGTAGAATTTTAATTAAATTGTAAAGATTAATTGGATGATCAGTTAAAATAACAAAAGAAAGTAAAAACATCTTACCAAATAATTAAAAAGAGAGATTAGGGGGTGTGAGTATTTGAGTATGTGTGTTGTGTGTGGTGAAAAGATCGATGGAGAGGATTAGTTTCTCAATCCGCCACTCCATAGTATGCATGCAATAATTAATAAGAGTTTTGCACAAAAAATAGACAATCAAACACTAAAATGTAGAATTTTAATTAAATTGTAAAGATTAATTGGATGATCAGTTAAAATAACAAAAGAAAGTAAAAACATCTTACCAAATAATTAAAAAGAGAGATTAGGGGGTGTGAGTGTTTGAGTATGTGTGTTGTGTGTGGTGAAAAGATCGATGGAGAGGATTTGTGTGTGATGAAAAGATCGATGAAGAGGAAACGAGAGATTATCAGATGAGTGAGTCAATATACTTATACAGAAAGAGGGTTAAAAGAGCTACGTTTTAAACGCACATATTAAGACAGAAGAGCAAATCTGTCTTATTGTGGGTAATTAATGAGAGAAATTCACTAATATAATTAAATTGTCTTTTTGGTTGAAAAAAGAAATGACCAAAAAGAAATGAAAGTAATTAATAGTGGGACTAACCTACTATTCTCTCTTTATTTTTTTTAAACAAAGGAAAAATGTAAAAAAATGTACTTTATAATTTTTTTGAAAATCCTGTTTCATCACTGAAATTTGAAATGAAATTGCATCATTAAAAATACACACTAAATTGGTTGCTTCATCTAAATTTATCACTTTTTAATAAAAACATTATATACACGTGCTATAGTCAAATGACGGAATACAAGTGTATGTTTTTCATTAAAATGTCAAACAAAATTGGATAGAAAAATAAATTTGATGCAATTTTTTTTTATTTTGAACGGTGAAATAACATCATTTTAAATGTAAGTGATGGAAAATGCTTTTTTTCCCTACAAATGTGAACGATAATTTTCGTATTTTTCTCTTAAAGATAATATTAGTATATGCGCAACCTTTGGGAATTTATATTTTTGAATAATAGTTAGACTAAAATTCATTGTCACACTATGAACTAATATACAAGACATGGATAAAATTTTCCATAGAAATAACAAAATTGATGTGTTAAAAATTTTAAATTAACAAAATGTATAATCTTACAAGAGCTTAAATCCTTTTTTTCTTTTTTTCCTTTTATTTATTTTCTTTCATTCTTTTTTTTTTCATTTTATTTTAAGGTTAATATCTTTAAGTGATGGTATTAAAATATGCATGTGCAAACAAAAATCAATCTTCATGTGAACACTTGGATCATGAATTGTCTTCAGAATAAATATCCTTAACAAAATGCAATCCCTTTGCTTCTATTTTCATTTTGCATATATTAATTTATTATGGCATTCATTTCATTTTGCAACTATGATTAATGACTTTCTTCTTATACACTGCTATTAAACCAATTCCATTGATGAAGTATAACACCGGACATATAATCTACTACTAATTAGCATAAAAAATGAAAAAAACTTTTAAATGTTCTTGTATAACTCTGGTAAGCTAGAATGATTATTGTGGTTTAGTAATTTTGTCTATGCCTTAGTAGAAATTAGATCCTCTTGTGTCTATGTCAATGGTAAGTAGCTAGAATATTGAATTGTGAAAGATAAAAAAGTTGCAGTATTTATGTATTTTAATTGATGAATTTCATGAAGGGAAAATTGCAAAAATAACCCTTCATAACTGTTGAAAAACTTGGGCCCGTACTACAAATTTCTCAATGGGGATTCCAATGTATTTGATTTAGAGGTTAATCACAGTGGGAATCGTGATAGCATTATTAGTGATTAGTTTAAATTTTGGAATATGTATTATTGCAATTGATGACGATTGGTTTAACCCCAATTTAGTAATGATAATGAGTCAAAATTTCAATATTACCCAAATATCTCTTACTATATCACATAATATGTCAAAATGCATATTATGTGAAAAAGTGTGTTGTAACGCCTCAATCTACCCCTGTTTGGGAAGTGGGTCGGGATATTCTGCCTGGCGTGAATCACTCTAACAGTCCTGAACACATAATGAAACCCTAAGGAATTTCCATTTCTAGTTCTCTTCAACACTAAAATATATAATGAATACACAAGTAATTTCACATTTAAAATATTATATTACAACTTAATTTGTATTGCATGGTAAAATGCCAAATATCTCACACTACTAATGGTGGCTTCACTTGTCTCAGCTATTCCTACATGTTGCTTTCATCGACTTTTCCCTTTGCACGTATGATAATATTTAGAAAAATGAGGTGACCCTTTATCGCTCAGTAGGTAAAGAATTGAGTATAATTTTTATAAAATGGAAAATAATTCAAAACTGTATTTTCAAAATAAAGGGTGTCAAACTAATTTCATCATATCACGAAGATACTGCGAGAAAACATTAATTGAGAAACTCCGGAGATAGTCACAGAGAAATTGACGGTAACCAATTAGAAAAAGACAGACAATAAACAATTACAGAGAGCATTCAGCTCATGTAGCACAACGTTCCATAAAGGGAGAACATTTGCTACTTGTGGTCAACCCAGCTAACCTAGTACCAACTATATAACTCCCGATAAATTGTGAACGACTTACAGTTATCTTATCCACCTCAGTCAGTATGTAACTGCTCCGCAAGTACAGTGTAATATATCCCCACGCAGCATCGGAATCTACATGGAGCATGGCCATCGTAGTTTGATAAGATCAAACTTATGACGGAATGGAGCTGCGGTTTTGTCACTGACTTTGTCTCCGCCGGCAAGCTTCTTCCTAACTATAAAACTGCAAGATACGATCTAGTTGTTAGTTTTATTGTCGAAAAGGAAAAAAATTTGAATTAGAAACAGAAAGCAAAGTTTTTCCCCACTTGTGATTGGGAGAAGATGATGATGACGTTATGTAATGTCATCATCTATATTTAACTATAAAAGACAAAAAAAAAGGTATAGGTGGCAATTTGGAGGGTTTGGGCGGGTAGTGAGCGGGTAGTTAACGGGTATTGAAAAAAGGGGCAACTACCCGCTCCTACCCTATTTTGTAGATGGGCGGGTTTGGGCGGGTAATAATAAATTTGTGGGTACCCGCGGATACCCTAATGTAGTAAATTATGGGTAGTTACAGGGTAATTCACGGGTAGTTTGCGGGTAGTTGCGGGTACCCGTAGTGAGGTACTTTCATAGAGTAATATGGGTATTAGTTAATAGGGGTGACAATCATAACCCTTAACCGGCGAGTCCAACCCAACACAACACTACACAGTTTTTACACATACTATACATTTTTTCACACACTACACACATTTTCACACACTAAGCACATTTTCACACACTACACATATTTTACACATAGTACACACATTTTCTCACACTACACACATTTTCACACACTACACATATTTTACACACACTACACACATTTTTTCACACACTACACACATTTTCACACAATACACATATTTTACACATAGTACACACATTTTTTCACACACTACACATATTTTCACACACTACACACATTTTCACACACTACACATATTTTACACACACTACACACATTTTCACACACTACACACATTTTCACACATTACACATATTTTACACACACTACACACAATTTCACACACTACACGTATTTTATACACACTACACACATTTTCACACACTACACATATTTTACACATAGTACACACATTTTCACACACTACGCATATTTTCACACGCTACACACATTTTCACACATTACACATATTTTCACACACTACACATTTTTTCACACATTACACACATTTTACACATAGTACACACATTTTTCACACACTACACATATTTTACACATAGTACACAAATTTTACACATAGTACACATATTTTCACACACTACGCATATTTTACACATAGTACACACATTTTCACATACTACACATTTTTTCACACACTACACACATTTTCACACACTACACATATTTTACACGCTACACATATTTTACACATAGTATACATTTTTTCACACACTACACACATTTTCACACACTACATATATTTTCACACACTACACATATTTTCACACACTACACACATTTTCACACACTACACATATTTTACACACAGTGTGTGTACTGTGTGAAAATGTGTGTACTATGTGAAAATATGTGTAGCGTGTGAAAATGTGTGTACTATGTGTAAAAAATATGTAGTGTGTGAAAATGTGTGTAGTGTGTGTAAAATATGTGTAGTGTGTGAAAATGTGTGTAGTAGGTGCAAAAATGTGTAGTGGGTGAAAAAATGTGTAGTGTGTGAAAAAATGTGTAGTGTGTGAAAATGTGTGTAGTGTGTGAAAATATGTGTAGTATGTAAAAATGTGTGTAGTATGTGTAAAATATGTGTAGTGTGTGAAAAAATGTGTAGTGTGTGAAAATGTGAGTAGTGTGTGAAAAAATGTGTAGTGTGTGAAAATGTGTGTAGTGTGTGTAAAATATGTGTAGTGTGTGAAAAATATGTGTAGTGTGTGAAAATGTGTGTAGTGTGTGAAAATATGCGTAGTGTGTGAAAAATATGTGTACTATGTGTAAAATATGTGTAGTGTATGAAAAAATGTGTAGTGTGTGAAAACGTGTGTAGTGTGTGAAAAAATATGTAGTGTGTGAAAATGTGTGTAGTGTGTGTAAAATATGTGTAGTGTGTGAAAATGTATGTAGTGTATGAAAAAATGTGTAGTGTGTGAAAAAATGTGTAGTGTGTGAAAATATGTGTAATGTGTGAAAATATGTGTACTATTTGTAAAATATGTGTAGTGTGTGAAAAAATGTGCAGTGTGTGAAAATGTGTGTAGTGTGTGTAAAATATGTGTAGTGTGTGAAAATGTGTGTAGTGTGTGAAAATGTGTGTAGTGTGTGTAAAATATGTGTAATGTGTGAAAATGTGTGTAGTGTGTGAAAATATGTGTAGTGTGTGAAAATGTTTGTAGTGTGTGAAAAAATGTGTAGTGTGTGAAAAAATGTGTAGTGTGTGAATGTGTGTGTAAAATATGTGTAGTGTGATAAAAAAGTGTACTATGTGTAAAATATGTGTAGTATTTATAAAAATGTGTAGTGTGTGAAAATATGTGTACTATGTGTAAAATGTGTCACTCTTTCCTTTTTTTTTCTTTTTTCACTTGAAAACTAATGAGGATAATTTAGGGTAATTAATGAGGGTAGCTTAGGGTACCCGTTAATACCCGCTAGGTACCCGTTGATACCCGCTAAGTACCCGTTAATACCTATTTATAGCGGGTATGAGGGTACCCGATACCCGCCCGCATATTACCCGCGCCCATTATTACCCTACCCAATAATACCCGTTGCCAAAATGTTGCCGGCTTGGGCGGGTAATTTTAAGGGCGGGCTTGGGCGGGTAATGGGTAGCGGGTAATTTTGCCACCTATAAAAAAAGGCATAACAACATCTGAAGCGTGATTATGAAAATACGCTTCATGATGCAAAAAGAAAAAGAGTTCTTTTAATTATGTTATAGCCCATAAGTTGCTTCTTATTATGGTTAGTTGGTTCTATATGTTTAGAAATTATATTTTAACCAACAAAGTTTAAATAATTAAATTAAATAATTTTTTATTTAATTATAAGAGCAAAGTGCCAATTTGGTCACCAAACTATCACATATTATGGGTTTTGATCATCGAACTATTTTTTTAGCCAGAAAGGTCATTCAACTATTATTTTTAGCCAAAAAAGTCATTCCATTCATTTTGTCTATCTCATGGTTATAATTGTCTAACAAATACAAAAAATCGCTTGAACCCTTCCTTTTTTAATCCAGATCTGAAGTTAGTGTTATTTGTTTTTTAATTTTTTTCTTTCTTTCCTTTCCTTTTTTATTTCCTTTCAATTCATAGCTCACATATTTTTTATTTTCTCCTTTTTTTCTCTTTCCATTTTCTCATATCCCAACCCATCACTAACAACCATACTAGCCGCTAACACCACCAATGGCAACAATACTTACCGCCACCTTTTTAACCACCTCAAAGAATACATAATTAAAAGCCACAACACTCATCTTAATTTTGGAATTCTCACCCACGTCTTCTTCTCCATCTCTCTTAACAAGTATCCTTTCATTACCTCCTATAAATCACCCCAACAAAAACTGATCTTCCCAATTTCTCCGTTAATTCTTCAAATAAATAAAAAAAAACTCCAATCGGGGTTGGAGTTCTTCTCATGGCCCGACATCAAATATCAGTAGACAATTTGAATGAGATCCAATTAAATCAAAATATTGATTACAAAACTAATTTTTTTATCGTCAAAGTCAAATTACTAATTTTGATTTTTCTAAACCCATCATCAGTCGTGATTACTGCTGCATCACATCTTCTCTTCTTTTTTTTTTTTACTCAAATCATCAATATCGATTCTTCTAAACTCATTGGTTTGCTGTATACTTTGAAATCATCAGACACATCTTGGCTTCAAATATATCTATCAAGAAATTGAGAGATTTGAACTGGGATATTTGAATTGGGATATTTGAACTGGGTTGGATGTAGGGAGAATATGAGGTCTTGAAATTTCAGAATTTTGCGGGAGAATTAGGTTGGGTTGGAAGAGAATTAGGTTCTCACATTTTAGTAATTTAGAAAAGATGGAGAGGATAAGATCCTCATTCAATGAGGGATAAAATTTTTTTCATTTGTTGGACAATTCTATTCTTGCAAATACGCATGTGCAGGTCCCGAGAGCATATGTTCGTTAGCTCAGACGTCTCAAATAGATGGAGGACTTTTTTACAAGAACAAACCAGTTAAGTGACATTTTTTGTTGAAAAAATAGTTAAGTGATTAAAAACTATAATTGGTAACAGTTTGGTAACCAATTTGGCACTTTGCTCTAATTATAAATAATGTAATTATTTGAATAAGATGACATAAGTAATTTTTATTTGATATAAATCTATTATATATTTATTTAATATGATTTATTTGAATAACATGTCATTTCTGATTTATATTTGATATAAATTTATGATATATTCATTAAATATGATTATTTGAATAACATGTCATATGTGATTTATATTTGATAAAATAATATATTTATTTAATTGTATATTGAATCTTCAATTTATCAAATAATTTTACATATGATTGTATGTATAATGAGACAATAAATTAATTGATTAATTAAATGTTAAATCATAAATAGTTGCCTTCTATTTTTATTGTTTAAACAACCTTTTATTCGAATAATTTGTTAGGCTAACTCAGGGTTGTTCTACTAAAAGATTTATTTCTACTGTGAGATGAGATCTCTAATAATGGATTCGATTTAACAAAGATTTTTTATTTTTTGGGCAATTTCAAGGTCAAACATCTTTCAAGTAAAGAGTTAGGGGACCTATGAGATATGTGTATCAAGAGTTGATGTCCTAATTACAAATTACTTTAGTTGGTCATTGTTACCTACTTATTGAGATTATTTTGATTTGTTGGGCAAACTCAAGATTAAAATAATTAAAATGAGATTCTAGTCATTAAAAATTTTGTGAAAGTTCTGGAATCAATTTAAGAGATATTGATTTGAATAAAATAGTGGGAGCAAAACTAAAAATTTTATAAGTCCATATTTATTTTATTTTGGTTTTGTTTATTGCATAAATATGAAATATTTTTCTATCTTTATTTTCTGTTGTAGAAAATGTATTGTTTGATAATATATTAATTGTTCAAATTTTATGGATTGAATTTTATGGCCTAAAAGTTATTTTTAGATATGAGAAGTTGTTTTATGTCCTTAAAATCTTCTTGATGATGATATTGATCACGTAATCAAAGATGCATATAAAAAACATAAAAATAATTTTGATAATATATGTTGTCTTATGCTAAAAAGCATCCATGAATTTTAATTTACAATAATTTTACGTAGATATGTATACTTTTACAATATTTCATTAGGTGAAAATATTGTATAACATAAGAGATAAAATTAAATGTATATGATATCTCTCACGAGTTGAGTTGTAGCAAAATAGCAAACGGATCTTTAGTATCATCTTATTGCAAAGATAATTAGTCTCATTGAAAATTTAGATTTTGTGTTGTATTATCAATTAAATGTTAATTTTATATTACAATTTCTACTTCCAATATTTTCAAATTTTGTTAAGAACAAAGTTGAGGTTTAAAGATTGTCTAAATTGATAAATGTATTTAAAACAACAAAGGATTCAATCAAGAAAAAAATAATTGTGTTAGTGGTTGAGTCTTCTAAACAAGAGAAAGTTGGATGCTCATCTTTATTGGATAATGTTCAATATGTTTGATATACTTGTAATCTTTTATCAAATCTGTTTGATATACTTGTAAACATCTTATCTTTATCATATAGCTATGAATAGATAGAGTTAAGTATAGTTGTCATATTTTCCTTTTAGTTACACATTTGTATCGATTTATACATTCCCAATGTAATTGATATTATTAATAAAAATAACTTTCTCCTCTCCATAAACTCGTACAATCTTAAGAAGATCAATAAAAGGGTGCTCAAAATTAATACAAAATAATAAGGACAAAGGTTCAAAAGGTATTAGATTCTACCACAGTTTATTTAGATAGATACTGGAAATTGAATTAAAAGACTCATCGATATTTTGAAGTAGAAAAAGCTTGGTGGAGTTTCTATTTCAAGTACGTTTATGATTAAAATAAATTTCTCTACTTATAAAATAAAATCTTGGCTATTAAATATCACATTTGAATCCTGCATTTTTATAAATATGCAAGATTTAAGGATAAGTAAAACTTTGTTTAAAGAAAATGTATACCAACATGTGGTAATTGTATGCGCCAAAAGTTGTTGCATTAACCATAGGAATATAAAATTTTCTTTATTAAGTTGATTAATCCTTAATATAAAGGATTGTTATTATTAGTATGTACTAAAATATTATTTCTATTTAATGCTTGACATGAATAGATTTACAATAATACAAAAGATTAAATGTTGTTATTTTTTTGTGACAATATTTTATGGTGTTGATCACTTGAATAACAACATTTATATATTTGATTTGGATAATCTAGTTTCAAACATAAACACAAAGAAATAAAAATTGATAATTTTTTGAAATTTATATATCTAACACTATAGATATGGTTATATAAATGAGAAACACATAACCAAATTGTGTTAAGATATTTATTTGGAATCATTTGATAATTAAAAATCTTATTTGATAGAAAAATTACTAATTCACCTTTTATTAAAAAATTTGAAAGATCTACTGAATTATTAAGTATAATACATATTGATGTATGTGGACCTATATTAATTCTAATTAGAGAAGGTTTTTCGTACTTCAAATAGTTATATTAGATATGGTCATATATATACTTATTGAACTATATAATTGAATTCTTTGATTAGTTCAAAGAATACAAAAATGAAGTTGAAAAATAACTTGATAACAGTATTAAAATATTTCGATTAGATCGAAATGAGGAATACTTGATTTAAGAATTTTAAAATTGTCTTAACAGAAATAAAATTATTTCTATGTGATAGTAATAGTTGAATTTTATTATATATTATAAGATTAATGACGAGCCATACAATTCTCTCAAAATTATTTTTAGAATATACCCTAAATATTGCATTTTATCTTTTAAATTATGTTCTATTTAAACCTATAAATTCTACCTTATATGAGATATGATATAGGAAAGAATCAAAATGTTTGGGAATGTTCTATATATTTTTTTTAAAAAAGGTAAAATCAGTTAAATTTGATACAAAATTTTATATATACTATGTTGTGGAATGTTCAAAAAAAGAGTTTTGGATATTACTTCTATAATCCCAATTAGCTCAAAATCTTTGTCTCAAAATATGTCATATTTCTGGAAAAGAGTTTAGTCAAGAAAAGAAAAGTGAGAACATATATGTTATATTTCTAGAAAAAATAGTTTATTCTACAAAAGATAAGTGGGAGCATATAGAATTTGATGAAATTCTTAAACCATAATTTAATAATGAAAAGAGATAGAGTTGGAGCTTGTACCTTATGGTGATGTGGTAGAATATGAAACTTACAATACACAATTAAAATATCGGTTTAGTAGCATAAATAATGTACCTGAGATGATTTGTTTATCATTAAGAATGATAAACCTACTACCTACGAAGAAGTCTTATTTGATAAGAAATCTAAGAAATAGTTTCAAACTATGAAATTTAAAATTAATTCCATATATGATAATAACGTATAGACTTTAGTCAAGTCACATGAAGGGATAGAACCCTTAGGGTGCAAGTGAGTTTTCAAAAGAAGACAAACATAGATTGTAATATTGTTACCTATGAAGCATAAATACTGGTCACTGAAGGTTACACAAAATCATAGTATCGACTATGATGAAATCTTTTCACTAATTGTTATGTTGAAGTCCATTAAGATTTTACTTACTATAATTATATACTTTAGTCTAACAAATTAAAGTGAAGACAATATTTTCTTAGCGATAATTTGAAAGAAAATATGTATATGATACAATCTAAGGGTTTTTATATCTAAATACCCTAGCGAAGTATGCAAATTATAAAAGTCCATTTATTGACTAAAGCAACATTCTAAGAGTTCGAATATTTGTTTTGATGAGATAATAAAAAAGTTTGATTTTATCAAAAATAAATATGAATCTTGTGTATAAAAAAAATAATTAGTAGTATCAATGTATTTCTCATATTATAGCTAGATAACATATTAATAATGGGAATTAACATAACTGCCCTTAAATCAATTAAGGTGTTGTTCAAATACTTCTCAATGAAAATTTTTGAGAAACAACTTATGCATTGGTACAAAAATCTATAGAGATAGATTTAATAAATAGTTTGGTCATATATATTCAATATAAATATATATATATATATTGATAAAATGTTAAAGAATTTTAACATGAATCAGTCTAAAAGACTTACATTCTTATATTTGATAGGATTTACCTTTCTTAGGATCCAAAGACTGATATTAAAAATTACAATATGTAAAATGTTCCTAACCTATAGGATCAATTATATATCCTATGTAGTATATAAGACCAAGCGTCTCGTATGCTCTAAGTGCTATGAGCAGATTTCAATCCAATTATGTTAAAAGTCAGTATAAGTGGTCAAGAATTTCTTGAAGTACTTGAGAAGAATTAAGGATGTATTCTTGAAGTATTTAGCATAATGATTGTGGATTAATTGATACTAGTTTTCAATCTTATAAAGATGATTTCAAGTATCAATTTGGATATGTATTTATTCTAAATATACATATTGTTACTTAGAAAAGTGTCAAATAGATTATAACAATAGATTCTATAATAGATAGTAAATACATATAACTACTTGAGAAATTGCTAAAATATTGTTTCGATGGAAATAATTTCTTGAATACTTGAGGAACTAAGGTCTCATATATCTGAATATCTAATAAGATTCTATCATTTGATTTAATTAATCATTGGTAGAATTTAAGTAAATAAGAAAGAGATTCCTAGAAAAAATAATATAATTATTCCTTTGACTAAACTATTTTCCCAAAAGAAATATGGTAGTTATATTTATTAATTTGTTTTGAAGTATTGAATGATTGGTTTGAGTCGGCATGAAAAAATAATTATGTAGATTTATGCAATAGTGATATGGAATATTTATCATTTTGTAACATATATGTCAATATATATACAATATGATAAAGTCCTTAAAATAATATTTATTGTTCCTAAATTTCATTTGTCATAGTATTAACAATAACAAGGACGTTGATAATACAGATAGACTAGCATATATAGTGATATATGGGTTAATAATTGGATAATGAGTTCACTGGAATGATCTGGTTAGATATTTTCATATTATTAACTATTGGAATGACAATCGTATAATCTCTAAGTGACAATAGTACTATAAGCGATCCTTTGACTTGAGATCATAAGAGAATCTTTAGTGTGGATGTTATATTTTAACTAGCATATATAATGATATATGGGTGAATAATTGGATAATTTTTTTGGCAGAACCTCTTTTTCAAGGTGGGGCACCACTCCCTATTTATTAGAAAAGTTTTGTGAGTGATGGACTTACCCTAAAATCAATCTTACATGAAAACAGCCTACTTGATCTCAATCCCATTTACATAAGCCTAATGGGTAAGGTTATCAAGAGGTGTACTAGAAGTTAAATGTGGAGGACTCCTCCATTTACATATCTCCTATTCTGACCTAGCTAGTTTAAGCACCAAGGAGTACAAAAAATAGCTGAACGTGCTATGCAAAAATCACCAGTGGTGATGAGCTGAATACATGGTATGAAAAGGTCAACCCACTTAGAGCAGCTATGTAATTAGAAATAATCCTTTGTGGCAGCCTGTTGTGGCTTCAGTTTCTTTTGTGCCTTCCTTGAAAGCTGGGCATGATTCTAATACTCTAGTGTATTGGTCCAAAGCTGCAGCCCTCTCTTGCGCTGTTGTGTTTCTGGCTGTACATGTGTGCTTCCGGAGCAATGCAGACCCTGCTCAATCCGTATCTACATGGAAGCTATTCCACAAGGCAAGTCCAGCTCTAATATTAACAAGTTGGATGCCATTACTATAATCATAATACACATACATATAACAAAGCAATATGGGCCATGCTATAAGTATGAAACCAAAATTAAGAAAGCTTGGCAAGACCAGCTCTAACACCGGCAACCTAGTGACAATTAGACTGTAAGAAAAGTTAAGAAATTTCCACAAGCTGAAGGTAATTAATATGAACTCAGCAACCCGTCCTAACATCGGCAGACAGGGGCTGCTTTACTCATAATAATCAGATAAATAGCAACAATCAGATTTTAAATAAACCATCAATTCAGAATTAAGAGACCTTGACAAGACCAGCTCTAACATCGGCAAGCTGGTGGTCAGCATAATGTAAAAGAAAGTAAGAAAAACATGTCCCATCTTTCTCCTTTTTACCATGTCATGGACTTTCAGGTTGTACTTTGGTTGATTTTTCAGCTGTAGAAGCTAGTATCCCCTTTTAACTTTTTTCAACTGTGGCAGTCCCATCTTGTCCCTTATTAGGATAGTTCTGCATTTTTTAGGAAGTGTTACGTTGTCTTTGGAGGCATTTTGTGCTAGATACCTTGCTGCTAGATTTTCCTCCTTGCAGACTTTTTGTATAGCGCTAATGCTTTTGAGAGCCATCAGTAGTTCTTTCAATTGGGAGCATCTCCAATCTTCGAACTCCTCTGTATGGAAGAGTTGTTCCAGTTCAGCCGAATTTGTCTCCAGCACTAGCTGCTGTGGAATTCGGCCTTTCATTAGTTGGATGCCTTGATGAATCGCACAAATCAGGACCTGCATTTTAGAAGTAGGATTGAAGGGGAAATTGTTAGTGATAAACCATATGATATTTTCTCCCCGATGATCCCTAACAATTCCAGTCCCTTGAATGTTATGATCTTCAACATAACATGCCACATTCATTTTCCACTCCCTTGCCCTTGGTGGATTCCATATCAATGTGATCAGTTTGGGGGGAGGGATGGTATGTACGTCAGTCCAAAAATCTGCCCATCCATAGCTGAATTGTCTTCCATATTTAATCTGAACCAGATTGTGTAGAGTTTTGAAGATACACTGAACACTGGCTTAAATTTTTGAAAACTCAAGGTAAATTGAATAAGAGGCATGCTAAGTGGTTAGAATTCATTGAAACCTTTCCATATGTTATTAAATACAAATCTGGTAATGAGAATGTGGTAGCCGATGCATTATCTAGGAAATACACTTTGTTTACCTATTTGCATGCTAAGCTACTTGGTTTTGAATTGATTAAGGATTTGTATAAAGATGATCATGACTTTCACGCCAACTTTGATCTTTGTTTACATAATCCGAATGGTGAATACTATGTGTATGACGGATTCTTGTTTAAAAAGGATAAGTTATGCATTCCCCAATGTTCCATTCGTGATTTACTTGTCAAGGAAACCCATGGGGGAGGGTTAATGGGGCACTTTGGTATTGCTAAAACACTTGCTGTTTTAAATGAGCACTTTTATTGGCCTAACATGATTAAAGATGTTAAAAGTGTTTGTGATAAATGCATTGTGTGTAAACAATCGAAATCTAAAGTAAAGCCTCATGGTTTGTACCAACCTTTGCCTGTTCCTAGTCATCCTTGGATTGATATTTCAATGGATTTTGTGCTTGGTTTGCCTAGGTCACGCAATGGTCATGATAGCATATTTGTTGTAGTTGATAAATTTAGTAAAATGTCAAATTTTATTGCTTGTTCTAAATCTAATGATGCTACTCGAATTGCTGATCTGTTCTTTAAGAAAATTGTAAGGTTGCATGGAATGCCAAAGAGTATTGTTAGTGATAGAGATGTTAAGTTTTTGTCACATTTTTGGCGTACTCTTTGGAACAAGTTGGGTACTAAGTTATTGTTTTCTACTGTTGCACACCCACAAACTGATTGGCAAACTGAAGTAGTTAATAGAACCTTATCTACCTTACTTCGTGCTTTAATTCAAAAGAACTTAAAGAACTGGGAAGGGTGTTTACCTCATATTGAGTTTGCTTACAATAGAACTGTGCATAGCTCTACTAATCTTTCTCCATTTGAGATTGTGTATGGTTTCAATCCTTTAACTCCTTTGGATATTTTGCCTTTGCCTACTAATGAGTTTGTTAATGCTGAAGGCCAAAAGAAAGCTGATTTTATTAGGGAGTTATATGAAAAGGTTCGAGCTAACATTGAGAGGCGTAATGAGCAATTTGCTAAGCAAGCCAATAAGGGTAGAAAAAGAGTGATTTTCGAACCAGGAGATTGGGTTTGGATTCACTTAAGGAAGGAAAGGTTTCCTGATAAGAGGAAATCTAAACTTCATCCAAGAGGAGATGGTCCTTTTCGTGTCTTGGAAAGGATTGGAGATAATGCTTACAAGATAGAACTTCCAAGTGAGTATGACAATGTTTCATCTACTTTCAATGTTACTGATTTATCTTTGTTTGATGTAGGTGATTCGAGGACAAATCCTTTCGAGGAGGGAGGGAATGATGGAAATCAACCCATGTCCATGGTGCCAAGGCCAAGTTCACAAGATCCTTTGTCCAATCTTGATGGTCCAATGACAAGATCAAGGAGTTCCAAGATGAAGGCAGCTTTGCACAATTTATTGTCATTACATTTTGAAGCATTGGAGGCCGACTTATCTCAATCATCTCAAGGAGGAGTTTTGTGGCATGTTTCTTCAATATCCATTCATGAAGATGTTTCCAAGAGTTCATCATTGGAGCTTAAGGAAATTCCACCTTGAAGAAGCTTGCATGGCAGAATCGTTCAAGTCCATGAAGAGGCGTGTATTTGGGCTTGATATGGATCACGCCATTTAAGTAATGTAGGGTTTAATTGATTTAAAATAAATTAAGTCCATTGAACATTATTCTTGGGCTTAAAGTGGCATTTTTAATTGAGTGTTTTAAGTCATTACTTGGCCCAATTACCTTGCATGGTAATTAGGAAAGTAATCTCCTACTTTTTAGGAGAATTTAGGAAAGTAAGAGTTCAAATCGGTTTTTACTTCCTTGTAACCGATTTTACAAGTTTAGGAAACTTAAAGTTTGTCTTTTAGTTAATGGTTTCCTTTTCCAATATGGAAACTAAGTTGTAATAGGATTAAGTTAGGGTTTCATGTTTTTGTAGCCTATTTATAGGTGAGTTTTTCACATGAAATAATAAGTTGAATTTTGATAATTTTAGCCTTTGCTAAATTAACCTTGCAGCCGTGAAAAGCTCTAGGAAAATACGTGAAAACTCAATTGATTTCAATTGTGTGATCATAAGAACTGTGATTCTTAAGCTAAGACCTTAGGAAGAACCTACCCGTTGTTGATTTAAAGAACAAGCCAAACTGAGATCTTTTCAACTCTTGATTTACATAGGTTGGATTGAAATCACTTTGTGGAACGTGTTGGGTTTGGTTGATTTCAATCAAAAACAGTCCGTTCAATATCTTCTTGTTTTTCTTTGTTGTTTCCGCAATTGATATTGTTTCTTCTTGTTGTTCGTGAGTTTTGGTGAACAAACGGTCCAAAGAAGAGGGTTTCGTGTGGTTGAGGATCTCCATCCGAAGACCATTCGTATCAATTGGTATCAGAGAAAAGGTTGTTCATCGAAAATTTCAGGTTTTGTGCTTCTTTGTCTTCTCGGATTTTTCTTGATTTCTTGAGTCGTTCTTGCTGTCTTTTTTTTTGCGTCATTTTTCCTGCAGTTCTGGAGTCTTTTAGCTGCTGTTTTCACGTGTTACTTGCTGTCCTAGATCGTGATAGGTAGAGTCTTTAAATTCATCAAAATCGCATGAGCAAAATTGATCAAATCTGCCCGAAAATTGCTTCCTTGTTGCTTATCGATTTTTGTGACTTTGTTGCTGCTGTTCTTGCTTCGATTTGCTGCTGTTTTTGAGTCCATATTCTGCAGTAAACATATATATTAATTGAGTCTTAAATTCATTAATATTCTACCCAAAAATCGCATGCAACTTTGTGTTAAAAATCTGTCCAAAATCGAGTTGGTCTTGCTTCTTGATTTCTTGCGTTTTTGTGTTGATGTTCTTGCTGATTTTTGTTCGATCCTTGCTGCCATCTTTGTGTTAATATTCTACACTATCTTTCTTGCATTCATAGTGTTGAATTCCTTGTGATTTATTTCTGTTTTCACGTCCATACCATAGGGTGTCAATTAGGGTTTCTTAAAAACCCTAGTTTTGGTCTTTTGGTCATAACTTCGCCAATTCTTGCTCAATTCTTGATCTTTTTTTGTGTTAGTTTCATCATCTTGTCTACAATATAGTGTGTTTTGATCAAACTTTTTCACCATATCAAAAAGACAAGTTATTGAACACTTTCTTGAACTTTTTGATTTTCTTGAAAATCCAAAGTTGTCCAAATTTGAATCTTGAGCCATATTCTTGATCCTTGTTGAAAATCTTGATTATTTTGTGAAAGTGGCACATTCAAATTCCTTTTCCTTGGTGAGATATTAAAGTTTGAAAATTTTAAGGTTTATTAAGGTTAAGACAAAAAGACACAACATTATAAACCTTAATCCTAGGTTGTTGTCTTCAAACCTTAAACCTAAGTACTTTGTACTAGGTTCTTGTCTTAAAACCTTAAACCTAGTACCATTTAAGATTCTTGTCCGAACCTAGTTCTTTTTGATTTGTCCAAGGTTTGTGTCCAAACCTTAAAAGTTTGTTTTTGTCTTATATTGTCCGAACAAAAAAAAAAAAAAAAAAAGAGAGTCACGGTCAAAAAAAAAAGTGACCGAATAAAAACAAAAAAAGAGAGAAAAGAACAAAAAAATATATAAATTCGGACTTCAATTTATTTTATTATTTCTGTTATTTAATTTATTTTATTTTATTATTTGAAAGAACACATTGTTCTTAAGTTGTTACTTGAAAACCACCTTGGATTAAAAGTGCCATAACTTTCTCAATACAACTCGGATTTAAGTGATTCAAATTGCGTTTTCTTCGTCTTTGAGTCCTCGTTTTGAATCTCCTAGTTTCTGAATCAATCAAGTTATACCCACACGTGTACTGAAATACTCTTGTGACGTGAATTGCTTAAACTTCTTTGATTTGACTTGTGTGAAACTTGTTGTTGAATACTTGGTTGAGACAAGTTCTTATAATCATTGAATTGGTAAGTTCTATAGTTTGAGAGTATTAGTATAGGGTATACACGAGAAAAGCCTTCACTAGAGAGGAGAGCATATACTACCCATATTGTGAGAACCCGTGAGGTATATTTCTATATATTTCTTGTGTTTGTACTAACTTGCAGGTACAAATGGAGGGTGATGAATCTAAATCACCAAAGGTAGTGGACCAAAAGTTCACTAACGATGTCCTCTTTGACATGATCCGAAAACTCACACTCAAAGTTGATAGTTTGACTTCACCACCACATAAGGGTCCTAGATCCCGAAGAATTGAGTTTGAGTCCGACAATGATTCTAGTCATGATGAGGACGAGGAAGAGGAGGGCAGGAGTTCTTCTAAGAAAGGTGACAAGTCTAAGATTTCCATTGCTTCTGTTAAACTAATTATTCCAACTTTCCATGGTAAAGCAGACCCCGAAGCATATTTCGATTGGGTTCGTGAGCTTGAACACTTCTTTGAAGGCCATGATTACCCCGAGAAAGAAAAGTATAGACTTGCCTTTATACACCTTAAGGATTATGCTAGTCTATGGTGGGATGAAGTTATTCGAACAAGGCGTCAAGATGGTGAAAGGCCGAGTAAGTCTTGGAGCCAAATGAAATTGCTAATGAGGAAAAAGTATGTCCCTTCTCATTACAACCGTGAATTGAACAGAAAATTGCACTCCTACACGTCATGACATTGGCAAATTCGACCCTCAACGTCGAAACGAGCGACCACCTGCTTCGCGACGTCAGGGATTTTTCAGCAGTTCTTGTTTTACGTTTTTAGCTTAAGAGTTTGTTTGATGCTGTCATTCAATAATTTGACCAACTGTTCTTACATGAACTTTGGTAAGTAGTTTTGTGTCATTTCACATGGCCAAAGATCTTGTATGATCAAGGCGTGTGTTAGTTGTTTTAGTTTTTAGTGGAATTTGACTTATTTTTGGAAACCATCGTATTTTAGGGTTTCCAAAGTTTGTAGCCTATTTAAAGGAAACTCTATCGTTTTCAACAGTTAAAAGGAAATACAGAAGTCTTTGAAGCAATCTTTGCTTTTCAAAACTAAAGAGTCAATCTAATCAATTGATCTTCAAAGCCTGCAAGCCTATAGATAGGATATTTAGTTAAGGCTATCCCTTCTGAGTACAGAACAAGCTGAGTTTCTTGCTTGAGGTCGTGAGTACACAGGTCAAGTAATTCAACTGGTATAACATGGGGGTTTGGATCGGTGTGCCGTGTCCAAGTAAACACGTTCTATATCTTTTATTTTCTTTCTTTGTGCTTATTCCTTTATTTATCTCGTTGTTGGGTTGTGTGGAAATTAGATCCTTTGACTTGTGGATAATACGTTGTTTGTGATTAGCTTGAGTGAATTCCATCACCTATATTCATATTAGAAATCAGATAGCAAATCGGATGAGGGAGTTTTCCTAGGATACTCAAGTGTTAAAAAAACACATAAGTTTTACAATAAATGAACTCTAGTAGTAGAAGAAGCAATTCATGTAACATTTGATGAAAATAACACAAACCTAACACCTGAGGAAATTGACGAAGAAACACAATTACAAGAAAATTCACAAAATTAGGAAGCTAATGACAATCACAACCTAGTGATCTACCTAGAATTAGTGAAATTCAAAAAAATGATAAACCTCAAGAACATGCTCAAAACACATCAACTAGTGATCTACCTAGAGCATGGAAATTCATTCAAAGTCATCCCAAAGACTTAATAATAGGAAGTTCATCTAGAGGAGTGAACACTAGGTCATACATACAAGTCAATATTGATATAAATCTAGCCTTACTATCCCAAATTGAACCTTAAAATTCAATGAAGCTTTCAAAGATGATAATTGGATAGTGGTTATGCAAGAAGAACTAAATCAATTGGAAAGAAGTAAGGTTTGGAATTTAGTTGAAAGACCTAAAATCACTCCATATTTAGAAATAACTAAGTGAAACGGGAATAGTAGTGAGAAACAAAGCCGATAAACTATAATGAAACCTTTGCTCCTGTAACAAGTCCTAAATCAATAAGGATGTTTCTTGCATATGCATACTTTAAAGGATTCAAAAATTTTCAAATGGATGTTAAAAGTGTCTTCCTAAATGGCTATATCCAAGAAGAAGTATATGTGAAGCAACCTCTCGGCTTAGGAAGTAACAAATTTGCAAATTATGTGTATAAATTGATAAAATCCTTATATTGTATAAAACAACCTTCTAGATCATGGTATGAAAGACTTAGTGGATTTCTAGGGGATAAAGGATTTAAAAAGGGTATAGTTGATACTACCTTATTTACTAAGCGGTGGCTTACTGAATATCCTCATCTCATGTGTGAAGGGGGGAATCGAAACGGAATTGACTGCATGTGATATTAATTGTGTTCTTCCATCATAAATTTCAGCTCTGCATGGTTGATTAAGATACTAGAGAGCTTTAGCTTGAAGGATTCAAGCTCTGGATTCAGTCTCTCTTTCTTTGTAAACCATAAAGACAAACAATGGTTAATCAAGTCATTTATAAAGCTGCAAGTTTAGAAACTCTTTGTAAATGTGCATATGAAGATGGCATTCATTAAATTGGCATAAGGTTTTTTGGAAATAAGGAACGATCATAATTGGCCGTAGGAATCAATTAAATCAATCTATGCAAGGAAGATTGATTTGGAGATTAATGCTATCTTGATAATTATGGGACTTATCTTGTTATTTTTGGTAATTATCATTGGAGGATTATATTTGGAAAAGATAAGCATTGAAGGCACATTGTTTCCATCTTTCTATGGGATTTATATTGAAGTAATCTTGGAGATAAATATGGAAGGATTTTGTGCACTCTAAAAGGATCGTTCCTACCTCACGGTTTTTTGTGTGGAGAGTTGATTATTCTTTCGGTCTTTTCTAAGACTGTGAACACACTTCTTTGTTAGAGATCTTTGATTAAAGTGTGTTGGCTGAAGCATCTTAATGCAACAATATTGAAGATGCAATCCTTGTGTTCTTTATTATAATCCAGCCTCGGGAGGAGGTTGTTGAGGAGCTCGGGAGAGTTCAAACGTGGGCAAGGAGATCTTGCGTTAACCACGGATTCCGGGAGGAGTCGCCATTGACAAGGGGATCTTGTCTTCATTGTGGGCAAGAGGATCTTGCATTAACCACAGATTCCGGGAGGAATCAACACAAGTCGAGGGGAGCTCGCACAATCTTGTTCACACGAGAAGTTAGGAAGAGGCGGTAACAAAGATAAGATGGTGTCTTACTTTGTGTCAGACCGAGTGTCTTGTAACTTGTGAACTTAGTGGATTGTTTTTCATGGGCGTGGCCCCACAGACGTAGTCAATTGCCGAACTGCGTTACCAACCTCCTGTCTCTTTACTTTCCGCATTTTAATATTGTCCATTACTGTTTTATTAACGGTGTCACATCTAGTGTTCCACTGCACTAGGATACTACGCATCTAACCTTGATCTTTCACTCTTAGATAACCTCATGTTACCAAACTTGATTGTAAACTGTAAATTTGCGTCAAAGAGATCTTTGAATGGATAACAACGCACAACAATAATAAAATGAATTGATTTGGACCTTGAATTATCTCACTGGTCTAACCAATGGCTAAATAATACACAGTAAAGAATTCTTGCATCCAAACAATAGAAAAACAAGCTTACCTTAATTGGAGAAAGGTGGTATAAGAAGAAAAAAAACCAAGAAGTAAATAATGAGTTTTGTCAATTAACTAGATATAGTAAAAATAATTAGGGTTTGAATTCATGATAATAAATTTGAGAAACGTAGTTTTGATGGTAGGCTATTAGGTGAATGGTGGAAAGGGTAAGAAATTATTTAACTAATTATATAAAGTCATATAAAATAATTAAATTATTTTTATAATAATTATATTAAAATTGCACCATATTTAATAATAATAATTTGGAATGCACCCTTAATACAACTTTCTTCAAAATCCCTTACGCACCGAAAGTGAATTTGGATTCCTTGAAATGTTCGATCCCGTAAATCTTAAACTTATTCCTAATTCTAAAACAAAGTATTACTGTAGTCAAAATATTAACTAATAATCACAGCTCCTCATACCTCAAGAATAAAGTGCATTTGTAAATACTTACGTGATCTTACGTTCAAACGTATAGTAATTTTCATATTGTCTTTTAGTAGGTTGAATTTGTTTGCTTTTGTTTTTTTTTTTTTTTTTTTTTACACACACATCCTCACATGCATCATACAGGAATCGAACTCTAGACCTGTAGGTCGGAAAGCTAACTCCCTAACCACTGGGCTAGCCCCAATGGCTAAAATCTAATGAAAATGAAATTTATATCTAAAATTTAAATTTATATCTAAAATTTATATCTTTGTTAATGAAAATGGTAGTTTATATCTAAAATCTAATTAGTTTTGAAATTTATTTGATGCGAGAAGAGCAAGTGGTCTATATATATTTGACTCTTGAATGTTCTTATTCGTGAAAGATAATTCCAAGTTTGTTAAAATAATGTAAAATAAATAAATAAACTTCTAACTAAAAACTAGAAAATCCACTTGATTTTTAGTAGGATGAAGGCTTTTTTTTTACTATTGTTGTGGTTGTAGTTTCTAAACTTCAATTCATTTATAAGTTTATTTCAATCCTTCCACTTGACCTCCTTCTAATCATTGTTGGACTTGTCATTTCCTTCATTTTCAACATGTTGGTCTATTAGAGGGTAAACAATAATTTTATGTTAATTTAATGATCTTATAATATTATACATATATATAATATTTATAATAATTTCTACATTAATTTAATAATTTAATAATATTAAATATTAGTGCATATAAAAAATCATACCATTGCATGAGTGCGCAGTCCTTCGGAACCATGCTTTCCAAGTTGCTTTTTGGATTTCCAAGTAGACGTGGCCACTTCACGGTTTCAGAATCGAAACTGAAACCGGGATTGGAATCGGTTGGAAGGTTTCGGTTCCTGAAAATGTGGAACCGGAATTGGAACCAGAACCTGTAAAAAAAATTAAATTTTTTATTTTTATAATTCTATAAATATTTTTATATCTATTCATTTTCATCACATAATTCTTTTTGTAATATTATTTCTTACTTTTCTAATCTTTTTATTTTAGTTTTTAAAGTTTATAGTTTAGAGTATAGTGTTTAGTGTTTAGGTTATCAATTTTTCTAAATAATTATTCTAATTCTATTATTATATTATAATAATATGCTATTTGAATTCCAATTAATGGTTCAATCATTCTTTCAATACTCTTATCATTTATATATCTTTCTTTCTCACTTATCTAATCCTTCATAATTCTATTTTTCTTAAACCTCTATATATTAGTTAAATTTTAACTATTAATATTATGTATCAATTTTTTTAATTTATATTATCCTACTTCTATTATTATATTATGCTAATATACTATCTGCATTTCAATTAATGGTTCGATCTTTCTCTCTCTATATACTCTTATTCTTTCTATATCTTACTTTCTCATTTATCTAATCTTCATAATTCTATTATTCTAAAAAATCTATATATTAGTTCAATTTTAACTACTATTCTAATTATATTATTATATTAGACTAGTTGAATTCTAATTAATAATTCAAATGTTCAATTATTCTTTCAATATTGTTATTATTTTTATACATTTCAATCTCACTTATCTAGTTGTTTCTAGTTCTATTCTTCTAAAAACCCTATATATTAAGTTCAATTCTAAATATTATTATTCTAATTATATTATTATATTGTATTATTTGAATTTGAATTAATAGTTTAATCATTATTTCAATAGAAATCAAATTTAAAAGTGGGAGTTAAATCAAAATCGAAACTAAAAATTAAAATAAAAACCAAAATTTGAAAAAAAAATTGTAACCAAAATCGAAACTGGTTCCGGAACCATGGTCATGCTTACCCCCAAGTGTCACAGGTATACATAATCACGGTTCCAAAACTGCCAGTTTTGGATAAGGTTTTGATTTCGATTTCAATTCTAATTACAGTTTAGTTCCGATTTCGATTACGATTTTGTTTCAATTCCAATTTTTATTCTTATTTTTAATTTTGATTTAGATTTTAATCCCACTTTTAAATTTGATTTCTATTGAAATAATACTTAAACTAATTTAAATTCAAATAATACAATATATTAATATAATTAGAATAATAATAGTTAGAATTGAATTTAAAATATAGAGTTTTTAGAAAAATAGAACTAGAAAGAGTTAGATAAGTGAGATTGAAAGATATAAAAATAATAAGAATATTGAAAGAATAATTGAACATTTGAATTATTAATTAGAATTCAACTAGTAAAATATAATAATATAATTAGAATAGTAGTTAAAATTGAACTAATGTATATATTTTTTTAGAATAATGGAATTATGAAGATTAGATAAGTGAGAAAGAAAGATATAGAAATAATAAGAGTACTCAGACAATGATCGAATTATTAATTGGAATTGAAATAGTATATTAGCATAATATAATAATAGAATTAGGATAATATAAATTAGAAAAGTTGATACATAACATAATTGGATTAATAGTTAAAATTGAACTAATATATGGAGGTTTTAGAAAAATAGAATTATGAAGAATTAGATAAGTGAGAAAGAAAGATATATAAACGATAAAAGTATTGAAAGAATAATTGAACTATTAATTTAAATTCAAATAGCATATTAGTATAATATAATAATAGAATTAGAGTAATAAATTAGAAAAATTGATACCATAAACCTAAACCCTAAACTCTAAACTTTAAACTATAAACTCTAAAACATAAAATATAAAGATTAGAAAAGTAAGAAATAATATTAGAAAAAAAATTATGTGATGAAAATTAAGAAATATAAAAATATTTATAGAATTATAAAAATTAAAAATGAAAATTTTAACTTTTTTTTGCCGGTTCAGGTTCCATATTTTCAGAAATTGGAACCGAAATCTTGCAGCCGGTTCCGATTCGGAACCAGAGGACCCACAGTTCTAATTTTGAAATCAGAATGGCTGTCTCGGTTTCAGAATTGGCCAAGTGACCTTGTCTAGTCACATGTACTATATTTTTCAAGAACTTCATCACCGGGAACATTTCCTTCATTTTTTTCAGCCATTGGGATTGTATGTATAAATAGATTGTGAGTGTGTACCAACTATGAAGTTATTACCGTTTGGACAAGCTATTTTTGGATTATATCATAATTTTTTTTTTTTCGAAATTTGTTATGAGAAAAGAATATTTTGAGAATGTTTGGAATGAATGATTTTATTTTGTTGAGATTTGTATTGAATATTTTTTTATTAATAAAAGTTTTAAATTTAAATTTGAATTAGTATTTTATTAGTTTATTTTGGTGGGAAGTGTGTTAGGAAGAATTGTTTATTATTAAAATTTAAAATTCAAATTCAAATTCAATATTTTATTTATAAAAATTACTGTAACAAAAATAATTACTGTAGCATTGTTTTGTGTTTTAAAAATTTTGATGAAAAAGTTGAACAAAACAAACAGCTCATTTTGCAATTGTGAAATAAATCACAAATTTTTGTAATTCCAAACAGACCCAACTTTGATTAATATGAATTCTGCGTGACTTTGAAAAGTTGTAAGAGTCGGATTGCGTGAATAGTGAAAATTAAAACTAGTGACTTTGAATAGTTGTAAAAGTAGGATTGTGTGAATACTGAATAGTAATAACTAAAATCGGATAGCGTGACTGTGAGAATAACATGACTATGCAGATATACGTATAGAAAAATGTATGTGTGCATCAACTATTATTTCTGTCTCTTTTCTTTTTATAAAATAAGGGTCCATCCAAACTATATTATTTAGTTTGTTGCTTGAATAGTAATTTCTATATTCAGTTATTAGGCCAAGGGGCCTCATCCATGCTTCAATTTAGCGTTTACATACTTTTTTGAGGACAAAAGTTTCAAAAAAAAATTAAGGGAAATTTTGTAAAAAGTGCGTGCACCATGTCATTATTATTAAATAGAACGCAACTTTAATATATTTATTATCAAGGGTAATAAAATAAGTTTATTATTTTATATAATTAATAAAATACTTTGTTATCCTCCCACACCTACATATTAGAGAAGGGATCTTCTATCCAATATTATGGTGTGCTATCATGTCCAAGATTAAAATTAGGTCGTATAGTTCAGTCATTTCTTATTTAGACTCTAATAATTGTAAAGTGATTTTAGTGATATTTATACTTTTAGTCTCTAATTTTAGTTAAACTACGTCGTTTTGAACATTATATATGATATGGCAGGATAATGTTGGGTAAAGAATCCGATATCTACATATTAAGCGTTCAAACATTGTTTTTCTTTAAACTTTTTATCCCCTAATTCAAATCCTAATCCATAGAGCACTAACAAATCTCCACTTGGAAATAAAATTTCTTCTTGTCTGCATTATATATATACTTGTCCCTGTATTTATTTGCGTCTAATAATTTGTTATGGATCTGTAAGGTTTGATCTAAATATTTTTCTCTCCATGAGACTTTATTCAATGGAAAAGTCAAACAAAGCAATACATTTTACAATGCATCCTCTAAAACCAATATGGATTTATATAACAGACCTAAAAAACTTTTCTTGTAGCTGTTCGTGTTCAACAAGTGATGAATTAGAAAATAGTTCTTATACTAATTTGATAACACAATGAAAGCGATATTTATTTATATCAAAAATATGTTTGAGAGGAAATGAATTACAATCACAAAATCACACGTATGACACAATCGTCACTAGTGGAAAAACCAGGACAAAAATGGAGGGGGTGCTCATGACTAGTATAAACAAAACATAAAAACTCTTGTGAAATCGGTTCATATATGAGATATATTTTATATATGAAATGGGTAATTAATGGTCGTTGAAATCGTGATTGATTCTCGTTTCATATATGAACCCGCTTCACATGGGACAATCTGAAATAAAAATTTGTGAGTAAATGAATATATATAACTAATAAAGTATCAAATTGATAACCATAATAATGAAATATAAATATATATATATACATAATAAACTTTGCAACATTTATTCATTTACTCATTTCTTTAATGTATGCTAAATTCGTGTACAATCAATTTTTTCTTCTTAAAAGAAATGTCTTAATAATTACCCCTAAAGACGAGAAAAAAATACCTCATAGAATAGATTTAATTTAGAATTTCAACATATTCAAAATTTTAAATTTTGAGAAGATAAGCATAAGTAATCCAATTTAGTTTATGGGCATATGGATTTATGATTATCGATTGAACACTTTGATGGCCTTGTTTATTTTTCTAAATTTGGTAAAAAAATTTAACTTCTTTGTTTTATGATAAATGTCCAAATCAAATTTGACTTGGACTTTTCCTTACGGTAAATTAAAAGATAAAGAGAAGAGAGGTCATATTTTATCTCTCAAATTCCAATCATCAAACTAATTCCAAATTTGTAAGATCCACTTCCTTCCTATTTCTACCACCCCTGCCTTCATACTACCACCAACCACCATAAATCAATTATAGAGATGTTCCTTTCGTCTTTTCACCATATTGGCGGGCAAAGAGGGCGAAAGTTGCCGGTGCTAAACTGGTAAAAACGAGCATAGTTACCCTCACTTTGGCTCCATCCCCCCCCCCCCCCCCCGTTCCACCACTGACTGCCACATAACAACAATATCCGCTGATCCACAGAATTTCTCCAACTCGAAATGGTTTTTTTTTTTCACACACCTCTTTTAGGTATCTCTCTCAAACTTCCCTTATTACAAAGATCCATAACACCGTTTATTTATAGTGTAAAATATTTATTAATTTTATAATTTCCTAATTCCTACAAATAACTAATTAAGAATTAAAAACTAATTTAAACTTAAGAAACAAAAACTAATAAGAAACTAATTTAAACTTATTAAGAAACAAAACATATGAGGAAACTTATAATTAATAAAAGTTTAGTATAATTTTCCAACGATATGTGTTATAACCCTGAGTAGTAGTAACTTTGACAAGGAGATTCATCACGAATACAGAAGGTGGGCAAGAAGATTTTCATTTTTATCGGGGAGATGTGTTTGTGGATTTAAGAATTAGAGTTTCAATTAAAGATAAAATTTATGGAAATTTCTTGGTCGAGTACAGGGACAAGTATGGTGGAGATTGAGAGAAACCAACAACTCAAGTGATCTTGAATTGTAGGGATAGTGGTAAACTATTGTTCAATTCCTTTTCCTCTCCTACATTATATAATGGCAGCAATAATAATACAAGAACTATGATGGTAAAATCGATAGATTTACTGTAGATATAATGCTAATGCTAACGTTATTGCAGATATATTACAGATATAATGCAGGCAAGTAGATTTTCATTTTCAATTGTGGAGGTGTATGAGTGTCTTTAAGAATTAGAGTTTCAATCAAAGATCAAGTTTAAGAAAAATAGTGTTTCAACGTAAGTTAATATGTAGTGTAGGAGGTGGAAGGATAACAAAATCTTTTATTAATTATATAAAATAATAAAGTTATTTTAACGTCCTTAATAATAAATATATTAAAGTTGTATCGTATTTAATAATAATGATATGAGACACGACTTTTTTCTCCAAAATTTTCCTTTTTTTTAATGTGTATTTATATTTAAAAAAAAAACACTTAGTCGTAGTTCTTGTTGGGCTCTTGAGATAAATATTGTAACTTTTAGGGTTATCTTCAATTTACCCCCATGAAAGATGATCTTTAATCACTTTGCCCCCATAAAAGATTTTTATTAGCACTTTGCACCGATAAGGATATTTTGTTACTATATTTAAATGAAAAATTTTAATTTTGCCTTAAAAAAATTATTCTTTTTTATTTTTTTATATTTTAGACTATTTTACCCTTAAATTTAATTCTCAAAGTCTTATCATACTTTATCATCATTTTCTTTTCTTTTTGCTATATATATACTTTAACAAATTATTTTTTTATTATTATTTTAAATAATAGAATAATATATATAATCTTACTAAAAAAATTAGATTTTGGATAGGTTTACTATTTTTTATAATTTGTGAACTATTTTTAATGTACTTGGTTAATAAAAACCTCATATGAATTATTTAATTTTTTGGAAGGTAATAAAATAATACATACTTTGTCCAATTTTTTTATTCTTTAACAAAAAATTAATAAAACATTTTATTTTACCACTCTGATATTTATGAATTTTTAATTTAGAGGTAATTAATTTTTTATTAAATTTATTAAGTATAAAAGATATCTCTATTAAGAAAATATATACTTATAATAAATATACACCTTAAAACTAATAAGCAAATAATTATTTTATTTATTTATTTTGTCATTATACAATTTTATTATATTGATTAGATTACTTTAATATATATAATATAATAAAAAAATTAAGATATTAAATCAATGCTTTAAATTGTCAATAATTCAAATAAGATAAATAATCATATCATAAAGACGCAACAAACTAAATAGAGTAAAAAAAATTATAAATTACAAGAAACATGACATATTTATTTATATAAAAGAAGATGAAATAAAAAGAAAAGAAAAAAAGATGAAAAAAATAAACAAGTATCTTAATTTGTTAAAAAATTGATCAAATATTTTATGCCTCAAACTAATAATATTTAAGTATTAATACAAAATTATGGAGTGGATAAATTGAAATTAATGTTTAAATATAAGAGGGACAAATATAATTTAATTTATTTCTTATTGATGGATAAAATTGTCATTTAAAATTAAAAATTAATGATGTTATCAATTAGCATCTTTAATTGATAGTCAACGGTGCAAAGTGTTAATAAAAATCTTTTATGGGGGCAAAGTGATTTAAGGACATCTTTCATGGGGGTAAATTGAAGATAACCCTAACTTTTAATTACACATTACAAAAATATTGATTTTTGAATTTTTACTTTTGTAATTTTTGAATTGCACAACTTAGAAACTTCAAAGTCATGGGTTGGAATATCGACTTCAAATTTAAAGAAAATATGAGCATACAGAATATCGACTTCAAATTTAAAGAAAATATGAGCATACAAACAATATTTGTTAAATAAAGCCTTAACTTTCTTAATTAATAGACAACCCTCAGGGGCGGAATTGGAAAAAAAATTAGTATGGTCTAACTTAAAAATAATATTTTTTTGTGTGATTAAATAAATTAAAGCAATTATTTGACAATTTGCAAATTCAACTAATTGATAAATTTTTTTATAGGTAAAATAGAATTTTTTACATTTTGGGTATCATCAATATTATAATTTCAATGTCCCTCATATAAATTTTTTTAAGGATATGATTTTTAGAATGCACAAGAGTTTTTAAAAATATGATTTTTTAGGACAAAAATAATGAACCGGATAATTACTTAAATTATCATTTGAAGCACATATGAAATAATGTATTCTTTCTCAAGAATAAACAAAGATAAGAAAACTAAAATCCAACTCAAAATCAAGTTATCCTCAACAAGAAAGGTTTAAACTATGTTATTAAAAATATGATTTTTAGGACAAAAATTATAAACCGAAATAAGCTATGCCCAACAAGAAATAATGTCTTCTTTCACAAAGGTAAGCAAACATGAAATAATGTCTTCTTTCACAAGAATAAACAAAAATAAGAAAACGAAATCGAACTCAAAATTAAGCTATGCCCAACAAGAAATGTTTATTTTTAGGATAAAAATGATGAATCAGATAAATACTCAAACTCCATTTGGAAGCATATATGAAATATTGTCTTCTTTCACAAGAATTAAAAAAAAATGAAAATGAAAATTCAACTCAAAATCAAGTTATTCCTAACAAGAAATGTTTAAACCATGTCATTGGATTAAAAACAAAATCTTGAAAAAAGATATTGCTTTCAGCTTGGAATGCTTTTTTAATTTATTAAACTTAATTTGAAGAATTTGGTGGGATTGAACTAAATTATTGGGCAAAAAACCTCCTTAAAAACACTTGGGCTTTTTAATTAAAATTGATTTATACTTTATTAGGAATTTGTTTTTGGAACTTGGTGGGGGCTGGAGCCCATAGTAGTTCCCACTTGGTTTTGAGTCTTTTGAGATTAACAACCCTAGTCTTTTACTTTAGGCTATGTTTGGATTGAGGGAAATGGATGGAAAGGAAAAGAAAGGAAAAGGACAGATTAGAATTTGTGTGTTTGGATATTTTTTTAGGAAGGGAAAGGAAAGGAAATGGAGGGATTGGGAGGGATTAGATATACTTAGTTTAGTCCATATCTCTTTCCCGTCCAAAAATGGGTGGAAACGGAAGGAAAGGATAATCCTTTTATAATTAATAATTTATCGTTCAAATATTATCCTTCTAATGTAAATTTTGATTTAAAAATTACAAAGTACACTATTCTTAAACAAATGTTATGATAGTTGAAAAAAACTTTCAATCCTAATACAATTGATATTACTATCTACATTTATTAGAATTTTATTTAATATCTAAAACTTTATTAATTTCTAATTCGTTGCAAGATTATCAAATTATTATTTCATCATAGACTAAAGTTTCAATCTATTGCAAATTCTAGTAACCCATAAAAATAATAATAGAGTTATACTATATTAAAATTTGATTTAATTTATAAAATTTTACTAATCTCGATATTTTTAATTTTAATGAACTTTGAACTACCAAATTTATGCTACAAGAATATCCAAACTCTAGAATAATTTATACATAATAGAAAAATTATTTTATTTATGCTTCAATCATCATCCTATATAAAGATATAGATATACAGTATCATAATATAAAATATCATCAAAGCTATTCATAAATAATAACTTTAGATTTTTCACACAAAAATAACAAGTACAAGTTTATCTAAAATAAATATATTTTATTTGATTGTTGTGTCTATATATTTTTTATTTTATTGATTCTACGAATTTCTTTCTTTTTTCCTAAATTTTATATTTATATATATATAGTAGTATATCATTTCCTTTCTTTCCCAATTTATCCAAACAGGTTGGAAGGAAACCATTTTCCTCTACTCTACTTTCTTTTTCTTTCCAATCGTTTCCTTTCCTTTCCTTTCCTCTCCCTCCCTTTCCCTCAATTCAAACATAGCCTTAAGAATTCGCTTATTTGTGAATTTGTACGAATTCATTCATTTAAAATTCATGTGTTACAACTTTTTGTATTTCTTGTTTTTATATATGTTAATGATGAGATTTTGAAGCATCTTTTTCTCATTCAGGTTGAAGTGCTAACTCCTAAAATTCGAAGTTGGAATAGTTTAAATTTTATTTTCATTAAGAAAAAAACTTAAATACTTTAGTCATCAATTAGTTTAGATTTCAATATCTCATTCTAGTGTCAATTTCTATGAGTTTCTTCACAAATACTTTTTGAAGTGAAAACAAATTAGTATAAAATTGAATAATCAAATTAGAATTTAATTATTCGATTTTCAATTAGATTAAAACTTTTGGAAAAATAAAAATTGCACTAATCAACCAAAATAGTCAAATAACCAATACCCACAAATTAAATGTTCACCAATCAGCAATGATTACAATTTCTTATGCAATGTCATTTCAGTAAGTGTAACAATACTGAAAACAATTAATTAGTTTAATATTCTCTTTGAGTTGATTGGTTAACGGATTGAGTTTGGTAACTCTTAATAAATCAGCATTCCCACTCTTGCAAATGCGGTTAAGTTTTCACTATTCCCTCAACAAGTTCTTATTTTTCTGAATTTTCTTCCTATAGGCTTTATTTCATTTCGAGTCATATCTATTTGTTCTCTTATAGCTTGTATATGATATTTCCCTTATGCAACATTTGGATTAATCTTAGTGCTTTACTACAATAGTCCTTTTTTTTTGTGGCAAGAATTATGGGGCGCCACTCCCTAATATATTAATATAACAATTAGGTGTATATTCACCCTTACAAAAGAGACCCAACTTGATCATCCCACCATTGCGACACAAAAGCCAAATGGTATAGTGATCAACAGGAGAGCACAAAAGAGGAGTACTACTCCTTTTACAATAAGAGCACCAATATACAATAAGTCTAACCCAATCAGAGATAAATGATGCAAGATATACCATTTCCTGTTCATATCCTACTTTAACACTTGATCTCTTTTTGGCCCATGTATGAAGTAAGTTGTCAGACAGCATCAAGAGGAGCTATACCAGTTCGCTGAAAGGTAATGTGATCCGAAACATGATATCCTTTGCCCCTCTTCCTAGTTATGATTGGAGATCCTGAGCTGTCCGAGGATAAATATTTCTGCAGTAGGGTCTGGCTTTGAGGTGTCTCAATAGGATGTTGCACCAGAAATAAAGCTGTCCTATTCGCTTCCTTAGAGATATGATGGTATGCTGAGAGATCTTTGATTTTCTGAAGCTCTAATCTACATTTCCAGTGTCTCCTTGGGGGGTTAGGTCTCAAAGCCTGATGCAACTCATTGGAGGAAGCTTCGATGATGATACTGTGGAAACCTTTGTCGTGGCAGCTTTGGATACCATCGATGCAGCTTTGAATCTCAGCCTGCAAGTTAGTCTCAAGCAAGGGACAGACTAAATTGGGAAGAATCATAAGAGCCTTACCTGAGGAGTTCCTCACCACACCTCCCGATTGGAAAGATTCTCCTTTCTTGATTGAAGCAGTATTGATTTTAATAGTCATACCATCTGGAGGCTCCCACTTGTAGCAGTACATATTAACATTCCTTGTGATTCGCATGATTGTATTCCAGAATCCTGTCCAGTTCAAAGAGCAAAGGGGAACATTCTAAAATTTCAGTTGTGCTATGCCCTTAATCATCTTGAAGATCTCATGCACTGTCTCTATTTGGTCAGGCTGTTTGTCATCAAATATAACTCGATTTCTGACTTTCCATATGCTCCAGCAAATCACTGAGGGTGTTATTTTCATGAAGAACTTTTGAGCCTCAGAGATAGTCCTACTATGCCACCAGTTGTTGAGATTCCATGAGAAGGACTGAGAATGACTAGTGATTCCCAATTCTGCTCCCATGATACTCCAGATTTGTGAGGAGAATTTGCACATGTTGAATGTGTGGGTGACTGATTCCCCTGCAGACCTGCATAGAGGGCATACAATAAGACCAACCAACCCAACTCTGTACAGATTCAGACCTAAGGGGATCTTATAGTGAATGAGCCTCAACATGAAGAATGAAACTTTTATAGGGACAGTTGAGTCCCACAAGGACTTGATATGTGGAGAGCTGGGGATCACATGTTCCTTAATGCTTGAATATGCTGATTTAAGGCTGAATTCACCATCATTGGCTAGCTTCCAATTTAGAGAGTCTGGGGTTTCCAATGTTGTCAGCAACTGGGGACTAAAGAAGGAGGTGGGGACCTGAGGGCATATGTTGTTAAGCTTCTGAAAATCCCATCCTGTAGGTCCCATGACATCTTTGAGCTTGGTTTGTACTTGGCAGTTCCAGATGGAGAAGAGGCTTCCATTTTCATTCCAAGGATCAAAGAATAGGCTATTTTCTCCTGAACCTATCTGGACTTGGATGTGTTCCTCAGCTCATGTACCATAATCAAGCATTCTTCTCCAAGTTGATGAGATTCCTCTCCTTTTTTTGCATTGTAAGGGATGCCTGTCATGACAGTACTTAGCCCATAGAAATTTAGTCCAGAGAGTATCATTTTTCCTGAACTTCCACCATAACCTGTACGATTAGGTAGTGATTATTTTTCTCGGATCTCTGAATCCCAGCCCTCCCTCGGTTTGAGGAAGGCAAAGAGACTTCCACTTCACCCAATGAAATTTTACTTTCTTATGTTTTGCAGACCACAGAAAATTGGTCAACATGGCTTCTATTTGATTAATGATCTTCTTTGGGGGATCCAGGCTCATTGTGGAGTACAGTGGTAGGGAGGAAAGAACACTTTTATCAAGACAATGCGGCCCCCCACTGTAAGAAATTTTGTACTCCAGCTTTCAATTTGCTGTGCAATTTTGTGAGTCAGATAGCCATAGTGGGTAGAAGGGATCCTTTTAAAGTGCAAGCGGAGACTAAGGTATAGAGTGGGAAAATTTAGTCATTTTGCCCACCAAGTGTTTCCTGGCAGTGGGGAGTCTCTCATGGACTAAGTAGCTGCTTTTAGCTGCATTTATCTTCTGGCTAGAGACTCTCTGATAGTGTGCTAGTTTTTCCATTACAAGTCCAATGGCTTTTGGGTTTGAGGAGGTGAAAATTATCATGTCATCTGCATATGCAAGGTGGGTAATTGTTGGGCAATACTTACGAACTCTAAACTCCATTCCTTTGGGTACATTATCATTCAAATCCCTAGATAAATATTCAGCCCCAATAATGAATAGTAAGGGGGGAGAGAGGATCTCCTTGCCTTAATCCTCTAGTTGATTTGAACCAGCCTTTTGGCACCCCATTAATTAAGACTGACATCCACACATTTGACACTAACCTCCATATGATGTCTATCCACACTTCCCCAAAGCCCATTAGACGCATAACTTGCAGAAGAAAAGGCCATTCCACTCTATCATATGCTTTTTCCATATCTAACTTTAAGATGACACTGCCCTCTTTTCTTTTGCTATTTATTGTAGAGACAAGTTCATTAGCTAGCATGTAATTATCTGAAATATTCCTGCCTGAGACAAAACCACTTTGATTTTCTGAAATAATCCTAGGCAGTACTCTAGCTAGTCTATTGGCCAACAGTTTTGAAATAATTTTGTTCATGAAGTTACAAAGGCTTATAGGTCTAAACTGTTGAAAGGAAACAGGATTTTGGACTTTAGGGATGAGAACAATTGAGGTGGCTGTGATAGCATGAGGAAGCTCTTCTCCATTCATGAAGGACTGAATGGCCTGAAGTAAATCTTCCTTGATAATATCCCAGGCTTTTAGGTAGAATTTTTCATTAAATCCATCTGGGCCAGGAGCACTTTCTGAGTTCATGCTAATGATGGTTTGGTGAACTTCTTCCATCTCAGGGATGCTACTAAGTTCATTCCTATCCTGTTCTGTAAGCATTCCTGGGATCAGTCCTTATTTTAGCTGTAAGGCTTGGTGGCGAGCTGTCGCGGCTCTCCAATTTAACCCAAATTTACCAAACTAATGTAGTAGTGGCAAGCGGGATCGTATCCAATAAGGAGAGGATTGAATTACGAATTGTACAAGTGATAGGATAACAAGTGTTCAAATAAGAAATCAGCAAGAGTAAACAAATACGTAAATCAAACAAGAAGTGAAATGGTGTTGCTTTGAGGGAGGTCAGTGGTGATGACTCTATTTGATTATCCTTGACCAGTGTAAGAACATGAATGAGGGGGTCGTTATCCTAGTGATGTTAGGGTTGATCTCCTTAGAAGACTCACAATCCTAACTCACCATGCTCCTCTCATCTTCACTTGGTAAGGCAAGACCTAGGCTCAGCTTCCTAATTCCCGATCCCTACCTGACTCTAGAACCCCGACTCACATGGACAAGACAGTCAACCAAAACCCGAGTTCTAATGTTCAGATAATCCTACGTCTTTCCATTATATTAACTTCAATTGCCATTGGTAATGCACAATTGACGTTGCTTCCTTAGACAGATCGTAGGACTCATTCAAGTTGTTCCCTATTCTAGTGATGTTATTTCAATTTCCATTAATAGCTCTAGATTGACCTCAGTGGTACTGCAAGTCACATGAAGGGCCTAAGCGTGAGTGAGTAAGCATTGAAATAAAGCATCAACAGGATATAAGAAACAATATCAAACACGTAATATGCAACATAAATGTCTCAAATCAATTTAAAGTCATCTCACTTAATCCCTCAAAGCAACAACCTAATGTTTAGCCGATCATGTTGATCGGCTTTGAAAACAAGTTTGACAAAGCCAGATCGAACATAGCTATTACAGAAAGATAAAATGGAATGCTATCCACTCTGATCTCTTTTTCCTTGAAGCCCTAACTCTCCTGAATCGATCTCCGTTTCTCACCCCTCGCCATTTTCTTTCTTTTGCTCTTTCACCCTTTTATAGATTTGCCTCAGTGCGTAGCTTCCAGGAACCTTCCTTTGTTTGCGGAGATTTCGCCACGTGTATCTACAAATGTAAACCGAAGCTGAAGTGAAGACACGTGTTTAATGAAATACTTAATGATTAAGAATATTCAGTGCATTTACTCAAATAGTTAGAGGACGTGAGAAAGACATGTTAAATCCCTTGCTTGTGTGAGCTTGGGGTTGTGTGCTAAATGTTACTGTGGGAAGAAGATTGCTTGAGTGGTGTTTGTGCAAGTGTGTTAGTGTGTAATGAGAAAACTGTACAAAAACATTAATGAATGAAAATGCATAAAAATAAACAACAAAATGTGTAAGTGTGTGTCCGTGAGTGGTGCGGCCGCACCGTGTATATTGTGCGTGGTGCGGCCGCACCGTGTATATTGTGAGTGGTACGGCCGCACCGTGCTGTGTGTGTGTGGTGCGGCCGCATCGTGAAATGTGTGTGTGTGTTTGTGAGGTGTGTTAGTGTGTGATTGTGAGGTGTTCGTGAGGTGTGTGTTTGTGAGGTAGTGTGCTTGTGAGGTCGTGTGCTTGTGAGGTCGTGTGCTTGTGAGGTCGTGTGCTTGTGAGGTGTTAGTGTGTTTGTGAGGTCGTGTGCTTGTGAGGTCGTGTGCTTGTGAGCTCAAGAGTAAATGTGAGTGTGAGTTGTGTGCCGTGACTTTCATGAATTGTGACTTGTGAGTGGTGAGTTGTGACTTGAGTGAATAAATGCAACACTTTGTAACTAAATTCGCAGCACTCAAGTCAATCTTCATAACACTCAATTGTAATCAATATAACACACAAGTCACGTAATCAAGCATCGATTCACAAGTTATTCCAGGCAAGAGACTAACAAAATAGAGCAAATAAGTCGGCACAATACCGACTTATCATCCCCCCATACTTAAATCTTTGCTAGTCCCGAGCAACGTAAGAAATAGCGAAGCTCTTGTCCATCCCACATTCAAACACTCACAACCTCATCGACAGTCCATTTACAAAATTTTCGCATGCAACAAAAAGATATGAGCAGTGAGTTTACAATTCATCTGACTTACACAATTTGTCCAGTAAGGTGCAACGAATAAAGACCAAACCGTCAGCGTGCATTGTGTGCTGAGAGTTTCTTATGCTTCCTCACACTGTCTATCCAAAGTACTCAAGTAGACACTTAACAATAATTCTTGCACTACAATCTGTTGTCCACACACATGAACACTTTAGACATATAGAGATAAGAGCTATAATTTGTTTATGCTAAGCTTACTGGGGTTTTTCCCCTGGGGTTTCCCCCTTATTCAATGCACATTGGTGCTTATTATTGATGCCGCACTTTTGGTGCTTTGCTGCCAGGGTTTTGTGGCTCTTTTTTCCCTTTATTTGCATAATTCCGCACAACTTTGTGTTCATGTGTGTCTTCAATAGACTATATATTCACAATGCAAGAATAAGTGTTTACGAGTAGAAAGCACATACAAGTAAGGAATCATAAGCTCTCTCCTATGTCAAAATTGGTGCTGGCGTTTCTATCTTACTTTGACATCTCACTTTACCCAGCAAATTGTATGCATCAAATGTGTACTGTAAAGCTTCACAAAAAATTTCGCATACATCACAAAGGTAAAATTTATGGACTTGTTGGTGAGGTTTGGAGTGTGAGTGCATTTTGGACGTGCAGGTGTGCTAATTTGAGTAAGCCATGGAAAATTTCACAACACCACAACCAATCACATTTATCGCAACAGAAAATTTAACGCACACTTACAAGATCAGTGCTAAGCACTGACTTGTTTCATCCCTCCAGACAACAATCACAAGGAAAACAAAAACACCACCTAAAATGATACTAATATAATGAACACCACCTCCTGTTCCCGCAACATATAACACACACACATAAGCCTCACAGACACAAGCATAAAGTAAAGGTCAAAAGCCAACATCCAGACATGCATGTCTCCCCCCCACACTTGAAATCAACAATGGTCCCCATTGTGAGAAAAAAGAAGGAGTCTACCCAGTCTATGCGTCACTCTGAAGTCGTTCACCGCGCTCGATTTCCAGATAACACTCCCACTGCGGTCCGCTGATGGTTCCCAGAGATTGTCGGGATTCCTCCGTGGAAGACACTTCAATTCCCTGGCTTCTTGCCATTTGTGACAGTAGGAAGGGGAAGAATATAGGTGTGCCAGTGCACTTTTTCGCTCGGGTAATGGATTGCATGATCAGCCTTCCTACATCGATCGTCATCCGGTGTTGGATGGCATAAATCAAAAGTATTCTGTTTCTGGTTGCCTTGTTGTGGTGGTATGTAGGTATGAACTTGGAGTTTATGAACAACAACCACATACGGGCTTCTGCCGTCAAATCTTTGGTTTGTACATGAACAGCCTCAGACTGATTGTTCCGCACCCAGACAGCTCCTGGTAGCCCAACAGATTCGATCAGGAAGTCGACATTGGCTGCCTCCACTAATTGTTCAAATTCATTTTCTGGGCAATCTGTCAGTTGATAATGAGCATTAATGGTTTGGCTCGTCATTTTGAGGTAAGTCCCCCGGAGGTAAACCTCATCACGGTTGCTCTCATTAATGTAATGTGCATATGAGTTGGCGTAAAATTCCCTGGCCAACTCCACGTTGGATCCCGCCGGGGTGAAAGCAAGAGCTTCCCAATTGTAGAAACGAATAGTCTCGTCGAACATGGGTGTCGGAGCGTCAAAGTTCCGTTCCACCAGGATGTGTCTGTGGATAGATCTGTCGAATCGTCGTAATGCCCTATCATTGACAAACCGCGGGGGTGAGTCTGGGGTATACTCATCTTCTCCTTCAGAGTACCAGTTGGGTGGATCTGGAATGCTCATGACTCCCCGAAGGTACGCCGTATAGTCGCTATCATTATTTGCCATGTGCCTGAACTGCTGTAAGCGTTTGGATTTTATTCCTTGTCTGTGTCAGAACACAGATGATTCTTGGCGTATTTACATTTGTTTCCCCCGTGATCACTGGTTTGCTTACCATAAACTCACAATTCGCATGCTCCATGGATGCACCTTCCAGTGCCCCTGTTGTGATTTCCAGGCTCGCCGCATTGATTTCCTGCGTGGGAGAGAGTTGGGAGAATTTAAATTCACTCGTTATTTGCGAAAAATGAAATACTAAATAAAGGAAATTAAACTGTCGGGTTGCCCCCTACAAGCGCTTGGTTTATTGTCCCCAGCCAGACATGGAAATGTTTTACTGAGGTGGTGGGTGGTTGAGGCGTTGCGTTTGCCCCTTGTCGTCGCCTACGGGGGAGTTAAAGACCTTCACCCTGTGGCCATTGACCTTCCATCTCTCTCCTGAGACCTCATTGTAGATCTCGAGGGTTCCATATGGGGAGACTTTCGTGACAACCATAGGTCCGACCCATCTAGTCCTTAATTTGCCGGGAAAAAGCCTGAGCTTAGCATCGTATACCAGTACTTGCTGCCCCATCTCAAATTCTTTCACCCTAAGTTTAGCATCATGCCATTTCTTGGTCCTTTCCTTGTAAAGGCTTGCACTGATGTATGAGTTCCATCTGAATTCATCCAGCTCATTCAACATCAACATCCTGGCCTCCTGAGCCAAGTCGAGGTCCATGTTCAATTTTTGTATCGCCCAGTATGCCCTATGCTCTAACTCGACTGGGAGATGGCATTCTTTCCCAAACACTAGTCTAAAGGGTGAGGCCCCTATCGGGGTCTTATATGCTGTCCTGTACGCCCAAAGTGCATCGTCCAATTTGAGGGCCCAATCCTTTCTCCCCGGATTCACGACTTTTTTTAGGATACCTTTGATCTCTCGGTTTGACACTTCGGCCTGTCCATTTGCTTGGGGTGGTAGGGCGTGGAGACTCTATGCTGGACTCCATATCTGGCTAAGAGTGCATTGAAGACTTTATTGCAAAAATGGCTCCCCCATCACTGATAATGGCCCTCGGGGTCCCAAACCTATTGAAAATGTTCTTCTTCACAAATCCCATTACACTCCGGCTGTCATTATGGGGTAGTGCCACTGCCTCTACCCACTTTGATACGTAGTCGACCCCCACTAGTATGTACTCGTTTCCACACGATCTCAGGAAGGGTCCCATTAAATCCAGGCCTCAGACATCAAATAAGTCCACCTCCAGTATGTTGTTGCGGGGCATCTCATCTCTACTGGAGATGTTACCTATACGTTGGCATTTGTCACACTTACTTACCCAAAGCTTGGAGTCCTTGAATACATGCGGCCAGTAGAATCCGATTTGTAAGACTTTGTGCCCAGTCCTTGCCACTCCAAAATGCCCTCCAAATGGCGATTCATGACAAGCCCTGAGAATATCCTCTATCTCCTCATCCGGTATACATCTCCTAACAATTTGGTCGCTGCACCTTTTATAGAGACATTCGCTCTCCTAGAAATAATATTGAGCATCGTGCTTGAGTCTCTTCCGTTGGTCGCTCGAAAGATGTTGGGGCATTTGACCAGTGACCACATAGTTGGCGATATCTGAGTACCAAGGCAGCTCCGGCGGGTTGACCTTGAAGATCTGCTCATCCGGGAAACTTTCCTTAATCCACAACTGCAGTTGTTGCTCGCTGAGTCCCCTAAGCTCAAGTCTTGACAAGTGGTCTGCCACCACATTTTCACATCCTTTCCTATCCTTTATCTCAACATCAAACTCCTGTAACAAGAGCACCCATTTGATGAGCCTCGGCTTGGCTTCCTTCTTTGCCATGAGATACTTGAGGGCTGCGTGGTCGGTGTGAACTACCACCTTAGACCCCAGGATGTATGCTCGGAACTTGTCGAAGGCGAAGACCACGGCTAACATCTCCTTTTCTGTTGTGGTATAATTCAATTGTGCCCCATTCAAAATTTTACTGGCATAGTAGATGGCACGAAAAATGTTATCTTTCTTTTGCCCCAGTACAGCTCCCACGGCAAAGTCGCTTGCGTCGCACATGATCTCGAAGGGTTCTCCCTAGTTTGGGGTGATAATGACAGGTGCCTCCACAAGCCTTTTTCTTAAAATCTCAAATGCCTCATTGCATTTCTCATCAAAGACAAACGGGGTGTCTTTCTCCAGTAAGGAGCAAAGTGGTTTGGCTATCTTGGAAAAGTCCTTAATGAACCTTCTGTAGAAACCCGCGTGGCCCATGAAGCTTCTCACCCCTCTAACACTGGTGGGCTCTGGCAGCTTGGCTATCACTTCGATCTTAGCTTTGTCCACCTCCAGGCCCTCCTTTGAAATTTTGTGGCCGAGCACAATGCCCTCATTGACCATGAACTGACACTTCTCCCAATTTAGGACCAGATTGGCTTCAACACATCTTTGTAGCACCAGAGCCAAATTTTCCAAGCAACTGTCGAAAGTTATCCCAAACACTGAAAAATCGTCCATGATGATTTCTATAATGTGTTCCACCATGTCCTGGAAGATGGGAATCATGCAGCGCTGGAATGTCGCTGGCACATTACACAGCCCAAAAGGCATTCTTTTGTAAGCGTACGTGCCAAAAGGGCAGGTGAACGTAGTCTTCTCCTGATCTCTGGGGTCAATGGCTATTTGGTTGTAGCCTGAATAACCATCTAGGAAGCAGTAAAAGAAGTACCCGGCGATTCTATCCAAAAGCTGTTCCAAGAAGGGTAGGGGGAAGTGGTCCTTACGAGTGGCCTTGTTCAGCTTTCGGTAATCCATGCACACTCTCCAGGCATTGATAATTCTGGTGGCCAACAGCTCAATGGCTTCATTAGTCACCACTGTTACACCCCCTTTCTTCGGCACACACTGTACCGGGCTGACCCATTCGCTGTCGGAGATGGGGAATATCATCCCAAAGTCCAGCAACTTGATCACCTCTTTTTTTACCACCTCCAGCATTGCTGGGTTCAGCCTCCTCTGTCTCTCCCGAATAGGAACAACCCCTTCTTCTAGCAATATTTTGTGCATGCACACACTGGGGCTGATCCCCTTTAAGTCGGCTATCGTCCATCCCATGGCTTCTTTATATTTTCTCAAAACTTTCAGGAGTTTCTGTTCTTGCCACCCTTCTAACTTAGAGGATATCACCACAGGCAGGGTTTCACCTTCTCCCAAGTACGCATACTTTAGGTGGGGTGGCAAGGGCTTCATCTCTAATTTGGGTGGCCTCAGAGTGGAGGGCATGAGCTTTTCGTTCCTGCCATCTATATTTACAAGCCTCACCTCAATGGACATAATCTCCACATTCTTGTTAGTGTTAACAAAATCCTCTAACAATTTCTCACACGCATCAGTATCAACAACATCATTTGTTAGATTTTCACCACACACAAATTTTTTATCATCCTTTTCAACTTTCATTTTCAACGTCATTTTTCCATTATGATCATACACGTCATGACTTTCATGCATAATTTCCATTTTCCTCAATTCCTCATTATTTTCACAATTTTCATCAATTTCACATGCAACATTCATTACTTTCACAGTCGAATCAATTTCCAGTTTTTCATCCCAAGAGCTCAATTCATGCAGTGTATTAGTTTCTTCAACAATTAACACAGTTTCAAAATCATCACACATGTCATCATCAAAAGAATCATATAAATCAAGAGAAGACGATTTACGTTTGTGTTCAAAGCTCAAAGGTTGGAAACTACCTTCCACCAAGCTCGCCAAACAGCATTGTTCTATGGAGTGAGGGTGTTTCATGGCGTAGTCCACATTGAATACGACCTCCTCACCATTGACTCTGAATGTTATGGTCTTTCCTTTGACACCAATGAGAGCATCCCCCGTAGCTAAGAATGGCCTTCCAAAGATGAGTGGGACATCGGGGTCCTCCTCCATGTCTAACACTATGAAGTCTACTGGCAATACAAATTTATCCACATACACTAGGACATCTTCTACTATCCCCGTGGGCTGTACCAATGATCTATCTGCTAACTGAAGCATCACTGCTACGGGCTTAATCCGCTTTCCCAATCCTATACTCTCGGCAATGGATAAGGGCATAAGGTTGATTCCAGCCCCAAGATCACATAAGGCTTTGCTAAAGAATCTTCCGCCGATTAAGCATGGCACGGTACAGCTACCAGGATCCTTGAGCTTGGGAGGCAGTTCATTGTTGATCCATGCTTGGCTCTCCTTGGTGAGCTGAATTGGCACTTCACATTGCAGGATCTGTTCTTTGTTGGCAATCAAGTCCTTTAAAAATTTTGCATATCTCGGTACCGCTGTAACCAAATCCAGCAGAGGAACATTTACGTTTACATTCTTCACCATATCCAGGAACCTTGTGAATTGGACCCCCTTCTTAGATGGAGGTCGAAGTCTTTGGGGAAATGGAGGGGGTGGTGCATATGGAGAGTCATCACATGGGCTCGGAGCTCCCTTCTTCCTTTTACTTTCTTGAGCCTTCACACCCTTGTCCTTGTCCTGGGCTTCATCCCCTACCAAAATGGTTTTTTCACTGATCTCCTCCTCTGAGGCTTTCTCTTCTTCTTTTCTCTTGGTACCATCAAGCTCCTTTCCACATCTCAACGTGATAGCATTGCAGACTTCTGGCCCTTTTCCTTTCGGGTTCGATTCTGTATCACTTGGGAGTGCACCTTGAGGTCTTTGATGGTTTGCCTTAGCCAACTGTCCCATTTGCATCTCAAGGTTCTTGATAGAAGCCTCCACGTTTTTTGCTTGAGTTTCCAATGTGGAGGTCCTCTTCTCATACATGTCCATTTTTCCCAGAATTTCATGGAGTAAATCGTCGGTTGACTTTTTTTATTCACGGTTACTTGACTCCCCACTCTGGTAGTATTGCCTTTGCTGATTTCCCTGATTACTCTGCCCCCAATTGCCTTGGCTTGACTGATTTCGATAGCCTCCATATTGCTGGCGGTTGTTGTAATTGTTTACATATTACACTGACTCCTGCGTGAGCTCACACTCATCCGTGTGGTGCTCTCCGTTACACAATCCACACATCAACACGGGAGCCACATTGGCAGCCTTTAGGTTCTGAATTTGTCTTGTGAGGGCCTCAATTTTCGCTTCCAATGACGTCTCCTCATCTAGCTCTAGCACTCCTCGCTGCTTCCGCACAGGCATTTTCCTAGTTTCTGGAAAGAGGTATTCGTCGTCTGCTATCGATTCAAAGAGTTCTCTGACCTCAGGGATACTTTTATCCTTCAAGGCCCCATTTGTGCTGGCCTTGACCATCAGTGAGGATTCAGGTGATAGACCTTTGAAGAATATGTTGAGCTCCCTGACCTCTCCAAGGTCATTGTTTGGGCATTGGCGGAGCAAGTCGTTGAATTGATCCCAGACTTCCTTGAAGGTCTCACCATCTTGCTGCTGAAAGTTTCGGATTTCCAACCTCATTCGCTCCAACTTGGCTGGAGGAAAATACTTAGCTAAAAACTTCCGCTCAAGTTCCTCAAATGTAGATATAGCTGAACCTCCAATTGAGTTAAACCAATGCTTAGCCTTCCCTTTCAAGGACAGTGGGAATAGCACTCTTCTCACATCATCCGGAGTCACTCTCTGCAGTTTGAATGTGTTGCATAGCCCCAAAAACCAGTCGAGATGCTCGTTAGGGTCTTTGTTGCTTAACCCTTGAAAGATCTGCCCTTGGGTGATCATGGACACAATTTGTGTCGGGATTTGATAACTTTCAACATCAATCCCCTGGTGAGTGTTTCTCCTCTCAAAATTGACCGCAAAGTGGTCCCCAAACCTTGGTGGTTGGGGCTGAGGTCTCTCCTCATTCTGTTCCGCCATTTCAATAGCCCTTCTCCTCTGCCTTAAAGTCCTTTGCAATTCTAAGTTAAGAGCAAATTCCGGAGCTTCCCCTCGTAGCCTTGCTCTAGGTAGCATAAACTGTGGATTCTCACAAGAAAAGAAACAGTACTAGAACAAAATATTAGTAGAACAAAATCAACAGAGACAAGTAATGGATTAAGATTTCAACAAATCAAACAAACAAACAGTTTCAAATAAGAACTCTAGAGTAACAACAAAGTAAAACTATCACAAACAACTCTCAACGCTATGCCTCTCCCCGGCAACGGCGCCAAAAATTGGTGGCGAGCTGTCGCGGCTCTCCAATTTAACCCAAATTTACCAAACTAATGTAGTAGTGGCAAGCGGGATCGTATCCAACTGGGAGAGGATTGAATTAAGAATTGTACAAGTGATAGGATAACAAGTGTTCAAATAAGAAATCAGCAAGAGTAAACAAATACATAAATCAATCAAGAGGTGAAATGGTGTTACCTTGAGAGAGGTCAGTGGTGATGACTCTATTTGATTATCCTTGACCGGTGTAAGAACATGAATGAGGGGGTCGTTATCCTAGTGCGGTTAGGGTTGATCTCCTTATAAGACTCACAATCCTAACTCACCATGCTCCTCTCATCTTCCCTTGGTAGGGCAAGACCTAGGCTCAGCTTCCTAATTCTCGATCCCTACCTGACTCTAGAACCCCGACTCACTTGGACAAGACAGTCAACCAAAGCCCGAGTTCTAATGTTCAGATAATCCTACGTCTTTCCATTATATTAACTTCAATTGCCATTGGTAATGCACAATTGACGTTGCTTCCTTAGACAGATCGTAGGACTCATTCAAGTTGTTCCTCATTCTAGTGATGTTATTTCAATTTCCATTAATAGCTCTAGATTGACCTCAGTGGTACTGCAAGTCACATGAAGAGCCTAAGCGTGAGTGAGTAAGCATTGAAATAAAGCATCAACAGGATATAAGAAACAATATCAAACACATAATATGCAACATAAATGTCTCAAATCAATTTAAAGTCATCTCACTTAATCCCTCAAAGCAACAACCTAATGTTTAGCCGATCATGTTGATCGGCTTTGAAAACAAGTTTGACAAAGCCAGATCGAATATAGCTATTACAGAAAGATAAAATGGAATGCTATCCACTCTGATCTCTTTTTCCTTGAAGCCCTAGCTCTCTTTTTCTTGCTTCTGCTTTTTCACCCTTTTATGGATTTGCCTCAGTGCGTAGCTTCCAGGAACCTTCCTTTGTTTGCGGAGATTTCGCCACGTGTATCTACAAATGTAAACCGAAGCTGAAGTGAAGACACGTGTTTAATGAAAGACTTAATGATTAAGAATATTCAGTGCATTTACTCAAACAGTTAGAGGACGTGAGAAAGACATGTTAAATCCCTTGCTTGTGTGAGCTTGGGGAACAAGATTGCTTGAGTGGTGTTGTGCAAGTATGTTAGTGTGTAATGAGAAAACTGTACAAAAACATTAATGAATGAAAATGCATAAAAATAAACAACAAAATGTGTAAGTGTGTGTGCGTGAGTGGTGCGGCCGCACCGTGTATATTGTGCGTGGTGCGGCCGCACCGCGTTAGTGCGTGAGTGGTGCGGCCGCACCGTGTTGTGTGTGTGTGTGGTGCGGCCGCACGCCGTGAAATGTGTGTGTGTGTTTGTGAGGTGTGTTAGTGTGTGATTGTGAGGTGTTCGTGAGGTGTGTGTTTGTGAGGTAGTGTGCTTGTGAGGTCGTGTGCTTGTGAGGTGTTAGTGTGTTTGTGAGGTCGTGTGCTTGTGAGGTGTTAGTGTGTTTGTGAGGTCGTGTGCTTGTGAGCTCAAGAATAAATGTGAGTGTGAGTTGTGTGCCGTGACTTTTATGAATTGTGACTTGTGAGTGGTGAGTTGTGACTTGAGTGAATAAATGCAACACTTTGTAACTAAATTCGCAGCACTCAAGTTAATCTTCATAACACTCAATTGTAATCAATATAACACACAAGTCACGTAATCAAGCATCGATTCACAAGTTATTCCAGGCAAGAGACTAACAAAATAGAGCAAATAAGTCAGCACAATACCGACTTATCAAGGCTGTATACTCAGATTTATATAGTGCGGAGAAATGATCAGCTGCTAGGTCACCTACCAGGTCCTCTCCCTCTATCCAGTATCCATTTTGATCCTTAATTCTGTGTATGCTGGACCTAAACTGTCTCTGCCTTACATAGGCATGGAAGAACTTCGAGTTTCTATCCCCCTCATTCAGCCATCTGATATTTGCCTTTTGGGCCCAAAACTGTTCCTCTAAGTTTAGTTGGAGCTGAAGATGTGCTTGGGCTAAACTAAGGGCTTGCCTATGGACATTGGCCACTTCATCTTCCTTTTCTAGTTCTTGGACCAATAATTCAGCCTTAGCCACATTGGTGAAAATATCTCCAAAGGTCCTATGGTTCCAGTCTTTTAAGGCCCTTTTAACTATTTTTAACTTTTCACAAAATCTACGTAAGGGACTACCTGGAACTTCACTCTCCCAAGCTTGTTTAATTAGAGGGATACACGAATCATGAGATAACCAAAAGTTCTAAAACATAAAGGATTTTTTTTTATCTAGGGTTCTATTTGAGGCCACCAGCAGGAGGGGAGGGTGATCAGAGGGGGCTCTTGCTAGGTTGGTAATACTAAAGACCTTGCTACTATTAATCAGTTCAGAGTTAATGAAGCATCTATCCAATTTTTTCCAAATCCTAGCCCTTCCATCTCTATTGTTACACCAGGTGAACATAGGTCCATAGGTGTGAGCTTTACTAAGGTCAAGCAGAGAGATAAAATCAGAAAAGTCCTTGGCTTCTCTAGGGGAGAAGGGTTTACCTCTCATTTTTTCCTCTCTAGTTCTGATACAATTCCAGTCCCCCAAAAGGATCCAAGGTAAATTTAAAGCTGCAAACTTCCACAGAGAGGTCCACAGCTCTTTCCTATTGAGCTCTAGACAGGAAGCATAAATATTAGACAAAAGGAAAGGATCTGGAAAGTTAAGGTGTTCCACATTAAAAGTAATATGCTGATCGGAGTTTTCTAATACTTTACATACAAAAGGGGTTCTAATCAGTACCCAAATAGAACTCTTAGCATTTCCTATAACCTGATCAAACTTCAGTTTATGTCTGACAGTATTCATATGAGAGTGGTAAGCAAAAGGTTCTGAGACTACAACTAGGTTACACCTATTAATCCGGATTATTCTTTTCAATTTTCTGAAGTTAGAGGGTTTATTTACACTACGGATATTCCAATATATCATGTTACTCATTGGGAGACAGTTCAGAATAATCCATACCTGGAGCATGAGGCCTCAATATCCTACCTGATTTTTCAATAGAGCATGGTTTTGGACCTGATCCTTGGGGTAGTCCATTTGAAGGTGCCAGGTTTAGTCTTACTGAGGCTAGTGCCAAAGCGTACTGTTGTTAGACTGGCACTTCATCTAATTCAGCTGTAATATCCTCTTCAGAGGAGGTCTCCTCCACCTGCACATGATCAAAAGAAGCTGATTTAGTAATAGAAGGCATGGAACTATATGTCAATGAGCCTTGGCATTGCCCATCTGATTCACTCGGGCTCGCAAGTTGAGGTTCAGTAGGAATTTGGGCATTAGGGATTGCCATTTCTGAGTATCCTGTGTTAGCATGAACTTCTTGAAGGCCCTAGTCTGCTCTTCCTCTCCTTGTGTCAGCTGTAGGGGATCTAGAGAGCTGCTTTGCTCCCTCTTTTGGACCATTCCTTCTATATTTTCTTGGATTGGATCTATTCCTCTTTGTCCTTGATTTTCCTCTCTACAAACCATTTCTATTAATAAGTAGTCCTGGGGACATTCTTGGCAAATTTGGTGACCACTTTCTCCCCAGCTGTTGTGTTCTAGGTCTTTTACAGGAGATCATTGCTGTTTATCCTCTTTGATCTTTTCGGCCTTAGAGATCATTTCTTCCATTGCTGTATATTGTGCCTGGGATTCACTTTGTTGCTCGGTGGGGCTATTATCTTTCCCTAAAGTATTGAGGTCCTTTGTCCCTATATCAGTGGGTGCAGTCTCATTAATCCCAACATCTCCAGCACTATCAGTAGCAAGTACCAGGGTCTCCTTGGGTTGACTTTTAATCTCGAGATCCTTTCCTGCCCTGTTAGATATCTCAGGACATTCTTCAAACATCATGAGGGAATCATCCCTATTGATCATAGGTTCCTTTCCCTTTGAGTAAGTGGCAATGTTCTTCATCCCTACCAGAGCTTCCCCATTAGGTTGACCAGTGGAGCCTTTTTTCCTCGTTACTTGGACCCATTCAAGGGAATGATTTTTTTCCTTGTGGGACTCTGATGTTAGACGAGTCTTAATGACTGGATTCCCGAAAGTTCAGCCTGCTTCTTGGGATTACAGGTTTTAGCATCATGGCCAAGCTTTTTGCATTTGGTACAATACTGAGATTTGTCCTCTACTTCCAGTTTCTGCCAACGGCCATTCTCCCGAGAGCCAATCCAGATTCTGGTAGGGATCGGCTTAGTAACATCCATCTCGATGCATATTCTTGCCTCGCTAGGTCGGGATAAGCTTTGTCGCCGTCGCTGTAGCGGTGTCTAATTTGAGTGGTCTTCCAGCAGCCGAGGCAAGGGAGTAGAGATGTTCTTTGTTAAACAAATGTAGTGGCGACATCGGGAATCTTATCCAAACCGGCGTCACTGAAGGCTTAATTTCTGGATCGAATTCTTTAGACCATTTGAAGATCTGGCAGGGAAACCTTGGAAATGCCAGATTTTCCTCATCCATAGCCGTTGAAAGTCTTGTTCTTTTTCAAATCTGAATAAGAAATGTCTTGGATCCAGCAGGCCTACATAGCATTCACCCAAAAATGTCGCTGCCAGAATTTCTTTCCTCAGGTTTGACATTGATGGGCGTCCCCATGAGAACTTTCCAACCAATGTCCATTGATACGGCTCAGCTAGCTTATCTTCTTCCTTCTCTGATAATAGTAATGCTGGCTCTCCTTTATGAATGGATAGGGGGGTCTTCTTCTGGAGCGTAGCCAATGAGATAATGCTTTCTTGGATCGGTGCAGCTTCTTTTCCTAGAGCATCTATGAAGAGTTTGGGTGGGGGAGCACTCCTCCCCTCTGCCATAGGCGGTGGCGAGGGAGGAGGACCCGGTAGCAAAGGAGCCGTTAGACAGTGAAAAGTGTAACGGTACATAATGGTCTAGCGGTTAATAGTGAAGTGGGGATTTTGAGTGTTAATTTTTAGAGAGCTATCTTGATTGGGTGCGTCTCATGCGTCTCTACCATATGATATAGGTGACCTTTCTGTTTAGTTCGCTTCACTACAATAGTCTTGATGTCTCCTTTATGCAACATTTGGATTAATCATAGTGCTGGACTACAATAGTCTTGATGTCTCCCTTATGCAACATTTGGACTAATCCTAACAGCACTTTAATAGTCTTTAAATATTGTAGCATTTGGATTCATAGTGCTGAACTACAACACAACAATTAAACTTTTATATCAGTACTATTGTAGTGTTGGACTACAATAGTTTTAAAATATTGTGAATAAACGGTGATACTTTAGGAATTTAGAAATAGAGTCCTCTTGAAGATGATCTATAGAACTTATGATATCATTTTAACTCATTCTTAAAAAGGAGATAAGACGTGCTAATTAGTGAACACACGTACTCCCATGTAATTTCTACAAGTCTTTTGAATTGCCTTAATTATCTTAAAGAACAAATAAAATAGATTAAAAAATGTTTAAGAGAAAGTCTCGATTTCTAAGCAAATGTCATTTCACCAATGCGATGCGTTTTCTACTGAATTGTATGAAAAAAATGGACAGGTTGTGAAAATGAAAGTACTATGTGTAAAATATGGGGAGTGTATAAAAACGTGTGTACCATGTGTCAAGATGAGCCCCATTCAACTCGAACACCATTTGGGTGAAACGAGAACTCTAAACCGAAGATATTGGGTGGCAAAAATGATGAGAAAGCCTAACCCAATATATTTGGGACAAATTATGTACCAGGTAGGTTTGGACAAGGAATGTACAAATGCATTTCTGTGTGATATCATAAACATAGAGACTCCTATTTCTTTTTTTTTTCACAAAGTAGATGGAATTTGGATTTAAACCTTATCATATTGAAGCACATGCAATTAGCCCCTCTTTCGATAAAGAATGCACGATTGCCTATGCCATCAACCTTGTTCAGTCTAACCTAGTCTTATTAAATTTTAATACTTTTATATGGTGCTGATTCACATCTCCACACCGAATAAATGGAGAAAATGTGCCCATGATTCAATCGATGCTATTCAAATCTAGTGTAATCCGGTTGAGAACTTCTAGGTGCCTTTACTCGTAATTTCTTCTATTCAAGTCTATTTTCATCGCCCATCATCTCTACTACTTCAAGATTTTTAAATTCTACCAAGCCATAAATCTTTCTTTCACATACTGTGGCCTTGGTAAGCTCTCGTCATCGTCATTGTCAACGGTAGAAGATCCATAGATTGTACAATCCAGTATTTCTGACCTAGATGCTAAAACGTTACACTTTTTAGTCCAAAGAATGAAAGAATTCAATTAGGTTGAGTGGATGATGAGGAGATGATGCAAAATCAGTAATATAATTGATCAATTTTAAAGGTGGCAAGTTAATATTTTCCACTGTAACAAGATTTAAAATAGAGGCACAATTACCCTCAATTAACAACACCATCAATCCCTCGTAACTTTATTTTTTGTAACAAGTCTGGTAATCTTCTCATGTAATCTTGGGAAGCTCCAAATTTACAATATCCCCATCTGGAAATAAACATAAAAAATTACTTTTATTCATCATTGCCATCATGCATGCCATAAATAAGTAAGTACACATGTACCAATATTGTATATAATGGTATGCACATGTATAAAAGTACACCTCAAACTAATCCAACCAAGATTAAGAATGGTAAATGCTTCAATGGATCCAACCAGGAATAGACGATAAATGCTTCAATGGATCCATTTCACCATTAGAGAAACGAGTATAATGATAAAAGAAAAAAACTAAATAAACAAAACTTTAAAAGATTGACGATAGTATGATTTTCAAAGGTTCTCTTGTTCCTCCAGTTTGGAAGATTTTTTTTTCGGTTACAATAGAACGTTACAAATAAGGGTGATAAAGGTAGAGTTGTGTTATAACTCTTCTTGAAGAAATCCTATCTTAACCCGAGTTCTTCAGGATAAATCTACTATGAATTAAGGAGCCCTAATCCCACTGGAACTCTATCAGGTATGATTCTATATAAGGGACCCCATTATCACCTGGTAAAGGGGGGTTTTCTCTACAACTTAATTACACATTACGCTTATTGCTCTGGTATAAAAACTGACTTAAGCATCGGAGCATACTCCCCGGTACAGCCCGGGAGTATTTTTTGACGTATTCGTGTTGCAGGTCTTCTAAGTTTTCGGCGACGATACAAGGAGCAAGAGACCTCAGGAGGCCTCACAACACCTAGGTGATTTCAGACATCATCAAATTGGCGCCGTCTGTGGGAATCGAACCCATGACCACGTGGTCGTGGTCGTGAGGACTCCTGAGGTCTCTTGCTCCTTGTATCGTCGCCGAAAACTTAGAAGACCTGCAACACGAATACGTCAGAAAATACTCCCGGGCTGTACCGGGGAGTATGCTCCCATGCTTAAGTCAGTTTTTATACCAGAGCAATAAGCGTAATGTGTAATTAAGTTGTAGAGAAAGCCCCCATTTACCAAGTGATAATGGGGTCCCTTATATAGAATCATACCTGATAGAGTTCCAGTGGGATTGGGGCTCCTTAATTCATAGTAGATTTATCCCGAAGAACTCGAGTTAAGATAGGATTTCTTCAAGAAGAGTTATAACACAACTCTACCTTTATCAATAGCCCCTCAGATCGGTTAAGACTCTTATTGTCTTATCCGATCTGACCAATTTAGCTCATCACAGTGCTTGATCCCCATTATGTATTTTTCTCCGAATAAGCCCCATGCATACCAGAACCATATCGGTCACAAGTATATGAATGATGAACTCCGTAGGTCTTCATGGATGCAATAAACACATTTTTGTCATAGGACAATACCAACCTCGGGAATAGTTGGAAACGAAAAATATATATAATTGCCATATATATATTTTGGACAACTTGGTGGGTATATACCGGTTGACTCTTGGAAACGCTTTATCGAGTTTTACCCAAAGTATACCGTAACCGAACTACCAGAGTTCGTACCACAAACTTTGAAAATTGTGTATTTCACAACTAATCATGCGGCGTCATATCCGACCTCTGGAAATCTCCGTATATATTCCATCACAAGATACGTAGCCCCTAGTTCGGTATTTAATTCGTGCACGATTTTAAAGCAATGAAATATGTACCGAACTTCGTAAGCCATCCGTCCTTTCAAATTCGCCTAAGTTGCTTCTCTTGCTCTGGTTGGGGAATGTAGATCCTTAGGCTTAAGGAGCTCATGTTTCTTAAACTTATTTTTCCGAACTCGGGTTCATTAAGCTTATTTTACCGAACTCAAGTTCTGTAAGTTTATTTTTTCGAACTCGGGTTCGTTAAGCTTATTTTACCGAACTCGGGATACTTAAGTTTATTTTTCCGAACTAGAGATACTTAAGCTTATTTCTCCGAACTCGGGATACTTAAACTTATTTTCCAAACTCAGGACTCGGGATGCTTAAGCTTATTTTTCCGAACTCGGGATGCTTAAGCTTATTTTTCCGAACTCGGGATGCTTAAGCTTATTTTCCGAACTCGGGATGCTTAAGCTTATTTTTTCGAACTCGGGATACTTAAGCTTATTTTCCGAACTCGGGATGCTTAAGCTTATTTTTCCGAACTCGGGATACTTAAGCTTATTTTTCCGAACTCGGGATGCTTAAGCTTATTTCTCCGAACTCGGGATACTTAAACTTATTTTCCGAACTCGGGATACTTAAGCTTATTTTTCCGAACTCGGGATGCTTAAGCTTATTTTTCCCAACTCGAGATGCTTAAGCTTATTTTTCCGAACTCGGGTTGCTTAAGCTTATTTTTTCGAACCCGGGATGCTTAAGCTTATTTTACGAACTCGGGATGCTTAAGCTTATTTTCCAAACTCGGGATGCTTAAGCTTATTTTTCCGAACTCGGGATGCTTAAGCTTATTTTCCGAACTCGGGATGCTTAAGCTTATTTCTCCGAACTCGGGATACTTAAGCTTATTTTTCCGAACTCGGGATGCTTAAGCTTATTTCTCCGAACTCGGGATGCTTAAGCTTATTTTCCGAACTCGGGATGCTTAAGCTTATTTTTCCGAACTCGGGATTCTTAAGCTTATTTTTCCGAACTCGGGATACTTAAGCTTATTTTCCGAACTCGGGATGCTTAAGCTTATTTTTCCGAACTCGGGATACTTAAGCTTATTTTTTCCGAACTCGGGATACTTAAGCTTATTTTTTCGAACTCGGGATACTTAAGCTTATTTAGCCGAACTCGGGATTATTAAGCTTATTTTTCCAAACTCGAGATACTTAAGCTTATTTTTCCGAAGTTGCGACCCTCAGTTTCATAATTAATCTTGTAAATGAGCTACGGCTCATTTTTTTATTTATCTTTCCCGAGTACATCTGGGATTGTGATTCAGAGATGAATGTGTTCACCTCCGTTGTGTGATTCTCAAAAACATTTTGAGATTTGGATAGCATGCTTTTTGTTTTATTTCCGGAATTGAAGTATTTGGCCGTTCTGGAAAAATAAGAATAAGCCAAATTTGATAAGATAAGAAAGAACATCAATAAGTAATTGTTTTGACATCCTGAAAAATAAATAGTAAAATGAAATCCGAGCTGCTTAAGCTTATTTGCTAAATAATCGTTTCAACCGAACTACACAGCTCATTATTGCTACCATAATGTTTAAAAACAACTAAATATAAAACTTCCTCAAATGCGAGATATTCCACATTCGCGGAATTATCTTTCCGTCAAGTGTTGACAGCTTATAGTTTCCAGCTCTTCCAGCTTCGACAACCTGATACGTCCCCTCCCAATTTGGGTCTAGCTTCCGAGTTCCTTTTGCCTTGCTTATTTTATTCTTCCTCATCACTAGATATCCAGGTCAGAAATAAACGTTTCTAACCCGTTTGTTGTAATACCTCGTCATATCTGACTTGTACTTAGCCTCTTGGATAAATGCAGCTTCTCTCTTTTCTTCCATCAGATCTAAATTGAGGAGTAGAGCTTCATTGTTATTGTCTTGCTCATGGCACTCTTGTACTCGGAAGGCCTATCTCGGCCGGGATAATTGCTTCAGGCCCGCACACCAAACTGAGTGGGGTTTCTCGAGTAGCTGACCTCGGAGCTAAAGAGTTATCCGACCGCCGAGCCAAGGAGTTATCCGATCTCCGAGCTAAGGAGTTATACGATCTCCAAGCAAAGGAGTTATCCGATCTCCGAGCTAAGCAGTTATATAACCTCCGGGCTAAGGAGTTATATGACCTCCGAGCTAAGGAGTTAAATGGCATTCGGGCTAAGGAGTTATATGACCTCCGAGTTAAGGAGTTATCTGACCTCCGATCTAAAGAGTTATATGACCTCCAAAAGTTGTCATAAACATGCACACACAACAGCTGTGTTTACAGAATATTTCATCATAATATACTTAGCCCAAATTCGGTATTTAATTTGTGCACTTCTTTAAAGCAACAAAATATTTACCGAACTCCGCAGCTCATCTAGTTGTTCAAATTTTGCAATTCCAATCTATGAATATCAATAGGATTGTTAGGTTCAGCCATGTGCAATGGGGGATTTGGTTCACGTCGCGGAGGATTGTTACCTCCCCTAGGCCCATTGGAGGATCTTGTTCACCTTGCGGATTCTGTGGATCTGCACCAATATTCCCTTTCTTACCTGTAATTGTTCCGCGTGGAGGTCTACTGGTAGTAGCTTGAGCATTAGAGATATCTTTGGTGTTCCGCTGTGAACGAGTGAGCGTCATCGAAAAGGCTTGTAATCGACGTTCCCCACAGACGGCGCCAATTTGATGATGTCTGAAATCACCTAGGTGTTGTGAGGCCTCCTGAAGTCTCTTGCTCCTTGTATCGTCGCCGAAAACTTAGAAGACCTGCAACACGAATACATCAGAAAATACTCCTGAGCTGTACTGGGAAGTATGCTCCGATGCTTAAGTCAGTTTTTATACCAGAGCAATAAGCGTAATGTGTAATTAAGTTGTAGAGAAAGCCCCACCTTTACCATGTGATAATGGGGTCCCTTATATAGAATCGTACCTGATAGAGTTCCAGTGGGATTGGGGCTCCTTAATTCATAGTAGATTTATCCCGAAGAACTCGGGTTAAGATAGAATTTCTTCAAGAAGAGTTATAACACAACTCTACCTTTATCAAAGGGTTTTATGCACTACTCCAAACAAACACAATGTCAAATTTTGGAACACTCCAGAAATAGATGCGTTAATCAATAACTTTTTTGGGAACTTGTAGGAAAAGTAATAATGATAAAAGAGTTAAACATTGAGACAAAAGCCAGTCAAGTAATTTTTTTGAAAAAAAATAAAATCTATAATAAGAACAAAACAAATGCCTAACTTTAAACGGCAAAATCTAGTCGGGTTTTTCGAAAAGTTTGATCCTAGAAATCTTTAGGTTACTTAATTCCAAACTCAAAAGATTTAAATGATAATCATAGTTGAAGGTACATAGTTAAATACTCACGTTATCTTACATTCTTTAACAACAAATTCAATGACATACAAAATAACGAAACAAATGCAAATTGGTTACTTTTTTTCTGAGAGGATTACAAAATGATTAAAACTTCTAAAGTTTGATTTCACAAAATTGGATTCATATTGCATTTGATAACGTCTGAATCTACATATGAATATTTCATGATCTAAATTTTAAGGCAAAAATTCATAATTTTATGGAAGATCACGTCTTAATCTAGATATGAAGATGTCATGATTTAAATTTGAAGGCAAAAATTCATAATTTTCTAGGATGAGGCTTTCATAGTAGAATGACGTACTGAATGAGTATTTGGGATTAGAAAATCTGCTTTAATGAAAGTTAATGTGCGGTGTCGTTACAATATATATATGGATTAAAGTTTTTAAGTCATGATTAAAACATAAAAAAATGTATTGTAATAGAGGATTGAGTTCTAATTTTGTAGAATTAAACTAAGTTCGTTTAGTATCCAAAACTAGTTTAGTTAATTTACTATAAGGATTTGTTTCCTAATTTGTTGTTCGGATGAATTAGGTAGTTCAATAGATATTATTATATTCAGGGGGAGTTTGGTAATGGGGAATTGAAGGGGTCAATAGTAATCAACAAAAGTGATTGACATTGTTAATATTTGGGAAGGGGTAATTGGAATGACTATTCATCAATGATTACCTTAAATAAGTCAATGGGTGATTCCCTAGTCTTCCCCATTAATCATCCATTACCCTGTATTGGGTAATCGATTTTACCCAACTCTACCAAATAACTCCCTACTCTAATATGTACTTTAACAATAATAATAATAATATTATTATTATTATTATTAATTAAAATAATAATAGTAATAGTAATATTAATAATAATATTATTATTACATTAATAATAAATAATAATATTAATATTAATATTAAATAAATAATATTAATAATATTAATATTAATATTAAATAAATAATATTAATAATATTAAAAATAATATTAATAATATTAATATTAATATTAAATAAATAATATTAATAATAATTCATTAATAATATTATTATTAATATAATTAATATTAATAATTATTATTATTAAATATTATTAGTATTAATAATATTATTATTAATAATATTATTAATATTAATAATTAATAATAATTATTATTAATTAATAATATTAATATTATTAATTAATAACAATATTATTATTAATGATTAATATTAATAGTTAATAATGATAATAATATTAATAATGATAATAATTAATAATATTAATCATTAATAATAATAACAATAATTAATAATTAATAATTAATAATGATAATAATATTAATAATATTATTAATAATTAATAATATTAATAATGATAATAATAAAGATGCGAACTCTGATAATTGTAAAATAGAAATTTTGACTGTTTCCTATTACTATTTTTGATTTTAGCCAAACAACATCAATCACAATAATACCTATTATAGGATTTGAACCAAATATTAACAATGCAATCATAATTCCAATTACCATTGACCCCTCAATCAAACCCATTGTGATTGCCATTGAAGAATTTGAACCAAACGCTCCCTCAGTATTTCATTATCTATTTCATTCTATAGAAACACGCCTCGTGTATTTATCATTCACTAATCACTTGAAAAAGTTTTAGTAAATATATATGGGGTGGATGCATAGAATAAAACAAGGAATGAAAATACAACAAAAATAGAAAAGATTCGAAGTGATTAGGAAGTCTCTTGCATTATAAATAGAAATGTAGGTGATTTTTGTTTCTCTGTACAACAACAATAAACAAGGGCCATTCTCCTGTGAAACCATCTCATATATGAGATTTACATATTAATTTTATTTTAACATATAAAGTATAAAAAATTAGCATATAAAGTATAAAAAATTAGCATATTAGTATATAAAGTATCAAATATTAGAATATAACGTATAAAAATTAGCATATTAGTGTACAAACTATAATTCATGTATCACGTATCACGTCTCATATATGAAACGGTGTCACAAAAGTTTTTGCGAATAAAGAAAGAGCAGCTGTCTCTTTGAGAGGAAAATTTTCATCCTCGTAATTTCGGCTTTAGCTCAGAATGTAGTCATATGGCTTCATAATAAAAATTTGCCACATTAAGTTTATTCCTCTAATTGAGTGGCCCATTTGATTGCTTTGTTTTTTCATATAAACAAGCAAGATACGGCTTGTTGTTTTGTTGGTTTTAGGAATAAGCATTAAGGCTTATTGTTTATGGGAGAATCTTGATTACGTGAATTTAATTAAATCGAACCTACAGATTACTATATTTTTTGTGATTAATAAAACAGCTCGTGAATGTTCTTTAGCAATCTATTTTTCGCTCAAAAAATTTTAAAACTTACTAAATGTAAAAATTACAAAGCAGCTCTATGTTTGTGTGATAAAGCCATGCGTTTTCAACAAAATTTCCTCTGTCTAAAAAACAATGAGTGCTACTTAAAAGTTTTTTTTCTTTCAACTCAATGGAGAACATATAAACTCTATATTATTGTAAAACAGTTAAAAAAAAATTAAGGGAAAAAACTTTCATTTTTGTGTGTAACTGAAATGGCCTGGAAATTTTAGTGAAAATATGCGATTTTTAAAAATAAAAAAAAAAACTTGGTAGGTCTCTTAATTAATGGTTTTTTTTTTCTCAATACTCAATAAGAAACATGTGAACAAATGAATTGTTGAAAAAAAAAAGTAAAAGTTTCACAAAAAGGGACTTTCGTTTTGTATATTGGATTTTTAGTAAAAAGTTGCAACCTCTAAAAAAATGTGTTGTGAAGAACTCTAAACGGTCCATTTTTTTCTCAAACTCAATCACGAATATATAAACTCATGAACAGTGTCCAAGAAAATTTTTCGAAGAACTAATTTTCATTTATAATATTTGGCTTCTTACAATTCTTTTTTCATTCACGAGACTAAGGGTAATTTGTTCAGTCTGTTGTATCTGTTCTTGACTTTTGTTAAAAGTTAAAACTTTTGATTCTTAATTAACAGTTTGTTCTTTGCTCAGAACCCAAAGAAAACTTCTAAACCCATAAATTATGACCAAAGATTGCAAAAAAAAAAAAAAAAAGACAAATATTTAAAAAGACTTTCATTTGCAGTGTTTTATAAATTTGGATTCTCAGTAAAAAAACTATTATTTCTAAAAAATAATGAGTGCTTTAAAAGGTTCACATGTTGCCTCCAATGTACTGTGATATGAAATCATGTTGGAGATTAACAAGTTTGATTATTGTATTATTCATTCCAATTGTTTGTGACGAATCTTATATATGAAAGTATGGAATAGTTTGGAAATCAAGTTTTAACTTGGTCTATGGAGGTCCAAGATTTTAAGGAGGATTAAGGTGGTAAAAGTAGGCAAAAAAACTCAAATCAGTACTAATAAAGACCTCTGTCATGTTTCTGTATTTTGGGCATACATTTCTCATTTTAACTTGGATTCTCGTGATTCAAAATTAAATGGAAAGATAAAACAGGGAGCTACAATTGTTGTCTTTTAAGTTTTCCAAAATTCACACAGACTTAGTGTAAAATAGGTGTTTGAAAATAAAACAAGTTACCTGATTGCTCAATTATTATTTTAGTATTTTTTTTTTGTTTGTGTTACACCTAGTTAAGGATTCTTACTTGGCCAATTAACATGTGATTTTAAAAAGGAAGTTTTATGTGAAACAATCGCATATATGCGATAGATCACGCGTGCATGTGTTTTTTAGCGTATCAATTTTTATTTTATAGTGACACGTAATACGTTAAACTCTAATCATAATTCCTTCATATTCCATACTTCATAAATTATACGTAAATCATAATGCCTTCATACTTTTTCATGCTTCTTCATACCTCATATGTTAAACATTATACGCCAATCATAATACCTTCATACTTCTTTATATTTCATATGTTATACATTATACGTTAATCATTATACGTTAATCATAATGCCTTCTTTACACTTCATACGCCGATCATAAAGCCTTCGTACTTTACACTTCATACGTTATATGTCAATCATAATACTTTATATGTTAAGTGCATTATATGTGGATGTAATGGTGTGTCATTAATACCGTCGCATACAAGAGTTTTTGTGTTAAATTTAAGTTAAAATCAATATCAAGAAATTTTCTACTGACACCATACCAATTGAATATGAAATTTGTAACTAACATCCCCTAAACAGCTAAACTAATTCAATCAAGAAATTAAAAATTTATGGAAGTACTTCACTACAATAAATAAATTCAAAATCTTCAAAAACCAAATCAATAAAAAAAAAAAGCAAACTAAGATATTACACAGTCTAATTTAGTTAAGACTTCCTAATCTAAATCAAATAAAAATATAACAAGCAAAAATATTATAAAGTCTAATTTATAAAAATGAAATTAAATAAATAAAGTAAAAAATTTTATAAATCAATTCAATTAAAAAAACCCTACAAAATATCATATTTTAGATTTAATTCAATTAAAAATTTATGCTATTTTAAAATTAAATTTATGTTAAACGTAACCAATTAAATTTATAACTATATCATAAAAATTCCATTTGCTATGTAGCAATTTCGTCTTTGAACCTATGTTAGAGGAATTATCATGTCTAATTCTTTTTATTTCAAAAAATTTCTCTACAATTAAAAAAATGGAATTTGTGCCCTTCCAAACTTTGCTTTGTAACTATCAAAATAACTGTAAAGAAGTGTTAGAAAATGAAAAGACTTCTATCCAAATAATGATTTTTAATGAATATATATCCACTAATTAAGTAATTGTCAATATTACATGGAGGTTTTAATTGAATTCGTTATTTCATCTACATTATTTAGATGAAAATGCAAAGACAATTGAACGCAAATTAAGAATTAGGTGTCATTTATGTTATTAATACAACTAAAATAATAATAAATAAGAGTCAGGAAATGACGAGACTTCTACCCAAATAATGATTTTTTTGGTGAATGTGAACACTAATTACGCAATTGTCAATATTATACATGAGGTTTCAATTGAATTTGCTATCTCATCTACATTACTGAGATGAAAATGCAAAGAAAATTGAATACAAATCAATTAGTCATAATTTACATTATTAATTACCACTAAAGTAATAATAAATAAGAGTTAGGAAAGGCTTTGGGTATTGTGTTACACTTTTGTGTGCCACTTTATGAGAAGATGACATGTGTATAATCACTTATGTTTGGATAGATCAAGGAATGTTAAGAGAAAATTTAATTAAAATTCATGTTTTAGTATTTCATTTAAATTAATCAACCAAAAAATGCAATACATTTTTGGTTCAATTATAAAAAAATATATATATTTGTGATATATACACGGTTATACAACAAAATTATTTTCTAATTATTCTTTAAAAATTTTCATTTATGTGTAATAAATAATTATTATCCAGCAAAATATAAAATGCTTATAAAATTATAATGTCGAAAATAAGTATTATTATATAATTTATGTGTTATAACAAACAAATAAATAAAAATAATTCAAAATGCTAAAAAAATGTAAACTACATATTTAACGCTATATTGTCATTATTATATAAATCACATTTAATTTTATAAATTTTTTAAAATTAATGTTGTCTATTTTTATTTCTTAAAAGTGATTTATTTCCAAAATATTTTTTTAAATTAATGTGGTTTGTTTATTTAAATTTGAGCAAAAGATTTTTTTAGTCACTCAACTATTACCAAATTCTCCTTTTGGTCACTTAACTATTAAGTTGGCCAAAAAGGTCATCCAACTCTTTAAACGTGTCACTTTTGGTCATTCCGTCCATTGAGTCCGTTTATGCAGACGGAAATCACTATTTTCAGGGGTAAAATAGTCCGCACACCATAAAAATAAGGGATTAAATCGTAAACAAAAAAATGACTGGATCAAAATAGGTTCCTCCATTATTGTCATCACTCAACTTTTGAACGGTAAAAAATCTGATTTTCATCTCAAATTAGGCGAAAGAGCAAAAAAAATTGAAATTTTCAACACGAGTAAGAAGAAGAAGTTCAATCAGAAACTGGAGCAGTGTTTTCATGAAACATACAACTAATACATTCACTATAGAGTGTTTTCTAGACAAGCAACATAATTCACCAAACCAATCAATGGAGCAGCCTTCCAGGGATCAAATTCAGCAAGGTGATCTTGAGCTTCTCTATTCAACTTCTCCACAAATTTTCTTGATTTCTCAATACCAATTAATTTGGGGTAAGTCAACTTATCTGCCACCAGTCCTTCCCTGCTGTCTTTCCGAGCTGTTGAGAAGATTTAGTAATATCAATAATATCATCCACAGCCTGAGACATCAAACCACAACTCCTAGCAAATTTCCTCAATTTGTCAACTTCCTCTACAGTTGCACCGCCCAAAATTGCCCCCATTGCCACCGAACCCACCAGCATAGCTCTCTGGGCAAAGCTGCTTCATCCAAGGCCTTATTTACAGAATTAACTTTTTCAAGCATATAACCCTTTAAATCGAATGAAGGTAAGGATGTAAAGACTCCGTCTTTTTTACTTTCTCTCTTCGTGGGGTGTGCTGGTTTGTTCCTTGGCATGAACGGCTGAAATGGAAAAAGAGGAGCCAGGAATGGTAGGTTTTGTAATAGGATTCGGGAGGAAAAAGGCAATGGGAAGCTTGTTCTTACGAGGGTAGCAAAGATAAGATTGGATGATAGAACTTGATCTATCACTTGTGAAATTGTGAATTGAAAGGGCTTGAGCACTAGAATTCATGATGATCATATTTCCTTCTTTGATTGTCAACAAAATTGGCTTGCGTGAAGAGAGAAAGGAAATACGAAAAGATAGAGAGAGAGAAGAGAGAGAATGGGACAAGGAAATACGAACAGAGAAGATAGAGGAGTGAAGACGAGGATTGAGAAAGATCAAAGATAGAGAAGGGAGGAAAGTAGAGAAAGATGATAGAATTTCTTGCCCTAATTTATTTGAAAAAGACATAAAACCCCATTCATTTAACGGTTTTAATAAAAATAACAGAGTTGACTGACGGAATGACCAAAAGTCATACGTTTTTAGAGTTGGATGACCTTTTTGGCCAACTTAATAGTTGAGTGACCAAAAGGTGGATTTGGTACTAGTTGAGTGACCAAAAAAATCTTTTGCTCTTTAAATTTTTTATATTTTAAGAGTGGGTTAGTTTTACAATGAAAGTTTGAGGAACAAATATGTAAAATTATAATTAGCAAGAACTAAGTTTATAGTAAAAATTATTATGTTATTTAATTAAAGTTCAATAAGGTTGAATTATTTATTCATGTGGGTTGTATCATAAGGGATAAGATTGTATTAATAAATATTTAATAAAAGATGACTCACTTTCCTGAAGTAAATAATCGGAATACCAACTTGAAACAAGGATTAAGAATCCAGAAATTTTATACTAACTTTCCTGGAGTGAATGATTCTTTTTACTTTCCCAAAAGTCAAAAAAAATGAACCAAACACCGGAATCTAAAAATCAGGAAAAAGATTACTTTCCAGCCCCAGATTCCTGCCAACCAAACGAGTTTACTTATCACTTGGTTAGGGATTTAGTTTAATTTTAAAATTAAATAACTAAATAAAAAGGACACGTGTCATCTTTTCCTTGAGCGGCACACTAGACCTAGTTAGGAAATGAAAATATTTCTACCCAAATAATAAATTTTCATGAATATGCTCACTAATGAAGCAATTGTCAATATTACCTCATCTACATTATTGAAATTGAATGCAAAGACAAATGAATGTAAAAGAATTAGATGTGATTTACGTTATTAATATTATTAAAGTAATAATAAGTTTTTGAAGGTTTATTTAAGAAAGAAATTGAATGTTGTTTATTTAAGAAACAATATGAAATATTTAAGGTAATAAAAAACAATGAGCATAATAATGAAATATTTAAGGTAATGAAATATTTAAATCCCTTAATTTTCTCCAAATTTTGACAATGATGATGATAGAAAGAAATTTAAATATTTTAATAATGCACGTTTAATAGAGACCAGATTCTCTGTCCAATATTTATTCTGGCTTATTTTTTCTAACATTTAAAACGACTTAGTTTCACTAAAACTATAGACTAAATGCATAAATATCACTAAAGTTACTTTACAATTATTAGACCCTAACCAAGAGATGAGTGAATCCGTAGTTTTAATTAAGACAAAATAAGACATGAAAAATCTTGGACAGAAGATCCCGTATCTATTTAATATATACATGAAAAATAAAAAAATACTCTTTTATCTTATTTTATTTGAAAAAATTGGTTATACATAGTGATTTTACTAATAATAATATTGCTTGCTGACAAACTATAATGCTAAAATTCTCTGTCCCATCCTTTTTTTTTCTTTTCCATATTTCGAAAAATTAATAGTGCATGTAACATTTGACTGCATAACATATTTTTTTATTTACAGGATTTAAAATGATTATAAAACTATTATATTATTCAACAGGGAAAAACATCCGAGATGAGATCTTTTGTCCAATACTATAATGTCTTATCATAGGTTCACTCATATCTTGATTTTTTTTTGGCTAAGAAAATAGGGTCGCCACTCCCAATATTATTAATAGATCATAATATAGCCCGAAAGGGGAAAGTACAAGTACCAAGAATCGAAAAAAGAAATAGTTACACATTTTTCCTACGAATCCGAAAATTAGGAACCCCTAGATGATCCATATTGAAACACCCCCAGGTCTGCCTTGGTAACTCACCAAAAGCAGAAAACACCATATCTTGTTGATGGAGACACCCTTCCTTTGCAAGCCCATCTGCTGGTTGATTCGCCTCCCTATAAATATGACGAAAGGACACAACACACGAGAATTGGAGTATCCTATCTATAATCTCTCAAAGTTTCCATGGAGCTAACCCAATACCATTCAGGAGATCCACCAATAACTTTGAATCTGATTCCACGTAGACCCCCGAAACATCAAACATGTCACACAATTCCAACCTAGCTAACAACGCCAATGTCTCAGCTTCCAGGCTCGTAACAAACTCAAAACCCAACAACCTAGCAGCCACCAATTTACCATCACAGTCTTTGACCAAAGCACCACCACCCCCCTCCCAGGGCAACCAAGCGAACACCCATCAACATTTAGTTTAAAACGGCCCATGAAGGGCAGCATCCAAACCACCCGGGTAAAAGAACAGGGAACATCCAAATGACCAATAGCGTCAAGAAACTCAGACCAAGTCCCATTAATATGAATATTTGGAAACCTCACTCGCCATAACAGAAGCAAATCATTCAGAATCCAGACACAAACCAACTCCCACGACATGCCCTTGCTCTCAAAAATCTCAGCTTTTCGATTCTTCCACAAGTGCTAAGAAACAAGACCAGGCATCCAGCGAAAAATCCTCCGACAATACAAATTTCCTTTTAATTGCCACCATACTTGACAATTCTCCCTCCAGGACCGATGACGTCTCCGAATTCCCACCGCGTCACCAAAAAAGTCCAGACCCTTGAAGCAAAATATCCTACACCAAAAACATGATCCAACGACTCCTCCTGAGGACGTGCACAACACATACATGGGAATGGACCGAGAAAATTCAACTTCTGCATCCATTGCGACAGCGGCACCCGACCATAATATAATCGCAGAAGAAGAAACGAAATTTTGGAGATCTGGCCTTGCTGCCAAATCAATTTAAGAAACATGAGAGATTGGCGCTTAGTTCTGACTAGCTCATACGCCGATGCAACAGAGAAGCTTCCAGAAGGGTTACACATCCAGATAGGATAAGCCCGCTGAGAGGATAGAGCCAGCTTTGCTACCGCATCCCTAACATGGACTGGGATAGCCACCTGAGAAAAATCCCACATACCATTCCGCCACTAATCACTAAGCCTTGTATATCTATTGCCTTGACTAAACCGAGATAAAGCACCAATCTTCTGCCAATTATCATGAAAGACATCCAATGCACTATCACTAATATGCCACCCAATAAACCGTTCACAAACTTGACGAATTTCCACCATTCGCAGCCAAACATGGGAGTCAGCACGGGATGACTCAACCACAGCTGGATGCTCAAAATAGCAATATCTTGCAAGCATGTATTTTACCCAAAGAGACTTCTACGATCGAAAGCACCACCAAAGCTTAATTGCAAAGGCATCCGCTATATCAATAAAACTACGAAAACCCACTCCCCCTTCCATCTGTGGATGACAAAGGGTATTCGCAGCCAAACATGGGAGTCAGCACGGGATGACTCAACCACAGCTGGATGCTCAAAATAGCAATATCTTGCAAGCATGTATTTTACCCAAAGAGACTTCTACGATCGAAAGCACCACCAAAGCTTAATTGCAAAGGCATCCGCTATATCAATAAAACTACGAAAACCCACTCCCCCTTCCATCTGTGGATGACAAAGGGTATTCCAAGCAATCTAGTGTTGTTTCCGGTTAAGAGAGGACCCAGCCCAAAAAAATCTAGCACATAAACTAGAGACTTGGTGAAGAATGGAACGAGAAGGAAGCGATACTGCCAAAATGTGTGAATGAAGCGATGCAAGGACATGCTTAATTAGCACCATTCGACCATTAAAAGACAAGAACTTGTGTTGCCATCCAGACAACCTTCTCTGGATCGAAGATACCATCTCTTGAAAGAAGGACACCAGCTTCCTACCAATATAAATTGGACAACCCAAATACTTGAAAGGAAACTCAGCTTAGGAAAAGCCGGTAAGCCTAGAAACTCTTCTCCGAACCACAAGGGCTGAATTTGGACCAACATAGAAATTGCTCTTAGAAGCATTAACTTTCTGGCCAGACAACTCTTCATAGTCCTTAATAGCATTACATACCGCTGTTAATGATGCCTGATCACCCGAGGAGAAAACTAATAAGTCATCCGCATACGCTAAATGAGTAACCGGAAGAGAACTCCTAGGCCCTCGAAGAGGACTGTAATCCAAAGAATCCAAAAGAAGATTCAGCAAACGAGAAAGATATTCAGACATTAAGATGAACAACGCAGGACATAGTGGATCACCTTGCCGTAATCCCCTAACTGAAAACCAGCAGTTAGAAATGCTTCTCCACACCATGTCAATCTACCTCTCACCAAAATCGAAACGACTGAGAATACCACACAGAAATACCCAGGACACTCTGTCATAAGCCTTCATCATATCTAGTTTAAAACGTACCTTACCTGTCTTGGACTTTGACGGTAACGAGCGCACAATCTCCTGTGCCAACAAAATATTATCTGAAATTAGCCTATCCTTCACAAAGGCACTTTGTTGGATAGAGATCAGCCGAGGTAAAAAAACTTCGTAGTCTATTAGTCAATAGTTTTGTGATAGTTTTATTGAGGACAGTACACAAACTGATCGGGCAGAACTCAGAAAAATATTGGGGATTTTCACGCTTTGGGATCAATATTAGGATAGTTGCCATAATCCCCCTAGGAAGCTCACCACCACTGAAAAACTTCAGCACTGCATCATAGAGATCACCTTTAATGATATCCCATGCCACCTTAAAGAAACGACTGGAAAACTCATCCGACCCTGGAGCACTATTATCCTCTATGCTATCCAAAGATAGACGAACCTCCTCCATTGTTGGGTCTTCCTCCAGAACATCACTCTCTTGCCTCTCCAGGATTTGAGGGATAAACCCCAAACTTGAGTAATTCACCTCAGGCGAAGGTTTCGACAAAAGATTCTTAAAGAAATCCTTAGCAGCAACACGGATGCCCTGCTCATCCTGAATGTAACTTCCATCAGGCTCCCGAATAGCCGTAATCACTACCCTAGCCTTTCTAGCTTTAACCGAAGCATGGAAGAACTTTGTATTTTTATCTCCACACTCCAACCACTTCACATGAGATTTTTGTCTCCAAAAACATTCCTCATCATGCAAAGCACTCTGTAAATCCGCTTGAGCCCGACTTAAAACCTCCCGCGAGACAGCACTATCCAAATTCTCCAACTCCACTTCTGCGGTCTGGACTTTCTCTTCCGGCACCCTTACACGATCAAAGATGTTCCCTACCTTAGAAATATTCCAGGCAATTAAAGCGTTCCTCACCGCTTTTAGCTTATTACAAAACCGAACCAAAGGACGAGCATTAACAAGCTTCTGCCACTCCTCCGCAACAACTTGTAAAAAATCACGGCGCAATGTCCAAAAATTCTGAAAACAAAAAAACTTGGGTACCTCGTTATTTCTAGGCTGTAATGAGAGGAGTAAAGGGGCATGATCCGACCCTGTTCTACTCAAATGCTGTACCGACGTGACAAATCTATTAGCCCAGTCATCATTAACTAATGCCCGATCCAATCTCTTCTATATCCATGGGGGACGACTCCAATTATTACACCAGGTAAATCGAGACCCCACAAACCCAGTATCCACTAATTCATTCTCCTCAATAAACTGCAAAAAGTCCTGTGCCTCTCTATGATGAAAACCTTGACCCTCTTTTTTCTCTTCCGGGGATGTAATCGCATTAAAATCTCCCCAAGCAAGCCATCCCAATGATCCTCTATTTGTCTCCAACAAGTCCCTCCATAAACCACATCTACCAGAAATCGTCGATAATCTATGAACACAAGAAATTATTACTGGGTTTACCCAGCCAGAACAAGTAACCGAAACAGACAAATGTTGGATACCGTAACCAATCATCAAACATTGGATATAATCAGTAAAAAATAACCACAACCTGTTTTCAGAACTAACCACAACACGTTCAAATTTCAGTTTATACCTGATACTATCCGATTCATTTTTGAGTAACTTTGGTTCCGCAATGCACAAGAAAACCACATTATGTTCTTTTTTAATTCGTTTTAACCTCCGGAGTGTATTATCGTTACCAATACCACGGGCGTTCCAATATAGGAAATTCATAGGGACACCGGGCGATGGGGATCAGTTTGCGAAGCTCTGATCATAGACCGAAGAATACGACCAGACATACCTATTTTTGATTTTCTCTGTATGACACCAGAATCCAATGCATGTACCGGAACAACCCTTTGCCAAGATCATCAAATAATAAGCCATCGACCGGTTCACGTTCCAGCTCGCACTCAATCAGATCATCTTCACTATCTTGCAGAATATGACTTAAGCCAACATTCACCTTCTCCTTTGTCGAAGTAATTCCCGGCTGTACCACACCAGAACTATCCTTCTCAGCCACAGTTAACCCATCCTGTATAACCACAGATGCAATTACAGTAGACACAGCAACAGGTTTCGAACTGGTTTCTGGCATATGAGAACAGCCCCCTAGTTGATGAGGAAGCAGACTATCACTCCGCAACAACCTGTTATCATCTATCTTCCCAATTTCATCACCCACATTAATTCCTTCACCAATAACAGTATCATCAGCTATAGAGTCCTGAGTTGCATCGTTAAGTCCGAGGATATGTTCTTTAGCAGTCGGGGTTTAACCCTCAATCATGTCCAAGAAAACTACACCAAGGGTTTGAGTTAGCTCCGAGGCACTCGGCCCAGTCTCTCTATTACCAGCCTCATTCACATGGTCATCCTTCCGAGAATTAGTGCTAACATCAATGCCTTCCCCAGCATTGACTCGACCACCCAGCTCCAAACTCTGATTACCAACTTCCCCATTCATCAAAGCAGGACGCTTTAGTACTACTATATTTGTTGATTTGACAGGCTTCGAGCTTTCTACAGTCACCGGTTCCTTTCCTTTGCCCGACAGAGTAAACGAAACAATAGGCTTATTAAAAGGCATTTTCTCCTTCCATTTTTGGGCTGGGCGTTGATCAGTATTGCAGTCTGCCTTTGAGTGCCCCTGCCAAAAACAGTCAGAACAGTACACCGGCAGGTTTTTAGGGATAATACATTGCCAGAAACCTTCTCCCTCATCCCCATGTTCAATCCATATTCGTGATGGAAGAACCCGTAATAAATCTATCTCCACACTAACCCGCGCTACACTTGGCCGTGATAAATTAAGAGTAGCAGAATCAATCGATAACGGAACGCCCACTGCCTTCATGATTGAAAAAAGAACACTCTTATCAAATAGATGAAATGGAAGGTTTGGCAAAGCAAACCAGACAGGGACAACCGACGTTTCTTTAGTAGTCTGGAAGTAAGGAGACCACTTAAACACTCTCATGGGAAATCGCCCGAGTTGCCAAATCCCCCAAGTCCAAACACGGTGAAAATCTGCCGCATTGGTGAATCATAAAAGAACATGCCTATAATCTATTAAACCCACTTCAAGAGAACCCTTGAGATCCAATTTAGAAAACGATTTCCTTGTTTCTTCCAATGAAGGGTGACCATGTGAAAACTTGCCCACCAACGTAAGATTGAAAGGATCAGCAAGACGGTCTATCTCAGCAGACGATAATTTGATAGCTACCTCTCCCTTGTGTGTCGTTAGGGGAATATCAGTCATAGGTTGAGGAGATTTGGAAAAGATCTGAGCAAAGGATTTCTGTGAGAAATCCGGTGGCTTTCTCGCTGGCAGACCCTCAGCTCTCAGCTGAGGGGCCTCCATGAAAACCCTAGCAAACAACTTTCTAAAAACGGAAAGAAAGAAGAAGAAACGAGAGAGAAAATGGTGAAATCCTATTCTATTCTGTCTAATGTTCAAAACGATGTAGTTTCACTAAAATTAGAGACTAAAAGATTAAATATCACTAAAATCACTTTACAATTAATAGACCCTAACTAAGAAATGAGTGAACCCTACCACGTAGTTTTAATTTTGGACATGATAAGATAGGATAATCTTGGAAAGATGATCTCATCTCGATTAGAATCTAATAATTGTAAGTTTGATTTTAGTGATATTTTTACTCGTAGTCCATAGTTTTAGTGAAACGACGTCGTTTTGAACATCGGACAGAATAAGACAGAATAATATTGGACAGATGATCTGATCTCAAAACATCCATTTTAAACTACCACAATAAATAACAAATCTCATAATGCTATCCATACAATCACTCTCTCTTCACTTATCTAAAGGCGTAAATTGGCTTGTGCGTCTTAAAGGCCTAACCAAACAGAGCCTAAAACTCATTTGGGGGGGGAGAGGTATGGGGGATTACTGGCATAAATGGTTACATAATTTTAGATCTAAATATATGGTTTCACAACAAGAAGTTTTAGATCTATTCATATTGATAATAATAAGGCGTTGTTACGTAGTTGAAACTTATTTTATATGTTAATAAAATGACCCTTAAAAGAGAAGAACGGTTTCAGTCTTATTTTGGTTTGATCTTATGGGTCGACACCCAAGTCGTGTTCGGCATTTGATGGGGCATTTTTTCTATGAAGTAAAATACCTTTTTAGCCGATAATTAGTCATTGACAATCGAACAAGATCAAAACCATATTAAAAATGAGACATAGTTTATCTTTTCAATATTCAAAAGATTGACATATAAACTAATGTTTTTCTAGTATCATTAGCACAATAATTATCAAGTGTGGAGAAAATTTAAAATATTCAATACGTGATTCCATATGGAAGGAACTATGTTATGTAATCCATAAATCTGTTGGTATTCCCACTCGAAACTCTCATTAATTGCTATTGTCAGAATGTTTTCTTGTAGCAATTCTACTGTTTTCTCTGCTTCTTCAAATAAAAATACAAAAAATTCTCAATTAATTGAATTCTTTGAAATTGAACAAACAATACAAAATTGGCATATTCCCAAAATTGAGCATAAACAGATTTATAAATATGGAAATTTTGATTTTAGAATGAAAAAACCAATAAAAATTATAGAAAAACAATTTCCATACAAAATCAGTTTGAGGAAATTCATTTATTAGATTTGGATTATTTGTCTCAATAGATAAGAACGATATAATTATTTACATATTGGTCTGATACAAATTGCAATACAACCTTTAAATAGACAATGTTTAGAAACTACTATTTTAGTTGCCTTAAGAGATTATAGGCATAATATATTTCATGATTCATTATTAGGTTTAATTGAGCCTAGTCTTTGTAATGGTCCAATATACTTTAATACATATCAAAAATTTTCAATATCTTTAATTGACAGAAATTTACAAGATGTGCTAACAGTTAATTTACAAACTAAAGGTTATGATATGAAACCTGAATTTGAAAATATTAATTTAACTTATAGACTTTATTATAAATTAATGAATACTATAAGTCCAAGAGCAAAAATAACAAATATTGGGAAAAGTACAATATTAATAGAAACTAATTTAAAAAGGTTAAAATTACAAATATCTAAATTAATAAATTGGGATGAAATAACTTTTCCTTCAAATTGGATTTTAGAAAAAATAAATAAACCAACAATTCCTTTAAAAGCTAAAGTTGCTCAAATTCATGAAGATAATGAAGGAAATGTACAAATAATATTTGAACAACACATTCCTAGAAGACATTCAGTTTCTTAATTTCCATCTTTTTCTACTTCTAGATTTGATAGATTTAATTTTGAACGAATTAGAAAAACAGATAGTCAAATACCAAGACCTGTATATACACAAAAATCACTAAATGGTATAAGATTTGGGTCAAAAATGAATTTTGAAATAAATACAATTTCTCAAAAAAATAAAATTGACTTGAAAGAATCAAGTAAAATATGTGTTAAAGATTTTAATATTCCACAATATGCACTGTTTAGAAATTGGTTTTTTAAAATTTACAATTCTAAACAACAAAAACAATTTCAAAATCAATATTATGATTTCCTGAAAATTACTGGTGTTATAATTTCTTTTATATCTTGGTTCCATACTGAGTAAAAAGTAAAATATATTGATGATCAATTCAGTTTAAATGTTCTTGAAAAAGCTCATCAAACTTGAAAATTATCTTATGATAAATTGTTGAAAGGAATTCATCGTCCCTTTCAAACAATAAAAATAGAAACTACAAATATATCAACTAAGACTTGTTCTTATATTGATGTTAGTAAAGTTGAAATGATAAAATTAGCTAAACAATATAATTTTACAAATCTTAATTTAAGTACTATTTCTAAATAATTATGTCGTCTTGAAGATAAAATTAATCTTCAAACTTCCCAAAATTCATATATTCAAAATTCTAAAAATATTTTTCCATTAAAAAATACAAGTTTAAGTTTAAATAAACCACAACCAACTTTATTCAAACCCATATCTAATTTACCCTTAAATATTTTAAAACCTCAGCCTTCAGGTTTTACTAAATAAAAAATAGAGAATTTAAATTTAGAATTTAATAAACTAAGACTATATGTGTTAAGTTCTAAACAAGAAGAATTAAAAGGGGATTTATAAATAGATCAGTTAGAAGAAATAATTAATAATTTATATATAAATGAAGATTTAAATAAATTTGAAATAAATAAAATGAAAAAATCTCGTTCAAAATTCAACCAAAATTATCCACAATCTCAATTTTATTATGCTAGACCAACTCCCCAAGATCTTCTTATTGAAAGGCATAGTGGAAGATTTCAAAATTGTTATCAAATAATTCTAGATATGAATGGAATTTTCATGGGTTTACATCCTATCAAACTGCTAATATGTGTCAAAAAATGTCAATGTATATTACTGTTATAAAAATGGAATCAATTACTGAATAACAAGCTGTACTAATTTGTAAACATGATTTTATTGGTCAATTACGTGGCTAGTTGTATCATTATTTAAATGATAATCAAAGATTTCCTTCTTCATGTTTAGGCTACTCTCAGGTAAAATCCCCCTTGGGGAGAAACTACAAAGGTTTAATTTTAAAGGTTCTTCAATATGTTTTTCCTGCCTTGGGAATGCGGAAGCTATTAACCACTTTTTTTGCTAGCTGCAATATTGTTAGACAGATTTGGAGCATTTTTGGTGCGGAGATGGCAGTATGCTGCACCTCAAATTCAATAAACCAGTTATGCAAAATCTGGTGGGGGACCCAACCCAAAAATGGAGCTCACAAATTCTTGATTAAGGTCTTGACATCCATCATTTGCTGGGAGATCTGGAAAGCTAGAAATAAGGCTGTGTATGAAAGTTGTAATGCGGAGCTGCAGAAGATAATACTACAAATTTCCAGCTTAGCATCCATGACTATCAAGCTAAAGCTTCCGAAGGAAGAATGGGAACTGAGAGAGTGGGGATACTTTTGGTACTCGATGTTCAACTACAAAAGTAAAATAAATCTCTAAGTGTATAAGTGGAAACCTCTAGAGGACCTCTGGGTTAAGGTGAATGTGGCACATAATAGTGAGGGACAATGCCACTATGCTGCAGGAATCATCCGAAATTCCAAATGTGAGATTCTGAAAATTCTGTATTCCAGAAATGACTATTTTAATCTTACAGGGCTAGCAACCTTCTATGGGCTGCTGGAAATGGCTCACCAAGGGGCCTCTTACTGCTGTGAGATGGGATGGTCTCACATCATCATTGAAGCCAATCACCAAGGATTCTGTAACTTCATCAGGGATACCAAAGAAGTCCATTGGAAGCTGTCAAATCTATGGAGCAAAGTGGAGTTTATCCAGAGAATGTGTAAAATAAACTCTATTCCAGTGGAGGAAAATCAAGCTGCCAAATGGATTGTGCAAAGAGGAGTTCCTGAAAGACAGAAATCAGCTTCGAAATCTTTTTATGAGATCATCCTCAGAGATAAAGTGTGTATACCTATGATAAAGAGAGTAAGGAGAAGATGTTAAAGAGTGATCCGTTCTGGATCATCCACAGGCTTGGCAAGATAATTTTGTTTATCCACAGGTTTGGTAAGATATTTTGTTACATGTTAACAATTATTGTAAAGGGATCAGCTACTGGTGTAAGGCTATCTTCCCAAACTCTTACAGTTTGTTTAATTGGGTCTTGGCTGCTAGTGTTAGGCCAAGTTTCACTTGTTAGTTTGGCAGCTGGTGCTGCTGTAAAATCTTTCACAGTTAGCTTCTTTAGGATGGAGCGAGTAGATAGTGAATATATTTTGCACAGGTATTTCCAGCCAAGGGGGGAAATTTTTGTAAAAAGACTCATAGCTAGGTCACCGTATCATCAAATAAGTGGAAGACAGCGTATCATCAAGACAAGTGGGAAACATCACATCATGTCTTTGTAATTATGTCTTTCACTTTTACATATTAAATTATGTCCTTTGTCTTTATGAAATGTAAATAAAATTCATTTCAAATGAAATGAAATTCATGTGTCGTAAGTTCTATAAATAGAACCCAAAATAGGTTGTAAAGCAAGTTCTATTCCAAGGTTCAAATTTTCTGCTTTCATTTCAAGCTTTCATTTTAAAGTTCTCTCTTTGTAAACAAGAATTTCTTGTACAATAGAATTCTCTTGGTTCTAAACTTTCTCTCTCTAGTAAACTTTCTTTCTTCCTTCTTTAGTTCTTTATATGTTTACAAGTTGGAGTTATGGAGTTATCATTCCATCCTTGTTCATGCTCATACCTTTGAAGTTTAATACAAGTTACTACAGAATGAAGAAAATAAATAGTAAGTTCTTCTTATTTATTTTATTTTATGTTTAATTTAATCCTGATGTTTTTATACCAGAGCCATGGAAGGTTAAGCCTCCTTTCGGAGGGGGGATTACTGGTCACGAGCAGGTGTAGGCATCTTCCTCTCAAGAAAAGGATTAGGGCACTCACGATCCTCATGACCATAACCAAGACATATAGTGCACTGAAGTGGTTTGGGTTTGAACATCTTCAATGCAAGTAAACCATCCCAAAATTCTTTTTCAAATTCATCATGAGTTTTAGTTGTTATGGAATACGACTTATACTCCTTCACATGCACCTTCTATTGAGACCAACTCAATCATCCCAAGTTAAAACAACCCATGTCACAATATCCAAATATACCACTTGATTCATTTTTTTTACCTTTCCTTTTGACCAAAAATCAAAACCAACCAAAGTTTAAAGAGTTAACTGCTTGACAGTAATTACAAAACAAAATTTATGATAGGCTTGTGGACATCAAACAACCTAGATTAGTTAATTTTAAGGTGAATTGAATGAAAAACCCGATTTCGAAAATCTCTTGAGTTTTGATACCACTTGATACGAATCTAGCCACGCTCCTCACGTAATTAGATGCGATGGTGCTAAATGATTGTCCAAGATCTTTTCGTAAATCAAAAGAATGAGGAAAAAAAGCAATCTATCAAATAGTAGAAACAATCTATCTTCGTAGATTGGTGATATAGCACGATTAATTGGTTGTTCCTTACAATCAATTAACGAGAAAGTCAAACGTAAGATCGAATTCCCTCCTCAGGAATCCCCCTCTCCCCCCACAAGCAAGATGATAACGATCCTTAGAAGATCAAACTCAACAAAATGTAAAACAACTTTTTGTTTTATTTCAATTTTCAAAATTTTTAAAATTGTCTTATTCAATGAAAATACGCCTATAAATAAGTTTACATAGAAAACCTTAAGTTACTGAACAAGAAAGATTAAAACCCTAGTTAATAAGGCTAAAATTACACATTTCTTTGGGCTCAACATCTAAGGAACACAATAATTAGAATGCAAAAAAAAAAACAAACTAAAACATCAAAATAATAAAATTACAAATATTTCTCCACCACACCTTAGCATTGCAACGCAGGATGCTCAATGTTGTGACACTGAGCTTATTCACCAAAAATAAAAGTAGCTCATGTGAGCTGTGTAGCAACACGCAAAGCTTTTGCATCGCGACGTGGATGGACATTGCGATGCTTGAAGACCTGTATCAGCTTCGTGCGTCGCGACGCTCGAAGACCTGCACCATAACGCAGCTTACTTTTTTCGTCTCTCTCTTCCATATTTTCATATGAATTATTCATCTTAAACTAATGATGTGAACACCTTGAACATCTTGGAACATGCAATCCTATATGATCTGAGGTCATTATTTCGTCTATCTCTTCCATATTTTTTTGTTTATGTTACACGTAGTTAAGGATACTTACCTGGCGAATTAACATGTGACTTTAAAGAGAAATTCTTATGTGAAATAGTCGCATATATGCGATGAATCATGCAAATGGGTTCAAATCTATAATAAGAACAAAATAGATGTCTAGCTTTAAATGGAAAAATCTAGTCCTTTAAAGTGAATTTGGGTTTTTCAAAAACGTTTGATCCCAGAAATCTTAAGGTTACTTAATTCCAAACCAATAGTAGTCAAAAGATTTAACTGATAATCACAGATATTCCAAACCTCAAGAATCATAGTTGAAGTTACATAGTTGAATGCTTATGTTATCTTACATTCTTTAACAACAATTCCATATTTCACTCTTATAAATTTACGCCACGTATTTAATACTTATCCCTTAGGGTTCACTAATTACTTGATAAGGTTTTAGTTAAATATACATGCAGATATTTATAAACTTGAAATAGGGATTGATACAGGAAATGGAACAGAAGATCTAGAGTGATATGAAGATGTCATGATTTAAATTTGAAGGCAAAAATTCATAATTTTCTAGGATGGGGCTTTCATAGTAGAATGGTTATAATGACTGAATGAGTATTTGGGATTGGAAATCTACTTTAATAAAAGCCAATATGCTGTGTCGTTACAATATCTGGATTAAATTAAGTTGTTAAGTCAGGATTAAAACTTAAAAAAAATGTATTGTAATAGAGGATTGAGTTTTGATTTTGTAGAATTAAATAAGTTTGTTAGTTTTCTAAACCAGTTTAGTTAATTTACTAATGTGATTTGTTTTCTAATTTGTTGTTCGGATGAATTAGGTAGTACAATAGATATTCAGTGTTTCATAATCTATTTCATTCTATATATAGAAACACACCTCATGTATTTACTATGAACAAACTACTTGATAAAATTTTAGTTAAATAAATTGGTGTGGATGCATAGAGTAAAACAAGGAATGAAAATAAAACAAAAATAGAAAAGATTCGAAGTGATTAGGCCATCTCCAACGTTGCTGTAAAATAGCATTGGAGATGACAAAAGACAAAACACATCAACAGTAGTCAAAAGATTTAACTGATAATCACACATATTCCAAACCTCAAGAATCATAGTTGAAGTTACATAGTTAAATACTTACGCTATCTTACATTCTTTAACAACAAAATCAATGACATAAAAAACAACAAAACAAAAGCAAATTGGTTAACTTGTTCCTGAGAGGATTACAAAATGCTTAAAACTTCTGAGGTTTGGCTTCATAAAATTGGATTCATATTGCATTTGATCACATCTCAATGTACGTATGAATATTTCATGATTTAAATTTTAAGGCAAAAATTCATAATTTTCTAGGAGATCATGTATGAATCTAGATATGAAGACCGAGGATCTTCTGTTTCATTCCCTATTTTAATCCGTGTTTCACTCTTATAAATTCACACCATGCATTTAATACTTATCCCTTAGGGTTCACTAATTACTTGATAAGGTTTTAGTTAAATATACTTACGAATATTTATAAACATGAAATAGGGATTGATACATGGAGTGGAACAGAAGATATGTAGTGATATGAAGATGTCATGATTTAAATTTGAAAGCAAAAATTCAAAATTTTTTAGGATGGGGCTTTCATAGTAGAATGGTTAGAATGACTGAATGAGTATTTGGGATTGGGAAATCTGCTTTAATAAAAGCCAATGTGCATTGTCGTTACAATATGTGGATTAAATTAAGTTGTTAAGTCAGTATTAAAACTTAAAAAAATGTATTGTAATAGAGGATTGAGTTCTGATTTTGTAGAATCAAACTATGTTTGTTAGTTTTCTAAACTAGTTTAGTTAATTTACTAATATGATTTATTTTCTAATTTGTTGTTCGGATGAATTAGGAAGTCTAATAGATATTCTTATATTCAGTGTTTCATAACCTATTTTGTTTTATATATAGAAATACGCCTCGTGTATTTACAATGAACAAACTACTTGATAAAGTTTTAATTAAATATAATTGACGTGGATGCATAGAATAAAATAAGGAATGAAAATACAACAAAAATAGAAAAGATTCGAAGTGATTAGGCCATCTCCAACGTTGCTGTAAAATAACGTTGGAGATGACAAAAGACAATATACATCAAAATAGCGTAGGTCCAACCCTGCGCTATTTTGACAATTTTTTTTGTGCAGCATTTTTTTATTGTTTTTTAATAATTTATTAAAATTGCATTTTAGTTCCTTTGTTTTTAAAAACTTTTAGTTTATGTTTAAATCATTTTGTTTTTTATATTTTGATTCATTATTAACAATTAATAACTATAGTACTTAATTAAATAAAAAGTATTATTAAATAAATTAAATTTATAATATTATAAACTATAAATATTAAATTTAAATCACTCATATTTATATTAACACACAAACATTACATAATATTTAAAATAAACTTACAAATTATACAGTAATTAATACATAAGATTTAAAATAAACTTGCAAATAAATGTAGAAATACATAACATTAAACTAACAATGTACAATATTCAATTAATAATCTGGTAAATCGGTTCCCGATCCACCAATGTTAGTGAAATAATTTTCAAAATCATCATTTTCGGAAGGTGAGGGTTCTATATTTTGTTGAGATCTTTTTGTTATAATTCGTCTTTGCTCAAATTTGATAAATGCATACATTTCTGGATCAGTAATAGCATTTAAATCCCTCGCTAGCATTTTATCTTCTCGTTTCAATTCTTTGTGTGCCAAAGTTTTTGGTTTAATATCAAGATCTTGTTGCCTCATCAAATTGATTTGCTCCATCACACTTAAAATCGGTTGATTTACCTATTTGATACTATCAGCGATATTGAAGATTCTTCATCAATTTTTCTCTTTAACTTGACTTTTTTTTATTCCCATTGGGCGTTTTAATGCCGAACCACTAGAAATATCATCAAAGTTTATAGAAAATAATGACAAGTTGGGAGATGTCGATATCGGAGATTCATAAATGAAATTATCCGACTCAAATGAGACATTGGAGTCGTGTTGCACTTCTTGATGGTGTGACATTATCTTTAAATTTCTCAAAAAATTTCACAAAATCCCACACATGGTCGAACTTGAAACTCTTTTAATAGTTATCATCTTACTTTAACAACATCTTTCCTCGGTGTACCTACAATATATTTTAACCATTAGAATGTAATTTTTTTACTTAGATATAAACATTAATTGAAAGAAATAATTATTAGATAATATACTCACAATATATATCTTTTTCTAAGACACTACTAGGATGCATATTTTCAACTTGGCGAATGCAACCGTTCAATTTTCAAATAGTATTTTTTATCATTTGAATTTGATATGATATAGATCTTTTGCTATGAACTTCAAATCCCTCATCGTTTTGGTTGTTGTAAGCATCTTCTATACAAAACCAAAAATGTTCGCTAGTTTGGTGTTTTTCAATTATTTCTATCTTTGGAGATGTCTATATACATTTGGCATAGGAGCATACCCTCTTCAACACTATAGTTTGAAGCCCGAGTAGACATTTTTTTTCCAATGAAGTTGAATGTGAAAACTAAAATGCTATAAATGAATATAAAAGTTGGCAAAAGAGATAAATACTATGAATGAATATAAAAGTTGGCAAATTGCATAAACCTAAACCAATGTATATATAGAGGATGAAATATAATATTTGTGATTGTAACCGTAAGATTGATTTCATTATAATCTCAACCATTGGATGAATTTGTATATTATTTAACATTATCATACTTGTTATCCACATTTCAACCGTTGGATGGATTTTATTTTAATCTCATCCGTTGAATGAATTTTATGCCCATCTCCACCGTTTGATGTATTTCATTAGCATCTCAACCTTTTGATGAATTTGTACATTATCTATTCTTATTAAAATTACTATCATCATCTCAATCGTAAGATGGATTTTATTTTAATCTCATCCGTTGAATGAATTTCTTCCTACCACCGCCGTTTGATGAATTTTATCTTAATTTCAACCGTTAAATGAATTTCATTTTAATTTCAATCGCTTGATGAATATCATTGTATTGAATGAATTGTAATTTTAGTTGTGTTTGTAATATTTTTTGTTTAATTTATCTAATCTAATATTTATATTTTTACATTTTTATTTATTTCTTAATATTAACATAATTAGTAATTTTGAGTGATATATGTTGTTTGTTACAATAATATTTATTTGTATTAGGTGAATTTACAAAAGAAAATAAAGATTGGGAGTTATTTTGTAAAATAATGAACTAGTATGAAAGTGATAAAAACGAATATAAAGTAGAGTGTAAAAAGGAATCTATATAGAATATTAGAGTTATGGTTGGAGTAAATTTAATGTAACTACTACAAAATAGAGTAAAAGTTTGCTGCAAAATAGAGTTTGCATTGGAGATGGCCTTAGGAAGTCTCTTGCATTATAAATAGAAATGTAGGTGATTTTGGTTTCTTTGTACAACAAAAATAAAGAAAGGTCATTCTCCTGTGACACCGTCTCATATATGAGATTTACATATGAATTTTATTTTAGCGTATAAAGTATAAAAAATTAGCCTATAAAATCTAAAAAATTAGCGTATAAAGTATAAAAAAATTAGTGTATTAGTATATAAAATATCAAATATTAGCATATAACGTATAAAAAATTAACGTAGTAGTGTACAAAATATAGTGTACAAAATATAATTCACATATCACGTATCACAGAGAAAAATTTTCATCCTCCTAATTTTGCCTTGAGCTCATAATAGTCATATGGCTTCATAATAAAATTTTGCCACATTAATTTTATTCATCTAATTGAGTAGTCCATTTGATTGCTTTGTTTTTTCATATAAACAAGCAACATACGCCTTGTTGTTTTGTTGGTTTTAGGAATAAGCATTAAGGCTTGTTGTTTTTGGGAGAATCTTGATTAGGTGAATTTGATTAAATCGATTCTACATATTACTATATTTTTTGTGATTAATAATAAGTTTTTGAAGGTTTATTTAAGAAAGACATTGAATGTTGTTTATTTAAGAAACAATATGAAATATTTAAGGTAAACAAATAATAATGAAATATTTAAGGTAACAATATGAAATATTTAAATCCCTTAATTTTCTCCAAATTTTGACAATGATGATGATCAAAAAGAAATTTAAAAATTTTAATAATGAGCATTTAATATATTCATGAAAAACCAAAAATACTCTTTCATATTATTTTATTTGCAAAAATTGGTTCTTCATAGTGATTTTACTAATAATATTACTGCTGACAGGTATACGGCTAAACTTCTCTGTCCCATCCAAATTTTCTTTTTCTTTCTCATATCTCGAAAAATTAATATTACATGTAACATTTGGATGCATATATAACACATTTTGTTATTTACAGGATTTAAAATAATTATAAAACTATTATATTATCCAACATAGCAAATCATCCATTTTAACCACCACAATAATTATCTAAACAATCACTTTCTCTTCACTTATCTAAACAACTGTGTAATGCTGATTGACTTGTGCATTTTAAAGACGAAAATTTTAATATGAATTAAAGAATTAGACACAAAATTTTAAGAAATGTTTCATCAAACATTACGAAATTTGTCTTTCCATTATACAAACATTGACCATACAAAAATAAAATAAAATAAAATAAAAAAGACTACACACACATCTGTTTTGCAGATTAAAACCTTAGGGAATTGAGATCCATATTTATGATTAAAATTTGTAGCTCAAGCAATCACTTCAGCCGGTGCTCTTAGAGGGTTTGAGTTTGTAGGCAGCCATAATTGCTAAAACTGACATGCAAGAGAAACCAATGTAAGAAAATACAATTCCCATCCAAATTTGGTCACAGAATTTTTTAGAATGGTTACAATAGGCATGCCATCCGCTATTTAGTTGACCGTATTTGCCAAGATTTCGGGCTGTATTTCCAGCTACACTTCCTGATATTAACAATAATGTCATGACCTGTGCACATCCCAAAACAATCAAAATTAATAATATATATATAACATTTTGTATATTCCTGTGTAATTTTGTATTTGTGTTTGGGAGGTTATAATGAACATGTTTAATTTCAGTGGTGGCTGAATGACCAAATTGAAAGAGAGGTAGACTCATATGGGACTCGCGTGTAAAAATTTAAACATCAGCATATTAAAATTTACTTTTGCGCATAAAGTATAAAAAATTAGCACATAAAGTATAAAAATTAGCATATTAGCCTATCAATTTAACTTTAACGTATAATTTATAAAAAATTAGCATATAAAGTATCAAATATTAGCGTATAAAGTATAAAAAATTAGAGTATTATTGTATAACATATCTAATATTAGCGTATAACTTATAAAAAAAATTAGCGTATAACATATAAAAAATTAGCATATCAAGTATATCACATTCGCGTATCAAAAAATATATTCGCGTATCAAGTGTAAAAAAATTCGCATATCAAATATACTAATTCGTGTATGTGCGATGGTCGCATAAGAGTTTTTGCTATTGAAAGATATTTAGAATAACATTTAGGGTTAAATGCAGTTTATCTCCCTCAACTTGTGTATGACGTGCATTTTGCCCCCTCAATAAAATAAATAAGCAATTTACCCCATTTGATTTAAATTAACTAAATATAAAATTAATAAAATATAATTCTTTAGTATAATGTCATAAATGCCCTTTTTAAGGGTTGTTGATTTTCTTTGTTATCATTTAGAATTCCATTAAATATTTGTATAATTCTAAATCTTTTGAGAATTTTATTTTAACAAGTTATTTAAAAGATTCTAGACATAGTTATACATTAATTGTTTACAATATTTACCAATATGAGATATTTGCTAATGATGAAAAATTTTAACTAAGTGAGTACGGAGGTTTCGTTCTCGTTTATATTTAATAATAATTAATTGTAAGTTTTTTATTATTATTGAGAATAAGGTGTTTTCAAATCTATAAATTCTAAAATATATAAACAAGAAAATTATCCTTTTAATAAATGATTTATATGGTGAAATAGTTTATTAAAAAAATTCTACACATGATCAACATCATTTATACAGAATATAGAAAAGCATGTGTTTGTGAAATTCGTGAATGTATAAATAGAAGTTAAATAACTACAATTCCAAATATAGCAAAAGTATTTATTGCACTTGTATTTTTATAAATAAAAGATGAGAATTTTTAAAAATACCAAAAGAACTTATCACACTATTTATATTTTTTATAAATAAAATATTAAAAGAATAACATGTTTAGAATCTTTTATTAAACAAGTTGCTAAAAGAAAATTCTGATAAGATTTAAAATTATACCAATGTTTAATAGAATTTTAAATGATAACAAAGAAAATCAACTATTGCTAAAAATGGTATGTATGACATTATACTAAATAATTATATTATATTAATTTATATTTAATTAATTTAAATCAAATGAGATAAACTGCTTATTTATTTCATTGAGGAGGGCAAATTGCACCTCATATACAAGTTGAGGGGTAAACTGCATTTAACACTAACATTTAATTTAGGTAAAGGAGGATAACAAAAATCCCACGTTAAATACAAATTCAGAAAGTGTATAATTTATAAAGTCGGAATTTATCAAAATCCTAAGATTAATAGACCAAAACAAATAATACGTCATACGACTGCATACACTAATTCATGCCTATAGTTGCATGTGTGACCTGAACTTTAATTTGGGTTCATTAGGTGAAACTTTTTCTTTTTTCGCATGTAAATTTTATTTATTTATTTTAAATTGAAGCCTAGGTGAGTAACTAAAATATAAATTGGAGAATCAACTAAATTTGTAGGCTAATTTCGCTCTTCTCCTTTTGCATCGTCTTTCAGGATAAATTATCCTTCACTAATCTGTTCGAGTAGTATGTTTTTAATTGCTATTCTTTTTTTATTTCAAGTTAGCCATTTATCTATAAAAATTAGTATACTAATGGTCATTAATTTAACCTTTATATTTGAATTTTTCTATTAATTTTATATATTTCTTTTTATTGAAATCATGTTTCTAAGTATAGAATTTAGTACAATTTTATTAGATGAACATCTATTATTCTAAATTTTAAACTTTATCTAGTAAACTCATTTTTAGAAACAATATTACCCTAAATAAATAAAAAAATTGAATTTAATGAAAATTTTCATAAATAAAGGCTTAATGTGACGAATGACTATTAATATATCACTTTTGATAGAAAGATGCACAAATTGAAAAAAGTAAATAAATAAACAGTGATAAAAATATATATATATATACCATCGAGTAGTTTGGTGGTTCAAAAAGAAAATTTAACACAAACACCCTCAAAATAAAATGCCTTTTAAAATACAAAAAGGTACAAATTCAGTAACTCATTATTCAAATAAAGTGCCTTTAAGGTAACAGTAAAGTGAGGGGGCAAATTAATATAAAATACAAAATTCAAGCTCACAAGTATTATTTACCATGATTTGATAATTTTGCTAACCTAAAGTCCGTAGATAAATGAGTGAATAAATTATATTAAATCTGAATTATCACGTTATATTATTCAAATTTCATTCAAATATGCAATTACAGTTTGTAATTTACCTAATAAATCTGAATTATCACGTTGTTATTCAAATTAATTTCATTAAAATAGGCAATTAAAGTTTGTAATTTACCTAATTTACGGTTTTCTAATATACTCATGTGGTTAAATATCCATTACTTTGATACGACTAAGGGCCTGTTTGATAAACTAACTTAAGTTTGAAAATTAATTGATTTAGACCTTGACAAGTTTGTTTGATAACTAAAAGTTGGATATTTTAATGAATTAAGAGTGTCTGAAAAGGCAGGCAAAATCATTCTAACATTTTAAGCGAAAAAAGCTTATCGCTTAATTTCACGATAAGCTCAAACCTAATCTTTAAAATAAAATTTAATATAGCATAAATATCCACAATATCTCTTTAATATCTTTTACCATCTCAATTTTCCTTTTACTTTTATATTTTAATATTTATATTTATTATTCTTTCTTTCTTCCTTTTATATGTTAATATTTTTATTCAATAAATATTCTTTCTATTTCTTAATATTTTTATTTAATATACCAAATTCGATAAAAAAAAATTATGTTTTACAACTTGATTAACCTCTTTTACCTTATCTTTTTTTATTTAATTTTTTTGGTTAATTAAAAATTATATTTTAAAATTTTTTAAAAATAACATCCAATATAATAGAACACCCAATTTTATTTAGTATATCTTTTTTCTATATTTTAATATTTGTATTTAATATTCTTCATTTGATAAAAAAATTACGTTTTACAGTCTGGTTAATCTTTTTTATCTTTTCTTTTTTATTTCAATCAAATTTTGATTAATTAAAAATTATATTTTAAATTTTTTTAAAAGATAACATCCAATATACTAGAAAAATATTAATATATAGAGTTCATAAATATATGCATTTTTATAATAATGTTTTATATTCAAAATTAGTAATTTTGAAATTTTTATTTTTTTAAAAAATTATATTGTATATATTTTTTCTAATAATTTTGATTTGTTGTTTGAAAAGTAATATATTGCACATTTGTTAAAAAAAATAAAAAATTAAAAAACAAAATCGTACTATTTGTCATTCAGGTCAATATGTTTATCAAATAAACTTAATTATTTCAATATTCAGACAATTATTGTTTCAGATTTTAAATTTCAGTTTTCAGATATATATATATATAAAAGCCTAAGAGAATATAAAAACGGTAAACGATAATAATAGTAATTACACTCAATATGATTTTAGTATTAATGTTCTTACCATTATTTTTATACATAAAAATGGAAAAGACTTTTATAAAATTCAAACTTCAAAAATCCATAAGTTCAGAAGGCACAAAATAATTTACATTTAGCATTTCGTATTTTGAAGAAGCAAAGCTTGTTCATCACTTGTAAAGCTTACAGAGATTAAATAAGTTTTTTATTATTATTATATATTAAGTCCCAGTTCAAAAGATTTTTAGTATGCATAGCATTTCCAGCTGACAAACATGCATTTGATTTTATTTAACATTTCCAGAATTTCTTCGCCTTTAAACATGAATTACAAATTTAATTCAGAGTATATAAAGAAACTACTTACCCAATCATGCAAAAATAAGTGAAAATAATTATTGGGATGCAATTTGGGAAGATTCAACACATAGCCAAAGATCAGTGACAAGAGGCAGAAAGTGCACACAACAGCATTTGCTCCAACTTGAAACCTGTCAATTAATCAAAACCAAATTAAAACAATCAAATTCATACATACGAATCCTTTTTATTCAATTCCATTTCTTGAACTTTTTCAAAAATAGTGCAATGATGAAGGATCTTGTTTCTTTAAATTTATAAAATGGAAAAAGTTAAGGGTTTTTTTCCTTTTACCTTAGTGCAGATACATTGGAATAATGGCGTTCTTGAGAGATCCTAAAGAAAGAGATTGTTTGTTTAGCAGTAACAATGATGATGATTGCAGCCAATGTAAATGCTACAACTAAAACTCTAAGAGTGATTTGAGTCATTAAGAAACCTTTGGAGGCAGATGAAGAAGATTGACTATTGGCCATATTTTTTTTTTGGTGTGTGTATGATGAGTTGAATAATGAAGAATATGTATAGTTATGTTTTAGGGTTTCATATGATCATTTCCAACTCCATTGGCCACTAATGATTTATAGAAATATTATTGGGCTAAATTAATTAGTACATTCTTGTATTGTTTTTTTTTTATTAGAAATTTACCTTGTATAGCTTTGAAATATACGTTGTAAAGTGCATTTATTGGCTATTCAAATTTATCCATTTGTAACGTTAAGCAATAAAAGAATTAAGTATAAGATATTAAGTCACATTATATATATGTACAATAGTACAAGATATGGTTTGTTCCTATTGAAGAATCCAATTATAGTTTTCGCTACGCCAGAACCCTAACAGCAATTCGATCCATTATAGTTTTTTTTTTTTTTTTTTTTTTACCGAAAATATAGATATATATATATATGGGCAAAACACGGTGCCGGATATACCCAAACACACCGTTACAACAGTGGAATCACTAAATTTGGAGTACTACTTCATTACATGAGATTCGAATTAAATGTAGTGACTTTACGGTCCTATGTGGTTACGTGTATCTCAATATTCAAAACAAGACCATGACCCTTGATAATGTATGAGGGTAAGAAAACAAACTTTGGAAAATACCAAAGTAGTAGTATCCCAAATAACGCCAGCAGGGCCTAATGACAATGAAATACATGAGTAGTATATGCACACCATGAAGTGAAGGAATGGGCGATAAGAGAAAGAACATGAGAGAACTTTAAGCACAATCCTTTCAAATGCAGCCAGCCACCTAAGTACACTGAAATCATAACGCTCCATTTCTTCAAACTAGTACCTAGAAGCGGCAGCATCCTAATGCTTAGGAGAACCGAATGAATCCAACATCCACAGCACGGTTCATTCAAGAAGTACCCGAAATTTAAACAAATGGGAACAAAACAGGAATGTCCCCACTGTACTTGTCCAATGCAACACAGGGCAACATCAAAGAAATAAAATTCAAGATAATTTAAGAGCAGCATTTGGATCACAAATCATTTTCAAAATTCACCAAATCTTTTTCAAATGTTGATCACTCCAGGATCAACATTAGTCATCAGTCACACGAGCTAATCAGCAAAAATTCAACCAGAGGCAACGATAGCAAAAATCAACAGCAGAATAATCATTCCAAGAATTAGAAGCATTGAAGCACAGCGAGAGCAAATTGTCTCACCAAATCCATCAAGAATTACCATGAGGCCAGGACGGAACCAAACTGTAATCATAAGCATCTGTCTTCAAAATAAATGGAGAAAGCCAGGAGCTGCGTTTGGTTCTGAAAACGAGTGTTAACCACCCACCAAAAAGTGACTTCTGGTCCGGCTATCCTCCAGTCAACAAACGATCAACCAAAATCCAAACTTTCAAAGCAAGAGGTTATCAAAGTTGTACATTGGTCCGCAAAGCAGGGTCCGGATTCTAGCCAAAACCCTTCGAGTAAATGGTGCTCTGAGGGAATCCCGGTGAGCTTCGATGATTCGGAGGACTTCCGGCGCAGATCAGAGAGACCACTTTCGGCAAGTGATAAAGCAGCACATATTCAGAATCTCAAACAAATGGTGAACTCCAGTGAGATGGAGAGTTTTCCGACGAAATGGTCGGCCTTGAGCTGCTGTCGCCTCGAGCAAGGGTTTCTGCCAATGTGAGCTGCAGTCTGAGGAGCTTTTCTAGCGTGACGCCTAGATCGCCCAAAACAGGAGCCAGATTCAGGGTCTTCGTCAGATTCGTCAGATTCAGGTTCCGGTCGAGCTCCCGAGTCCAAGTGCAGGTCAACTCCGTTAAGTTGGGTAGCAAGGGTGCTCCCGTTTCTCTATACTCCCCCATTTAGTTGGGGAGCTCAGGTCTTTGAAGTCCTAGCTGGAGTGAACCACAGCTGAATGAGCAGCTTCTAGTGGCGGATCTGAGCAGATCTTAACCCGATCTGAACTTGACCAGTGAAAAAAAATGACTGCCGCTCCCGGTGAAGGCTTGCAGCTCCCGATAGGCCAAAGCCGATTCTTGTATCTGTAGGAGGTGAAAGGAGATGAAAGAGCTAAGGCTAAAGAGTGAGAGGGCTGCAAAGGAAGGAAATAAAAGAAAGGAGAAAGAGTTGTGAAAGAGCTGTAGTGGAAAGAAAGAGAGAAAAAAACTAATGTGATTAGGTGGGTAAAAGTGGAGTTGACCGGCCCTGGACTTTTGGCCAGAGCCGGTGGTGTAGGCTGGCTGAAGAGGGACTAGTGGTTGAAGAGGCTGGCTGCAGAAAGAGTTGTATCTGCAGTTTACAGTACAAAAGTGGTTATTACAAAGTTCTACAGATATTCTCCCCTGTTACAAGTTTGCAAAGTTCTACAGAGTTGTCCATCCATTATAGTTTGAAATACATAAATTGCAAAAAAAAAAAAAAACTTTGAATTATTGTTCGACCTTTCGAATTTTCAGTTTTGCATTTTACTACCTTCATCATTTAATTTATTGTAATGTAAAATAATTTCATCCCAACTTATTTAAATTGTATCATAAAAAGACAGATTAACTCTTAGGAATATCAATTATCTAAACTACCTTCATTTGATTATCTCATTATATATTTAACATCAATCATTGCTCCTGTTTTTATCTTTAATCTTTACTGGCATATTTTAGTTTTTCTCAGGCATCATATGTCAGTGGCTAAGTGAAAATGATAGTTTTATTCTTTCTCCTTTTTTGGTGAAACATTAAAATGAATAGATTAAATAAATAGGTTTCTAGAATACAACACATTTGTTGGGTATATTGGGAAGTTCAACAAATTTAACAAGGACAAAATCATCTCGACATTATTATTTCTACTAGAAAGGTTGCAATTATTGTACATTACAAAATATTAAATGTTGAAAGTAGTAAAGTAATAAAATTGAAAGTTTAGGAAGTATTTTACAATCTATTCATAGTTCAAGTATGTTTTTTGCAATTAATATGTGTGTGTATCTATAACTTTTAGATGTTGAGAGTTGTGGATGTGCTTGGTTAGTGAGTTTGGAGAAAAGGAAAGATAATGAAATTAAAAAATGATGTTTGGTGTAATATAATCATTCCCTAAGAGTATTTCCAAATATTAGTTTGGTAGAAATGAAAAAAAGAACTCTCACTAATTGTAATGATAATTATTCTCTCTCTCCAACCAAACATTATTAATATAATCATCATTTCTATTTTCATTCATTTTCTCCAACTAAACATCAGTGTTATTAAAATCAGTTCGGTCGGTCCAACCGTTTGAAGTGGTGACCGGTCTATAGTCCGGTCTAGTTTCTAAGATAAAATCGAAATGTTAAAAAACCGGTCAAACCCAGTCAAAACTCGGGTTTGACCGGCTAACCTGGTTAAAACCTGGGTTTGACCGGTTACTTTGTGTTTTTTTTCTTTCTTTCAGCCAATTGGGCCTATTTTTCGCACTTGGGCTTACTTGTTTTTTCATCATTTGGGCTATAGTTATATTTAGTTTTGCTTTTCTTTTCTTTGAACTTTAGATTTGTCCCACTTTTAAATCTACAAATATATAAGCCTATTGTATTTATAAATTTTATCATTTTTGAATTTTGAATCTAACATAAAAACATGCTATAAGTCTATAATGTGTAGGAATAAAACTTTATTATATAAAATTTTTGTTGATTTACCTAAATTAACTAAATAAATAAATAATAGATATGTAATTTATTATCATTTTGAGTTATTTGTTGATGGAATAAATGCTAAAACAAAATAAAATAAAATATCATAAATTTTGAGACTTTTTTTTTTTTAATTTTAGAGTTATTATGTTTGACATTAAATAATGTCTAATATTTAGTTGAATTAATGGTATTATATTAATTTTATGTATTTTAATTATGATTTTATAAACATCTATAATTGGATATAAAAAATTTAATTATTAATATATTTATAATTTAAATTTATTTATTACGCCATGTTGACGTCATCCGGTTTTCTCGTCCGGTCCGACCAATTCAACCTAGTGACCCAGTAATTTGTCCGGTTCGTACTCCGGTTCGATTTTCAAAACATTGCTAAACATCAATAATATAATAGCTCTATCCATTTTCATTCCTCGTTATTATCATTATCATTTCCATTGTCATTCCTCATCGTGAACAAGTGCCCTATGTTCAATCTATCAACTAAAATATGCAAGCTGAAATATATTAAACTTAGTTATAGAATTTATCTTCTAAAAATAAAAAAGAAACAAAATTGAATGATGCCATCAATCATATCAAAATAGGAATCTAATTATTGAGGTGCAATGTGACTCTAATGATTTACCATAGGAAACAAGATGACAATTTACAGCATCAATATCTTAACTAACCTAGCAAACCTAGCAAATTAAAACAAAAGAGATGAACTAATGACCAAAGGGGTGCTTTTCAACTTGATATACAAAGTGAATTTGGTTATTACAATATATTAAAGAATTTGACAAGTTAATCTCTTAACTTGTCCAATTTTGCAGTGGTTTCGGTTTGTATGTCTATTGAGAGGAATTTTATTTTTCGCTCTACGAAAGGATTGTAATGGTAGAGGTCCATTTTAAAGTAGAACATATCCCCCATATATTTTTCAATTATTTTAAAATGCTATTGGTTGAGAAGCATACAAGAATAATTAGGAAAACTAACTATTTCGATGATATTAAAATGCAGTTCATATTCCAGCTTTACTCAGTATTTGCTTCATATGAAATTTTATGGATAAATGATCTTAATGATCCCTAAACTTGGAGTTAAGTACCGTTATTATGAAAAAATTACATTTTGATTGCTCAATTTAGATTTTGTCACAAAAATGGTCATCAATTCATTTTTTATCCATATAATAAATAATAATGTTGTCAGGTGACACTATTTATTATTCAAAACGATATCGTTTTGTACCACATGACTAATATATTTACTTGTTAAATGGATGAAAAAATGAATTGAGGACTATTTGTGTGACAAAATCTAAATTGGGGGATCAAAATGTAACTTTTTCAATGTTGGAGAATAAACAAATATTTATTCCCAAAATAAAGGACTATTAGGATTATTTATCCAATTTTTATTTGTAATGAAGAGATCAAAAGTCTGCATGCATCATGTAATGTTTATTTGAAGTTCTTTTTCTAAATAGGAAAATCTAGTAACTTAATATCATCTTTTTAGTTTTTACTGTCAATTAACATAAGGTTTAAGTGTAATTCTATTAAGAAACAATGATTAAATTTTTAAATAAAAGAAAGACCTAACTTGTACATAAACAAAAATATTTTTCAACATCTTCAAGAAATTTAATTGAGTTGATTGAAAATTGGCTAAGTTTGGAAAAGAGTTGGTAATAAATGGAAAATTTCATGCAGATGGGAGAAAGTAAATAATTTCCAATCTACCAAAGATCAATTGAAAGTGAAATTAAAATGTAGTTATGTAAATCATATTATCTTTAAAGCGAAGCAAAACCATTCTCTAATGCCAGATTTACTAAATTGGAATTTCCTGCAAATATGTGCAATTTGAGTATAATGACTTATCATAGCAATTGTGCAACGTCAATATTTTCACTAACTGAGAAAATGAAAATAGAGAATGTTAAATATATTGACAGAGAACACAAGTTGGAACGGATAGATAATTTTAGAAGTTTAGAAATTGATTAATTACTTGACTTCTCCAACACAAATAGCAAATGAAAACCCAAGAATATTTAATATTCGTCAAGGGGCATGCATAGGAACTGGTAGAGTCATTGTGCTTATTACGTCAATTTGTTGAACAAATTAACTATTAAAACAATATTATCTAAAAAAAAGTTTAAGAAAACTATAGAAATATATATTACTAGTAATATTAGGAATATAATGCCATACTGTAACTCCAATCATTACTACTTCACTTATCTATTTATTGTAAATGATCATTTATAATAATAGTATTTTACTTTGAGTGAAATTATTACATGTTGTAAAAAAAAAGGTTCAAACATATTAATACAAACACTTCAATTTGAACTACCAAATAGTGTACATAAAATCTTATATGAAGCGATTTCATATATGAAATGTGATACGACATATTTTTATATTTAATACGCTAATTTTTTTATACGTAATATGCTAATTTTTTATACTTGATTCACTAATTTTTTATATTTGATATGCTAATTTTTTTACACTTGATACACTAATTTTTTATATTTGATACTCTAATTTTTTATACTTGATATGCTAATTTTTGGATTGAAAATTGATACGACGATAATTTTTTATACTTTATATGCTAATTTTTGGGTTGATACTTTTGAATTGAAAATTGATACGCTAATTTTTTTTTGATACACTAATTTTTTTTTATATTGGATTGATATTTTTGAACTGAAAAATGATACGCTAATTTTTTATACTTGATACGCTAATTTTTGGATTAATACTTTTGGAACTGAAAATTGATACGCTAATCTTTTATACTTGATACGCAAATTTTTAAATTGATATTTTGGACTGAAAATTAATACTTGATACGCTAATTTATTTTATTGATATTAGGTCGTATCACAGAAATCTGTCCGGTACAAAGAATGAGTAATAACGCTTCGGTTTTTCTTATTTCAAAATTTATATTTCACTTCTTGTTCCACCCTATTGCCAGACAAGTATTTTTTTTTCTTTTACAATCAATAACATCTAATATACTGACTCTCAAGTCTAGACATCATCACTTCGACACTTGAGATGTGTATGTGATGTGTGTGTGGGTGAAGAAAAAAAATACAATAACATCTAGTATAAATTAATTTGTCTTACTTGATGATGTGCTTTTACTTGATGACGTGTTTAATGTAATAGAAAAACAAGGGCAAATTAAAAAAACCAGGTAGTTTGAAAAATTCGCAAGTTACACCATATGATTTAAAAATCTATAAATTACTTCTATATGGTTTGATTTTTTATAAAACAAATGAAAAAATTGATAATTTAAAAAAATAAATAAATCATGGAATTCATTCGCTTTGGGTTTAGTGTGTCAGTTCATGAAACGATGACACATGTTTTTTAGTCAGATATCTAGTTTTTAAAATTAAACTAAATATTAACAAAGTGATAAGTGAATCTTAAGGGCTCGTTTGGTTTGGTAGGAATCTGAACTTGGAAAGTAATTTTTTGTCATGATTTTTAGATTCGAGTGTTTGGTTTATTTTTGGATTTTTGTGAAAGTAAAAAGAATCTTGCACTAAAGGAAAGTTAGTACAAAATTTCTCAATTCTTAATCCTTGTTCCAAGTTGGTATTCTGATTACTTACTCCAGTAAAGTGAGTAATCTTTCATTAAATATTTATTAATACAATTTTATCCCTTATGATACAACTCACATGAATAAATAATTCAACCTTATTGAACTTTAATTAAATAACATACTAATTTTTACTATAAACTTAGTTCTTGCTAATTGTAATTTCACATATTTGTTCCTCAAACTTTCATTGTAAAACTAACTCACTCTTAAAGTATAAAAAATTTAAATAAACAAACAACATTAATTTTCAAAAAAAAAATTACTATGGAAATAACTCACTTTTAAGAAATAAGAAATCTAAATAAATAGACAACATTAATTTTAAAAATTTTATAAAATTATATGTGATTTATATAATAATGACAATATAGCATAAATATACAATTTACATTTGTTAGCATTTTGAATTATTTTTATTTATTTGTTTTTTATAACACATAAATTATATGATAATACATATTTTCGACATTATAATTTTACAAGAATTTTATATTTTGATGTATAATAATTATTTATTAGACATAAATGAAAAATAATAATTAGAAAATAATTTTGTTATATAACCCTGTATATATCACAAATATATATATATATATATATATATATTATAATTGAACCAAAAATGCATTGCTTTTTTTAATTGATTAATTTAAATGAAACACTAAAACATGAATTTTAATTAATTTTTCTCTTAACATTCTGTGATCTATCCAAATATAGGAAAGAAAAGTTGCTAATTCATTTTTCTTAGAATCAAAATCCAAGAAATCATATTCCTAAAATACTTTACTTTCCTGCCAGCCAAACGAGCTAAGGCATAAGTGGTTGTACATGTGCCATCTTTTTATAAAGTGATACATAAAAGTGGAACAAAAGATCCATTGCCGAATTCACTTCAAAATGAACTAGATACAACGACGATAATAACAATAACAAAAAAGCCTTTATCTCATTATGTGGATTAGACTATATGTATCATATTTTACCATCGTATTCTATCAATACTTTCATGGACATGATAGATTTATAAAAATTAAGTATTTTAAACTTAATTTATGTATTTTTCGGAAAAAAAACCAAATCTTTAGAATTTTTTTTTTTTGTAATTTACCCCATGAACAACCATTTTCTTTTGAAGGGCCAATATTCTCTTTGGCATCGTACCCTACAAATTCCTTTAACTAACCAATTACACTTCCTCTTCCTGTTCCTTTTCTTATTCTATTGATCAAAATTAACTTGCAGAAATTAAACTAAAAATGAAAAATAATAATTTTGAAATACAAGCTCCAAACCGAGTAATAAGTTTACACCATCTTAATAAACCACTCCAACCTTTAAGCGAGAGTTGCAATTACGAACGAATGAAAGGATAATTTCGGTTACTTTTCAAACCACTCATTCACAAACTAGAAATGAAAAGAAACTTCAGAAAGCAAAAAGGAAAAAGAAAATTATTTTGAGCAAAACTCCTCTCGAAAATACTTGATTGTGTCCCAAGACTTGACTGTATCAACAGCTGCATTTGAACGTCATGAAATTTTTCTTGCATTGATTAGCCTTGTATATCCTCAGTTTTGCCTTTTTCTTTAATTGGCTCGTGTTCCTCCAGTTGGCTGAAATTGCCCTTTTCCTTGAAAAGTCGGGAGTCATGGTGCCGACAATAGATTTTATGCTCATGAGCTATATAATTTGATGGACTGATCATACAGCCACCATGGCTACACCGAAAACAAGTTCTATGGTACGATGTTCCATCAACTGCTACCTACAATAACATAGAATAACAATTCATGTTAGTAATTTGAGAAAATTAGGGTGATGGGATTGCAGAAATATTGTAATAATAGATCATGTGTTTCAGTGTTTCTCTTAATCATATCAAGATACGGCAAAGTGTTGACATTGGTTTGTTGAGTGTGTACAACCATTGTAAGTATGGCTACAATACCACTATGCATCTTTTGTACCATTTGGTGTATCACTCTTTATAAATGTGACATATTTTTTTTATATAAAACTAAAATGATATGCAATGATTAGTTAACCCAAATGATAAGTGATTCAACATGTGTCAAAATCTCATAGAATCGTATAGAAAATTATACAAAAAGTAATACAAAAGATCTATTACCCTAGATTACATATTAACGAAGTACAAAGCAATGAAAAATAATGATATACATATTGAATTTTATAGTATAGCAACAAGTAATGGCTGGGAATACGGTTTTTTTAATGCAATTTTATAATTTTACTCACTCACGTAAAGTTGCATCTTTAGTCCTTAAGTAAATATTTATTTTGGATAAATAAGTGATTAAGTAATAATATAATTTTACATGAATTAAATTAATTTACAACGTCACATTAAAAATTCATATTCATTGCTCCCTATGTTTTCTAATAAATGTTTCAACACTCAAGTTTTTTTTTTTTTTTGGTTTTCAAAGAAGCGTTCTTTAATTTGCACATTTCAATACAAAAAATAAAACAAAGTTCCAATTCTACCCTTTTTTATAAATCGAGATTTTATAGGTAATCAAACAAAAGAGATAAAATAGAAAATTTTGTATCATTATTCTTAAAGGTAATTTATTCAATTTTATTATTTTTCATAATTTGTATGTTTTAACCATTAGGGACACTTATTAGAAATAGAGGGAATATTATTTTACAGCAAAATCAATGGTGAATATTATTATTGTTTTGAATATTGAACAAAATATGACATGATAATTTTGAATAGAGGATCCGATCTCGGGTGCAACCCTCCTAAAATTTGAAAATTTGTACTATGCAAAATTAAGAATTTTCAATTAGATAATTAAAAATTAAAATTTTGCTTTCTAAAAAAAATTAAAATATAACTTTTACCATTAATGTTAAGTAATTTCACCTCAAATTATACTTTTTTTATCCGCCACTTAGCCAAATTATAGTTGACATGCACACTCAAATAGAATGATGCATCCATATCAATCAATGTGCAGCAAAGAAATATGAATTCAAGGTAAACTTTTGGTTTCTTTTTTTATACCATATGAAACTCATTGCAAATAAAAGATGTATTTTCATATTGCACTAACTAGAAATTACCTTTTCAAGTGGATAAACAGTTTTTTTACAGGCAACGCATTTGTCTTGAGTTCCAGCAAACATGCTTGAGAATTTGCTATTTGTCTGGCCTTGTTCAATTAAAACTAAATTAAAAAATAAAAAAAACTAAAATGTGCAAAGAAATTATCCAAATTAATCAAATCCTAAAACCATGGGGCAAACGAAAAAGCGAAAATATTTAAAAAGGATGCACTTCAATCTTAAATTCATAAAGCACACAATTAAACCATTGACATTTTTTTATACAATTAATGTACTAATTTAAAAAAAATGAAAAAAAATTATAAGAAAAGATATGTTATATTTCATTATAAATGAGAAGATTAGTTTAAAACAAGCCTGATGAGAAAGTGTGATCTCTATATCCGACTTTATTTAATAGAAAAAAAATTTAGTTATTGTTGTATAATGTACTAATTTACGTACAAAGTATACATTTTTTTACATAAATAACATACCATATTTTTGTACAATAACGAGTTTAGATGCCATCTACAATAAGTGAGCTATAATTGTAATCTCTTTATGAATTCAAAGTTAAGATGTGTCCTTTTTATTTATTTATTTTTTTCCAAAAAATAAAAAGTTTCATTGAAGTAGACATTTAGAGTACCTGATTAGCATATCTGTCAGCTTTAAAAGTTTTTGGAGAACCTATGAAACACATACAAAATGTGGGATAACATAAGAATCAAGGAAATATGGAATGTTTTTGTCCCATACAAATTTCCAAAAGACATTGTCCTTAGTACTATGGGAAAAAAAATGAAAAGAATAGAATTGTTGTCACCTTCAAAACTCTTATTTAAGCTGCCGGTCATCTTGAATAGTTGATCAAAATGGGGTTTACAGTATAAAACCCCTTCAAACGAGGAATAATTACTCAACTGCATAGAACAAGATATTATAAGAAAATTGCATTCAAAGATAGAAAATTAAGCATGAAAATCTGAATAGTACATTAAATATGTATGATATTATAAGGATTGTAGACATGTAGGAAATATAACCCTAATGCCATATTAAATAAAATAATCTTCGTCTAAGTTAATTAAAATAAAAAAATCAAAGGGTAAATTATATTTATCTCTCTTGAGATTTGTTCAAACTACCAAATTTGAGGTTTGATAAAATTACAAAACGAACCTTTGGGGGGTAAATGACAATAAAGCTAGCCAAAAATAGAGTTGAATTTTTTTAAAAAATAGGAAAAAATAGAGTTTTGAAACAATCAACATATATTGAATAAAAAATCAAACATTTTGTGTTCCAAAAAGAAAAATTTGATGCTCTTTTCACCCAATAATACTTGAAAGGCAAATATACTAAATTGAAGATATTTTTCAATTTAATTTAAATGAGTTTAACATTCTTCAAGGGTATTTTAATATAATGAATTTATGTCTTAGTAGTAAGAGTATAATTGTCAATGGAATGAGATTATAAACTGATCAAAGGGGTAATTATTATACAACTTATTGGTTAAGGGTTCGTTTGGTAATTTTATCAAAATTCAGAGTTTGTTTGATAGTTTGGACAAACCTCAAGGAGGGTATATATATATATATATATATATATATATATATATATTAAGGCAATATCCCTCTCAGTGGGTTGGGGATGCCAGCCCCTCGTTTTATTTATTTAAACTTGTAAGGCAAATCGCTTACATCTTAAAAACATGAAGCCCTATCCATCTATACAGTAAGAAAGCAAACATTAAACAACGCAAGTCATAGACATTTCCGAATACGAAAATTGGGAATTTGGAGCCGATCTATATTAATACATCCTCGCACTTCCCTTGGTAGCCCTAGAAACAACCTATACTGAATATCTCTCTGTAGCTCACATTCCACATTGGCCAATCTATCCGCCATTTAGTTCGCTTCACGGTAGATATGTGTAATAGAATTGAGACAAGAAAACCCACAAATTGTATCCACTAGCTTTATAAGCTTCCAAGGGGAGGCATATTCGCCTTTCACAATCTTTACAGTCAAGGCTAAATACGTTTCCACGTGCACCCTAACTCCTCCTATAGATAAGCAAAGCTTCAGTCCACCCAGCAGCTCTAACAATTCAGCCTCTAAACTAGTAACAAATCAAAAGCCCATAGCTTGGCCCTTAAGCAATTTTCCATTCGAATCCCATACTAGGGTACCTCCCCTACCAGGTCCAGGATTACCCCTCGAACAGCCGTCAGTGTTCAACTTATTCTCACCATAACTTGGCAACTCCCACACCACACGCACACACGTATAGGAAGATGAGCGAGCTGGAGTAAAGAGCACAATATCACTCCATTCCGTCGGAAGAACCACTGTAGGAAAATGTATTTTCCAAATACCTCGTAAGTTCATGATCACTCAACTACGAAGATGTTCAATCGAAGTAAAAGTCCCCTTAGAAAGTGTCGTTGTCCTCCAACGCCATATATGCCACAAAATAAGGGATGGTAGAAGTTTAAATACCAGCTTGCTATATATATTACCCCTTAACGACCACCACGTCGCACACTCATTCTCCAACCTCCCTCACAATAGCAAATGCCACATACTACACCAAAAAAAGTCCATAGACTATCCGCAATCCACCCATGAACGAAGCAATGTTCAATAGTCTCCTCTATGGGATTTTAACAACACATACAAGGAAAAGGACCATGAAATCCCACTTTTGTTAACCACTCAGAGAATGGGAGGCGCCCATAATGCAATCTCAATAAAAAGAAAGAAACCTTAAGAGGCATTCCTTTCGACCAAATCTTCTTAAAGAATCTTGCATGAGTACCCTTAGTCCTCAATAATTTGTATACAGATTTAATCGAGAATCTACCATCTTGCGTCCCTATCCATATTGCCACATGAGCTGTTGACATTAACGCCATTTTCTGCATGTCCTGTTGTATTGTATCTGAGAGAATACCCACATAGTCACCTAAAGACCACTGACCATTCTTGAACATTGTTTTGAGGAAAACACCACTATCAGATGTATACTCCGATAAAGAACCCACTAACCGTCAATTATCATGAAACAAATCAAGGGAGCCGTCCCCAGGAACCCAAACAATTAGAGACTCAACAAGCTCCCAGCCATGCAACATTCGTCTCCACATGTATGAGGCCGACCATATAGGTTGTACAATTACCGCGTGGGTTCGATGGCAATATTTGGAGTGCATAAAATGAGCCCATAGAGAATCGTTCTTCCGAAATGCCCACCAATTTTTGCTCAGAAATGCATTTGCCCCCTCAATGACATTCTTGAAACCAACACCACCCTCATATACCGGCCTACAAAGCTGTTTCCATCCAATCCAATGATGCCGACTATCTCCCGTGCCTGCCCAGAAAAACCTAGCTAACATCATCGATAATTTCTGTAATATACTCTTCGGAGGCTACACAACTGATAATATATGCGTTGGGAAGGATGAAAGAACATGTTTAATCAAAATAATCCTCCCTCCAAATGATAGGTACTTATTCTTCCAACTTAGAATCCATCGCTGAAGTTTTGATAAGATAAACTGAAAATAGTCCCCTTTCATGTGTCCTGTAAATATTAGACATCCCAAATATGTGAATGGGAAATCCTTATAAGTAAAACCAGTTAATCGGGCCACACGCCGACGTACCACCAACGAGGTTGTCTTCCCAACAAAGAAACCGCTTTTATTAGCACTAACCCACTGACAAGAAAGCCTTTCATATTCCCGAATTGCATTCATTACACATTTAATTGAAGCCTCGTCCCCCAACTGGGAAGATAAGGAAATCATCTGCAAACGCTAAGTGTGTAATTGCATTGGAATGTCGAGTCGTACAAAAAGTAGTGAAGGAGCGATGAGTTAATAGAGAGTTTAGCAATACCGAAAAATATTCCGCTACCAAAATAAATAAGCCTGGGGATAGAGAATCGCCCTAACGAAGCCCTCTATTGGATGGAAAAAATCCATGCACCTGACCATTAATCATTACAGAAAACCAACAATTCGATACACATCTCTATATCATATCCACCCAACGTTCACCAAATCCAAACTGTCTAAGCACTTGACACAAGAAAAACCATGATACTCGATCGTAAGCCTTCATCATATCTAATTTGAGCACCGTGTTACCATTCCTTGATTTAGTATTGATGGAGCAGACCAATTGTTGTGCAAGCAATATATTATCTGCAATACTTCGATCATGCACAAATGCACTCTGATTCATAAAAATCAATCTTGGGAGGAAAAGTTTCAATCTATTTGCTAGCACCTTTGTGATAATTTTGTTGAGAATCGTACACAACCTAATAGGTCGATACTCCTTAAAGTGTTGGGGGTTCTCACACTTTGGAATCAAGATCAAGGTCGTGGCCGTGATAGCTTTTGGCAAAGTACCTCCACAAAAAAACTCTTGGACAGCCTGAAATAGGTCTACACCGATAGAATCCCACGCTCCTTTAAAAAAGGGGCTAGAAAAGCTATCTTGTCCCAGTGCACTATCATCATCTATTATCTACAAAGCATTGTGGACTTCTTCTAATGTAGGGGCAGCCTCAAGGATGTCACGATCAGCATCAACAAGCACGCATGGCAATACATTGACATCGTCTTCCGAAATTAATAGAGACTCTCCCGATAATAGATGTTGAAAGAATTCCACCGCAGCATCTTGTATAGCAGTTTTATCAGTAATAATAGATCCATCCACTCGCTGGATAGAACTGATTACAGCCCGATTCCTTCTTTGCTTCATCGATGCATGAAAAAACCGAGTATTGAGGTCTCCTTTCTTAAGCCATTTAGTATGAGCTTTTTGTTTCCAGTAAACTTCCTCATCCCGTAAAGCGCGCCTCAACTCTGCTTGTGACTGACTGTACTCCAACCTTGCTGCCTCAACATCTTCATTTTCTAAATTCAATTCCGCTAGCTACACTTTCCTCTCAGCCTCCCGAGCAGTGGTAAAAACATTACCAACCACTGCCTTGTTCCATTGATTGAGGGCTTTTTTCACAACCTTTAACTTCAGACAAAAATGAACCAAAGGCCTAGCGTCACAGGAGACTTGCCACGCTTCTTCTACCACCGCTAAAAAATCACTTCGCAACGGCCAAAAATTCATAAAATGGAAAGAACGTATTCCAGTACTATGTTTCACTGTCAGCTAGACCAGAAGAGGGGCATGATCCGATTCCGTCCTACTCAAATGAATAATCGACGTCTCAAAGTTATCAGCCCAGTCGGGATGCATTAGCACTCTATCCAGTCATTTTCAGATAAGTGGAGAAGCCTTCCAGTTATTATACCACGTAAATCGCGAACCAGTATAGCCCGCATCAAGTAACTCCGCCTCTTGAATAATTCAAAAAGTCTTGAGCTTCATGGTGATGGAAGGCACGCCCCCTCCGTTTCTCATCATATGCTGCTATGACATTAAAATCTCCCATCACTAACCATACATTCGTTCCTCTATCCAGCCCAACTAATTCTGTCCATAGTTCTCTTCTACCCAATCTGGTACTTGCCCCATGAACACAAGACCCAACAACCGAACATAGCATACCTGGCATCACAACACCTAAAGTAAGATGTTGTTTATGTTGTCGCAGCAAGGAAACCTGTAGAGAATTAGAATAAAATACCCATATACGTCCCTCATCATTCGCCACAGCTACATCAAAATTCAGCTTTTGTCTGACTTCATCTAACTCTAACAAATTAAGTTTCGGTTCCACAATGCATAAAAATAATAAGCCATACTCCTTCCTTAATTTCCTTATTCTTCTTATAGTATCGCTATTACCCACTCCTCGTGCATTCCAAAATAAAAATGTCATGGATGATTGGAGGGTAATTTTATTGTTTTAGAAGATCGCACATTTGATCTAAGTGTTCTGTCAGATTTCTTAGTTGGAATGGTAATGTTGCACAGCTCTTGGGCCTGGTGTATCCAGATTTAGTTGCTCCAGAATTCCAGAATCTACCTGATACTTGTCTCGTCGAAAATTGTCCAGTGATTTTATGGAAAACGTATCTGAATCAGAATCATCACTTGACCGCTATTCACCATCAGCAATTAGCAGTTGTGATTTCTTCAAATTCGTCAATCCATCCGCTAGTGTAGCTAGATTCTGACCTTGAAACGTCTCCTGAAAATCCATTATTGGAACTTTCACCATTGTCGAATTCTACTCTGTGATCTCCTCCCTACGTTGAGGAACTTCTACAACAGGTATTGAAGGTTCGACATCTTTATGGTGTACAATATTTGGTACCAGTTTGTACCTCATAGTCAAACTTTCTTCGCCTGAGCAATCTTCATGTCTAACACCGGAGGTCTGACCAATTTCATGAATCGAGGGGAGTGGTAGATGATTTTCGCCATGCCCCTGTGTAACCTCCACACTTTTGTTCACCATAAATCCATGTTCCTTCTTTGTAACCATCTGATTATGTTCAGAAGATATCACTGGCCGAGCCTCCACATTTTGATAATTTTGTTTATCATAAATTAATACCTGTTTATCTGTGCCGCCTGCAACAGGTTTTTCTTTCCATTGTTGAGTAGATTTCGCAGTTCCACTTGCAATCCCAGTTTGTTTCAAGTTATTGCATTGTGATTCATTATGTCCTTGCCTATAACAACCCGTACAATAACTCGGCAAATTTTTTGGAACAATTTTCTGCCAAAATCCATCCCCGTCATCACTGTGCATAATCCAGATTCTAGTAGGAATATGTTTCAGCAGATCTACCTCCACACACACTCTGGCAGCACTTGGTCTTGCCACAGTCACCGTAAATGTATCAATAGTAAGTGGGATGCCGACGCCTTTCATTAGAGAGTTGAGAAACCCTTTATCAAACAAATGAAAAGGCAGGTTAGGAAGTGTAAACCAAACCAGAGCAACCGAGGATTCCCTTGATGTTTGGAATGACTGACTCCATTTAAAGACTCTCATCGGATGTTTGCCAATTTGCCAGATGCTTCGAGTCCACAATCTATGGAAGTCAGCTTTATTCGAGAAGCACATGAGAACATGTCGATAATCTATTAACCCCGTCTCTACTGATCCTTTAAGGTCAAGTTTCGTAAGGAAGCGCCAAACCTCCTCGAAAGCTGGTCTGCCACGTGAGAATTTCCCCACAAGCGCGAATTTAAATGGATTGGATAGCCTCTCAATATATGCATTCGTCAATTTTATCACGATCTCTCCTCGATGAGTTGTTAACGGAATACTGAGTTGTGGCGATGATGCGTCTGGCTTAAACAGCTGAGAGAATGATTTTTGTGCGAATTTCGACCGCCTGAAGGCCGGTGGTTTCCCTTCAGCACCAGGCTGAAGGGCCGCCATAACCAAAAACCCCAACAACGTTTAACTAAAAAGGAAAGAATATTGCTCCAAGAATTTCGGAAACTAAAATCATCACCCTTGATCAAGGAGGGTAAATATAATTTATCCAAAATCAAAATTCACAAAATTCATTAGCTTAGAAAGGGATAAAATTGTATCTTTTATGATAGATTTTTTGTTAGCAAACAAATGGCTATTATATCCCAATGATCTTCTATATTACTGTATACTTCAATATTTGTGTAACATTTTGTGTAAACGTGTCACTATTTTTTCAATTAAGATATAAAAAGTTAATGATTATTATTAGAATTAATAAAAAAACACTTTGTGCATTTATATAAAATGTTATAAGATTTGAAATAAAAAAATATTAGAAGATCCAAAATGGTATTATATACTTATAAAAGTTAAAATGGGTAGAAGTTAAATATAAATTCAGTTAGATTATCAAATGGGATTTTGAGCTCATTGATATTTTGATACGTGTATAATAACTTATTTCTTAAATTTTAATAATTACTTAAGAGCATTTTTGTAAAAATTAAATAATTAACTAAAAAGAGTGTGTCAAGTTCTTATAAAATATAAGAGGGAGTGACTCACGTCGGGTTATTTAGGATTGAATTGGATTTGGTATTTTATTATTTAGCAGTAGTTACTCTCTAGATTACTTTTGTTATAGACACCCAATCCTCATTTGAACGGCAACACAGCTTGAGAAACGTAGACTGTTTTTCTAAAATAACATAGTTTTTAAAAAATATTGTTAAAATAACAAAATTTTAAAATTTATTCCCTAAATAACACTATTTTAGCTAGTGTATTCCAACTGTCCAAGTGTACATATGAGGCAGAAGAAAAATTATAAGTTACATAATTTTAACTATTTTGAAAAAAAATTACCGCTTTCTCTCGCTTAGTTCCCAACCTCGTAAAGAATTTTAATGGAATAAAAATTATTATTTCATCCAAAATTATCATCTTTTCTTTAGTTCCAAACTAAATAATTTTAATAGATATTTTCACGTGTTTTATTTAATGAATTTGAAAAAAAAACCTCATTGTTATTATGAGTTGCTACTCGTGTTTGAAATGAAATAATGATTTTTTCTATTAATTTTTTCAAGAAATTTGAAATTTAGGGAAAATAAGGCAATATTAGAGAATAAAGTATTGAATTTTAAAATTGAAAGCTAAGGAACTCAGATAATTATGGATTTGAGAATAAAGTAATATTTTTCCTTAAATTAAAATTGTTTAACAAATAGGAAACTAAGTGAGACAAGGTAATAATTTTTCTACAGCGTTGGATACCTAGAGTTTACATGGTTTGTAATTTTTCTTTTAATTTGAATAATTGGAGTACAAGTGGATAAAAAAGTAATAAAATAGTGTTATTTAGAAAATAAATTTTGAAAGTGTATTAGTTTTGGTAATATTTTTTAGAAAGTGTGTTATTTTGGAAAAATAGAAATGTAAGGATACTCTATCGAGATCTAGCAAAATCTCGTCAAACTTTTCAATCTTTTGTCTCATAATCTTTGCCATCTTAACATTTTATTTCTGCAGCTTTTGCATTCTAATAAATTCTAATTTTTTACATTTATTCATTTCAAACTCATTCTGAACTGCAGTTTTCTTAAAACGTATCTTTTTTTTCTTCTTATTTTCTTGATCCTTTACGTTCCTATATTTCATTTCTCACATAAACTATAAAAACTCAAGGGAATTCAAAATAATCAAACCTTTCAATCACTCAAATTAGAACCATCTTTGCTCTTGCGCCAACTAACTATGCCCTCTAATTTCTATAGCCTTTTGAGGAGAGAATTCTCCTCAGTCTTCTCCAAGTTATCCCAACAACTACAAGTACAACTTATAAAGAACATAACTCCCTATTTGTGTCAATCTCTTTTATTTTATTAAGTCATGCATTCGAGTGATAATAGTATTGGTATTGGAAATAAAACCCCTAAATTCTCATTGAATAAGAGTGAGGAATATATACACTTACAAGAGATTGGGCTGTAGACCAAATCTCATCTAATAGTAAGTCAAATATTCTAAATACAGCTAACTACCTAATCTGTGGAATATGATAACAAGTATGGATATATACAAATCATAAATGGATAATTCCTCTAATACTACCTAATCCGTGGGATACGATAACAAGTATGGATATATGCAAATCATAAATGGATAATTTCTCTAATATGCCCCCTCAAGATGGAGCTCGGTCATAGAGTCCAATCTTGTCCTTTAATAGTTGAAAGTGAGTGCGGGGAAGAGGCTTGGTCAAGACATCAGCTAGTTGATCTTCTGAGGACACATGAGTGACACGTAAAGCTCCACTTTATACTTGGTCCCGGATAAAGTGATAATCTATTGCAACATGTTTCATTCGAGAGTGGAAGACAGGATTGGAACAAAGATGGGTTGCACCAACATTGTCACAGTAGATATCTGGAGCAACAGGAAGACAGATGCCAAGCTCAGTTAGAAGAGAACAAATCCATCGTAGCTCTACAGCTGTAGAGGCAACTGAGCGATATTCGACTTCAGTGGTGGAGCGGGCTACTGTACGCTGTTTCTTGGAGGACCAAGATATGGGATTGCGACCAAGGTAAACAATGTAAGCACTGGTGGAGGTGTAGTCATCCTTATTACAGGCCCAGTCAGTATCAGAGAAGGCATGTAGAGATAGAGATGTGTCACAATACAAGGCAAGACCAAGTTCAGTTGTACCAGAGAGATAGCGAAGCAAGCGCTTGACAGCAGTCCAATGAGCAGTAGTTGGTCGGTGCATGAACTGAGACAACTTATTAACAGCATACGCAATATCAAGGCAAGTGAGGCTTAAGTATTGGAGACTTCCAACAATTGTTCTATATTCAGAAGGATCTGATAAAGCAGTGCTGGAAAGAACTGTTAGTGTTAGTTCAGTGGCAATTAGTGTGGTGATAAATTTGGCTCCTATCAGATTTGCTCGAGTGAAAAGGTCTAAGATGTATTTTCACTGAGATAGAAGTAAACCAGTGGAAGTAGGGACAACTTCAACACCAAGAAAGTAAGTTAATCACCAAGATCTTTGATGAAGAATCTTTGGCCGAGAAGAACAATAAACCGTTGAACTATAGTAGCATTACATCCTGTAATAAATATGTCATCAACATACATAAGGAGATAGACTAGAATACCGTTGGTGTTGAAGACAAATAAGGACGTGTCCGCATGAGAGTTTGTAAACCCAGAAGCTAAAAGAAAGTGTCGTAGCTCATGGTACCAAGCCCGAGGTGCTTGTTTGAGACCATATATAGCTTTGTGTAACTTGCATATATGTGTGGGATTATCACGATCAATAAAACCTGGTGGTTGTGCCATGAAAACATCTTCAGAGAGATTACCTTGAAGGAAGGCATTGTTGACATCAAGTTGACGAAGAGACCACCCTTGACTAACAGCAAGACTAAGGACCAAGCGAACAGTGTTCGGTTTAATAACTGGACTGAATGTGTCATAATATTCAACACCATGACGCTGATGGAACCGCAACGAGTCGTGCTTTGTACCTATCAACAGAGCCATCAGGGAAACCTTTAATTCTGAAAATCCATTTGCAACCGACAACATTTTGCGTTGATTCAGGGGGAACAAGTTCCCATGTTCCATTCCACACAAGAGCATCATACTCCTCAGACATAGCCTGACGCCATTTATGATCTTTAAGAGCCTGGGTTAATGTGTTTGGCTCAAGTTGATAGTTGGAGGTAATAGTGGCAGTAAGATTAAGTTTTTGGATAGGTTTATGGATTTGATTTTTAGCACGAGTGGTCATGGTATGAGTGTTGGTGGGTGGGTTTGGATTAGGAATGTCGGGTGACAGTGGTAAGGAATGAGATGAGGGATTAGATGGGTTAGTGATTGTGTTTGTGGAATTTTCTTGGCAATCAGAATGTGTGGCTTTGTCTATCAAAGTTTGGCTAAGCGTAGTGTCGGAGGATGTGAGATGGTCGACTAGAGGTTGGGTGTGGGATGGATTCGAGCTTGGGAGAAAAGCTATGGAGAACATATTGAGTGACGCAACCGTAGTGGGAAGAAGTGATGATGACGGAAACCAATTTGGTAGAGTTTGTATATTTGCACGACTAAGATGACTTTGAATGGATTTGAATGGAAAAACAGATTCCACAAATTTGACATGACGAGATGTGTAGATTTTAGAAGTGGAAGGATCAAGACAAAGATAGACACTTTGGGTGAGAGAGTATCCAACAAACACACAAGGAATAGATCGAGACAAGTTTATGACGAGAGTAGGGACGAAGCCATGGATAGCATAAGCAGCCAAAGATACGGAGTTTCGTGTAGTTTGGTGGAGAACGAAAAAGGGATTCATAAGGAGAGAAAAGGGAGAGTGTGGGTGTGGGCATGCGATTAATGAGATACACAGTGGTGGCAAAAGCGTAGTTCCAATATATAAGGGGAAGTGAGGCATGAGTAAGTAAAGACAGGCCAGTTTCAACTATATGTCGACGTCGGCGTTCAGAGAAACCATTGTGTTCAGGTGTATGTGGAGGGGAGGTAAGATGAGAAATTCCATGAAGGGATAAGAATTGGTATAATGCTTGATATTCTCCACCATTGTCAGAGTAGAGAGTGACAATGGATTGTTTGAATTGATTTTCTACTAGTGCTTTGAAACGAATAAAGATATCACATACATGAGATTTCCTCTTTAAGGGATAATACCAGATATAACGTGTAAAATGATCAACAAAAATAACATAATACTTGAAGTCATCCACAGAATAAACGGGAGAGGTCCAAACATCTGAAAATATTATTCGTAAGGGGTGAGATGAAGTAAGTGTAGATGTAGAAAAGGGAAGCTTATGACTTTTATTACTTAAACATGCATTACAATGAGATTGTTGTGACATAGAGTGAGGTAAGGAAAATGCTGACATAATATGTTGAAGAATGGAGGATGATGGATGACCTAATCTAGAGTGCCATTCAGAGGAAGTGGTCTTGATGCTGGAAAAGACAACAAGTGGAGAAGACAGTGTTGGAGAGGGGGTTGGCCACTCATAGACTCCATCTTTAGTGTTGCCCGTCAAAAGGATTGCCTTCGTGCTTAGATCCTTAACATGAAAAACAGAATGTAAGAACTCAATGGAAACATGATTGGTGTTACAAAATTAATAGATAGAAATAAGATTCTTTTTCATGTTAGGCACGCATAGAATATTATGTAAATTAAAGGTGCGAGCATGAGTAGGAAGAGTGGTAGAACCAGTATGGGTAACGTTAAGACCCGAGCCGTCACCGATCATAACGTCGTCAGACCCTGTATAAGGAGTATGAAGTGAAAGATTATTCAAATCTGAGGTGACATGATGCGATGCCCCACTATCAAGCAGCCATGTAGGGGTGTCGGTGGTCTCAAGAGATGCAAAATGTGCACGTGGTTGCCAAGGAGAAGCATGACGTGGAGCCTGTTGTTGTGGTGCCAATGGAGCAGAAGAAGATTGAGTATTAACAAGCCGATAAAGAGAGCAACGTTTGACAGTGTGTCCTTGAGCACCACATCCTTGGCAATATCCAAGATACGGACGTGGTGAATGACGATCGTTACGTGGAGCATTTGACTGTTGTCCTTGATTGTGAAAAGTGGATGTGAAAGGACGCCAAGGTCGATTGTTGCGTTGATTGGCAGGGTTTGCAGTAGTCGGAAAGAATGATGGCTGCGTGTTGGATTGTCGGAGAGACGCCTCCTTGTTGATAAGTTTTTCATGGATTTCATCAAAGGAGATAGGTGTGTCACGAGCATTAACCGCATCAACGGTGCCTTTGTATTCGTCACCAAGGCCATCAAGGATTTTATCAATGAGGTCTTCTTCATCAATGGGTTTACCAAGAAGAGCAAGTTCATCAGCTCTATTCTTAATAAATTGCATATATTCAGATATCGTTTTGGAACCTTTGACACAGTTCTTCAATTGGTCCTTAATCTGTTTGATGTGAGCACGACTTTGTTTGGCATAAGTATTAGCCAAGGTGGCCCAAGCCTCCTGAGTGGTGGTGCAGCGGGCAAGAAGAGGTTGAATGGGTAGAGAGACTGCACCAAGGAGTGCACTTAAGAGAAGACGATCTTGGCGATTCCATGTTGTGTATGTTGGATTTGGAGCTGACTTACCACTCACGGTGATAGTTGGTGTAGGACTGGGATGAGAACCATCTAGAAAGCCATAAAGATCATATCCTTCTAATAGGCTTTTGATTTGGAGGCTCCACGTGATGTAGCTAGTGGTGGTCAATTTTGTGATGTTTGTAATATTGATGGTAACAAGAGGGGTATTTGGGTCTTGAGTATTTTGAATAGTGGTATAGGAGGTTGCAGAGGTTTCATCAGAAGCCATTATAGTTAAACAAAAAAGAGAATTACGGTAAAGGGAAAGAAGAAGGAAAAAGAAGGTCAGAAACGTGTTTGCTCTGATACCATATTGGTATTGGAAATAATGACCCCTATATTCTCATTGAATAAGAGTGAGGAATATATACACATACAAGAGATTGGGCTGTAGACCAAATCTCATCTAATAGTAAGTCAAATATTCTAAATACAGCCAACTACCTAATCTGTGGAATATGATAACAAGTATGGATATATACAAATCATAAATGGATAATTCCTCTAATACTACCTAATCTGTGGGATACGATAACAAGTATAGATATATGCAAATCATAAATGGATAATTCCTCTAATAAATAGCACAAATGCTTTTGTTTGTAGCAGAGACAGAATTTCTGTTAAGTAATCAAAATGACATCGCCGACTGGAGTGCTGCCGGAATTCTTATGAAATTTTGATAACGGTAGTTGAAATCTGTACAGTGAAGATGGAGGTATTTTGCCTATATTGAACTGCTGGATATATTTTGTTGACTTTGTTGAACGGAGCTGAATAGAACTAAGTGGCCGCTGATTTGGTAGTTGGCCTTACTATTTTCTCTTATATATTTTGCAATTACACAATAGGATCAGGCTTATTTTGGCTCATGATTAGAGGGAATTAAAGCGTCGATACCTTGGCTTTCTCTAAAGTAGCGGCTCTTTAATTCCCCCCATAGGAAGTTGTATGCTTGTAAAGGAGTAGTACTCCTAATTTTGGTTCACATCTTTGTAACGGTGTGGTCGGGTATAGCCGGCACCGTATTTTGTTTATGATGGTATAAAATCTTCCTTTTGTTTAAAACAAAAAATCAAAATGACATCGCTTTAGTAAAATTATAATTAAAATTACGTTGTAAATTCACTTATATATGAGTTAAGGTCAAATAATTGTAAATTTGATTTTAATTATATTTATACTTTTAATCCCTAATTTTAATTAAAAAAATATGATTTTAATCCACACACAAAGGACAATACATCCGGTGTTTGTAGCATGCCACACACAAAGGACAAGACGACAGAAAGGTCAGGAGCAGAGAGCAACAAGGAAACCGTAACTACAACATATATACCCTGAAATGTTTCTCGAAAGGTAAACAACTACGTCTCAAAAACACACACACACACACACTCAAAGAAGAGAGCTCTTCGGACCTTAAAGCCCTGAAGAAAACTTTGTCAGATATTTTTAACGTCCAATTTGAGTCATTTAGAACGAGTTATTTGGCCATTTAGTGCCTATTACTTTACACTAACAAGAAATACACTCAGGAATGTACTCTGCACTAAAATGTTTTTGTTTTCAAAATTTTCTCATTAATGCTACGGCTAATACATCTTTTGGTAGTACTTCATTGACTTGCTTGTTAAGCCCATATGCATTTTTTTCCCAAAAAGGTGTGCAACTCCAATTTGGTGGGCCTTGCCCTCCATTAGTCCCGATGTGATATTCTGTTAAAGATTGTTTCTTTTTTATCATGTTCAAAATTAAACTACATCCGAAGGTTTCACTCATCCCTTGGTTGGAATCTAATAATTGTAAAATGATTTTAGTGATATTTATGCTTTTAATTCCTAATTTTAGTTAAACTACGTCGTTTTGAACATTGGACAGAATAGGGCAGAGATAATCTTGGACAGATGATCTGATCTCATTAGTCCCGAGCTGAGATATTCTATCCAAGATTATCTCTGTCTTATCATGTTTAAGATTAAACTACGTAGTAGGTTCACTTATTCTTTGGTTAAGGTCTAATAATTGTAAAGTGATTTTAGTGATCATCTTTGGTTCACTACGATCGTTTTGGATATTGGACAGAATAGAATAGAGATAATCTTTCAAATCTGATCTCATTAGTCCTGCCTCAAGTCATCTTCTCAATATATCCTGTTTCCTTTGGATAATATATCGCTAGAATGTGTCATGTTAGAGTAAAAAACAGGTAATCATCCTCTAAGTTCTTGATGTTTTCTTTCTTGTCCTTTTGTTATATAGATGAAAAAATTTAAGCTAATTCAACAGATAACCATGACACTTTCAAACCGAATTTCAAATCATTGAATATTCAACCTGGATTTACTGAGTTGATCACTGAACTTAGCTAAGATTCTTCAACTAAACCATAGTAAATGAGTTCCGTTATGATTGTAATTGTTTATCTGACATTCTAGTGACAGTTACGCCAGTCTTAATCAATCTGATTAGCTTCAGATTCAGCTGCAGCAGCGTGTATTAATCAATCAAGTATTGAGAATGACTAAGGTCCCAACCGAAGCTTCAAAGCACGGCTAGTTACGATTTCTTGAAACAGATTTTTCTCATCGACATGATCAAAACAATCCCATATCAGGATATTAAAAAGAAAAAAGAAAAGAAACCCTTTGGATTCAAGGAAAATTCAACTATCAGTTACAGATGCACCCGATTTATGAAGCCATATAAAGTTCACCCAATAGTGACACATGAACACAACAAAGAACAAACAGAGAAATTAAGAAACTCAGAGAAAATTCTCATATGATAAAACTGAAATAGATTATGAAGAAATCACCTTAAGAGTCCCCTTGCAATGGTTGCATCTGAAACAAGCCTTGTGGTAGACTTTGTTATCCGCCTGAAGTTGATCCACTAAGTACATAGTCTTCTCACAAGCCTTGCACTTTTGAGTTGTCCCACCAAAAGTTATTGCCATATCTATATCACTCAAGTATAGTAGTCGATCTTCTTCTGCTAAAATTCTCCAGAGATCATTTAACAGTCTCTACTAATTCTTTTCTTTCTTGATCTTGAAAGGGTCGAAACATGTTCCAGTCTTGGAATTTTGGTCTCTACAGCTCAGAAGTCAGAGATGTAATGCAGTCGTTACCATCCCATGTGTTGACCATTTGACAAGTATGAACGAGTTTTAGCTGTCCAAACTCTAATGGTGTTTTTTTATGCTTTTTATTCAAAAAAAAAAAAGTGAAAAACATTGTTGGCAATAATGTCCATGGATACTTTTCAAGCAATTAGCAATAGCTATAATTGATTGATGAGTCCCTATTTCTCATTCCAAATTTTTTTGTTTCATTCCATATTTCAATCACTGTTTCACTTTAAAAATACACAAATATATTTAACTAAAAACCTATTAAATTATTAATAAACCCTAATGATAAGTATTAAATAGGTGGCGTGGATTTATAATAGTGAAATAGATATGGAAATAGGAACATAACAGAAAATCCTCTAGGTGTAGCACTACTATTGTTATGTTTTTCAATATTTCAAAATAAAAATTAAATTCAAATGTTTATCAAATACTTATATATTCCCTCATCTCAAAAATTGAAATGGTAGGCAGTATAAATTTTTTACAAGTATGAACGAGTTTTAGCTGTCCAAATTCTAATGTTTTTAAAAAAAAAAAAAAACATTGTTGGCAGTAATGTCCATGGAGACTTGTCAAGCAATGAGCTATAGCTATCATTTATTGATGAGTTCCTCCTATGTACCACTACTATTGTTATCTTTTCAATGTTTCAAAATAAAATTCAAATTCAAATTTTTATAAAATACTTATACATTCTCTTATCTCAAAAATAGTAATGGTGAGAAGTACAAATGTTGTTTCAATTATTCAAATTACAATTTTTTCTTTACTCAATAGATTAACATTAATTGTAAGTTCATTTTATGATATTTAATAAGTTAATTAAATTAAAAATGAGTGTATATGTATAATTAAATTAATTAATTTTTACGTATATGCATAACAAATCAATTTTTACGAATCTTCATAACTAAATTAAAAATATACTCATCAAAATATATTTTAAATTTATATTAAATAATTAATATGGCAATAAGTAATAACTACAAAGTAGCTTACATTTATAATATTCAATATTATATTAAGAGTAATGATAATCAGAGTGAAATCTCAAAGTTACTGACGTGGCATGTATAAAAAGACAAAATCATCCATTATTTATAAAAAGACAAAATCATACAACTTTATAAAAAACTTAAACGTGTACAATAACTTATCACTTAGAGTTCACTTATTATTTAGTTAGGGTATTAGTTTAATTTTTAAAAGGGTTAATTGCTAAATACCTCCCTGTGGTTTCTCGAAATTGCTGGTTACCTTCCCGTAGTTTATAAATCTACATTTTTCTCCCTATGGTTTGGTTTTTTTTGCAAAATTGACGGATTTAACAAAACTAACGGTTCTGAATAAAAAACGCTATATCAAAATGAATATTTAATTATTAATTTAGATATATTATATAAAAGAACAAACATAGCCTTGAATTGTTGTGTTAAATACATCAACTTCTTCAATCAACCGAGTTCTTTATTGCAAAACACCATCTTCCTCTTTTTGACCAATTTCTTTCTTCCTTAACCAATTTCTTATATGCCAACATATTTAAGTAATGAAAGCATGAGTTTGTCATGTAATAAAGGTAAAGGCAAATCAGATCTGCGATTAGTTTTGTTAAATCCGTCAATTTTGCAAAAAAAACAAACCATAGGGAGAAAAATACAGATTTATAAACCACATGGAGGTAATCAGCAATTTCGATAAACCACAGGGAGTTATTTAGTAATTAAATATAAAAAATTAACTAAAATGACACATGTCAATTTTTTATAAAGTGCTACATGAAAGTGGTACAACAAACCTAATTTTTTCTTTTTATACATGTCACTTCAGTCACTACGAGATTTTACTCTTAAATTTCACTCAGTCTATCAGTATTCTTATATTAATATTAAGAATACATTTAACATTTATTTAATAGCTATAATATCTAATTAATAATTATAAAACTATAATTTTAAACAATAAAACTATTATTATTATTTTTTCAAAAAAAAGGATAGGATTATCCCACGTTTGATGCTATAAATAGTGGAGCACCACATATTTGGTACATATAGTACCAAATTTTGTATTTGGATACTCCATTGGAGATGGGTCTGTGTACAATTATTATGTACTACTCTATGTGTCACTTTCAATCACTTATTATAAGGTTCACTAATCACTTGGTTAAGTTTTATTTTAATTTTTAAAATTTAAATAACTAAAAAAATGCGTGTCATTTTTTCATAAAGTACCACATGAAGTGGTATATAAAAGTAGTATAACAGACCCAAAGCAATTGGAGATGGGTGTGAAAAGGAGTATGTAATGCTTTAGTTTTAGGACATGTTGTTCTAGAATCATCCAAAAAAAAAAAAAGGCTCATTATTGTAATAAATTTAGCTAGGAGTTGTGACTTTTACAAATTCACTATACATATACATGTGACTAAATTTAATAGAAAAAACTTGAGCCACATGTAGAAAAGGTAGAGATTTTTCTTTTCTTTCTATTTTTTTTATAATTTGGTTCCAAGGAAGACATTGAATTTATTTCTTGAGTTCAAATTTCTTGCATCTCCAAAATGATTAATAGAGCTTTTACTCTTCACATGTTGAAGTATTTTGTGAGTATCCAATTAGTCAAGTATTTGAATGATCACATCACATTTGACTTGACTTTGCCAAAATGCCTCATCTCTAAAAGCCCGTCTGGCGAGGCGACTTTTTTTCTCCCATGCTTACCCTTGGTCAACAACTAAGAAAAACTTGGACTCTTCTCACGAATTAGATTTGAACCAATATTTCCCCAATTTGGGCTATTTCACCGGGGATGAGCTCTATGGCTAATTCGTTCGGCGAAAGGCTCTATCCCATATGAAGAGTTGACACCGTCAAATCTAGCAATAGATTTGACCTCTGAAGTCGAGAAAGGCAGGCAAATAAAACTTATAATCATCATAAGCGGTCGCTAGATAGATAATTTTTTAATGGGTAAAATACACTAATCCCTCCTTATATTATTGTTCTGCCCTACATTTACCCCTTATAGTTTTAATTACAACAATTAACCTCCTTAACTTATTAAAACTAAAAAAATTAATAGCAGCGTTAAAAGTAAATGAAAAGACAATTTCAATGATATTAGAGTAACTAAATACCTATAATACCCAATTAACCCCTAAAAAAGTGGGACAGAATTGCACAATATATACCTATCCAATTAACTAAAATAAAAAAGAAATGAAATTGATTGGCATCAAACCCGCTAGTAATGAAATAATTTTTTCAATATATATGCTACATCTACCATGATCATATCATCTTTCACAAAAGTATAAAATATATTGCCTCTTCTTTTTTAGGAATTTGATTTTTTAAATACAAAGTATTATTTCAAGAGCAAAGATCAAGGTACTTTAAGTTTGGCTGCTGTTATTGCCAGAGCAACTATTAGCTTCCAGAGCAATAAATCACAAATCTTCCAAATTTACCCTTAATCAAAAACTAATTTATCTTTTCTCTATTTATCTTTATCTTCTTTCTATCTTATCATTAAAATTAGAGAGGCTACACATGTCTATAAATTAAAAAGAAACTTCATTAATTGAGAGTTTCACAACTAGTCAATTAAAAAAAAAATTGTTCACACAAGTAATTAAATAATGAAGACAATTATTATTGATATATATTCATATTTAAGAAAGACCAATATTACATATCAATCAGAATACTTTTCCATGAATGAAACTAAATAAGTTGTTTCTTAAAAGACAACCGCGGGAATTAATGTGCTGCAAGATCGACGTGATTATCAAACTTTTCTTGACATTTAGTGTTTTTGTACACACTTCGAAGAAGATTAGCCCTTCATTATGATATTATATAAAAAAAAATTATTTTGTCATCCACATAAAAACAAAATAATGAATTTTAGTTACTTGCATTTAAAAAATACATCTGACTCTAATAAGGAGTGTTATTAGAGTAGATAGATTAGAACTCCCCTCCTTTAAAATATGTAAATAATCTGACTCTAATTTTTAGATATTCAGAAATGATTGTATATGTTGTTTAGGTTCTTCTTCTTAGTGGTTCAACCTGTTGGACCGAACAAGTCATTGTTAGATTGAACTTTACTTTCATTTTGCTTATATCTATAAAATCGACTCTGACATCCTCCCCACAATAGGGGTTTACCGACAAGAAAAAAAAAGACATTTAAAACATACATCAAATTATTCATTAATCAAACTATATTATTTTTTTAAATAGAGAAAATGCACGCTCATATCAAGTGCCACTTAATAAAGTGGTCAAAGTGAATAATCGATTTATTTTTCAAACAAAATCCATCACGCTTTATTTTTCAAACAAAATCCTTCACGATTTATTCGCTATTAATTTTATTGTTTATATCCTGGTGTAAATTTGGTATCAGAGCCATGGAAGGCTAAGCCTACTTTCGGGGGGGGGGGGGATTACTAGCAGTTATGGTAAATTAACTTTAGATCTAAACATATGTTTTCACAACAAGAAGTTTTAGATCTATTCAATTTGACTTCACAACAAGAGGTTTTAGATATATTCATATTGATAACAATAAGGCGTTGTTATTTAGTTGAAACTTATTTTATATGTTAAATCTAATGACTCTTAAAAGAATGAACGGTTTCAAATTTCTTATGGAATGATCTTGTGGGTCGACACCCAAGTCGCGTTCGGCGTTTCATGAGGCGGTTGATGATGTTGTAAGTTCTCTGTTTAGCCGGTAATATGTCGTTGACAGTCGAGCAAGATCATCCATAATAAAAATGAGACATGTTCTATCTTTTAAATAGTCAAAAGATTGACATATAAACCAAAGTTTTGCTGAGTTTCATTAGCACAATAAGTTATCAAGTATGGAGAAAATCTAAAATATTCAATAAGTGATATCAAGTTTGAAGAAAATCTAAAATTTTCAATACGTGATTTTATATTAAAGGAACTAAGTTATGTGTATCCTACCATAAACTCTGTTAGTAATCCTATCCGAAGCTCTCTTGAATTACTCTTTTGAATTGTTTTAATTTTTACTATTTTTAATCTCTTATCTTTTATGGAAAATAGACAAATGATTAAATTGAATTTACAAGAAATAAGTAAAATATGTGCTGAAGATTTTAATCTTCCACATTACACATTATTTAGAACTTGGTTTTTTAGAAACAATAGTTCTAATCAACAAAAATATATTCAAAAATGAATATTATGATTTAATTAAAAATACTGAAGTAATTATTTCATTTATTGCATGGTTTTATATTGAAAAAAGAGTAAATTACATGCATGATTTATCTAGTATAAATATCATAGATAAAGCTTATCAAATTTGGAAATTACCAAAAAATAAGTTATTAAAATCAATTTATACTTTCCAAAAACACAAAGAAGAAATTATAAATTACTCTTGTGTTGAAAATGAAAAAATTGATATAATTCAAAATGATAATGATTCATGTGTTGATAAAAATGAAATAATTAAACAAGAAAATCTACATAAAGTTGACATAGAAGAAAATAGTTCTAAAAATATTGATAAATTAGGTAACATAGAAGAAAATAGTTCAAAAGATAAAAATATTGAAAATAATAAATCTGAAAATATTGATGAAAAATGTAAAATAGAAATAGTTAATAATAATTTGTTAGATCAAAATATTGAAAATAATAAAATTATTGATAAAATGTGTGAAACTTATAAAATTGAAATAGGAATAGTTAAACATAATGAATTAAATCCATTAGAAATATTTACATTATCTAAAAACCACAAAATGATGTTAAATTTAATTAATGAAATTAAAGATCCTATAAAAAGAAATCAATATTTAGAAATATATTTTCAAAATAGTTCTTTACAAAATTATTCTTCTTCGTATAATGATAATTCTTTAAATAAAAAACAAATAAATAAAATGAATACTTCTTTTAAAATACAAGAAGATAAAAATCATTTAGATGATCAAGCCTTAAAAATTACTTCACCAATACTAAAACAAGAAATAAATGAATTAAAAATAGAAATTAAAATATTAAAAAATAAGACTTTAGAAGAAAAAGAATTTAATAAAATAGAAGAAGATTCTAATCAAAATTCTCAAGTAAATACTTTAATTACATCTCAAAAATATTATATTTTTGCAACGCTTGTAATAAATAAAGAATATAAAATTCAATCAATAGTAATGATAGATTCAGGTGCAGATTTAAATTGTATTAGAGAAGGATTAATACCTTCAAAATATTTTGAAAAAACTAAAGTCATACTAAATGCTGCACAAGGGGCAAAAATACAAGCAAATTATAAATTATCAAATGTATGTATATTTTCTGAAGAAAATAACTATGTTTGTTGTCCATTTGTTTTAGCTAAAACAATTAATCAACATGTAATACTAGGAACTCCTTTCCTAAATTTAATGCATCCATACAAATGTGATGGTAAAACATTATCAAAAATTGATTCTGATTTATCATTTAAATTTATAACTTCTCCACAAACTAGAGATCTTTGTTCATTAAATTTGTCATCTTTACAAGAAAATATAAAATTAAAAAATAATCAAATTAATTTTTTTTCAAATGAGATTTTATCTTTAAAAATAGAAGAACAATTAAAATCTCCAAAATTACAAAATCAAATTAAAAATATTACTCAAGAAATTACTTCAAAAATTTGAAGTGAATTACCAAATGCTTTTTGGGAAAGAAAACAACATATTGTTGAATTACCATATAAAAAAGATTTTGATGAACAAAAAATACCAACAAAAGCACTACCATCTCAAATGAATAAAGAAATGGTTGAATATTGCAAAAAAGAAATTGATGATTTGTTAAAAAAGAAAATAATTAGAAAAAGTTATTCTCCTTGGAGCTGTTCTGCATTTTACGTTAATAAAAATTTAGAAATTGAAAGAGGTGTTCCACGATTAGTGATTAATTATAAACCCTTGAATATAGTTTTACAATGGATTAGATATCCAATTCCAAATAAAAAAAGATTTATTAAATAGAACTTTTGGAGCAATGATATATTCTAAATTTGATTTAAAATCTGGATTTTGGCAAATACAAATTGCTGAAAAAGATAAATATAAAACTGCATTTACCGTTCCATTTGGTCATTATGAATGGAATGTAATGCCTTTTGGTCTTAAAAATGCTCCTTCTGAATTTCAACATATAATGAATGATATTTTTCATCATATTCATTTATAATTGTCTATATTGATGATATCTTAATTTTTTCACAAAATATCGAACAACATTTTAAACATTTAAATATTTTCATTAAAGTTGTTATTAAAAATGGTTTAGTTGTTTCTGCTAAAAAATTAAAATTATTTCAATCTAAAATTAGATTTTTAGGATATGAATTAGAACATGGTCAAATTACTCCAATTGCTAGAAGTATTGAATTTGCAAATAAATTTCCTGATGAATTAATAGATAAAAAACAATTGCAAAGATTTTTAGGAAGTTTAAATTATATTGGTGAATATTATAAAAATTTGGCTATAGATAGTAAACCTTTATATGATAGATTGAAGAAAAATCCTCCTGCATGGTCTGAAATTCATACTAATGCAGTCAAAATAATTAAACAAAAAGTTAAATTTTTACCATCTTTAAGTTTAGTAAATCCTGATTGGTTTAAAATTGTTGAAACTGATGCTTCTGATATTGGTTTTGGAGGAATTCTAAAGCAAAAGAATCCACAAACCAATAAAGAGGAATTACTTAGATACTATTCTGAAACATGGAAAAATGCTCAATTAAATTATTCTACAATTAAAAAAGAAATTCTTAGTATAGTTCTTTGTATTTCTAAATTTCAAGATGATTTACTAAATCAAGAATTTTTACTTAGAGTTGATTGTAGTGCTGCAAAAGAAGTATTACAAAAAGATGTAAAAAATATTGCATCTAAACAAATATTTGCTAGATGGCAAGCTATTTTATCTGTATTTGATTTTAAAATTGTCTATATTAAAGGTGAATTAAATTCTTTACCTGATTTTCTTACTCGTGAATTCTTACAAGGATAAAATTTCTTGCAGGTTATGACAAAACAAATTGAAGAAGAATTTTCAATAGATGAATATTTGAAAAATTATCTTCAAAAACCCTCTATTATTAAAAAAGTAGAAAGAATAAGAAATTATAATACAAAATCTTTAAAAGATCAAATTTTTATTCATCAAATACAATATTACAGAATGGTAAGAATAAATAAAATCATACAAAAATCAGATTCACCTAATAAAAAATGTTATAATAGATTTATAAAATCTTTTGGAAAGAAAATATATTTTGTTTAAAGAATCAAAAAATGGAAGAAATTTTTAAATTACAATGGTTAAAAGATTATATAGAAAATTCAGCTATAATTAAGAAAATTAGAAAAATTTATGCATTAAAAGAAAGGGTTCGACAAGATCCTGAATTTCCACATGCTTATCATGTAGAAAATGTAAATGTTTTATCAATAAAACAACAAGTATTTTTACATCAAATGCAATATTATCAAATGTTAATTTCATATCACATAAATAAATCTAGAAGACATCCAATAATAAATCAATTTTTATGGAATCGTCTTGAAAATTTTAGAAAAGAAATTGCTATTATTATTTAAAATCTTCTTATTTAAATTTTTGCAGGAAATGCAAGGTAGAGGTGGAAGGGGTCATAGACTTCAAATGGATTTTGGCTATGTTAGCCATTATAATTCCCAATATCCTCCATTATACTGGTCATCTCAAATGAGAGGTCAGTCTTCTTCAAATCAAACCAATTCTAAAAATACTTCTCTTGTTTCATTGGGTCACAAACCCACAGCCAAAAATGTCCTTCTTGATGAGTCTTCAAATCAGGACCATGATTATATCAAAAATGGAATAACCGAACATTCTATTTTTATTTTTGATAATGATCTTAAATCAGATCTTTATGAGATTATTCAAAAATATTTTAACAATCCTTCCAATTGTCATTTCAGTTTAAGAGGACCACTTCCTCTAAAAACTCGGCATACTTATGCTGACTTTTTAAATTTCACTAAAATTGCTGATATAAATGACAGACCCAGATCCAGTCGTCTTCAAAATTGGTTCCCTACAACTGAAGACAATGAAATTGCTTTGTCTCAGATGTATATTCATAAAATACAATCTTTTTATGACTGGAATTCTTCTCAAATTCAAACCCAAAATTTCATATCCAGATACAACAATTTTGAATATGCATTTACATACATAGATATGGTGGAAAATTTTCACTATGTCCATTTGTATCGAAATTCTTCATACAAACATACTTGGTGGATTCGTATTGATGAAGCCAATTTTGACAAAATCATTCCAGGTTGGTTTCTTAATTGGTTTAGAATTCATGGACCCAAAGAAGAAACTTTTCTTCCTGAAAAATTGAAAAATTTGTTTATCCAGTTTAAAAATGTTTATTCTGAAAAATTTAAACATTCAAAATTTCCAAAGCAACCATTTTTACTCTTTTTCATAAAATTTCAAATTCCATGGTTGTATGCTTGGAAATATGAAACTGGATACAATGTTGATGGAATTTTACAACTCACAAGAGTTGGGTACACTAAATGGTGGCCAAAATGTCAAGTGGATTACATTGAAATTGAGAAGTCAATTGTTAATGCAAAAAATTCTCTTGAAAAGGAAAAAGTGACACAAGGAATTGATAATTCTTCTCAGAAAGAATTAAATGAGAAAAATGATTTGATAGAAAAATTGCAAAATGAATTGAGAAAAATAAAAGCTGTTTCTTCTCCTGAAAAAGAAAAAGAAGAAAAAATGACAAAAGGAAAAGAAAAAGAAAAAATTGAAAAAATTGAAAAAGAAAAAATAGAAAAGAAAAAAGAAAGTGAGAAAAGAAAAAAGAAAAAAGAAAAAAGAAAAACATCCATTTCAAGATTCTCTTTCGATAAAAATTTGATCAAATTCACCGATGATGAACCTTTAACAGAAGAGGATTTGGAAATTTCCTCAGATGAAAATTCAAGAACCAATTATGATGGTGAACAATTGCAAATAATAGAAAAAGAGAAAAATGAATTTGAACAATTAATACATAATCTGTATAAAAATAAAGACTATGTATTAAAACTGTTAGATTCTAGTTCTGAAAAATCCAGAGAAAATAATCCTTCAAGAAAATCTTCATCAGATGAGGCTGAAGAAACCAGTTCAAAAAAGGTCTGCAAAGAAGAATAAAGCAAAGAAATGATGGCAAGCATGAATTATGCAAGGAAAATTCCAAGAAATTACAAAACAAGTGGAAGACATTATCATCAAGTGGAAGACTTTATGAAAGCAAAAACAAGTCAAGAAAAGTGGAGTTAGTAAAATATCACATCATTTTGAAATATAGTCTTTAAAATTATTGTCTTTTACTTTTTTGAATTTTGTCTTTCATATGGTAATTCAACAATATGTTGTTTTCTTTCCCAAAAGGCATTTGGTAATTCACTACAAATTTTTGAAGTAATTTCTTGAGTAATATTTTTAATTTGATTTTGTAATTTTGGAGATTTTAATTGTTCTTCTATTTTTAAAGATAAAATCTCATGTGAAAAAAAATTAATTTGATTATTTTTGAATTTTATATTTTCTTGTAAAGATGACAAATTTAATGAACAAAGATCTCTAGTTTTTGGAGAAGTTATAAATTTAAATGATAAATCAGAATCAATTTTTGATAATGTTTTACCATCACATTTGTATGGATGCATTAAATTTAGGAAAGGAGTTCCTAGTATTACATGTTGATTAATTGTTTTAGCTAAAACAAATGGACAACAAACATAGTTATTTTCTTCAGAAAATATACATACATTTGATAATTTATAATTTACTTGTATTTTTGCCCCTTGTGCAGCATTTAGTATGACTTTAGTTTTTTCAAAATATTTTGAAGGTATTAATCCTTCTCTAATACAATTTAAATCTGCACCTGAATCTATCATTACTATTGATTGAATTTTATATTCTTTATTTATTACAAGCGTTGCAAAAAATATAATATTTTTGAGATGTAATTAAAGTATTTACTTGAGAATTTTGATTAGAATCTTCTTCTATTTTATTAAATTCTTTTTCTTCTAAAGTCTTATTTTTCAATATTTTAATTTCTGTTTTTAATTCATTTATTTCTTGTTTTAGTATTGGTGAAGTAATTTTTAAGGCTTGATCATCTAAATGATTTTTATCTTCTTGTATTTTAAAAGAAGTATTCATTTTATTTATGTGTTTTTTATTTAAAGAATTATCATTATACGAAGAAGAATAATTTTGTAAAGAACTATTTTGAAAATATATTTCTAAATATTGATTTCTTTTTATAGGATCTTTAATTTCATTAATTAAATTTAACATCATTTTGTGGTTTTCAGATAATGTAAATATTTCTAATTGATTTAATTCATTATGTTTAACTATTCCTATTTCAATTTTATAAGTTTCACACATTTTATTAATAATTTTATTATTTTCAATATTTTGATCTAACAAATTATTATTAACTATTTCTATTTTACATTTTTCATCAATATTTTCAGATTTATTATTTTCAATATTTTTATCTTTTGAACTATTTTCTTCTATGTTACCTAATTTATCAATATTTTTAGAACTATTTTCTTCTATGTCAACTTTATGTAGATTTTCTTATTTAATTATTTCATTTTTATCAACACATGAATCATTATCATTTTGAATTATATCAATTTTTTCATTTTCAACACAAGAGTAATTTATAATTTCTTCTTTGTGTTTTTGTAAAGTATAAATTGATTTTAATAACTTATTTTTTGGTAGTTTCCAAATTTGATAAGCTTTATCTATGATATTTATACTAGATAAATCATGCATGTAATTTACTCTTTTTTCAGTATAAAACCATGCAATAAATGAAATAATTACTTCAGTATTTTTAATTAAATCATAATATTCATTTTGAATATATTTTTGTTGATTAGAATTATGGTTTCTAAAAAACCAAGTTCTAAATAATGTGTAATGTGGAAGATTAAAATCTTCAGCACATATTTTACTTATTTCTTGTAAATTCAATTTAATCATTTGTCTATTTTCCATAAAAGATAAGAGATTAAAAATAGTAAAAATTAAAACAATTCAAAAGAGTAATTCAAGAGAGCTTCGGGTAGGATTACTAACAGAGTTTATGGTAGGATACACATAACTTAGTTCCTTTAATATGAAATCAAGTATTGAAAATTTTAGATTTTCTCCAAACTTGATATCACTTATTGAATATTTTAGATTTTCTCCATACTTGATAACTTATTGTGCTAATGAAACTCGGCAAAACTTTGGTTTATATGTCAATCCTTTGACTATTTAAAAGATAGAACATGTCTCATTTTTATTATGGATGATCTTGCTCGACTGTCAACGACATATTACCGGCTAAAAAGAGGTCTTACAACATCATCAACCGCCTCATGAAACGCCGAACGCGACTTGGGTGTCGACCCACAAGATCATACTATAAGAAATTTGAAACCGTTCATTCTTTTAAGTGTCATTAGATTTAACATATAACATATAAAATTTTAATGTTTATATCCTGGTGTAAATTTGGTATCAGAGCCATGGAAGGCTAAGCCTCCTTTCGGGGGGGGGGGGATAACTAGCAGTTATAGTAACGTAACTCTAGATCTAAACATATGGTTTCACAACAAGAAGTTTTAGATCTATTCAATTTGACTTCACAACAAGAAGTTTTAGATCTATTCATATTGATAACAATAAGGCGTTGTTATTTAGTTGAAACTTATTTTATATGTTAAATCTAATGACTCTTAAAAGAATGAACGGTTTCAAATTTCTTATGGTATGATCTTGTGGGTCGACACCCAAGTCGCGTTCGGCGTTTCATGAGGCGGTTGATGATGTTCTAAGTCCTCTTTTTAGCCGGTAATATGTCGTTGATAGTCGAGCAAGATCATCCATAATAAAAATGAGACATGTTCTATCTTTAAAATAGTCAAAAGATTGACATATAAATCAAAGTTTTGCTGAGTTTCATTAGCACAATAAGTTATCAAGTATGGAGAAAATCTAAAATATTCAATAAGTGATATCAAGTTTGGAGAAAATCTAAGATATTCAATACGTGATTCCATATTAAAAGAACTAAGTTATATGTATACTACCATAAATTCTGTTAGTAATCCTACCCGAAGCTCTTATTAATTGTTATAATCATGTTTTCTCGAAGTAATTCTAAATTATTTTCTCGTAGCAACTCTATTGCATCATCCTCTTCAAATAAAAATATAAAAAATTTTGAATTAATTGAATTTTCTGAAATCGAACAAACAATACAAAATTGGCATATTCCTAAAATTGAACATAAACAAATTTATAAATTTGGAACTTTTGATAATGCTACTAAAAAGGCAATAAAAAATGTAGAAAAAACTATTTCTATACAAAATCAATTTGAAGAAGTTCATTTATTAGATTTAGATTACTTGTCTCAAATTAGACAAGAAGGATATAATTATTTACATATTGGTCTTATACAAATTGCTGTACAACCATTAAATAGACAAGGATTAGAAACTATAATTTTAATTGCTTTAAGAGATTGTAGACATATAAAATTTCATGATTCATTATTAGGCTTAATTGAATCCAGTCTTTGCAATGGTCCAATTTATTTTAATACATACCCAAATTTTCTGTATCTTTATCTGATAGAAATTTGCAAGATGTATTAACTGTAAATTTACAAACTAAAGGTTATGATTTGAAACCTGGATATGAAAATATTAATTTAACTTATAGACTTTATTTTAAATTAATGAATACTATAAGTCCAGGGGCAAGATTAACAAGTAATGGAAAAAGTACATTATTAATTGAAACTAATTTAAAAAGATCAAAATTACAAATACCTAGATTAATAAATTGGGATGAAATATCTTTGCCATCAAATTGGGTCTTAGAAAAAATAAATAGACCAACAATTCCTTTAAAATCTAAGGATGCTCAAATTCATGAAGATAACGAAGGAAATGTATAAATAATATTTGAAACACATGTTCCTAGAAGAAATTCAGTCTCCTCATTTCCATACTCTTCTGCATCTAGATCTGATAGATTTAACTTTGAAGGAATTAGAGAAACAGATAATCAAATTCCAAGACCAATATACACACAAAAATCACAAGATGATATAAGTCTTGGGTCAGAAATGAATTTTGAAATAAATACAAATTCTCAAAAAAATAAAATGAATTTTGAAATAAATACAATTTCTCAAGAAAATAAAATTAATCTAAAAGAAATAAGTAAAATATGTGTTAAAGATTTTATTCTTCCACAATTTACACCATTTAGAAATTGGTTTTTTAAAACTTATAATACTAAACAACAAAAACAATTTCAAGATCAGTATTATAATTTTATTAAAATCACTGGAGTTATAATTTCATTCATATCATGGTTTAATACTGAACAAAAAGCAAAATACATTGATGATCAATATAGTCTAAACGTTCTTGAAGAAGCTCATAAGACTTGAAAATTATCTGATGATAAATTATTAAAAGCAATTCATCCTCCTTCACAGTTAATAAAAATAGAAGTTGCAAATACTTCAACTGAGGCTTGTCCTTATATTGATGTTAATAATGTTGAATTGGCAAAAGTAGCTAAACAAAATAATTTTACAAATCTTAATTTAAATACTATTTCTAAACAATTATTTCGTATTGAAGATAAAATTAATCTTCAAATTCCAAAAAATATTTTTCCTTCAGAAAATATTAAATTAGGGTCCAATAAACCTCAACCCTTTTCATTTAAACCAATGCCTGATTTACCTTTAAATATGTTAAAATCTCAACCTTCAGGTTTTACTAAAGAAAAATTAGAAAAATTAAATTCAGAATTTAACAAATTAAGACTTAATGTATTAAGTTCTGAAAAAGAGGAAATGAATAATGATTTGCAAATAGATCAATTAGAAGAAATGTTTAATAATTTATACATAGATGATGATTCAAACCAATTAGATATAAATAAAATGAAGAAATCTCATTCAAAATTGATAAGCACATATTTGTTCAGATTATTATCATTGTTTTGACATGCTTTGTGTGGTGAAACATGTGCTTAATGGTGTTAATTTGTGCAGATTTGGAAGCTTTAAGAGTTGAACCTTGTTGGAGGAAAAGAGACAAATTTGGAGGTTTTTAAAGCGTAAAGGAATTGGAAACGAATCTGAGGACAGCAGGCGGCAAGAAGATTATAGGAACTTACCAAATTGGATTTTGAAGCAATTAGGAAGTTACTTTCTACAGACTTTCTACAGCCGCATGTGGCTTTTGTGTTTTTGGAAACAAAGAGATTTCTTTGTTTTGTGTTGTTTTAGGAATCTTATTCTCTTCTCCTATATAAGGAGAAGATAGTTTAGGGTTTAAACATCTTTTTCGCACTTTAATTTTGCAGTTTTACGTTTAGAATTTCGCTACAGTAGCTGGGTCTGCAGAATAGCTGCAGCCCAGAATTTCAGAGACTGTCGTATGCCCATACAACAGGCATCTGATTTTATGTTTTCAATTTTAATTTAATTTTCTTTTCTATTAGTAGTCTAGCTTTGTTTTTAATTATGTTTAGTGAGTAGTTAATTATCTGACTGTAGGTAATGAAGCACTAATCATGCGTGAATTGTGAGATCTAATTGTTCTTAATAAACTTTCTCTTATTTAATTCCAAGAGTTTTCTGAGCCTAAGGATAATTATCTAATTTAACTAAAGCTTGATCACCTTTAATTGAATTAGGTAGAGCCAATTAATCCCTTGTTAAGTCACTGGATTTAGTAAGTAAGATTAATTAGTGGCGAAGCTACTGTCTCGGTAGACGGAAATAATTGGTTAACAAATTGTTGCATGCTGATTCATGATATGGTTTGTTAGAGTTGGGTTCTTCACTTCGTAATGCTTTTATGACATTAAATCTGGTGTTCGGCTGATTCCGGCCGGGTTGTGTTATAAATAGGGAATTAATTGAGTCAAGCTGATACTTGTCAATTAACGAATAATTAAGGAAGAATTGGGTTATGTCAGAGCCGATTCTCGGTAATCTATAACTAACTGATTAAATAGAGATTGTTATCTTTGAGTCGATGAACAATTAACAATTGATTAGTGTGGATTTATTTACAGCTGGCTCTTTCTTTTAATTAATTTATTTCTGAATTTTGTTCTTCATTAATTTCGTCATTGATTTCTTTTGATTTAATTGTTTTTAATCATTAATTAAATTGTTGTTACTATTTGGCAAATTAACAAATTTAGAAGATAGTGTTGTTCCTCGTGGGATCGACCTTACTCACACTTTACTTGATTTATTGTTTGAGAGTAAGTAATTTAATTTGGTACAAAATGACACACCAAATTTTGGCGCCGTTGCCGAGGAACGGCAATATTTTCTTTTTGATTAATTTGTTTTTTCTTTTGTTCTTTGGTTTATGTCCAGATCTTCTAACCCACATCTGCTGGTTGATTGAGAAAATTGAGAAGACAGCTCGCAGATTAAAGAAGGAGACGAAGGAACATCGCCAAAGAACCCAAATTGGTTCAGCAGTTGACACGTCGTTTGCCCAAACGACATCGAACAGAATTGAAGACCCAGCTGAATCAAACTTTCTGTTTGAAGAAACTTCGATGGCTAATCTTCCACCTGTGATACCACCTCTTGGTGATAATGTGCCACCACCTGGAGGCGAGCAGCAACCTCAAGGACATGTGATTAATCCAGGAGTACAGAACCAAGTTCAAGTTCCACCACCAGATCGACCATTAAGGGAGTCCACAAATCCCATTATAAATTACAGGCCTTCTTGCATTGTCTTGCCTGAAATTGCAACTGATTATGAACTGAAAGACTCATTTTTGAATTTGTTGCCTAAGTTTAATGGAGATATTGGTGAAGACCCACATAGTTTTTTGCATGATTTTATGAGAGTATGTGAAACTGTGAATAATAGAGGAATCTCACAAGAATATCTTAGATTAGCTAGTTTTTCTTGGACTTTACCTGGAAATGCTAGTGCTTGGTTTAAGACCATTACTCCTAGATCTATTACCACATGGGATATCATGAAAAGAGTTTTCCTTAGAAAGTATTTTCCGGCTTCAAAAATAGCATTTGGTCGTAAAGAAATTGTGGGAATTAGACAAGACTTTGATGAATCTTTGACTGCCTATTGGACTAGATTTAAACGTCTGTGTGAGAGTTGTCCTCAACATCAAATCACTGATGAACTCTTAATTCAATACTTTTATGAAGGTTTGCAGCCCGAGGAGAAGAGGACATTAGACGCCGCAAGTGGTGGTGCATTCATGGATAACAGCACAACTCAAGCCACCAACTTGATTGTAAAAACCTGTGAGTCACGCCAACAGTACCAACCTCTGCGTCGCTCCACAAGGCAAGTTGGAGAAATTTTCAATTCTTCTATGGAAAGCCAACTGGCGGCTTTGACAGCGAGTGTCCAGCAGTTGATCAATGGAAGAGGTCCAGTTCAAAAGGAACAAAATTGTGAAATTTGTCGCAGCCCAACACATTCCACAGATCAATGCCAAAAGACCCAAGAAGAAGTTGAGGCTGCTGAAGTTAATGCTCTGGGAGGATACCAACAAAGGAAATATGATACTTATGGGAACACTTACAACCAAGGTTGGGCAGACCACCCTAACCTCAGCTACAAAAATTTTCAACAAAATCGTGCTCCTCAACAGAATTTTCAGCCTCCACAGCAAGCTCCTCAACAGACCCAGCAGAGACAACCACCACCTGGTTCTCAAAATTTTGGGACTACAGCAAGGTCAGGAATTTCTCTTGAGGAGATGATGGCAGCTCTGACGAATAATGTAACTAGAATGCAAAATTCCCAAGCACAGCACCAAGAGGAATTTAGTAAGTTCCAGCAAGAGACAAGGGCATCCTATAATGGGTTGAGCACCCAAATGACCCAGATGGCAAAAGCCATCCATGAGCTCCAAGGATCTCAAGGGAAGTTACCTTCTCAAGTACAGATCGATCCTCGAGAGAACGTCAGTCAAATCAGCTTGAGGAGTGGAAGACAGCTTAAAGAACCAACTGCTACATCAAAAGCTGATGAACAAAAAAATCAGACCACCCCGTTTGCCCATACGGCTACTGAGGAAATTTCAGACCCCGCCCCGTTTGCCCATACGGCGATTGAGCAGAAAGCTGAGGTAATTCCAAAATTGAAACTTTTAACTCCTGAATTTAAAATTCCTCCTCCCTTTCCCAACAGGTTGAAGAAGAACACCGAGAAGGAGGATTTGGATGACATTTTGACCATTTTTAGCAAGATTGAAATCAACATACCATTCTTAGATGCTATCCGGAAAATGCCAAAGTGTGCCAAATTTCTCAAGGATTTCATTGCAAGGAAAATACCGTATCCGAGCCAAAAGAAAGTATTAGTGGGTGAGAATGTCTCAGCAGTGATCCACAATAAACTTCCTCCCAAATGTGAAGACCCAGGTATGTGTTCCATTCCATGTGTTATTGGCACCACGAAATTAAAAGATGCATGTTGGATTTAGGAGCTTCTATAATGTCATGCTCTTTCTACATACGTGGATTTACACATTGGCCATTATCTGAGACAAATGTAGTGATCAACTTCTGATAAATCATTAGTCTATCCATTGGGTGTGCTTGAGAACTGTGTTGGTAAAAGTTAACGACTTTATCTATCCCGCAGATTTTTATGTTATTTGATTCAGGTAGCCATCATGATACAAAGGCCGCGGTTTTATTGCTAGGAAGACCTTCTAAAAACCGCTAAATCAAAGATTGACGTGGATAAAGGCAACAATAACTTTGAATTTAATGAGAAACATTTTTACTTTTAATATTTTTGATGCAATGCAACATCAAGTGATATAGAAAATGTTAATTCAATTTATTGTTTTGAACCCTTAGTCCAAAAATCTGAGACTGATCTTGTGCAGGATAAGTTGGAGGCTGATATCAAAAGAAGTGTGACTGCAAATCGAGGTCAAGACCTAGAGAATAATGAAGTGCAAGATGCCATTACGCCCTTACATTCTCTAGAGGAATATCCAGTTATTGAAATTAAATCAGTAACCTAACATTTTTGAAATCTGCCAGATTTAGGTACTGTGAAAGACGTCACCTGTCGTCATTCATAAGGAAATCACACAAATCAAGAGGAAAATTGCTAAAAATTCTTCGCGAACATAAGAACAAGAATGCAGTAGTCCTCAAAGAAATACTCAAGTTGCTTGAATTGGATTTCATTTTCCCATTTTCAAAGAGTAAGAGGTCTAAGATGCATTTGCGGGTGGTCAGTAAATTGCAGTCCAGGGAATTGGACATTTTCATGTGCTTGCTGTTGCCCAAACGGGACCATCGAAGTAAAAGGAATTAAAATGGTGAAGATTTTAAGCTCTTTGGGAAACCATTTTATGAATCTGAATCGTCTGCATTGGTAGAGGAGTTAAGTTTTTCCCAAACATTCCTTGATTTGAAGGGCACGCGTCTAGTCTAAGACGTTAAAAAATGACGCTTGTGGGAGGCAACCCCATTTTCTTTTTAGTTTTTGCAAATTTATTTTTATTAAGTTTTATTTTATTCTTGTTTTCCCCACTTAATACGTTGTCTTCTTGTTCAGATTTTGATAAATTCGTGTGCTTACACCTCCGGTTGGATTTAGTTGCAGACATGGTGTAGAGGCCTCATTTTAAGGGAAATGAAAACATGTCTTTATCCATGAATTTCGGGCCCAGTACCAACCCTCTTTTAGTTTTCTAACATAAGCCCACAATAGTTTATTGTTAGACAAAAGTCCATGTGGCCCCTTCAAACCATTATTCCCTTTTTGTTTCCCTCAACCCTAGCCGTGTTTCTCCTCTTGTTCCCCCTATTCCCAACCAGCAGCCGCCACACTCCACGCCGCCTCCTTGTCGCTGACCGCTGCTTCACCATGGTACCGCCGAAAATCACTTCCCCTCCACCTCAACCATCTTCCCGCGGATAGCTCGTCAACCCGTTCTCCCTCTTAGCGGACTGAAGAATTGTCGTCACCCCCACCTCTGGCCGAAACGACAAACGGCGAGTGGGTTGAAAATCAGCGGTGACCTCCATTGCGATCAGCGTCCAAATCCAATGATGACGACTCCACCGAGTCCGTCTGGGTCTCTTGTTGTGACAGAAGCTGTTACTGGACTTCGCACAACCCAGGCTGAAATCCGTGCAACTCAGGCTCAAATCCTCCAGATTCTGCATGATCGTTTGCCCACACCACCGAGTGCCCCCAACTAATTCAGGCTGTCCATTTTCCCTTCTTCTCTGTTTTTGTTTATGATTTCATTTTTTTTATATTGTGTTGTTTTTGCCTATCTCCCATGAGGACATGGAAATGTTTAAGTGTGGGGAGGGTTTAATGTGTTTTAGTTGTTATGTTCTTTCTTGTTTTATTTGTTTTGTTGTTCTTAAATTAAAAAAAAGAAACACAAATTCAGAAAAATTTTGAAAATTCCACAAAAACAGTTTACATTTTTAGTGTGTTTTAGGATTTGTTAGTTTTGTTTAACTTATTTTCACTTTATAAGCATTGTTTAGCCAAAACTGTTTTTGAGTAGAAAAGTTTAGTTATGGCTTAATTCATAGATAATGGGTTGTGATAGTTGAGTATGATTCCAAGTATGATGAATATTGATTCTGAGCATTTTTACCAACCTTGAAGTGAGGAGTTTTGAGCCAAGCATTGAATGACCACTTTGTTCATGCTTATATGAATTTATTCTTTGAATGAGTGCAAATCGCGCATAGTTAATTTCTTTAAACTTGCTTTGTGTGCATGGATGTCATTTGTTGGAATTGAATTTTGAATATGATAAAGGCACTTAGGATTTCGCCCTTTTTGACTTTAATTTTTTTTTCTCTAACCCTTACATTTACCCTTAGTCAACCGTTTTGAGCCTTGAACCTTTCTTTGCAATTACACAACTAAAAATTTTCACCTAAGACCTTTTTAGCTTCTTTTGGCCCTAAAGTGTAAGTAGCTGAGTTTCATATGAATTGTTTTCCCCACTTGGATTAAATGTAGAATATTGCATATTTTTGGTCTCTTTGAGAAAGGATTTCAGTATGTCTTCTGAACTGAAATTCAAAAGTCCATTGTTTGCCCAAACGGCACTGGGACAGGAAGGAAGGAAAATGAAAGAAAATCCGCAGAATTTGTCTGTGTTGTTTGCCTAAACTATGGAAAAGGAAATAAAAAAAAAATAGCAGCAATAATAAAAAATTGTGATTGGCTGATGAAAAAAAAAAGAAAGAATGCAGCAAACTTGAAAGGAAAAAAAAAACATTAGCTGCTGGTGAAAGAAAAAAAAGGGAAGAGTATGTTGTGCTGAATTGGTTTTAAGGAGTTTGAGATTTTGAGACTTGGTGCAAGTCAAGTGTGGGGATGTACATGAGTGTGTTGCTTACACCTTTGTTTGTTTTTTTTAAGCCTTTTAGACTATCTTAAACCTTACCTTGTTAAGCCCAAGCACCATTACAACCTTTTAAAGACCTTTTGATTCTTGTTTAATTTTAATGTTATGATTGTCTGGTGACAATATTGGAAGTTTGTTGAAGTTTTCTATGTGCGATTTTATTGAGTGGCTGAACCCAATTCTACATATCTTTTGAGTGCTTGGAGTGATCTTGGAGAGTTACTCGGAATTTTGTAGTTTGACTTGGAGGACTTGATGATGAATGCGCTTGTTACTTGAATTAAACCTAACAGTTTGGAAAGGTACTTGGTTTGGCTGGATCGATGTTTATTTAGTGAAGATGGTTATTTGTTTGTTTAGTTTGTTTTCAAGTTTTGTTTGAATGCTTAGCGACAAGCATTGGTCAAGTGTGGGGATCTTGATAAGCACATATTTGTTCAGATTATTATCATTGTTTTGACGTGCTTTGTGTGGTAAAACATGTGCTTAATGGTGTTAATTTGTGCAGATTTGGAAGCTTTAAGAGTTGAACCTTGTTGGAGGAAAAGAGACAAATTTGGAGGTTTTTAAAGCGTAAAGGAATTGGAAACGAATATGAGGACAGCAGGCGGCAAGAAGATTATAGGAACTTACCAAATTGGATTTTGAAGCAATTAGGAAGTTACTTTCTACAGACTTTCTACAGCCGCATGTGGCTTTTGTGTTTTTGGAAACAAAGAGGTTTCTTTGTTTTGTGTTGTTTTAGGAATCTTATTCTCTTCTCCTATATAAGGAGAAGATAGTTTAGGGTTTAAACATCTTTTTCGCACTTTAATTTTGCAGTTTTACGTTTAGAATTTCGCTACAGTAGCTGGGTCTGCAGAATAGCTGCAGCCCAGAATTTCAGAGACTGTCGTATGCCCATACGACAGGCATCTGATTTTATGTTTTCAGTTTTAATTTAATTTTCTTTTCTATTAGTAGTCTAGCTTTGTTTTTAATTATGTTTAGTGAGTAGTTAATTATCTGGCTGTAGGTAATGAAGCACTAATCATGCGTGAATTGTGAGATCTAATTGTTCTTAATAAACTTTCTCTTATTTAATTCCAAGAGTTTTCTGAGCCTAAGGATAATTATCAAATTTAACTAAAGCTTGATCACCTTTAATTGAATTAGGTAGAGCCAATTAATCCCTTGTTAAGTCACTGGATTTAGTAAGTAAGATTAATTAGTGGCGAAGCTACTGTCTCGGTGGACGGAAATAATTGGTTAACAAATTGTTGCATGCTGATTCATGATATGGTTTGTTAGAGTTGGGTTCTTCACTTCGTAATGCTTTTATGACATTAAATCTGGTGTTCGGCTGATTCCGGCCGGGTTGTGTTATAAATAGGAAATTAATTGAGTCAAGCTGATACTTGTCAATTAACAAATAATTAAGGAAGAATTGGGTTATGTCAGAGCCGATTCTCGGTAATCTATAACTAACTGATTAAATAGAGATTGTTATCTTTGAGTCGATGAACAATTAACAATTGATTAGTGTGGATTTATTTACAGCTGGATCTTTCTTTTAATTAATTTATTTCTGAATTTTGTTCTTCATTAATTTCGTCATTGATTTCTTTTGATTTAATTGTTTTTAATCATTAATTAAATTGTTGTTACTATTTGGCAAATTAACGAATTTAGAAGATAGTGTTGTTCCTCGTGGGATCGACCTTACTCACACTTTACTTGATTTATTGTTTGAGAGTAAGTAATTTAATTTGGTACAAAACGATATACCAAAAATTTAGACCAAAATATCCACAAACTCAATTTTATTATCCTAGGCCAACTCCTTGATAAGTTGGTTTTATACCAACTTATATGTGTTAATTTACTTGGCTTTTGCTTTGATTTTGATGTGATTGTGTGGTGTTTTATGTGTATTGTGCATATTTCAGATGAGCTAGTTGATAATGAATAAATGGTGCAAAACGTATGAAAATGATGGTAAATGCAAAGTAAAGTGTAGAGGTTGAGAATTAAGACATCAAAAATGCATATATGCCTATTTTAGGGTTTGGACAGCTTTATTGTGCAGTTTCATTTGTGTATAACTCTTTCAATTCTTATCCAAATGAAGAGACCTTGGATGTGCTGGAAAGATCTTTGAGTTGTCTTCAATTTTTATGTTTTAACTTTCTTCTAATTTTGTGTGTAATTATGAGAATCGAAAGCATCTTGATGATTGCTACTTTAGAATTTAGTTATGAAGTTTATATTGCCACAGTTTGGTAGATTGTTAATAACTTGAGCTACAGACATCCAATTAAGGTGATTTTTGATCCATTGTAAATCCAAGAGATAGACCTAGAACTCTTATGTTTACCATCGAGCTCAATGCAGACGTTAAGACACACGAATGTTGCTTGGAAGTTGCTTGTTGTTCTGAAATGGTGTCATCACACACTAAGCACTCACAAAGACTTCACGAGCATTTTCACAAGCACCTCACGGGCACTCACTTCACACTACACTCTTGCACAGCTGCACACTCTTCCTCGCACACTCTCGCACACATCTCACATGCGGCGAGGTGATCTCGCCGCAACACTCCTGCACACATGCTGTGCGACGAACTCACCTCGTCGCACGCATCACTCGCACATCACTCTCGCACACATGCACAGAATCACTCGCACACACTCACGCATCACTTGCACACACCTCACAAACACTCGCAATACACTAGCATCACTCGCACACGCACTACGCACAAACCATGCGGCGAGGTCATCTCGCCGCATGAGCGAAGCAACACACACACACTCCCTAGCATACATGCATTTCCTACATTCCTTTGAAAAAATGTTCCTAATGGAAATTTTCATTCATACATTTTTGAGTTATCATAGTTCCACACCTTCTGTATAACATTGGAAGTCTTATGAAAACATTCACTTATCATTCTCACACATCTTATTCCATAGCATTCCAATACATGCACTTCACTTATTGATTTTAACACAACATCTCATTTTTTATCTTTACAGAATTTCACAATTCATGCACTTCGTACATTCGCAGCACTGACTTCACTTTCATTTCATATCATTTACATTCATTTTGTACGCACATCTCAGCTCACCACTACACCACACATTCACTCTCATCCTCACTTCACAATATTTAGATCACTACACTTTGCACTCACTTCACTGAAATCTCACACACTCACACCCAAGCTGGCGAGACCCAGCCACGAGGTCTCGCCAGCCAACACCCAACACGGCGAGGTCTCGCCACGAGACCTCGCCAGCAAAAGATTTCCACGGCGAGACCTCGCCACGAGGTCTCGCCACACAAACACAATTCACGGCGAGACCTCGACGCGAGGTCTCGCTAGCATAATTGTTTCGGAGGTGCATCATTGGTGAATTGAGAGAAATGGTAAAGTGTGGAAGGTTTGTTCCATGAAATCCCCAGCTTTGAGCACTAAAGTGATTGGGTCATAACTCTCTCATATTAGCTCCAAAATGGGTGTTTCGAACTGCTATGGAAAGATAAGATATAGGGCTTTAACATTCATGCTTTAAGATTTCCCTAATTCACAATGCATCAAGGTCAGAATCTGGATGGAAGTGGCTGCCATGAAGTGTTACGTGTTTTGAGTTTTCAGAAAATTGGCTAAGTGTTGAAGCTCTGAATTTTAGATTTCACCTGGCGGTTGAAGGCGTGAAGCTGCAGAGCAGGAAGGAGTGATCTACTAAAGGCTGGATTGTGTGAAGATTCGTTGAGTTGACGAAGGCGTGGAATTCCCAGATTGAAGGCGTGGTTCGACTCTGATTTCTTTATCTGAGATCCTGAGAAGTGAAGGCGTGCTCTGGTCAAGCTGAAGGCGCGGAATGACTGCTGAGGACGATAAAGGCGTGACTAAAGGAACGCCAAAGGCGCTGGAGTACTGATTATTTCTTCAAAACCTTGGAATTTTTATTTTCTTTGGGCTGATTTTTTGGTTTTTTCCTTTTTAAGGGCACTTTTGTAACACTTTATACATTTTATGTTGCGTATAGTTACGTTTTCCCAACTCTATATATAGGGAAGGTAGCTAGCATGTAAAGAGAGTTTTAGACGGGAGAGGATTCTAGATTTTAGAACTATCGTTTTGAATTTTAGCGGGAACTTTTCTCCCTCTCATTTCTCTCTCTAGATCTATTTTCTCTCACTAAACATTTATTCTCCGATCTCAATTCCGATTGTGAATTTGGACTGGATTTATCTTCTTATTCTCAATTGGAAAAGAAATCGACAATTCTCTCGATTTAATCGGTAAATTCTTCCAATTAAATGAGAATGACCTTATCAATGTTACAATTTGTTGATTTTGAGATGAGAAAGATGATCATCGGCTAAATCTATGATATCTTAGGATTCTTAATGGATGAATACGTGATTTAGTAGATTGTATGCTATGCAATTGATCTAATTGTTGAGTATTGAAATCACAATTGAATTATGCATAAACATATGTTGAATTTCATATTTCCTAGCTAATCTTGAATAGATCAAGCTTCAATTGTGGTCGACATGCTAAATTGAGGAGTGATTAATCAAAGTTAGCTAAGTTGCATGAACTGAGAACTAAGTTGTGATTGTTTAAATCTTTGCACTTAGTTTCTGTAATCAAATCAATTCTGAAACTCAGGCCTCGCCATAGAAAGTGTTAATGAATTGAAACCTTAGGAAAAGTGTCAAAGGAGCTTTCTGTGTTAGCAACAATGATATGTGAACCCTAGGATGGGCCTCGCCATGGGAGTTCTTAGGACTTTGCATGTTAGAGTAGTTAGCTCGGGGAGTTGAGACTTTGCGGAGCTTATTCCAGCATTCTCGGGCCTCGCCATGGGAGAGGATGGTGACAGAGGGTACAGGAAGTTGTGTGGTCGCCATGCTAACCACAGCTTGGACTTCTAGGCAAATTAGGTCTCCAAGGCGTTTAATAGCTTATTGATTGCATAGCATAAATTTACTAAGCCTGTGTTCATCCAATACAAGAATCCTGAGATATCTGTTTCATCCTTGCTTGTCATTTTCTTTTGTATTTTTGTCCTTGTTCTTTTGTGTTGAAATTACATTCTTTCTAGCACTTAGATTCTGTGACAAAACTTTTAGAACAATTTGCTCAATTTTCTTGACGTACGCCTTCCCTGTGGATTACGATCCCTGCTTCCACTTCTACAGTAGTTGTTAGGGTAAAATTGACGAGGTACGACACTCGATATCACTCCTCAAGATCTTCTAATTGAAGAACATAGAGATTATCAAAATTGTTATCAAAATAATGCTATATATGAATGGAATTTAGATGGGTTTACACCTTATCAAATTGCTAACATGTGTCATAAAATATCAATGTATATTAATATTTTGAAAATGGAAAATATTGCTGAAGAACATGCTGTAAATGCTTGTACTCAAGGTTTTACTGGACAATTACGTGGTTGGTGGGATCATTATTTGAATGACCATCAAAGATATGAAATTTTAAAAGCTACTAAACAAATAACCACAAGAACACTCATAACCCCAAAACCAGAAAATAATCAACCTCAAGAAAATATTGTTACAACCAATATTCCTGATGCTGCTTTTCATTTAATATGTGCAATAATTAAGCATTTTGTTGGTAATAATTATTTAACAAATTCTCACAAAGAATTACTGATGAATTTAAAATGTCCAACACTATCTCATTTTAGATGGTATAAAGATGTTTTTCTGTCTAAATTATATTCAAGACTTGATTCTCAAGTAGATTTTTGGAAAGAAAAATTTCTTTCTGGATTAACTAAATTATTTGCTGAAAAAGTTAGAGGAAATCTAAGAAATTGTTTTGATGGAATAAATATCCCATTTTCTCAAATTACTTATGGAGAATTAATCAGTGTATGTACTGAAGAAGGCTTAAAATTATGCAATGATATAAAATTAAAAGCACAATTAAAAAGAGAAACTCAAAAAGCAGAATTAGGAGATTTTTGTCATCAATTTGCTTATAATCCACATGAATTAAAATCACCTCTTAGAAAAATAGACAAAAAATTAAAGAAAAAACAGAAAAAATATGAAAGGTCATCTGAAAGATCTGAAAATTCTGAAGAAAGAATTAAAAGAAAGAAAAAATCTAGAAAGAAATGGATAGAAGAAAATATAATATGTAAAAAATGTGGTAAAAAAGGGCATTATGCTAATAAATGTACTTCTAGGACAAATATTAATGAAATTCTTTTAGAAAAAATAGAAGACATAAATTTAGATAAAGAATTAAAAGAATATTTAATACAAACAATAGAAAATAAAATTTACAAAACCGATTCATCAGATAGTGAAGAATCTATAGAAATAAATAATATAAGTTCAGATGATACTGATGAAAATTGTGAAAATTGTAATTCAAAATCAGATTATTACAAAGCAATAATTGAAGCTAATGGATTAAATGAAATATGAATATTCACATTATCTGAAAAGCATAAAATGATGCTTGATTTAGTTGATGAAATTCAAGATCCAATAAGAAAAAGACAATATTTAGAAAAATATTTACAACTAGATGAAGACAATAAAACTTCTTTAAATCATTCTCCATCTACTTCTTATGAAAATTCTCAAATAAAAAGAAAATTAGATAGAATAATTACTTCATTTACAATGCAAGACGTAATAGACCATTTACAAAATCAAAATCCTAAACAAATTACTTTACCAATTTTAAAAGAAGAATTTAATGAATTAAAATTAGAAATTCAAAAATTAAAAGAAAGAATTTTAATTTTAGAAGAATTAAATTTAACAAATATACTAAATACACAAAATGAGGAACAAATAGAAGAAATTTCAGAAAAAAATAATTTTCTTCAAATAAATACCTTAATTACTTCTCAAAAATATTATATTTCTATAACACTAATAATAAACAGAGAATATAAAATTCAAACAATTGCAATGGTTGATTCAGGTGCTGATTTAAATTACACAAAAGAAGGATTAATACCCTCAAAATATTTTGAAAAAACTCATGTAGAATTACATGCAGCACAAGGTACACAAATAAATATAAAATATAAAATAACAGATGTTTGCATATTTTCTGAAGAAAATAATTACATTTGTTCTCCGTTTGTAATAACTAATGCAATTGGTCAATATGTAATATTAGGAAATCCTTTTTTAAATTTAATGCATCCCTATCAATGTGATGGTAAAAAATTATCAAAAATAAATTCTAATCTATCATTCCAATTTGTGACTCTCCTTAAAATTAGAGATCTTTAAAATATTTTCCTTAATTTATCTTATCTTAAAATCTCACAATATTGATTTTGCAGGTTTTAATTATGAAAGGAAGAAAAGAATTGGTTCTCCTCAACAATATTTTCTTTTTTGCAGGAATGAGAGGCAGAGGTCGACAAAATAAATTTGGTTACAATATAAATCAAGTAAGCCAAAATAGACTTCCTAACTCCTCTTCTCAACGGCCATCCCAAATAAGAGGTCAAAATTCCCCTAGCCAAATAAATAGAAATACTACTCCCCTTGCTATAGGTTTTAATCCTACTGTCAAAAGAAATATTTTAGAAGGAACATCTTCAAATCAGGATTATGATTGTAAGGTCTAAGGCAACCTAAGAGGGGGGTGAATTAGGTTTCTAAAAATTACTTATACCAATTAAAACAAATTCAACAACTAAGAGTGAGTAGTGTGAATTCCAAAAGGTGTGATATCCAACAATATTGAATCAACAACACAATAAATCAATAATTCAATTCAAGAGCAGTTATATCATAGCATGAGCAATAGGAAATAAGAGTAAACACTGAAAGTAATAGATAGGAATGGCACAATCGATTTAGAGTGGTTCAAGTCTCCCCCTTGGAGCACTCTACATCCACTACCCAAGTTTTCCAACTTAGGATTTCAACCTCTTCACTATGAACTGATCTCCTTTCTAGTGGTGAGATCAAAAGAACCACTTTTACAACAAACCAATTTATAGTGGTTCAAGCCTTCCCCTTGGAGTGCTTTACTTCCACTACCCAAGTTTCCCAACTTTGGATTTCAACCTCTTCACAATAGAAGTTTAAGAATGAAATAACAACCCACAATTTGGGTGGATATGATAAATTGAAGCTCACAATATGATTCCTATAATAAAAATTACAACTCAAACTATATAGCTCAAGAATGGAAATGAAGAACTCAAAGAAGGCTCAAGAATTTTGATCTTTTGTTTCTTGATGAATCAAAGTGAAGTGCAAGAGTTGTAGAGAGTGTTTTTCAAGATTAGAAGCTCAAGGAATCAAGGGAAGAGTTTTTTAACGTTTGTGCATTTGGTGGTATTTAAACCCTTAAGAAGATAACAAAAAAACATTCATGTTTGACATTAAAAAAACTAGCCGTTATGAGTTTCGGACTGGTGTTTCAGAAGGGTAGGTCGTCCGAAAGGGTCGTCCTAAACTCGACAGCAAGAACATTTTCTCTGGACAGTTTTGGACGACAGGTTCGGCCGGCCGAAACTTGGCCAAGGTCGTCCGAAACTTTCTGAGCCATTTTTCGATATGATCCTGAAAGAATTTGGAAAACCGTAAAACATGAAAGTTGTATCCCTTTCTCTTAGCTTTCCAATGGCAGCGGAATCACTCCTTTTGGATTTCAAATGAGAGAGATAGGATCGAAATACTGAACCCTGGCAGATTTCTTCAGCATCATTTGAAGATTAAAAACACTTTGAAAACATTTTTACTTGAGCATCATTTGAAGATTAAAAATACTTTGAAAACATTTTTACTTGAGCCTTAAACGAGTAAACCACTTTCTTGAGCTATTTACAAATTAGGGTTTTGGGTTGGGGAAAATGACCTAATTTACCATCCTTTTGTTTCTTTTGCGATTTCAAGTATTTCTTTGCTTGACAATTCTCCATGCTTGGCTTCCTTCACAATCTCCCCCTTTTTGATGATGACAAACCAATTATGCAAGAGAATAAATAACAAGTGAAATAGGTTACATTTAATTAGACAAATTGATATAAGCTCCCCCTATGTGTATACTTCCATTGTATTTCAGTTTTTCTCCCCCTATGTATATACTTCTACTTCGATTTTCTATTTTCAAATGTTCTTCTCCCCCTTTGTTTTTCTCACATTATTGCTTTTTACATGATACTCTTTATTTTTCTCTTATACTACTTATCACTTATTCTCCCCCTTTTGACATCATCAAAATAAGAAAATGGGATGAAAAATGTGAGTTTCCAGAAATCATAAACCATATAAAAAGTAGTCTATTTTCTTACTCTTTTCATTTACCTTTAGTTTTGGGGAAATGACATCACATCTTAGGACTACCTTTCCACTCTTTGCAACCTAATGGGTGGCTAGGCATCATAAAAATGGTTAAGTACAGTAAATTTTGGAAAATTTTGACAGAGTTTCCTTTGTTTATAGCCTTATTCCAAATGTCAACAATCCACACAATCCAAGAAATGCACAATATACCATATTGCAAAGTTTGTAAACAAACTATTTCACCATTTTGCACAATGTACCATATGCACAATATATCATAATCACCATAGAAATTAATGCACAATTTAATCTTCACCAAAGAAAATAGCCAAATCCAAGAATAGTTAACCAAATGAAGGAATGGGATAAAAAAATCAAAATGTCAATAATGAAACACAAGAAACTAATGCAAGTCCTAGGGTACCACAATCGATGTTCTATTGTTCCTTTGATGTATCAAGTGTGATTGTTTAGCACATGATTGAATTCTAGCACATTATCATTTGTCATTCACAAGAAGCATATAAACTAATGCACAATTATATTTCCACCAAAGAAAATGGAAAAATCCATGAATGATTAAATAAAATGGATAATGGGATAAAGATATGTTTTTACAAAATTAATGGCACTTTCAGATTCAAAAGCACCTTCAAGTCCACCATGACTTCATTTGTCATTCATTTTCTTGATGTTAGCACAAATTTCAACATAATACCAAACAATTTTCTTTACAAAACTCTCCATTATCATACCATTAAAATCAACAAGTTGATTTGTATTCAAACATGAATTATAAAAGGGAATGAACAGAGTTGGAAAACATTTTCTTTGCACAAATGAATTGAATTCATAAAATTTGCTTTGTCCATACTTTCCTTGAGAGAAAATAACACACTCCCTATGTAAGAACATCATAAAATGTTTGACACATTCAGCAAACCACAAGTATTCAAAACTGAAATCAATTTCATGTAAGACACTTAGAATTTTAAGCATTCCAAATTGCCCTACCAATTTATCCTCATGTGTATATTTTGCAAGTGACTCACCTATAGGCACCCAAACTCTAGTATCTCTAAATAAACACTCAATATGCTCAAAGTAGTCATAATATGAGAGTTTAGCACAATCTTTCCACACTTGAATCGCTTCATGAGAATTTTCAAGAGTCTAATTGGATTTAATGAAATATATATTTTCTATAAAATTAGCATTCAAAGAATGCTTCCTAAAAATAAAAAAATTAACAAGGAATTGACATTCTTTCAAAGCCACAAAACCAGAATGCAAATGTGCAACAATATTATGCATTTCATAGCCTCTTAAGATATGAAATTTTGATTGTAAAGGCATCATCTTGAAGAGATCATACAATGCATGCTTCAATACAAAAACAGATTGTAAATTCAACACATTTCCAATGCACAAAGCTACATCTTGAAACATATCAAAAGATCTAACACATGCACTAAAATGAAACTTCTTATCAATCCAATTCACATCATGGAGCAAGCTGCCCATACCTTTTGTTTTCCATGAATCACAAATTTTGTCATTTTCATATTTTTGTTTAGGTAAGGCTCTAACTAGTTCTTTAGTTGCTAGATCATTTATGTGATCTATTCTTTTATTAATTAGCCTCCTATGCCACAACCAATTTGTTTCATATACTATACTAAGATATTTCATGTCTTATTTCATAATATCACATACATGAAGTGTATACACATTGTTATGCCTAGAATCGGTAAGAATGATTTTACCATTTATTTGATCAATACATCAAAATCTTAATCACATATTTGACTTATGCTAATCAAGTTGAATTTCAAGTTATCAATCAAAAGCACATTCTCAATCACATTGCTATAATTATTGGCTGCATTGCCAACTCCAATTATTATTATTTTTTTTTCATCATTTCCAAAAATATTAAACAATAAGGAATTTCCTATCATGAGTCTTGAGCATCCACTATCAAGAAACAAATTTTTGTATCCAAAATTGTATTTTCCAAACATATCTACATTCAAGAATCAACATGTGACTTACATTCTTACATCATTGATATATTTTCTTATCCATGTTTTTGTTCCATTTTCAACATCCATTTTTGCAAGACATTTCCTTGAGGTATGCCCATTTTTACTACAATAATCGCATATTACATGATATTTAAAGGAATGTGAAGTTTTATAATGAGGATAAGGTCTAGTAGTGTTACACCTAGGTTCAAAGTTATACCTTTCATATCCATAACTATGGTTATGTGTGTTATGCCTTCCATACCTATAGTATTGGTGAGGTCTATTTTTAAGATTCTCTACTCCTTTTTCATGATTATGTGATGTATGAGTAGCTTTCACAAGTTTGGAGGTGGAGCATTGATTACCTATCTCATGTGAATATCCTAAACCATATTTACTATTTCCCATTCTTTGATTTCCTAAAAGCTTTTCCAAGTTATCCTTTCCTTGTGTGAATTTTGCTAAACAATCATTAAGGTCTTCTATTCTCTTTCTTAATCCTATGTGTTCTTTTTTAACTTCATCATACTTTTTAACCTCGTCTCTAGCCTTGTTACCATCTATTGTTAGTTTTTCATTTTCAACTTTTAGTGTACAGTTTTCTTTTACTATACAATCACTCTTAATAACTAACTCTTGATTACATGTAGTGATTTCTTCTATTTTTGCCTTAAGCTTCTTGTTTTGATTTTTAGTCTTCTTTAACTCATCTACTAGTTCAGCAATGTACATTTCAAGTTCATCTTGATCATTACAATCATCATTATCATCATCACTAGAAGAAGTACTTACCTCATGGTTTTCAAATCCTGTAAAGCACATGTTAGCAACTCCTTCTTCTTCTCCTTCGGTTTCCTCTTCAGATTGGTCATCATCCCATGTGACCTTGAAGCTTCTTCCTTTGCCTTTCTTGTCTTGTTTGAACTCCTTATTTCTTCTTGGACAATCTGCAATAAAATGTCCAGGTTGGTTACATTCATAACATTTGTTAATTTTGGATGTTTCTCCCTTTTCTTTCATCCAATCTTTGCTTCTAAAATTTCTTCCTTTGTTAAACTTGTTTTTCCTACTTTGGATCATTCTAGATAGTCTTCTAGTAAGAAATTCAAGATCATCATCATCTTGTTCATTTATATCATCATCATCTTCCTCATTATCATTTTCATTCTTTGACACTTTAAGTGCTATGTTCTTCCTAGCCTTAGTGTCTTCTTCTTTTTGAGTTTTAGATTTAATCTTCAACTCATATGACATAAGAGAACTAATTAGTTGATCTATGGGTAGTTCTCTCAGATTTTTTGCTTCTTCAATGGCTATAACTTTTGACTCCCATTCATTAGGTAATGAATTTAAGATCTTTCTATTTTGCTCACCTAAAGGATAGATTTTTTCTAAGTTTTCCAAGTCTTTGATTATGCAATTGAATCTGCAAAACATTTCATCTATAGACTCATAACTACCCATCTTAAAGCTTTCATATTGTGTTACTAACAATGATTTCTTTTCTTCCTTAACATCTTCGGTTCCCTTATGAATCTCCCTAAGTTTCTTCCAAATATCATGTGCATTTTTACATCCTTTAACTCTACTTGATTTATTAACATCTAGTGAGTTATATAAGGCATTTGTGGCTTTAGCATTTAGGGTGAGGTTTCTCCTATCGGTCTCATTGAGTTCACTCCTTTTCTTTTCTCTAGTTTCATCCCCTATAGTTATCTCAGCCTTATAAGGTCCTTCCTCAACAGTGTACCGCATCTCAATATCAATGGATTTGAGATAGATTTCCATTCTATCTCTCCAACTGCTATAGTTGGTTCCATTAAACATTGGAGGCCTAGAGATAGATTGTCCCTCCATAAACATAGCATTGTTTGTTGTCATAATCTTTACTCTAAGGTTGTTAAGCCTAAGCAAGTAGAGACCAAGCTCTGATAGCAATTGTAAGGTCTAAGGCAACCTAAGAGGGGGGGTGAATTAGGTTTCTAAAAATTACTTTTACCAATCAAAACAAATTCAACAACTAAGAGTGAGTAGTGTGAATTCCAAAAGGTGTGATATCCAACAATATTGAATCAACAACACAATAAATCAATAATTCAATTCAAGAGCAGTTATATCATAGCATGAGCAATAGGAAATAAGAGTAAACACTGAAAGTAATAGATAGGAATGGCACAATCGATTTAGAGTGGTTCAAGTCTCCCCCTTGGAGCACTCTACATCCACTACCCAAGTTTTCCAACTTAGGATTTCAACCTCTTCACTATGAACTGATCTCCTTTCTAGTGGTGAGATCAAAAGTACCACTTTTACAACAAACCAATATATAGTGGTTCAAGCCTCCCCTTGGAGTGCTTTATTTCCACTACCCAAGTTTCCCAACTTAGGATTTCAACCTCTTCACAATAGAAGTTTAAGAATGAAATAACAACCCATAATTTGGGTGAATATGATAAATTGAAGCTCACAATATGATTCCTATAATAAAAATTACAACTCAAACTATATAGCTCAAGAATGGAAATGAAGAACTCAAAGAAGGCTCAAGAATTTTGATCTTTTGTTTCTTGATGAATCAAAGTGAAGTGCAAGAGTTGTAGAGAGTGTTTTTCAAGATTAGAGGCTCAAGGAATCAAGGGAAGAGTTTTTTAACGTTTATGCATTTGGTGGTATTTCAACCCTTAAGAAGATAACAAAAAAACGTTCATGTTTGACATTAAAAAAACTAGCCGTTATGAGTTTCGGACGGGTGTTTCGGAAGGGTAGGTCATCCGAAACGGTCGTCCTAAACTCGAAAGCAAGAACATCTTCTCTGGACAGTTTTGGACGACAGGTTCGGCCGGCCAAAACTTGGCCAAGGTCGTCCGAAACGTTGTGAGCCATTTTTCGATATGATCCCGAAAGAATTCGGAAAACCGTAAAACATGAAAGTTGTAGCCCTTTCGCTTAGCTTTCCAATGGCACCGGAATCACTCCATTTGGATTTAAAATGAGAGAGATATGATCGAAATACAGAACCCTGGCAGATTTCTTCATCATCATTTGAAGATTAAAAACACTTTGAAAACATTTTTACTTGAGCATTATTTGAAGATTAAAAATATTTTGAAAATATTTTTACTTGAGCCTTAAACGAGTAAACCACTTTCTTGAGCTATTTACAAATTAGGGTTTTGGGTTGGGGAAAATGACCTAATTTACCATCCTTTTGTTTCTTTTGCGATTTCAATTATTTCTTTGCTTGATAAATCTCCATGCTTGGCTTCCTTGAATTTCTATAAAATTGAAACACTTTTTCAACCATTAGCATAAACATAATTGTTTGTTATTTATCAAAATAAGTAAGATTAAGACCCTAGGTCTTCACAATGATTATACCCCAAATGGAGTACAAATACATGCTTTAACTATATCAACAAATGATCTTAAATTAGATCCTTATGATGTAGCAAATAAATATTTTAATCATCCTTCAAATTCTCAATTTAGCTTAAAGGGACCTTTACCCTTAAAAACCCGTCATACATATGCAGATTTCTTAAATTTCACAAAATTTGCAGATGTTAAAGACAAACCAAAAACTAACTATCTTCAAGATTGGTCTCCTACTTATGAGGATAGTGAAATAGCCCTTTCTCAAATATATATCCACCAAATTCCTTCTTTCTCAGATTGGAAAATACCATCTACCCAAGCTTTAAAATTCATTTCAAATTACAAAAAAATTGAATATCAATTTACTTATTATGATATAGTGGATAGTTTCTCCAAAGTATTTTTATACCAAAATTCCTTGTGTAGACACACTTGGTGGATACGCATTGATGATTCCATTTTTAAAAAACCCATACCAAATTGGTTTCTTGAATGGTTCAAAAATATGGGACCAAAACAAGAAAATTTTCTACCAGAAAAATTACAACCATTTTTTAGCCAATTTCAATACATTTACTCTACAAAATTCCAAAATCCAGAAATCTTTGGAGAATCCCTTCTATTATTCTTAATAAAATTCCAAATACCCTGGTTATTTGCATGGAAATATGAAGTAGGCTATGCAATTGATGGCATTCCACAGCTCAGAAAAATATTATACACAAAATGGTGGCCAAAGTGTCAAGTTGATTATGACTCAATTCAGAAAATCTTGGCACAGGAAGATGTTCTTCTTGCAAAAGGAAAATTATTAGATATTTCTTTCGCTGTATCTCGTTTAAAAAGAAATAATTTTGTTGAAAATCAGAAAAAATAAATGATTGAAAAAATGAAAAAAGAAATTGATAAGATTTTTGCTGTCTCTACTCCACTTAAGGAGAAAGAGGAAAAATTAGCAAAAGAAAAAGAAAAATTTGAAAAATAAAAAATTGAAAAAGAGAAAAATAGAAAAGGAAAAGAAAAATTAAATGCTTCAACATCTCATATATCAAATGAGGATTTAATAAATCTTGATGACACTGAAGAATTTGATACATCTGTGTATCAAAATCATGATCCTTATCCTGAAATGACCGAAAGGGAAAAATATGACTCTGAACAATTAATACATAATCTTTGTAAAAATAAAGAATATGTGTTAAAAGTTTTAGATTCTAATTCTGATAAATCAAGAGCAGTATCTCCAGTATCTACTCAGAGGACATTTTCATCTGAAGAAATTGAAGATGATAAAATACCAACAAGAAGATCTGCAAGAAAGAAGAAATCAAAAAATTAAAATAATTCACGTCAAAATCATACAAGGAAAATTCCAAGAAATTACAAGACATCATCATCAAGTGGAAGACTTTATCAAGACAAAGACAAGTCAAGAAAAAGTGAAAGTTGGAAAAATATCACATCACTTTTGTATTATTGTCTTTTTGAATTATTTTCTTTTACTTTTTATTTTGTCTTTATTCTTTACATGTTCTATAAATAGAGCCCAATTGGGTTGTAAATAGGACACCTTTCCATTACACACTTTCAATCTTTGAAGAAAGCTCTCAAGCTCTCTTTGTAATTTCCTTTTGTAATCAAGAGTTCTTATGCAATAGAAATTTCTTGGTTTCAAAACTTTCTCTTCTTTTCTTCAAGCAAGCTTCTCTTCTTCTTTCTTCTTTAAGTTTTTATATTTTACAGGTTTATGCTAAGGAGTTAAGAAGTTCTTTCAAGTTCTTCCCTCCTATTGTAAATTACTTTCAAGTTTTGTGCATAAAGCTTGAAGATAAATGCTTCAAGCTTAGAGAAAATACATAGTAAGTCCCTTACTATTTTATTTTTTGTTTGTTTAATTTTAATGTTTATATCCTGGTGTAAATTATACCAAATTTACACCAGGATATAAACATTAAAATTTCACCAAGATATAAACATTAAAATTTCACCAGAAATTTCACCATAAACCTGTAAAATATAAAAACTTAAAGAAGAAAGAAGAAGAGAAGCTTGCTTGAAGAAAAGAAGAGAAAGTTTTGAAACCAAGAAATTTCTATTGCATAAGAACTCTTGATTACAAAAGGAAATTACAAAGAGAGCTTGAGAGCTTTCTTCAAAGATTGAAAGTGTGTAATGGAAAGGTGTCCTATTTACAACCCAATTGGGCTCTATTTATAGAACATGTAAAGAATAAAGACAAAATAAAAAGTAAAAGACAATAATTAAAAAAGCAATAATTCAAAAGTGATGTGATATTTTTCCAACTTCCACTTTTTCTTGACTTGTCTTTGTCTTGATAAAGTCTTCCGCTTGATGACGATGTCTTGTAATTTCTTGGAATTTTCCTTATATGATTTTGACATGAATTATTTTAATTTTTTGATTTCTTCTTTCTTGTAGATCTTCTTGTTGGTATTTTATCATCTTCAATTTCTTCAGATGAAAATGTCCTCTGAGTAGATACTGGAGATACTACTCTTGATTTATCAGAATTAGAATCTAAAACTTTTAACACATATTCTTTATTTTTATAAAGATTATGTATTAATTGTTCAGAGTCATATTTTTCCCTTTCGGTCATTTCAGGATAAGGATCATGATTTTGATACACAGATGTATCAAATTCTTCAGTGTCATCAAGATTTATTAAATCCTCATTTGATATATGAGATGTTGAAGCATTTAATTTTTCTTTTCCTTTTCTATTTTTCTCTTTTTCAATTTTTTCTTTTTCTTTTGCTAATTTTTCCTCTTTCTCCTTAAGTGGAGTAGAGACAGCAAAAATCTTATCAATTTCTTTTTTCATTTTGTCAATCATTTCTTTTTTCTGATTTTCAACAAAATTATTTCTTTTTAAAGGAGATACAGCGAGGAAGGAATATCTAATAATTTTCCTTTGCAGAAAGAACATCTCCGGTACCAAGATTTTCTGAATTGAGTCATAATCAACTTGACACTTTGGCCACCATTTTGTGTATAATATTCTTCTGAGCTGTGGAATGCCATCAATTGCATAGCCTACTTCATATTTCCATGCAAATAACCAGGGTATTTGGAATTTTATAAGAATAATAGAAGGGATTCTCCAAAGATTTCTGGATTTTGGAATTTTGTAGAAGTTAAATGTATTGAAATTGGCTAAAAAATGGTTGTATTTTTCTTGGTAGAAATTTTTCTTGTTTTGGTCCTAATTTTTGAACCATTCAAGAAACCAATTGCTATGGGTTTTTCAAAAATGGAATCATCAATGCGTATCCACCAAGTGTGTCTACACAAGGAATTTTGGTATAAAAATACTTTGGAGAAACTATCCACCATATCATAATAAGTAAATGATATTCAATTTTGTTGTAATTTGAAATGAATTTTAAAGCTTGGGTAGATGGTATTTTCCAATCTGAGAAAAGAAGGAATTTGTGGATATATATTTGAGAACAGGGCTATTTCACTAATCCTCATAAGTAGGAGACCAATCTTGAAGATAGTTAGTTTTTCTTTAACATCTGCAAATTTTGTGAAATTTAAGAAATCTGCATATGTATGACGGGTTTTTAAGGGTAAAGGTCCCTTTAAGCCAAATTGAGAATTTGAAGGATGATTAAAATATTTATTTGCTACATCATAAGGATCTAATTTAAGATCATTTGATGATATAGTTAGAGCATGTATTTGTACTCCATTTGGGGTATAATCATAATCCTGATTTGAAGATGTTCCTTCTAAAATATTTCTTTTGACAGTAGGATTAAAACCTATAGCAAGGGGAGTAGTATTTCTATTTATTTGGCTAGGGGAATTTTGACCTCTCATTTGGGATGGCCATTGAGAAGAGGAGTTAGGAAGTCTATTTAGCTTACTTGATTTATATTGTAACCAAATTTATTTTGTCGACCTCTGCCTCTCATTCCTGCTAAAAAGAAAATATTGTTGAGGAGAACCAATTCTTTTCTTCCTTTCATAATTAAAACCTGCAAAATCAATATTGTGAGATTTTAAGATAAGATAAATTAAGGAAAATATTTTAAAGATCTCTAATTTTAGGGAGAGTCACAAATTGGAATGATAAATTAGAATTTATTTTTGATAATTTTTTGCCATCACATTGATAGGGATGCATTAAATTTAAAAAAGGATTTCCTAATATTACATGTTGACAAATTGCATTAGTTATTACAAACGGAGAACAAATGTAATTATTTTCTTCAGAAAATATGCAAACATCTGTTATTTTATATTTTATATTTATTTGTGTACCTTGTGCTGCATGTAATTCTACATGTGTTTTTTCAAAATATTTTGAGGGTATTAATCCTTCTTTTATGCAATTTAAATCAGCACCTGAATCAACCATTGCAATTATTTGAATTTTATATTCTCTGTTTATTATTAGTGTTATAGAAATATAATATTTTTGAGAAGTAATTAAGGTATTTATTTGAAGAAAATTATTTTGTTCTGAAATTTCTTCTATTTGTTCCTCATTTTGTGTATTTAGTATATTTGTTAAATTTAATTCTTCTAAAATTAAAATTCTTTCTTTTAATTTTTGAATTTCTAATTTTAATTCATTAAATTCTTCTTTTAAAATTGGTAAAGTAATTTGTTTAGGATTTTGATTTTGTAAATGGTCTATTACGTCTTGCATTGTAAATGAAGTAGTTATTCTATCTAATTTTCTTTTTATTTGAGAATTTTCATAAGAAGTAGATGGAGAATGTTTTAAAGAAGTTTTATTGTCTTCTTCTAATTGTAAATATTTTTCTAAATATTGTCTTTTTCTTATTGGATCTTGAATTTCATCAACTAAATCAAGCATCATTTTATGCTTTTCAGATAATGTGAATATTCCTATTTCATTTAATCCATTAGCTTCAATTATTGCTTTGTAATAATCTGATTTTGAATTACAATTTTCACAATTTTCATCAGTATCATCTGAACTTATATTATTTATTTCTACAGATTCTTCACTATCTGATGAATCGGTTTTGTAAATTTTATTTTCTATTGTTTGTATTAAATATTCTTTTAATTCTTTATCTAAATTTATGTCTTCTAATTTTTCTAAAAGAATTTCATTAATATTTGTCCTAGAAGTACATTTATTAGCATAATGCCCTTTTTACCACATTTTCTACAAGTTATATTTTCTTCTATCCATTTCTTTCTAGATTTTTTCTTTCTTTTAATTCTTTCTTCAGAATTTTCAGATCTTTCAAATGACCTTTCATATTTTTTCTGTTTTTTCTTTAATTTTTTGTCTATTTTTCTAAGAGGTGATTTTAATTCATGTGGATTATAAGTAAATTGATGACAAAAATCTCCTAATTATGCTTTTTGAGTTTCTCTTTTTAATTGTGCTTTTAATTTTATATCATTGCATAATTTTAAGCATTCTTCAGTACATACACTGATTAATTCTCCATAAGTAATTTGAGAAAATGGGATATTTATTCCATCAAAACAATTTCTTAGATTTCCTCTAACTTTTTCAGCAAATAATTTAGTTAATCCAGAAAGAAATTTTTCTTTCCAAAAATCTACTTGAGAATCAAGTCTTGAATATAATTTAGACAGAAAAACATCTTTATACCATCTAAAATGAGATAGTGTTGGACATTTTAAATTCATCAGTAATTCTTTGTGAGAATTTGTTAAATAATTATTACCAACAAAATGCTTAATTATTGCACATATTAAATGAAAAGCAGCATCAGGAATATTGGTTGTAACAATATTTTCTTGAGGTTGATTATTTTCTGGTTTTGGGGTTATGAGTGTTCTTGTGGTTATTTGTTTAGTAGCTTTTAAAATTTCATATCTTTGATGGTCATTCAAATAATGATCCCACCAACCACGTAATTGTCCAGTAAAACCTTGAGTACAAGCATTTACAGCATGTTCTTCAGCAATATTTTCCATTTTCAAAATATTAATATACATTGATATTTTATGACACATGTTAGCAATTTGATAAGGTGTAAACCCATCTAAATTCCATTCATATATAGCATTATTTTGATAACAATTTTGATAATATCCATGTTCTTCAATTAGAAGATCTTGAGGAGTTGGCCTAGGATAATAAAATTGAGTTTGTGGATATTTTGGTCTAAATTTTGAATGAGATTTCTTCATTTTATTTATATCTAATTGGTTTGAATCATCATCTATGTATAAATTATTAAACATTTCTTCTAATTGATCTATTTGCAAATCATTATTCATTTCCTCTTTTTCAGAACTTAATACATTAAGTCTTAATTTGTTAAATTCTGAATTTAATTTTTCTTTAGTAAAACCTGAAGGTTGAGATTTTAACATATTTAAAGGTAAATCAGACATTGGTTTAAATGAAAAGGGTTGAGGTTTATTGGACCCTAATTTAATATTTTCTAAAGGAAAAATATTTTTTGGAATTTGAAGATTAATTTTATCTTCAATACGACATAATTGTTTAGAAATAGTATTTAAATTAAGATTTGTAAAATTATTTTGTTTAGCTACTTTTGCCAATTCAACATTATTAACATCAATATAAGGACAAGCCTCAGTTAAAGTATTTGCAGCTTCTATTTTTATTAACTGTGAAGGAGGATGAATTGCTTTTAATAATTTATCATCAGATAATTTCCAAGTCTTATGAGCTTCTTCAAGAATGTTTAGACTATATTGATCATCAATGTATTTTGCTTTTTGTTCAGTATTAAACCATGATATGAATGAAATTATAACTCCAGTGATTTTAATAAAATTATAATACTGATCTTGAAATTGTTTTTGTTGTTTAGTATTATAAGTTTTAAAAAACCAATTTCTAAATGGTGTATATTGTGGAAGATTAAAATCTTTAACGCATATTTTACTTATTTCTTTTAGATTAATTTTATTTTCTTGAGAAATTGTATTTATTTCAAAATTCATTTTATTTTTTTGAGAATTTGTATTTATTTCAAAATTCATTTCTGACCCAAGACTTATATCATCTTGTGATTTTTGTGTGTATATTGGTCTTGGAATTTGATTATCTATTTCTCTAATTCCTTCAAAGTTAAATCTATCAGATCTAGATGCAGAAGAGTATGGAAATGAGGAGACTGAATTTCTTCTAGGAACATGTGTTTCAAATATTATTTCTACATTTCCTTCGTTATCTTCATGAATTTGAGCATCCTTAGATTTTAAAGGAATTGTTGGTTTACTTATTTTTTCTAAGACCCAATTTGATGGCAAAGATATTTCATCCCAATTTATTAATCTAGGTATTTGTAATTTTGATCTTTTTAAATTAGTTTCAATTAATAATGTACTTTTTCCATTACTTGTTAATCTTGCCCCTGGACTTATAGTATTCATTAATTTAAAATAAAGTCTATAAGTTAAATTAATATTTTCAGATCCAGGTTTCATATAGTCTGGACTTTCTCTTCCGCCACCCTCGTTATTTCTAGGCTGTTATGAGAGGAGTAAAGGGGCATGATCCGACCCTGTTCTACTCAAATGTTGTACCGACGTGACAAATCTATTAGCCCAGTCATCATTAACTAATGCCCGATCCAATCTCTTCCATATCCGTGGGGGACGACTCCAATTATTACACCAGGTAAATCAAGACCCCACGAACCCAGTATCCACCAATTCATTCTCCTCAATAAACTGCAAAAAGTCCTGTGCCTCTCTATGATGAAAACCCCGACCCCCTTTTTTCTCTTCCGGGGATGTAATCGCATTAAAATCTCCCCAAGCAAGCCATCCCATTGAGCCTCTATTTGTCTCCGACAAGTCCCTCCATAAACCACATCTACCAGAAATCATCGATAATCCAAGAACACAAGAAATTATTACTGGACTTACCTAGCCAGAACAAGTAACCGAAACAGACACATGTTGAATACCGTAACCAATCATCGAACATTGGATATAATATATAAAAAATAACCACAACCTATTTTCAGAACTAACCACAACACGATCAAATTCCAGTTTACACCTGATACTATCCGATTCATTTTCGAGTAATTTTTGTTCCGCAATACACAAGAAAACCACATTATGCTCTTTTTTAATTCGTTTTAATCTCCGGAATGTATTATCGTTACCAATACCACGGGCGTTCCAATATAGGAAATTCATAGGGACACCGGGCAATGGGGATCAGTTTGCGAAGCTCTGATCATAGACCGAAGAATACAATCAGACATACCTATTTTTGATTTTCTCTGTATTACACCAGAATCCAATGCATGTATCGGAATCACCAATCCTTTTCCAAGATCATCAAATAATAAGCCAGCCGGTTCACGTTCCAGCTCGCACTCAATCAGATCATCTTCACTATCTTGCAGAATATGACTTAAGCCAATATTCACATTCTCCCTTGTCAGAGTAATTCCCGGCTGTACCTCACCAGAACTATCCTTCACAGCCACAGTTAACACATCCTGTATAACTACAGGTGCAATTACAGTAGACACAGCAGTATGTTTCGAACTGGTTTCTGGTAGATGAGAACAGCCCCCTAGTTGATGAAGAAGCAGACTATCACTCCGCAACAGCCTGTTATTATCTATCTTCCCACTTTTATCACCCATATTAATTCCTTCACCAATAACAGTAGCATCAGCCATAGAGTCCTGAGCTGCATCGTTAAGTCCGAGGGTATGTTCTTTAGCAGTCAGGGTCTGACCCTCAATCACGTCCAGGGAAACTACACCAAGGGTCTGAATTAGCTCCGAGACACTCGACCCAGTCTCTCTATTACCAGCCTCATTCACATGGTCATCCTTCCGAGAATTAGTGCTAACATCAACGCTTTCCCCAGCACTGACTCAACCACCCAGCTCCAAACTCTGATTACCAACTTCCCCATTCATCAAAGAAGGATGCTTTAGTACTACTATATTCGTTGATTTGATAGGCTTCGAGCTTTCTACAGTCACCGGTTCCTTTCCTTTGCTCGATAGAGTAGACGGAACAATAGGCTTATTAGAAGGCATTTTCTCCTTCCATTTTTGGGCTGGGCGTTGATCAGTATTGCAGTCTGCCTTTGAGTGCCCCTGCCGAAAACAGTCAGATCAGTACACCGGCAGGTTTTCAGGGATAATATGTTGCCAGAAACCTTCTCCCTCATCCTCATGTTCAATCCATATTCGTGACGGAAGAACCCGTAATAAATCTATCTCCACACTAACCCGCGCTACACTTGGCCGTGATAAATTAAGAGTAGCCGAATCAATCGATAACGGAACGCCCACTGCCTTCATGATTGAAAAAAGAACGCTCTTATCAAATAGATGAAATGGAAGGTTTGGCAAAGCAAACCAGACAGGGACAACCGATGTTTCTTTAGTAGTCTGGAAGGAAGGAGACCACTTAAACACTCTCATGGGAAATCGCCCGAGTTGCCAAATCCCCCGAGTCCAAACACGGTGAAAATCTGCCGCATTGGTGAATCGTAAAAGAACATGCCTATAATCTATTAAACCCACTTCAAGAGAACCCTTGAGATCCAATTTAGAAAACGATTTCCTCGTTTCTTCCAATAAAGGGCGACCATGCGAAAACTTGCCCACCAACGCAAGATTGAAAGGAGCAGCTAGACGGTCTATATCAGCAGACAATAATTTGATGGCTACCTCTCCCTTGTGTGTCGTTAGGGGAATATCAGTCATAGGTTGAGGAGATTTGGAAAAGATCTGAGCAAATGATTTCTTTGAGAAATTCGGTGTTTTTCTCACCGGAAAGCCCTTAGCCCTCGACTGATGGGCCTCCATGAAAACCTTAGCAAACAACTTTCTAAAGAAGGAAAGAAAGAGGAGAAAACGAGAGGCGTCATAAAATTAGTGATCGACAGACGATAGTGTTAGCCTTTAAATCCTATTAAAATATTTCTTAATTAATTAATTCTTTGTATCTAAAATATACAAATCCAATCAGAATTATAATATAATATTAAACTTAATTAATTAAATAATATTATACAAGATTATATTTAATTAAAAGCAAGTTGATGTTTTAGTGTTTTACTATTTTATTCTTTAAATCCTATTAAAATTCTTGTTAATTAATTAATTAATTCTTGGTATATAAAATATAAAATACAATCAGAATTAGAATATAATTAATATTATACATGATTAATTAGAAGTGTGTTTATATTTTAGAATTTTAGTGTTTTAGTGTTTTGGTCTTTAAATTCGATAAAAGTTCTTCTTAATTAATTAATTCTTGGTATATAAAATATACAAATCTAATCAGAATTATAATGTAATAATATACACGATTAATTGAAACAATGTTGATGTTTTAGTGTTTTAGAAGTAAACCTAGTTATTTTTATATACTTACTACAAGGTTTCACTGCCCCATACAAAAATAATATAGTTTATATATTAATTTGATAATTTTCAATTAGATCTAAATTTATTATTTCTTAAAATATCTTGTTAAGTGAACCAAATATGAAATAATATAGTTTATAAACTAATTTGATAATTTTTAATTAGATTTAAAATTTATTATTTTCTTAAAATATCTTGTTAAGCCAACCAAATACGAGAATTAGTCATAACAAATGGATATTTAAATATTATGATCAAGATTTTAAATTTAATAATCAATTTTTTAGTTTTAATAGGCTGTATTTTGATGATAAATTTATTTCTTCTTTTTAATTTTGTGTATTTTCAATTTGTTATAAAAAAAAGTTTTGTTTGATTTAGATATTTTATTTCTGTATGTTAAAACTATTTTGAGTTTTTGAATGATTAGGATATTGAATTTTGTTTGATAGGTGTTAAAAGATAAGATTATGTCTTGTGCCCATCTAATTGTATGCTATGATTGTAGTGCATATGTAGAAAAGTATTGCCTTGTTGCAAGGTTGAGATTGAAAAGAAGATTAGGGTTTATAGAGGAAACTCTTAAGGATCACAATTAAGTTGATCACATTGATTGTTCAGATCTCAATGGATGATGCAACAACAGAAGTCTCAAGTTAATAATTAATTTGAACCCATTTTGCTGTGTGTGTGCGCTCTTTTCGTTGTTCTAATAAATTTGATTTCCATTGAAACTCTTAAGTTTGATCTTCTTTGAAACTTTCGTTTGTTCGATTCATTTCTTGTATATCTTTTTATTGATCACAATAATCGATGGAATTTTTGATTTTTCGGTGCAATAAAGGTGATAGTAATCCGCCCATGTCCATGGTGCCAAGGCCAAATTTTCATGATCTATTGGTAAATCTTGATGGATCAATGACAAGATCAAGGAGTCAAAGGATGAAGGCAGCCTTGCACAATTTATTGTCAACACATTGTGAAACTTTTGGCGATTTATATTATATGGAGGCCGAACTATCTCAACATGGAGTTTTGTGGCATGTTTCTTCAATAACAATTCATGAAGATATTTCTAAAGGTTCTACATTGGAGCTTAAGGAAATTCCACCTTGAAGAAAGTTACATGGCCGAATGAAGGACCAAGAAGGCGTGCTTGGGCTTTTGTTTTATGGATCACGCCATTTGTAATAATTAGGATTTATTTGTCTTAATTAATTAAGTCCGAACCATAAATATGGGCTTTAATAAATTTGGTTATTTAATAAATTACTTGGCCCAATTATCTTGCATGATAATGGCAAGTAAAAGATTAGGAAACTTAAGAAGTCAATTTGGTTTTTGCTTCTTAATGTTTTAGGAAACAATGTTAGTTAGTTAGTTAGTTAGTTAAGAAGTCAAGTTGTATTTTGCAACTTCTAGAGTTTTATTTCCTTTTTGTTTTGCATGGCCGAAATTACTCCTTATAAAAGGAAGGCCTTGTACGTTTTTATGCTCAGAATTTTATGAAAGAATTTTAGCATTGCTAAAGAAATTTGCAGCCCTCAAAAGTTGTAAAATCCTTGAAGCTTAACTAATTTTAGTTAAACTTCATTGTACCCGAGATCCTATAGCGTGACTATAATACCCCAAACCAAATTAGGGACCATTTCTTAAATAAGAAAAATTATAGGGACTGTTTTGCAAAAATTGAAATCTTTGCTCTTGAAACCCAACGTTTCAGCCTTGCATTTCCATTCTTTTCTTCAGATTTTTCCCCCATTTCCTCTCCACTTTAGGGCAGCAAGAAGAAGGCTTGATTGAAGAAGAAAAAGCTCAATTCTCACTCTTATTTCACTCAACATAAGGTAAGGAACCTACCTAGTTTGTTTATCCATGTTAATATCTTTAGTTAGTGTTTTAGATTAGTAAAAGTTTGGAAGCTTTGGTTGTGATAGGATATGGGTTTTAATCCCATAAGCTCAAGAACTCCTATCTAAGGATTTAAGCATGCTTTTGATCAAGTAGAGAACATGTATTGATGTATTTAAACCAATTATGAGGATGTTCTTGATGAAGGAAATTTATGAGAATGATATGTAAATGGATTTTAGAAAAGAAAGAGAATGGAAACATTCTTACATTAAGAAAGGATTCTAAGAAGTTATCAAATGGGTTTCAAGTGTAGAAAAGTGTATAAATGGGTTTTAGAATGATAAGAGAAGGAAGTGTTCTTAAACTAGGAATGATGTCTAAATGGTTATTAGGCTTTATTTGATTGTTCTTTTGTATATGTGAATGTTTTATAGGAAAAGTGAAGTGATTAAGTGGTGGAAATCGTATATCAAGTGCGATAATGAAAAGTGACTACAAGTAAGTGGTTATAACATCCCTTTATGTTTTATAAAGCTTTTGATGAAACTTATTTTGAAAGTTGATTATGTTATTATCTTAAAATGGTTTGAGCATGAATAAGATTGTGAATTTGATGAATATGAAATGTATGCAGTGGCTTTTGTGAATGTAAAGTGTTTGTGAAATGATTTGAATGAATTTTGAATGTTTTGAGCTCTTGAATGTTTAATGAACGATTGGGGGGAACATGTTCCATCTATTGTTTTGGACCCAACTAGCGGGGTTATAGCTAGTTTTGGACCCAACTAGCGGGGTTATAGCTAGTTTTGGCCTACCTGACGGGATAAACAGTCAGGACTGGATCCAGTATTTGACCCAATAGTGAATTGAATGATTCATGAGCTAAATGATAAATAATGATAAATGATGACAAGTACTCAATGTACTTGTAAATGATTGATAAATGATGATGCCATTGCTATATGTATATATGTGTGTGTTTTCATTTGAAACACTTTTTGTAAAGTTGGTTTTCATGGGTTAAATGATGTTTTGAGAAAGTATATTATGTATATAACGTGCTCAATCCAATAAAGGAATGTTTTAACCGCTTACTGGGCATAGTGTATGCTCATACCACAAATTGTGTTATATTTGCAGATTGTAAGGTTTACTGTACAGGTTCGTGGATGATCAAAAGTGGAGAGAGAGAGCTATTTTGTGGATAATATAATTTTGTATAGATAATAGAAATGGTAAGTAGATGTTTTGGGAACAATGATCTTAGAAGCTTTGGATATTGGTTTTGATGTATATAGCTTAAGATGATTTTTGAAGGAAATGTATAGTTGTGATCTTAAATGACGTCATTTTGTTATCAGTCGTATATATATATCATGTTTTGTTGATGAAAGAATGTACGGCATATTAAAGACTTAGGTTTGAATATGATCTTGTGGAAATGTGAATTTGAGAATGTATATATTGTCGAATTATAAAAAAATGTGGCCTATGTATATATAGCATTGGGATAGTAAACTTTGTAAACATGAGGCTTCGAGCTTATGGAGACGGATTCTAAAAGCGTGGCCGTGTCATGTCAGATTCGGGGCGTGACATTTAGTGGTATCAGAGAGAATAAATAAGTTGATAAATATGTGCACGTATAGGTGATGAATTTAGTACATTATTTGTTAAGAATATTATTTCCGCTCTTCTTTTCATACTCATATGAAATGAAGACGTGATTAATCTTTTATGATAGGGTTATGGCACAAAATAGCAGGAGTGAAGGAAATCCTAACGTGGTGATAGTGGAATTGTTGAGGTTAGAGCATGTTGTTCAATCTTTTGGTTATAATAAAAGATTTGTAGCATAATGTTGTTAATGATGCGTGAATATGTAAAGCAAATCGAAATGAATGGTTTGGGAGATTGGAATGACGTATATGCAGCTTCGGTGTATAGAATTGACGTGATTTTGAAAGAGTTTTGAGTTGGAAGGAAAAAGAAAGAGAAAAATCGATTTTTTTGTGAAATATGCCCCGACGTCGACGTGCGACTCTCCACGTCGCGACGTCCGGAAGGGAAAAACATGGCAGTGGGTAATTTCGCCCACGTCGGGGCGTGCGACCCATTCCACGTCGCGACGTGGAAGGGTCGCACGTCGCGACGTGTGGGAATTTCCAATATCCATGAAATTTTTATATTTTGATGGTTATCCAAGGTTTTAAATCTTGTTTTCTTGGTCCAAATGTAATGTTTATTCATATAGGAGATTCGACCATTGATTGTTGATGAATGTTATGTAACGTTAAGTTCAATCAACGACTTGAGGATACTAAATCGAATTGTGTAATGAGGCTTCGCACTCTTGAGAATTATCATCCAAGAGTGTGGTCGTGCCGCATCGGATTTTTCCCGTGAAGGTTTTGTGGATGACAAATAGAGAAAGTCATCTTGTGAACATTATGGTTTTGTATAGCTAATAGGAAATTGTATAGAAATATTTTGGAAAGAAAGACGTTCGAACATTAGATTTGATGGCAATATGTATAGTTATAAGTTGATTTTGATGTCAATATGTATGATGGAATTGTGTTGGGATTGATTGTTGAGAAACAATTGGGGTTACCTATTTCACATAAGGAAATTCATTCGGGAGTCAAGGTGGACATTGGATGCTTAGGTTTGAAAAACAAGGAGTTTAATGGCATTTTTCAATAGGAAATTATCGGTGTTTACACGTGATACACAAAAAGATTTATTTGAAGTTAGTGTGTGCATGGGATATATATAAGATTAAATATTAAGGATTGAATTAGAATTTTGTAATGGGAATATAAGTATGATATAGCTTATGATGGATAGATGATTAATTAATTTAAATTGAAGAATAGAGTATTGACATACGTTCTTAATAATTCTTTGCTAAGTATTATGATCTAAATAGTAAGAAGTCGTTGATAGTATTACATTTATGTGAAGATACCCTTATGAGAAATTCTCACCATGAAATATTGAGTGCTATGTGAACTAGCCAATGTGCAACAATTTGATAGTGTAATAGATTTACATGTCTGGGAGATTTTTGAAGAATGAATGAGAGCTAAAAAGGATAACAATGTAAGAGACGACTTTTGCACATTAAAGTATATGTCAAAGATGAATATATAATTTGGAAGAAGGATATGGTGACTTAGAGATATGATCAAATATGGCTCGAGGTATCTATATATATGTTTGGTTTTAAAAGTTAAAGAGTTGATGTCGAATGAAATTATATTATTGGTGACTAAGGCAATTAACTGATGCTTACAACTAATACGAAGTGATTGTTTAAGGAAATAATTTCATTTGACAATACCATGTATTGCGGAAATAAAGGTAGGAATGATATATGTGATACGAAAAATTTAAGTACATTCGATCTAGAGAAATTCCACTGGTTAAGGTTATTCGAAAGAATTATGATATTGAGAAAGTTACATGGGAAAAAGAAAATTGAGGAAACGATGATGAAAGGATATGTTGTTGTTCTTCTTACTGTATATTGTTAAACATGGCCATGTGTTTCATGGATTAATCTTCGTTGGTGATTAGGATTGACTTGTAGGTTGAATAGGCTATATTGATTTTGTACTGTATCTTTAAACTATTCGGTATAAGGTTTAAATGAAATGTGAGCTGAAACTTAAAGTCGTATTCATAAGGAAGTTGAATACATGTTTATTCCAAAATGATTTTTGACTATGTTGTGTATGTAATTGGAACTGCTTTTACTCTATCTTGAAGATTGAATTTGAAATTTTATAGAACACAAAAGTTCTAGATTTTGGATTCAACTTTTACATAGTTTTGGTTTCGTATTATTTGGATCTTTTGTTACAAAGTTATAACTATTTGAAATCTGTAGGGCATAACTGAAATCCATTACGGGATTTCAGTCCTACATGAAGATTGAACAATTTTTAAAAGGCTTTTGTAAAGTGAATTTTGGGATTTCTAAAACATGAAGGTTTTAACATTCGAAACCTAGTTTCAAACAATTTTGGGTTCGTATCATTTGGGTATGTCATTGCCAAGTTACATTGATTTTAACTAAACACGACATTTCTAAATTGTGATTCAAGAATTTTAGACTATTCTTTTAAACTAACTTTTGTACATGTTTTGTGTGAAACTTTATATTCCAAGAATCATGAATGTTTTACTATTTGAAATCTAGTTCTATATAGTTTTGGTTTTACGTCATTTTGATTCTTGGCTATAAGGTTTAGCTATTTGAAACCACATTGGCAAGGTTGGAACTAGTTACAACTTTTATGACCATGATCGGAGACTAATGTAAATGCTTTCATGACAAATTTTGAGGATTTATAAAACACAATACATTGTGGGATTTAAGTTTAGCTTGTGAGATACCAAACCTAAGTTTATCCGATTCGTTCCCATCACGTGTGAAAGGGAAGAAGGAGTTTCATTGGGAATCATGATGAATTGTGAAGGTTTTATTAGATTAAGGATTGACAAGATTCTTATGCATGAACATGTAATAATTTATGGTGCTATTTGTCTTACTTATGTTTTAAGATGGAATTCATGGAACAGGTCTCCATTTATGGTTTTATGGACAATTATTTTGCTCCCAAATCTTGTATATTGAATTCATGGGAATAAATATGGACTAGGCATGCGAGACGTGTGCATTGAAAATACATGGCTGAAGTTTAACTCCCTTGAAATTGAATTTCCTATATGGATCTTCAATGGAGTCAATTACTTGCCCAATTATGTTGAAAGAGCGTATCGTGTGAGATATGCCTAATGAATATGAACTGAGTTTTGGTGGCTTGACCACACGTGGGTCTTGATAAAGCATTAGAAACTAAAGTGGCACTTAGCACAGCTTTTCATCCACAGACATAAGGTCAATTAGAAAGAGCCATTCAAACACTTGAGGATATATTGAGAGCAAGTGTTAAGATGAAGGACACTTCCATATGTAAAGGTACAATAGTCAAATCACACCCCTCGTGAGGCAACTTGGGAGTTGGAAGAAGAAGAAATAAAAGAAAACTATCCACACTTGTTGAGGAACAAGGTACGTTAAGTTTCGAGGCCGAAACTTTTTATAAGGAGGGTAGAATATAATACCCTAAACCAAATTAGGGACCATTTCTTAAATAAGGAAAATTATAGGGACTGTTTTGCAAAAATTGAAATCTTTGCTCTTGAAACCCAACGTTTCAGCCTTGCATTTCCATTCTTTTCTTCAGATTTTTCCACCATTTCCTCTCCACTTTAGGGCAGCAAGGAGAAGGCTTGATTGAAGAAGAAAAAGCTCAATTCTCACTCTTATTTCACTCAACATAAGGTAAGGAACCTACCTAGTTTGTTTATCCATGTTAATATCTTTAGTTAGTGTTTTAGATTAGTAAAAGTTTGGAAGCTTTGGTTGTGATAGGATATGGGTTTTAATCCCATAAGCTCAAGAACTCCTATCTAAGGATTTAAGCATGCTTTTGATCAAGTAGAGAACATGTATTGATGTATTTAAACCAATTATGAGGATGTTCTTGATGAAGGAAATTTATGAGAATGATATGTAAATGGATTTTAGAAAAGAAAGAGAATGGAAACATTCTTACATTAAGAAAGGATTCTAAGAAGTTATCAAATGGGTTTCAAGTGTAGAAAAGTGTATAAATGGGTTTTAGAATGATAAGAGAAGGAAGTGTTCTTAAACTAGGAATGATGTCTAAATGGTTATTAGGCTTTATTTGATTGTTCTTTTGTATATGTGAATGTTTTATAGGAAAAGTGAAGTGATTAAGTGGTGAAAATCGTATATCAAGTGCGATAATGAAAAGTGACTACAAGTAAGTGGTTATAACATCCCTTTATGTTTTATAAAGCTTTTGATGAAACTTATTTTGAAAGTTGATTATGTTATTATCTTAAAATGGTTTGAGCATGAATAAGATTGTGAATTTGATGAATATGAAATGTATGCAGTGGCTTTTGTGAATGTAAAGTGTTTGTGAAATGATTTGAATGAATTTTGAATGTTTTGAGCTCTTGAATGTTTAATGAACGATTGGGGGGAACATGTTCCATCTATTGTTTTGGACCCAACTAGCGGGGTTATAGCTAGTTTTGGCCTACCTGACGGGATAAATAGTCAGGACTGGATCCAGTATTTGACCCAAGAGTGAATTGAATGATTCATGAGCTAAATGATAAATTATGATAAATGATGACAAGTACTCAATGTACTTGTAAATGATTGATAAATGATGATGCCATTGCTATATGTATATGTGTGTGTGTTTTCATTTGAAACACTTTTTGTAAAGTTGGTTTTCATGGGTTAAATGATGTTTTGAGAAAGTATATTATGTATATAACGTGCTCAATCCAATAAAGGAATGTTTTAACCGCTTACTGGGCATAGTGTATGCTCATACCACAAATTGTGTTATATTTGCAGATTGTAAGGTTTACTGTACAGGTTCGTAGATGATCAAAAGTGGAGAGAGAGAGCTATTTTGTGGATAATATAATTTTGTATAGATAATAGAAATGGTAAGTAAATGTTTTGGGAACAATGATCGATATTGGTTTTGATGTATATAGCTTAAGATGATTTTTGAAGGAAATGTATAGTTGTGATCTTAAATGACGTCATTTTGTTATCAGTCGTATATAAATATATCATGTTTTGTTGATGAAAGAATGTACGGCATATTAAAAACTTAGGTTTGAATATGATCTTGTGGAAATGTGAATTTGAGAATGTATATATTGTCGAATTATAAAAAAATGTGGCCTATGTATATATAGCATTGGGATAGTGAACTTTGTAAACAGGAGGCTTCGCGCTTATGGAGACGGATTCTAAAAGTGTGGCCGTGTCATGTCAGATTCGGGGCGTGACAGTGACCTTTAGGAGATCCTTCATGTTCTTTATTTCAAGAACACCTTAAACCTTTAGTTTAGTCCATGATTTACATAGGCTAGATTGATTGCTTGATATAGACGTGGGGGTTCGATTGGTTTTCATCCAATCTTCTCGTCTCCATTGTTTTCTTTCCGCTTTGTTCTTGTTGCTTGATTGTATGTTTTCGCAGCTTGTTGTGTTCAAGTTCGTGTCCTTGAAGTCTCAAAACGATCCAAAGGTTGTGAGTAAAGTGGAGGTCTTTGGACATCCACATCAAATTGGTATCAGAGACAACGTTTTTGCTACTTCAAAATTCTGGTTAATCCGTTTCTATTGTCTTCCGATTCTTGCTGTTTTTGCGATTTGTTTGCTACTGTTTTTGATAAGTTGGTTTTATACCAACTTATATATCTTATTTCACTTAGCTTTTGACTTGATTTTCATGTATTTATGTGGTGTTATGTGTTATTTTGCGCTTTTATGTGGTTTACAACTTGATATGCTAAAATGGTGAAAAAGACAAAAAATGATGATAAAATGAGGCAAATGTGTGTTAATGTTAAATGACACGGAAAGAGGCTTAAATGGTGTGTGAGAATTTGAGGGAAACCTAAATATGTCTATTTTGCTTAGTTTGAAGTTGGGCAGAATTGGTAGTGCTATTTCATTTGAGTGTAACTCTCTCAATAGTAATCCAAATGAGGATATCTTGGATGTTCCGGAAAGCTCTTTGAGTTTAATTTATTTCTTATGTTTTAACTTTCTTCTAATTCTATGTGAAAGTAGGAGAAACGGGGGCATCTTTCCAATTACTCCTTCAGGTTTTCATATTTGACTTCATATTGCCATAGTTTGGTAGATTGTCCATATCTTGAGTTACAAACCTCCAAAGTTGATGATTCTTGCACCTATGGAAAGATAAGAGAGAGATCTAAAATTCTTATGTTTACTACAAAGTCCAGTTCTTAACCGAAAGCCTTCACTCGCACACACAATCACTCATGGCGGGCTGGAGACCCTCAAGCACTCACACACTCAACACTCACATTCACTCAACACACACAAATGCACATCGGGTTCAAGACCCTTGAACCACACACAAAATTCACTCAACACTAACTCATCACACCATCACATTTGCACATGGCGGGCCACACACAAAAGTCAACACTAACACACATGCACTCAAATTATAATTCTGCACACACAATTGTGGCGGCCACCACTACACACACTAACACACACACTCTCTCACACATTCACTACCCCTGCACACATGCACTACATTCACTCATTCTCACCGCCACAACAACACAGCCTCACTACACTCTTATTCTCACATTCATTCACTCATTCACATTCATTCATTCACACACCCACTTACATTCATTCACTCATTTGACACACTCATTTGCACACACTCTACCTCACATCACAAAAACACCTTGGCGGGCGCCAAACCCAAACACAAAATGCACATGGCGCCCGCCACAACACACACTCACACACCTCACAAGCACACACCTCACTTCAACCGCACCTCCACACACTTGCACACACTAAAACAAACACATTCACTACACTATACACAAATGCACAATACACTACACAACACAAACTCACACACACCACTACACCTCACAACACACACACTTGCAAAATCAACACAACACTTGCACACATTCATCCAACACACTAACACTATACACTACACAAACACACAACATCAAACACATGTGGCGGGTGCCACACACAAATGCAAAACACCTTGGCACCCGCCATAACACACACTCACACACCACAAAAAACACACATATGCACAAATGCACTAACAAGTCATACACTGATCTGCATACACAAGGCACAACACAAAACACCCACAGAAGGCACAAGGCATATTCACAATTACTTATATGTTCACCAAATGTTCGAGATTTTGCATTGCTAATTCTTAATACTTTAAGTCACGGGTTAACCACGTGACCTCACTCCAGCTCTTATTGGCATATTACAGGACCCGTGGAGGAATCAAAGAGGGACAAAAATGGATTGAGGGCTAATGATCAAGTTACAGGAGAAGGAGAAAGTATAAAAGGAAACGGAGGGAGAGCGGCGACAAAAAGAGACAGACAATAGGATTAAGGTTCCTAGTTCATAGTTTAGATTAGAATTTTCTCTCTCTTTCCCCTTTCTCACATCTTACTGTCTTGAGGGATTCGAATGTACGGATTTCAATCTGTTGAGATACTTGAAAGGAAATTATTTGTGTTAATCATTATCTCTGTTCATTACATGTTTGCAATCAATGGGTTTGTTAGTTATGTTTAATTTCATACTTGAATTGCGGTACCCACTGAATTCGAGTTGGATCTGGTGGAGTAAATTGAATGAAAACGTGAAGTGAATTTGAGATAATTGTTTGTGAGTCTTAAGATCTATACGTTATTGTGAGTTCATTCGTGTGGTACCCATTGACGAATGGATTCAACCCAATAGAAAGGACTTAAGTTTATCTGAGTCTAACGATTTGAATGCTTGATTGAGGCAGCTGCCCTACCAAGGGAGATGTTTGATGATGGAAATAGAGTCGTGAGACCGGGTAGGGATTTGGGATTTGGACTCGTGCCGAGAACTTGCCCTACCAAGGGAAGTTTGAGGAGCAAGTGGAGTGTAATTGCGAGAGCCACCAGGTTAATCAATTGCATAACACTAGCAGTTAGTCCCCTCACATTCACTCATACACAGTCGATGATATAGAGAGAGATCTGTTCTGGATGAATTTCCCTCAAGGCAGTTCTTTGCATACTAACCTTTTGCATTTAATCTTATTTTGCATATCTTATACTTAGCGTGTATTTGTCTCATTTTCTTCCGTTCATTTCATACATTTGTAGTGTTGAGTAAACAATTGGTCTCTGAACAACCAACCCTTTCATGTGGGAATGATCTCTCTCACCGCTACTATAGTAGTGTTAGGGTTAAATTGGTGAGCCTACGACAGCTTCCACCAGTTTTTGTGATCTTTTTGCTGCTGTTCGTGAGTCCATTGTGCTGCAATAAATTCGTGTTATATTCTGCCCATTAATTCATAATATCTTGCTAAATTCGTAGCTGGAAATTGCGCCAAAAATTCCTTACGAATTTGTGGCTGTTTTAGCATCAATTCGTGTAGTCTTGCTACCGTTCTTGTGTTGTGTTTCTTGAGTCTTGTTTCTTGTTTCAAATTCTGCAATTTTTGTGTTGATCATAGTGCTGAAATCATATAAAAATTGCATGCTTAAAATCGGAAATCAAACCGCCTCAAAACTAGGGTTAGGGTTTCAAATTTTTGGAACTTCCTTGTTTTGTATCCGATTTGCATAATTTCTTCACCATTGTGTTTCTATTGTGTTCTTCTTCATTAATCTTTAAGTCAAGTTTTAATTCGGATCAAAAAGATTATTTCTTGGTTAAGTTCTTGAAAATCTTGATTTTTTTGAAAATCAAACTTGCTCAAAACTGAGTTCTTGATCCATATTCTTGTTATTTGGCAACTTTCTTGCACTTCTTATTTTTGTGGCATCTTTAGTTTCGATATATTTGGTGACTTCTTGAGGGTTTATATTGCTAAAATTTAAGGTTTGGACAATATAAGACAAACAACCTTAAATCCTAGGTTTGTGTCTTAAAACTTAAACCTTAAACCTTAAAGTTTTTGATTTGTCCATGGTTCTTATCCGAATTCAAAAAAAAAAGACCGACTTAAAAAAAAAAAAGAGAAAAAAAGGCAGTTCGGTCAAAGTCAAAAAAAAAAGAGGGAAAATTTAAATTTTGGACATTTAAAAACTTCAAAAGAACTAAGTGTTCTTTATTTGTTACTTAAAACCACCATATATTCAAAGTGCCATAACTTTTTCGTTATAGATCGGAATTGAGTGATTCCAATTGCCAAATTTTCGTCTTTGTCTCTACTTTTTGAATTTCTTAGTTTCATAAACTGAATCGAATTATACCCTACACGTATCCTAAATATTCTTGGCGGATTTCTTATCTAAATTCTAAATTGATTTAACTTGTGTACGTTGTGTTGCATTGAACTTTCTGGTTTCTTGTGTTCTAAAGATCAAGGTGACTTGTTGGATTCTTAGTTTAGATAATTTATCATTAAAGAGAGTAGTATATAGGGTATCCATACAAAAGGAGAAAAGCTATCAAAAGAGAGTAAGTGTACCTACTCCCCAAAGTGAGATCCCGTGAGAAAATCTTGTATTTTCTTGTTGTTTCTTACTAATCTTGCAGGTACCAATGGAGGGAGGTGATAAACAATTCACCCAAGCCGAACAAAAGTACGCCAATGAGGTACTTTTCAATATGCTTCAAAAGATCAATCTCCGACATGATAACTTGGAATCGGCTTCTAAAGGCTCCACTTCCAAGAAAATCAACTTTGATGAGTTTGCATCCGATGAGGATAATGATGATGAGGAGGAGGAGGAGATCACAACTAAGAAGGGTAACAAATCTAATATTTCAATTGGTTCTGTTAAACTAACAATTCCTACTTTTCATGGAAAGGCAGATCCCGAGGCTTATTTTGATTGGGTTAGAGACCTAGATCACTTCTTTGAAGGCAATGATGTATCCGAAAGTAAGAAGTACCGCCTTGCCTTTATGCACCTCAAGGATTATGCTAGTTTATGGTGGGATGAAGTTATTAAAACTAGACGCCAAGATGGTGAAAGGCCAATCAAGACTTGGAACCAAATGAAAGTGCTTATGAGGAAAAAGAATGTACCCTCTCATTATAACCGTGAGCTCAATCGCAAGTTGCACTCTCTTGTGCAAGGAAACAAATCCGTGGAGGAGTATTATCATGAGATGGAATCTTTAATGATCAAGGCCAATGTTCAAGAAGATCCCGACTCCACTACTGAAAGGTTTCTTAGAGGTATGGGTTCCGAACTAGCTTACCATGTTGATTTGTAAAGTTATGTTGATATTAATGAGTTAGTTCATAAAGCCATAAAGATAGAAAAGCATCTCAAATCCAAGGGGCGATTCACTCAATCAACACCGCCATGGAAGAGAGATATAAAGTCGAACTCTTCACCATTCACTCCGCCTACCAAGCCGAGGCAATTCACACCAAATCAGCCTTCAAACACCTCAACCAATGCTCCAAAATCAGTCCGTAATGTTTCTGATTCTACATCAAAATCGACGCCAAAACCTAATAAAAGGTTAAGAGACATTCATTGTTTCAAGTGTCAAGTTTATGGCCACTACCAATCTGATTGTCCTACTCGTAAGTTGATGGTTATTCTTGACAATGGAGAAGTGGAAAGTGATGAAGATTGTGTTGATATGCCCGAACTTGTGGAGAAAGATGTAAGTGATGAAAGTGAAGACCTTGATGGTTCTTATTATATGGTTGGTGATTATTGGTTAGTCTCTCGTCGAGTACTTAATGCTAATCCACATGTTGATGAAGATTTGATCCATCGTGAAAATATATTTCATACACGTTGCATGGTTCAAAATAAAATTTGCACTGTTATTATTGATAGTGAAAATTGTACAAATGTGGCGAGTACTTTACTTGTGAATAAGCTGAATTTGTCTTGCATGAAACATCCCAAGCCATATAGACTTCAATGGCTTAATAATTCAGCTGAGACTAGAGTAACCAAGCAAATGAAATTTTCGTTCACCATTGGTAATTATGTTGATAAAATTGTGTGTGATGTGGTACCAATGGAAGCTGCTCATATATTGCTTGGAAGACCTTGGCAATTTGATAGAGATGTTGTGTATCATGCCAAGAAGAACTTTTACCATTTTTCGCACCAAGGTAAAAAGTTTAATTTAAGAGCCTTAAGTCCAATTGAAGTTTTTGAAGATCAATCGAAGATTGCTAAGGCTTATGGTGCAATGCATGAAGCAAAAGAAGATCAAGATAATCCAAAGAATATAATAGCTAGCTTAGGCCGAGACATTGTTCCTCGAACTTGTAATAGCTGAAGTAGTGAATTTACTAAATCTTGTTATTTTGCTTCTAAGAGTGAGATTAGGAGAGCAATACTAGATAGGCAACCATTGTACTTGATATACCAAAAAGATGTACTTATCATTGATAGTGATAACATATCATCTTTTCCTAGTGTTGTTTTGTCTCTTTTGCAGGAATATGGAGATGTGTTTCCCGAGGACTTACCAATAGGTTTACCACTTATTCGAGGTATTGAGCACCAAATTGACTTTGTGCCAGGCGCTCAAATTCCAAATCGTCCAGCTTATAGAGCTAATCCTGAGGAAACAAAAGAGATTCAACGTCAAGTGGATGAACTCCTTGACAAAGGTATTGTGCGTGAATCTCCAAGTCCATGTTCAGTTCCTGTTATTTTAGTACCTAAAAAGGATGAATCTTGAGAATGTGTGTTGATGGTCGTGCCATAAACAAAATCACAATTAAGTATAGGCATCCAATTCCTAGATTAGATGATATGCTTGATGAATTATATGGTTCGTGTATTTTCACCAAGATTGATTTAAAAAGTGGCTACTATCAAATTAGAATGAAAGAAGGTGATGAATGGAAAACAGCCTTTAAAACAAAGTATGGTTTGTATGAATGGTTAGTCATGCCTTTTGGTCTAACTAATGCACCTAGTACTTTTATGAGGCTAATGAATCATGTCTTTCGAAATTTCACTGGAAAATTTGTTGTGGTCTATTTTGATGACATCCTTATATATAGAAAATCACTTGATGAACATGTTGAACATCTTAAGCAAGTATTTGTTGTTTTACGTGAGAACAAGTTATATGCTAACCTTAAAAAGTGTTCCTTTTGCATGGAATCAATTATCTTTTTGGGTTATGTTGTTAGTTCTCAAGGTATTTCTGTTGATGAGTCAAAAGTCAAGACAATCATGGATTGGCCGAGACCTAAGAATGCTAGTGATGTTAGAAGTTTTCATGGTTTGGCAAGTTTTTATAGAAGGGTTGTTAAAGACTTTAGTTCTATAGCTGTGATAAGATGGTTTTATACCAACTAATATGTGTTAAAATGCTTGGCTTTTGTTGTGTGTTCTATGAACATATGTGAGGTTTTTGAGATGTTTTACGCATTTGTATGATTGCAATGTGAAAATGATGAAATGTTGCAAAAAGAGCAAAAAAATGGTGATAAACAATGTAATGTGTGTCTAGGTTGGTTATGAGGAAACCTAAACATGATTACTTGGCCAAATTAGGGTTTGGGCAGAATGTTGGTGCAAATTGTTTTGGGTATAACTCTTTCACTTCTTGTCCGAATGATGAGATCGTGCATGTTCTGGAAAGCCCTTTAGGTGCACTACATTTCTTGGGTTTTAACTATTTCCTAATTCTGTCTGCAAATATGAGAAATGGGGGCTTCTTTAAGATTGCTACGTTCAGGATTTTTGTGTTTAAGTTAATTGCCACAGTTTGGTAGATTGTGTCTAACTTGAGTTACAGGTACCCGATGATGCTGTTTCTTGAACCATTGGAAAGATAAGAGGATTAGCTAGAACTTTTATGTTCACCACTGGGTCTAATACAGAGGCTAAGACACATGTATTTGGCAGGGAAGTAGAGCTGCGTGTTGGAATGAATATTTGTGCACGAGCTCACTTGGCATGTCAACGTTGGCACACCATTTCAGCCACAACCTTGCCACACCGTGCCAACACCTTGCCAACCGTGCCGATATCTTGCCAAAGAAACCTTGCCAACCACCTGGCCAAGCAACCTTGCCAAGCATTCACCCGGCACAACACCTTGGCACACCATTTACGCAGCCTTGGCATACTATTCGTGCACCCTTGGCACAACCTTTGCACCAACCTTGGCACACCACCTTGACACGCCTGGCACCTCACTTTGCCACGCCACTCTTGGCAGACTGCTCACGCACTTTGGCACGACACTTGCACACCATTTGCACAATTCTGCCAACACACCTTGCACTCATCTTGCCATAAACTCACAACACACGTCTCATGCACCACCATCATTACATAACTCATTACACACATTCTTGCTATCACTTCACTCATTTGCCACACTTTTCCACAAACATGTACCCACCTAGCTGAATACATCACTTGATTCACACCAAAGTGCACACCATGCTCACATAACAAATTTCACCAAACACACACTTTGGCATAGGAAGAAAGCGAGCAGCCATGTGGAAATTTACTCCACGAGAATTCGTGGGAGGAAAAATGCAAGAAATTTACTCCACGAAATTTCGTGGAGGAAAAACAGGAAGAAAAATCCACTACGAGATCTCGTAGTATAAATTGGATATTTTGGACTTGAAAATAGGTTAAGTGTTGGAAGGTTTGCTCCATGAAAATTTCAGCTTTGTCACACTTTATTAGTTGGGTCATAACTCTTTCGTCTTAGGTCTGAATTGGGTGTTTCAAACGGCTGTAGGAAAGCTAAGATAAAGAGTTACAACTTTCGTGTTTTAAGTTTTCCCTAATTCACGGTGCATCATGATCAGATTTAGGTTGGAAGTTGCTGCCAGTTTTGCTGTGTTCTTGGATTTCCAGAAAAATGGCTAAGTGTTGAAGTTCTGAATTTTCAGGATGTGGCTGGCAGTTGAAGGCATGAAGTGTCGGAGCAGAAAGGCGTGATCTCCTGAAGGCTACTCTGCGAGAAGACGCACAGGGACGTTGAAGGCGCGATTTATGTAAGCTTGAAGGCGTTGGAAGTTCTGATTTTCCAGATTGGAGTTCTTGGAAGCAAAGGCGTGAAGAGCAGAGGCCTGAAGGTGCACGAGGTTGATGAAGGCGCACGATTGAAAGCCCAAAGGCGCTGGAGTGCTGAATATTTCTTCAAACTTGGAATTTTTATTTCTTTGGGCTGATTTTTGGTTTTTCCTTTTTAAGGACACGTTTGTAATACTTTAGATATTTTACGGTTGCGTATTAGCTACAATTCATAACTCTATATATAGGAGATGTAGCTAATATGTAAAGGGGGCATTGGAGATCCCGGGGGGACTACTATTCATTCATTAGTTAGGATTTTATTTTGTAACCAACTTTTGAGAGTTAGAGAGGGGGAATTAATTGTGAGATCTACTTTCTCTCTCTAGTTTCTCTCTCTAGACTTTGGGTTCCGATTCCATTTCCGATCAAGGAATTGCTCTGTTCATTGGATTTTTACTCAATTTAGGAAGCAATTTCCAACACCTCGTGAATTGGGAGCAATTGAAGTATATCGTTTGGTAACTTCTTTCCATTTAATGAATATGAATTGCTTGCTATTGCTTGTTGAAGATTGTGAAATGGAAATGGAGTACCGTAGCTAGATCTTGTGATATCCTAGGGTTTGTACGGATGAATGTTAAATTTAGTTGATGTGATGCCTTGCAATTGACGAAATTCACTAAGCATGAAATCACATGAACCTACACTTAGAACTTGTTTAAATTTCATATTTCTGAACTGGACTTGGATGATTTGAACTTCAATTGTGGTCGCCATGCCAAATTGGAGGTAGATTCACCATCATTTAGTGAGGATGCATGAAATGAGAACTTGAATGTGATTTCTTGAATCTTTTCACTTGTTCAACCGATCATTGCATTTCTGAGATTCTGGCCTCGCCATGGGATGTTTTGAAGGAATGAAACCTTTAGAAGAAGTGAGAAGAGATTTCCTATGATAATAACAACGACATTCAAACTTAGGATGGGCCTCGCCATGGGAGTTCCTAGGCTTTGCATGCTAGAGTAGTTGTCTTAGGAAGTTGAGATGCTGTGGTTTATGACACTCATCTAGGCCTCACCATGGGAAAGGTAAGTGTTATGGATCCTAGCATATAGTGCGGTCATCATGCCGGCTATAGGTTAGGTTCTCGGGGAACTAAGATCTCCTCTGTTCATATTTGCTTGTCAATTGCATCGTTACATTTGCATTTCTCGTGTTAATTCTTGTGTGTTAGAACCTAGTTCTTTTGAGTCTTACTTTCTTTTGGTACATGGTTGGAAATTGTCCCTGTTCTTTACTCTTTTCTTCGTGACATTCTGTGAGCAAACATTGAGATTCTTGATACCTTTTTTTCCTTGCGGATATGATACCTAGCTCACTGCTACTATAGTTAGTGGATTAGGATAAATTGACGAGCCACGATACTCGCGATCAAGCTGCACCTTTAAATGAACTTGTTAAAAAGAATGTTAATTTTGAATGGAAAGATGAACATGAAAACGCTTTTAACAAATTGAAGTATATGTTGACTCATGCCCCTCTTCTTGCTTTGCCTAATTTTCATAAAGCTTTTGAGATACACTGTGATGCCTCTAGGATAGGTATTGGTGCTGTTTTAATGCAGGAATCAAGACCCGTGGCTTACTTTAGTGAAAAGCTTAATGGGGCAGCTTTGAAGTATGCAACTTATGACAAGGAGTTGTATGCTTGGTAAGGTTGTTACAAGTTTGGCAACATTATCTATGGCCTAAAGAGTTCATTATTCATTCTGATCATGAAAGCCTTAAATTCTTGAAAACTCAAGGTAAATTGAATAAAAGGCATGTTAAATGGTTAGAATTTATTGAAACTTTTCCATATATTATTAAGTATAAATCTGGTAAGGATAATATAGTAGCTGATGCTTTATCTAGGAAATACACGTTATTCACCTATTTACATGCTAAGTTACTTGGTTTTGATTTGATTAAAGATTTATACAAAGATGATGTTGAGTTTAAATCCGTAATTGATACTTGTGCATTAAGGCCGAATGGAGACTATTATATGCATGACGGGTTTTTATTTTGAAAAGATAAATTATGCATACCCTCTTGTTCCATTCGTGATTTACTTGTTAAGAAAACCCATGGGGGAGGGTTAATGGGGCATTTTGGAATTGCTAAGACTCTTGCTGATTTGAATGAACACTTTTATTGGCCTAATATGATCAAAGATGTAAAAGTGTTTGTGATAAATGCATTGTATGTTAGCAAGAAAAATTGAAAGTAATGCCTCATGGTTTGTACACACCTTTGCCTGTTCCTAGTCATCCTTGGGTTGATATTTTCATGGATTTTGTACTTGGATTACCTAGGTCACGCAATGGTAAAGATAGCATATTTGTAGTTGTTGATCGATTTAGTAAAATGGCACATTTTATTGCATGTTCCAAAACTAATGATGCTACACATATTGCTGATTTGTTCTTTAAGGAAGTTGTTAGATTGCATGGCATTCCACAAAATATTGTTAGTGATAGGGATGTTAAATTCTTGTCTCATTTTTGGCGAACTTTATGGAATAAGTTAGGAACTAAATTGTTGTTTTTTACTGTTGCACATCCACAAACTGATGGACAAACTAAAGTAGTTAATCGCACTTTATCTACCTTGCTTCGAGCCATTATCCAAAGAAACTTAAAGAATTGGAAAAATTGTCTTCCTCATATTGAGTTTGCATATAATAGGACTTTTCATTGTTCTACTAATTGCTCTCCTTTTGAAGTTGTGTATGGATTTAATCCTTTAACTCCACTTGACATTTTGCCTCTTCCTATTAATGAGTTTGTTAATGTCGAAGGTAAAAAGAAAGCTGATTTTATTAAGGAGTTACATGAAAGGGTTCGAAACACAATTGAGAGGCGTAATGAACAATATGCTAAGCAAGCCAATAAGGGCAGGAAGCACGTGATTTTCGAACCTGGTGATTGGGTTTGGATTCACTTAAGGAAAGAAAGGTTTCCTGAAAAGAGGAAATCTAAACTCCAGCCAAGGGGAGATGGTCCTTTTCGAGTTTTGGAAAGGATTGGCGACAATGCATATAAATCGAACTTCCTAGTGAGTATGGCAATGTTTCATCTACATTTAATGTTTCTGATTTATTTTTGTTTGATATAGGTGATTCGAGGATGAATCCTTTCAAGGAGGGAGGGAATGATAGCAATCCGCCCATGTCCATGGTGCCAAGGCCGAATTTGCATGATTCATTGGTAAATCTTGATGGACCAATGACAAGATCAAGGAGTCAAAGGATGAAGGCAGCCTTGCACAATTTATTATCAACACAATGTGAAGCTTTTGGCGATTTACATTATATGGAGGCCGAACCATCTTAACATGGAGTTTTGTGGCGTGTTTCTTCAATAACAATTCATGAAGATATTTTTAAAGGTTCTACATTGGAGCTTAAGGAAATTCCACCTTAACGAAAGTCACATGGCCGAATGAAGGACCAAGAAGGCTTGCTTGGGCTTTTGTTTTATAGATCACGTCATTTGTAATAATTAGGATTTATTTGTCTTAATTAATTAAGTCCTAACCATAAATATGGGCTTTAATTAATTTGGTTATTTAATAAATTACTTGGCCCAATTATCTTGCATGATAATGGCAAGTAAAAGATTAGGAAACTTAAGAAGTCAATTTGGTTTTTGCTTCTTAATGTTTTAGGAAACTAAGTTTGTTAGTTAGTTAGTTAGTTAAGAAGTCAAGTTGTATTTTGCAACTTCTAGGGTTTTATTTCCTTTTTGCTTTGCATGGCCGAAATTAATCCTTATAAAAGGAAGGCCTTGTACGTTTTTATGCTCAGAATTTTATGAAAGAATTTTAGCATTGCTAAAGAAATTTGCAGCCCTCAAAAGTTGTAAAATCCTTGAAGCTTAATTAATTTTAGTTAAACTTCATTGTACCCGAGATCTTATAGCGTGACCTTTAGGAGATCCTTCAAGTTCTTGATTTCAAGAACACCTCAAACCATTAGTTTAGTCCATGATTTACATAGGCTAGATTGATTGCTTGATATAGACGTGGAGGTTCGATTGGTTTTCATCCAATCTTCCCGTCTCCATTGTTTTCTTTCCGCTTTGTTCTTGTTGCTTGATTGTGTGTTTTCGCAGATTGTTGTGTTCAAGTTCGTGTCCTTGAAGTCTCAAAACGATCCAAAGGGTTTGAGTAAAGTGGAGGTCTTTGGACATCCACATCAAAAGGCTTGTGATCTATCATCTTTATTAATTTGCTGAGTGTTTATATATGCATTTTAGCTTCACATTCATCTCCAAATTTCATTCTTATTCAGGCTACATAATGAATAAGCAAAATGGCTTAGTGCAACCATGTTAGAGCTTAGTTTAAAGGGAGTTTTATTGGAAAATTAAACTAAGTTTTAATTAGTTAGATTATATTCTTAATACAATTTATTTATTAGATTATTTTCCTTTAGGAATTAGAATTTGCGAGGGATACACTCCTCAAATCCTTGTATATTTTAGAGTTGTAATCACTCTCTATATATAGACGGTGTTAGAGGTATTTGTGAAGGAGGTGGAGGCGTGGGAAGATAGAGAGACCTCAAAAAGGTGTGTGAGAAAATTCATAATAGAGAAATTTTGCAAATCAACGGATTGTATTGTTGTGTGGTGCTGGGAAGATAGAGAGACCTCAAAAAGGTGTGTGAGAAAAAGTCATAATAGAGAAATTTTGCAAATCAATGGATTGTATTGTTGTGTGGTGATTATGTCATATATGTGATATTGTAATTTAGTTCCTTTTTTCCCAAACACATTCTTATAATAAATAAAAACTATTCCAAATATTATCGTATTGGTATAAGAATTATTTTCAATATTATGTAAAATATATCTCACCAAAAACCAGAAGGTGATTGAGGAAATACAAAAAATTGATTATAATATATAGCAGTCATTGACTTTTTCATAATTTTATACAATAATTTTTCTTTTTATTTTCGAACCTCTTTATACAAAAGTCATGTTGTTTTCCAATCAAGAATATCTCGCAAACCACATTGATCCAAATATTTTTATATAATTTATTTTTCTCCATTCTTAATTTTTTTCATAACTTATATTCAGATGTAAAATCTCAAAATTTTCTCCCTGGATCAATTTTCTATCCATAATGGGTAAATAAAATTATATACCTAATAGGACCAATTAACATATCAGAATCAACTTATTTTAGTTTGATAAACAACACACGATCTTGATCTGACCCTAACTTTTAACAACCGAGGATCATTATTTTGTCTTTGATCGACACCGAGTATCAATTGCACTGCTCTGATACCACTGTTAGAGCTAAAAAATAGTTCTTATATCAACACAATAATATGCGAAAGCACTTTTATTTGTTTATCATAAGAATGTGTTTTGGAGGAGAGAAACAAAATTACAATATCACATGTATGGCACAATCACCACACCACAACACAATTCACTGATCCGCGAATTTCTCCAAGCTGTAGACATTTCTCACACACCTCTTTGAGGTCTGTCTATCTGCCTACTCTACCTCCTTCAAAAATACCTCTAACACCCTCTATATATATAGATTAATTACAACTCTAAAATATACAAGGATTTGGAGAGTGTATCCTTCACAAATTCTAATTTCTAAAGGAAACAATCTAATAAACAAATCTTATTAATAATATAATTCTAACTAATTAAAGCTTAGTTTAATTTTCCAAGAAGAATGGATATTTCTATAGCTCTATCATTTAGAGTTAATCATATTATTGATTTAAAAGAAAATCATTGATTCATAACACAAAGAGATGTTGTATATTGTCGCTTAAAGTTAGTAGAAATCTTAACCTCGTTCTCAACCTTTGGCCTAAATCTATAATAGTTTTTAAAAAATATAAAAAAAAAATAGAACCTAGGATAGACCTTGTGGGCATTTAAAAGAAGTCTAGAAAGTTTATTGAATTTGTATATAACATCCATTTTAATATGAGAAGAACATTTATCATGATCATCTTGATAACACCCTTGTCAGGCACTAATTATTTTGTGTTATGTAAGCATTTTTTAAAGTCTCACTCTAATTAACATGCACCCTAGTTACACCATATAATTAATTATAAAACCCTATAAATACTAAATTAAGTATAAAAAAATTAAAGATATACGTCTCAACATTTTTGATATTTTCCAAAGTTTAAGAAATCAATATCTTCTTTAAACACAAAATAATAAATCCCTCCACTTCAACATAACATCGTTCTAAAGAGAGACGGGATCCTTTATTTAAGATTATTATATCTTATTCTGTTATTAAAAATCACGTCGTAGAGTTCATTCACATTTTGGTTAAGACTTAATAATTATAAATTTTATTTTTGTGATATTGTATACTTTTAATTCATGATTTTAGTGAAACAATGTCCCAGGGGTTCACTCACATTTAGATTAGCACTTAATAATTGTAAATTTAATTTTAGTGATATTTATTTTTTTATTCCTTGGTTTTAGTGGTTTAAACATTGGACATAATAAAGATGCGATAATTTTAAACAAATGATATGGATGAGTTATGGAAGAATTTATCATTTTGTTGAATTTAATTTTTTTTCTACAAATTTAATGTTTTAAGGGTTTTAGTTGATTATATATTACAAGTGGGTGTATTATTATTATGGTGAAACACTAAAAAAAGATTTATATGGCATTCAATGATTGGTGCCTAATAAAGGGTTTATCAATATGATCCTGATAAATGCTACACCCTTTTAATATATACATCCTCTGATCTTTTAATGTTATTTTAGAATTTTGTTAATTTTACAAATTAAATGACGTTTTGGCATAGCAATACAATTTTACCATTTTATTAGCATTAATTAAAGCATTTAGTCTATAACATTAATTACAACTTTAATCTTTATCAACATTAATGTCAGGATTTTTAGTCATTTTATACCCTCCTTAATAAATGTGTAAATGTCTATAATGACATTTATAAAAGATCAGAGTGAGTATATGGTTTGTTTTTGCCAAAAGAGATAATTGATAACAATAAAAATTATATCATAGCAAAATGACTTAGGCTATGTTTGGATTGAGGGAAAGGAAAATGATAGATTATCATTTGTGTGTTAGGCTATTTTTTAAGGGATGGAGAGGAAAAGAAAGGGAGGGATTGAGATAGATTAGATATAATTACTTTAGTCCATATCTCTTTCCGTCTAAAAGTGGGTGGAAATGGAACGAAACGATAATTCTTTATAATTAATAATCTATCATTCCAAAATTATCATTCTCACATAAACTTTGATTTAAAAATATAACGTAAACTATCGTTCAAAACTTCTAGGATAAACGAATGTTATGATTGTTGGAGAAAATCTTTCAATCCTAATATAATTGATATTACTACCTACATTTATTAGAATATTACTAGAATTTTATTTGATATATAAAACTTTATTAACTTCTAATTCGTTGGAAAATTATCAAATTATTATTTCATAATAAACTAGAGTTTTAATCTATTACAAATTCTAGTCACACATAAAAATAATAATAGGGTTCTACTCTATTAAAATTTGATTTAATTTAAATTTTTTTACTATTCTCAATATTTTTTAATTTTAATAAACTTTTAACTACCAAATTTAACCTACAAGAATATCCAAACTCTATAATAATTTACCCATAATAAAAATTTTTTTATCTATGTTTCAATTATCATCCTATTTAAAGATATAGATATATATATATATATGATCATACTACATAATATCATCAAAGCTATCCATAAATAATAGTTTTAGATTTTTAGAAATTTTATCTTGAATAAGAAATTAAGATTGAAAAAAGATAGTAGATTAAAATTTTAAAAAAATAGGTATCACTTCCTTTGTTTTTGATTTATTATAGTGGTTTATAAATTAGTCATAAGTTATTAAAGGGCAATGATGCAAAACAAAAGTTTTATCTTTTCCTTTCTTTTCTTTTCCTTCCAATCTCCAAACAATGTTTTTAGTATATCATTTCCTTTATTTTTCAATTTATCCAAACAGGTTGGAAGGAAACCATTTTCCTCTACTATACTTTCTTTTCCTTTTCACTCGTTTCCTTTCCTTTCTTCTCCCTCCCTTTCCCTCAATACAAATAATAAATTGATTAAAATTCATTTTGGAGTACTCTAAGCATTCCAAAAATAAATCGAGCATCTAGTCTCCAACGAAAATAGAAATACTTTAACTTGTTTGAATAGATACAAAACTAATAAAGACAGAACATCAACTTTTTCCCATAGCAGAGGCCATATAATTAATGATTTAATTTCCAACGACTCCCTTCATCCATGTCAAATAGGAGTGTAATCGAGTCGAGTCGAGCTCAGCTCGAGTACACCCCTAATCGAGCTACTCGAGTTCGTTAGGGGTGGTACTCGAACTCGAGCACGAGCTCGAGCTCGATCGAGCACCCCCTTTTGAGCTCGAACTAGAGCTCGGCTTCGAGTACTGAGTATCGAGCTCGATTTTTTAATTTTTTTAATGTTTTTTATAAAAAAAAATTATAGGATGTATTTGTAATTTTTCAAATTAGTATGGTAAAATAATTATTTACTATAAAATTAAGGACCAAAATATAAATATAAGTTGCTTAAATTAGAATTTATTAAATATTAAGGGCGAAAATATAAATATAAGAATAAAAATTTAAAAAAAATACCTACTCGAGTAGCTCGACTCGAGCTCGAGCCCATATAATCTAAGCTCAAGCTCAACTCGAGCTCGGTCAAACCGAGTTCGAGTCGAATAGTTGCTCGATCGTTTATCAGCCCTAATGTCAAATGTCAAGAACTCCACTATTGTCTATTGTTACTACTATTACTATTTCTCTTTTCCGACAGTGTTGGTGGGGCTTGGATTCCTTAACCCATACCAAGTTTGCAGCCTGTAATGACTATATGATTTGTCATTCAAAGTTTAGATTTTCCAAAATTTAAGCTAATTGTTTAGTCTAATTTTATGTGTCCTGCAAGGTTATTGGATTCTTAACCTATGTGGAAAAAATTCAAAACTAATGGGATTGGTTAAAAGATTATTAGGAAATTAAGTTTTCTATTTATACCTAAGTGAGGGGTTGAATTAATAGAGAGAATAAGAGAATGAATGGAAAAGAAAACAATCACACATCCTTTTGATGCAGTTTTTCAACAATTTTCTGGTTTGTACGGTCTTCATCGAACTAACGATCAGAGGGGCAAGCGGTGTCCGATCGGTGTGAAATTTTAACTGGGGTTAAAGGAAATCCTATTCAACATTATGAATGGTGGAGATTGGATTCTAACAGCTCTACCATGATTTATAAATTTCATAAGATTACTATAATTTCTTGGTGAAGGTTTTCACAATTTTGTCTTTTGGTTTAAGATTTGGTTTCTTTTGTTGGATGATCAAAGCCATATCTTTGTTGAGTAATTACTGAAAGTTTGTACTCTTCTCTTTATTGATTTAGTGGAGATTTAAGGTGGACTCCATAGTCCCGTATTTTTCTCTTTCACATTGAAGTAGTTTTCCACATAAAAATCAGTGCATTAAGTTCTTGTATTATTGTGCTTTGTTATTGGTTTGTCTTCAATTTCCTACTAATTTTAAATTTTATTTCGTGTTCCTATGACGTTCTAGTAAAAGGGGAGGGAGGGATTTTATTCCATGTTGTGGGTTTGTTTAATTTTTGTTGAATACTAGTTTTCTCCTAACATAATTGTATCAGAGTTTTATTTTTATTTGATAGAATTATGGAAGTTAATACAATTAAGATGATATTTTTGAATGGTATGAATTATCACAATTGAAAGGGTAAGATGAAAGACCTGTTATTTGTGAAAAGTATACACTTGCCTGTGTTTGCTAGTAAAAAGCCAAATTTTAAATCTGAAGAGGAATGGAAGTTTGAGCATCAACAGATGTGTGGTTTTATTAGGCAATGGTTGAAAATAATGTATATAATTATGTTACTAAGGAAGAAGATGCCAAAGCACCTGTGAGATGACCTTGAACAGTTGTATGCTTCCAAAATTGGGAATTGTTTCTACTAAAGCAAATGATGTAGTGGAGCTACAAGAAAGGTACATCTATTTCTTACTATATCAATGAGTTTCCAGGGATTTTGGATGAATTGACCAATGTTGGAGTTACTTTTCATGATGAGATTCTTGATCTGTGGTTATGAAATACTTTGCAAGACTCTTAGGAGATATTTAGTGATACAGTTGGGCGAGGCTCGAACTCCTGGACCACCGAATCTCCACAATCTTTAGGACCGTGTTGCACGAATCAATTCAAAAATTAAAGACAAAAGACACAAAAACAAATAAAGGCTGAAGTGAATTCAAAGGAAACAAAAAATGAATGGTAATTAGCCAGCCAAATCCCTTACGTTATTACAAACAAGAATGATTAATCTAATGTAAATCAAGAGATTAATTTCCAAGTTCGGCTTGTTCCTGAAATCAAGAACGATAAGCTAATCCTATAGCTTCTCACTAAGAGCTTCGCGGGGTTTTAAAAACACAAAGTGTTTTCAGCTTTTACAAGGCAAAAATCTTTATTATTCTCTATCAAAAAAACGTCAAAGGCCTTTCCCTTTTATAGGAATAAATTCGGCCAAGTACAAAAAGGAAACCCTAATGAAAGCCAATTACAACTTGACTTCCTAACTAACTAACAAACTAGTTTCCTAAATCAAAACAAAAAGGAAAAACGCCTATCTCCTACAAAGTAGGGTTTCGGCCAAACTCCCTAAAATTTAGGAGTTTACTTTCCTAAATTTTCTTAAAAAATAGGAGATTACTTTCCTAATTATCATGCAAGATAATTGGGCCAAGTAATGGATACTTTAACGAAAATTCAAGCCCATAATTAAATGTTAATGGATTTAATTATTACAACTCAAAATAAATCCTATATACTTTAAAGTTAAAACAAACAAAACAAAAACGAAATTCCCGCCAATCCAGCAAGCAGCGTCATCTTCACGTGGCAATTTCACCATGATGCGTTCGAATCTGCCAACGTGTAAAACATAAAAGTTGTAGATATTTACCTTAAGTTTCTACAGCAGCTTGAATCAGCATAATCGGAGATCATATGAGAGAGATATGCTAATAATACCAAACTATGGCATAAGTCCTCAACAATGTAATTTTCATGGTGGCAACACCTTAAATGTCGTGAAGCAACAAACCTTCACGGAACCTTTAGGAACTGTGATTTCAACATGATTCCAGGCCTCCAGCTATATGATTCGTCACAAATTAATGGAATGAATAGCATGAACCACTTGCTTATTGACCACCCAAATAATAGGCTTTCTAGTTTCGTATCATACTCTCTTTCTTGGAGAAGATTCGTACTCGAATCTTGCACGATTGTTGTGACACCAAGTAAATCATAACCTACATGATTTGTTAGACAACAAGAAGAACCAAATACAACAATATCTCTAACGGCTTTTGATATCTCTTATTTGCCTTTTTCATCAAGATTCACTTCTAGGCTTTTTCCACTCACAACAACAACCTCACTTTTTATATGTTCCTCATTGGGTATTATATTATCACACATATTAACAATATTCAATACATCAAAAGAAATCAAATATGTTTGAGAAGTTACTTCAAGTGGATTAATTGAATTATCACATCTTCTTGAATTGGATCCTCCATGACATTATCAATTTGAACCATATCAACCTCCAAAGATGTTATATCTCCAATACAATTTAAAGGAAAAGATGAATCCTTTACCTCATCATACACATTCTCCATAGTTAAAGGTTGAAGATCCACTAGAAGTTCATCATTCGGCTCATCATACCAATGAGGGCATTGGATTGCACTATGCCCAACTCTTAAACACCTTAAGCATTTAACAACACGAACTTTGGAAGTATGTATAGAAGTTGATTTTACCGATGTTGTTTCCTCAACAGCCTTTTTCCGCTGCTCATCAATTCGAACTTTTTCTTGCAACAATTCATGTGCTTCATAGTCATCCCCATATCTTAGAAGCATCATTTTAAGCTCCTCTATAGTTTGATTCAAATCGCGACAAGCCTTTTGAAACATTTTACTTTGAAAAGCCATAATTGATGAATAGGGGTATATGTTTGTTGGAAGAAACTTTCACTAGACTCGAGAAGATGATTTAAGAAGATACAAGAAGACTCAAAAAAATAAATTTTTTTTTCACGAATATTTTATGGAATGGGATGGACCAAATAAATTTCGTCCCTAATAGTATTTAAAACAAGAAACACACAGCAAAAAACAGAATCAAATTCCGAGTTAAAACGAAAAAGTTATAGATCTGATATTTGCCCGGAACAAAATAAAGACTAAAAGAAGACTGATTTTTTTTTTCGATTTTTGGGTGACACTTTTTGAACAAAAAAATTGCGTCCCAGTAACTACAAGACTCAAGGATAACAACGCAAAAAATGGAACTCAATTTCGACTCCAAACGAATAAGATATAAGCAAAATAATATTGCCCTGACCGGAAAAAAACGAAAATTTACTACGAGTAAAACCTGAATTTGATGCAACAACCTTTGCTTTGATACCAATTGATATGGTTGGGCGAGGCTCGAACTCCTGGACCACCGAATCTCCACAATCTTTAGGACCGTGTTGCACGAATCAATTCAACAATCAAAGACAAAAGACACAAAAACAAATAAAGGTGGAAGTGAATTCAAAGGAAACGGAAAAGGAATGGTAATTAGCCAACCAAACCCCTTACGTTATTACAAACAAGAATGATTAATCTAATTTAAATCAAGAGATTAATTTCCAAGTTCGACTTGTTCCTGAAATCAAGAACGATAAGCTAATCCTATAGCTTCTCACTAAAGGCTTCGCAGGGTTTTCAAACACAAAGTGTTTTCATCTTTTGCAAGGCAAAAATCTTTATTATTCTCTATCAAAAAAACGTCAAAGGCCTTTCCCTTTTATAGGAATAAATTCGGCCAAGTACAAAAAGGAAACCCTAATGTAAGCCAATTACAACTTGACTTCCTAACTAACTAACAAACTAGTTTCCTAAATCAAAACAAAAAGGAAAAATGCCTATCTCCTACAAAGTAGGGTTTCGGCCAAGCTCCCTAAAATTTAGGAGTTTACTTTCCTAATTTTTCCTAAAAAATAGGAGATTATTTTCCTAATTATCATGCAAGATAATTGGGCCAAGTAATTGACACTTTAACAAAAATTCAAGCCCATAATTAAATGTTAATGGACTTAATTATTACAACTAAAAATAAATCCTATTTACTTAAAAGTTAAAACAAACAAAACAAAAACGAAATTCCCACCAGTCCAACAAGCAGCGTCATCTTCACGTGCCAATTTCATCATGATGCGTTTCGAATCTGTGAACATGTAAAACATAAACGTTATAGATATTGCTCTTACGTTTCTACAGCAACTTGAATCAGCATAATCGAAGATCATATGAGAGAGATATGCTAATAATACCAAACTGTGGCATAAGTCCTCAACAATGTAATTTTCATGGTGGCAACACCTTAAATGTCGTGAAGCAACAAACCTCCGTGAAACCTTTAGGAACTATGATTTCAACATGATTCCAGGCCTCCAACTATATGATTCGTCACAAATTAATGGAATGAATATCATGAACCACTTGCTTATTGACCACCCAAATAATAGGCTTTCTAGTTTCGTATCATTTAAGGTCTCACATACTAATTTTGCTTTTGGTGGCATTATGTTAATGCAATATGCCAAATCGGGAATTTTCAATAAGGATGTGAGAAGAAAAATTTAGGGTTCGTCTTTTCATACTGAGGTTTTGGTCACAGAACAGAAGGGAAGATAGAAAAATAAGGATCACGATAATAGAGATAGAAGTAAAAGTAAGTCCAGATAAAAATCCAAGGATTTTGAGTGTTTTCACTGTCACAAGAAGGGTCACATCAAAAGAAATTGTTTCAGGTGAAAAAAAGAGAATGAGAGCAATGGTAGTAAGCAACAAAATGCGAATGATAGTAATGTTGATTGCGTTGCAGTTGCCACTAGAGAAGATCTTGTCATTATTTATGATGACGCTGATGTGAATTTTGTTGCGTCAGATATTGACTTGGTCGTTGATATTGGTGCTGCACTTTATGTTACACCGAGGAAAGAACTTTTTTCTACCTTAGGTGATTTTGGTTCACTGCAAATGGGTAATAATGAGGTGTCAAAAATTGTTGGCATGAGTGATGTCAATTTGAAGATTGGTAATGGCTCTACATAGCTACTTAAGGATGTCAGACATGCTCCAGATGTTCACTTGAATTTGATTTCCATTGGGAGGCTTGATGATATTAGTTTCTATAATGGATTTGGTTATGGTAAATAGAAATTCAACAAAGTCTCCATAGTCGTAGCTCGAGATAAAAAGTTGAGATTAAATTTATATTTGATGCAAGCTTCTATTTCTAATGACACTGTGAATTTAGTGGAGAAATAAATCTTACCCGGATTACGGCACAAGAGATTGAGTCATATTAGTGCAAAGGGGTTTGAAAAGTTGATCAAGAAGAATGTTTTTTTGGGTGCAAAAAAATCAAATTTGGAGACGTGTTCTCATTGTCTATAAGGAAAGTAGAATTGGGTATCCTTCAAGACCAATCCTCCTAACAGAATGCCAAATAAGTTAGTTTTGGTACATTCAGATGTTTGTGGTTTATTGAAGGTACAGTCATTTAGTGGTGCATCTTATTTTGTCACTTTTATTTATGACCATTTCAGGAAATTGTAGGTTTATGCCTTGAAGACGAAAGACCAAGTGTTTGGTAAATTTAAGGAGTTTCAAACTTTGGTTAAGAGGCAAGTTGGAAGGAAGTTGAAATGCATTCGAATTGATAATGGTGATGAGTAATGTGGTCTATTTGATGAGTATTGCATGCAACATAGAATTAGGCACCAAAAGACTCATCCTAAAACACCTCAATTGAATGGGGTGACTGAGAAATGAACAGGACATTGATGGAAAGATTTAAATGTTTTCTTTTGGAGTCAAAGTTGTCAATGTCTTTTTGGGGTGAAGCTTGCTTATATTGTTAATCTAACTCCTACGATCGTTTTGCAAGATGATGTTCCAGAAAATGTCTGAATTGGTAAAAATATCTCTTATGATCATTTGAGGGTATTTGGTAGCAAAGCCTTTGTTAATGTTCCAAAAGATGAGAAGTCAAAATTGGATGCCAAATCAAGAAAGTGAATATTTATTGGCTATGGCCAGGATGAATTTGGTTACAAATTGTATGATCCAGTTGTGAAGAAACTTAAGAGATATTGTGATGTTGTGTTTCACAAAGACCAAACAAGTGATGATATTGATAAGGTTGAGAAGGAAGATTCTCATATACACAATGACATCGTGACCTACTCCTATAGTGCAGTTGCCTGATACAACTGATAGAGAAGTTGATATTGATATGCAGCAAAATGGTGATACATATAATCCTATAGATGATGTTGATGATTATCAACATGGGACTCCTACAGAAAATTCACATGAAGCTCAGTTGAGAAGGTCTATAAGAGTTAGACAATCATCTACCAGATATTCCCAAAATGGATTTATGCTCTTGACTGATGGGGGAAAACCCGAATGCTATGATAAAGCAATGGAAGCTGTCGAAAAAGAGCAATGGGTTCATTCTATGGAAGATGAGATGAAGTCTTTGTATGACAACAATGCCTTTGAGTTGGCAAAGTTGGCAAAGGGTAAAAGAGCTTTGAAGAACAGATGGATTTACAAATTGAAACAGGAAGAGAATACTTCAAACTAAGATACAAGACAAGATTGGCTGTTAAAGATTTTAATCAAATGAAATGAGTTGATATTGAAGAGATTTATTCACCGGTTATTAAAATGACTTTAATCCAAATTGTGTTAGCGTTAGCTGCAAACCTTGACTTAGAGATTGAGCAAATGGATGTGAAGACTACTTTTCTTCATGGTGATTTGGATGAAGAAATTTACATGGAACAACCAGAAGAGTTTGAGGTGAAAGGCAAAGAGGATTATGTATAAAAATTAAAGAAGAGCTTGTATCGCTTGAAACAAGCTCCAAGTTAGTGGTACAAGAAGTTTGAATCTGTTATGGAATAATAAGGATTCAAGAAGACCACTTTTGATCATTGTGTGTTTGTGCAAAGTTTTTCACATGATGATTTTATTATTTTATTGGTTTATGTTGATGATATGCTTATTGTTGGTCAAAGTGCTTCTAGGATTGCCAAGTTGAAGCAGGAGTTGAGCAAGTCCTTTGCTATGAAGGATTTGGGACCAGCAGAACAAATTTTGGTCACAGAATTTCACGAGAAAAGAAAGAAAAGAAACATTGGCTATCGCAAGAAAGGTACATTGAAAAGGTGCTTCAAAGATTCTGGATGGAGAAGGCTAAAGTGGTTAGTGCTCGTCTTGCTAATCATATGAAGTTAAGCATCAAACAGAGTCCTTTTACTGAGTAAGATAAGGAAGACATGCAAAAGGTTCCTTATTCATATGTTGTTGGTAGTTTGATTTATGCAATGGGGTGCATAAGGCCAGATATAACACATGCAGTTAGTACTGTTAGTAGATTTCTCTCTAATCCTGAGAGAGAACATTAGAATGCTGTGAAGTGGATTTTGAGATATCTCCACAATACTTCTAGTTTGAAGCTGTGTTTTGGAAGTGGGAAGTTGGTTATCACTAGTTACATTGATGCTGATATTGTGAAACCCCATAATTTTATATAAATACATTTATCGTATATGATTGTTTAAAACGTTTAATTTTATTTTTCTGTTATATAAGTTTTAGGGACCAAATGTATATAATTATTGAAAATTTGTGGACTCTACTTGGTCTCTTTAAAACTCTAAGGATAATAAGGCAATTCAAGAAAACTGAAAAAAAAGAAGAAGAAGAAGAAGAAGGAACCCACTCCCAGGCTTGTTAAGCAATCCTTGCCGCCTATTCTTATCAGTTTAAGGGCATCAATTAGAATAGAAGGAAGGAAGGTGAAAGGAAATGAAAGACAAGGACCACGGGTTTAAACAACAGTGAGTAAAATTTATTCCCTTACGAACTGAAATTTTGATGGTTCCAATTTGTTGTGAAGTGGGTTGCTCTGATTGAATTTATAATTGGTTGGTTTTGTTTTATGGACGGAACTTTGATGGTTCCAATTTCTGTTAAGTGGGTTGCTTTGATTGAATTCATTTTTGTTTGGTTTTCCTTTATTTGACGGGCTGCTTTGAAAATTTGCTATCTTGAATCCATTTTGGAGAACAAATCATTCTCTTTGTTAGTTTATTTATATAAGTACATGTATGTACATATATATATATATATATATATATATATATATCTGGAGCTTCTCCATTATATGTTTCAAAAGAGTAACATTTTTGTTCAACTTATTCAATATGGTGATTAGGAGCTAAGCATGATATTTTTCTCGCATTAATTTTACACTTCCAACGTTAGAGGAAGTTTAGAAAGGAGTAAAGATAATTCGACTTCTTGGTTGTGATGGTAAAATATTGATTTTCTTTTGTTTAGGGTTTGAATTTTATTTGAAAGTCTAAATGTTTTGTTCTTTTAAATGTTAAAGAAAAGGCTAGAAACTTGACTGCAGCAAAGACCCAAAGAAATCTAAAAGATTGAGTTTTGGTTTTGTTCTTCTTTGTGGCCTTTATTTATTAGAAAATCTTATAGTTTTTATTTTGTCCATGGTGGCAAGTCAAACATGCATTTTGAGTTTGTTGTCATTCGAAACGAAAGATAAATGTCATAGCTTGTTTTGTCTCCCTTAGGAAAACAGAAAGGGCCTTCACAATTTGCATCTTTAAGGAAGTTTTCACCATTATCAATTGGGTTCTGGATTATTTTCTTAACATAAAATTTTTAGTCTCATGGTTTTGGGGTGTGACATAATTTATATTACAGTTGGCAAACATGACCAACTGCTAGACTGAATGAGCTCCATTCTTACTGTCATCTGCCTCTCAATAGAGATGGGGCATTTTGGCTCTCCTCTAAGATTAAGGCAACTAGGAAATGAGACAAACTTGATATGCAAAGCACTTGTCTTTCTGACTTTTAATGCTATGTTAGGCCTGCGGGGCCATAGTGGTCACTGACCACAAGGAAGGATAAGGTAGCTTCACAAGTCGTGCATGCATCAACGAATTCGCGTCAACGAATTTCCCGGGGTGATAAGGTTGGTAATGGTCGGTAGAACCGATCGACAGGTATACATATTTGTGAAATGACATGTGACATCGATATGTGAAAATGATATGTGATATGTGCGGTAACATATTGTGCAATATGATTATTTGTGCTTGGAAAGAACGTATTTATAGAAATTGCACTTGTCTTTAAAATTACGTTTTCTCAAAATTATTCTCTGCCCCCTCATTGAGCTATTTTGAGCTCACCCCCTTTTATAAATTATTTTTTAGAGCAATTCGGGACAAACTAGGAGCTGGTTTGGGTTCGAAGACTAACAACGCAATGTGTGGTAGGAGATAAGGAGGTTAAGGTATAAAAAGTCGTTTGAAATAGTGTTTTGTTATGTTGGAATATTTTAATATTTTAGAAGTGCTTTTATTTTGGAATGTAATATACATACAACTTGGATAGTTTGCGGTTTGCGAGATTATGATTCCTGTTATTAATCTTAAGTTTTGGGACGTTGAATAGTGTAATATAACTTTTTGGATCTAATAAATAAGTTACCGTTGAATAAGAGTGATCTCCACTTTGAATTATGGTTATAAAACAATTTTGGAAATATTATGATTTGTATTGAGCCCAGACGTGAGTCGGACGTAATCTAATGCTCCCGTCAGGATGCCGTTAAAGGATAAGGCGGGGCGTTACAAGTGGTATCAGAGCATTAATGCATATGAAGCCAGAAAGGATTCTTGGACCCTATGTGCATGAAAATTTTGGAAATTAAATGAATTCACAAGTGTGATTATATATATATGTAATAATATGAAGTTTTTGATATAGGACATGGCTGAAGAAGGAAGAAGAGTGATACGATACAGACATAACTGTTGTGTACCGTATCAAAAGTATGATCCAAAAGCTTCTACTGGGCCTAGGCCAAAATGCATTTCTGGAAAATCATACCCAGATTATGTCATGGAGTATGTGGCTAAGGAAAGGGATGAGCTCCTTCGAGACAATAAACGACTCGAACGTGGAAATGAACAACTAGAAAGGGAAAAGCAGCAGATCCTACGTGATAATGAGCAAAACCCAATGAGCCCAACAGATTTGGAAGGAAAAGTTAGAGAATAGGAAAAGTTGAGGAACTCCAAGAAGAGTCTGTTCGTTCATATCAGGAGTTTAATGAGTGCCTGGGTTGGCAGAATCAATGTGAAAAAATGACGAGGATTCAAAAGGCTGGATTTTCAAAGATCTACCATCAATATGTGGCTATAGGAGATACCATAGAACAAGTTTATTTGGAGTGTGGCATGCCTGAAAAGAGGGGACCTCCTCAAGATGGACAATCGGTGAATCAACCCGAGGCAGGCATTGGCTTGGATGATCTTACTGATGGGGGAAACAAGAAAGTTAGGATTGAGATCGCTCAAGAAGAGTCAGAGCATGACTCAGCTTAGCAGCAAGGATGGGAGTTTAATACCTCTTGTGGTAGCTGTATATAACACTTTTGGGATGACTATGTAAATTCTCAATGTGAATAGGGTTTGTAGTCGTTGACTAAACTAGGAATGTGTTATAACTATGTTACTTTTGTTACTTTAAATGACTGGGTAGGTAAACTAAGCCAGCATCGTGTAGTATAGGGTCTGGCACTTGAAATGTTTTGATTGTTAAAAGTATAAAATGAAGTATTTTGTGTAAATTTTGAGTTTTAATTATGTGAATTATCAGCATGTTAATTTTCTTTACGTAGATGGCAAACCACAAAGAATCAAAGAACATGAATAGGGAAGAGGGTGGAACTTCTCGGGCAAATACCGTTGAAGATAACCCGTTATTAACTCAGTTGGTGAAAGCGGTAACTCTGATGTCTGAAGTTCTTACCGATAAATCCAAGTCAAATACAGTATCTGGAGAAGATAGTGCATTGGAATGATTTATGAAATTCAAGCCCATTGAATTTCATGGGGAAATCGACGGAGATGAGGCAGAGTTGTGGTTGGAACATATGGAGGATATCTTCTCCACCTTGAATTATGAGGATGAGAGTAAAGTGGCATTTGCCACTTTCGAACTGAGAGCAGCTGCCCGTGATTGGTGGAAGACTATCCAAGAAAAATGGCAAATTCTTCACACTACTAAGACGTGGGGAAACTTTTTAGAAGAGTTTAACATTAAGTTCTTCCCAAATGCAAGTAGAGAAAAACGGGAGGAAGAATTTATCAACCTTAAACAAAGAGAGTTGACCGTGATACAATATGAGGCAAAGTTTAATCGTCTCTCTAAGTTTGCCTATCGGTTAGTGGATAGTGAGGAGAGAAAAGTACGTCGGTTTATCCAAGGATTACGTTATGAGATACAAGATGAAATGATAACAGTAAAACCGATGACTATTGCTGAAGCTTTAGATTACGCTATTCGCATTGAAAATGCCAAAATGAGGAAAATAGAGCATGAAGGTCAGTGGGTAAAAATCAAAACCCTTCAAACTGGCAAAGGAATACCCAAGGGTTTAATAGAGGTGGAAATTCAACTATAAGGCCATAACCACCACAAGTTCGTCAACTTCTGCCATCACAAAATCGTAGAACATGTGCCTTTTGTGGTCGTGGGAATCATGATAAGAGTAAATGTTGGATGAAACAAAATAGATGTTTACGTTGTGGGAGTGCTGAGCATTTTGCAAAAGAATGTCCAATCGTACGAAATCCATAAAGAAATGTGGGCTTCCAGAATGCGACATCGGGAGCACGTAAGAAGATGGAAGAGAAACCAAAGGTGCAGGCTCGGGTCTTTGCTATAGGCCAGGAGGTGATTCCCGATGGAGCAAATGTCGTGGAAGGTACGTTCACCATTAATAATCATAATGTTAAGGCTCTTATTGACCCAGGGTCGACACATTCATTTGTTGCATCTGATTTTACTTCCTACTTGGAATTCTCATGTGAGGAGTTACCATACCTTGTAGAGATTTATACACCTATGGGTGGTAAATTGATAGCGGACACGATTTATAAATCGTTTAAAATACGAGTAAGTGGTAATGGAATGAGTGCAGATTTAATTTGTGCACCAATCCAAGGATATGATGTTATTTTAGAGATGGATTGGTTATCCCAACATCATGCACAACTTGATTGTCGGGGAAAGATAGTAAAATTTTGCAAACCAGGACGACCGGTGATAAAGCTTTTTGGAGAACGGGGTAAATTTGCGAAAATTCTAATTTCTGGGGTAAGAGCAAGAAAATTGTTACATAAGGGAGGAATTGGATACTTAGCTTACTTAGCTAGCAAATCTCCAGAGAAACCAAAGTTAGAGGAAATTCCAGTAATCCATGATTACCCTGATGTCTTCCCAAGTAAATTAGAGTCATTACCTCCAGAAAGAGAAATAGAATTTTTCATTGAACTAATACCGGGAACAACCCCAATTTCAAGGACTCCTTATAGGATGGCATCGTTGGAGTTACAAGAGCTCAAAATACAATTACAAGAACTAATTGAGTTAGGATTCATACGCCTGAGTACTTCACCATGGGGAGCACCAGTGTTGTTCGTGAAAAAGAAAGATGGATCTTTGAGATTGTGTATCGATTATCGAGGTTTAAATGATGTCACCATTAAGAATAAATATCCTTTGCCTTTAATTGATGAATTGTTTGATCAACTAGAAGGAGCTAAGATGTACTCAAAATTTGATCTCCGGCAAGGATATTACCAATTGAGAATTAAGAATGAAGACATATCCAAGACAGCTTTTAATACTCGATATGGACATTACGAATTTGTCGTGAAGTCTTTTGGACTTACAAATGCACCGGAAGCATTTATGGATCTTATGCATCGGGTATTCCAACCATATCTGGATAAATTTGTTGTGATCTTCATAGATGACATTTTAGTGTATTCTCGAAGTAAGCAAGAACATGAGAAGCATATTAAATTAGTTTTGGAAACATTGAGAAAACACCAACTCTATGCTAAATTGGAGAAATGTGAGTTTTGGTTAAACCAGGTTTCATTCTTAGGACATATCATATCGGGAGAAGGAATCTCTGTGGATCCGTCTAAGGTGGAGGCAATAATGAACTAAAAGCGACCGGAAACACCAACTGAAATTTGAAGTTTTCTTGGATTTGTGGGTTATTATAGGAGATTTATTAAGGATTTCTCCCGAATAGCTGGACCCTGAACACAATTAACCCAGAAGGGTAAGAATTTTGTGTGGAACGAGAAATGTGAGGGCAGTTTTCAAGAACTCAAGAATAGGTTGACAAGTGCACCAATTTTAACCTTACCAGATGGAACAGAAAATTTTGTTGTTTATACTGATGCTTCGAAAGAAGGGCTTGGGTGTGTATTAATGCAAAGAGGTAATGTAATAGCTTATGCCTCTAGGAAGTTAAAATCTTATGAGCAAAATTACCCTACCCACGATTTGGAATTGGCTTCCATTGTCTTTGCTTTGAAGAAGTGGAAACATTACTTATATGGAGCAAAATATGAGGTCTTTACGGATCATAAAAGTTTAAAATATTTATTTTCTCAAAAAGACCTAAATTTGAGGCAACGAAGATGGATAGAGTTATTAGAAGACTATGATTTTTCAATTAATTACCATTCTCGAAAGGCTAATGTAGTTGCCAATGCTTTAAGTAGGAAAGCTCAACTAGCACAGATATGTTTGAATGTAAAATAGAATAGGTTCATGGTGGCGAATATACAGATCTATCCAAAAATAATTTTGGAAATTAAAGAAGCTCAACAGTTGGATATTGATCTTCAAAGTTTAGTTCCAAAAGTCCAAGAGGTTAGACTTCCAAACTTCACTATTGGGAGTGACCAAATAGTGCGTTTTCAAGGACGGTTGTGTGTGCCTAATATAGGGAGTTTAAAGAATACAATTTTGGAAGAAGCTCATCGCTCAAAGTACTCAATTCATCTAGGAAGCACTAAGATGTATCGAGATCTTAAACAATATTTTTGGTGGAATGGAATGAAGCGTGATATAGCATTATTTGTGGCAAAATGTCTTACTTGCCAGCAAGTAAAAGCGGAACACCATCGACCATCAGGATTTTTGCAACCGTTACCTATATCGGAATGGAAATGGGATCATGTCACAATGGATTTTGTAACTGCATTACCTAGAACACCACAAAATCATGATGCAGTATGGGTTATTGTGGATCACCTTACTAAGACCGCACATTTTCTACCGGTGAACACAAAATATTCCTTGGAGAGGTTAGCACAATTGTATTTAGAGGAAATAGTATGCCTCCATCGAGTACCAGTGAGCATAGTTTCTGATCGTGATCCTCAATTTACATCAAGAATGTGGCCACGTGTTCAAGAAGCTTTAGGTACTACTTTAAAATTTAGTACCACAGCCCTTCCCGAAACAGATGGTCAATCTGAAAGGACTATTCAAATTTTAGAGGATATGCTCCGTGCATGTGCATTAGATTTTGGAGGAAGTTGGGATCATTATGTAAAGTTGGCAGAGTTTGCTTACAATAACGGCTATCAAGCTACGATAGGAATGGCCCCATACGAAGCTTTATACGGCCGAAAATGTCGATCCCCAATATGTTGGAATGAAGTTGGTCGATGCTAAGGATGTACTGGTCTTAGATGAGACAATTGACCGGGTACAATTAATTCGGAAAGAATGCAAGCCGCTCAAAGCCGCCAAAAAAGTTGTGCTGATCTTTGTAGAAAGGATTTGGAGTTCCAACTAGGCAAAAAGGTATTTTTACGAGTGGCACCAAAGAGAGGGATAATCAAGCATGGGAAAGGTGGAAAATTAAGTCCACGATATGTTGGTCCCTTTGAGATCACTGAAAGAATAGGACAAGTCGCATATCGTTTAGCATTACCACCACAACTTGGAGGAGTGCATGATGTGTTCCATGTCTACTTATTGCGTAAATATATGCCAGACATAACTCACGTCATAGATTCAAATAATTAACCATTACAAGCCGATTTGTCTTACGAAGAAGGACCAATAAAAGCTCAAACAGCTTCGAACTAAGCAAATTCCACTTGTCAAGGTCATTTGGAGAAATCATGGTGTGGAAGAAGCTACCTGGGAAACCGAGGAAAGCATGCAAAAACAACACCCTGAACTCTTTTCAATAAACGGTAAGAATTTTGAGGACAAAATTTCATTCAGGGGAGAAGGGTGTGAAACCCCATAATTTTATATTAATACATTTATCGTATATGATTGTTTAAAACGTTTAATTTTATTTTTCTGTTATATAAGTTTTAGGGACCAATTGTATAGAATTATTGAAAATTTGTGGACTCTACTTGGTCTCTTTAAAACTCTAAGAATAATAAGGCAATTTAAGAAAAATTAAAAAAAATAGAAGAAGAAGGAACCCGCTGCCAGGCTTGTTAAGCAATCCTTTCCACCTATTCTTATCAGTTTAAGGGCATCAATTAGAATAGAATGAAGGAAGGTTAAAGGAAAGGAAAGACAAGGACCACAGGTTTAAACAACGGTGAGTAAAATTTATTCCCTTACAAACTGAAAATTTGATGGTTCCAATTTGCTGTGAAGTGGGTTGCTTTGATTGAATTTATAATTGGTTGGTTTTGTTTTATGGACGGAACTTTGATGGTTCCAATTTCTGTTAAGTAGGTTGCTTTGATTGAATTCATTTTTGTTTGGTTTTGCTTTATTTGACGGGCTGCTTTGAAAATTTGCTATCTTGAATCCATTTTGGAGAAGAAATCATTCTCTTTGTTTGTTTATCTATATAAGTACATGTATGTACATATATATATATCTAGAGCTTCTCCACTATATGTTTCAAAAGAGTAACATTTTTGTTCAACTTATTCAAGATGGTGATTAGGAGCTAAGCATGATATTTTTCTCACATTAATTTTACACTTCCAACGTTAGAGGAAGTTTAGAAAGGAGTAATGATAATTCGACTTCTCAGTTGTGATGGTAAAATATTGAATTTCTTTTGTTTAGGGTTTGAATTTTATTTGAAAGTCTAAATGTTTTGTTCTTTTAAATGTTAAAGAAAAGGCTAGAAACTTGACTGCAGCAAAGACCCAAAGAAATCTAAAAGATTGAGTTTTGGTTTTGTTCTTCTTTGTGGCCTTTGTTTATTAGAAAATCTTATAGTTTTTATTTTGTCCATGGTGGCAAGTCAAACATGCATTTTGAGTTTGTTGTCATTCGAAACGAAAGATAAATGTCATGGCTTGTTTTGTCTCCCTTAGGAAAACAGAAAGGGCCTTCACAATTTGCATCTTTAAGGAAGTTTTCACCATTATCAATTGGGTTCTAGATTATTTTCTTAACATAAAATTTTTAGTCTCGTGGTTTTGGGGTGTGACGTAATTTATATTACAGTTGGCAAACATGGCCAACTGCTAGACTGAATGAGCTCCATTCCTACTGTCATCTGCCTCTCAATGGAGATGGGGCATTTTGGCTCTCCTCTAAGATTAAGGCAACTGGGAAATGTGACAAACTTGATAGGCAAAGCACTTGTCTTTCTGACTTTTAATGGAACAAAATAGGCATTTCTGTAGAGATAGACTAAAGATAGCAGATTGTATTCCTACCTGGCTTCCTTTTCGGACTAACGAAATGGAGACCTTGCAATTGAATCATTGAATCATCCCATTATTTTGATATATATATATATATATGAACCATCTTATTATTTGAAGTGAAACCGTGGTGATGAATTATTGTAAATTACATCAATATTTTATTGAATCATTGAATTATCAATATTTTATTGTTTTAACATCATTGAATCATCCCACTATTTTGATATATATACATATATATATGCACAGATGTTCACATGTACCTAATAAGACTTCTTTTGCATATTCCCGGTAGAGTATAAGCTTTAGAATGGAACAAGTTTGCAAACATGTAAAAGAAAGGAAATGGTCGATACTAGATTTCTTGATACACGTATGTGCCTTATCTCTTATTAAGACTAGGGAAGTCGTGGTTTACACATGATTGTTATATGATTTTTGAATTGTGTAAACGTGTTATAAGTGTATTGCATTAAATTGTATGGGCCCTAATAGGTGTTGGTTTGGAAAATAATCGAGACGACGTCAGGACGGCGATTACGCCAAAACTGCACTGGTGAGCCCCGCCACAAGATTAAGGAGGTTTTAATCTTGTTCGACGGGAGTCGGAGTGGCAAATTCGGATGCCATGTTAGGCCTGCGGGGCTGTAGTGGTCACTGACCACAAGGAAGGATAAGGTAGCTTCATAAGTCATGCACGCATCAACGAATTTCCCGGGGTGATAAGATTGGTAAAGGTCGGTAGAACCGATCGACATGTATACATATTTGTGAAAAATGACATGTGACATCGATATGTGAAAATGATATGTGATATGTGCAGTAACATATTGTGCAATATGATTATTTGTGCTTGGAAAGAAACGTATTTACAGATATTGCACTTGTCTTTAAAATTACGTTTTCTCAAAATTATTCTCTGCCCCCTAATTGAGCTATTTTGAGCTCACCCCCTTTTATAAATTATTTTTCAGAGCAATTCGGGACAAACTAGGAGCTGTTTTGGGTTCGAAGACTAACGACGCAGTGTGTGGTATGAGATAAGGAGGTTAAGGTATAAAAAGTCATTTGAAATAGTCTTTTGTTATGTTGGACTATTTTAATATTTTAGAAGTGCTTTTCTTTTGGAATGTAATATACATACAACTTGGATAGTTTGTGGTTTGCAAGATTATGGTTCCTGTTATTAATCTTAAGTTTTGGGACGTTGAATAGTGTGATATAACTTTTGGGATGTAATAAGTAAGTTACCGTTGAATAAGAGTGATCTCCACTTTGAATTATGGTTATAAAACAATTTTGGAAATATTATTATTTGTATTGAGCCCAGACGTGAGTCGGACGTAATCTAACGCTCCCGTCAGGATGCCGTTAAAGGATAAGGCGGGGCATTACAGATATGGGTGGGGATATTGATTCAAGAAAATCTACTTTGGGTTTTTTGACTACCTTTCCGATGTGAGCAGTTTCATGGCAGTCTCGATTGAAAAAATATGTGGCATTATCTATCACTGAAGATGAATTTATTGCAATTACTGAAACGTGCAAAAAGTTGCTATGGTTGAAGAAGTTTCTAATGAAACTTGGCTGCTTTTAAGAAAGCTATGTGCTGGTTTTTGACAGTCAAAGTGCAATTCATCTTGGAAAAGATCTATCATTTCATTCTAAATCAAAACATATTAATGTGAGTTATCATTAGATATGAGATTTGTTGAATGAGAAGTTGGTTGAACTCGAGAAGATTCATACAGATGACAATGGTGCTGATATGTTGACCAAGTCATTGCCAAGATGGAAGTTTAAATTTGTTGCTCACTTGTCGAGATGGCAAGTTCCTCTACATAGTCGGGAGAGGGGAAATTTGTTGAGTTGTTGGGCTCCCAACCTATGTGGAAAAAGTCCAAAACTAATGGGTTTGGTTAAAAACTTATTATGAAAGTAACCTCATCTATTTATACCTAATTGAGGGGTTAAATTAATTGAGAGAAGAGGAGAATGAAGGGAAAAGGAAACAATCATGCAGCCTTTTTGTGCAATTTTTTTGCAAGTTTCTAATTTGTGCAATCTTCATCGAACTGACGATCGAAGAGACAAATGGTATCTTATCAGCAAGAAATTTTAAATGGAGGTATAGGATATCCTATTCCACATTATGAATAGTGGAGATTGGATTATAATGGTTCTACTGTGAGTTATTAATTTCGTAAGATTGTTGTAATTCCTTGGTGAAGGCTTTCATGATTTTGTCTTTTGGTTTAACATTTGGTTTCTTTTGTTGGATGATTGAAGCCTGTCTTTATTGTATAATTGATAAAAGTTTGTACACTTCTCTTGATTGATTTAGTGAAGATTTGAGGTGGACTCCATAGTCCCGTGGTTTTTCTCTTTTACATTGAAGGATTTTTCCACGTAAAAATCGGTGTGCATTGTGTTCTTGTGTTATTATGCTTTGTGATTGGTTTGTCTTCAATTGCCTACTGATTTTAAATCTTATTTGGTGTTCCTACAATACTCTAGTAAATGGGGAGATTTTATTCCGTGTTGTGGGTGTGTTTAATTTTTGTTGAACACTGATTTTCTCCTAACATGAACATCCTATCAATGGATTTCACCCCTAGCAGATTTATATTGCTGTAAGATGTCTTATTTCTTGGAGAAAAAAAATATATAAATAGTTAATAGAAACACTTGAAATTTCTAAAATGAGATTCAACAAACTTCATAATCGATATCGACAATGTGTCAACACATGTGAGATTACATTAAGTATAATACTTTTCTTTTTTTTCCTCTTTTTGAAATAAACTAACATACTTTAAATTAATTGAAAGGATCAATCAATAATGGAAACTTTTTCAAAATAATCACTCACATTGTAACAAAAAATTTATTTTGTCATTCACATTAAAATCGATGCATTTTAACTACTGAAATTTAAAAATGCACCAAATTAGTGACTATTTTGTGTAGATGACAAAAAAAATTTTTGCGTAATGTGAGTGACTATTTTGGCACTTTTTTCATCAATAATTTATGCCCCAATCAAATATATAATTATTGCTACATAAGTTTTAATACAAGTTTCTAGCACAATCTATTGGTATATATGTCAAAACAAATACTCCATTAAACTTGATTTTTCATCATTGTTTCATTAATAGCACTTAGTTTTGACACTCCCTTGGTGACGGGCATGTTTCTCTAATACCATTCTATCACGCTCTGAACTTGGGAGGCTAATAAACTTGTAGGCTCATGTTTCATGCAAGCGCATAACGTGACTAGATTCTATCATGCCTAAATTTAACTTAAGAGTAATCATATAGACTAAAAAACTTTTTATGAGATTTGGGAACTCTAATAATGTGGAGTTTTAATTGGCATAAAATAGGAAAGAGTTTTTCTTAGTGAGTATAAATAAATAGTTTCAAGTTTAAAAGTAATGATAGATAATACAAATTTTTTTACGCGATTTGGGAATATGGAGTTCTAATTGGCGTAAAATAGGAAAGAGTTTATCTTAGTTAGTATAACTAAATAGTTTAAAGTTTATCAAGATCAACATGATAAACCCAAACATCTAATCATTAAATGTCATGTAAACTTTTTTCAATTTCACGATGATCCTGATTAAATTTTAACTGTTTATTTATACCAACTAAGATAAACTCTTTCCTACTTTATGCCAATTAGGACTCTACATCATTGAAATTCTCAAATCGTGTAAAAAATTTTGTATTCTCTATAATTACTCTTCACTTAATTTGACTCGTCTTAAGTATGCCAAAAAAGGCATTCTAAGTTGGAATTTTATGATAAGCTCTCATTTAGTTCCTTATGGTTTGGAAACCTCCAATTTACCCAATATGTTTTTTTTACAAGACTAACGGATCCACAGACACACAATAATTATGAGCAAAAAGTTATATCTATCATTTGATCACATTTAAGGGTCTGTTTGGATGCTCATAATTTGTGATTTATTTCACAATTGCAAAATGAGTTGTTAGTTTTGTTCAACTTTTTCATCAAAATTTTTAAAATACAAAACAATGCTACAGTAATTATTTTTGCTACAGTATTTTTTATAAATAAAATATTGAATTTGAATTTCAATTTTAAATTTTAATAATAAACAATTCTTCCTAACACAATTCCCACCAAAATAAACTAATAAAATACTAATTCAAATTTAAATTTCAAACTTTTATTAATAAAAAAATCTTCAATACAAATCCCAATAAAATAAAATCATTCATTCCAAACACTCTCAAAATATTCTTTTCTCATAACAAATTCCAAGAAAAAAAATTAATGATATAATCTGAAAATACCTCATCCAAAAGGAGCCTTAAGTTATCCCTTCCCCAAATCAAAGACTTTTTTTCCCTTTTTTTCAACCAATTCCCACTAATTAGTCCCAATAATCAAAATTGCATTTCAACAATCTCTTATTTCCTTAGTAGACGAAACTTACTACAATTTATTCTCTTAATTTAATCAAACCTTAGTGCCAATTTTCCTTTTTTTTAGACAATTCTCAGCAATTAGTCCGAACAATTAGCTCCTAATAATCAAAATTGCATATTTCAAATATCTTTGACTTTTTTAATGATTAATATCTCTTAATTTGATCAAATTTTGATGACAACCAAAGTTATTGCTTTATTTTTTTGTTTGGGACAATTTGTGTATCATTTTATCTAATTTATGTTCATTATTTATTTATATATTTAATTAGAGATACTGATAAGTTGGTTTTATACCAACTTATATGTGTTATATCACTTAGCTTTTGCCTTGTATTTCATGCAAATGTGTAGTGTTTTGTGACATTTTGTGCATTTATGTGGTTTGCAACTTCGAAGTGCTTAAATGGTGAAAAAGACCAAAAATTATGATGAAATGAAGCAAATGTGTGTTTTGGTTGAAAACCAAGGAAAGAAGCCAAATTCGTTGGAATGGTGTTTGTGGAATTTGAAGAAAACCTAAATATGCCTATTTGGCTTAGTTTGAAGTTGGGCAGAATTGGTAGTGCTACTTCATTTGAGTGTAACTCTCTCAATACTAATCCAAATGATGAGATCTTGGATGTTCTGAAAAGTTCTTTAAGTGTACGTCACTTCTTATGTTTTAACTTTCTTTTAATTCTGTGTGAAAGCATGAGAAACGGGAGGATATTTACGACTGCTCCTTCAAGGTTACATTGTTGAGCTCACTGCCAAAGTTTGGTAGAATGTTCATATCTTGAGCTACAGATCTCCTATGATGCTGGTTCTTGACCCTATGGAAAACCAAGAGATAGGGCTACAACTTTCATGTTTTAGATTTTTCCAAATTCATAACGCATCAGGGCCATATAATGGTTGGAAGTTGATGCTCGTCACATGACCTCGTCGCATGAGTTTGCCTACGTCGCCGCGCGCGCATGTGTGGCGAGCTCAGCACAGTCGCACACCCATGTGCGGCGAGCTCAGCACAGTCGCGCGGGCATGTGCGGCGAGCTCAGCACAGTCGCGCGCGCATGTGCGGCGACCTCAGCACAGTCGCGCGCGCATGTGCAGCGACCTCGCACCAGCGCGCGCGGCCGCACCCGCACAGCACACACAGCATTGCCACTATTTAGTAAAATGATCATAACTTTCTCATCTTAGCTCCAAATCGAGTGATTCAAAGTGCTATGTTTAGCTAAGAGTTTTGTCTACAATGTTTATGTTCTATATTTTCTCAGACTCGAAGTGAATCAGGGGGCTAAATGGGGGAGAAAGATGAAGCATGTGCAATCATTTACACTCCAAGCACACACAATGAATGCTACTCCTCACCACATCACTCTTCCCCATTTCATGTTTCATCATTTCATCTTCATTCATTTTCAGTATGCATTCATTTTGATTTCATCTCATAACATTGATCTTTACTACCTTCATACTTCATTCATTCCTTAGCATATTTTTCATTCATGCATTCACTACATTTGCACTCTTACACGGGTTTCATTCATATTCACCATATTCATCAGGATGTCATTTTCACTTGTTTCTATCATGTTTCATATACACTTCATTTTCACTTATGTTTAACGCACTTCACAACACTCATCTAAGTTCATAGATTCAACTACACACTTCAACACACAAACACAATTCACAACACATTTTCACAACACCTGTAGCTCACAACTTTCACAACATTCTTCATACTACTCATAGCATTTTTCACTCACACACACAAACACGGCGAGACCTCGCCACACGAATGAACACACGGCGAGGTCTCGCCGAGAGACCTCGCCACACACACAAATGCACGGCGAGGTCTTGCTGCGAGACCTCGCCATGAAGAAGTTTGCAATAAGGTTTCAATTTAATGATCGAAATATTTTCTAAGTGTGGAGTATATCTTCTATTGTGCAGATGTTGAGAGCGTGATCGAGGGAGGCTCGGAGGCATGCTTGATGAGCTGAAGATATGGACAGCCAAGGCTTGGAGGCGTGAGCTGGGAATTTTGGTGCTGACTTGGAAGCTTGTGCACGTGTTAATTTTGGACTGTTTATTTTACCCAGTGGCATTTCTGTAAATAACTAGTTAGTTTATGTTTGCGTATTATTTACGTTTTATACCCTCTATATATAGAGGAATTAGCTATTCTTTTTAGAGAGAGATCCGGGAGATAGATCATTCTAGAGTAGTAAACAGACTTTTAATTTTGAGAGCGGGAATTTTCTCTCTCTAGCTTTCTCTCTCTAGAATTTTCTCTCTGTTTTCAATTCCGATCGAGAATTTGGACCGATCATTGTCAGCTTCTACTCAATTAAGGAGTAAATTCACAAGACTTTGGTGGATTCGAAGCAATCGAGGCAATTCATTTGGTAAAATCTTTTCAATTTAATGAAAATGAACTGTTCTTCATTGCGATTTGATGATCTGGAGTTGAGAATGGAGTTTTGTAGCTAAATTTATGATGTCTTATTTGGACCGGATGCTTGAGTAATTAAACGAAGGAAATGCTATGCAATTGACTAAGTAACTAAAGAATGAATTCATACTTGTTCTTAACGAATGAAAAATGTCAAGTTTCATAATTTTGCACTTTCATTGATTGATTGAACCTTGATTGTGGTCGTCATGCTAGGTTGAGGCTCGGTTCACCAATTCGAGTGAGAAATGCATGAGATGAGGTCTAGAAGTATGATAATTGAGTCTCTTTACTTGATTTGGTTGTTTGTGATCCGAGATGCGGTCGCCAAGCTGATCGGAGGTCATTGAATCATAAGATAGAGTAAGGAGTGGCTTTTTAATACTAACCGAAGGCTTAGAAACTTAGGTCAGGCCTCGCCATGGGAGATCTAAGGTTTTGCATGCTAGAGTTGGTGGTATTGTTAAGTTGAGACGTTGCGGTTTTCATTCGTCACACTTAGGCCTCGCCATGGGAAAGTGCGGCGTTTAGGAGAGTAGAAAGAGGTGCGGTCGCCATGCTGACTTTTAGCTACAATCCTAGGCAGCTTTGGTCTCCTCTGAGTTTGAATGTGCGTCAAATGCATAGCATGAGTAGTTTAATGAACAATCATCTGGCACCTAAATCCTAAGACATCGATTTCTTACTTGCTATCTTACAACACTTCTTATTTGTGTCTTTACTTTATTCCTTATTTCTCTGTTTAGATTAGTATTGTCATTTCTTAATTCATCATTCTTGTGATATTCAACAGAACAATTTAGAATTTTCGAAACCAATCCCATTCCCTGTGGATTCGATACCCTACTCACTTCTTCTACATTAGTTTAGGGGTAAAATTGCAAGGTTAACGACACGCTTGTCAGATACTAAGATAGAAGAAGAAAAGTTAACGACACTTCCTCAAGACACTAACTACAGAGGCATTCTATTCATTATCGGAAACAAATTTTATCTTAGAAAAGAATATAAATATGATGATGATGAAGTCAAGCTCGCATCACTCGAATTTTCTTGCTAACCTACAACACTATCAAGAAATCATGGACTGTCAGAAGAATGTCGTGATTTTGGAGTTACCTGAAAAAGACCGCCAAACAAGCCAAGCGTTGCGTCAAAAGAATGCAATCTTAAGAAGGTCAATGTATAGTTGACCAATCGACTGAGCTTGTTGATTTGATTAGTGTTCTCATTGTTGAGTTCTGCCCATTGATATTTTCATGAAGGATGTGGAATTACTTAGGCTCTGTTTGGATGAGATATTTTTAGATTATATTATGAAATTTTTTTTCTTGGGATTTGTTATAAAAAAATAATATTTTGAGAGTGTTTAGAATGAATAATTTTATTTTGTTGGGATTTGCATTGAAGATTTTTTTATTAATAAAAGTTTAAAATTTAAATTTAAATTAGTATTTTATTAGTTTATTTTGGTGGGAAGTGTGTTAGGAATAATTGTTTATTATTAAAATTTAAAATTTAAATTCAAATTTGATAAGTTGGTTTTATACCAACTTAAATGGCTTAATCCACTTGGCTTTTTACTTGTTTTTCATAAGTTAGTGCAATGATTTGTTTGTTGTGATGCATTTATGTGGTTGGCAATTGGTTGTACTAAAAGGGTTAAAAGAGACCAAAAATGATGATGAACTTAGGCAATTGTGTGCTTAATGTCAATTGGTAAGGTTGAGAGGTCAAAATAATTAGGAAATGGATGAAACCAAAATTGGTAAGCTAAATCTAGGGTTTTTGGCAGATTTGGTTGGTGAACTTCATCTGGGCATAACTTTCTTGATATTAATCCAATTGGAGAGTTCTTTGGTGTTCTGAAAAGCTCTTTTAATGCACTACATTTCGTATGTTTTAACTATTCTCTAATTGTGAGTGCAAGGCTATGAAAAATGAGGTTCGTTTCGGAATACCATTCATTAGGGTTTTAGGGTTTTTTTTTAGGGTTTTATCTGCCTGCCACGGTTTGGTGTTTTGATGATAACTTGAGTTTTAGGCATCCAATGGTGTTGTTTCTTGCACCATTGGAAAGCTAAGAGGAAGATCTGGAACTGTTAAGTTCACCACCAAGTCCGAATCAGAGACTAAGACACACTTATTTGGCATGAAAGTAGGGTGTTGTGTTGGAATGGATACTTTGCCAACATTGTTTGCCAATTCGGCCAACCATTGTGCCAAGACCTTGCCAAGACCTTGCCGAGCTTTGCCAAACCAATGTGCCAAAACCATTGTGTCATGACCTTGCCAATCAATCTTGCCAAGCCATGCCAACACAACATTGCCAAACATTGCCAAACCATGCCAACACAACTTTGCTGACCTTGCCAAGCAACCCCTTGCCAAGCACCACCTTGCACACTTTGGCACAACACTCAAACATTCTTGGCACGCCATTCATACACTTTGGACCACCATCTCTTCACAGCTTAATACACTAGCATACCCTCATTGGCACATCACTTGGCATGGAACTTGGAATTGAGTTCAGCAAGCACAACACACTTGGCACCTCACTATGCACTTACCTTGGCACAACATTTGCACAATCTAAACATGCTTGTATTCACATTGGCATAGGAGAGAACTAGGTAACTAAGCACAGTTTTAAAACTTTGAGGACATGCAATTTGGCCTACGACAACTCAAGAAGACATGAAAAATGGCCTACGACATGTCGTAGGCCATTTCTTGGAGATGACAAAAATGTGGAGATAAAATTTTGGCCTACGACATGTCGTAGGCCAATTCTGGAATATGAACTTTTAGCCTACGACATGTCGTAGGCTAATTGTTAGGAAGGATGTTGTGGAAAAATGGTAAAGTGTTGAAGTGTGTTTCATAGGATTTTAAGCTTTGTCACACTTTAGTAGTTTGGTCATAACTTTCACGTTTTAGCTCCAAATTGGGTGATTTTGATGGCTATGGATAGCTAAGACAAAGTGTTACAACTTTCATGTTTTAAGTTTTCCTCAATTCATAGTGTATCATGATCAAATATTGGTGGGAAGTTGTTGCCATGAAATGTTTGTGTTTGAGTTTTCAGAAAATTGGCTAAGTGTTGAAATTTCTGATTTCTGAAATTCCAGGCAGCTGAAGGCGTGGTTGTCTGTGGCAAGAAGGCGTGAATATTTAAAGGCTGATCTACTTGGAAGCTCGCGGAGTCGCTGAAGGTGTGAAGAGTCCAGGCTTGAAGGCGTGGTTCGACTCTGATTTCTTCACTTGGAAGTCTGGGCAATGAAAGCGCTACATCCAAAGCCTGAAGGCGTGAGGCTCGTGGCTGAGGTTGATGAAGGTGCTGGAAATTAACACCAAAGGCGTTGGAGTGTTGAATACTTTTTCAAACTTGGAATTTTTGACATTTTTGGCTGATTTTTAGTTCCTTCCCTTAAGGGCACTTTTGTAATATTTGATACATTCTACGTTGCGTATTAGTTACGTTTTCTCAACTCTATATATAGGGAAGGTAGCTAACATGTAAGGGGGATTGACTATTCACATTTTCCATATTGTAACCGACTTTTGATTTTAAAAGAGCGGGAATTCTCATTTTCTCTCTCTAGATCTACTTTCTCTCACTAATCATTTCTTCTCCAATCTCAACTCCGATTGTGAATTTTGGACTGGATTCTTCTTTCTTATTCTCAATTGACAAAGGAATCAACAATTCTCTCGATTTAATCGGTATATTCTTCCAATTAAGTGAGAATGAGCTTATCAATGTTGGAATTTGTTGATTTTGAAATGAGAAAGATGTTTTCTGGCTAAATCTACGATATCTTAGGATTCTTAATGGATGAATACGTGTTTTTGTAGATTGTATGCTATGCAATTGATCTAATTGTTGAGTATTGAAATCACATTTAAATTGAGCATAAACATATGTTGAATTTCATAATTCCTAGCTATTTTTGAATGGATCAAGCTTCAATTGTGGTCGACATGCTAAATTGAGGAGTGATTCATCAAAGTTAGCGAAGTTGCATGAATTGAGAACTAAATTGTGATTGTTTAAGTCTTTGCACTTGTTTTCTGTAATCAAATCAATTCTGAGACTCAGGCCTCGTCATAGGAAGTGTTAATGAATTGAAACATTAGGAAAAGTGTTAAAGAAGCTTTCTGTGTAACAACGATGATATGTAAACCCTATGATGGACCTCGCCATGGGAGTTCTTAGGACTTTGCGTGTTAGAGTAGTTAGCTTGGAAAGTTGAGACTTTGCGGAGCTTATACCACCAATCTCAGGCCTTGCCGTGGGAGAGGATGGTGATTTGGGGGTACAAGCAGTGGTGTGGTCGCCATGCTGGCCACAGCTTGGACTTCTAGGCAATTTAGGTCTCCATTGCATTTAATTGTATACTGATTGCATAGCATAGATTTACTAAGCCTGTGTTCATCCAATACAAGAATCCTGAGATATCTGTTTCATCCTTGCTTGTTGCTATATTTTGCATCTTTGTTTTCGTTCTTTTGTGTTGAATTTTCTTTTTTTTCTAGTACTTAAATTCCGAGACTAAGGCTTTTAGAACAATTTTGTTCAATTTTCTTGACCTACGCCTTCCCTGTGGATTACGATCCCTGCTTGCACTTCTACATTAGTTGTTAGGGTAAAATTGATCTGATACGACTTTAAGCTGTCAATTTTTGGTGCCGTTGCCGGGGAAGGCAATCGGTTCTGGAATTTGTTGACTGTGTTGTTCTGTTCTTAGTTGTGTGTTTTATTGCTTTGATTTAGTTATCTTGTTTCTTTACTGTGTGTGATTCTGTTGCTTTTACCATCTTGTATTGGTTTGGTTTACAAATTGATCCGTTTGTTCTCTTGATATCATTTGCTGTTTTTGTTTGTGTATGCCCAGGTCTGTAAGATCTAGAGGAAAACCTGAATTTGAATTGGACCTTGAATTGGAAAGAACTTTAAGGAATCAAGCAAAGCAAAGAGCTATGGCTGCACAAGGAGTACAAGCACCCAGGTTCGGGGACCATTATGCAGTAAATTTTGACAATCGATTTGGTCACCAGGATATCGATGTGGAAAGTTACCACATTCCTCCACAAATAGTCTCGATGATTACCCAGGGTCAATTCTTCCAAGGTCTTGACAACGAGGATCCTAATGACCACCTTGATTGGTTTCTCGGGTTATGTAGCACTTTTAAGTTGCCAAGAGTTGACAGGAGTGAGGTTCACAGAATTTTGTTCCGTTTATCTCTGCGTGGAAAGGCTAAACATTGGTTCAAGAGTATTGGGGGAGAAAATGCTGGAATGTCATTTGATGATCTACAGAAAAGGTTCTTATCTAAGTACTTCCCTCCAGCTAAGCTTGAAAAGAGAAGGTTGGAAATTATGAACTTCCAACAACAAGACAGTGAGTCATTTCGAGAAGCTTGGGAGAGATTCAACGATTTGATTAGGCAATGCCCCAATCATGACTTGGGAGAGATCAGGGAACTAAATACTTTCTTCAAAGGCTTAACTCCTGAATCCTCTTTGATGGTTAAGGCATGTGCTAATGGGGCACTTAAAGACAAATCTGTGACTGAGGTGCGTGAACTTTTTAACCAGATAGCTGAGGATGAATACCTTTTTCCAGAGACTAGAAAGCCACATGTCAGGAGACAAAGAGGAGTTCTTGATGTGGATGAGGAGACTTCACTCAGTGCTAAGTTTGAAACATTGGCCAAGCAGGTGCAGACTTTAAAGGCGACTCAAACAAAAGCCCCAGTACTTTCATGTGGACTATGCAAGGGGGAACACCACACGGATGAATGTGCAATCACTACTGAATCCATTCAGTATGTGAACAATTACAGTAACAAACCCCAATATGGTGGGAACTATTCTGGGAGCAATTATAATGGAGGCAACAGACAATATGGTGGAAACCAAGGCAACTGGAATCAACAGCAGAACCAAGGAGGAAATTACTATCAAGGTAATGACTCAAGGAGAGCAATGAATCAATCACCTCCTGGTTTTGATAATCAGGCTAGCACATCAGAACAAAAGAAGCCAAATGTGGAGGATATGTTTCAAAAGCTGATGGAAAAGATGGATAAGAACGAGCAGAGATTTGGAGGTTTGGAGTCCACTGTGAAGCATCACGAAGCCACTTTGAAGAATATCGAGGTGCAACTTGGTCAGCTTGCTAATGCTGTACACCAGAGGCCAAAAGGAGATCTTCCTAGTGATACAGTACCAAATCCCAAGGGGAGAGAAGCATGCAATGCTATTACTTTGAGGAGTGGAAAATTTGTGCCTGGAAGCAAACATGTAGAAGACAAGAGTGATGATGTAGAAGAGGACCAAAAAGATGAAGTTGAGATAGATGTGGAACTTGAGAAGAATGGTGAGCAGGAAGAAAATAAGTCTGAGAAGAAGGAAATACCAGCAAGGGTGGGAAATGAAATCACTAAAAATTCCAATCCTTATAACTTCCCAGATTATGCTCCAAAAGCTCCATTCCCAGAGAGGAAGAAACCTCCACCTAAAAAGGGACCTCAATTCAATCGTTTCTTGGATATGATCAAACAAGTGAATGTCAATGTTTCTTTGTTAGATTTGGTTACAGCCATGCCTAAATATGCTAAGTATTTAAAAGATCTCATTTCAAATAAGGAGTAAATCTTGAGATGTGAAGTTCCAATGATGCTATCAGAGTGCAGTCAAGCATGGATGGTTCACAAATTACCTCCAAAGCTTAAGGATCCAGGTAGTTGTACCATACCTTGTAAGATTGGAACCAGATATTTTGCAAAGGCTCTCTGTGACCTTGGAGCTGGAATCAACTTGATGCCATTATCCATTGCAATAAATGTGGGTTTGAGTGGAAGGATTCGACCAGTTGCCGTGACACTACAGTTGGCAGATAGATCCTTGGTGACTCCTACAGGCTTGGTGGTGGATGTGTTGGTAAGAATTGATAAATTTACTTTTCCTGTTGATGTCATTATACTTGATATGGAAGAGGACCTTGAGGTTCCTCTCATTTTTGGTAGACCTTTTCTAGCCACTGGTGATGCTTTGATTGGTGTGAAAAATAAGACAGTCACGTTTAGGATTAACAATGAGGAAGTGGTTTTTGATGTAAACTATGCTATGAAGCAACCTCTAAATATGGAGTCTTGTTTTGCTATCAAAGCTATAACATGTTCTTCTTTGAGTAATGTGAACAACATGCAGGATTTTTCTATTGTTGATGAGTTAAGTGTTTGTGAGGATAATTTTGATGAACTTGATTGAGATGATGAGGATAAGAGAATTGTTTCTGAAATTGAAGATTTCATTGAATGTTGTTATTTGGAAGAGTCAATTTGTGAATTGCAAAATGATATTGTGGAAGTTAAAATGCATGAAACTGTAGGGGAACATGATCATGAACCTACTGTTTTGACTAACAAAAATTTTACTCCCACTGAGGTGAGGACTAGTGAGAATTTGTGCAGGAATGAAAAGCTTTTACCTTCCATTGTGGTGGCACCAAAGCTTGAATTGAAACCACTTCCACCTTATCTCAAATATGCTTTCTTGGAAGAAAATGAGACATTGCTAGTTGTTATATCTTCAAAGCTTGAAGGTTGGCAAGAGGAGAAGCTTTTGGAAGTTTTGAGGAAACATAAGTTGGCTATTGGATGGACAATTGCTGATATAAAAGGCATAAGTCCAGCTTTATGTATGCACAAGATTTTGCTTGAGAAAAATGTTGTGCCAGTACGGGATAGACAGAGAAGATTAAATCCCCAGATGATGGAAGTTGTGAAGAAAGAGGTTATCAAATTGCTTGACTTTGGGATGATTTTTCCAATTTCAGACAGCGAGTGGGTTAGTCCAGTCCAGTGCGTCCCTAAGAAAGGAGGGGTGACGGTTATTAAAAATGAGGCTAATGAACTTCTGGCAACAAGAGTGGTGAATGCTTGGCGAGTTTGCATGGATTACAGGAAGCTAAATAAGGCGCGACTAGAAAGGACTATTTCCCTCTCCCATTCTTGGTACAATTGTTGGATAGAATTGCTTGCTACCTTTTCTATTGTTTTCTGGATGGATATTCTGGGTATAATCAGATTGCAATTGATCCCAAGGACCAGGATAAGACAACTTTCACTTGTCCTTTTGGCACATTTGCTTATAAAAGAATGCCATTTGGTCTTTGCAACGCCCCAGCTACCTTTCAGAGGTGCATGATGGCAATATTCCATGACATGGTGGAATCAATAATTGAAATATTCATGGATGATTTTTCTGTCTTTGGTATGACATTTGATGGTTGTTTGGAGAACTTGGCAAAGGTTTTGAAGAGGTGTGAAGAAACGAACCTTGTGTTGAATTGGGAAAAATGTCAATTCATGGTTCAAGAAGGAATTGTGTTAGGCCATAAAATTTCTCATGCTGGGATGGAGGTAGATCGAGCTAAGGTAGATGTCATTGCAAAACTTCCTCCATCGACCAATGTTAAGGGTATCAGAAGCTTTCTTGGACATGCTGGATTTTATAGAAGGTTTATTAAGGATTTTTCAAAGATAGCCAGACCCTTGTGCAGTCTCTTAGAAAAAGATGTTAAGTTTGAGTTTGGAACGGAATGTGTTGAGGCATTTGAAACTTTGAAAACGAAATTGGTGGAAGCCCCCGTGATAGTCACTTCCCATTGGGGTGAACCCTTTGAAATTATGTGCGATGCCAGTGATTATGCCTTAGGAGCTGTCTTAGGCCAGAGAAGGGACAAAGTGTTTCACACTATCTATTATGCTAGCAGGCTAATGAATGAGGCTCAAATGAATTATACAACCACTGAAAAGGAAATGCTAGCAGTGGTCTTCACATTTGATAAATTCCGTGCTTACCTTTTGGGATCAAAAGTCATTGTTCATACGGACCATGCCGCATTGAAGTATCTGCTTGCAAAGAAGGAAGCAAAGCCACGTTTGATTAGATGGGTTTTGTTGCTCCAGGAATTCGATGTGGAGATTAAAGATAGGAAAGGCTCAGAAAATGTTGTGGCAGATCACTTGTCAAGATTGGAATCTCAAGAGCAAGATTCACCTGACATTTCGGTTAAGGAACACTTCCCTGATGAGCAGGTGTTCAAAGTGGGTGAACAGACACTGCCTTGGTACGCTGAGATTGCCAATTTTGTGGTTGCTGGCCAGATTCCATCTTATTATTCCAGTGATCAGAAGAAAATATTGAGAAGTGATGCTAAGTATTACTTTTGGGAAGACAATTCTTTATATAAAATCTGCAGTGATCAAGTGATAAGAAAGTGTGTCAAGGAAGAAGAAAAGGAGGACATCTTAAAAGCATGCCATGAGGGGCCCTGTGGTGGTCATTTTGGATCAACTAGGACAGGCTTCAAAATCTTGCAATGTGGGTTCTATTGGCCACATATCTTCATGGATGCCAGAATTTGGGTTGGAAAATGTGATCGATGTCAACGAACTGGCAACATCTCTTCCAGAAATGAGATGCCTTTGAACAACATCTTGGAAGTAGAAATTTTTTATGTCTGGGGGATTGACTTCATGGGGCCTTTCCCTAAATCAAGAGGTATGGAGTACATTCTGGTGGCAGTGGATTACGTTTCTAAATAGGTGGAGGCTGTGGCTTTAGCTCATAACGATGCCAAAAGTGTAACTGCTTTCTTGAAGAAATACATTTTTAACAGGTTTGGAGCACCAGGGCTATAATAAGTGATGGGGGGACTCATTTTTGTAACAAGCTCTTTGAATCTTTGTTGGCCAGATATGGTGTTACTCACAAGGTTTCAACAGCTTACCATCCACAAACTTCTGGTCAAGCTGAAATATCCAATCGGGAGATCAAGAGGGTTCTTGAGAAAGTTGTAAATCCAGGCAGGAAGGATTGGTCTTTGAAGCTAGATGATGCATTGTGGGCATACAGAACAGCTTACAAAACCCCAATTGGAGCTTCTCCTTTTCGATTGGTTTTTGGTAAAGAATGTCACTTGCCAGTGGAACTTGAACATAAGGCGTATTGGGCAATTCAAACCTTGAACATGAATCTGTCTGAGGCTCAATCGAAAAGAATGTTGGAGTTGAATGAACTGGATGAATTCAGATTCAATGCTTACATGAGTGCCAAGTTGTACAAGGAAAGGACTAAAAGAATCCATGATGCAAAGCTTCAATCCAAGATCTTTGTTCCAGGACAATTGGTATTGCTTTATAACTCTAAACTTCGATTGTTTCCTGGAAAATTAAAATCAAGGTGGAGTGGTCCTTTTAGAGTGGTTGATGTGAAACCTTATGGGACAATTGAAATCAAGAATGACAAGAATGGCAATGTGTGGAAAGTGAATGGCCATCGTCTCAAGCCGTACTTAACTCAGGACAAGGATAGCACTAATGTGGCACGAGATCCACATGAGCTATACTTAGAATCTCAGAAGAATGTTGGGCATTATTGATAGAAGCAGGGAGTACAATTTCACTTTTCCATCCATGTGAGGTACAATGAGTCTACATTATTTACAACTAAGATACCAGCTCTGATGGTAAGAATTGTTGTTCATTCATGCATGATTGGTTAATCAGTGACCGTGCCTGCATGACTGATTTGGATGGTTTCAATTATTGAGAAGAAAGGACATCAACCTATGACCTGTCATTCATATGTGTTTGTTGGATAGTGAGGGTGTCATACATATAAATTGCACATCTTCGTTTTGCATGTTCATTCCTCTTCTCTCTATAGTGTTTCCTTGCTAGTAATTTTTCATTTTCAAAGCATGGATTTCTATTCTCCCCACCAGAATCCTTTTGAATATGCTATCTTTAGTGAAGATTCTGGAACCACATATTCTCCTTCTTCATCATCTTCTTCAGCTGATGAGGAGATGGTAATTGATTTTGAGCCAGCTACTTGTCCACATTTTGTTAATGCTTCTGCTGAAAACTTTTATCATGCCTTTACTAATAGATCAGTCAGGATTGAGCGACCATTTCAAGAGCCTTCTAGGAGATTTCAGGATGTGATCTTCAGACAGTCGTGGTCTCATTTTGCTAGAGCCTTAGTTGTGGCGAATATGGACATAGTTAGGGAATTTTATGCTAATTCCCGAGCTAGTGGTGTTCATTCAATGTTCGTGAGAGGGAAGTATTTGAGGGTCACCCGCCATAGTATTAATAGGCTTTATCTTCTTGAAGATTTTTCTGGTAACACATATTGTAGGTTGTTGAGAGCTGAGAATACCGATCATTTGTTGGCTTCAGTAACTTTACCTGGTGCTACATGGGTGAGGAATGATCGACAAGAGGCTTTATATGTGTCTACTAGTGAACTCACAGCCGAGGCCAAAATATGGTTAATGTTTATCAATTCTAGGATTCTTCCTACTAACCGTACCAATATAGCATCTAGGGAACAAGTTCTGTTGATTTATGCTATTTTACATGATTTCTCTATTGATGTTGGGAAATTGATCTTAGAGTTTATCAAGCGGGCACAAAGAAGTGAGTTTGCACCGATGTATTTTCCAGCTCTGATAACAGCCATGGCTCGTAGCAAGGGAGTTGATATCACGTCAAATGCTAATCCTCAAAATCCTGAAGGACTTCTGGGACCTCCTCAGTGGCTTGCGCTTCAAGAGGAGGAAAGAATTGCGAGATTGTCTCGTGGTTTGTGAAACGTGGATGACCAGGTTCCTTTGTTCTTGATTGTTTCATTTTGTTTCACGGGGACCGTGTCATAGGCAAGTGTGGGGGAAAGCTTCGCCAAGATATCTTGATTGGCAAGTGTGGTTACCATGATGATGTTTAAGGAGATTGTTTGCCATAATGGAGCCGAGTATAGTGTCAGGGTGTAGTATTTTGTTATTATGTTTAGCATGTTACATTTGGCTCCTGTAAGGTTTGAATATTGTGTGCGATTGTGTGTTTAGTATTAAAGTAAAAAGGATTGTGTGCTAGTTTTAGTGTGAATTTTGATGAGTTGTTGGTGTAAATATTTTTGTGTGATTGTTACAATTTTTGATTCATAGTTTTCGATTTCAACTTCACACACTTGCATTGATGATAAGGATATCTGCAATTCTGAATATACTGAATATATCTGATCATGACTTTAATTTTCTGAAAAGCTGACAATTTGAGAGCATGATTGAGAAGCGTTCGGCAGAAGAAATAGTTGCAAGCATTAAAGTAAAATGGTTCCATTTAAATCGTAAAGCTTTTAGGTGATGGGGTTGTTGCTTTGAATGATATGAATGCTTTAGACTTGTCTTGTATTCATGTTGTGCAAGGTGAGTTGACCGAATTGAGTGCATGCAATAATGTTGATGTTGTAGTCTTGTGAGGAGTGAATGGCATAAGAATTGGTAAAAGCTGAGAAGTTCACATGACTTGGATTATCAATGGGGTCCCACATGTTGAATGACTTGCTTGTTTGTAGTGTTTGGTGGGGAATGTAAATGTGGATGGTTCACAAGACCGAAGTGTTTGCTTGTCTAGGAATGGCAAGTTGTCTTCACTTTACATTTTGGTGGGTTTCATTGTTGGCTTGGTCTATAAATACCATCTACCATTTGTATAATATGTAAGGCCGAGAGTGAACAAAACCCCTCTTGTTGAGCTAAGTATCATTTGTGGAAGCTTGTGTTGTATCCTATCAAGGTATGTTTCAAATCCTCCTTTAAGCTGTGTGAATCTTTGTTGTTCAAGTGAGATGTTAAAGTCATGAAAGTGAAGGCATGAGTTTGAAAATATGGAAAACATGATGTTGATAGCCAAATGACAAATGCATGTGAAGTGTGGGTAAGCATGATCACAAAATCGGATTTTTGATTACTCCAGCTTTGCCATGTTTCTGTTTTTCAAGCATAACTTGAGTTAGGAATGATGAAATGAGGAGATTCTAGTTGCATCATTTAGCTAACATGATGGTCTTCAATGTTTATGTTGTACATTTGTGCTAATTGTGGCTGGAACCTAGACTAAAAAATCGTTGAATGTGAAGTACGTGTGAAATCAAGAATGTGAAGATTTTGAATCTGCCAGGATTGCCAAGTCTCGGTATTTTGGGTATAACTTGCAAATGGAATGTCCAAATGTGTTGATTCCAGAGGTGAAATTTAGATAAGAGGAAGAGCTACATTTTTTCTGTTGGGCACGTTTGATAATTCTGCCTGGAGCATGATCTAATTTAGAGGACAATGTGTGCTTACGTTATGAATTATAATCTGAGAAAATGCTGAATCTGAACATTTTTGGAACTGTCGGTATTTTAGCCATAACTTGGCCGTTTTGACTTCAAATGGGATGATTCTTGTCCTCAAATTTCGATTCAAGAGTGCACTACAACTTTGATGTTTTATGTGTGAACTAATTCTACTTGCTTCCTAGATGATTTTTACAATTTTATAATGTTGGTTTTCAGTTTTTGGGAATGTGTTTATAAAAGAAAATGCAAGTGTTTAGCAATGTTCTTGATGTAATGGTTTTGCTTTGAGTATTATGTGACAAGCTGAACTTTTCTTAACAGAAATAGCACCAAAGAAATATTCAACTTCAAGAAAAGTCACAACTTCAAAGAAGGGAAAAGGAAAAGCTCAAGCATACGATGAAACTGATTCTGACCCAGAATATTTTCCGGATGATATGCAAATGTTTGAGGAGCCTCCGCAATATGCGATGCCAGCTCCGACACCTAAGAAACGGAAAGGAGTCCCTGAGGTTGCTCTGTTTGTTGATGAGGATGCCATGAGACGTTGGGAACAAGGGTTCAATGTGAAATATATACACATAGAACGCGGGTTCAGTGTGGAGAAAGGGCCGTTTAAGAAGTTGATTAAATTTTACAAATTCCATGAGAAGCTTACGGTGGCCCCTGAGTTTTGCAATGTGAGCATTGCACGGGAATACTACGCAAATGCAGGGTCTCCGAGGGATGGAGCTGTCTATGTGAGAGGCATTTGGGTTCAAATCACGAGCGAGATTATCAATGCACATTTGGGCACACCTGATTATCCTGAGGATCCGATCAAATTTCCAACCAATGAGGCATTGGATGAAGCTTTGATAAAAGAGTTGGCACATCCTGGGGCAGTTTGGGAGCTTAATTCAAAGGGGGAGCATAAGCATATTCGGAATGAATACTTGAAGAGTGATGTGAAAATATGGTTGTTATTTGTGTTGTCTCGCCTCATGTCAAGTTCAACAAAGAACCGAGGTGATTCGGAATCGGTTGTTCTTAATTTCTGTAATCCGAATAAAACGCAAGATTGACGTGGGACGAATCATCCTTGCGAGCATCAAAGATGGAACTGCCCAGAACAGTAAAGCACTGTATTTTCCTTTACTAATTCAGGAGCTTTGTGTGTCACAAGGTGTTGATGATCAGCTTGGTGCTTGGGAAAGGATGCAGTCTCCCATTCCTGAACAACTCTACTTAAAATACTTGGCACAAGACAAGGAATTGGAGCAAGCGAGGATTTCAAGTGCAGAGGCATCTCGGGTGGAGAGTGAAAATCCAACTTATGTTACAGATCAAGGGCAGCAGTCTTTTGATTTTGCATCTCTCCAATGAGTAATTCAGGGTTTCCAGCTCTCAGTTGAAAATCGCTTTTCAGGCATAGAGGATAGGATGGATCGGCTGCAGGATGGTGTGAGAAACATAGATGAAAGGATGGAACGTATGCATGAAGGTTTTAACAATATGCAACAGGAGTGGACCTCACAAGCTGAACAAATGGAGCATAGGTTTGATGATTTATCCACGGTGGCTCAGCAGCAATTTGAAGTGTTATATCATAGGCAAGTGTGCATGCAGGGAGAGCTCGATAGGTGTAACAAGATGACGGTTTATTACCACTCAGATTCAGGACCCCCGAAGCCAACTCCAACTTCGGCACAGTTAACAGGGTACCGGATCCCAAATCTGTCATGTGATATGGTTAGTGGTACAGTGCACGAGCTTCCACCTGGAGTGACAGCAAGCCCTTCTTTACATCCGTTACCCACATTTGGTCGTATACCTCCTATGCCTCATACTCCTACATTCATACCAAATCCAGAGTTTGCACCCACTGCAAGGTTTCCATTGATAGCATCAGGCCAACCTCTTCAAGGACATGTGCATGGCCCTTTTTATTATGTTCCACAGTCAATTGGTGTGCCCTCATTTGCTACGGCCTCTTTGGATGGACAATCTCTTTCCACACCAGTTGCGTTTGGATCTCCTTCTTCCTCAGCTCCATCATCGTCCTCTCAGGGAGTCCTTCCTCCCTCTTAAACAATTCTGGACTTTCATGTTGATTGAGATATGCTGAGTTGAAGATTATGTGAAGTTTCTTGAAGTGAGGAATTTTGTGAAGTTGAAGAATGGAATGGTTCTACTTTGATGAATCTTGTGAAGTGGTGCTTTGTAAAATTTGAAGTGTCTCTTTGAAGATTGTTGCTATGGTGATTTGCTAATGCCATGGAGGAGGAAATGTTAAGAGCTTAGTGTGAAGTTTTTCTTATTGTATTGTTGAGTAATTAGAAAACAGTATGTAGTTTGCTACTTGTAAGGGTTTTAATGTATTATGTCTCTCGGGTTTGTTTGTGTGCTACATTTTGAATCAATGAAATTGAAGTGCGTAGTGTTGTGTGCAAGGGTTTGAATTATGATGTGAGTGGTGAGAAGAAAACGATTTGGTAATGTTTTGAACCTTTAGTCTTGATAAGAGGAAGAAGAATACAAAAAGAGAGTGAATAAGAAAGATCAAATTGAGAAAATGAATTATCACCCTGTATGTGAAACTTTGTTCTTAGTTCACTTTGCCTTATTCCAAGTTCATCACAAATAAACTTGTTTTGAATCTTGCATGTGAAAATTTTTGTTCGTGGCACTAAGTTTGAAGAAATTGGTATATTTTGCTGACTAAGGCCCGATGTTAAAGTAAGATAGATATGCCATGCAAAACTCAATAGACATAGGAGGTAATGTGTATGAATTCGTTTCCGTTTGTTATGCATTTATCTGGTGTCTCCAGAATTCGTGCATGGTTAGTCAATTTGGGATTCTTATGAACATGTGCTTGCACAAGAAATGATATGGGAGAAAAAGCCATATTGGCAAACTGGGAAGGAAAAAGCCATAAGAACCTGGCAATCAAATTTGGAGAAAAAAGCCATAAAACCCAGGCATTATTTCGGTCATCAATATGTGCACCAATGTGCAGCACTAATGTGCAGAATAAGGGCAATGTCCCATAGAGTACCAATGTATGCATAGGTACCATTGATCTTGTGATTACATGTTCATAAGAGTGGACAAAGAGATTGGCATGTATTGAAGGGTATGTGAGACTAGCTAGAAGGTGTATAACAAAGAAATAGATGAAGTGCACGTTCCTCAGCACACACTTGCACGCATGACATTTTGGTCTTTATTCATTGTGCCTTAGTTGATAATTTGTATTGAAATCTGAGAGCTAGGTACCATGAACCATCAAAGTGTTGTGTGTGTGAAAAAAAATGTTTTGATGAATTTGGATGTGGTCAGTGTGGATGTATGAATAATGTGTTGCATATGGGTGATAAAAAGGGGTAAATTGTGTGTATCTTGGCTTGAGGGCAAGCAAGAGTTCAAGTGTGGGGGAATTTGATAAGTTGGTTTTATACCAACTTAAATGGCTTAATCCACTTAGCTTTTTACTTGTTTTTCATAAGTTAGTGCAATGATTTGTTTGTTGTGATGCATTTATATGGTTGGCAATTGGTTGTACTAAAAGGGTTAAAAGAGACCAAAAATGATGATGAACTTAGGCAATTGTGTGCTTAATGTCAATTGGTAAGGTTGAGAGGTCAAAATAATTAGGAAATGGATGAAACCGAAATTGGTAAGCTAAATCTAGGGTTTTTGGCAGATTTGGTTGGTGAAATTCATCTGGGCATAACTTTCTTGATATTAATCCAATTGGTGAGTTCTTTGGTGTTATGCAAAGCTCTTTGAATGCACTACATTTCTTATGTTTTAACTATTTTCTAATTGTGTGTGCAAGGCTATGAAAAATGAGGTTCTTTTCGGAATACCATTCATTAGGGTTTTAGGGTTTTTTTTTAGGGTTTTATCTGCCTGCCACGGTTTGGTGTTTTGATGATAACTTGAGTTTTAGGCATCCAATGGTGTTGTTTCTTGCACCATTGGAAAGCTAAGAGGAAGATCTGGAACTTTTAAGTTCACCACCAAGTCAGAATCAGAGACTAAGACACACATATATGGCATGAAAGTAGGGTGTTGTGTTGGAATGGATACTTTGCCAACATTGTTTGCCAATTCGGCCAACCATTGTGCCAAGACCTTGCCAAGACCTTGCCGAGCTTTGCCAAACCAATGTGCCAAAACCATTGTGTCATGACCTTGCCAATAAATCTTGCCAAGCCATGCCAACACAACATTGCCAAACATTGCCAAACCATGCCAACACAACTTTGTTGACCTTGCCAAGCAACCCCTTGCCAAGCACCACCTTGCACACTTTGGCACAACACTCAAACATTCTTGGCACGCCATTCATACACTTTGGACCACCATCTCTTCATAGCTTAATACACTAGCATACCCTCATTGGCACATCACTTGGCATGGAACTTGGAATTGAGTTCAGCAAGCACAACACACTTGGCACCACACTATGCACTTACCTTGGCACAACATTTGCACAATCTAAACATGCTTGTATTCACATTGGCATAGGAGAGAACTAGGTAGCTAAGCACAGTTTTGAGGACATGAAATTTGCACAATCTAAACATGTCGTGGGCAAACTTTGAGGACATGAAATTTGGCCTACGACATGTCGTAGGCCAAACTCAAGAAGACATGAAATTTTGTGTGATGTGTGCTGTGGTTGCTATGCTATCTGATACTTTGTGTGTTGATTGTGTTGATTGAAATTTTTTTTTTTATGCATGCGGGTGCTTTATATTGTGAGAAGGGGGGTTTGAAGTTGGGAGTGATTTTGAAGATTTCTGGACTTTCATGTTGATTGAGATATGCTGAGTTGAAGATTATGTGAAGTTTCTTGAAGTGAGGAATTTTGTGAAGTTGAAGAATGGAATGGTTCTACTTTGATGAATCTTGTGAAGTGGTGCTTTGTAAAATTTGAAGTGTCTCTTTGAAGATTGTTGCTATGGTGATTTGCTAATGCTATGGAGGAGGAAATGTTAAGAGCTTAGTGTGAAGTTTTTCTTATTGTATTGTTAAGTAATTAGAAAGCAGTATGTAGTTTGCTACTTGTAAGGGTTTTAATGTATTATGCCTCTCGGGTTTGTTTGTGTGCTACATTTTGAATCAATGAAATTGAAGTGCGTAGTGTTGTGTGCAAGGGTTTGAATTATGATGTGAGTGGTGAGAAGAAAACGATTTGGTAATGTTTTGAACCTTTAGTCTTGATAAGAGGAAGAAGAATACAAAAAGAGAGTGAATAAGAAAGATCAAATTGAGAAAATGAATTATCACCCTGTATGTGAAACTTTGTTCTTAGTTCACTTTGCCTTATTCCAAGTTCATCACAAATAAACTTGTTTTGAATCTTGCATGTGAAAATTTTTGGTACTAAGTTTGAAGAAATTGGTATATTTTGCTGACTAAGGCACGATGTTAAAGTAAGATAGATATGCCATGCAAAACTCAATAGACATAGGAGGTAATGTGTATGAATTCGTTTCTGTTTGTTATGCATTTATCTGGTGTCTCCAGAATTCGTGCATGGTTAGTCAATTTGGGATTCTTATGAACATGTGCTTGCACAAGAAATGATTTGGGAGAAAAAGCCATATTGGCAAACTGGGAAGGAAAAAGCCATAAGAATCTGGCAATCAAATTTGGAGAAAAAAGCCATAAAACCCAGGCATTATTTCAGTCATCAATATGTGCACCAATGTGCAGCACTAATGTGCAGAATAAGGGCAATGTCCCATAGAGTACCAATGTACGCATAGGTACCATTGATCTTGTGATTACATGTTCATAAGAGTGGACAAAGAGATTGGCATGTATTGAAGGGTATGTGAGACTAGCTAGAAGGTGTATAACAAAGGAATAGATGAAGTGCACGTTCCTCAGCACACACTTGCACGCATGACATTTTGGTCTTTATTCATTGTGCCTTAGTTGATAATTTGTATTGAAATCTGAGAGCTAGGTACCATGAACCATCAAAGTGTTGTGTGTGTGAAAAAAATGTTTTGATGAATTTGGATGTGGTCAGTGTGGATGAATGAATAATGTGTTGCATATGGGTGATAAAAAGGGGTAAATTGTGTGTATCTTGGCTTGAGGGCAAGCAAGAGTTCAAGTGTGGGGGAATTTGTTAAGTTGGTTTTATACCAACTTAAATGGCTTAATCCACTTGGCTTTTTACTTGTTTTTCATAAGTTAGTGCAATGATTTGTTTGTTGTGATGCATTTATGTGGTTGGCAATTGGTTGTACTAAAAGGGTTAAAAGAGACCAAAAATGATAATGAACTTAGGCAATTGTGTGCTTAATGTCAATTGGTAAGGTTGAGAGGTCAAAATAATTAAGAAATGGATGAAACCGAAATTGGTAAGCTAAATCTAGGGTTTTTGGCAGATTTGGTTGGTGAAATTCATCTGGGCATAACTTTCTTGATATTAATCCAATTGGTGAGTTCTTTGGTGTTCTGAAAAGCTCTTTGAATGCACTACATTTCTTATGTTTTAACTATTTTCTAATTGTGTGTGCAAGGCTATAAAAAATGAGGTTCTTTTCGGAATACCATTCATTAGGGTTTTAGGGTTTTTTTTTAGGGTTTTATCTGCCTGCCACGGTTTGGTGTTTTGATGATAACATGAGTTTTAGGCATCTAATGGTGTTGTTTCTTGCACCATTGGAAAGCTAAGAGGAAGATCTGGAACGTTTAAGTTCACCACAAAGTCAGAATCAGAGACTAAGACACACTTATTTGGCGTGAAAGTAGGGTGTTGTGTTGGAATGGATACTTTGCCAACATTGTTTGCCAATTCGGCCAACCATTGTGCCAAGACCTTGCCAAGACCTTGCCGAGCTTTGCCAAACCAATGTGCCAAAACCATTGTGTCATGACCTTGCCAATCAATCTTGCTAAGCCATGCCAACACAACATTGCCAAACATTGCCAAACCATGCCAACACAACTTTGCTGACCTTGCCAAGCAACCCCTTGCCAAGCACCACCTTGCACACTTTGGCACAACACTCAAACATTCTTGGCACGCCATTCATACACTTTGGACCACCATCTCTTCACAGCTTAATACACTAGCATACCCTCATTGGCACATCACTTGGCATGGAACTTGGAATTGAGTTCAGCAAGCACAACACACTTGGCACCTCACTATGCACTTACCTTGGCACAACATTTGCACAATCTAAACATGCTTGTATTCACATTGGCATAGGAGAGAACTAGGTAGCTAAGCACAGTTTTGCCCACGACATGTCGTGGGCAAACTTTGAGGACATGAAATTTGGCCTATTACATGTCGTAGGCCAAACTCAAGAAGACATGAAAAATGGCCTAAGACATGTCGTAGGCCATTTTTTGGAGATGATTTTTTGCCCACGACATGTCGTGGGAAAAAATGTGGAGATAAAATTTTGGCCTACGACATGTCGTAGGCCAATTCTGGAATATGAAAGTTTAGCCTACGACATGTCGTAGGCTAATTGTTAGGAAGGATGTTGTGGAAAAATGGTAAAGTGTTGAAGTGTGTTTCATAGGATTTTAAGCTTTGTCACACTTTAGTAGTTTGGTTATAACATTCTCGTTTTAGCTCCAAATTGGGTGATTTGGATGGCTATGGATAGCTAAGACAAAGTGTTACAACTTTCATGTTTTAAGTTTTCCTCAATTCACTGTGTATCATGATCAAATATTGGTGGGAAGTTGTTGCCATGAAATATTTGTGTTTGAGTTTTCAGAAAATTGGCTAAGTGTTGAAATTTCTGATTTCTGAAATTCCAGGCAGCTGAAGGCGTGGTTGTCTGTCGCAAGAAGGCGTGAATATTTAAAGGCTGATCTGCTTGGAAGCTCGCGGAGTCGCTGAAGGCGTGAAGAGTCCAGGCTTGAAGGCGTGGTTCGACTCTGATTTCTTCACTTGGAAGTCTGGGCAATGAAAGCGCTACATCCAAAGCCTGAAGGCGTGCGGCTCGTGGCTGAGGTTGATGAAGGCGCTGGAAATTAACACCAAAGGCGCTGGAGTGTTGAATACTTTTTCAAACTTGGAATTTTTGACATTTTTGGCTGATTTTTAGTTCCTTCCCTTAAGGGCACTTTTGTAATATTTGATACATTCTACGTTGCGTATTAGTTACGTTTTCTCAACTCTATATATAGGGAAGGTAGCTAACATGTAAGGGGGATTGACTATTCACATTTTCCATATTGTAACCGACTTTTGATTTTAAAAGAGCGGGAATTCTCATTTTCTCTCTCTAGATCTACTTTCTCTCACTAATCATTTCTTCTCCAATCTCAACTCCGATTGTGAATTTTGGACTGGATTCTTCTTTCTTATTCTCATTTGACAAAGGAATCGACAATTCTCTCGATTTAATCGGTAAATTCTTCCAATTAATTGAGAATGAGCTTATCAATGTTGGAATTTGTTGATTTTGAAATGAGAAAGATGTTTTCTGGCTAAATCTACGATATCTTAGGATTCTTAATGGATGAATACGTGTTTTTGTAGATTGTATGCTATGCAATTGATCTAATTGTTGAGTATTGAAATCACATTTAAATTGAGCATAAACATATGTTGAATTTCATAATTCCTAGCTATTTTTGAATGGATCAAGCTTCAATTGTGGTCGACATGCTAAATTGAGGAGTGATTCATCAAAGTTAGCGAAGTTGCATGAATTGAGAACTAAATTGTGATTGTTTAAGTCTTTGCACTTGTTTTCTGTAATCAAATCAATTCTGAGACTCAGGCCTCGCCATAGGAAGTGTTAATGAATTGAAACATTAGGAAAAGTGTTAAAGAAGCTTTCTGTGTAACAACGATGATATGTAAACCCTAGGATGGACCTCGCCATGGGAGTTCTTAGGACTTTGCATGTTAGAGTAGTTAGCTTGGAAAGTTGAGACTTTGCGGAGCTTATACCACCATTCTCAGGCCTCGCCGTGGGAGAGGATGGTGATTTGGGGGTACAAGCAGTGGTGTGGTCGCCATGCTGGCCACAGCTTGGACTTCTAGGCAATTTAGGTCTCCATTGCATTTAATTGTATACTGATTGCATAGCATAGATTTACTAAGCCTGTGTTCATCCAATACAAGAATCCTGATATATCTGTTTCATCCTTGCTTGTTGCTATATTTTGCATCTTTGTTTTCGTTCTTTTGTGTTGAATTTTCTTTTTTTTCTAGTACTTAAATTCCGAGACTAAGGCTTTTAGAACAATTTTGTTCAATTTTCTTGACCTACACCTTCCCTGTGGATTACGATCCCTGCTTCCACTTCTACAGTAGTTGTTAGGGTAAAATTGAGCTGATACGACTTTAAGCTGTCAAAATTCAATATTTTATTTATAAAAATTACTGTATCAAAAATAATTATTGTAGCATTGTTTTGTGTTTTAAAAATTTTGATGAAAAAGTTGAACAAAAAAAACACCTCATTTTGCAATTGTGAATAAATCACAAATTTAATGCATTCCAAACAGACCCTTAGCCACTGAAGATTTGTTCTGAAATATAAGCCAATATGAAAATTTGTTAGAGTATATCTTATATATAGAAAGCTTTGGTTTTAGCACACAAACTATTGATTTTCTATTTAGATACAATATAATTTATCTTACATCCGTTGAGTAAAGAACTTCGAACTTTTCTTAAGGCTATAAATTAAGTCTTAAACATTGATGTTTAATGCATCAAATCAACACACTAACACCACTACTCAAGAAATCTATATTTAGATTTTGGGTCACCTTGATTTTAGTCTTTGCAGCCATTTAGTAACATTTTGGGCTTTGTGGGGCTTTTGGGTATTTTGGGTTATCTTGATTTTTTTTTTGTTGCTGCTTGCTTATCCAATTGTTGATTTAACCCAAATTGTAATAATTCTTCTCATAGTGCAAAGTTATTCATCTTCTGTAATTGTAGGTCAATTAATCGAACCACATTAAATTCCTTATGTCTATTTCTTTCATTATTTTTTCATTTTCATATTTTTTTATTATTTGGAAGGTTATCAATTTACTTTCGCATATTAATTTGGTCTTATTCCTAACAAATTTTTATTGTTTAATTGTTCTCCTGGGCAATATTTGCCATTTTTTGTTTAATTAATTCTATCAATTCCTGCATTTTGTAGTCATGTTTCTTTAATTGATATTCTATTTTCTTAAATGTGATTTCCTTTGTCATTTTTTAAACTCTTAAAGCCAAGAAAAGAATGTGCTGATAGAAAATTTTAGTATCAAGTTTGTTAAGTGGAATTAATAAGTGAAATTAAGGGAGAAAAGAAGATTAGAAAAGGAAGAAGCTTTAAAAAAAATAGGACATAAACAATATTGAAAGAGAAATGAAACAATTTAGATTATTTTTTCTCCTAATTTTTGTCTATAATAATTAGGCAACATATTTATTACCTTTACAAGCAATCAAAGTAGTTTTAACTATATGTGAACTAACAATTACAAAGAGAATGATATAGTATGACTTTAAAAAGTGTGAAGACACAAACTCAATCTTAAAAATTCATGACATATGGCCCCGTCTAAAGAAGAGCCACTAGTTTTAGGTGTCGCGCTATAAAATCAATTGTTCTTGCAACAGAGAAGTCATAACCTAAGGGAGATTGTATACTTTTGGATTTATGAGAGAACTTACTAGTGAGAAATACTTCCAAAAGTTATAACAATTGAATTCTCGCTCGAGAAGCAGTCAAAGTAGACTTCTCACAAGTAAAAAGTTCAATTATATATTTGATTTTAGGGTCAATAGTTAACATTCATAAATTTTGACTAATATTTTGTGATAATTATATTATTAATTATTATGTCATAAAATAATACAACATGAAAAATAAATTTGATATTTTTTTACAATGACCAGTATGTACGACAAACCAAAATAAAAAGGGAAATTTATGGATAACGACATGTTTTTCATCTGTATTATTAAATGGAACATAACTTTGAAACTTTTAGTGTTAACGGTATAAAAATAACTTAAATATTTTATATAATGAGTGAAAGATTTAATTATCCCTCTCAATAATCTCAAAAATCTAATTCTTTACTACTCAACAATTTTTTTTTGTCCAAAGCGATCGTATTTCATTTCTTTGAGAAAAAAGACAATTACTCAATCAACTGATTGAGAATCATGTTAAACCGCGTTCAGCAGCCAACAAGGAAAGTTTTCCTCCCATAAATGGGATTCCAACCTTTTACAAGCAAACTGAGCTAATACGTGACAAGAAGAGTTGTATTTCTTATCAATGTAAGAGAAAACACACCCAAAAAAAAAAGAAAAAAAAAAGAGAAAACACACCCCTCAAACAATTCACCAAGCAAAAACATGTCTTCGGCTATTGTTACTACTTCTGCTGCTGGAACTTTTTTTTCTTGGAGGTTAGACAAAATAGCCTTCACATCTATCTCTAAGTCCACTTTGATCCATCCCTTTCTCAAAGCATTGCACACAGCTAGTTGAATAGCTTCCATTTCAAATAGTAAAAGATAGAAAAAAAAACTCTAGCATCTAGTTATGGTACAAAAGTAATAATCAATTTAATTTCAAACTTTAATTCCTTATTTCTCAATAATCTCAATAATCAATTTAATTTCAAATCTTAATTTATCATTTTTTTAGTTTTTGATCATTAGCGATATATTTCCTATTCTACACTAACATACACTATTCTGACCCAACTGGGTCAAAAGGGGCTAGAGGGAGAGAAACTGTCAAGATTTAAGCTTAATTATCAGGCTTAATCAGTGAGATTCAAGGAATAACAGAATTGAGAGTGAAGTCAGTGAAGATAGATCGAGAGAAAAGAGGGAAAGAATGAGAAAATTAAGGAAGAGACAAACTTTGCAATATTTCCATTACTCTGATATCCCCCAAAGTGATTAGTTACAGTCTTTTATATATTGAGAAAATTAACTATTATAAAGGTATTGATAGTGTGAATTTAAACTTGGAGGTGCATAACAATTCCCCACTCCTTAAAGGATAACTTGTCCTCAACATTGAAACTTTATATCCTCGTAGTAAAAGTCAAAGTCATCGATAAAAGAAGGCAATCAATCAACCAGGATATAAGCAAATGTTTGAATAACATAATTGTTAAAAGGGTAAATTATGTCAATCGTCTCTTAGCTTAGGAGTTGATTTCGAATTTGTCATTTAACTTCAAAACGTTCCATTTTAGTCCTTTATCTTACATTTTGAGTTTTAAATTGTCCTCTATCTGTTTTTCGTCCATGTATAAACAGATTACGCTCTCACGTGCGTGACACATGACAAAAAAATGAATTTAAGGAACAATAACCAAGAAATAAATAAAATATACCATGAAATAAATAAATGATAAGTGAAATTGGTTCATATTGCCCTTCAATTTGTGATATATCATGTACATGAGAGATTTAATCTGTCTACACATTGACAGAAAATAGACCAAGGAGTATTTAAAACTCAAAATGCAAGATGAGAGAATAAAAATGAAACGTTTTAAAATTAAAGGACAAATTCGAAATCAACCCCTATATTAAGAGACGATTTGCGTAATTTACCCACATTTTGCAAGTAAATTTTAATCACCAAAAGTTGGCCTCCTAACAGAAGGCAACATCATAACATTCCTTTGAAACCAGAGGGCCTCCATTCAAAGTTCATATTAAAATTTATAGCATCCAACTTCCTTACTAATTAATTCTTTTGCCAACAATTGTAATACTTAGTAATCCTTGTGAAAACAACAAATCAAGGTGGAGATGTAGGACATTATGATTTGACAGATGTTATTTCTTCCCATCTCTTCAAAAGATTTGCAATATGTGTTGGTGTTGCCCAAATTATCTTATTAAAAAAAAGAACATGAACCATTGGATGAATTCTAACTCCTTTATTGTAAAATGAACTATTTCAAGAGTCATTTCAATTGTTGAAGAATAGTAGTTCCACCTTTAAATGTTGTTACTCTTTTTACCCAAGATTTACAAGAATCCTGCAATACCTCTATAATGAAAGCAATTGGAATATGTTATTTACCGCCATAATCATCGAAGTAAAACTCTAAATGTGCATTCAACATTGCTAAAAGCTATGATATTTTATTTTGCAAATCATGTTTCTCAACAGCAGAAAGCTCACTTGAATATGTTATTTACCGCCATAATCATCGAAGTAAAACTCTAAATGTGCATTCAACATTGCTAAAAGCTATGATATTTTATTTTGCAAATCATGTTTCTCAACAGCAGAAAGCTCACTTGAAGTGTTGCTATTTGATTCTAGTGGATTTGAAGATGATCCATTTCAAGGATGATCAAAATCTGTAGTTTTTTACTCTCTATCAACTTCTTTGGATTGTTCATGAACTCATTCCTAAAATCCGGCTTATTGATAGCTTTTGTAACATTAACAACTTCATCAAGCGGTTGTTGAGTGGCTTTCAGGTACTCTTAATGAGGAATAGTTCTTGTAATGCTCGGTATTTCACAATGTGATATATCAGCATTTATTTTATCTGAACTGCTTCTTGGGAAGCCAGGGGACACATATTCAATGTGTCTTGATTGTTTACTCTGAGAACTATCCACATATTTAAAGTACCCATTTTTACCATTGTATTCACCTGACATGGATGTGTTGGTTTTGTACAAAATCCAATTTAATTCTAAAATTATTATTTATATTTATTGCCAAGTGATTAGGAATCTAAAGGGTCACACACAATAGAATTACTTCTTGGGTTAAAATGATTTACATAATTAGATGATAATTATGGCATCTATTATACTCTTATATTCACTTTTGGAAAGTGAATAGGTTTTGGCAATAATTCGTTTCTTGTTTGACAAGACAACATTTTTTGAAGGCTATATTATTATATATAGATGCTTAATGTTAGGTCAAGACAACACAACTCTCTTAATAAGAAATCACGTAAATAAGAAAAATGGTTTTTCTTGTTAGATTTCTAAAGGTGTTGTTTAGAGGGATCTAGCTTATTAACCTAACGTTAAAATCAATCCTTTGAGGATCCCGAAAGTAGTTCGCGTGGATTACCGTTAGAGGCCGGACACGTGTGCGGCTTGTTGGTCGATTATACATCACTCAAGGATTTTGCTAGCATCTCTTGAGGTATATTTTATATAGATTATCATTAAAGGTCCTATGAAAATCAATTATAATATAATTGTTATATTTTTTGCTGCGTTGTTACTATGTTGATTTTCTTACAGTGGTGTCAGAGCCTAATTTGATTTATCTATACATAATATACCATGTCATGGATAATAAATTATTTATATATGTATATTGAATTTAGTTGATGGATTTGAAACATATTTATTTAAAACATTCGTTTTTAAATATTATATGGGTCAAATATGTTATTTCATTTTTTATTCAAAACTATTTTGAAATAAAAAAAAAAGGAAACCGACCAAAACGTTTGGCCGGATCGTGAGGACTTGTCGTAATCAGAAAGTCTGGTCACGCAACCCGGCAACCATGGGCTGCCAGGATCTTTCTCGCTAGAGCAAGGCCAGATCAGATCTGGTCATGCGTAATGATGTCGGTGAAGAATCGCAGAAAAAGTATTGAGGCGATGCATCGTCGTTGTGGCGTGCGACTCCGTAAACAAATGGGCGGATCGGGCTGTTGATGGATGATGCTGCACAACAGTCTCAAAATAACGCCGGCTTCCTTCTCTATGGAACAAGGCAAGATGTGATCTTGTTTTGCCGACGTGGAAGTCACCTGCAAAAGGCTGATCAGAGTAGCAAGAAGAATTTTTTCTTCTTTTGTTTGGGTGAAGAAGATGATGACGTCATCATCAATTAAAAATTGAAAAAGGAAATAGATATGTTTGAATACGTTTTTGAAACACTTCTGGTGCAAAGAGAAAACAGGTTTCTTTATTTTTGTTTTGACCTCACAAGTTTGTTTCCTATTCTGATCAGTCGGCCCTGCAATTTTTGAAATTATATTTTGACCCATAAAAGTTTCAAATAGTTTAATTAAATAATTTCTAATATAATTAGAAACAATATACATATAGATTCATGACACAAAAATCATATATTCATTTAATGTAACTATTTGAAAAATATGACATATGTAATTTATATTTGATATAAACCTATTTTATATTCATTTAATGTGATTATTTGAATAATATGACATATGTAATTTATATTTGATATAAATCTATTTTATATTCATTTAATGTAATTATTTGAATAAGAAGACATGTAATTTATTTGATATGAATCTATCATTTAATATGATTATTTGAATAACATATAATATACAATTTATATTTGATATAAATTTATTATATATTCATTTAATATAATTATTTGAATAACATGTGTCATATACAATTTATATTTGATATAAATTTATTATATATTCATTTAATATGATTATTTGAATAACATTTGTCATATACAATTTATATTAGATATAAATTTATTGTATATTCATTTAATATGATTATTTGAGTAACATGTGTCATATATAATTTATATGTGATATAAATTTATAGAATATTCATTTAATATGATTATTTGAATAACATGTTATATGTGATTTATATTTGATAAAATAATATATTTATTTAATTGCATATGTTATATTCAATTGATCAAATAATTTTCACATATGATATGTATGTATGATAAGACCATAAATTAATCCCTTAATTAAATATTAAATCATAATTAATTGTCTTCCATTATTATAGTTTAAACAAATTTTTATTAGAGCAACTTGTTGAGTTATCTCAAGATTGTTTTACTTTAAATACGTTTATGCTATGAGATGAGATCTCTGAATAATGGGTTTGATTTAACAAAAACCTTTGGCTTGTTGAGTTACTTCAAGGTTAAAGCGTTTTTTAGGTAAAGAGTTAGGGGACATATGAGATATGTGTATCAAGAGTTGATGGCCTAACTATCTAAGAGTTACAATTTGTTGTAATTGGCAATTGTTACCTACTTGTTGAGATTATTTTGACTTGTTGAGTTACCTCAAGGTTAAACATAATTAAAATGAGATCTTAGCCACTAAGAATTTTGTGAAAATTCTCGAGTCAATTTAAGGGATATTGATTTGAATAAAATAGTGGGAGCAAAATCAAAAATTTTCATAAGTCCACATTTATTTTATTTTGGTTTTCCTTATTGCATAAATATGAAATATTTTTCCATCTTTATTTTCTGTTGTAGAAAATTATCTACAATATATTGTTTGACAACATATTAATTGCTTAAATTTTATGGATTGAATTTTACAACCTAAAAATTGTTTTTAGGTATGAGAAGTTGTTTTATGTCCTTAAAATGTTTTCTTGATGATGATATTGATTGAATAATCAAAGATACATATCAGAAACATACCGATGATTTTGATAATGTATATTGTCTTATGCTAAAAAGCATTCATGAATCTTAATTACAATAGTTGTATGTGAATATGTATGCTTTTACAATATTTCATTAGATTAAATGATTGTATGATATAAGAGTTAAAATTGAAGATATATGATATCTCTCTTACGAACTCATTTAGAGCAAAATGGCAAATAATCTTTAGTATCATCTAATGTGCTAAAGATGATCAATCTCATTGAAAAATTAGATTTTTTAATTTTATTGTGAACAAAGTTGAGATCTAAATATTTCCTTGAATTGCTCAATAAGACAACAAAGGATTCAATTAAGAAGAAAAAGGAAATTGTGTTAATACATGAGTTATCTAAGAAATTGAAGTTCGACCCTGATTTTAAGAAAATCAATAAAAGGACGCTCAAACTTAATACAAAATAATAAGGACAAAAGTTTATATGGTATTAAATTCTACTATGGTCTATTAAGATAGACATTAGAATTAGAATTAAAAGGTTCATCGAAATTTTGAAGAAGAATAAACTTGATGAAGTTTCTACTTCAAGTATGTTTATGATTGAAATAAATGTTTCTGCTTATAAATAAAATATTGGGTATTAGACACCAGATTTGGATCTCATATTTACATAAATATGCAAGATTTAAGGATAAGTAGAAAGTCGAGTAAAGAAAGTGTATTCTTATATGTGGTAATTGCATGCGATAAAAGTTGTTACATTAACCATAGGAATATAGAGTTTTCTTTATTCATAAGATTAATCCTTAATATAAAGGATTGTTATTATCAGTACTTACTAAAATATTATTTCTATTTCATGTTTGACATGAATAGATTTACAATAATTCAAAAGAATAAATGTTGTTCTTTTTATTGTGACAATATTTTAAGGTGCTAGTTAATTGGATAACAAACTTTATATATTTGATTTGGATAATCTTCTTTTCAAACATAAACACAAAGAAACAAAAATTGATAATTTTATCTCTAACACTGTAGATATGGTTATATATAAATGAGAAACGCATAGCCAAATTGCATGAAAATATTTATTTGGAATCACTTGATTATGAATCATTTGATAAATGTAAATCTTATTTATTAAAAAATAACCAATTTACCTTTTACTTAAAAAGGTGAAAGATCTACTGAATTACTAAGTCTAATACATATTGATGTATGTAGACCTATGTTAATTCTAATTAGAGAAAGTTTTTAATACTTCAAATGATTATATTAAATATAGTCATATATGTACTTATTGAAGTATATAACTAAATTCTTTGAAGAGTTCAAAGAATACGAAATTGAAGTTGAAAAACAACTTGATAAAAGTATTAAAATATTTCGATTAGATCGAAATAGAGAATACTTGAGTCAAGAATTTATAATTATCTTAATAAAATGAACTTGTTTCTTTATTAAATTAATAATCAAATTTTATTAGATATTATTCGATTAATGATGAGCTATACAATTCTCTCAAAATTGTTTTGAGAATATACCATAAATATTGCATTTGATCTTTTAAAGTATATTCCATTTAAACCTATTGGTTTTACCTCATATGAGATATGGTATGGGAAATAACCAAGATATTTGGGAGTGTCCTATATTTTATAAAAGGTAAAATCCGATAAGTTTGATACAAAATTTTCATATATACTATTTTATGGAATGTCCAAAAGAAAGTTTTGGATATTATTTCTATGATCCTAATGAGCACAAAATGTTTGTCTCAAAATATATCATATTTATAGGAGAATAGTTTATTCTAGAAAAGGAAAGTGGGAGCATATAGAACTTGATGAAGTTCTTATACCATAATTTAGTAATGAAAAGAAGATGGAATTAGAGCTTGTACCTCATGGTGATGCGGTAGGACATGAAGCTCTCAATACACAAGTAAATTGTATGTTTAGTAGGATAAATTGTCCACATGAGATGATATGTTTATCATTAAGAATGATAAACCTACTATCTACAAATAAGTCTTATTTGATAAGAAATTTAAAAGTGGTTTTGAACCATAAAATCTAAAATGGATTCCATGTATGACAACAAGGTATAGACCTTAGTCAATGCATCTAAAGGGATAAAACTCATAAGGTGCAAGTGGGTCTTCAAAAGAAGACAAATATGGATGGTAATATTATTACCCATATAGCATGAATATTGGTCGCTAAAGGTTACACAAAATCATAGTATTGACTATGATGAAACCTTTTCACCAATTGCCGTGTTAAAATCCATTAAGATTTTACTTGCTGTAATTTGCAAAAGGATATGTATATGATACAATCTAAGGTATTTTATTCAAAAATCCTAGAAAAGTATGTAAATTATAAAAGTCTATTTATTGACTAAAGCGAGCTTTTAAGAGTTCAAATTTTTGTTTTGATGAGATAATCAAAAAGTTTGATTTAATCAAACACAAATATGAATCTTGTGTATACAAAAGATTATTGGCAATATTATTGTATTTCACATATTATATATAGATGACATACTAATAATGAGAATTTATATAACTACTCTTAATTAGTTAAGGTGTAGTTGTTCAAAAGCCTTCTCAATTAAAGATTTTTGGAGAAACAATTTATGCATTGGGAAAAGTCTATAGAGATAGATTTGATAAGTTGTTTGGTCATATACAGTCAATATATATATATTTGTATATGTATTGATGAAATGTTAAAGGCGTTTAACATGCATGGATCAGTTTAAAAGGTTAACATTCCTATATTTGATAAGATTTACCTTAGGACATATGTCCAAACACTGATACTAAGAAATATAATATGCAAAATGTTCTTAAGAAATAAGATCATTTATGTATATTATATAAGACCAAATGTTTCCTGCGCTACAAGTGTTATGAGCATATTTCAATCCAATTCCAGTGAGAGTCACTAGAAGTAATCAAGAATTTTCTTAAATACTTGAGAAGAATTAAGAACCTATTCTTGAATGTTGAGCTAAATATATATGGATTCATAGATACTAGTTTTCAATCTTATAAAGATGGTTGCAAGTATCAAGATGGATACGTATTTATCCTAAATATAAATGTTGTTATTTGAAAATGTTTCAAATAGATTATAACAACATATTCTACAACAGAGATTAAGTATATAGTTGCTTGAGAAGTAGCTACAAGATTGTTTGGATGGAAATGGTTTCTTCAATAGTTGAGGAACTAAGGTCTCATTAATGATCCAAACATGTACTAAAATTTTATCATTTGATTAGAGTAATCACTGATAGATTTTAAGTAAAGATACAAGAGATTCCTATCAAGGATAATATAGTTATTCATTGACTAAACCATTATCTCTAAAGAAACATGATGGTCATGTTTATTCATTTGGTTTGAAGTACTGAATGATTGGTTTGAGTCATAATGGAGGAATAATTATATAATTTTATGCAATAAAGATATGGCATATTTATCATTTTGTAACATATATATGTCGATATATATATACAATATGATAAAGTCCTTAGAATAATATTTATTATTCTTATAATTTCCTTGTCATAGTATTAATAATAACAAGAACGTTGTTAATGCAGATAGACTAGCATATATAGTGATATATGGATGAATAATTGGAGAATGTGTTCACTGGAATGATCCGCTTAGAGATTTCCATATCGTTAACTATTTGAGTGCCAATGGTATAATCTCTACATGACAGTAGTGTAAGCGATTATTTGACTTGAGATCATAAGAGTATCTTTAGTATGTATATTATGTTTTGACTCTATTTGTCCATAACTGTAACTAGATATGCAAGCGGTAGGCGTTGGATATAACAAGAAGCACGGATTGATAGTTTATGATCGATATAGGATTCACCACTCCTAATAGTGGGAGAGTATATTCCTTTCTGGAGCCAATTGTTGAAGTTCAACTCAAAGTGCACATATTTTGTAAGTAAATTTGGAAAAGTTATAAATTTATTTACGAGGAGTTGAATTTCGGTACAAGAAAAAAATATAATTAGTACAATAAAGAGTTGGCACTTAGACTTTACTCTTGTACTAGTTGGAATATAGGATGGTAAAAGGATGATAATTACATGGTACCTGGTTCATAGATAGGTGAAGTCGACCAATTGACTTTTCCTAACTCTTGGATGGTCATGATGTCTTGGCTAGAGGCCGCTCTTGATCTATAAATATCAATGAATTAATTATTGAATTAATGATAAATGTTGTTTAATTTATCCTATCTTAGAAGCTCATTTTCCTAACTCTTGGGTGGTCATGATGTCTTGGCTAGAGGCCGCTCTTGATCTATAAATATCAATGATTTAATTATTGAATTAATGATAAATTGAAGTTGTTTAATTTATCCTATCTTAGAAGCTCCGTGGCTAAATTGTCTTTAGTCCAAGTGGGAGTTTGTTGGTTTTGTACAAAAGCCAATTTAATTCTAAGATTATTATTTATATTTATTGCCAAGTGATTAGGAACCTAAAGGGTCACACACAATAGAATTACTTCTTGGGTTAAAATGATTTACATAATTATATGATAATTATGGCATCTATTATACTCTTATATTCACTTTTGGAAAGTGAATAGGTTTTGGTAATAATTCGTTTCTTGTTTGATAAGACAACCATTTTGGAAGGCTATATTATTATATATAGATGCTTAATGTTAGGACAAGACAACACAACTCTCTCAATAAGAAATCACGTAAATAAGAAAAATGGTTTTTCTTGTTAGATTTCTAAAGGTGTTGTTTAGAGGGATCTAGCTTATTAACCTAACGTTAAAATCAATCATTTGAGGATCCCGAAAGTAGTTCGTGTGGAATACCGTTAGAGGCCGGACAAGTGTGCGGCTTGTTGGTCGATTAGACCTCGCTCAAGGATTTTGCTAGCATCTCTCGAGGTATATTTTATATAGATTATCATTAAAGGTTCTATGGAAATCAATTATAATATAATTGTTATATTTTCTGCTGCGTTGTTACTATGTTGATTTCCTTATATGATGGATGAGCACTCAAGAATAAAGAGTAATTAGGATTGATAGAAAAGCAGTGGAGTAAAGACATTGAAAAACTAGAAGGAATATGCGTATTTAGACTTAGGGATAATCTCTGTATGTTTTGTGGTCTTTGAAGAACAGCAATTTCTCCCACATGGTGCATCAATATCATGCTACTTCTACTATTTTTCCATTCATTCAAGTTATGATCCCCAATTTAGTTCTTGAAATCAACTTCACCCATTTCTAAATAACACGTCCTAATTGACTATGCAGAATTCTTCAAGAGTTCTTAATTGTCAAAATTTGACCACTGACAATTTGTATCAAACAAATGTTGTTCAATTTTTTTTAAACGCTTTTTCACTATTCAAATACTTTGCACATCACAGGTAGTTGTCATAACTTCAGGAATACCAGTTTCTTGATTATTGAAACTCAGAAAACTGTCCAATTCCATTACATTCAAAATTCTAGTATCAATTTTTTTAACTTTCTCTTTTAATGGCATCTTTAATAATATATCAAATTTATTTTCAATACTGGAAAATATAGCATACAATTTCCTCATATGTTCATTTAGATTCTGACTACACACGTTTAAGGCTGTAAATTTAAAATTTAGAATATGATATTTAGAATTCAGAATTAGAGTGGGAAAGGTTTAGAAAAAGCAAGAAATATAAAAAAAATTGGGAGAATTTATTGAGAAAAGAACATGAATGGAAAAATTGACGAAAAAAATCAGAGAAGAAATGAATGATAAAAGAAAATGAGAGATTTCAGAAAAGAATGAAGAATTAGAGAAGAAATCAAGAAATTTAGGCAGAGGATCATTGTCTTTGATACCATTTGTTATGCTTAATCAATGAGACTAGAAATTGATCTCCAGACTCTGTAAAAACAGGAGATAAATTTTGAAGTAAAAACAGGAGACAATAAGATAGAGTTACCCAGCTTGTCTGTGTCAGAGACATCATCAGAGACATCTTCCATGTCATTGACATAGTCTCCCTTCAGCAACTTGTAACTGATCCTGATTTCTTCCTTATCAGTCTCCCGAATTTCCCTTGCTCTAATCACGGCACGTTGTGAAGACAAAATGGCATAAATCAAACATGGAAAAGGATACGTTATCCTTTCATTTTTGCAGTCTGCGTGCTTCACAATCTGGTCAAATAAAAATTGCCCAACATCGAATTCAACAAAATTTCCAATCTTAAACAACAAAGTGGCCATAGACTTATTCACTCCGGTTCTATAAGAACTGGGTAACCAGTTCCTCATGGTGATTTTGTGCAAAATAGCATATTTAACTGACAACTGAGAAGCAGGAAAATTTTTTCCTCTTGGCCATACCCGTCTGACACCGCTAGTGATATCAGTGATTATCATACTGTAGTCAGGGGTGAAATCTTCAACGTTCGTCCAGTGGCTGCCTAGGTATGTGTTAATCACATCAGGGGAAAAATCAAACACATGACCCCTCACATAGACATGTCCTCCATCTGGATGTTTAAAATATTTCACAGTAGGGTCCAAATTGCAATAAAACTCTTGAACTACCCTCCTTACATAGGGCTTTATTCCTTTGAATGTTCTTCCTAAACCTTGGCTAATCAACTGATCAACAAGTTTTTGGCAATCCTTAAAATCACCGTCATAGATATTCCTTTCACTCCAAATATTTCTCCTAGAAACTCTACTCCACAATCTAGCAGTATATTCAGATCTAAAATCATCCAAATTAACAGAATCTGATGACTTACTTGCAGTGGTAGGAAACTTGCCCTTTGATATCGATCTTGAGCGAGTGACTCGCTGAGATTCTGAGGCCAGATTTCCCTTCTGGCGCTTTGCCTTTGGTGACTGAACTGGTTCTGCATCAGACAGGTTCTGATCATCATCATCAGAAGAAACATCTCCTCTGAACGAAGAATCTTCATCCACAACTCGAAATCTCTTTCTCTGAAGCTCTACAATAACCTTAGAAACATCAGGTTCTTTCGGAGATACAACACTTGTCTTGAATTGACCACCACTTGCTTGTCCAAATCTCGTTCTCACTCCTGTAGGATCTACAGATTGAATAGGAGTGGCCATCTCTACTTTTGAAGACAAATCAATCTCAAAACTTGAAAACTTCTCATGTGAGTGAGAGGAACTCCCATCTTCATCAGATGACCCTGGAGAGACAGGGGTGACTATGACATGCACTTCATCATCATCCATAGTTTCAACTGTCTTTCTGGCCCGAGATGATGACCTTGACTGAGACATCTCTGAGATTTTAGAGCACTTGAATTAATCGATTTCTCAGAAACTTTGATTATGTTCACAATAGTGAAGACGGCTGAGATGAATTCAATACTTTGGGTAGTAGAAGCTCAGAAAATCAGAAACCCTTGGAATATCAAAAAGAGAAATAAGAGCCGAAATTATTGCAGTCAGAGTTTGCGTAACCGAGGCTAACTCTTCAATTCCATATATTCAGCCGAGAATCCCCAAAATGCCACGTGTCACATGAAGAGCTGAGGATCAAAATTCACAAAACAGAAACCCACAACTACAAAAAAATCTCCAAATAGCATTAGGCGGGAAACCACAAAAGACAAAACAACTATTCTACCATATTTTTGTGTTTTTTTTCATATTTTTATATTGTTGTAAATATAATTACAAAAAAAACTTACAACACTGAAGAACTTCTTCACATGACACAAAGGCCTAGGGCAGACCTTAGTTCTTCAAACCTTGCTCCATCCAAAGCCTTGGTGAAAATATCAGCAATTTGTTTTTCTGTCACCATATGTTCCAAAGCAATAGTTTTATCTTCCACAAGAGATCTAATAAAATGATGTCGAATATCAATGTGCTTTGTCCGAGAATGCTGAACAGGATTCTTAGAAATTTGATAGTACTCATATTATCACAGTAGAGTGTCATAACATTCTGTGAGACACCATAGTCTTTTAGCATTTGCTTCATCCAGAGAAGCTGGGTACAGCTACTACCAGCTGCAATGTATTATGCCTCAGCGGTGGACAGAGAAATAGAGTATTGCTTCTTGCTGAACCATGACACTAAATTGTTCCCCAAATAAAAACATCCACCAAAAGTGCTTTTTCAATCATCTGAACTTCCAGCCCAGTCAGTGTCACAATAACCAACTAATTTGGTGTTTGTATCAAAAGAATACCAGATTCCATAGTCAGTTGTCCCACTAATATACTTGAGAATTCGTTTTACTGACTCCAGATGTGACTCGCGAGGATTTACCTGAAACCGAGTACATAAACCAACACTGTAACAAATATCTGGACGACTAGCATTTAGGTACAAGAGACTACCAATCATACTTCTGTATAGACCTGCATCAATAGGAATCTCATTCTCATCTTTATTTATCTTCTCATGAGTTCTCATGGGTGTTCTCCTTGGACGAGCATTTTTCAATTCAAACTTCTTCAACAAATTCTTGGCATACTTACTTTGGGAAATAAAAATATCATCATTGCGTTGCTGAATTTGAAGTCCAAGAAAGTAAGTGAGGTCACCAACCATACTCATCTCAAATTCCTCAGTCATTTGAGCAACAAATTCATCCATCATCGCCTGTGACACTGAGCCAAACACTATGTCATCAATATATATTTGAGCAAGTAACTGACCTTTAGCACAGCGAATGAAAAGGGGTTTTATCTACTCCCCCTCGCTCATATCCCTTGGCCAATAAGTACTGCGTTAGCCGTTCATACTATGCCTGAGGAGCTTGTTTGAGCCCATTTAAGGCCTTTTTCAATTTGTAGACAAACTCGGGACTATGAGGGTCTTCAAAACCTTTTGGTTGAGCAACATATATCTCCTCATTAAGAAAATCATTGAGGAAAGCACTTTTCACATCCATTTGATACAATTTGAATCGCAACACACATGCAATGGCTAACAATAATCGAATAGACTCAAGTCGAGCAACTGGAGCAATGTCTCATCAAAGTCAACTCCTTCAATTTGTGTATACCCCTGTGCAACTAATTGAGCCTTGTTGTGAGTGATATTTCCATGCTCATCACTCTTGTTCTTGTACATCCACTTCGTGCCAATGACATTCACATTAGAGGGCACGGAACTAGATCCCAAACTTGATTGCGAGTAAATTGACCAAGTTCTTTTTGCATAGCACAAATCCAATACTCATCTAGTAAAGCTTCTTTCAGATTTTTGGGCTCAATGGATGAAGTAAAACATGCCATTTGAATCATATCTCGATAGTTCACTTTTGGCTTTTCTCTTGTCCGAACACCATCATCCAGATTTCCAATAACTTCCTCAGTAGGATGATTCTTCTGAACACGAGTGGATAGCTGCCTGCGAGGTGAGAGGACATCGTCCACATTATCATCCTCGGCACTCTGATTAGTGACACCACTTGACACTGGGTGAAACACTACCTGGAACATTGGAACTTACTTCATGTGAAGATTCTGTAACATTTTCATGAGAAATAGCAGTTACTTCCAGAGAGTCATCGACTTAAACATTTACAGACTCCATGACAGTTCGAGTTCTTTTGTTTTAGACTCTATAAGTTCGACTATTGATAGCATATCCACGAAAAATAGCGTCATCACTCTTGCGATCGAGCTTCTCTTTGTATTCCTTGTCATTCAACACATAACACATACTACCAAAAGAATGAAAATAGTTAACAGTTGGAGTTCTACCTTTCCATATTTCATAGGACGTCTTTTCAATTCTTCCACGAAGATATACTCGATTTATAGTGTAACATGTTGTGTTCATAGCTTCAGCCCAGAATTTCTGTGTAATATCTTTCTGTGTAACATTACACGTGACATCTCTGCTAGAGTCCAATTCTTTCTTTCCACGACTCCATTTTGCTGAGGAGTTTTAGGTGCAGAGAATTCATGAGCTATTCCATGCTGATTACATAAATCTGAGAAATTAGAGTTTTCGAACTCTCTGCCATGGTCACTGCGAATCCGAACTATCTTCACAATAGAACAGCCCTTTTCTCGCTGAAGACGAGTACACAATGATTTGAAAGCATTGAATGTGTCAAATTTTTCTTGAAGAAATTTCACCCATGTATATCGAGAGAAGTCATCAACACTTACATAAGCATATCGTTTTCCACCGATACTCACTACTGGCATAGGACCCATCAAATCCATATGAAGCAGCTCAAGCACACGAGTTGTTCCTGGTGTTTGAGACTTGTGATGTGACACCTTTGTTTGCTTTCCAAACTGACAAGGTTCACACACCTTATCTTCATCAAACTTTAGTATGGGAATCCCACGGACAGCTCCCGTAGAGACAATTTTCTGCAGCATCCTTATATTCACATTACCCAATTTTCGATGCCATAGGATAGAATCTTCCATGCTTGATCGAAGACAAGTAGATGAGGCAGAGATGAGATAACAATTATCCATCGATCTTACTCCTTCCATGATGCACATGTTGTTTTGATCAATCACCTTGCAATTTCTCTTAGTAAAGTTCACATTCAAATCTTGATCACACAAATGGCTAATGCTGAGTAAATTTGCTTTGAGATCATTTATCAATAGAACATTATCCAACTTTGGTAACCATGACACATCCAGAGTACCTTTTCCAATAACACGAGCCGTGACACCATTGCCAAAAGTTATTTTTCCCATATTTTCAGACACAATATTCTTCAAAAACTTTTTGTCACTAGTCATATGTCTGGAACACCCACTGTCAAAGTACCACTCATCTGTTGTGGCAGTCTTTAGTGAAGTATATGTGAAGTTGCACCTCAAATTAGTCTTCATCACCTAACTTTGTTGTGAATATATGCGAGAAGTAGACTTTCTAGCAGTACCTTGTCTTAATTCAGCAAGATAAATAAAACATTTAGGACGAATATGACCACAACGATTGCAATAATGACAAATAGGAATAAATCTGTTACATTTTCCTTTAGGAGCATGATAAGAATAATGAGGATTTGCCTTATTTTCGTTCTTTGCAGTATTCACAGCAACTTGCTTCACTTTGGAAGTATCCACTAGTAGTGACACTGATTATGACACTGGTTGTGACACTGATTGTGACACTGGTTGTGACACTGAGCTTTCTCCTTTATACCCCAGTCCTAAGTGGTCACCACTAGATTGATCAGTTTTAAGAATTTCATCCAACTTGGAAGAACCTGAATTTAACATCTTGACACCTTTCTTTAGGTGGTTTAACTCATTGGTCAACATCTTCACTTCCTCTTGACTTACTCTCAGTTTGGTTCCCAAATCAGTATTAGAGTGTTGAAGATTGTCCCTTTTTTTTGTAGATCTCCAATCTGCGTATGAAGTTGCTGATTTACTTTAAAAAGTTCAGTCCACTTATGATGAAGATTCTTGTATTCGACTAGAATATCTTCTTCTGTGACATAATCTTCATCTTCATCCCTATATGCCGATATATTTTCAGTGACACCATGTGTAACATCCTTTTTCCCACCATAATCTGATTGTTCAGTCTTCGAAGTAAGAGCCACATGATTATTCTGAAAATCCTCTTCTTTATCTGAATCATCTTCACTCCAAGTTATGTTGAGAGAATTCCTCTTCTTTCTCAATGTATTTGCACAATCTGCCTGAACATGCCCAAAACCATCACATTCTCTACACTTAATTCCTCTGCTCTTAAATGACTGATCAGATGTGTGATTTTCTTCCCTGGATTTTTTATTGCTTGCCAGTTCATTCTTGGAGTTGCTGACACTGGCTGATAAGGTGATGATTTTCACCTTATTGTATTGGTTTTACTTAGCTCTTGTGCGTCCTTGTAACGTGTTTTTATGTCGTTTTTACATGTTTTTAACGTATTTGTAGGACGTCATGGCATGGGAGGAGCAACGGAGCAAACTATTGATGAAAAGAGCACATTTTAAAGGATATTAATTATGGAGCCCAAAATGAGAAGAAAAAGATTGAGAAAGATCAAGAAAGATGTGATTTAAGTCAAAAAGGCGATGAAGAACAAATGCTGAAAAATCTGCCAGGGTTTAGTATTTCGATCATATCTCTCTCAATTTATGTCCAAATGAAGTGATTCTAGTGCCATTGGAAAGATAAGAGAAATAGCTACAACTTGCATGTTTTAAGTTTTTTCTAATTCGGTCTGGATCATATAGAAAAACGGGTCACAAATGAAATTTCCAGAGAGCTCCAGCGCGCAGGAAAAGAACTTATCCGGCGCGCCGCAGGCCGAACGTCGCAACGTTAAGTTTCGAACGTCGCGACGTTCAGCTGCGCATCAGGTTTTTCAATCCAATTCTGCCCTCCATTTTGAGAGGACTTCAAGGGCATTTTGGGGAACGACTCAACACACAAGAGCAGCCCTAATTTTTCCAATATATGAAGAAATCTGGAGCCAAAGAGAGAAGAGAAGAAGAAGCCATCTTTTGCTAGTTTTGTAGTTAGTCATTAGTTAGGGTTAGTTTTAGTTTTTAGAATAAAGAGTTCTTCTCTTGTTTGTTCTTAGAGTAGTGTTAGTTAGGGTTCCATTTGGAAGCTCAATCTTTTGTACAAGGAAGGGAAATCCATCAACTATGTGGACAAAGCTTGTAATGAATGCCAACATTTATTGAAGAGAATACCTTTCCATCCAAGATTGGTAGTATCCTTTCTCTAATGCCATTTATTGCTTTGTATGTGCTATTTATTGTTTTCATGATGAATGCTCTAGCTATGTTAGGCTAGAGCTTATTGTGCTCCTTAGGTTGTTGATGGCTAGGTTGATGCATTAAATGTTGCTTGATAGGGTTGAACCTAGAGGATATCTAGGTGGTAGGTTCTATGAACATTGAATGAAAAGGTAGCTAGTTGGCTTAGTTGTTAACTAGTAACTGTTTGATAAAAGGCTTGAGTGAATCTCTAAGCCTTAGTGTTGGAAGTAGAATAGAGGAAGTGCTTGAGTTAACCTTGCATCCACTATAAATGAGGGAAGACGAATAGCATTCATGCATTACGTTAGTTTGTGCACCCGAAGTCGAGAACTAAGCTAATTCTTGCCTCCGCCATAAAGGGAAAGTGAGCTTAGGAAGAGACTTTAGAGGGGAGTGACTAGGACCGGTTCTTGCCTTCGACATAAAGGGGGAACGGGTCTTGAGAGTGGTAAGATTGGGAGAACGTAGATGATACGATTAGCTAGGATTGAGTAGTTTTTCCTCCGCCATAAAGGAAGACAACTTCACCTAGCTAAATCCTCTAGATGAACGCCCATTTGGCTCTAGCTTCCGCCATAAAAGTGGAGCTCAAAGGGAGCGGTTGTCCCTAGCCCTAGTGACACTTTAGGACGAACCCTAGATAGAGAATCCTTAGTAACCATAGCCGACAACACCCGGGAGCACATTGTACCCTTCTTGACTTAAGATTGACGCTTTAGCATATTTTACTTGTTAATTAACATTCCTTTTTAGCTACTTGTTTATACTTCACTACTTCACACACATTTACTCTAATTCCATAGACTCATCCCCTCCCTGTGGGTTCGATCCCTACTTCTTCTAGCTACGAAAACGTCGGTGTCTTGATGCACCTTAAATGTCGTGAGGATAGGATTATAAATTTATTTGATTCGGTTAAGCCTTAGCTTTTAACCCTAGCTCCAAAATGGCTATCAAATTGGTGTGCCGGGGAATTAAAGTTTAATCTTCACGCCTATCACTGGCTTTGACACCTGGATTGTTTCTACCAAATCTCTTCATGACTCTGCTAAGATTCTTAGATATTAATGCGAGAGAGTCCTCAAGGTCATCTTCATCAGGATTATCTGATTTCTGCATTTCTGCTTTTAAGGCAATCCCTTTGACTTCTTTTCTTCCAAATCTACTCCAAGATTCATCTCGAATGTTCTGAGAGATCCCATCAGTTCTTCTAGCTTCATTTGTGAGATATCTTTTGCTTCTTCAATAGCCGTAACTTTATAAGCAAACCATTGAGGCAGAGATCGTAGAGTTTTCCTTACAAGCTTTTCTTCAGAAAAACTTTCACCAAGTACAAACGCCTCATTCGCAATGTCACAAAGTTTTGCATTAAATTCAGCAATACTCTCATCTTCATGCATCCTTAAACTTTCAAACTTTGCAGTAAGTATTTGCATCTTTGATAACTTCATAGCTAACGTTCCTTCATAGGTAGTTTGGAGATTTTCCTATTCCTTATTGGCTGTCACATATGAAGAAATAAGTCTGAACTGAGCAGGATCAACACCATTAAAAATTGCATTAAGGGCCTTTGAATTACTATTTGCCAATGCATCTTTAGTAGCAAACCAGCTTTCTTCTGGCTTGGGAGATTTGACACCAGTTGCGTCAGTAGTCGTTGGAGGGTCCCATCCTGTTAGGATTGATTTCCAAGCCTTCTCATTAATGGCTTTGATGAATGCTCTCATTCTGGCCTTCCAATAAACATAATTGCTGCCGTCCAATAATGGTGGACGCATTGTTAAACCTTCTTCCTTCATAGAGTCCATCGCATAAAAACCAAGATCAAGTCCTGCGGATCCCGCCTAAGAAATAAAGACGACCCTCTCTGATACCAATTGAAAGATCAATGTTAGATACGCGGTGTTCTAGTGAGTTGGAACACTAGTTATGACACCGATAACAAAAGCGATAATGGACAATATTAAAATGTAGAAAATAAAAAGACAGGAGGTTGGTAAAGCAGTTTGGCAATTTGCCTACGTCTGCGGGACCACGCCCAGAAAAAAACAATCCACAAAGTTCACAAGTTACAAAACACTCGGTCTGACACAAATTAAGACTCCCTCTTATCTTTGTCGTTGTCTCTTCCTAACTCCACACGTGAAAATGATTATGCGAGCTCCCCTCGAATTAAGTGATTCCTCCCGGAATCCGTGTTATGGCAAGATCCCCTTGCCCACGATGAAGACAAGATCCTCTTGTCAATGGCGGCTCCTACCGGAATCTGTGGTTATTGCAAGATTCTCTTGCCCACGTTTGAACTCCTTCCGAGCTCCTTAGCAACCTCCTCCCGAGGCTGAGTTATAACAAAAAATACAAGGATTGCACATTCAATAATATTGCATTGATATGCTTCAGCCAACACACTTAAACAAAGACCTTCAACAGAGAAGTGTGTTCAGAGTCTAATGAAGACCGAAATAAACATCAAAACTCCACACATGAAAACCGTGTGGTTGAACGATCCTTATAGAGTGCACAAAATCTTTCCATATTTATAAGATTACTTCCATATAAATCCCATAGAAAGATAGAAACCTTGTGCCTTCCATGCTTATCTTTTCCAAAGATAAACCTCCAATTGATAATTACCAAGAATACAAAGATAAGCTCCAAATATAGCAAGATAGCATTAATCTCCAAATCAATCTTCCTTGCATAGATTGATTTAATTGATTCCTGCTGCCAATTATGATCGTTCCTTATTTGCCAAAAAACCAATGCCAATTAATGAATGCCAACTCATGTGCGCATTAACAGGATGATTTCTTTACCGAATTATTATCAATCAATGAAATTTTTTACTGATTAAATAATTATGTTATTTAAAGTTCATAATAATAAATTTTTAAAGTTATGCCATTTATGGTAGGAAAAAAGATTAAAATAGTCACTCACATTATACAAAAAAAAACTATTTTATTATTCACATTAAAAATTATACATTTTAGTTACTGACATTTAAAAAACGCATCAAATTAGTCATTCAACCAAATTATGTTAGTTTTTTTAGCAGAGAAATCGCACTTTCATATCACGGTCATTTAATAGAAAGGTAAAAGTAAAAAATTGTTTATTTTTCATACGAAACACTTCATTACATCAATTTATTGATCATTTGTCGCATACTACCAGTGGACACTTCCTTCATTAACACTGGAGTATGAATTTTATTTATTTATTTATTTTGGAAAAACCGAGCATATATATGAGTTTTGGACAAAATATGGTGATGGATATACCCAAATGCACAAATGCAAGAGTAAAAGTAGAAAATTTGGAGTACTACTCCATTACATGTAATTTCTAAGTATCTGAGAGACTTTAAAAAGGGTCTACTTTTGAATCAGAGCCAAAGTAGACACACTCTAAACTCCCAGTCATGAAATTACTAATAACTGGAGTATGAATAACTCAAAATAAATTGATTTTTCACTTTTACCCATTTATTAATTGATAGATGATGTGAACTTGCATTTTTTTTGGTTAAAAAATCTAAGAGTGTGTTTTTTTCTATTAAAAAAAGTGAACATGGTCTGGCTAGTGTTTAATTTTGTGCATTTTTTAAATGTAAGTGAAAAAAATATATTATTTTTAATGTGGATGACAAAATAATTTTTTTTACAATGTCAATAACTAATTTGACATTTTTCCTTCATGATATTAAGAGTGTAAAGCATGCCTTTAAAGTATAATTCTTCCAATAAAAAAATATGACTACATCAATAGTAAGAAGAGTACTTCTTCTTCTTTTTTTTCTTTTCAATTTTTTTTTTTGCATGACTTGACTCTCTGAAATGCTCTCTAGACTCAAATGCTTCTAGAATACTTATCACCACCAACCACTACAAGCTCAACCACTTTTTGAAGTCCAAAGCTGAAACCACTGTCGGCTGCATCCTCTCTAGAGGCTCTGGCCTCTTGGCCAGGGCCTCCCCTTACCTCTGACAGCTTCTTACTTGCAGTTGTCCCCCACCGCCGGCAGCTCTCTTAGAACAAGGTTCACTCTACAATCAGACCTACTAGATGAACAGCAAGATCTCAAATGGCACTACTCCGACATCCCTCTTCCCCTCAAATCCCTTCAAGCAGCTATCTCTGCAGTGTTGGCGAGCACTCTAGATCGGAGGATGGTGGACTTCAAGTCAAAATCCTACATAGGGAACCAGCTATTTTCCTCTCTGTTGAAGAAGAAGCTAGGTTAGCAGCCCCTTTGAAAAATCTGTTGATAGCTAGATTTGTGAAAAACTGCCCAAGCTTGGAGAAAATCAGACAATTTTTCATCAATGGAAAGTTTAGAGGAAAATTTCAAATCGAAAGGCTGAACAAACGAGCTTTCTTAATCAAATTTTCTTTGACTGAAGACCTTACTCGTCTAAGGATTAGAGGTACCTGGTTTGTTGATGGTTGTAGAGTGAGAGCCTCCATCTATTCGCCGAAAAACTGGCAGTGTCAGGAAACTACCACAGCTCCAATATGGGTTGAATTACCAAATCTCCCAATCCAATACTTTGATGCAGAGTTCCTACTCTCCATTGCTCGCAAGATGGGCGATCTAATCACCATTGATAATGCAAAACTGTCGCTGTCCAGACCATCCTGTGCTCGCCTCTGTGTGGAGGTTAATCTTCGACAGCCTTTAATAAACCGACTGTGGATTCAAGGTTCCTCTGGAGGCTTTTGGCAACAAGTAACATATGAAAAGGTTCTAGCTTTCTGTCCTTCTTGCACAAGAATGGGACACTCTCCTAAGGATTGTAAGAGGAAGCTTGATAGATCAAGGGGAGCAGCACAAGAAAGAGGGGAGACTGAGTCACTGCCCTTTCAGAAGGTGATGATAGCAAACAGAAATAAAGAATCGAAGAATTCTGGAAATTTGGAAATAGCAGTCTTTGAAGAACCTGAGAAGGGTGAAATGAGCTGCAAAGAACTGGTGGTCTATTCACAAACCTGAGAAGGGTGAAATCAGAGGTCAGCTCAGCCGTTTCAGGTGATGAGTGCCCCGTCACTCCGATGGCTTTAACTGTCGCAAGAACCAACACTAATGCAAAGGGTGAAATTAGTGATGAGATTCTCCAGCTTGTTCAGAACTTAAGCAATCCAGTGGCTTCAAGAGATCTCTACAGAACAAAATCATGCCCCTCTATATGGAGGCAGTGGCTGGGTAATAAAGAACATCCAAAGCAGCTTGAAATCACTGCCCCCTAGAAACGGATAATCATGTTGGAGAGAAAACTATCACGTGTAGTTCCACTGTAAATGTGGAGGTACATTTTGAGGAGAATGCGATCCAGAACTCTGAAGTAGTGCCAAGAAAAGGTAGGATCAGATACCAAACGAGAAGTGAAATCCGCAAAAAAAGAAAGAGACAAGAAGCTAAGAAAAAAGAATGTAAACAGATAAGGAGGAATGCCTAGTTTAACTGGGATTCCGACGAACCCTTCTAAATGAATGAACTCATCTTAGATGAGAATAGCATAAGTAAGAAATTCTATGGATAGACAGGTTGTTTTGGTTGTTATATGTCCTTGTTTAATTTTGGCCCTGCTTGATTTTTAGCTGTGTATTTGATGGAGAAGTTTGAAGGAGTTTGTGATATTAGTTCGTCCCTGTTTTGGATTGCTTATTTGTTGAAGTCTGTGTTGCAATGTCATGCTTTGTCAACTGGGAGTTCATAATCTGTTTGGGGAGGGATGTCTTTCATGGATTGTACCTTATGTGAAGGGGTATCTATAGAGTTCAGCGTGGTACTTGAGTCCAAACAGTTATGGGGTGCCTAATGTATGATGCAATCAAGTGAGAGATGCGGGGGAGTTTTTTGGAAATAGATGGAATCAATATAATGGAACTACTAAAGAATTTTGAGGTATTTGATAGAACCTTTGTCTGTCCTCCTGATGCGATATAGGCACTGGAATTGATTGAATTGGGGTAGTTTCGTTTTGTTTGGAATGTTGAAACCTAAGTTAAGAATGGGAATTTTGGGGTGAAGATAGGTCCTGCCATAAATGTTAGCTTGATATAGTGCTTACGATGCTGAATGAGTGAGCTCTGGTAGAGTTACACAGGTGTACTAGAATATACATAGTGGATAATTGTGGGTATTGCTGTTTAGAAAGGGAGGGGCTTAAACTGCGACGCACGAAGAAACGATGCAGTGGAGGAAATGATGGGACTGGGACTAAGGATTAAGCATGGGCTGTGAAGTGTGAGGATTGTGGCGAGGCCTTGTCTTTGATTGAAAAGGCACGATCAAGACTATCCAATCTTAGAGGAGACTTTAATTTGGGGGAGAATTCTACTAATTTGGTATTGTCCAAAGTAGTGGTATTCTTCCCGAAAGTACATTACCTAGGGTCATGTTATTGTCATGTTTTGAATAGTGATATTCGTGTAATCGAATAGGAATGTAAAGTTTATTGCATTTACTTCGAATCACATGTAATGGAGTAGTACTCTAAATTTATTGCTTTCACTTTTGAAAAAAAAAGAAGAGTACTTCTTTAATTTAATTTAATTTTTTTTTTGGTTTTTAGGAAAAAATAAAACAAAAAAAGGAAAGAAATTGCCATCAACCAAGTTATTGTATAACAGAATTATTAAAAAGACCATGTCAAGACCGTCCACATATATAATTTATAAGAATAAGTGGCGTGAGAACTTGTCTACATCATCCGCAGTTATCCTCTCATGCCCATATGTTTTTTCTACCTCTAATTCTCATATGTTTTTTTTTCTAATTGAATAATTTTAATTGTCTTATTTGCTTCTCTAAATTAATTGTTAATAGCATTAATTTCTTCTCTAATTGAACGGTGTTAATAGTCATTATTTGTTTATTTGCAAAAAAAATTATATTCCTAACGTCTATATATATATTTATTAATAATATTAACATAATTAATATAAGAGCAAACTGCCCAGATGGTCACTAAACTTTCTGGAAATCCGCCTTTTGGTCACTAAACTTTTAAAGTGGCCTAAAAGGTCACCAAACTATTCAAACCCACAACTTTTGGTCCTTCCGTCCAATACCTCCGTGAGTGCAAACAGAAATCAACTTTTTGAGGGGCATTTTTGTCTTTTCTCCTCCTCCTCCTCCTCCTTCTTCTTCTTCCTCTTCTTCCTCCTCCTCTTCTTCTTCTTCTTCTTCCTCTTCTTCTCTTCTTTTTCTTCTTCTTCTTCTTTTTAATTACCACCATTCCAAACTCTTAAATTATTAAACATTAAGTCCAATTACAATGTTTACCAACCAAGTACAAGCAATAATATTGTCCAGAAAGTTTGTCTCAAACCATTCTCCATAGAATGACGCTAGAAACCAATGTCTAGGAATCAAAAATCTCATTCGAACAAATTCAAATGTCTGCTGGGAAGAATTATTTGTATTGCTCAATTTACAAAATCATTTTAGTTATTTTCATTTTTCTTTTGAGTTCTGATGAAGAGGGGGTTTAAGAATGGGTGAAAATCAAGGAAACTAGATAGAATAATTGAGGAAACATTACAAAATCTGGTGAGTCGCTAATAATATATTTTCCTCAAAGAAAAGGAAGAAAACGAAAGGTCAGACTCAGAGAAATAAACGCACGTTGATCATAGCTCTAAATAGTAATGTCATCAAGCTACACGCTAGTTGATGGTTCAACCAAGATTGAAGAAATTAAAGTACAGTATATTGTGAATCCAGGACATCGCATTGCGTTTCTTTAGCTTTCCTAGCCTTGTTACAATTAAACTTACATTAATAAGGAAACCTGGAAAAATTACCAAACTGTAGACTAAGCAATTAAGAAGCATATATAACAAATGTTTTTGTAACTACAAAATTTACAGTCAAAGCTTTCTGAAGATGCGTTACCGTCATCTTCATTTAGCCCTCAAAAGAATTCAAGAACCAGCAGATCGGTGCAATAATGTTGAAAATGGACCAAGGAAATTAATCACAAAAACTTAAGTAGTACAAAAATTACTAATATCGTCTAACACGATGTCGCCAGGGTATTTAATTTAAGAGGTTTAGGTTGAGCCATGGTTCTTCTTTTCCATAGATTAATTTCCTTCCTTGGCTCCAAAAGAAGAAGAAGAAGAAGAAGAGGAAGAAGAAGAAGAGACAAAAATGCCCCTCAAAAAGTTGATTTCTGTTTGTACTCACGGAGGTATTGGACGGAAGGACCAAAAGTTGTGGGTTTGAATAGTTTGGTGACCTTTTAGGCCACTTTAAAAGTTTAGTGACCAAAAGGCGGATTTCCAGAAAGTTTAGTGACCATCTGGGCAGTTTGCTCTTAATATAATCAATTCCATAAAATGAATTTTCTTTCCTGCACTATTCTCACATTTTCCAATTTTCACATTCCAAACGCTTATAGACATTTATTACTAATATTAAAGAAATCAACCTAATCAATTCCTTATATCAAATTTTTTTTAAGTATAAGGTTGAACAAATAAATTAACTTCCCTTCGGTTCTGTTCTCACATTTTCCATTTCTCCCGTTTTTGAGTTACCACTTGAATCACCTAATGCTCATATGTGGGGAACGAGATGGAGAAAAAGTCGATAATAGATAATTGAAGAAATATAATGTTGTTTTTGGTGATTTGTGATTGTCATCAAATAATTTACCTTCATATAATTGTTAGGCAATCATCCTTATGTTAAAGTGGGAATCTTTTTTCACTTTTTCTATTTTGTCATTTTTCATTTTTTCTATCTTAAATTATATTTGTTGCCTCAAAAAATTATGATTTGATTATATAAATTTAATGAATTAACATTATGACATAGGTAATTAACCTCTTTATTAATTTTCAAAATTTGAATATAAAATTATAAATATTATAATTATTCGACCTAATATAATTTAGGTGCGTTTGGTTCAAATTCTTCCATGCCAATCACGATGGGTTTCATTGAGTGGTCAATGGCAATGAAAATTATGATTACACCGTGCAAGGCAAGGTGTGATAATTACCTAGGCTCCGTTTGGACAAGTTATTTTTGGATTATATCATGACATTTTTTTCTTGGGATTTGTTATGAGAAAAGAATATTTTGAGAGTATTTGTAATGAATGATTTTATTTTGTTGGGATTTGTATTGAAGATTTTTTTATTAATAAAAGTTTGAAATTTAAATTAGAATTAGTATTTTATTAGTTTATTTTGGTGGGAAGTGTGTTAGGAAGAATTGTTTATTATTAAAATTTAAAATTCAAATTTAATATTTTATTTATAAAAATTACTGTAGCAAAAATAATTACTCTAGCATTATTTTATATTTTAAAAATTTTAATGAAAAAGAACAAAACAAACACGTCATTTTGCAACTGTGAAATAAATCGGAAATTGGTGGGTGTTCAAACAGACCCCTACTCATTTAAAAAACACCAAAGCCCAAGTCCCCTGAAGTCAAATTAATATTCCCCATTATAACATAGTGCACGTGAGCAACACTTCATCAAATCCCTTCCTTTCACCTCAGTCCTCTGGACATAAAATTTGCTAGGGTTTGTATACTTCAACTCTTTCTCTCTAAATTCCTTCAAAAATTGCGCCAACAAATTCCTTAATTTCCTAATTCCCGCGCACAAGATTCTGTCTTTATTGGTGAAAAAACTCAATTCATCATCCGATCACCATTCCTTCTGTGTTTGAACGGTTTCAGCGTAAGATTTTGTATTTTATTTTTTATTTGAGGAATTGTGCTTCTTTTTGTTGAGAAAAAAATCCGACTTTTTCGTTTATAATGTTTGATGTTTTAATCGAGCGCAATTGATATTATATGAAGAGTTTCTATTGAAATTCGTGAAACCATTGGGATTGTGATTCATAATTGTTCTTTTATCGTGTTTAGCTGAGTTAAGAATTTAGTATCAGGAGTGTGATGGGCATTTTTTATTTTTTAAATCTTAATTGAGCACCAAACAAGTTATGGTTTTGTGCATTTTTCCTTCTTTTTGGGGACACTATCATTGATTGAAAAATGCAATGAGAGTTACAAGCCGGGTTGCAGCCGAAAGTGGAGTTTCTTGCTTTGGTTCTGTAGAATTTGAGTTTGAGGATTCGTGTAAGGTGGTTATAAACATTATTAACAGTTGGTGAATAGGAATGGTGAAGGCACAAGAATTTTCATTATAATCCACTTTTAATTTTTTTTCGAATTAACTTTAATCATTTCTTGACAAACATGTAAATGCTTCTGAAGGGGCAAATAGGGGTGCTAGAGCTGGATTGAACGATTAAATGAGAGGTAAAAATATCTGTTCAAACAGCCGTTGGGAACAGCAGGGAAATGTGCAATACAAGGAGAGATATCATTTTTTTTTTTTTTCAGTTTTAATTATCATGTTTTCTCTATCTTTCTTAATTTCTATAGATTTGTCTAAGGTTTGTGTAACATCATCATGTGTTGTGTTCAAGAAGGGAACATGCGCCTGAGCAGTACATACTGGTATATACTGGTTTGGAGAGTTTTGTTTAGATAAATGCTTAAGCTACAGGCACATAAATTTGAGTTAGTTGATGATTGTTAAGATCGTGAACTATTGTATATTTTGGGGGTATTCCAAGTGATTGGTGAACTGTTTTGTTTCCTTTAATTATTGTGGGACAGACGCATGTTTCTTTGAGTAATAGGGATTTCCTTACTTCATTCATTATGGTCCTCAAAACGCTGATCTAGATCTATTTTGAAGACAAGGGCGAATTTATGACAGTATTCAGTTGTTAATACAGGGCTTGTGGAGAGTAGTAACAGATAGACATATTAGGAAAGATGGGAAGGGGATGAGATTGCAGACAAAGACCAATAGAGGTGGAGGTGAAGGAGGAAAGGAGGGGCATGGTGGAGGTAGAGGTAGAGCTTGTTTTGGAAAAAGGGGTAGAGGTTTTAGGTTTGCGTGGTCAATTGTGATTTAACCATATGGCTTCAAGTCTGGATCAGTTACTATCCCACAAATAGGATGGATATGTGGGAGTAAATAATCCATACTTGTTTTTCTTTTCAATAAAAGATGTGTGATATATATGACCTGCATTCCTAGGTGCTAAAAACTTACAATTCAATTGTTGTATGGTTGTTACTTTTGCTTCTGGAATTACATCCTATTCCAACTTCATATGGCCTAATTTGACGCTTCAAGTCAATTTTTGAGTAAACGTAGTAAAAGTCACATGGCACTCTCCTTTTCCCCACCAGATCTACAGCCTCCTCATACTTATCTCTGCTCTCTCTCTCTCTCTCTAACTCTCAATGTCCTCGCTCACTCTCTCTCTTATTTCTGTTCTTGTTGTTGTCTGCCTGCTCTCTTACTCTTTCTGCTTCACACTTGGATTAGGCACCCCTTCTTCATATGGGCTTCTGAAGCTTCTCAACCAAAAAGCCCATCCTTTCTGCCCTTCTCCACCTATGATGACAAATCTATGGTTTTGTCCCCTTCTACTCTGCCATCTACTTTTTATAAAATGCAACTTCCCTAGGTTATGTTTGATTTATTTATATTGTATAGATTAATTAGGTATGTTTTGTGGAGTTGGACTTTTATTTTTCCTTCAAATTTTATTATAGTCAACTGAAAAGATTGAAAAAGAGTACGGATGGTGGGTATTGAAATAAGTACCTGGCATATAGAAGTCTTCCAAGTGAAAGCAAGCAGTCAGATTGAACTTCATTGAGAAATTGTTAAGCTAGTCAATATTCAGTAAAATTAAAAGATTTAGTATGTCTTGTGAACTTTGAGACCTCTTAGAAACTCCTGGGCAAAGGAGAGGGTATGATTCATTTCATTTTGCTGAACTGAGGTACTGAATCTGGTGGAAAGTGTGCAATGCTTTTTGGTTTACCTTGGTTGTTTCATTTTGAGGTTTCAGTGATTCTCCTCTCCATACAAATGATTAAGAAGTTATATTCTCCTATTTTTGTACTTCATTGTGTTCTCTCTTGTGTGGGACACAATGGGTGTTTGTGAAATCGATCACTTTGTCGATTTATTTCCACGCATTTCATGTTGGACCTTAGTAATCATCTTTAGTAATCCATGTCCATATGGTTTAATTTTTCTTAAATATTTTTATTAGCATGCCAGCTAATATATCTACAGCCTCATAATTTGCCAAGTGTTTCTTGCACATTTGTCCTAATCCTAAATTTGTTCACTATACACGCTTACCTGTTAGGAGTTTGTAGCTCTTGAATGTATTTGTCGACATTGTTTAGCCCCTTCTAAAAGAAAACGATGTTGTTTATCTCTTCTCTGATGCTTTACCCTTCAAGATCTTTAGTTTGTGTTTTAGAGATTTTGGGGGACTTGATATTCTAGAGGGAATTTGATATTGAGGAGTCCAATTAAAGGAAAAGGCCAAGTCATGAAGAATGTTTCTCGGTTCCTTGTGATATGACTATGTCTGTTTGTGCATCCATTACAGGAAAGGTTTTCAGTCGCCTTGCTCCTGATACTTCTGAACGGTCGTCAAGAGCTTTGCAGGGGTAACATTGACTTGCCTTTGGAGAAATGGACCATGGTCGCTATGGCCTTCAGCAAGGATGGGAAAATAACAGCGTAATTGTGGTTTCCTTCTTAATCACATAAATGGGATGATATACAAGAAATTATGCTATGTGATTGTCCATTTTTTCCGGCATCTCATCCTTAAAGAACTATTAGGGAAAGCCATGGACAGTGAGGATGTGGAATGGATTTGCCCACCTTGAACAATGATTATTTGCTGATGTAGCTTATTCTCTTGAATTTACAGGCTTTGGAGGGTTATGGTCCAGTACATGAGCCAAACTTTCGGTGAGTATTGACTGATGATCCTCTCTTGCATGGGAGGTTAACTTCGAGTTCTGTGTGGCTGAATAGAAGGCCTCAAGATATTGCTTAAAGTCTATAGAATATTGCAAGATTTGCTAAATGTCTTTGTGCGAACTTTTCTTTTACGTACTACACTAAATAATTCAAGTCATCCTTTTGTATGTGTTGCATTTATCGGCTTCTTGTGAATATGCAGTTAATACTTTTTGCAATTTGTTCCTGTTCATTTCTTCTGTTTTGCCTTTGCCTTATGTACTGTTGGCAGGGATGGTGGTTCTTATGACGATAGGAGGTTTGTAGATGAAAGATTTCCGAGGGACAATGTTTACTCAAGAAGTACCTTTCACCGTGATGTATTGGAAAGGGATAACTATCCACCACCATCAGTTGCTCTCTGGCCTCAAACAAGGAGGAGGGCATATGAAGATGAATATTCCCTTGAAAGGGATTCTAGAAGGCATGAAAAGCCATATGCTGATTCGTACCATGACATGGATTCTCGCAATGTTGACCAATACCGTGATCATGGATTTGACAGATCTTCTAGGTATGCTGGACGTGATCGTGATGATTTATCCTATGATGATTATGACTATAGGACTCATCTTCCTCATCAAGGCAGAGAAGATAGCCATGAAAGAGATTATGATTACAGTCGTAACAGTTATGATTCTGATTATGAGCGGGGCAATAGGAGAGATAGTAACTGGCGAAGGCGTGATTCACGTGACCGTGAACGTGATAAAAGAAATTTGAGCCATGAAAGGGATGAGAGTCCATATCGAAGGAATGAGCGATCTCGCTCAGGATCTCATGGTTGGGAAGATCGACCAAGGTCACGATCTCCTCGAAGTCGAAGTCATGGTAGAAGTCACAGGGAGGACAGTTATGATGATAGTCGATATGAGAGAAATGAGAGGCGAAGGGATCGTGATGATAAACGACAACATGACCATTTTTCTGTGGTATTAATGTTTTAATATTCTCTGCTGTATCAATTGCATATCTTCTGTTTCTAGTTCTTCTCTTTGGCAGTTAATCAGGATCTATGGTTTTGCTCTGCAGGCTCCATCAGCAACTGTCGTTGTAAAGGGTCTTTCTCAGAAGACAACTGAAGAAGATTTATATCAGTTTCTTGTATGATGTTATCTTGCTGACTTCAAATGTACCTTCTTGTGTCTTAGAACGCTAAAGAGCTTGCTGTGTATCCACTAAATTGTTTTTCTAACCTTTTAGGCTGAATGGGGACCTCTTCGCCATGTCCGTGTGATCAAAGAACGAAATTCTGGCATTTCTCGTGGATTTGCTTTTATAGACTTTCCCTCCGTGGTACTGGTCTTTTGCCTAGTGTAAAAATTAGCTTTGTTGTTTGGAAATCAAAATGCAGGCTTATTGTTGTGAAACAGGGTGCTGCACAAGCAATGATGGACAAGCTCGGTGATGAAGGCCTTGTTGTGGATGGGAGAAAGCTTTTTTTCGAGTATAGGTAAGTAACTATTGCATGCATAGCTTGTACGCAATTGTTGGATGTATAAGTACGGTTAGTTGATCTCGGAATTTCTATGCAAAATCTTTTGTTAATATTGAAGCCAAAATATTTTTACACACTGACATAATTCCAGATGATCATTTTGAATGAGAAATTCTAGAATTTATACTTATTATGAATTCTAGCTCTGGTATGTATGCTTTACCTAGTTCATGTCTTTTAGTAACCCAATGCAGCAATTTTTCTTGAATTATGGCTCATTTAATGAAAGATTAAGGCTCTTTATCTGAGTTTAGTTCATTGCTGGAACTGGAACTCTTTCAACTTTGATTCGTTGATGAAAATAAGTTATGGTCTTTTTAGATGCTCTATTTGTATGAACTGGTACTTGCCTCTTTGTCATCTCCTTGAGGTTTGGTCTTTTTACCTTTGTCTTGCATTCATGTTTCCTACTTTCCTTGTGCCATGTTCTTGAGTTTTTCAGTTTTTCTATGTAATTTATTGTGGAATGTAAATTCAAAATTATGCAACACAATTTTATCCCTTAAATTACAATATTACCTTGAGTTCTTGTCGTATTGTGTTTGGGAACAGTTTTCATTATGGCTTTAATTCTCATATGGCATTTCTTATTTCTGTATGATCATGACATTTTTTCTCCGATGAATTGTATATTTGAATGTCTTTCTGGGCAGTAGTAAGCCAACAGGGGGGTCAAGTGGTCCTGTTGGACTGGAAAACCCATCAAGATCAGGTCATGGTAACCATCGAAGTATAACAATACCATCTGACTGGATGTGCACCATCTGTGGATGTGTAAATTTTGCCCGTCGAACATCCTGCTTTCAGGTATTTTCTTTTACTCCCAAGCAGCATTTTTTCATGGTTGACTTGTCATGCTTTATTCTGTAAAAGTGTTTTGCCCCTTAATCAAGTTCTTTGTTACTTTTTGGATGTATGTATGTGTTTACTTCTCTGCTCATATTGTTTTATTGATGACTGAGCATTGGTTTTGTTTTTGCGGTATGTGCAAGTAATGGCCAATGCTATCTTGTCATCTTATTGGAAGTATGGTTTGTGGACCCAAGATTGTGGCTGCATTTGTAACATCCTCATTTTTTTTGTCAATTGCATGAATGCCTGACGTGTGTGTGTGTTAGTGTTTGTGTGTGTGTGTGTGAGAGAGAGAGAGAGAGAGAGACTACATTGTTGATATAGTTCCACAACCATCAGAATTACTTCTTGGTTCAGTTCATTTATGCATGATTGAGAAGAGAAAGGGATAGCATTCTTGCTACACGTATTGAACATAGTTTGATTACCAGTTTCTTCTTTGGTTTTATATGCTTTTTTATCCTTTTTGTTTGTAGTGTAATGAGCCAAGAACGGATGATGCTCCCCCAGCTGATATGGCGTTATCAAATCCCACCCCTCTGGGTAAAAGAGGTGAAGCAGGTTGGTATTACTGCTTTTATTTGTTGACATCATATAGCATATGTGAAATAACCATCTAAAATTCTGTTTCCAGCCCCTACCCATGTTTTAGTGGTTCGTGGACTGGATGAAAATGCTGATGAGGAAATGCTTCGTTACGAATTTTCAAAACATGCTCCTATAAAGGTAAATCTAAGGGCTTACTGGAACTGCTACTGCTGTTATTTCCACATTAAATTATGTATTATTTTCTTGTGCATGTTTTCCTTTCTTTTTTCCTGCCTCAGCTTAGAATGTGTTATACTTGCAGGATCTTCGACTTGTCAGGGACAAATTTACACATGTTTCTAGGGGATTTGCTTTTGTCCATTTTTATTCAGTAAGTTTACTTATCTTTGTCATCTGACTAAATTAAGATTGCCCAAGCAATTGCTTTTGTGCATTTTTTATGCTTGCTTGTGTGGAACTAAATTGTATCTAACACTTGGGGAAGTGGACATAACTTGAAGCCCCTTGATCAAGAAAGACTTATTTTGCGAGATGCTAGCCAGTGATGAAACCCAGTCTCCTATGCGAAAGAAGCAAAATGATCATCTTATAGATTTTTAGAGATTCATGGGCCAACTTCTTTAAATGTTTCACATTTACAGATGGCAATAGAGAGATGTTATGTGATCTTTTGAAGGCTTATATAGCCTTAAAAGCTATAAGCGAAGAAGTTTCACACTGTTTATGGTTGAGACACTGATCGTTTCCCAGACACCTCCTTGACACTGTTCAAGACTCACATACCTCCATTTTCTTTTTGCTCAATTCTCGGGCACTTAAAAAATGGAGAGATTAAGAATATAGAAAAAGGCCTGCAGACAGGAGAGAGAGAGAGAGGAGAGAGGGGTGGGGGGGTGGGGGGAGGAGGTGTGAAATTAATTGTTGCAATTGCTTTATGTTTTTACGTATGTGCTTGCTTCTCCTTTGGTGCTATGAAGTCTTACTCTTGTGAAGTTATTACAGTATACTAATTGTGTTATTTAATTGAGGGAGGAGCAGTAAAGGGCCCCAATTGTGCCCTTTGTGAAAGTTAGAGCTTCTGCAGAGAAATATGATCAATTAAGGTTTTAGTTTCAGAAACTTTTGATATCTGCTCATTATTATGGTTTACTTATTTTTCTATGTTCTTCTTTGCTTTCAGGTTGAGGATGCTACCAAAGCCCTTGAGGCAACCAATGGTACTACTCTGGAGAAGAATGGACAAATTCTTAGAGTTGCTTATGCAAAAAGTATCCTTGGACCAGGATCAGGGGCATCAGGATCTTCTCAATCAAGCAGTCTTGCTGCTGCTGCAATTGAAGCGGCAACATTTGCCCAACAAGTTTGTTTTCCAGTCTTCCTGTCATAAGTCGTCTGGTTCACATAGATGAAGAAAGCAAAACATCTCTTTCACACAATGTGTTTGTTTTACTCTCTTCTGAATGATTATAGTTATATGACATGAATACATTTTCATTCAGTAGTGTTTCTATTTCATCCCATCTAAGGTTGGCGATGTATGTTTATTTTCGTAATTCTACTTAGAGCCCTATCTTCTGTTTTGCTACTACCCTGGTTCAATTCTAAGGGTTAGTATAGTGAGCTCAGGTTCTATATGATTATTACACAATATTACAAGGTTCAATCCCATTGAGCGGTAACATTAGAAAAGGGAAGAAAAAATACTAGATCATCCTTGTGCTTACATTAAGCATGGAAGTCTGGAACTCTGAATTTCTTGTATTTTCCAGATAGAAGTAAATTCTTGAAGCATATATGATAAATCTGATTAATTGTATTTTGTTTCATCCTCAGTATGATGCTGTTGGGTGGGCCCCAAAGGAGTACAATCCTGATGATAAACAATCTGCTAGTGGCCAAGAGCAGGGAGGTGGACTTGCAGCTCAAAGTAAGCCACAAGCTCCCCAATCTGGTTTCGTATGGGATGAAGCCTCTGGTTACTACTATGATGCTGCTTCTGGTTTCTACTATGATGGGAATACGGGTATGCCTGCATTATGTACCTCACTTTCGAAGTTCCTGCCAAATTTGTGTTTTTTCTTAACTTTGTCTTAGTTGAAACTAATTCAACTGCAGATTTTAAGGATAAGTAGTTTATTATTCTTTACTCAAAACCCATTGGCTTGTATACCTAAAATATCTTCTCTTGGTTGTTTACTGTTGCTAACCAATTTTCTGTATTGTTTGAATTGTGCAGGTCTATATTATGATGGTAATAGTGGGACCTGGTATTCGTATGATAATCCGAGTCAGCAATATGTACCTTGCACTGATCAGAGTGGCAAAACCACTGAAAGGCAAAATGAAAATTCTACGACACATGATGCTTCCAGTAATAAAAAAGTAGTAATATCTGCCCCAGCAGCCACAATAACAACAAATGAGAAGGCTGCTTCACTACCAGATGCCATCCAGGCTGCTGCAAGTGCCGCGATAGCTGCGGAGAAGAAAGAGAAAGAAAAGTCTAAAGAAATAAGACTTGCTTCAAAGAGCAGTATACTGGCTAACAAGAAGAAGATGAATAATGTGTTGACAATGTGGAAACAAAGAAGCCACGAAGGGCAAGCACCACGCATAGCTCTTGACGAAAATCAAATTTCTGCATCGATGGAAGATCGATCCAACTCAGTCGGATTATCTACAAAGAATAAGTTCAAAACAGAGGCAGTTGTTAATAAGGACAGTATCACAACTTCAGGATTTGCTACCAACGCTAGTATTCAGACAGCCGGGGATTCTGATGATAGGTTTCGGCCTATCAGTAGTAGCTCTGGTGGAACCCTAAAGGGGGTGATTAGAGGCTCTGGTTTGGGTGTTATCAAATCAGATACTCTCTATGCAGGATCTTCAGGGAGTGTTTCCACCCCTTTGCATGTTTCTGCATCTTCTGCGGCTTCATCTACATTGACAAATGTAGATGCTTCTACAGCTCCAACGCCTTTTAGAACTGATGCATCAGCATTGGGTTCTTATTCACCAGCTGTGACTGCTGGCAGTGGGAAAAGGAGGTTTTCAGAGATGCCACAGCAAGCTCCTCTTCCAAATAAGGAACAATCTCAGAGTATATACAGAGATCGTGCGGCTGAGAGGAGGAACTTATATGGTTCATCTTCATTTGGAGATGATCTTTCCCAGCTTGGGACCGGTGATTCAAGTAAGCTCTTTCAACTGTTGGTGGCTTCTGCCTCCTTTTCTATATTTACTCTTTAACCATTACTACACCTGTTTATTTGTTATCAGCTAGGATAATTCATTGTGGCATCTAGGAAACCTAGTGTAATATTGTCGCTGGTTGACTTGTGATGGAATTTAGTTGTGGTATTGGCAGATGCAATTGGAATATTCTGCTCCTAGCTATTATTCACCTATTTTAGGAAGGAAAAATATGAAAAAGGATAAACTTTCCACTGGTGGATTAATATTTTTAACTCTCGTTAGATTTGTATTGACTTGGGAGAAATCTATGTTCTTGTTTGCTGTTTGGATTAAAGATCGGGATGCAACAGTGAGAAGGGGTTCTTTAGATTCAATGCCTTTTCCCCCTGGTGTTGGGGGTGGACGTGGTACAGGAGATGCTAATAGTCAAAGTTATGACGTGATAACAGCTGAGAGGGCAATTGATGAGAACAATGTTGGGAATCGGATGCTTCGCAGCATGGGCTGGAATGAAGGCTCGGTACCATTTCTCACCTTTCACTCGTAGATTATTGTTAGCCGTAATACTGAATTTTAATGAAGTGTTGAACAAGGACCTGTCACTCATGGATAACTCTTCCACCTTCACTTGGTTCTATTTTTAAGTTTAACAATGATCTAGCTCTCAGATTAAGCTGAAAATCTCTTTTCTTTCTTGTTGACTTTCTAGATTTAGTACTAAATAGTCTATGATGTGCCATCGCACATTATCCGTCATCATATTGCTCAATGTGAGCTAGACAATATTCGACCTCAATGGATCTAGTGAAGTGCTGGCTATGTTTTGTTTGCATGCGGGACCTGACTTTACATTGCAAAATTTGTTTGGTTTCTCTATGTTGATCTAATTAACAGGGACTCGGTAGGGATGGGAATGGTATAGTGGAGCCTGTCCAAGCATTGACTATGGATGGTAGAGGGGGACTAGGAAGTCAGCCGAAGAAGGTGGATCCCATCCTCGAGGTACAGGCTGGAGATAGCTATAAAACTCTGATTCAGAAGAAGGCAATTGCTAGGTTCCGGGAGATGTCATAGTTATGATAATACAGGGAAGGATGAAGAGCTCAAATTCGACTTTCAGATTTGATAACTGGAGGTAGCTTGTGGATTACTTTGTGACATCATCGTATAGTTGATTTTTTTGCCTTGAGTGTAATGGTTTAACCCTGTGGTAGTTGCATCAATATATTTAGTTTATGTTAATGAACGTAGCTTGTGGTTGTTGCTTTAGCCCCCAACTCTTTCTACATTCATAAACTTTTTTATATGAATGCATAATTTACTTTTCTAAGAACAGAGCACCATTCACGGCGACTGATGTTAGCAAAGTTCACACAATCTCTAACCCTTGATGTTCACGACTTAGGAAACCAACCACGCAAGGATATCAACATAGTGATGTAGAGTTTATAATGAGCGAATTTCCAGAAGTGGCAGAAGTTCGATTTAGAGTTCAAAATTTGTTATTTTTGTTATTATCAATGCTACTAGTCTTCATTTTGATACTACATTCTCAGAACACGATTTGATTGAAATATATTATATAATCTGGTTAAATTTCTGTAAACAGCACTATATTTGAAGAGAATAAAGGTTTCGAAGATCTTTCATTGTATCATCAAGTAAGCAAGCATAGATGTCATAAATGACATGGACAAATGAACACAAGAAAAATTCCAAGGGACAAAAAAATATTTCAATTCTGGCACTGAATAATGTTATCAAATATTATAAACAAGTCACCCCCTTCAAATATTTTGCTTCAAGATCGTCAATCCTGTTTTCAACTAAAAAATCTTTAGTTACTTGCAAAAAGTTTGAAGTTTTGAGATGTCATGCCATAATAGTTGCAGTAGGATCTTGGCACATATCAAAACCAAATTTATGGGTTGAAAGCCTCAATGGTGAGAAAAGTAAAATGTTGGCACGTATCGAGATTGAGGCTCTTTGAAATTTTTTATTTTTTTAATCATAATTTATGGTTTTTTTTTTTTGGGATTAAATCTGGAAATAAAAACATGGATGACTAAAAGTATACAGGTCTATATAGTATTTGAGAAAATTATGATTTTCACCTAAAAGCACAAAATTAAATTATGGTAAACAAAAATTTGACATTTCTTTAAAAATGTTTACTCTTTCATATTTTTGGCAATAATTTATAAGTTTACATGTTTTCCATTTAATCATAAATGAAAAATGGACGGTTAGAAAAGGCATACATAATTTCTTAAAAAATTACAATTTTCTTTTAAATAATCTATAAGTATTGCATGCCCACGAAAACTTTAGTTTAGTTTTTCCTTATTGAGGGCCTAAGATTGAATTCCCATCTCCTTTGATTAATTAGTAGTGAAATGTTAAACCTAATTTCTAAAGCCAATTTGTTAGAGGGTTACAGATAGAAAACATGCAAAAGACAAACATTAGAGTGTTAGTAATTGAAAAATAGAAATGGAAAATCAAATATACAAAAGACAAACATTAGAGTGTTAGTAACTGAAAAATAGGAATGAAAATTCGAATATCCAAAATTTGGAAAGAAAGAAGGTAGAATAATAGAAATTTAGACTGCAAACATTTGGGGATTAGGTTATGTTTTAACATATTGCTAACAAAAACACAAGATGGCTTATTTATTAAACCTAATCTCAAATGAGCCTTTTACTTTTATCTTCTCAAAGAGACAAATAATGCAAAAATTTAGGTTATTGAAAATTATTATTGCAATGAATTGTTTAGTATCTGTTTATATTCTTAGTAGTAGTAAATTCCAAAAGAATAAGAAAGAAATTAGTAACTACTATATATCTAACAAGACTTCCAAAAGTAAAATACAACTAATAAGAAAGATAATAATCCTCTTACAAAATAGAGTTGTTAGAATTTTTTTTTAAGATAATAATCTTCATACAAATTAGGCATGCAAGGAGTTGTTTTTTTTCCTTTTGAAAACTTTGTGAATCCATTGTACATCAATTTTAGAGAAAGCCTCCTACGGAACGGTTGCATATATACGACGGACACGCATCGCGTGATAAACATTTATAATTTATACGCGAATATTTACACGGTATACATGAATTAGAATAGTGTTAGAATTTGATAATTTATACCTAAATATTTAGACATTATATATGAATCAAAATAGTTTTAGAACTCTAACATTGATTTATACGTGAATTATTTAGATGTTATACGTGAATCAGAATAGTGTTAGAACTCTAATATTGATAATTTATACGCAAATATTTAAACGTTATATGTGAATCAGAATAGTGTTAGAAATATAACATTGATTTCTACGTGAACTATTTAGACGTTATACGTGAATCAGAATAGTGTTAGAACTCTAATATTGATAATTTATATAGAAATTTTTAGACGTTATACGTGAATCAAAATAGTGTTAGAACTTTAACATTGATAATGTATACGCAAATACAAGAGAATTATTTACACATTATACGTGAATTAAAATAGTGTTAAAACTCTAATATGGATAATGCATACACAAATACGTGAATTGCAACATATGTGCGAGTGGGGGTGCGTCATTAGTTCAGTCGCATATATGCGACGGTCCCAAAGGAGTTTTTGTGTCAATTATATATGATTGAATTATAAATTTTATATCTTTGTGTAGAAAAAAAATTCATACAACAATAATAAAATTTATAGTTCAAATAAATCATCATCAATTTGAGTTTTAATTGAATTTAGAAAAATAAAAATTTTTTAATTGAGTTTAAAAAACAATAATTGTGTTCTAATTATTTTTTTTAAAAATAATAATTGCGTTTTAATTGAATTTAAAAAAATAATAATTAAACAAGGAAATTATAATTTGGAGCTCGCAATTTAAAATCGCAATTTCTCAAGTGGCAACTTTAGACTGTGACTTCCCTATTTATAGAAGAATAATAAAAATTACATTATTTTTTTCATTTTCTTTTCTTTAAGCAATATTTCGATAAATAACCTTGGTAATATTTTTATTATTTATTATTATTATTTTAAACAGAAGCAAAAACAGTAGAATTATTTGGATCATCATTATCCTATCATTATCTCTAAGATATGACGTTAGTTATATGCAATGTAATTTCAGCTTATATTAAAAAAAATATATATCTTTATCTATTGAAGAAACGAGGTTAATTGTGTGAGGGTAATTATGTTTTTCTTTTGCAATATAATTTCTCTTTATATTTAAAAGAATCACATAGTTATTTATTCAAGGAAAAAGTGAGGTTAATTAATTGTTTTTGTAGTATGCATAATAAAGGTTAATTGTTTTTCTCATTGCATATCATTATATAGGCGAGGTTAATTGTGTGAGGGTAATTATTTTTTTTTGGTTTGGAATATAATTTCAGTTTACATTAAAGAATCATATTATTATCTATCTATTAAAGAAGTGAGGTTAATTGTTTTTGTAGTCTACAAAATAATTTTGGTTCGTATTAAAAAAAATCACTAGAATAGAACCCATTGAGAATACCTTTGCTGTATTAAGCCTTTGCAAAAGATCTCTTTTGTTTGGAATTGGATACCTGATCCATTGAAGAGCTTCGTTTAAGGCTTTGTAGTTTATTACCAGTCTTGTCACTCCCTTTCAATTTCTGAACTTTTGTTCACATAGAATGCCGGGCAACTCCATGGAGATTGACTAGGCCTGATAATATATTTTTTCATAAGATCATTAATTTCTGTCTTATAGTGCTCCAGAAGCTCCTGATTCATCTGAATTGGTCTAGCTTTTGTTGGGATGTCTATCTCCTTAAAATCCTTTTCATAGGGAAGATAAACAGTATGTTGCTTTCTTTTCCAAAAAGCAGTTGGTATTTCAGCACAAACTTGCTGCTCAATTTTCTCTTGTAATACCTTGATTCTGTTCTGAATCAGTGGTTGAGCCAATTGTGCCTCGATCCTTTTGAATTCAATTTCTTCTTTCAAGAAATTAATCTGTTTTATTTTATTAGACAAAGGGTTCAACTCCTTATGTACTGGAGGCCTGGTAAAAGGAAGAAGAACATCTTTTCCAATATTTTGTGGCATAATTCCTTCAAATGTTGTCAGATGAGGCATCAATTGTATAATAAAATCAGTACCCAAAATAACTGGATGAGTAAGATTTTTTGCTAATAAAAATGATACCTTCACCGTTGCTGAAGAAAATTTTACCTCAACATCAGTAAGTTTGTAGGATATGTTGAGTAGAACCATTTGTTGAACGAAGTCCTTCTTTGGTTTTCTCAAAGAACTTTGATGGGATAATTCCTTCATCAATACAGCTAAGATCAGCTCCTTTATCCCATAATGCTGCTGTTTCTAATACAAAGTTGTTTTGTGCCACCAATTTAATCCGAACATCATGTCTCCTAAAAGTGATAGCAGACAAAATCTTTGGAGTTTCAGAGTTTAAGGGTTCGAGGAATTGTTCATCTTCTGCTTCTTCCTCTTTGGCTTTACCCTTATGTGTCTGTTTTAACTGTTCTGTCAGATTTTGCAAAACCAATTGGTCAAGCTCCAGCCGAGCTTTGATTTCTCTGACTTCCATTTTGAGTTTTGCAACTTCAGTTTCCAAGTCTTGTACTGTTATCTGTTTGGAGGATTTTTGAGGAAATCTATTCAAGATATTTGTAAGGTTATAGGTGTTGAGTACCTTTAGGTGGTTTGCAGGATGGTCACTCCTAAATTTAGAAGTAGATGGTTGATCACTGGCTGCCATCTTGAACTGGCTAAGATAGTATTTTTTCTGTTCTGGATCTTCCAGATTGTCAATCATTTCTAGAAGCAAATCCTGTTCTTTGGTTAAAACATTGACAATTGGGCCTTCTGGATGTGAATCATCGCTGGAAGAAGAACTGTTATAATGATCATCTTCCATCTGGTTGATATGATTGTCCTCGCTATATCCTGATTCCTCATCTTCTGTTTCAGCAAGAAGGTTTGATATCTGATTTAGGATATTGTCATCTATCTCTAAATTCTGAATTCTTCTTCTGAGATGGAAATATTTTGCTATATGTCTCGATTTATGATATTTGTGACAAATGATGTTGGGCAAGGCTAGTCTTGGAGGTTGGTATGGTTTAGACTGTGGATTGACTAGTTGTGGTAAAACTTTTGGTTGTCTATATGGAAGTCTTTGTTTGGGGAAATGTTTGGTATATCTGGGTTTGGACATGTTTTTATGATGTTTTGGTTTCTAGGTTTGGCTACAACTAGGAAGTCCAAACTGTTCACAGAAAGAACCAAGATCCTTTCTCCTTTGTGCCCTGTATTTTGCCAGTTGCCGAAGCATTTTATCTTGCCTGCAGATTCGCAAGGCAACCTGTTGGATTTGTGTTGTCAGCTGTCCATATGTAATCTGTTCATATGGAACCACTCCATTATATGTGTTTCTGAGTTCTTCTTGAACCATATCCCTTAGAGATTTTGGAAGTCCATCCAAAAATTTTTCTTTCCAATATGCCTGATTACCATCCTGTTTGGCATATATCCGAGTAAAAAATGTGTCTTTGTACCATCGAAAGTCTGATAGATTTTTGCACTTCAGGTTTAATAATTCTAATGATCTGTTTCTGAAAATACCTGGATCACCAATAAAAGTTTTGACAATAGTAAATATCAAAGTAGATACAGCATCAGAAATAGTATCACCGTCTTGTAGGATTGGTTCTCCTTGATCATCAGTCTTAACTGAATGCATAATGCTTTGTCTGTCTTCTTCAGTGAGATGTTCATCCCACCATCCTTTTAATTGCCCTGTAAAACCAGCAACTAAAATTTGTGCTGCCAATTGGTCTGTGCAAGCATGAGATGTTCGGTATGATGTTTCCACCATTGTCATTTGTTGAAGAATGGTCATCATGTTGTATTCTGTCTGTTATCTATGTTCCATTCATAGATATTATTGGCATTATAACTGTTTTGAAGGATATTGGGCCTTTCTTCCAATACCATATCAGGATAAGTTGCTCTGGGATAGTACAACTTTTGTGGCCTCTTCCAATTTGAGATTTGTTTATCACCAAATGAACTCCGATGTCTAAGTTTAGCAATCTCTGCCACTGGAGATTCTGGTTGTGACTGTTCATCTTCAGACATTTCTCTTTTGTCCAAGGCACACATAGCTTAATTTACAGAAGCAGATGCTGAAGCAGGATCACTTGATTTTTGCTTCGATTTTGGGGTAGTAAAGGTTTCTTCAATATTTGCTATCCTTTTTTCTAACTCGGTTAGAGATCTATTTGCTAACTGGTTAGCTATCTTGGAGGGTATTTCATGTGGTTTGAAGAGAGGTTTATTTGGGAAAGTATTTGATACATGTTAAGATGTAGATGTAGTTTAGATAGGCTTGGTAATGAGATGTTCTCCAATAGCTTGGAGGTATTTGTTGGTGTAATTGTTTTGCTCGTAAATGCTCTGAATATCTCTTGCATTTACAGGACTTGTATCCTTTGCTTCCTTTTGTTTAAAAGGAATTGCCTTGATTTCCACTGACTTGTATGAAGTAGTGAATGATGATGGTGGCGAAAGTTCTGACCTTATTGTCTCACCATCAATAAACTGCCAAGTCTTTGTAAAACAGATCTCTTTTTCATTTGAAAAAGGATAATCTATGCAATTGTTAGTTGCATAATGTTCAGACCATGCAAAAAATGCTAAATGCAACTCGTTTATTCTCAAGAAATCATAGTATTTTTCTTGTATTTCTTTCCTGTTTTTATTTTTATAGTTTTCAAAAAACCATTTTCTTTTCTCTTGGTTTTCTTCACTATAAAATTCTTTTCTAAGTTTTTCTTTATCTATTGTAAAGTCTTGTTTGAGCATTCTTAATTCTCCTACATTATCCGTCATAGTAGAATATGTAGGTGATCTAGGAAGGCTGTTGTTTTCACTTTGTTCAGGGGAATCTGTTTGAGATTCAACTGTATATCTAGCTTGTGGTATCCTAGATGAATTGTCTAGACCATGGATACGTGTATCAACAGAAGATGTTGAAGCTCTTGCTAGTTGTCTAGAAGATTGGGCTTCAAAGGATCTTCTATGACCTTGATTACTAATGTTTCCTGTTATCCTAAGGCTTGGGGTCCTATCAAATGTGATCTGGACACCTCCACTAGGAAATTGTTTGATACTTGATACCGCTATATTTTGAACTGGTACCGGTGGATTTGCTTCTGGCAGAAACCAGTTTTCAGGCAGAGTTACTTGACTCCATTTTATATTTCTAGGGATAGATAACCTAGACTTAGTCAGATCTGTTTGAAACATAATTGTTTCACCCTTTTTTGAAGCAGTTACTGCACCTGTGTTAAAAGCAGAATTCATGGCTTTATACTGAATTCTAAACAAGATTGTTACAGGGAGTGTTCCTGTTTTAGCTTTAAAGTTTGCAACTTTAACATTTAAGGTTAAAGCATCAAGTATATTTCTATCTTGCAGAGAAGCAGTAAAGTTTGGAAAACAGTCAAAATAAACTGGTCCTTCACATAGGCTAGTTTCAATCATGCCAAGCAAAGAGTCTTCAAAGTTCAAAAATCTACAATCTCTAAGACAAAGAAGTAAAGATGTATCTAAACCTTCTGACAGCTTAAAGTCGTATCAGTTCAATTTTACCCTAAACTACTGTAGAAGTGGAAGTAGGGATCGTATCTACAGGGAAGGGGATGGATTCTCGAATTTAGAATTTGTTCACAAAATGCCACAAAAGAACTAGATTAAAGAAACAGGCTCAACAAATAAAGTGTAAAAACAAGAAGAGAATGGATGTTCTAGAGTTCTTCCACAGGAAGAATGCACATTAGACTACTCAAATACAACGCAATTGACACTCAAGCAAAACAGAGAGAAGATCAATTTGCCTGGAAGCCTAGCTTGTGGTTAGCATGGCGACCACACCACTTCCTACACTTCCTAACACCATTCTCTCCCGTGGCGAGGCCTGAGAATGATGGAATTCACTCCGCAACATCTCAACTCTCCAAGCTAACTACTCTAACATGCAAAACCTAGGAACTCCCATGGCGAGGCCCGACCTAGATTCGTATGTTTTCGTTTGTTAACACAGAATTTCTTTATCACTTTTTCCTAAAGTTTCATTTCATCAAAGCTTCCCAATGCGAGGCCTGAATCTCAGAAATGAATATGTAAATCAAGTGAAAAGACTCATTTATCATAATCGATGTTCTCAATTCATGCATTCCTACTCATATTGGTAAATCTCACCTCAACTCAGCATGGCGACCACAATCAAAGTTCAATTCATTCAATAAAAGTGTGAATTCATGAAACTTAACATAATTCAAGCTTTAAAACCACATATGATTTCATTCTTAAGAAATTGTGTCAATTGCATAGTATTGCATAGACTAATTATACATTTAACCGGTTGAAACCCTAGAACATAAGAAACTTAGCCACAGAACTCCATTCTCAATTCACGATCTGCAAATTGCAACTTAAAACGATTCATTCTCAATAAATGGAAAAAGTTTACCAATTGAATTGCTTCAAGAGCTTCCAATTCACAAGAGAAACACAATTTTCCTCCTTAATTGATATGAGAATTATAATGATCGGAGCAAATCCTTGATCGGAATAAAAAATGGAGCTCAAATGCTAGAGAGAGAAAATAGATCTCGCCAAATAATTCCCGCTCTCTCTAGTTCAAAAGTCAGTTATCAATCTTTAATTTTTTTTTGGAAATCTAACTAAATCCTCTATATATAGAGGTTACAAAACGTAAAATATACGCAAACGAAGAATGACTACATTATTACAAAAGTGCCACCACACTTTAACAAACAAAATGTGCCATATTCACTTGTGCAACAGTGTGAACCACGCCTCTGGGCCCTGACCTCTCGCGCCTTCATCAGCCTTTCCGCGCCTTCAAGCCTCTAGCTCACACGTCTTCAGCAGCCGCTACACGCCTTTGAGCCTTTTTCTGCCACGCCTTCATCCATCCTGCATTATCAGAACGAGATTACAACACTTAGGCAATATTTTGATCCTCAAACGCATAATGCTTCAGGGCAGCAATCTTCCAGCAAAACTCTGACCATGATTCACTGTGATTTAGGGAAATCTTAAAACATGAATGTTGTATCCCTATGTCTTAAATTTTCATAGCCGTTTGAATCACCCAATTCGGAGCTAAGACGAGAGAGTTATGGCCGAAATACTGAAGTGTGGCAGAGAAGAAAAAATTCATGGCGAGGTCTCGCGGCGAGACGTCGCCACACAATTTCTCAAACTGGCGAGACCTCGCTGCGAGGTCTCGCCATGCAATTTTCAAACTGGCGAGACCTCGCCGCGAGGTCTCACCATGCAATCCTTAAAAGGTCTCGCCACTTGGTGCAAGTGTGCGAGTGATTTGAGGTGAAAATGTGAAGGTGAGTGGAATTGGTGTTGTGAATGTTTGCAAGAATCAATGTAATGAAATGAAATGAAGAGTGAAGTGTGTGTGAAGTGAATGTTACGATGAGGAGTGAAATATGAGTTAGGTGAGTGTTAAGTGAAATGAGTGATGGAGAAGGTGAAGTGTGTTGCATGGGTACAGCAAGTGTTGTGTGCAAGTGTTCAACAACTTTCAAGCAAAATCTGGACCTGATACGCTATGAATTTGGCAAATCCTAAAACATGAAAGTTATAGCCCCAAAGCTTAGCTTTCTACAGCTTTTTGAATCACCAAAATCGGAGCTGAAACGAGGGAGTTATGCCCAAATTACTGAAGTGCGGTGAAGCTGTGTGCGACGAAGTGAGCTCGCCGCACAAGCTTGTGCAGCGAGGTGTGCATGTGTGTGCGAGGTGATGGGCGACGAGGTGAGCTCGCCGCACAAGCTTGTGCGGCGAGGTGTGCATTTGTGTGCGAGGTGATGGCATGTGTCGTGCGAGGCAACCGTTCCAGCACAACAAACTACTTCCAAGCAAACTATGTGTGTCTTAGTCTCTGAATTGGACTTTGTGGTAAACATAAAAGTTTTATATCTTTCTCTTGGCTTTCCATTGGTTCAAGAATCAGCTTCATTGGAGGTCTTTAGCTCAAGTTATAGACAATCTACCAAACTGTGGCAATATGAACTCAAGTATGAAAACCTGAAGTAGCAATTGGAAAGACGCCCCCGTTTCTCATACTTGCACACAGAATTAGAAGAAAGTTAAAACATAAGAAATGAAGTACACTCAAAGCGCTTTCCAGAACATCCAAGATCTCCTCATTTGGATTAGTATTAAAAGATTTACACTCAAATGCAGTTCGACCTACATTCTGCCCGAACCCTAAAACAAGCCTATTAACATGTTAAAGTTTTCTCAATGCATCATTTCCAACCTTTTCCAATTCTTTCCTTGTTCTTGAACTTCACATACACACTTGACTCATTTGAACATCATTTTTTATCCTTTTCATCATTTTAGCACATCAAGATCCAAACCACATAAATGCACAAAGTAGCATAAAACACCACTCAAATGTTGGAAAAACAAGTTAAGAGCTAAGTGAAATAAGCCATTTAAGTTGGTATAAAACCAACTTATCACCTTCTCTGTTTAGTAGTTTTACAGCTACTTGAACTAGTCCAAATTGCAGATAATTATATTTTTGTCTATGTTTTTCTATTGTCTTTTTAGACAATAATCTTATATTTTCATAGTCATTATTTAAATTAACAGCTTGTTCTACTGTCTTAACAGTATAGTCTGACACCAAATTCCATTTATCTTTATAAACTTCATTTGATGGTTTTTTTGGAATTTTCCAATTGTCTATAGTTTGTTCAATATTTTCAAGATTTATTTCTTCATTGAAAATAACGTTTTCAGAAGAATTTGAAGAAGAGGGGTTTGAAGAGGAACTTGAAGTTCCCTTTGAAGAACGATTAAAAAGGAAAGACATACTGAAATAAACAGAGATATAAAATAAACAACAAATAACAGATAAGAAATAAACACGTTTAGAGAATCAGATGTAAAATCCCTCCGATTGGCACATCACCGTTGGGATCCATGAGATCTAACCTGGTGTTTCATGGTTTCTGGACAGAGATTATGTAGATCTGGTAATTTGCGGTGTAAATTCCATACTTTAACTTGTTACCATACCAGATCAGATCTGGTACCCTCAACACGATCCTTTTCACCTTTCACTCTCAATACGGCTTCGGATCCGTGTTGGTAAACAACAGGCACCAAGTTCAAGTTCAAGTTCAAATTCACCCTGCAAGTTAGCAGATCTATAAAATCTAAATACAGATGATGAAGATCAGTACGTGGCTTTATTTACACCAAGTCCACGAAGAGATTCAAGAAATCTCCTTTTCTTCTGACAGATATGGTTTCCAGCCGATATACTGATCTTGCCATGAAACAACAAGTTACAGCCCACTTCCCCCTCTAGCTCTGATACCAAGATCAGTATATCGTATATCGGCTGGAAAACCACACAAAACCAAGATCAGTATATCGTATACCAAGGAAAGTGGTTTTATATATATATATATATTGAAAACCACACAAAATACATAAATTTAAAATACTTATTTTTATATATTTATCTGATCTAATATATAAGTATAATTCTATTGTTGATTTGAAAGAAATTTCACTTATTCTGTTTACAAAATCATCAAAAGTTTCATCTTTTCTAAAAGAATCAACCCTAAAGAAGTAATGCGTAAATTTTTAAATCATATGAAGATAACTTGAAAATTTTTCAAACTATAATCTTTTTTTTCGTAATTTGTCCTCTTTAAGAAAGAGTTATGACAACAAGTACAATTTTTTTTTGGGCATGTTATAATTCCAGAATTTTATCATCACTCATCCAGCTATCTATCCAAAATAACAGTTGATTCATTGAGTAATGATAAAATTCTATAATAAAATTTGTTAGTTGAGTAATGATAAAATTTAATAATAAATATTCTATAATTGAGTAATGCTAAAACTCTAATTTTTTGAAGGGCAAAATTGCCAAAATAGTCACTTACATTGTACAAAAAAATTTATTTTGTCATCCACATTAAAAATGATGCATTTTACTCAATGACATTTAAAAAATGCACCAAATTAGATACCAACCAAATTATGTTAACTTTTTTAAAGGAAAAACGCACTCTGTTAGCTTTTTCATAGAAAAAAATGTATGTTCACATCATGTATCAATTAATAAATGAGTAAAAGTGAAAAGTCGATTTATTTTTCAAACAAAACCCTTCATGATTTATTCATACTCCACCGGTAGAAAGTGGTGGATGATAAATAAATCGATTGTATTGAAGAGTTTTGTGTGAAAAATAAATCGATTTTCCACTTTTACCATTTTATTAAATGACTTGTAATGTGAACATATATTTTCTTTATTAAAAAAACTAGAAGAGTTTAGTTGAGTGACTAATTTGGTGCGTTTTTTTAAATATTAGTAACTAAAATGCATTAATTTCAATGTGGATTACAAATAATTTTTTTTGTAAAATATGAGCGACTATTTTGACAGTTTTTCCTTTTTGAAACACACAAATCTTCATATGCATTCCTCTAGTCTGGATTGTTAGATTTGGAGGTCAGAAGGCTACTTTTAAAATGTACTTGAATGAATTTAGTTACATGTAGTGAAAAAAAACTCGTATTCTCTATCATTACCCTTCTAAAAACATTGTACAAATATATGACGTAATAGAAAGTATAACACAATTTGTAACTGAGAAAAATCCACTGCTCTTCAATGAGCTAGGATATATGGGAAAATTTATCGATTGTAAATAAAGTTTGATTAAGAACATTTATGCAAGACAATTTCATTTTATTCATATAACATACTGGGAAATTTCAAATTACAACTTGATGAAAATCTTATCAATATTTAAATCATTGATCTTCAAGTTTGAGGAGAAGAAAACTTAATGAGCATAGAAGCATCGACAATTAACACCGAGATGTCCTTGGAACGATGATGGAAGCAAGAACCAAAAGGAGTAGCAATGTAGATATCATTTTGAAACGTGATCCCTTGGAATGCTTGCTTTTAGATATGATTTGCGAACAATGTGGATGTGAAAGAATGCCACAAAGGAGAATGTCATTTTTTAGTTGCTCATATTAGTAACACATCCTTTGATTTTCAAAGGGCTTGATCACCTACTTGGAAAATTTTGGTGACTGAAAAAAGTCTTTGATAGTATTTGATGCATGCAACGGGGGAGCATAATTAGGACTAGTAGCGCCCTCACAAAATTTTTCTTTTTTACTACATATATTTATATATAGTTACACAAAAATTCTTGTGCCACCGTCGCATGTATGTGATGGGATTAATGACGTACTCCACACGCACGAATAATGCACTTCACATATATGATTGGCGTATAACATAAGAAGTGTGAAGGTATTATAATTGATATATAACGTATGTCATATATATTAACTATGAAAAAGTATGAAGGCATTATGATTGGCGTATAACGTATAAAGTATGAAAACATTATGATTGGCGTATAACGTATGAAATATGAAGTATAAATAAATATGAAGGTATTCTGATTGACGTATAATGTATGAAGTATAAACTATGAAGACATTATGATTGGCGTATAACGTATAACATGTCATTATGAAATGAAAAATTATACGATAAAAAAATAAACACGCGCATGGTACATTGCATAAATGTGACCGTTTCACATTAAACTTCCTCATATAGTTATAACTATAAATATTTAGCCTCTCTAATCAAAATAATTTTACCTAAGAAATTATTGATAACAACAATGGGTTGACTTTAATTTAAATAATATCACTACCACGTAAAAATTTAAAAAAAAAAATTCAAACAGATCACTTATTTTGACTTTGGTAAGATTTCTAAATTATAAATATTTATTTTATAATTCCAATACAATTCATTATCTCCCAATTTTCTATAATCTTTTTTTTTCTATCCCTTTGTTCTCTTTTCAAAAAAAATTCTTTGCCCTTCTATTTTAGTCACAAATTTTGGTATTTTTTAAACTTTAGTTTGGAAGTATCCAATCAAGTGCAAAAATCTAATTGTGAAGACCCATTTGTCCTAAAAATTAAGGTAACTATTTGGTCAAAATATTAAAGAAATATTTAATTTTTTTCTTATTTGTTTCATTATTTGTCTGTTGGAATTAATTTCTTCAAACTATGATGATATCATTGATATGTCAATTAATTCTTGTTACATTAATTATTAATTATTACTATTTTTTGTCTTAAAACATTTTTTAAGAATGGCAGGCACTAGAGTATTTAATTTTTCTCTTTAAACTCTATTAGTTATTTAAATATAATATTATTTGACGTGTTTTTATCTTATATGAATGTTGGAGTTTTTAATTAAACATCTAATTATAAACTTGATAATTAATTGGTTTCTCCTAGGGGTGATAAAAGATCGAGCTACTCGCGAGTATCTCGCGAGTAGCTCGGTCAACTACTCTACAAACAGAGCTCGAGTCGAGTTCGAATTCGATTCGAGCTCGAGCTCAGATTATATGGGCTCGAGCTCGAGTAGTTTTTTTTATTTTTATTCTTATATTTATATTTTAATCCCTAATATTTAATAAATTCTAATTTAAGCAACTTATATTTATATTTTGGTCCTTAATTTTATAGTAAATTATTATTTTACCATACTAATTTTGAAAAATTACAAATACATCCTATAATTTTTTATAAAAATATTTAAAAAATTAAAAAAACAAAAAAAAAATCGATCTCGATACTCGGTACTTGAAGCCGAGCTCGAGCTCAGAAAGGGGAGCTCGATCGAGCTCGGCTCGACTCGATTACACCCCTAATTCCTCCAATAATTCACCTCAACATTCGCCACTACACTGCATGCATTTAGATTTAGAAATGGATTTAGACTCGGAAAACAAAAATCATAGTCGGCAATTGACAAATGGTTAGAGAAATTTGTAATAGTAGATTTCAAAGTTTAATGCTTTTAAACGAAAAAGAAGTTGGCAATTGTAAAATCCATGTGCAGTATAAAGCATTCATTACTACTAGTATTAGCAGGCAGCTCAAATAATGTGTGTTGAAGTCATAGTGCATACTAAGCAAGAAAATTTTGGTGATAAAAAATATTAAACTAAGTTTGAATAGGTAATTTTGAACCTTTTTTTTTTCAAAATAACTTAATTTTTTGAAAATTACTAAAATAACACATTTTCAAATGGGATCTTCTGTCCAAGATTTTTTCTGTCTTATTCTGTCTTAATTAAAATTAAGTCGTAGGGTTCACTCATCTTTTAGTTAGGGTCTAATAATTGTAAAGTAATTTTAGTAATATTTATGTATTTAGTCCCTAATTTTAGTGAAACTACGTTGTGTTGAACGTTAGGCAGAATAAGACAGAATAAATATTGGATAGAGAATCTGGTCTCTATATTTCCTTGGTAATACTTTTTATGTCATGTGGACTTTAATTAGCCATATTAAAAAAATAAATTATCATCTAGTTATCAATTCATAACAAGTCCACGATTGCTTCTCGCCTTGCTGGTTTAACGTGTTTGACATTCAATCCATGATTTCACCTCTCACTCTTCCACTGTGTTTGATGTTGATGAGATTTAAATAAATCTTGTGAGGTTCTAAATAAATTTTGTTCATCCACAATGTTTAAAGCAACACTCTGAATCTTTTATTTCATTCTTTATTTCAATTCGTATTTCAGTTTATAATTATCTGCATGAAATAGAAAATTCTCTTGATAAATGCAAAAGAAAGCGATGATGCATCATCACCATTGATCAGCCCATCAGTCGTACTATTTCCAATCTATTGAATCCATTTGTATTCGTGCTGCCCAATAAAATTTGCAAAGAAAAAATTGCAAATCAAATCCCATTTAGTTGAAAAATACTTCTCATTACTCATATTTAAAAATATGCAATTTAGTAGTACATACTAAAATCTGCATCAAATTGGTGATTTCATCTAATCTCGTCTTTCTTTTGCATCAAATTAGTCCTTTGTCTTAGCTCGTCTCTTTTTTCTAATAGAAAGAATCTACATGTGCATCATTTAACCATTTTTCAGGGTAAAGTTGGAATAAGAACTTATCTTGTAAATTATTTATTAGTGATGAAGCAGGGACATATATTTACATCTTAACAAAAATTTTCCTTGTTTTTTTAAGAGTAAATTTAGGGCTATTCATGGAGAAATCAGCAAAGGGGTGTTTTTCTGTTAAACGGTTTTATATATGCCGATATCACGCGCGCGTGATAAGTTATTTTGCGTATAACTTTTTACAATTCGCGTATCAACTATGGCAATTATACCAAAATCATATTTAATCATAATACGTGACTAAATCATATGTTATACACGAATCAACAAGATATTGGTTAACATGTATACGTTCTAATCTCATCTTTTTTTTTGCATCAAATTAGTCGTTTTATATTAGCTCGTCTCTTTTTTCTAATAGAAAGAATCTACATGTGCATCATGTAACCATTTTTCAGGGTAAAGTTGGAATGAGAACTTATTTTGTGAATTATTTATTAGTGATGAAGCAGGGACATATCTTCACATCTTAACAAATATTTTTGATACGAACCCAGAAAGCCTATTATTTGGGTGGTCAATAAGCAAGTGGTTCATGAAATTCATTCCATTAATTTGTGATGAATCATATAGTTGGAGGCCTGGAATAAATTCGAAATCACAGTTCCTAAAGGTTCCATGGAGGTTTGTTGCTTCACGACATTTAAGGTGTTAAAGTCAATTATTCATCCTGAAAGATTCTGCCACGTTTTGGTATTCTGGACGTATATCACTCGGTATAACTCCGAATTACATGATTTAAGAAGCCCTGGAACGATAAGCGATAGGGCTACAACTTTTATGTTTTACATTTATCGAGATTCGGACGTTAGCATTGTCAAAAATGCCTACCAAGATGAGTGACGTGATTCTGGCAGATTACCGTCGCGAATCCATGGACTATATTGAAGACCAAGATGGCGTGCTTGGGCTTGATATGGATCACGCCACTTTTAAGTTATTTAGGATTTATTTTGCTTTAAATAAATTAAGTCCATTGGATGTTAATTAATGGGCTTATTTACGTTAAGTAGTTATTGTTATTCGTTTAGGAAAGTAGTTTGTTATTGGTTTCCTTTTCCAACTTGGAAACTAAGTTGTAATAGGATTAAGTTAGGGTTTTCTTTCCTTATTCTTCAAGCAAGAGCCGAACTCATCTCTATAAATAGAGAGCTGCCTTGTAACGTTTTTAAGAGAAGTTGAATGAAAGAAGTTTTAGCTTTGCTAAATCGAGAATTTACACCTTGTGTAGTTCGAAACCTTGAAGTTCAAGTTTGATCTTCATTGTAGCAAGTTTTCCTTTAGCGTGACCTTTAGGAGACTTCACCCGAGTTCTTTATTTAAAGAACAAGCCAAAATAACTAGTTTAGCTCATGAATTTTCATGTGTTGAATCAAGTTCTTTTGTATTAAAACGTGGGGTTTGATTTACTTCAACACTTGGCGTTTTTCCTTTGAATTCCTTCCGCCCAAAATTCTATTTTGTTGTGTTTGTTCTAACGTTTTTGTGCAGCAACGATCCGAAGGTTGTGGATTTCGTGTGGTCAAGGACATCCATCCAAGACCATTCGTATCAATTTTCCTTATTTTTTTTAAGAGTAAATTTAGGGCTATTCATGGAGAAATCAGCAAAGGGGTGTTTTCCTGTTAAACGGTTTTATATATGTGGATATCACGCGCGCGTGATAAGTTATTTCGCGTATAACTTTTTACAATTTGCGTATCAACTATGGCAATTATACCAAAATCATAATTAATCATAATACGTGACTAAATCATATGTTATACACAAATCAACAAGATATTGGTTAACATGTATACGTTCTACGTGAACCAGGAAGATATTGATTAACATATATGCTTTATACGTGAATAAATCATACGTTATACGCGAATTAAAAAGATATTGGTTATTATATGCAAATAAATCATATCGTTATACGTGAATCAGGAAGATATTGGTTAACATATATGCGTTATACACAAATCAAGAAGATACACACATGATTTAAATCATACGTTATACACAAATCAAGAAGATACACACATGAATAAATCATTCGTTATATGCGAATTAGGAAGATATTAGTTAACATACATATGTTATACGTAAATAAATAATACGTTATAGGCGAATCAGAAGATATTGGTTAACATATATATATTCTAAGCGAATAAATCATTTGTTATACGCGAATCAGGAGAACTTATACGGATCGTAACAGAGTTAGAAGTCGTAAGACTCTAGCTTCATATTATCACTCCTTTGTGAGACTACTCTTAAACAAAAGTTATTAGAGAACTTGCATAAGTAGGAATGGTTCTAAAACTTGAAGTTGAGATAGTACATCAGGTGGATGCAACTGGATTCATTCTGAAATACCCTAATATGTATGATAGTTTGGGAAGAGTACATTTTAAGGCCTAAAGGTCTAAAGAGCAAATCCTAATGAATATATAATGTGAAATAATTTAAATGACGAGGAGAAAGAGTAGACAAACATTTAATTGTTGGAACCCTGGCTTGTGACGTAATTATGGATGAGTAATGAATTGAGGTACGACCTATTGCACAAACACATGATTGGCTCAATGTATTGAATGTGTACATTAAGGTACTTTGATGACTTTTGGAGGCATATGTTATGTGTACTTGACATTCAAATACATTAAATTATGAGGCATATGCATAATACTTTTTTGAAGTTAAGATGGATGGGATTAGATACATGTTTTGAAATTATTTTGTTGCCTAGGTAATTGTTAAGTGTAGTGTTTTGGTTTTGGTTGTTTGTTTTGTTTTTGGTTGTTCCTTTTGTTTTCATTTTTTTTGTTCGAGAACAAACAAGGTTTAAATGTGGATGGAATTGAAAGAATGAATTTGTTAACAATAATATTTGTTATTTCACTTATATTTTGAGTCGTCTTATGTATGTTTGATACGTTTTTATGGTGTTTTTTGTATGTTATGTTCAAGATAGGCGATTAGAAGAGAAAAGACCAACATAAGGTAAATACAGAGTGAATTTAGAGCCAAAAAATGCTCTGCATTTCAACGTGGAAGGTTATGCATCGCGACGTTGGTGAAAAAATGGTGGAAGCACGGAGCTAAAGAGTGGCATCGCGACGCCCAGTCAACTTGCACACGACGTGAAGAAAATATAGGATTTAATAATCGGTTCTCAAGATCTACATAATGATGTAGAGAGTGCATACATTGCGATACTAGCAATATTGAGGCTTTGCATCACCATGTACTACTGTCGGGAGCAAAAAACCACGTTATCAAATGTGTGTTCCGGTGTGCTTTTGGACCACAAGTAAATTTATAATCCTTTCCCACCTTATAGTAGGGTGAGTAAGTTGTCGAACCCATATGGAGGTACACTAGCTACTTGTATATGAAATATTCAAAGAGAATTAGATGGTTTAACAGTGAATGAGTAACAAAAGTTCTATGAACAAAAAGCAAATAAAGAACAATCAAATGGACAGAAAGAGAGAGAGAGAGAGAGAGAGAGAGAGAGAGAGAGAGAGAGGGGTGTTCTTGGATTTTGCTATGAGAAATGCAATCTAGTGACTTAGCTACTTTGTGTTGGATCAATGATCATCAATTTACATGGAGCACAAGATTATCCTCATGGAATGGTTTTAAGTCACCTTGGTAGGCACACCTAAGTTTGAAACTTATCAATTCGTTCCTTCTTTTGACAAAGACAAGTCTGAATTATTAATTAAAGTCGAAATCAGTGACCAAGTCATCTACCCAACTAGTTTCCTCTACATTAACCAACTATTAAAGGAAATCAGGGTCCTTCCCTTAACAAAAACAAGACCCGTTTAGCCTCAACCGCAGTTAAGTATCATTCTAGTCTTTACATACAAGTTTCTAAGTATTACAAGTACCAAAGTGACCTTTGTCTACACATGTGTAAAGTGATAAGTCTATTCCAAGTATGCAAACTTAATTTCATTTATGTTAGTTATGGTTTAAATGAATAATCCACCATAAAATTCACCTTAATTCAAAAACATTTTAATTTGGCAATTATACAAACATGTAAACAACATAAATTCCTTGGATTCATTTACTCTAATTCACAGATCTAGAAAATTTAGACTTTAGATCCAAAATTCCAGCCATACAAATCACATAAAATAGATCATTGATCATTATCCTCAACACAAGTCACTAATTCACATAGATTTCATATGCCCATAACAATTAACCCAAGAACACTATGGAAGTTTAACCTTCCATGGCTAGATCTACACTCACAAAGATCAAATTAACACAAGACAAAGTAAAAATAGAAAGAATCAAGAGATTACCCATTCAAAGAAGAGAAAAAAAATCTTAGATTTCAATAATAAGATCAAAGCTCCAATCTTAGTCTTGTTCCAAGATGATCCTTATGCAAATGTTTCAATAAAAAGTTCTAGATCTAGATTTCTTTCTCCCCAAATGCTTAATTCTTAGTTCTTTGATCCCTTTATGATGAGTGATCGATCATTCCCTAAGAAATGTAAAGAAACTACTATTTATACTTTACATCAAACTTGAAGAAAAAGAAACCTCTAACTTTTTACAAATTACAAAAAGTACTCCTTTCATGTACTTTTGAATTTACAAGATAGTACTTCAAAAAGGACAAGTCTTCATTTTTATACTTTACCCTTGGTTGACATCCTTTGACGTGTGCACCTTTGCTTGAGCTCTTCCATGATGGCTAGGTTTGACTAGGTGTCATATGCACTCTTACAATGGAATCAAGGTCAAAATCAAAAGATATAAGTAAAGATAAAATATGAACTTGTCCTATGTGGAAAAACTAGAAGGTTCCTAGAGTTTTTAAGGGTTTCCTAAGGTTTCTAAGGCGAGAATGGCCAAATAAACCAGCATTAATTTAACTAGGTCAACTAGTGTTAATTTAACCTAACTATGGCTAATTAATGTTAACTAGTCATATTTTGGCCAAACTAGTGTTAATTAGGTGAAACTAGTGCTAACTAGTGAAACTAGCCAATCTTAAAGGATCTAACCTATTTCTAGAGCCTAGGGTTCATATGTGTTCATTTTGGGTATGAACCAAGTTCTATGGTCTTTGTGGGAAATGTTAGCAAGTGGTCCCAAGACTATGTGTCTTGTTTCGAGATAAAAAAACAAAATAGGCAAAACTAAGGTAAAAAGGTGGAGAGAGTGGGATTTATGTGTATTGATGTCGTGGCACCTATGGCACGACATCAATGGCCTAAAAATGGTGGGTTTTAGTGTATGGAAAGATTTGTGTAATAGCCTAAGTTTTAGGGTTTCTAAAGATTTGTGAGGTTTTGGAGAGTTTGAGTGTATTGATGTTGTGGCATAGATGCCACGACATCAATGGCCTACAATGGTCTCATTGTGCTTTATTTCTTGCCTAAGGTTGGGTTCCAAGTTCTAAAGTGTTGGTTCTAAAGGTTACCTAAAAGTGCATGAGATTAGTGTTTGAGATAGGTTTCTAAGGCAGAGAGGTTGATTTTACTTGCTCTAACACCTAAACAATACACAACATTGGACAAAAAAAGAAGTGAGAAGTGTAAAAATAGTGTATTGACATGCCACGACATCAATGTGCTTAAAACCTAAGAAAGAGAATAATGTGTGTGAAAGTGAGGGAATTCAAGGCAATTAATGTCGTGGCATGGATGCCACGACATTAATGGCCTTGAGAGTGCCTAGTGTGTGCATTTTTTATGTGTATATGAGTGTGTAGTGTATTGATACTATGGTATGGATGTCATGACATCAATGTGCTTGAAATAGGAGAAGATTAGAGAAATGTCAGATTGTGAGGGTTTTATGTGTATGAATGTTATGGCATGAATGCCACGACATCAATGTGCTTAAAATCAGAGGAGATTAGAGAAGTGTGAGATTGTGAGGGCTTTATATATATTGATGCTGTGGCATAGATGTGCTTGAAATGAGAAAAGATGAAAGAAGTGTGAGATTGTGAGGGTTTTATGTGTATTGATGCGGATGCCACGACCTCAATGTGCTTGAAATGAGAGAAGATGAGAGAAGTGTTAAATTGTGAGGGTTTTATGTGTATTAATGTCGTGGCATGAATGCCACGACATCAATGGCCTAGAAAGGGAGAAAAATGTGAGTTTTAGATGAAAATTAGGAGGTTATAGTGTATTAATGCCATGACATGTACATGAAATGAAGAGAGAGTGTGAAAAGTGATAAAAGTGAGATTTGAGTGAAAAACAAGTGCATTGATGTCGTGGTATGGATGCCACGACATCAATTGTCTTGGTGTGTGTGTGTGTGTGTATGTGTTGTGTTTTGTGTATTGTGTGTGCTTGATATGCCATAGTTTGGGTTCTAAATGTTAGTTGTGTCATAAGTGCTAGTTGGGAATGCCTAAGGGTTGCTAGAGTGAAGGTGAGTTAAGTGCTAGGCCTAAGGGTTATGCATATGTGTGCAAGTTGCGGTCCCTAACTGGTGTGCTAGAGTGAAATTCTATGTTAAAACCTTAGCTACTTTCCTTGGTACTGGCCTTGAGCATCCTAGTGTGCTAGGTTTTAGTTCATGTGTGCTAGGATTTGGTCATAAATGCTTACAACTTTGGTCTTAGCTATATGCTTTGGCCAAGAGGGTGTGGTGTTAATGTAGCAATACTAAGGCAAAATACAAGTCAAACCATGCTAAGTCTTTACTTAAACCTTAACATTTACCTCCAAAAGAGTGCTAAACTTGGCCAAAGCCTATCTCCATGTCTCTTTGCACAACGAGCTCTAACCCTTGGTTTGGTCAACACTAGGGTTTAGGGTTTGCTTTCCCTTGACTTGTTGATCCTCTTTTGACTTGTTGACTTTTTGGTCAAAATTGTCTCCAAATAAACCTTTTTAGCATTTTAACATCTCCACCCTATAAAGCTTACAAATTAAGCTAAAAAGCACTTAATTGAGTACATAACAAAATCCATTAGTTTTTAGGCTTTTTTTCACGTAGGTTGGGATCCCAAAACCCCAACAAATCTCTCCCCCTTATGACTATGTGGAAGAACTTGTCATCCATGTAAGTGAGCAATATATTTTGGACTTTCATCTTGGCAATGACTTGGTCAACATATCAGCACCATTGCCATCTCTATGCATCTTCTCAAATTTAACTAACTTTTCATCCAACACACCCCGTATCCAATGATATGTTAATATGTTTTGATTTAAAATAAAAAGATGGATGTTTCGAAGATGAATTACACTTTGACTATCACAAAGCAACACGTACCTTTCTTGAGATCAACCAAGTTCCCATTAAAAACTTTTTCAATTATAGCAATTCTTTGCACGTAACGGCAACAAATTCAGTTTCAGTGATAGACAAAGCCACACAATTTTTCAATCAAGACTGCCATGAAATTGCCCCTGAAAAGATAGTCAAGTAACCCGAAATATGCTTTATTGAATTAATATTTCCAACTATATTAGCATCGGTATAATTATTGAGAATAGACTTTCCACCTCCAAAACAAAGACTCAAATTTGAAGTGTCACGAAATATTTCAAAATCCACTTTACAACATTCTAATGTTCAAAATTCACTTTACAATATTCTAATGTTCTTGATAAGGGCTGAATTGTACTAGGACTCTACTTGTACAAATCCTATCTGAGCCCGAGTTCTTCGGGATAAGTCTACTGATACATTGAGGAGTTCCAATCCTACTGAAACTCTACGAGATACGACTCTATAAAAGTAACCTTTTTATCACCTGGTAAGGAGTTACTTTCTCTACAACTTACATTACACATTAAGCTTATTGCTCAGGGACCCAAACTGACTAAAGCATCGGAGCATACTCCCCAGTACAGCCCAGGGTATTTTCAGAATTGTGTATTGCAGGTTTTCTAGGATTCAGGCAACTTTACCAGCAGCACGTGACCTTGGGGAGACCTCACAGTACTTGGTGATATCAGATATCATCAAATTGGCGCCGTCTGTGCGATTCGACTAACAATTTATTCGATGACGCTTACTCGTTCACAGCGGAACACCAAGGATGTTCCTACAACTCAAGCTACTTCCAGCCGCCCTCTGCGTGGAGCAATGTCTGGTAAGGAGGGTAATCTTGGTGCAGATCCACAGAATCCGCAAGGTGAACAAGATCCTCTAATGCGCCTGGGTGGAGGTAACAATCCTCCTCGTCGCGAACCAAATCCCCCGTTGCGCATTACTGAACCAAATAATCCTCCTATTGATATTCATTATCCGGAGGTTGTCAAATTTCTTATGGAGAATTTTGAACATATCAAAGCGATTATTGGTCCGAGATCTGACAACGAAAGGAAACAAGCTTCGGATATGTTTGACCGAATGTAGCTCTCTCCACCTTACGATACAGAATCTCAGGGTGATAATGACCCTGACCCCGATGACCTCTGAATCGATCTCCAGTTCGGGTATCAATATTTAAATCCTTCCCCAGAGCAGCATTAACATAATCGCAATTACGATCATCACGATGACAGGATACTCGGATTACGAATCGAATTCGTGATGAAGTCCAAAATATTATGGGGATGGGACCTGGGGGAGCCTACAGAATGATGACACCATTTGTGGAGGCTATTAGCTGTTTTCCTAAACCACATAAGTTCAAGATTCCCCAAATGGAGATGTACTATAGAGATACAAACCTAAGGGATCATCTGGCGCATTTCACATCACTTATGAAATTTGAGCAAGCACCAGAGACAACTATGTGTCAGGCTTTTGAAACAACCCTGGTTGGAAAAACGCGTGATTGGTTTGAAGACCTCAAGCCAAATTCCATTTCTTCCTATGAGCAACTCTCTCAACTCTTCTACAAGAGATTTTTGCAAAAGAAGAAATTTCATAAGTCCTCCGCGGAGCTCTTGAATATTCGATAAGGTAAAAATGAATCAATTCGGGAGTATGTTGATCAGTTTTATGATAAGAGTGTGCAGGTCAAGACCTGACATGAAGATGTGGTGGTTGGTGCCTTTATTAACGGGTTATGACCTAGAAGGCTTTACAGGAAGTTAGTTACCGATCCACCTGAGGATATGCATGAGCTGATGGACCGAACTGACAAGTTCGCTAAAAGTGAAGATGCAGATCGGACAAAAAGAGATATGAGTCATGGTTCTGAGAAAAAGAAGGACAATTATTATAGCATATTTAGAGCTGGAGGTAAGCGAACTCCAGTATTTGATCGATTATCCTTTGATAAACCACAAACTCAAAAATCAAATGATTACAAGGGTTCCTCAGCTTCTCGTAACAGAACTGAGATGCTAGAAATTATGAAAAGAAAAGGATTGATAAAGTCTTATCCGAAGATGACTACTTCTGAGGGTAAAAGGAATAAAATCTTTTTTGTAAGTTCCATGATCAGACGGGACATGATACTGAGGATTTTTGAGATCTGAAGAAAGAAGTAGATGAACACATCGCAAGTGGTCATCTTTGAGACTTTATGCAACAGGCATATCAGAAAGGTCCCCGCATAGGCCGATCTCAGGATCGAGGACGTCCTGACAATGACAAAAAGCCCAAGGAGGAGGGATATGTTCAACCCAAAGACGAAGACAAGAATGTAACTGGGGTAATTAACATTGTGGGAGGACTGATTGGTGAATCCCGATCGGCGCGCAAATCATCCTCACGAAAAATTCCTGAACAGGAGCCAGTTTATAAGCAGTTTAAGCCCTCAAAGGTCATTACTTTCTCTGAAGAAGATGCCGTCCCAAGTAAGTTTTCTCATTGCGATGCGTTATTGATTAAGGCAATTGTAGCAAATAAGAAAGTCCATATAGTATATGTGGATGATGGCAGTTTTTCAAATATTATTTATCGAAACGCATTTGAAAAGTTGGGAATTCTGCAAGTATAGTTGCAGCCATTGATCGGATTTTCAGGAGAAGCGACGTAACCATTGGTACGATTACTTTACCCGTAACCTTGGGGGAAGCTCCAAGAGATAGGTTAATATACACTCCTTTTGTAGTTATTGATATTACTTCCCCGTATAACATTATTCTCGGAAGGCCAACAATGGTTCAACTCAAGGCCATCTGGTCGCCTTATCATCTTGTGATGAAGTTCCCTACATCTGGGGGAATCACTACTATCCGAGGTGATCAAAATATGGCAAGAGAATGTCATATGATCGCTTTGAGGGATGCGAATAAAATAACAAATGCATCGTAGGTGAATTGCATTGCTGGAGAACTGTTGCCGATAGTGGATGAACCTCAAGCTGGGTTAGACTCAATGAACTCCGGAGATCATGGAATGATGACGGATGAACTGGAGGAAGTAATCATTGATTGAACAATTTCAGGTCGGACTGTAAGGATAGGTGTGGCTCTGCCTCAAGAAGTAAAGCAATCTCTCATCAATTTACTCCAGCAGTACAAGTATGTTTTTGAATGTAACGTATCAACAAATCAACGGGTTTGCGGGTAACGAATCAGCAATCTCTCATCAATTTCTCTCCTAACGAATCAACAGGTTTGCGGGTAACTCGGCCAGTATTTTATCCGGTTTTAATTATATAGGCTCTGTTAGGACAAAGGAATTTTACATCTATTTGTAAAATAAAATAAATTGGTGTTTAGACGAGCATTTGTCATGCTTTTTCATCTACGATTGTAAAACCACCGTACAGTAAAACCACTGAAAACAGGAATCACGTAGGACAACTGATTGTGCAGCTTTAATCATTTGACCTTTATTTTTTTTTTTTAATGCTATTTTATTCTTTGCATGGGCTCCATGTGCATACAAAATGGAAGGTCATGGTGCAAGCAATAAAAATTTGTGGGTCCCACTTCTTTAAACAATTAATTATGTAACATGTGCATACAAAATGAAAGGTCATGGTACAAGCAATAAAAATTTGCGGGTCACTTATTTAAACAATTAATTATATAACAATATATAAAATAATCATTATATATATAATAATAATTTTTTCTATAAACAATTTTCAAAAAATTAATCAAATTTATCTATCCAAACACATCTAATCATTTTATAAATATTCCTTTCTTATAACAAAACCCCATAAAATCATTTTATAAATAAAACAAAAAAACCATCCAAGCGGACCTTAACTATTAACTTCTTACACATCTCATGAACGAAGGATCGACTGGAAGTCTCAAACCGACGGCACTATTTTCCTTCAACAACAAAATCCCCAGCCATTTTCAAACCAACCCATGCAAAACTATGTAACCGCAAAATTACTCTTTTCGCTCTTAAAGAAGCGGCCATCACTATCTCAACTCAATCAAATTCATGCCAAAATAATCACAGATGCACTGTCCTCCAATGCTTCTCTAATGGATTCACTCATTCACTGTCACCTCCACATTGACAACCTCACCACTGCAAGAGCCTTATTCAGCCACTACCCTTTGCCTTCACCACCAATAATAGTATGGAATATCATGATCAGGGCCTATTCAAAACTTCAAAATTCATTAAAACCCTTCAATCTTTTCAGCCAATTAATCACTTTTGCGCACCCTTCTTTTTGGGTTTTTCCTGATAAGTATACATTCACTTTTTTAATCACTTCTTGTGCTCGTCAAATATCAATTTCATATGGAAAAATTGTTCATGGTATGGTTTTGAAAAATGGGTATGAGTCGAACTTATACGTTGGGAATTCTTTGGTTAACTTTTATGCTGTTTTTGCTAAAATGAAGGATGCCCATAAAGTTTTTGATGTAATGTGTCAGAGAGATGTGTTCTCGTGGACTAGTTTGCTTTGTGGATATACGAAAAATGGGGAAATGAATAGAGCATGTAAGACTTTTCGTGAAATGCCTGTTCGTAATGGTGTGTCTTGGGCTGTCATAATTTCTGGTTTTGTTGGAAGTGGAAGGTATCTTTAAGCCCTTAAATATTTTCGAGAAATGCTGGTTTATGATGAATGTGAAGTGAGGCCTTATGAGGCTGTTCTTGTCTGTGTTCTTTCTGCTTGTGCTCATATTGGGGCCTTGGATCAAGGAAATTAGATTCATGCTTATATAGACAAGAATGGTATTTTAGTTAGTTCAAATATTAGCACTGCTCTTATTGATATGTATGCAAAGTGTGGCAGAATTGATTTTGCAACAAGGGTATTTGATGAGGTACGTAGACCTGATGTCCACAATTTTACAAGTTTGATAACAGGTTTATCCACTCATGGTCTTGGTAGAGATGCTTTATATGTATTTAACCAAATGTTAGCAGAAAATATTAAACCAAATGAGGTCACTGTTTTGGGTGTTCTGAATGGTTGTAGCCACGCAGGTCTAGTTGAGGAGGGTTCTTCAGTTTTTGCTAAAATGGAGAAGCATTGGGGAATTGTTCCAAAAATTGAGCATTATGGATGTTATGTTGATTTACTTAGTCGTGCTGGCTTTCTGGAGAAGGCATTTGGTATTGTCAAAAGCATGGAGATGAATCCTGATATTGTTATATGGAGGGCGTTGTTGAGTGCCTGTAGAATTCATCGTAATATTGATCTTGGAGAACATATTCTTGATCATATTAAACAACTTGACACTTATGGTCAAAGTGGAGGTGAGGTGCTGCTCTCTAACCTGTATGCCTCTCTAGGTAGACATGAAAGAGTTGTTCAAGTTAGGAAGTTAATGGGCCACAAAAAGAATCATGTTGAAGTTGGATGTAGTTGGATTGAGGTGAATGGTCTGGTGCATGAGTTTAGAGTTGCTGATCAATTGCATGCACAAATTGTAGAGATTCGGAATAAGTTGCATGAGATTTTAGAAAGAGCAAGTGTTGTGGGTTATATCGTTAACACTACTCAAGTTTCATTTGATTTAAGTGAGGAAGAGAAAGAGCAAGCAGTGGCTTGGCACAGTGAGAAGCTAGCTATTGCTTTTGGACTGATGACAACTATGCCCAGGACATGTATTCGTATCGTAAAAAATTTAAGAACTTGTGAGGATTGTCATTCTGCTATGAAGGCCATCTCAAAAGTTTATGGGAGAGAAATTATTGTCAGAAATCGATCTCGTTTCCACAATTTCAGAGATGGAAACTGCTCCTGTGCTGATTATTGGTAGTTGTTTTTTACTTTTAATACAAGATATTGAAGCTAAATGAAGCTCTGGGTGGCTGCGAATGTTCTTAGTTTACCTAGTTTGTTTTCAAATCTTTAAGGATAAATGTATAGGTCTGTCTGGAGGCAGAACTATAACCTTCATCCAACCTATCCAGACAGGAATCTCTTGTAAACTTCACTACAGAAGGACCTAGTTCTTGTTCAATCTGTTTATGGAAATTGTGTGACCCGTACATCCAGCTTGCAGATTCAGTACAACAAAGATTAGAAAATTATACTAGGACCAGCAATTTTGTATCGACTGAACGGAACTATGTCTGCACTCTTTTGCTTTCTCTAATTGGTCAAGTGTTTAGTCCATCCTGCTCTCTTCATTAGTCTTAGAGGGTATCCATGCACAGTTCAAAATTCATGTGCATAAAGGGTACTATAACTTATCTAGTGATTGGTAAATCTTAATTGATAATTGATTATATAAATGTTAAAATCTTATAAGGTGTTATAGGAAATCATTCGCAAAAGTGATATAAAATATCTATTGCAATGGTGAAGTGAATAACTTTGGATATTTTGTATTATTTAGTGCTTCTATCAATGTGACACAGATCCTTTAGATAAAACTAAAACGCTACTTAATGATTGATGAACCCTAAAGAATAAATGATTATATATGTGTCAAAATGTTATAAAGTGTTACAAGAAATGATTTACAAAATTGACACATAAGATCCATTGCGATGCCGCATGGGATAAATTTAGATTTTCTATATTATTTGGTGTATTATTGTGTCTATATAACTGTGACACGGGCATCTTAAACCTCTTTTTGTAAATTTTGAACTTCAAAAGCTCAAAATAAAATTATTATTAATTAATATTGGGGTCAATTTAAAATATTTGGTTATGGACATATTGGAAAATTTTCAGAAATCTCCAACATTACAAGTGCATGGGTGGCATGTGGCAGCCATTGCACTTGCAAATCCACTCTTCTCCGCCCGCCGTGACACTGTGACAACATCCCAAGTCTTGCTGATCATCTATAAAATGGCAGTTTCTCTCACAAAATAATGTTTGCAATTGATTGAGATGGTGGCAGCTAGCTCAGGCCTCAGGGCTCAAACGAACTACAAATAACTGGGTTTTAAATAAATATTGGTATAAGATAAAATGAACCGTATGGTAAGTAAAATAATATGGTAAAATATATGTTTCCTTTTGGGAGGCGAGATTTTATTTGGCTCAGCCTACAATACAGCCATACAGGGTGGCGGATTTGATTTAACAACTCCAACAAACAATGTTACCGTTTGATGATTAATGAAGCTTGTACTGTGATATTGCATTTTTAATTAATTAAAAATCCTTAGATTATCTTCCTTTAGTTGAGACGATATTTTGATTGATAATTTGGTACGCCGTACGCGGTGGCGAATGGCAGGATCTTCCAAGTTTTAATTATTATTATTTTTTTCAAATCTTTCCTTAAAATTCATTTTACTTGTTTAATTAAGAGTATCAGGGATGGTTTAATGTTAACTCATACCCAACCCATCCCAACGAGGCAACGACCCTCGTTAGAATTGGCAGCGCCTTTGATTGATTGCTTTCCAAATTATTCTTTTTTTTATTTTTTTAACTTAGTCTTACTTTATCAATCTATTTAGGAATTAACACATCAGTAAAGAGTTGTAGGGAGAGAACCCAACTCAAAAACCATAACATTACATTATACCACTCATAATTTTATCGATCTATTTAATAACTGACATATCAAAGGAGAGTTGGAGTCAGATAATTTAACTAAAAAATCAGAAGAGTACATTATACCACTTCCAAATTTTTTCAAGCAAAACCATGTGATTTGATGATATGTCCTACTCCTATTCAAGCATTAAAGAATTGAGGTGGTCACAAACGTAGACTTGTACAAACTTGCCAACTGATACTAAGTAATATTAATGGAGTGACTCCGTAAATATCCATCTATATATAGCACACGCAACCGCCTCTAACAGAAGAATACTCCCTCTATTCTTTAGAAGAGAATAGAGGGAGGGAGTAGTCGCTAGTTGAGCTTGAGAACATTACTACCGCATAATAGAAAAACAAACCAAGACCAGCACAACTGCTAATAATAATTCTGTTTTTGTGGGAAGAGACGGGATAATGAAAGATACAACGATGGCGAAGAAGAAGGGATCGATCCGCTCCATTTTCATGCATGCTGGTGTTGACATATTGTTAATGACCGTCGGCTTCTTCGGAGCTGTTGGTGACGGGATCTTATTGCCGACGATGCTGATCGTGACTAGCAAACTCATGAACGATATTGGAAGCGTGAATACTTCACTTTCTCAAAATTTTACTCGTCTCATTAACAAGGTCGGTTAGTCTCTCTTTTTCATCCCCGGCGCCCTGCGCCGTGCATCCTTTATAATTTAACGTAGCCATTCCCTACGTTTTTATCATGGGATTGGACTAAACTCTTAATTTCTTAAAAATCAGAATGCACTGGTTCTCTGCTACATGGCTTGCTGTCAATGGATTGCTTGCTTTCTTGGTAAGTATCTGTATCTGCTACAACTCCTTTTTTCCTTCTCTCTCTTTTTTTGCTTAGTTCAGTCTCCCCTTTCTCCAGAGGGTTATTGTTGGATGATAACAGCAGAGAGGCAAGCCTATGCATTGAGGGCAACATATTTGAAGGCAGTACTTAGTCAAGAAGTGGGCTACTTCGACTTACATGTTACAAGCACGGCTGAGGTTATTGCAAGCGTTTCCAGTGACAGTCTTGTAATTCAGGATGTTATCAGTGAAAAGGTTGGTTTCATCGTTTAATTTTCCCGAATCCAGCCCCCAGTCATTTTTTCGCTAATGGGATATTCTGATATTTCAGATGCTAATTAGAATTGGCCATGTCTGAATTATAAACAGATACCAGTGTTCTTGATTAATGTATCCTCTCTTGCTGGGGCCTATGTTGCAGCTTTCCTTATAATCTGGAGGCTAGCTATTGTGGGACTTCCGTTCTTGATATTTCTGGTCATTCCAGGTCTGATTTATGGCAGATCTCTTATGGGCATTGCAAGAAAGATCGTGGAAGAATATGACAAGGCTGGTACAATCGCAGAGCAAGCCATTTCTTCCATCCGAACAGTTTACTCCTTTGTCGGGGAGACTAAAACTACGGCAGAGTACTCTGCGGCTCTTCAGGGAACCCTTAAATTAGGACTGCTACAAGGTTTAGCAAAAGGTTTGGCCATTGGTACTAGTAATGGCATAGTTTTTGCAATATGGTCTTTCATGTCCTATTACGGCAGCAGACTGGTGATGTACCATGGTGCTCAAGGAGGGACTGTTTTTGCAGTTGGTGGTGCCCTTGCCATGGGAGGATTGTAAGTAATTATTTCGACCTTCTCTTTGGATATGTCTTTTTTGTTTCACTTCATATAAACGATCGAATTACTACTCGAATTTTTACGGGTTCATCAATTGAGAACTGAAGTTCAGTTTTTGTGTTGGTATTGAATACAGATCATTGGATTCTGGTTTATCCAGCGTAAAATACTTGTCGGAAGCAAGTGCAGCAGGCGAACGGATAATGGAAATGATAAAAAGAGTCCCCAAAATTGATTCGGATAACATGGAAGGGGAAATTTTACCAAATGTATCGGGAGAAGTTGAATTTAAGCACGTTGAGTTCGCGTACCCATCAAGACCTGAAAGCATAATATTCGAGGATTTTAACCTTATAGTCCCAGCAGGAAGGAAGGTTGCACTGGTAGGAGGAAGTGGCTCAGGAAAATCGACAGTTATTGCTGTGCTGCAAAGATTTTATGACCCACTCGGAGGTGAAATCCTTCTTGATGGGGTGGCCATTGATAAGCTGCAGCTCAAGTGGTTAAGGTCACAGATGGGGCTAGTGAGTCAGGAGCCTGCCCTTTTTGCAACAACCATTAAAGAAAACATACTTTTTGGCAAGGAGGACGCATCTCTTGAGGAGGTTATTGAGGCTGCAAAAGCTTCTAATGCTCATAACTTCATATGTCAGTTGCCTCAGGGTTATGATACCCAGGTTCGTGTTGCTTCTCCACTGTAGCACCCCAACTTCTCTCAATCTTGTTTTTTATTTTTTTGAATAAATTAATCACTTGTAACGTTGAACTTCTTTTTTTATTTTATAATTGTTGTTTTTGATTTGGTCAAATTAATTTGTCTATTTTGATTTTACAATTGTAAATAAATAAATGTCAATCAATAACAATTGACATGATCTTGGTAGAAAACATCGCCACAAAAGCTAGCCAGTAAAGGTAGGAAAACTCAAAATCAAATAAACCCGCGTCAAAAGCATAAGCAATAATATATACATGTCTCTTACCAATACCTTCACCAAATAGGCATATAGCTCGTTCCTGTCGTGTAATTTTCTTTAATGGGAAACATTAAGAATTGAAAATGGATTTTTTTTAAACACACCAACAAATCATGTCCATTTTTAAGTAAATAATAATTAGTTCATATTATCCAGTTAAGTAGTAGTTTATTATTGTTATTATTATTTTCATATCTTTTAAGGTAAACAAATAATGCCTCTCCTTTTGCACCCCACGAAACGAAATGTTGTCTTAAAATATTATGCAGTGCATTTCTTGTTTATGGAATCATTAATTTATTATCAATGAAGCAGCATAAGCATGCATGTTAATTTAATCCAGGTGGGCGAGAGGGGCGTTCAGTTGTCTGGAGGACAGAAGCAGAGAATAACCATAGCAAGAGCAATAATTAAAGCACCCAAAATTTTCCTCCTTGATGAAGCCACAAGTGCACTCGACGCAGAATCGGAAAGAGTTGTTCAAGAAGCTCTCGACACAGCAGCTGTTGGACGTACTACAATAATCATAGCCCACCGTCTCTCTACCATCAGAAACGCTGACCTCATTGCCGTGGTAAAAAGTGGCCAGGTCATGGAGACAGGCTCGCACGGTGAACTTATTCAAGATGATAATGGTTTATACACATCACTCGTACGCCTACAACAAACCGAAACAAGCAACCAAGTTGCAAACAATATTAATAGCATTAATGATACTAATGCTGCATTAGCTTCAACGTCTATTCTAAACAGTACTGGTAGGTACATGAGTACAAGTAGTCCAAGACTATCAACTTTTAGCAGGTCTAGTTCAGCTAACTCAGCTGATCCAAGCCATAAAGCCAAGTGATGAAGTCTGGATTTACCAATATACTTTGAGGCCTTCCTGAGATCTCCTACTCCGGATACCGTTGTCTGAGACCTAAAAGACCTGTAAAACACACGTCAGAAAATACCCCCGGGCTGTACCGGGGAGTATACTCCGATGCTTAAGTCAGTACCAATGCCTGAGCAATGAGCGTAAAGTGTAAAGTAGTAGTCCAGAATGTAACCCCCTACCTGGTGGTCATAAGGTCACTTTTATAGGGTCGCACCTGATGGAGTCCAAGTAGGATTGGAACTCTTAACCTGATAGGAATCTTATCCCGAAGAACTCGGGTGGACATGGGAATTGCACAAGTAGAATCCTAGTACAATTTAACCATTATCAATAGCCCATCAGATCGGTTGAGATTCCCTTGGATCTTATCCGATCTGATCAATGTTGCTTTCATTTTCTGCACACAATATATGTAATCTGCTCTCCAAATCAGCCCCATGCATGCCGAAAATATTCCGGACACAAACACAAGAACGATGAACCCGGCAAGTCTTCATGACTGCAGTATACAGGTTTTTTGCCATAGGAAAGTGCCGACCTCAGACGCATTAAGACCCTACGCTGAGTATTCCGGGGATCGACCTCAGAACCCCTTCCGTATAGCACTGAACCGTCGCCAGCTATACAAGTACGAATCACGAGATAAGATAGACCGTTAAGATCGTGCAGCCCATTAGCCCATGAAAATTGTATAAATAGCCCCAATCCCACATTGGGGATCCTCACTTTCTGCATATCAGCATTTCCAAGCGATCTTGATTCCCTAGCTCGGATTTTCTATTCCTCCGAACTCGGCTTATCCCTTGAATCAAGTAAGTATGTCTATCTCTGAATAATCAAATTCTTCTTCAGCTATGAATTCTGGTTCTAGGTCAGGGGAATTGGGTAGTCCCAATACTCCGAGCTCCGTAGTTAATTCTATAGAAGAATTTAGGGTGATAGAAAACCGAACTGTAGGCGAGAGCTCCATACAACCGATTAAAGAAAACGATTCCCTCATTAATAATCCGACCTGTACAATTGACATTACCAATGAAAACATTGAAGTAGAAGGGACGTCGGTTGCTTCCCAAGAACTTAGGTATAAGCTAGACACTGTATATTCTATTCTTTCATACACCGAAGTAGAAAAAATAGTACGAAAGGTCTTTATCCCAAACGACGTAGGAGCCCGAACTCCACTACCTGGTGAGGTCGCTAGCCGACCTCCGGAAGGCTTTGTCAGTGTTTTTGCTGACCAATTCATTGGAGGATTAAGATTTCCTCTTTCTGACTTCTTCAAATCAATCTTGAGTGAACTCGCCATCTCTATTACTCAATTTACTCCTAATACCATCCGAACTCTAAGAGGCTTCGAGATGATCTGTCAACATTTAGGCATCCCTTGCACCACCACATTGTTTAGGTTCATATACAGTCTGAAGACTTCTGGTCGGGATGTCGGTTGGTTTTACTTTGCCCGTCGTCGATGTAGGGTAGACCTATTTGAAGGTCTTCCGAGCTCAATCCATGACTGGAAGAATAAATTCCTTTTTGTTGGTTCCCGAGCAGTAAGTGAAGAGATCTTCTGGCGTCCTTACGAGTCAGTCTAAGATCGGTCGCCAAAAAGTACAGTTGCCCTTAGGAGATCCTTAGCTAAATTAGAAGACTTTGTAAGTAAAAATGGCAAACTTCACCTCGCTAATATCCCAGAACGGGTATTGGTGTCTCTAAAACTGAGCCCCGCCGAACTGGGACCTAACCATGAGGACGAGGTGGACGAGCTCGGTCATAAGGGTATATTTCTCGTTTTAAGAACATTCGTGTGTTCTGAAGTATGTGTGCATCCATATTGATAATGATTTTTACATCTTTTTGGCAGTTATGCAACTGAAAGATATGCTGGGTGGTGTAAAGACCACCAAGAAAAACCGACCTCCAAAAGCCAAACCAGCTGATGCCTCGCTAGGATTGGAGTCTCCTGTAGCTCCAGTTCATGCCCCCTCAGGGGTTATAAATACCGAAGTCGCGCAACCAACTCAACCGAGCTCGGGTGCTACTTTTGGAAAGTTGGATAAGCCGATCCCCCCGAAAACCAAGACCTCAGCCAAAGTCCATGAGGTTAATGATCCTCACAATAAGAAGAAAAGATCCGCTGATGCCTTAGCCGAGGCAAACAAGAAGATGAAGACCCTATCCGAACTTCCAGGCCCCTCCCTGTTCGGAGAATTAGTCGTGCCTCGAATCTCCTTCGGTGACAACGTTATCGAAGTTCCAAAATACCAGTTGCTCCCGAACTGGGGGTTAACTGGTAACGATCGTCTGTCTGTTGACACCTCGATGGAATTTGTAAAAGAGGCTATCCCACCGCGGGATAAAGAAGCCCTCCAAACCTTCGACAAACAAGAACTAAGGCGACGAACTGCGCTAGGGGCGTCCCAGGTGAAACCACTTTCCCGACCTAAATTCTATTCTCAGCTTGTGCTTCATTTCGTACACACTTTTAACGTTTTAATACTTGTGTGTGATCTCGCAGAATTTGGCTTTGGTCGGGGAGTTAATAGCTCGTTCAGAGAATGATGAAGCTGTAATCAGCAAACTTTACTCTGACATGAAGGCTTTGGAGAAAGAACGAGACGATCTGGAAACCTTCAACCAGAGCCTCGGATACAGAGAGCAGAAACTAAAAACCGAGCTCAGGAAAAGTCATGAGGCTCTGTTGGTAGCTGAGGAGAAGAATGTCAAACTGGAGGCGAAAGTACTCCAACTTCAAAACCAACTTTCTGCTGAGCAGGCCAAGAAAGCTTTCTTCAAAGGTGAAGGTTCATCCGCGCTCGTCCACCGGATGTTCTGTTCCACCGTGTTCGGGAAGTTCCTTGGCAAAATAATGGAGCCAGCCAAGGACTATGGCTATCACCTCGCCTTGGCTAACTTGCATACCAAATATCCCGATCTCGGGTTAAAGGAGGAGCCAGGTTACGACTCAGGATGCGACGCTGATATGGACGAGGTGCTTAATGAGCTGAAAGAGAGAAAGATAGTTATTCCCATTGAGTCGTTCGTTCCGTCTTCTCCGGAGATCGACTGGGTATACGAGGAAGGGGATGGCAATCCTTCCTCCGAGCCTTCCCGAACTGAGGAGCTGCGCCGAGCTGAAGATGCCTCCCGAGCTGAGGATGCTTCTCGAGATCAAGAAGCTTCCCGACCTGAGAATACCTCCCGAGCTGAGAACCCCCTACCTTGATCTTTGTAATAGCTTAGGGCTCTTAAAAAGATGTTTTGAATGATGTAGTATATAATTTCATACTTATGTTTCAAGAACACCTTTTATGTTGCATTGAAATACAAGTATTTCGTAGTTCGGAATTTTAATCAATCTTGCCTCGTTTGAGTTTATCTATGCGTTTTTCAATATTTCGTCATCAATAAATTGAAGCCGACCTCCGTAGCTCAGTTTAAGCTTCTAAAAAAAAGAATCGCCTATAACATTCAACGCGGTTCGAATGGAATTATTAACTCACTATTCCGAGCTCCATTCTCTTGATTCTATTACCATGTTTTTAGAACTGGTGTTCTTTAAACTGGTTTGTTCAAAATTGGCCCAAATTCGAAACTTTATATATCGACAACATTTCGTTAAGTGATTTTACACCGTCCCGAGCTTTGGTTCCTTGGGCAGATTTTTTCTGAACTCAGAACCTTTGGTGGATTTTTCCGAGGTTAGATTCCTTGGATTTTCTGAATTCAGGTTCCTTTGCGGATTCCCGAGCTCAGGTTCCTTGGTTGGTTTTCTGAACTCAGGTTCCTTAGCGGATTTCCAAACTCAGATTCCTTTGTGAATTTTTCCGAGCTCGGGTTCTTTGGCGGATTTCCGAACTCAGATTTCTTGGTGGATTTTCCGAGGTTGCGACCCTCAGTTAATTGATCCTGTAAATAAGTTATTACTTATTTTTCTGCTTTATCTTTCCCGAGAACATCTGGGATTATGATTCAGAGATGAATGTGTTCATCTCCGTTTTATAATTCTCAAAAACATTTTGAGATTAAAATGGCATGCTTTTGTTTTCTTTCCGGAATTCTAAGTATTTGGTGGTTCTGCAAAAATGAGAATAAACCAAATTTGATGAGATAACAAAGATCCTCAATAAATAATCGTTATAACATTTTGAAACAAAAAATTAAAATTCGAGCTGTGCATATTTCTAACTAATCGATTCCAACCGAACTGCACAGCTTTTATTGCTACCGTAAATAATCAGGTATAAAATTTTCTTAAATGAGAGATGTTCCATATTCGCGGAATCGTCTTTCCATTCAAGGTGGCCAACTTGTAGTTTCCAGCTCTTCCAACCTCGATCACTTGGTATGGTCCCTCCCAATTAGGGACTAGCTTCCCGGTTCCTTCGGCCTTACTTATTTCATTCTTCCTCATTACTAGATCTCCAGGTCGGAAATAAGTACCTCTGACCCGTTTGTTGTAATACCGCGTCATATCAGATTTGTACTTTGCCTCTTGGATAAACGCCGCTTCTCTTTTCTCTTCCACCAGATCCAAGTCGAGGAGTAAGGCTTCACTGTTCCTGTCTTGCTCTTGATTAAGTATTCTGGTACTCGGGATGCCAATTTCAGCTGGAATAACTGCTTCGGATCCATACACCAAACTGAATGGAGTTTCTTGCGTGGCCGTTCTTGGCGTAGTTCGATAAGCCCATAATACATTCGGAAGCTGTACAACCCATTCTCCTTTAGCATTCTCTAATCGAGTTTTAATCCCTTGGATGATGATTCTATTCATTACCTCGGTTTGTCCATTAGCCTGTGGGTGAGCTACGGAGGTAAAATGCTGGTGGATCTTGAGTTCCTCGCACCAGCTCTTAAATGGATCACTTGCGAATTGTGTACCATTATCAGATACTATGATCTTTGGTATCCCATATCGGCAGACAACATTCTTCCAGAAGAACTTAAGTATATTCTTTCCGGTTATTGTCGCCAATGGTTCAGCTTCGATCCACTTAGTGAAATAATCCACTACCACGACCAAATACTTGACTCGTCCAGGAGCCTCTGGAAAGGGACCTGCGATGTCTATTCCCCATTGCATGAACGGCCAAGGGCTTTGCATAGTCACCAATTCGGCCTGTGGTACATGATGAATCCTTGCGTGTTGCTGACACTTAACGCATTTTTGTACCAAATTATGCGCATCTCGGTGAACAGTCGGCCAATAATATCCTGCTCGAATAGCTTTTTTAGCTATTGTCCGAGCGCCTTTATGACTGCCGCACGACCCTTCATGGATTTCACTTAACACATACTCCGCTTGATTCGGACCCACGCACCTCAGCCATGGTGTTAAATACCCTTTCTTGTACAAGACGCCATCCTTTACTTCATACCTAACAGCTTGGATTCTCAACTTCCGAGCTGCAACTTTATTGGTTGGTTCTCCCGAACTGAGGTACCTCAGGATTGGGGTCATCCAATTTTCTTCTTCTTCGACTAACTGGACTGTCAATTCATCGATGCTCCGAGCTCCCAACACTTCTACCAATACACGCTTAGTTAGATGGGCATAGGCTGATGACGCTAGCTTACTCAGGGCGTCAGCTCGTTTATTCTGAGCTCTTGGAATTCTTTCAATCGTGAAGAAATCAAATTCTTTGGACATTTCTGCCGCTTTCTCACAATACCTTTTCATCACTAAGTCACGAGCTTTATATCCCCCATTTACCTGGTTTACAATGAGTTGCGAGTCACTGTAAACCTGTAATTCCCGAGCTCCCATATCCTTGGCCAATTTCATACCTGTGATAAGAGCTTTATATTCCGCCTCATTGTTAGTGGCGCTGAAGTCGAAACGAAGAGCATAGGTGAATTCTTGACCTTGGGGAATCTTCAAAATAAGACCTGCCCCAGATCCTTCTTCGTTAGAAGCCCCATCTACAAACAATACCCACACATTCAGAGTTTTGTTATTTACAACATCCATGTCTTTATGTGATTGATCTGGGGTCTGAACGTCCCAACCTTGTGGTGTCTCGGCTATGAAGTCGGCGAGTACTTGACCCTTGACAGCGGACCTGGGTACAAACGTGATATCATGTTCGCCGAGCTCGATAGCCCACTTCATTAAGCGACCTGAATGATCAGGTTTATGCAGTACTTGCTTTAATGGTTTATCCGTGAGAACTCGGACAGGGTGAGCTTGGAAGTAAGGGCGCAACCTCCGAGCTGCGACAATTAATGCTAATCCAACTTCTCCAGGCCGGGATATTTCTGTTCTGCTCCTTGCAATGCCTTACTAACATAATACACCGGTTTTTGGACGTTGCCATCTTCCTTAATTAAAACCGCACTTACCGCGTTATCTGATGCCGCTAAATACAAAGAAAGAGTCTCGCCATGAACAGGAATAGCTAAGGATGGCAAGGTACATAAGTACTTCTTGAGGTCTTCAAAGGCGCTCTGACACTCCTCTGTCCATGAAAAATCATTTGCTTTTTTCAAAGTGGCGAAAAATGGCAAGCAACGTTCAGCTGATTTAGAAAGAAAACGATTCAACGCGGCCAAATGGCCAGTGAGGGTTTGAACTTCATGAACATTCCGAGGTGAGGTCATATTCAAAATAGCCTCCACCTTTTCAGGGTTAGCATTAATGCCACGCTTCGAAACCATATATCCCAAGAATTTTTCCGAACTTACTCCAAAAGTACACTTCTTGGGATTTAACATTAAACCCGTTGCTCTTAAGGTTTCGAAGGTCTCCCTGACATTAGCTATCATATTTGCCACTTTTCTACTCTTGATGAGGAGATCATCAACATATACTTCCATGTTACGTCCGATCTGAGAGTCGAAAACTTTATTCATCATTCGTTGATAAGTCGCTCCCGCATTTTTTAACCCGAAAGGCATTTTCTCATAACAATAAATGCCTTTTTCAGTTATGAACGCGGTTTTTTCAGCGTCTTCCTTATCCATGAAAATTTGATGGTATCCTTTATATGCATCAAGAAAACAAAGGATTTCATATCCTGCAGTTGCGTCCACCTTCTGGTCGATAATAGGTAAGGGATAGAAATCTTTTGGACATGCCTGGTTTAGATTCGTATAATCAATACACATCCGCAATCCCGCATCTGGTTTCTTCACCATAACGGGATTAGAGAGCCAGGTCGGATAGAAGACCTCTCGAATAATTTTAGCATTCAGGAGTTTATCCACTTCTTCACCAATAGCTTTATTCCTGTCTGGAGCAAATGGTCGCTTCTTCTGCCGAACTGGGGGTTTCTCAGGATCTACATTCAACTTATGAACTTCAATATCGGGCGAAATGCCTTTCATGTCTTCAGGTCCCCAAGCAAACACATCCTTGTACTTCTGAAGTAAACTGACGAGAGATTGTTTTACTTCTGGAGGTAGAACTGCACCTATTTTCACAGTTCGATCCGGGAGTGTTGGATCAAGTACGACATCTTCCAAGCTATCAATTATCACTTCATGACCTCCGGAGTTCATCAACTCTTCTCCAGCTTGGGCTTCATGCGATATCTGTTGCAGCTCGCTGGATATACAATTTACCTTTGAGGCATTATTGTTTTTGTTCGCATCCCTCAAAGCAATCATATGACATATGACATTCCCGTGCCATATTTTGGTCACCTCGGATGGTAGCTATTCCCCCAGCTATGGGAAATTTCATCACTAAATGGTAAGGGGACCAAATGGCTTTAAGTTAAACCATTGTAGGCCTCCCAAGAATAATATTATATGGCGACATCACATCAAGAACTGCAAAATGCGTATATATTAACCTATCCTTTGGGGCTTCCCCCAAGGTAACAGGTAAAGTAATCATTCCAATAGGCTGCGTTGCCTCTCCAGAGAATCCAATCAATGGACTGAGACATTTCTGCAATTGTTCTCAAGGGATTCCCATCTTCTCAAATGCATTGCGATAAATCACATTTGAAGAACTCCTATCGTCCACATATACTCGATGGATTTCCTTATTTGCTATAATTGCTTTGATTAACAAAGCATCACAATGAGGGAACTTACTTGGTACCGCGTCCTCTTCCGAAAAAGTAATGACCTCCGAATGCCTGAAACGCTTATGGACTGGCTCCTGTTCAGGAATTCGCCGCGAGGAAGATTTTCTTGCCGATCGAGATTCTCCAATCGGACCTCCCACAATTGTATGAATTACTCCTGTGACATTCTTGTCCTCCTCATTGGGTTTAGCATACCCATCTTCCTTGGGCTTCTTATCATTATTAGGTCATCCTCTATCCTGAGATCGGCCTCTACGGCGACCTTTTTGATAAGCTTGCTGCACAAATTCATGTAGTTGCCCACTTGCGACGAGTTCATCAATTTCCTTTTTGAGGTCTCGGCAATCTTCTGTATCATGTCCCGTTTGGTCATGGAACTTACAGAAAAGATTTTTATTCCTTTTGCCTTCGGGAGTATTCATTTTCGGATAGGACTTGATCAACCCTTTCTTCTCCATGATAGCTAACATCTCAGTTTGATTACGAGGAACTGAGGCATTCTTTTGTCCAGCCGAACCTTGAGTTTGAGGCTTGCTGAAGGATAATCTGTCGAAAACTGGAGCACGCTTGCCTCCAGTTCCAGTTCAGCTATGAGGAGTATCCTTCTTGTTTTCCGGACCTCGGTGCATATCTCTTTTTGTCCGATCTGCATCTTCTCCCTTAGCAAACTTGTCAGCTCGGTCCATAAGCTCATGCATGTCTTTAGGTGGATCAGTAACAAGTTTTCGATAAAGTCTCCCAGCTCGTATGCCGTTGATAAAGGCGCCAACCACAACATCCTCAGATCGGGTCTTAACTTGTACACTCTCATCATAAAACCGATCTATGTACTCCCGAACTGATTCATTGTCCTGTTGTCGAATATTTAATAACTCTGCGGAAGACTTGTCAAATTTCTTCCTTTGTAGAAATCTCTGGTAGAAGAGCTGAGAAAGTTGCTCATAGGAAGAAATGGAATTCGGCTTGAGTCCTTCAAACCAACCACGTGCCTTGCCTACCAAGGTCGTTTCAAAGGCCTGGCACATCGTCGCCTCCGGAGCTTGTTCAAACTTCATAAGCGATGTGAAGCGTGCCAAATGATCTCGGGGATCGGTATCTCCGGAATACATGTCCATTGACGGAATCTTGAATTTATGAGGTTTAGGGAAACGACTAATAGCTGGCACAAATGGTGTCACAGTTCGGTAAGCTCTCCCAGCTCCTATTCCAAGAATATTATGGACTTCATCCCGAATGCGATTATTAATATGATTGTCTTGACCATCATCATGACCCGGGTTTTGATATCCCCTATCCCGAGGTGGGGAGGGATTCAAGTGCCGATATCCGTAATCAACCTTTTTCTGAATCCGAGTGGGAGATCGGTTCAGAGGTCGGCGACGCTCCAGATCATTATCTCCTTGAGATTCCGGACTATAAGATGAAGACACGTGCATTCGGTCATACATATCCGAAGCTCGTTCCGACTCCTTACCAGGTCGGCGACCAGGTCCTTCAACAATAGCCTTGATATGCTCGAAATTCTCGGTGAGGAATCTGATCGTCTCCGGAGAGTGAATATCAATTGGATGATTGTTTTCTCCAGTGTTATGCACTGGAGGATTTGGTTCACGTCGCGGAATATTACTACCACCACCCAATAGCAATGGAGGATCTTGTTGAGCTTGCGTATTCGTTGGATCCTCACCAATATTGCCTCCATTACCAGTAGTTGCTCCCCGTGGAGGTCTACTGGTAGTAGCTTGATTATTAGGAACATCAGTAGTGTTCCGCTGCGAACGAGTGAGCGTCATCGATATATCTTAGTTATCGTTTCCCACAGACGGCGCCAATTTTATGAAGTCTAGATTCACCAATATACTTTGAGGCCTTCCTGAGATCTCCTACTCCGGATACCGTTGTCTGAGACCTAAAAGGCCTGTAAAACACACTTCAGAAAATACCCTCGGGCTGTTTCGGGGAGTATACTCCGATGCTTAAGTCAGTACCAATGCCTGAGCAATGAGCGTAAAGTGTAAAGTAGTAGTCCAGAATGTAACCCCCTACCTGGTGGTCATAAGGTCACTTTTATAGGGTTGCACCTAATGGAGTCCAAGTAGGATTGGAACTCTTAACCTGATAGAAATCTTATCCCGAAGAACTCGGGTGGACATGGGAATTGCACAAGTAGAATCCTAGTACAATTTAACCATTATCACCGAGGATGGAACAATTTTGGGCGATCAATCATTTCCAGTTCCCTCATTTAGAAGACTACTTGCCATTAATTTGCCTGAATGGAGGCAAGCACTAGCAGGGTGTACAAGTGCTATACTGTTCGGCACAATCCATCCATTATATTGTTACGCAATTGGATCAATGATATCTGTATATTTCTTGCCGGATCACCGAGAGATCAAGAAGAAGACAGAAATATATGCCTTGTGTTTTGTGGGGTTGGCCGTGTTCTCAGTCTTGATAAACCTATGTCAGCATTATAACCTTGCAGCCATGGGGGAGCACTTGACAAAGAGGATCAGGGAAAGGATGCTTTCAAAGATTCTCACATTTGAAATCGGATGGTTTGATCAGGAATTAAAATGCAACCGGTGCTATTTGCTCTAGACTAGCGAAAGATGCCAATGTGGTAAAGCAGAAAAAATTGGCTATGAACATGTAATTATTATATATTAAATCTAACCTCTCACTCACACTTATTGTTTGGTTGGTTGAACATGAAAAAAATATAAATATACAGGTGAGGTCATTAGTTGGTGATCGAATGGCACTTCTCATCCAAACTATGTCGGCAGCGATCATTGCCTGCGTTATGGGGATGATCATTTCATGGAGGCTAGCATTGGTCAAGATAGCTGGTTCAACCCATTATCATCATCGGCCTTTACTCCAGGCTCGTACTCCTTAAAACCATGTCGAATAAAGCCATCAAAGCCCAAGAGGAAAGTAGTAAGATTGCAGCTGAAGCTGTCTCAAATCTTACAACTGTCGCCGCCTTTGGCTCCCAAGTTTGAATTCTCCATATGCTCGAAAAATCTCAAGAAGGACCAAGACGAGAGAGTATTCGCCAGTCATAGTTTACTGGTATCGGGTTAGGTATGCCCAATAGTCTCACGACATTATCTCGGGCTCTTGCCTTTTGGTACGGGGGGAAGCTCATTGCTGCTGGTTCTCTCGGAGCAAAAGCCCTTTTCCAAACCTTCATGATTTTGTTGAGCACCGGATATGTCATTGCTGATGCAGGAACAATGACAAATGATCTAGCCAAAGGGTCCATGCCGTGGGGTCGGTTTTTGCTGTTCTAGATCGGTACTCCTAAATTGATCCTGAAGATCCAGAGGGACACAAACCTGATAAGATAACAGGCAGTGTTGAGTTATGTGACGTTGATTTTGCATACCCCTCCAGGCCCGATGTCATGATCTTTAAAGGATTTTCACTCAAAATTGAGGCAGGAAAATCAACGGCAGTGGTTGGGCAAAGCGGGTCTGGAAAATCAACCATAATCAGCTTGATCGAGAGGTTGTACGATCCGCTAAGAGGTTGTGAAGATCGACAATCGAGATGTGAAATCTTATCAGCTAAGAGCACTAAGAAAGCACATTGCACTGGTAAGCCAGGAGGCCGCACTATTTGCTTGTACCATACGCCAGAACATTACGTATGGTGCATCAGCACAAGACATTGATGAGTCGGAGATCATTGAGGTCGCCAAGGCTGCCAATGACACATGGCGCGGGGATAAGGGATTGCAACTCTCTGGAGGTCAAAAGCAGCGGATTGCCATAGCCCGCGCCATACTGAAAAACCCAGCAATATTGTTATTGGACGAAGCAACTAGTGCACTAGATAGTCAATCGGAAAAAGTTGTACAGGATGCGCTTGAGAGAGTGACGATGGAGAGAAGGACGAGTGTGGTGGTTGTGGCACACAGACTAAGTACAATCCAGAACTGCGATACGATTGCTGTTTTGGACAAAGGTAAAGTAGTGGAGATAGGGACTCATTCTTCATTGCTGGCTAAAGGTCCCAAAGGAGCTTACTTCTCTCTTGTTATCCTCCAAACAATGCCCACGCCCACGCCCCTGGAGTAGTAGTACCACCAACACCATCAACTAAAACTAGTACATAACTTAGATTTTTCTGTCTTTATAATATCTATCAGGATGAAGAATAAGATTGTACTGCAGCTGCACCATACATACATTTTTTAAGGTTAAGAAATATAAAAATTAATTATGATTAAAGAGACAAGAAACCAGGCAAGTTTGTGTAGATGCAGAGCTATTCTATATATGCAGGTGCTCTTTCAAACTTCATTATGTTGCTGGAGCCTGCTGCCTGCTGCCTGCTGCCTGATGATACTGTTAGTGATTTTCAAAATGTAAATGTACTTAAGCGAGCGTCATTGCTAATTAAGGTCATAAATCATAAATTCACAAATTCTTTATCACTCTTCTCCACACAATCTCAAGCATCGATCCATTGGGGCATCTTGTTTCTTTTTTTCTTTTAATAGAAACTATAGGGAAGATTGCTTATTGATTTAAAATATATGTCGCGTGTGTAAAATATATTTAATACATATTTATGTGTAGTTTGCGTAAAATATATATGCAGTATGTAAAATGTGTCTAGTGTATAAATATGTGTAATTTGTATAATATGTATAGTGTGTTTAAAGTATAATTAAAAAATGCTAGGTCCCAAATGACAAGAATTGGATAGAATACTTGGCTTCAGTTTAGCTCAATTAAGCTTAATCATGTTCAGTTTATTAGGAATACTTTGTTTTAGGGTTTAGGGTTCATTTTTAAGATCTAGGAAACCAGGTAGAGAAAATATAAGGAATGGGAGGAATAAGAATTTTTGCATTAAAAGTGGGTCAAATCCAAGGGAATCTATATATAATAATAATAATAATAATAATAATAATAATAATAATTTACGTAAAAGTTTACACTTCATTTAAAAATTATAATGTAATTATTAACTTTACTTTTCCTTCTTCAATATGTTGTACGTGTAAATAATGATGAAACTGTATAAAAGATTTTGTCTATAATTTTTATTTATTTGTTGTATTTTCTCATTATCAAGAAGAAAGACTTTACCTTATATTTGTAATTGATAATAATATTTAAGTATTTAAATAAATGTCTCTACTTCCAGTCAAACAAAGACTTAATTTTGAGCTTCCAAATCTCGTACGAAAACCTGCATTATTAGATAATCCCTGAAGCTACACAGCTCCTCTCGTTAATTTAATATAATAAGAAAACTTAGGAAAAGTTTTTGGTTGTAAATAAATGTGAGTGTTCATGGTGGCACCAAATCTGATACGGGATCTTCTGTCCAAAATTTTGTCTGTCTTATTCTGTCCTAATTAAACCTACGTCGTAGGGTTCACTAATCTCTTAGTTAGGGTTTAATAATTTTAAATTAATTTTAATGATATTTATGCATTTAGTCCCTACTTTTAATGAAACTACGTAGTTTTAAATATTAGACAAAATAAGACTGGATAAATATTGGATAGAGGATCTGCACTCCCAAATCTTGCCTCATTGTGCACTCAAAATCCACCCTGTAAAATGCTAAACCCAAAAAGTCCCTAATAACAACATTGATCATGCATGATGGAGAATATTCCAATGACACTCACTGTGAAACATACAAATTTCTAATAAGAATACACCAGTTCAAGTTGTCCATTTATCTAAGAACAAAACATACAAAATTTCTCAACAAAACTCTTCCAATTAAACAAGAATTTTACGGATTAGAAGCATCTCCAGTAGTTCCAATTCTATACACAGTATGGAATGGCAATTGAACCAAAATCTATGTTGACAAAATTTTGCACAAATGAAAAACACATCATCAATAAGGAGATGCCAGCCACAAGAGGCTTTCTTACCTACATGGAGTGGCACATGTGATCATGTATGATAGGAAAGGAGCTCAGATCTCCTATCTAATTTTTTCCCTATCTTACCCTGTCCAGCCACTAAACGACGTAGTTTCACTTATATTTTACAAAATATTAATATTATCGTCTCAAATTATCGTCTCAAATATTTGGCACATTTACTGATTTCACTAAACGAGCTAATCGTCTCAAACCTCTCCAAGCTCCAAGTTTCTTCGATCAGATTTCATATAGGAGGCAATAGACTCCTTATGATCTACTCCACAGTCCTCCCTACCTCAAAAAACTCTACAGCCATGGATCCACAGTCCTCCCTACCTAATACTGCATCCATTCTTCAAAGAGAATGAACTCTGATTCATCATGGATACGTATTATCTGTTCTTCAAGGCATCTTTTATCACGGTCAGGTTAGTTTAATTCACTAAAATCCCAACTCATTTTCATAAAGAAATTGAGTTGAAAGTTGATTTTTTTTAAACTTTTTGATTTCTTTATCATTTTATTTTTTAATGGTGTTCTGTTGAGAGGATAATGCTGATAAGCTATAATAGTAAAATTAAGTTCAAATTTTGGCTTGATGGTGTTTTTCTGCTTGGAAATGAACCAATTTGGAAGTAAAGTTTCAAGCTTTTTCCTAATTTTTAAATTGTTTTTCGTGGGATTTTTGTTTTCTTGACAATATTTTCTGGGTTCTTTATGTTTGTACAATTCATGGCTTTAGGGTATGAAGAGTTGCAAAAGAATATTTGGCAGTCCAAAGTTTATTTTCTTGTGTTTTCTGGATTTCTTTTTTCTTGACGAAATAGTCGTTTCGCTTTTGATTGAAATTTGCAACTGTGATTTGGGTTTATTTTGGGTGTTTCAGAGAATGAAATGAAATTTGAGGGAAAGTTGCGGGCTATTTTTTAATGGTTTATGTTGATACATTTGAGTTTTCTTAGTGGTGGAAATGGTTGTGACATGTGTGTGATAATCTTTTTATGCATATGCTTATAGTATGGGAGAAGAAGATTATTATAAGGCTGGGGAAGAAGAGTCTAGACCAGAATATCTCTACCCTTTCTGTGTTGAGTTTTATGACAACTTTTGGTCTGTGTTGTCATATTGATGAAGAGCATAATGAAGCTGAGAATGGGGTACAGTTTCTTCGTTAAGTTTTATCTCCACAGTTTTCATGTTGCTATAGAGGTTTTCTTTTTAGAAATATGCAAATGAAAGTTTTCTTGTTAGTACCCACAAATGAATTTGTTAAGTTCCTAAGTTCATAGTTTGGCATGTTGGACCAGAACTGAAATGACTGTGCTTTACTTTTTTATTTAACGCTCTTGGTTTCTCAACTTAGAATTTATTCAACCTGTTGATGATATTTGTAAGTAGAGCTTATTTCAACATAAGTAGTGGTTTTTCTCAGTTGTGTTGGATATGCTGAAATAATCTAGCCTTTGAGGCTAAAAATTAGAATATCAAGCTAAACTAACTTCTGTGGCTTGGTTAGTTGTTTTGCAAACCAAATGTTCTATAATTTGATTGAATGATTCTTGGCTTATATTTGCTGAAGCAATGAAGCATGTTAGTGAAGATCGATACTAAAGTTTAGAATGCTGAAGTGGGTGAGTTATGAAAGTTGTGATGAAGGCAGTTTAATGGAGAGCGTAATCCTAAATTGGAGAGAAAAAGATAAGAATGGTGAAAAAGATAAGAATGGTCATTTTTCACTCCTTTTAGTTTGAGAGAATTCTTTTGTTCAGTTGTGTACAACTGTTGTTTCCTTTCTAGAAACCAGTGAAGATGGCTTCAAAACCTCATTGAGTCGTTGTCCTGAATCAGCCTTTGATTGAACAATAACTGTAAATTTTATTACAACAGTAACTTTACCTTTTGCCTTTCACAAAGAAGTAAACTTAATGTTTGAAACTTGCAGATTCCTGATACCTTTCAGTGTGAAGTTTAGTTGCTTAGCTATTATGCTCTACAAACTGTTTGATTAGCACATGTAAAAAACTGATGTTCAAGCTTTTTAATGTACTCATGACATGTATTAAAATTTTCATTTTCAACATAGTAGAGGTTTGGTAAAAATGGTTTCAGAAATTATGGTTTCGAATAGTGAAATCCTATCCAAATTATTTTGCATGTAAATTTGTTCATACTGTTTATTACCTTGACATGTATTATTGTATCGACCATGTTGCGAACTTGAAAGAAGAGACGCTAATTAAGGTTGAAACATTTGGTGAAGGCTTTGGTAGACAATAGAGATAAAACTTGAGCACTCTACGTTGTATCTTTAACGCCAGGGCACAATTTGCATTATTTTGCATTTTTACATGTTTTTAGTTTTGTTTTTTTTTTCACAACTCAAATTTACTAATCGAATCTGAGTATAGTGTTGCTTTTCTTTTGCAGCTCAAATTTACTGTTGGATTTCATGATACATGACATCAACAACAGAAGAGAGAAAATTGTGCTTCATATTTTATTGAGTTGATTGTAGGTTTGAACGTTGAATTAGCTAGAAATATTTGTTTATGACGATTTTTTATTCCCCTTCTTGTTCTAGGTGACATATTTTGTTGGCGAATTGTTCCTTTTGGTCAGCCTTGAACACGAGTTCTAGAGTTTTTTTGTGTTTTATTTGCAATAAAAGTAAATGACCTTTGTTAAATATGGTGAGGTGTACCTGAATTGATTATATTGTTCGTTGTAATGTTAATTTTGCAAAGGCATATTGATGTAGATAATTGATTTTCATAAAAAAAATGTTGAATGGTATATTGATGTAGCGGATTTGATTCTTTAGCGCCAATTACCTCACCTGACAATATTGATTAGCATTTCATTTATGCAAATGTGTACGATAAAGCAAGGATTCCACTACAACAATTATAATGCAAGGATTCCACTACAACAATTATAATGCAAGGATTCTACTCTAGTAATTATACACCGTCTATACAAATATACAATCTAATTAACAATTCTAATGCATTACAAGTAAACATTTGGAATCAAATATATAATATAGTTAAAATAATATTATCAATGAGTACATAACAAAAAGAAGTGTTTGAATGTTTGAATTCTTACATTAAAAGTTTAATATATGAAAAATATTACTTGGGCGTAAAAATTAAAACGTTGATCACCTAACTAATAGCCATTTTCCTCCTTTACAAATACAAAACATTCCAACAAAAATCCAAAACATGGAAGTGAACAACCACATCACTGACTGCAAGTAGCAACATCCAAATTGCCAAAACCAAGAAATTGTTGCACATATAAAATTTTTTTGCATAATTTGGATTAATCATGTGAATTATAATTTCCAAACATCAAATGAGTAAAAATAAAAGCTGAATATTTAAAGATCTTACAATTGTTGTCGAGATTGATTAAATCTGACATTTTTTAACTGACTTTCTCTTCTTCGAACTTTTCTCTAGGCCACCCCTTATTCTTTTACTAGAAATAGGTTTTGTCTTTGTTTTTAAACCTCGAATACTATTTCTTTCTCCAAAATTGGTCTCACTTTCAACGGAGAGATTCATCTCAAAATTCGAACCTGGGACTAACTTTTCACTTTGCAGCATTGAATTTGTTTCAACAATAACTTCTTCTTTTTTCAACATCTCATCAATCGTTTTTAGAATGTTTATGAGGTGATCTTCAGCAACTTTGTAAGTGTCGCTTCTCTCTGCTGCTCTTGTAAGTAGTCGAGTGGTTAATGTACATAACTTTTTATACCTCATACTTGACAACATTTTAGGATCCAATTCACTTTCATTGACATTTGTGCTTTTATCACTAGAATATCCAGTTTTGGCTCTTCGTGTCCACCTTTTTAATATATACTGGCTTGGTACTCTCAAAATACTTCTCAGGCTAAAAACCTTCAAAATATGTGAACATAAAAAGCCCGCAAATTCAAACTTCCTACAGCTACAATAGATTTCATCATTTGAGGAATCATAAGTAACTGAATGGATGTATTTCTTTGATACCGGAGTGATCTCATATTTTGTAACGGTTCCAATTTCGCTAGAAACCTGAAAACTAGAATCATGAGATGTATTCCATTCATCTTGAAAGCATTTAAACACTTCAGGTGTATAAATACTGGATGCATTCTTCAAAATTTGAACTGGGGCTGCTAATGCCGGAGTGCTTATGTTACTTATAAAATCAGCCTTTAACTCCTCATATCAACAATCATCAATAAGTCTATCGAAGTGATTAAAAAACTGTAAAAAGTTATGTTGATAACTCACATACCTTTTTAGAACGCTGTGCATGCTCTCACTTCTCTTTGTGGTAGTCATATCTGCACAAAACATGTATCGTCCATAAACCAAAGCCCACTTTTCCTTTATATTAAACAAACGTTTCAACCATGCATTATCTTGAAGCTTATATTTCTGTAGCATCACCTCCCATCAAATAAAAAGATCTACTTCCTCTTCAAAGTCATATATGCAGGTACTAAAATCATGAGAAAAATCTTTAAATTGAGAAAAAAAACGCCACTTAAATGGTTAGCAGCATTTTGATAAATGTGCCAAATACAAAGTCGATGATGTGTTTCAGGCCATTTAGAAGCTAACGCTTTTGCCATCGCCGCATCTTGGTCAGTGAGAATAGTTTTAGGCTTTTTCTCTGACATAGCTATTGCAAATGTATCAAATAATCACCCAAATGTGAAAGAAGTCTCATCATACAACAATGCAGCACCAAAAATAGTCGTTTGCTTGTGATGGTTTACTCCTACAAATAAAGCAAGTGGAAGACCCTCACTATTTTTTCTATAAGTAGTATCAAAGCAGACAACATCACCAAAATCTGAGTAATCATTCCTCATCTTTACATCTGACTAAAAAATGTTGGTTATCAAATCATCTTCGTCCACTTGAATTACATAAAAGAAATTAGGATTTTCAAGCTGCATTTTATGCAAATATTCCAACACCCCACCTGTATCCCCTTTTTTCACATCCATAGTTCTCTTGGATCTTAAATAATTCTTGTAGTCTTCAGGAATAAAGCCTAATTTCTCCCTTCTACCTGCTTGTCTTGCCATAAGATCATGGGATGCCTTGGGCGGAATTCCCACACCATTAGCCATCACTACAACAAAAATGTTCATTAGCGACAAAATGTTAGTGAGAAAATTTTTCTTTTCTCGCAAAAAGTATCAATTAGCTAGAAATCAAAATATTTTTACTGTTCATCTAGAAGTTTTACATAATTGGTGAGGAAAATTTTTTTCATCACCAAGTTTCGTCGCAATTGGTTTGGCGGGAAAACTCCCGCCATTTTATCTCTATAATAGCGACAAATGTTTTATTTCATTTGCGAGGAAAAAATATAATCCTCACTAATAGAATAAAACAAAGGTCTACATTCCTCGCTAAAATAATAGTTTTTTTTTAGCGAGAAAATAAGTTTCTTGCAAAACCTATCACTACAAAAAAATGTCCATTAGTGTCGAAACTGTAGTGAGAAAAGTCTATTCTTTTCGCAAAAAGTATCAATTAATTCAAAAAAAAAATTCTATTCATCCGAAAGTCTTGCATAATTGGCGAGAAAAATAAATTCCTTGCCATATTTTGTCGCAATTGGTTTAGCAGGAAAACTCCAGCCATTTTATCTATGTAAGAACGACAAGTTTTTCCTTTCATTAGTGAGAAAAAATATACTCCTCACCGATTTATCATATATTTTGGTAGTTTAGTCTCATAAATATGAATATTGTAAATTTTATAACATGTAAAAAGTAAACAAAGGTTATTAAGGATAATTTCATGAGATAAATTGTAGAATACATTAATATTATAACACAAATAATTACTCAGAAAATCTTGTAGTCTAGTGGCAATAATGAGTTTTGGAACAGAGGTCTTAAGTTCGAACCTTGCCAACGTCTAATATATGGTTGGTTTCAATCCCAACCTTTTTTGTGGGACCAAAACTTATTTAATTATTTCCAAAAATTACATAAATTTCAGTTATCTCAATGAGACCCTAAAAAGTTTCAATTAAATTCAAATAAAATTACAGAATAGCCTAAATAGTTTTAGTCATCTCAATTAGACCCTAAATTTATAGCTACTTCTGTGTAAGATCTACACTATTTTAATTTGGTGTCTCAATATTAAAATTATTTTAAATTAGGTCCTTAAATGTGATTAATAAATAATTTTCCCAATCAATTTTTAAAATACATTTGGAAAAGGCAAATTTTTTAGTGGGAGTAATATTAGTATAAAAGCTTACATGTCATATTATGACCCTTCAACTTTAAATATTTTTAATTAGGTTATGAAACTGAATCACTTGAAACTTCCCCGTTTCTGAACTATTGACTTTCATTCTTGCCTCACAACCACATCTTGTCTCTGGCCAATGTGACCTTATATAGAGATCTCTTTTATCAAGCATTCTTTTACCTGCAGCACTACAACAGAAGAGTCTGCAAATTAATTTACCAGGTTTGTCATTGTGGCTTTTGCATCTTCGTATGCTAAATTCGAATTTTTGACATATGCTAGATAAAATTGATAATCTTGTACTTATGTCTCAAACTCCATACCAATTTTTGGAATCAAATCTCTTGGAACAACTGAGTGAATATTGGTCAATTTGTCGTCAAAATTTGAAAGCATTAAATCAACTGGCTCAATTTCGCTACTCTGGTTGAGTATGCAACTTTCTCTATCTGTCGGTTGCACTTTATCATTATCAAACTCTAGTCGACGATACGGCGTAGATTCACCTCCCATTACTTCGTTTGGTACTGAATCTAAAACCTATCAAATTCATAACACAAGTCATTAGAACAATAACAATTGAACCCGTAACAGTCAAAACTTCAAAAAATAAGAAGAATACAAATGATAATAAAGCTTAGATATAAATTAACTACTAGAAAACAGGCCTTTTGAGACAAAAATTTTAGGACAGTATAAATATTTGTCTCAAATACTAAGCATTTGTAACAATAGTTATCGCTATCTCAATAATTATATTGAGACATTGAATTTAAAACGGTATTTGGGATGTTGTCTCAAATACAACTAAATAAGACACTTAATTAAGACAGTAAAAAATATAAAACATAAGCTGAAATCCCATCTTTTTCTCAAAACAAAAATTAGCCCTAAAAGTTGCCATGAACACAAAAATAGTGGAGAAACGGAGAAAAAAGAAGGCGAAAGGAGAGAGAAGCAAACTATATTACTTAAAATTGGAATTTAGAGAGGATCAAACAAGAGACAAATCTGACGAAAAAGATGCGCACAAGATTTTAACAAGTGAGTTATAATTTTTTATTTACTTAATATGAGTTAGTGTTGTTTGAATAATAACCCATGACAAGCTGTTTTTCTGTGTAGGGAATAATGTTTTGGTTCTTTTTTATAACTAAATGATTATAAAATTAAAAGTTATGATCATGGAGTAGTTTTCCTGGGGTTATCATGTAATGAACAATGCTTCCCCATCTACTACTGCCATTTTTTTTGAGATTATAATTAGGAACTACTTAAATCATTTAATTAGTCATAATTACAAGAATGGGGATTAATGAATTTAATGATTAATTTTGTGTGAAAGGTGTTTAATGATTTTTTGCATCATATATGTGTAGTCCTAGAATTATTTTTTTTATAAAATATCTTTGTGTAGCATCTCCAGTAGAATTGGAACTACTGGAGATGCTTCTAAGCCGTAAAATTCTTGTTTAATTGGAAGATTTTTGTTGAGAAATTTTGAATGTTTTGTTCTTAGATAAATGCAATTTTGTATGTTTTGTTCTTAGATAAATTTTGTATGTTTTGTTCTTAGATCTCCTGTCTAATTTTTCCTCTGTCTTACCCTGTCCAGCCACTAAACGACGTAGTTTCACTTATATTTTACAAAATATTAATATTATCGTCTCAAATATTTGGCACATTTACTGATTTCACTAAACGAGCTAATCGTCTCAAACCTCTCCAAGCTCCAAGTTTCTTCGATTAGATTTCATATAGGAGGCAATCGACTCCTTATGATCTACTCCACAGTCCTCCCTGCCTCGTAAAACTCTACATCCATGGATCCACTGTCCTCCCTAATGGTATTTTTATTACATCCTGTTGTAATAAAAATACCATTAGGGAGGAAATGTAATTTCGCCATTTTAGTATTTGGTTCATTGAAGATGATGGATTTGAAATCTAAGTTTAATTAGCTCCTTCTATGTCTATGTCACGAAGAGTATCAATTTCGAGGAAAAGACGATTTCAAGTTTCGAAGTCATTTTTTTAAAATCCCTTTTTTACGATTTCAAGTTTTTTTTAATCGTTTTTTACTATCTCAAATTTCGATTGGGCAATTTAAAGTTTTCCGTGAATGAATGGGATTTCCGTGGTTATCATTATTCCTCTTGTCATTGTTATGTTATTGTATTATAGAACAAATATTTGTTTGGGACTGATTTAGAGCCGTATCCTGTATTGCTACTGGGGTAAAGCATTAACTAGGATCAACAAACTATCTAAGTATTTGATTTGGTCATTTCTTATGCGCACTCCTCTCAGACTGTTCAAGAATATGTGCATTGTCCACTTTTTACTTATTGTGAAGGGGAGCCAAAATGGTTTTTGTAAAGCAGCCATGAGAATCCATATCAGGCTTTGGTTAGAGAAAGGTGGCTATAAGCACTTCGAAAACCCTTGCTTTCAGTGTTGTCAGCTTATTATAGTTTCTTTATGAAGTTGTGGTACCTTGCATTTGTACATACGCAATCTCAACTGTTATCAATTTGTATTGTTGTATATGGCCTGTGTAATTTGTTAATAACCCTTTGGTTTAAGTATTTACGAATTCCATAAACGAGTAAATGGTCTTCTTGATTTGGTATTATTATTATCATTTATCATTTGTCGATAGCTGATTTATCCTTCACGGGTTGTTTTAAATCCTCTAATCAATGTAATTACATAGTTGGTTAGTTACTATATCTCTTCTTGGGTAAGAAACAGAGAGAAGCAAAATGAGAAGATTGTACAGTTTAGTATTTTTGGTGTAACTAATATATATCAGTTCTAGGAAGGAAAATGATATTCTACTAGAAAAAGATGCTTTTGAGACACAAAAAAATGTGTCTTAAATATTAGATTTGCTGTCTCAAAATGTTTTTGAGACGGTAAAATAGGTGTCTCCAATACAGCTGTCTCAAAAAAAAATTAAGACGGTAATGCTGTCTCAAATATTTTTTAAGACGGGGTTGAGACAGTGTTTCAACTGTCTTAATACTATTTGAGACAACTTTGTTTTTTCCTCAAATATGGTGTCCTCTTTGTTAATTTTTGGATACACTAAATTGAGATGGCAACATACCGTCTCAAATAGAAATAAAGACAATATTTTTTTGTCTCAAATGTTATGGCTCATTAGACACCTCATTTGACTGCAATGTACTATGTGAAAACATATTTTACCATATAAGTTTACATCAAATTTATGCAATTTTCATCTTAAAAACTAAGAAACATCTCCACTTTATAAAAACTAAGAAACATCTTAAAAACTAAGAAACATCTCCACTTTATAAAAACTAAGAAACATCTTAAAAACTAAAAAACATCTCCACTTTATAATAATTTGTACCTTACAAGTATTCAATATAGTTTCACACAATTGGTCTAATCATATAAATATATGAATATTCAATATTAATCAATGAGCAAAATATACTATTGTTTTCATGAAAATTACATAATAGAAAATCTAAAGAACAATTATTGCCGCAAGTTCAGCGATGACTTCTATTTGTATAAACTACGTCGTAGGGTTCACTAATCTCTTGGTTAGGGTCTAATAATTGTAAAGTAATTTTAGTGATATTTATGCATTTAGTCCCTAATTTTAATGAATTTTCGTCGTTTTGAATGTTAGACAGAATAAGACATGATAAATATTGGACAGAGGATCTGGTCTCCATCATAAGAGGGATCGTGATCTATCATGCACTTAACAATTACAAAACCATAGGGATGCAAAATGCAATTTACCCATAATACTATTTTTGCCAAATATTTGATATCCAGTTTCACTATTTTTAAAAGAATTAGGGTAAACTATCCTAAAAGCATTAAATTATTCTAATTGTATACTTTTGCCTATTGAAATTTTTTTAAAATTTTATTTTAATCACTTATACTTCTCTCATTTTGTCTAATTTGGTTGTTACATACATATAACATGGGTTCATATTTCGTTAAAATAAAAGGTTAATTTGGGTTTTCCTATCATACATGATCACATGTGCCACTCCATGTAGTTAAGAAAGCCTCTTGTGGCTGGCATCTCCTTATTCATGATGTGTTTTTCATTTGTGCAAAATTTTGTCAACATAGATTTTGGTTCAATTGCCATTCCATACTGTGTTAAAACAGAATAAGACAGACAAAATCTTGGACAGAAGATCCCGTGTCCTTATAATGATAGCGATAAGAGACTATAAGTAAGATCTTCATATGAGGATAAGCCTTGGAGACATACAGAGAGTGTTTTGAGATATAGATAAGTTTTATGGGAAGGTTATCTTTATCTTTAAGAATCATGTGTGCCTATAAAACTAGCTAAAGAACCCATGAAGAGGGTTAGATTTGAATACATAACTTCTATTTCAATTAGTTTAGAACTAACTTGAGCTTCGGAGTCTTCTCGAAAAAGGTTCCGCATTCCTAAATTGGGGTTTCACCCTTTATCAGTGCACGAAGATAACCCTTTTAAGGGTTATCTTCAATTTACTCCCATGAAAGATGATCTTTAATCACTTTATCCCCATAAAAGATTTTTATTAGCACTTCGCACCGATAAGGATATTCTGTTACTATATTTAACTGAAAAGTTTAAATTTTGCTTTAAATATTTTTTATATTTTAGACTTTTTTATCCTTAAATTTAATTTTCAAAATCTTGTCCTAGTTTATCATCATTTTGTTTTCTTTTTGCTTCGTATAAACTTTTACAACTTAAATTTTTTATTATTATTTTAAATAATAGAATGATATATATAATCTTACTAAAAAAAATTAGATTTTGGATATGGTTTACTATTTTTTATAATTTGTTAACTATTTTTAATGTACTTGGTCAATAAAAACCTCATATGAATTATTTAATTTTTTTGAAGGTAATAAAATTATACATACTTTGTCCAATTTTTTTTTTAATTCTTTAAAAAAATTAATGAAACATTTTTTACCACTCTGATATCTATGAATTTTTAATTTAGATTTAATTAATTTTTTATTAAATTTGTTAAGTATAAAAGATATATCTATTAAGAAAATATATATATTTATAATAAATATACACCTTAAAACTAATAAGCAAATAATTATTTTATTTATTTATTTTGTCATTATATACTTTTATTATGTTTATTAGATTACTTTAATATAAATAATAATATAATAAAAAAATTTAAGATATTAAATCAATGCTTTAAATTGCCAATAATACAAATAAGATAAATAATCATATTATAAAGACACAACAACTAAAGTGAGTAAAAAAAATCATAAATTACAAGAAACTTGTCAAAAATTTATTTATATAAAAGAAGATGAAATAAAAGGAAAAGAAAAAAGATGAAAAAAATAAACAAGTATCTTAATTTGTTAAAAAAATTAATCAAATATTTTATGCCTCAAACTAATAATATTTAAGTATTAACACAAAATTATGGAGTAGATAAATTGAAATTAATGTCTAAATATAGGAGGGACAAATATAATTTAATTTATTTCTTATTGATGGATAAAATTGTCATTTAAAATTAATAATTAATGATGTTATCAATTAGCATCTTTAATTAATAGTCAACGGTGCAAAGTGTTAATAAAATTCTTTTACGGGGGTAAAGTGATTAAAGGTTATTTTTCATGGGGGTAAATTGAAGATAACCCTATTTTTAATAATCATTTTTTTACAATTTTATCACGGTACGTAGTTATATCTTAATGACCTAGTCTATAGATATAGGTTCTGGTTCTTTTTAGTTATAAAAGCTTCTCTTACAAATATCAACGTCAAGGTGTTTGAAAAATTCTATGTTATATGATAAAATAACAAAGTCATAACGTAATTGATGAGTGGCATTTTCACACAATATGCCCTAACTCCTTGATGTGATTATCTTTCTCTTTCATTTTGATCAAATGCTATTTTGTTTAAGAGAAATGATATACAAAATGAACTGTAGATTGAAAACGCAAAGTATACAAAGTAAATAATCAATCACACCACTTAAATTGTGTAAATAAGGATTGATTTTATATTTTCATATACGTCATATCATTCATTTGTATTTTCACCCTATATTTTCTGCATGTAATATCATTACTTTTTATTTAACTCGATATAACTCTCAAATTCATTTTACTTGAAAATTTATGAATTATTTAAAACAAAATCTCCAAATGAGTTTGAAGTACGTTAGAGGATCTTAAACCTTTTTTTTGTAAATTTTGAAATTTAAAAACTCAAAATAAAATTATTATTTATTAATATTGGGGTCAATTTAAAATATTTGGTTATGGACATATTGGAAAATTTTAAGAAATCTACAACATTACAAATGCATGGGTGGCATGTGGCAGCCTGGCAGCCATTGCACTTGCAATTCCAGTCTTCTCCGCCCGCCATGACACTGTGACAGCATCCCAAGTCTTACTGATCATCTATAAAATGGCAGTTTCTCTCTTTTGGCGAGCGATCAGAAAATCACAAGAAAAATAATGTTTCCGATTGATTGAGATGGGTGGTAGGCTGGCAGCTAGGTCAGGCTCAGGCCTCAGGGTGGAGCTTCGACTTCCGGCAGCTTTCAAGGTCATTCATATTTCATTGGCGGCGGATATATACAGCATTTATTTGTTTATTTATTTTTGGAGCGATGGTTCTAACTAGGGTTCTAGAATCAAAGTAAATGCGAAAAACAAAATGCATGTCACGATGATCTGATTTAGAGGTTTTTGCGTTTAATTAATACTCAAACTAATTACATTTTAAATAAATATTGGCGAAAGATAATATGAAGTGTATCAGTATGGTAAAATTTTTTGATCGACTGTAAAATAATATGGTAAAATATATGATTCCTTTATACAGGGTGGGGGATATGATTTGGCGGAGTTTAACTCGTAAACAACTCCAACAAACAATGTCACCGTTTGAAAATGCAATATCTTCTAGACTTTTTCACCCCACCCCCTGCGCCATGCATCCTTTTATAATTTCACATGGGATTGGACTAGACTCTTACCACCTGAATTTCTTGGAAATTAGAATGCACTGGTTCTCTGCTACATGGCTTGCTACCAATGGATTGCTTGCTTTCTTGGTAAGTATATGTTGGGGGAATATCGAATCTCACATTGTATTTAATAGCCTAAAATAATAATAGAGACAGTAACGAGAAAAATAAATGGGACAATGGGCACAAAGATTTACTTAGTTCCGTTAATGTGAACTACGTCCAGGGCCAGAGGCGGTGCCAAAATTCACTAATATGTGAAAACAAAACTACAAAAGTGGAACACCAAAATTCTACAAATCCTTTCTGAAAACAAAGGAAATGAAAGAAGGATTTCTAAAAGAAAAGGATGGAGAGAAAAGCTTTCTAGGTTGATGCCTTTTGCTGAATGCTTTTGGGATGCTTTCGGTGATTCACCGAGGTCTCTATTTATAGGGAAATTTAGGATGATGATTCACAACAACCAATACAGCCCATTCTTCTTATCAAGTCAGCCGAATGGAGTTCCATCCCTCTTCAATTTCGGTGGGTGAATTGGTGCAGACCATTTATTACAAATCTCCACCTTGGTTTGCATTCCAAAAATAGTGACTTGATCATCCATCTCCGGAAAAGCCCCAATGGACTGAATCACTAACAATGAACACCAATCAAGTCCAAGCACTGCTTGAACTTGTATACTAGAAGAGCTTTCGTAAACATATCAGCAGGATTGTCCTTAGTATTGATCTTCTGAACAAGGACCTTCTTCTCCGCAATGGTGTCTCGAATGAAATGATACTTGATATCAATATGCTTTGTACATTCATGATACATCTGGTCTTTAATCAAATGAATTGCACTTTGACTATAACAGTAAATGGTAGTAACTCCTTGTTGTAGAGTTAATTCGCCGAATAGACCTCTCAACCATAAAGTTTCTTTGATCGCCTTTGTGACTACCATATATTCTGCTTCAGTAGTGGATAAAGCCACTACATGTTGTAGAGTAGCTTTTCAGCTGATTGCACAACCTCCAATACAAAATACATAGCCTGTAAGAGACCTGCGCTTATCAAGGTCATCGGCATAGTCTAAATCTACAAAACCAACTAAAGTGTTGTTGGTTCTACCAAACTCCAAACAAGAGTTTGAAGTACCCTTTAAGTATCTGAGTATCCACTTTATAGCCTGCAAATGTTCTTTGCCTGGATTTGCCATATACCTGCTAACAACACTTACTGCTTGTGAAATATCTGGACGAGTATAGACCATTGCATACATAATACTACCAACGACACTAGAATAAGGAACACGTGCCATATAATTTTTATCTTCTTCTGATTGTGGTGATTGAGTAGCAGATAGCCTGAAATGGCTAGCAAAAGGAGTATTGACTTGTTTGGCATCCAATATGCTAAATCTCTGCAAAACTTTCTTGAGGTAACTTTCTTGGGTCAGATATAACTTACCAACTCCTCGATCTCGTCTTATCTCCATACCAAGAATCTTCTTAGCTGCTCCCAAATATTTTATTTCAAATTCACCATTCAATAAGGCCTTCAATTGGTGAATTTCTGCAAGATTCTTAGCCGCAATGAGCATGTCATCAACATATAACAACAAATAAATGAATAAACTATCATTTAACTTCCGAAAGTAGACACAACTATCATACATGCTCGTGGAGAAACCATGACCCAACATAAATGAATCAAACCTTTTGTACCACGGTCTCGGAGCTTGCTTCAATCCATACAAGGATTTCTTCAACAAACAAACATGGTCTTCCTTACCTCAAATTCAAATCCTTCAGGTTGTTTCATATAGATCTATTCATCTAACCCGCTATGTAAGAACGCCATTTTAACATCAAGCTGTTCTAACTCCAAATCAAACATGCCTACCAATGCAAGCAATACACGAATAGAGCTATGTTTCACAACAGGTGAGAAAACATCATTAAAATCAACACCTTGTACCTGACTATAGCCCTTTGCAACTAATCGTGCCTTGTACCTTGCATCTTCAATACCTGAACTACCTTTTTTTCTTTTGAAGACCCATTTGCAACCAACAATTTTCTTTACTTGCGACGGCATCACAAGATCCCAAATATCATTCTTGTGTAGAGATTCCAGCTCCTCATTCGTGGTCACCACCCACTTATCTGAATCAGCACCTGAAATTGCCTCTGTATATGTGGAAGGTTCTCCGTCTCCACCTGTTTCCTGTGACACTGATAAAACATATGCAATCAAACTTGCATACATCTGTAGTGGTCGAATCTCCCGTCTTGGTCTGTCTTTGGCTATGGAATATTCTTCCTCTACTGGTTCATTTTTAACAAATTTTGGATTTGGTTCTGGTTCATCACCTTGATCTGTAGAGGGTCTTTGAGAAAGATTGGAATTTGTGATCTCTATCTCCACCTGATTCTGTGTGCTATTTCCTTTTTCTAAATTATAAGACTCTTTTTCAGGATTCAACATAAATGACTCATCAAATGTAATATCTTTGCTAATTAAAAATTTAGGAGATTTGGGATCAGGACAAAATAATCTGTATCTACTCACCCCTGAAACATAATCGAGAAAAATACATTTTCTAGCCCCAGGCTCTAACTTTCCCTCGTTAACATACATATAAGCTTGACACCCAAATATTCTTAAATTAGAGTAATCAGCAGGAGTACCTGACCAAACTTCCTCCAGAGTCTTGAAATCAAGAAAGGAACAAGGAACACGGTTGATAATATAACAAGCTGTAGCGATAGCTTCTGCCCAGAAATCTGAAGTCAACTCAGCGTTTGAGATCATACACCGAGCTCTTTCCAAAAGGGTCCGATACATACGCTCGGATACACCATTTTGTTGAGGCGTCATCTTGACAGTGCGATGTCAAACGATTCCTTCATTTTTGCAAAAATCATTGAATTCACTTCCACAAAATTCTAAGCCCTTATCAGTCCGTAGCCGCTTAACATGTGTTCCTGTTTACTTTTCAATCAAAGCCTTGAATTGTTTAAAAGTCAAGAAAACATCATTTTTGTTTTTCAAGAAATATACCCAAACCTTTCTTGAATAATCATCAATAAAGGTTAACATATACCTTGCACCACCTTTAGAAGGAACACGAGAAGGCCCCCAAAGATCAGAGTGAATATAATCTAAAGTACCTTTTGTTTTATGGACTGCAGGTGAATTGAAACTAACTCTTTTTTGTTTTCCAAAAATACAATGTTCACAAAAGTCTATCTTGCCGATACTTTGACAACCAAGTAGGCCTCTTTTGCTTAACAACGTTAAGCCTTTCTCATTCAAGTGTCCCAACCGCATATGCCACAACTCGGTGATGTCAGTATCTGATGATACGGAGACTATTGCAGCACCTGAAACTGTAGATCCCTACAAGATATACAAACTACCAGACTTGCAAGCTTTCATTAGTACAAGGGCACCTCGAGAAATTTTTAGAACTCCACCTTCAGCTGAATACCTGTACCCGAAGGCATCAAGAGTACCTAAAGAGATGAGATTTTTCTTTAAATCTGGAACATGTCTAACATTAGTGAGTGTTCTGACAATTCTATAATATATTTTGATATGGATTTTACCTCTACCAACAACCTTACATGGAGCATTATTACCCATCAAAACAACTCCACCGTCACATTTTTCATATGTGGAAAAATAATCCTTTTCAGGACTCATTTGGTAAGAACAACCAGAATCTAGAATCCATTCATCTTTAGACCTAACTTTATTTGTTGTTGCCACAAACAAAGTTTCATCATGCTCATCTGCAACTACACTAGCTTCGGCAGTGTTGCTGTTATTCTGCTCATTTTTATATTTTTTCTTATTTTTCAATTTATAGCAGTCAGCTTTAATGTGCCCCTTTTTCTTACAATAATTACAAATTTTATTGTTGTGTCTGGATTTAGACCTTCCTTTGGATTTACCACTTTCAAAATTTCTATTTTCAGGTCTATCCCGTACCATTAATCCTTCAACCTGATTTTCACTAGTTTCCTCTGTGATATCCCTGTCAATTTGCTCTTTAGATTTTAATGAAGGTTTTACATTACTATATGAGACAGAGTTTTTTCCATAAATCATGGTATCACGAAAATATTTAAATAACTAGAGAAGGGAGCACAACAGAAGAAGAGGAAGATTATATGGCACATGTTCCTTATTCTAGTGCCGTTAGCAGTATTATGTATGCAATGGTCTGTACTCGTCCAGATATTTCACAAGGAGTTAGTGTTGTTAGCAGATATATGGCAAAACTAGGCAAAGAACATTGGCAGGCTGTGAAGTGGATACTCAGATATTTAAATGGTACTTCAAACTCTTGTTTGGAGTTTGGTAGAACCAACAACACTGTAGTTGGTTTTGTAGATTCAGACTATACCGGTGACCTTGATAAGCGCAGGTCTCTTACAGGCTATGTATTTTGCTTTGGAGGTTGTGCAATCAGCTGGAAAGCTAATCTACAACATGTAGTAGCTTTATCTACTACTGAAGCATAATATATGGCAGTTACAGAGGCAACCAAAGAAACTTTATGGTTGAGAAGTCTATTCGGCGAATTAACTCTATAACAAGGAGTTACTACCATTTATTGTGATAGTCAAAGTGAAATTTATTTGACTAAAGACCATATGTATCATGAACGTACGAAGCATATTGATATCAAGTATCATTTCATTCGAGATGCAATTGCGGAGAAGAAGGTCCTTGTTCAGAAGATTAATACCGAGGAAAATCCTGCCGATAGGTTTATAAAAGCTCTCCCAGTATACAAGTTCAAGCAGTGCTTGGACTTAATTGGTGTTCATTGTTGGTGATTCAGCCCAATGTAGCTTTGCCGGAGATGGATGACCAAGTCACTATTTTTGGAATGCAGACCAATGTGGAGATTTGTAATAAATGGTCTGTACCAATTCAACCACCAAAATTGAAGAGGGATGGAACTCCATTCGGCTGACTTGATAAGAAGAATGGGCTGCATTGGTTGTTGTGAATCATTATCCTAAATTTCCCTATAAATAGAGGCCTCAGTGAATCACCGAAAGCATCCCAAAAAGCATTAAGCAAAAGGCATCAGCCTAGAAAGCTTTTCTCTCCATCCTTTTCTTTTAGAAATCCTTATTTCATTTCCTTTGTTTTCTGAAAAGGATTTGTAGAACTTTGGTGTTCCACCTTTGTAATTTTGTTTCCACACATTAGTGAATTTTGGCACCGCTTCCGGCCGTGGACGTAGATCACACTGACCGAACCACGTAAATCTTTGTGTCCATTGTCCCATTTATTTTTCTCGTTACTGTTTTTATTATTATTTTGGGCTATTAGATACAATGTGAGATTTGATATTCACCCAATAATTATTAATAGCATTAATGATACCAATGTTGCATTAGCTTCAACGTCTATTCTAAACAGTACTGGTAGGCACATGAGTACAAGTAGTCCAAGACTATCAACTTTTAGCAGGTCTAGTTCAGCTAACTCATCTGATCCAAGCCATAAAGCCGAGGATGGAACAATTTTGGGCGATCAATCATTTCCAGTTCCCTCATTTAGAAGACTATTTTCCATGAATTTGCCTGAATGGAGGCAAGCACTAGCAGGGTGTACAAGTGCTATACTGTTTGGCGCAATCCAACCATTATATGCATACGCAATGGGGTCGATGATATCCGTATATTTCTTGCCAGACAACCGAGAGATCAAGAAGAAGACAGAAATATATGCCTTGTGTTTTGTAGGGTTGGCCGTGTTCTCAGTCTTGATAAACCTATGTCGGCATTATAACCTTGCAGCCATGGGGGAGCACTTGACAAAGAGGATCAGGGAAAGGATGCTTTCAAATATACTCATATTTGAAATCGGATGGTTTGATTAGGATGGAAATGCAACTGGTGCTGTTTGCTCTAGACTGGCGAAAGATGCCAATGTGGTAAGGATTTAAGCAGAAAAAATTGGCCATGAACATGCAATTATTATATATTAAAATCTAACGTGAACAAAATATAAATATACAGGTGAGGTCATTAGTGGGTGATCGAATGGCACTCCTCATCCAAACTATGTCGGCAGTGATCATTGCCTGCGCAATGGGGCTGATCATTTCATAGAGGCTAGTATTCGTCATGATTGCTGTTCAACCCGTTATCATTATCGGCTTTTACTCCAGACTCATACTCCTTAAAACCATGTCGAATAAAGCTATCAAAGCCCAAGAGAAAAGTAGTAAGATTGCAGCTGAAGCTGTCTCAAATCTTACAACGGTCACCGCCTTTAGCTCTCAAGTTCAAATTCTCTAGATGCTCAAAAAAACTCAAAAAGGACCAAGACGAGAAAGTATTCGCCAGTCATAGTTCACTGGTATGGGGCTGGGTATGTCCAATAGTCTCACGACTTTATCTCGAGCTCTTGCCTTTTGGTACGGGGGAAGCTCATTGCTGCTGGTTCTCTCGGAGCAAAAGCCCTTTACCAAACCTTCATGATTTTGTTGAGCACCAGTCGTGTGATTGCTGATGCAGGAACAATGACAAATGATCTAGCGAAAGGGTCCAATGCCGTGGGATCGGTTTTTGCTGTTCTAGATCGATACTCCTCGATTGAACCTGAAGATCCAGAGGGACACAAACCTGATAAGATAACAGGCTGTGTTGAATTACGCGACGTTGATTTTGCATACCCCACCAGGCCCGATGTAATGATCTTTAAAGGATTTTCACTCAAAATTTAGGCAGGAAAATCAACGGCAGTGGTTGGGCAAAGCGGGTCTGGAAAATCTTTATAAGTTTATATGTTTTCCATTTAATCATAAATGAAAAATGGACGGTTAGAAAAGGCATACATAATTTCTTAAAAAATTACAATTTTCTTTTAAAAAATCTATAAGTATTGCATGCCCACAAAAACTTTAGTTTAGTTTTTCCTTGATGAGGGCATAAGATTGAATTCCCATCTCCTTTGATTAATTAGTAGTGAAATGTTAAACCTAATTTCTAAACCAATTTGTTAGAGGGTTACGAAGATAGAAAACATGCAAAAGACAAACATTATAGTGTTAGTAACTGAAAAATAGAAATGGAAATTTGAATATACAAAAGACAAACATTAGAGTGTTAGTAACTGAAAAATAGTAATGAAAATTCGAATATCAAAAATTTGGAAAGAAAGAAGGTAGAATAATAGAAATTTAGACCGCAAACATTTGGGGATTAGGTTATAGATGACTTATTTATTAAACCTAATCTCAAATGAGCCTTTTACTTTTATCTTCTCATATAGACAAATAATGCAAAAATCTAGGTTACTGAAAATTATTATTGCAATGAATTGTTTAGTATCTATTTTTTTCTTTTATCTTCTCATAGAGACAAATAATGCAAAAATCTAGGTTACTGAAAATTATTATTGCAATGAATTGTTTAGTATCTGTTTATATTGTTAGTAGTAGATATTTAGATGGGAATAATTCCAAAAGAATAAGAAAGAAATTAGTAACTATTATATATCTAACAAGACTTCCAAAAGTAAAGAAAGATAATAATCCTCTTACAAAATAGAGTTGGTTGAATTTTTTTTAAGATAATAATCTTCCTACAAATTAGGCATGCAAGGAGTTGTTTTTTTTTTCTTTTTGAAAACCTTGTGAATCCATTGTACATCAATTTTAGATAACTTCTCCTACGAATAGAACGGTTGCATATATACGACGGACACGTGTCACGTGGTAAACGCGAATTAGAATAGGGTTAGAATTTGATAATTTTTACAATATTTAGACATTATACATGAATCAAAATAGTTTTAGAACTCTAACATTGATTTATACGCGAATTATTTAGATGTTATACGTGAATCAAAATATTGTTAGAACTCTAATATTGATAATTTATACGCGAATATTTAAACGTTATATGTGAATCAGAATAGTGTTAGAAATATAACATTAATTTATACGTGAACTATTTAGACGTTATACATGAATCAAAATAGTGTTAAAACTCTAACATTGATAATGTATATGCAAAAATAAGAAAATTATTTACACGTTATACGTGAATTAGAATAGTGTTAGAACTCTAATATGGATAATGCATATACAAATACGTGAATTGCAATACACATGCGAGTGGGGGTGCGTCATTAGTTCAATCGCATATAACCGACGGTCGCATAGGAGTTTTTGTGTCAATTATATATGATTGAATTATAAATTTTATATCTTTGTGTAGAAAAAAAATATACGACAATAATAAAATTTATAGTTCAAATAAATCATCATCAATTTGTGCTTTAATTGAATTTAGATAAATAACAATTTTTTAATTGAATTTAAAAAACAATAATTACGTTTTAATTGAATTTTAAAAAATAATAATAAAACAAAGAAATTATAATTTGGAGCAGAAGTCGCAATTTAAAATCGCGATTTCTATTTATAGAAGAATAATAGAAATCACATTTTTTTCATTTTCTTTTCTTTAAGCAATATTTCGATAAATAACCCTTGGTAATATTTTTATTAATTATTATTATTATTTTAAATAGAAGCAAAAACAGTAGAATTATTTGGATCATCATTATCCTATCATTATCTCTAATATGAGGTTAGTTATTTTTCTTGTTTGCAATGTAATTTCAGCTTATATTAAAAAAAAATTAGATCTTTTTCTATTGAAGAAGCGAGGTTAATTGTGATAGCAATCCGCCCATGTCCATGGTGCCAAGGCCGAGCTTGCATAATCCATTGGAGAATCTTGATGGACCAATGACAAGATTAAGGAGTAAAAGGATGAATGAAGCTTTGCACAACTTATTATCAACACATTGTGAAGCTTTTGGTGATTTTCATCACTTGGAGGCCGAACCATCTCAGCATGGAGTTCTTTGGCATTTTTCTTCAATAACAATTCATGAAGATGTTTTTAAGAGTTCTACATTGGAACTTAAGGAAATTCCACCTTGAAGAAATTCACATGGCCGAATGAATACCAAGAAGAAGGCGTGTACTTGGGCTTTGCATTGGATCACGCCATTTTCAATTTATAGGATTTATTTTGATGTTAATTAATTAGTTCCGAAACTCTTTAATTTGGGCTTTAATTAATTTGTTAATAAGTTGATTACTTGGCCCAATTATCTTGCATGATAATGGCAAGTAAAAGATTAGGAAACTTAAGAAGACAATTCGGTTTTTACCTGTGCTTCACTTTTTAGGAAAGTAATCTCCTACATTTTAGGAGATAGGCGTGTCATAATTTTGGAAAGCAAAACTGTGTTTTGCTTCTTCAAAATCGTGTCTTAGTTTCCCTTAAGGAAAAGGATTAGTTTGTTAGTTTGTTAGTTAGTTAAGAAGTCAAGTTGTTCTTGATTTCCATTAGGGTTTCACGTTTTTGTAAGCCTTATTTAAGGTGAGTTTTTCGTGGAAATAACATTAGAGAATTTTCAGAATTTTAGCCTTGCTAAAACTGATTAACACTTTGTGTTGTCAAAACCTTGGAGTTCAAGTTTGTTCTTCATTGTATAGCAAACCTTTAGCGAGATTTTTAGGTGACCTTAACCGAGTTCTTGATTTCAAGAACAAGCCAAATCAATTTAGTTTAACTCTTGAATTTTCACGGGTTGAACCAAGTTCATTTGTTTAAACGTGGGGGTTTGATTAACTTCAATCCAACCTTTTCGTTCCCCTTGAAGTTCGTCCACCAAAATTCTGTTTCGTGTTTTGTGTTTAAAGTTTTTGTGTAGTAACGATCCGAAGGTTGTGGAGATTTGTTTGGTCCAGGATCTTCAAGCCTCGACCACTCACATCAATTAGTATCAAAGCTCCGGTTGTTGTCTCAAAAATTCAGGTTAATCCGTTTCATAGTCTTCCCGTTTCTTGCTGTTATTGTCGTTAAAAATCTGCTGCTGTTTGCGTCGCTTTTATTGCTGTTCTTGAGTCTTTCTTGCTGTCTTAGCTCATGTTAGATTCAGCTATTGAATTGTTTAATATTGATATCAAAATCGCATGAAAAATCTTTGCTGCATTCTGTCCAAATCGTCATTGTTTTGCTTATCGTTTTTACGGTTTTTGTGTCTTTCTTTTGTTGTTTCGTGTTGCGTCGTTCTTGCTGTTCTTTGTTTCATATTCTGCATTGTTTTGTTCATCATCTTAGTGAAAAATTCATTCAGTTTTCATTGCTGCTATACACGTCAAAAAAAAAATAGGGTTTATCAAACTAGGGTTTCGGTTTTAATTTCATAACTTGGTTGATTTTAATCCGATTCTCATTCTTTCTTTTGTGTTGTTTTCGTTATTCTCTCTATATCATCTTGTGTTTTAGTTGAGTTTTTGTTTCAAGTCAAAAAGATTAGTTCTTGGAGACTTTCTTGAACTCCTTGAATTTCTTGAAATTCCAAAGTTGCCAAAATTTGATTCTTGAGCTAGATTCTTGATCTTTGTTACAAATCTTGGATATCTTGTTCTTAAAGTTTATTCAAAATCCGAATAATTGGTGATTTCTTGAAGTTTCTTTATTGCTGAAATTTAAGGTTAAGACAAGACAAAACCTTAAAATCCTAGGTTTGTTTGGACAACATAAGACAAACAACCTTAAATCCTAGGATTGTGTCTTAAAACCTGAACACTTTGATTTGTCCTAGGTTCTTGTCCGAATTCAAAAAAAAAGAGGCCGACTTATAAAAAAAAAGGCCCAATTCAAAAAAAAAGAGGCCGACTTATATAAAAAAGTCCCAATACGAAAATATATATATATATATATATATATATATATTCGGACCATTCAATTTAAAAGGACTAAGTGTTCTTAACTTGTTTCTTTGAAATATCACCAACTTGAAATATCCATATCTTGATCAATACAACTCGGAATCAAGTGATTCAAATTGCTATCTTCTCGTTTTTTAGCCTACTTTCTGTTTTCCTTAGATTTTGAAGTGAAATTAGTTTACACCCACACGTGATCTAAATTTTCTTGTGACGTGTTTTTCTTGGAATTCTCTTTGGTTTTTAATTGTGTAAGTTTTTGTTGTGGAACTTCTTGATTGGGACGTGTTATATAAGTCATTAAACTTGGTAAGTCTCAATAGTTCTAACAAATTCATTACTTTAGAGTATTAGCTAGGATAAACAAGAGAAAACACTAATTAAATAGAGTGGAGAGTACCTACTACCCCAAAGTGAGGAACCCGTGAGGAATCTATATGTAACGCCCCGATTTCTGAGGACCGAAACACGCCGTAATCTCAAGATTTAGTTTCCCTACTCTTGAGATTACAAGGCACATCTTATTGTCATTTCTCCATAATTTAATACTTTATTAATAATAAAACTAATAATTTATAAATCATCCTTACAAGATCAAAGTTAATAATTATCCATCCTAAAAAAAAAACGTAGTCATGGGTCTACAACCCATAACTTTATTTAAAAGTTCCTATACTAATTATAAGCTCCTTTCATCCTTCACCATTCCCATATCCCGGTCTCGTCCTTGTTTACTTCATTAACTTCATCTGTAAAGTATTATATATATAGAAAAATGAGCGAGTTGCCCAGCAAATAAACTCTAGATCATTTAAACTAATCATACTTTGAAAATATTATATTTTCCAGATAAACATTCAAATAACCAATTTCAATAATCAACATACAATAACATTAACTTGACATCACTTGTACTTTCACATATTCTAAACATCCATAAACATATATATAAATATACATATACATAAATAAATTATCTCTTGTGGTCATATACATGACTTTCATTATCTCTTGGGTCAAGTACATAACTTTCATTATCTCTTGGGTCATGTACATGACTTTCATTATCTCTTGGGTCATGTATATGACTTTCATTATCTCTTGGGTCATGTATATGACTTTCATTATCTCTTGGGCTATATACATGACTTTCATTATCTCTTGGGTCATGTATATGACTTTCATTAAGACTTCGTTTTTAAATATATTAATCAATTGTATTAAAACAGTTTAATTAACTTCATACAGTAATATGTTTTTGATATCTTTAATCATTCCAAATTTATTTACAATCACAGAATTATCACACTTGATTACAATCAGTATAACTAACTTAATTCTATGGACACAAAACGATCAAGTAAGCCCAAATTAATAAAATCATCAAACATATACATATGCATGATACTAAAATCCTTCATGATCACTTTATATTGAAATCATCATTGATTATGATCATAGGTTAAATCAGAATAATCACTATATATTAAATGTCATTAATTTATGATTACAGATTCAATAAGATTAATCACCACATATACAAATATAGTAAATAAAACACTTTCATGTTTACAAGAAACTTTTTTTTTTCCATTCATTATACGTACTATCACATAATAGTGCATAATTTTCATACCATTATTACTAATCATTATATATATGATTGTAGTACATTAAATAAGCTTTAATACAATTTTTCTCAATCATTGTAGTATAATCACAGTGTATTAAATATATGTTAAATATATTTTATGCAATCATTCTTTAATCATTGTACACATCATTATTGTATTTTGACTAACTTTTACACAATTATTACTAATCATTATTGGTATGATTGCTACATATTGCATATCTATCAAAGAATTTTCATAGCAGTTACTTTCCCCAAATATATTAAATGGTCTTCATACTTACTGGTCCCTAATAACTACATACACGAATCATCAGACCCATCATCACAGTATTTTAAATAACTTTCATATAATTTTTACTTAATCATTATGCTGATGATTACTACGTTTCAATATATATCAAAAAACTTTTCATACAGTACTCTCATCCAGGATTGAATAATTTTTCATGCTTGCTGGTCCCAATCCTTACATACACAATCACAGAATAATTGACATATTTCTTTAATACATACGAACCATTAAAATTTCTTAACATGCATAATAATTTCATGATCAATCCGTAATCGTACTACTATAATTGCAATATACATATAGGTATCGTTCCCAATAATTGAAAGAATATTAAATTTTTTTTTTAATTTTTGGAAGGGATCTAGAATTTACTTACTGATTATTGTAGTTCCTATCAGCCTTTTCTCTTGCTCCAAAGTCAGCTTTTTCTCTTGCAACAAAAGTCGTTACGTGAATTTTCTGATGTATTGAAGGGTCCTATTTATAGTGTTTGATTAGGGTTTACATGTAATAGTTTCCTTATCCCTCAAGTATTCTATTTCCTAATTTTTAGGCTTGTTTCTCTAGGGTTTACATATGTTAGATTCCTTGTACATAAAGTATTTTGTTCCTTTCCTTGTACGTAAAGTATTTTATTTCCTTTTATTTTTGATAATAAATTTCCAATTAATTTGTATCTTATTCTATTTCTTTTAAATAATTCCCTAAGCTTAAAACTATTTAATTCCTCACGTATCTTTATTACTATAAACATAATCTATTAAATAGTTTCCTATATAAAAATAATACATAGAGATTTTAATTTTACTAAAATCTCTGGGTATTACACTATACATTGTTTCTTGAGTTTTTTTCTTTACTAATCTTGCAGGTACCAATGGAGGAAAGTGATAAACAAGTCACCCAAGCTGAGCAAAAGTACGCCAATGAGGTACTCTTTAAGATGCTTCAAAAGATCAATCTCCGGCTTGATAACTTGGAATCGGTTTCTAAAGGCTCCACTTCAAAGAAACTCAACTTTGATGAGTTTGCATCCGACGGTGATAATGATGAGGAGAAGGAGGAGATCACAGAATCTTCTAAAAAGGGTGACAATTCTAAAATTTCAATTGGTTCTGTTAAACTAACAATTCCTACTTTTCATGAAAAGGCAGATCCCGAGGCTTATTTTGATTGGGTTAGAGACCTAGATCACTTCTTTGAAGGCAATGATATATCTGAAAGTAAGAAGTACCACCTTGCCTTTATGCACCTCAAGGATTATGCTAGTTTATGGTGGGATGAAGTTATTAAAACTAGACGTCAAGATGGTGAAAGGCCAATCAAGACTTGGAACCAAATGAAAGTGCTTATGAGAAAGAAGTATGTTCCTTCCCATTATAACCGAGAACTCAACCGAAAATTGCACTCTCTTGTGCAAGGTAGCCGAACAGTTGAAGATTACTACCATGAGATGGAAGCTCTTATGATTAAAGCCAGTGTTCAAGAAACCATTGAGAGGTTCCTTCGAGGTATGAATTCTGAATTGGCTTACCATGTTGATCTTCAAAGTTATGTTGACATTAATGAACTTGTTCACAAATCTATCAAAATTGAGAAACATACAAAAGGAAAGGGTCGAAGTTTCCAACAACCGCCACCAACTTGAAAAAGAGAGCAAAAGACGAATGTTGCTCCTTTCACTCCATCACAAAGACCGAAGCCATTCACTCCAAATCAGTCCACAAATGCACCGACTAATGCTCCAAAATCAGTCCGCAATGTTGTTGAATCTTCCTCAAAACCAGCGTCAAAACCAAATGAAAGATTGAGGGATATTCGTTGTTTCAAATGTCAAGGATATGATCATCATCAATCTGACTGTCCAACTCGAAAGTTAATGATTGTTCTTGATAATGGAGAAGTGGAAAGTGATAAGGAATGTGCCGACATGCCACCCCTTGAAGAGAAGTACCAAAGTGAAGGTAGTGTAGATCTTGACACATACGAGGTTGGTGTATTTTCTTTAGTCAATCGCCGAGTTCTTAATGTACAACCACAAATTGATGATAACTTGTCTCAAAAAGATAACATATTTCACACACGATGCATGGTTCAAGGAAAAATTTGTAGTGTGATCATTGATAGTGGTAGTTGTACAAATGTGGCGAGTACTTTACTTGTTAAGAAATTGAAGTTGTCTTGCATGAAACACCCAAAACCATATAAATTTCAATGGTTGAACAATTCTGCCGAAAGTAAAGTGACTAAACAAGTAAAATTTTTATTCACCATTGGCAAGTATGTTGATGAGATTTTGTGTGATGCGGTTCCCATAGAAGCTAGTCATATTCTTCTTGGAAGACCTTGACAATATGATCGAGATGTGACTTATCATGCTAAGAAGAATTACTACTCTTTTGACTATGAGGGTCGAAAATACAATCTTCGCGCTTTGAGTCCGATTCAAGCATTTGAAGACCAATCAAAGATTGTACAAGCACATCGTGAGATGAATGAACAAGAAGCAAAGGAAAGGAATGAACAATAGCATAAAAAGAATGTTAGGCCGAGACATTGTTTCTAAACCTTATAATAGCCAAAATAGTGATCATTCTAAATCTTGTTATTTTGCTTCTAAGAGTGAGATTAAGAGAGCAATACTAGATAGGAAACCTTTGTATTTGATGATTCACAAGGATCTTGTACTTATTGCTGATAGTGATCACCTTGCTTCTTTGCCTAGTGTTGTTTTATCTCTTTTACAGGAATATGAAGACGTGTTTCTCGAGGACTTGCCAATAGGTTTTGCACCTATTTGAGGTATTGAACATCAAATTGATTTCATACCAGGAGCTCAAATTCCAAATCACCCATCTTATAGAGCTAACCCTGAGGAAACAAAAGAGATTCAACGTCAAGTTGATGAACTCCTCGACAAAGGTATAGTTCATGAGTCTCTTAGTCCATGTTCAGTTCCTGTTATTTTAGTATCTAAAAAGGATGAATCTTAGAGAATGTGTGTTGATTGTCGTGCCATAAACAAAATCACAATTAAGTATAGACATCCAATTACTAGATTAGATGATATGCTTGATGAGTTATATGGTTCGTGTATTTTTACCAAGATTGATTTAAAAAGTGGCTACTACCAAATTAGAATGAAAGAAGGTGATGAATGGAAAACAGCCTTTAAAACAAAGTATAGTTTGTATGAATGGTTAGTCATGCCTTTTGGTCTAACTAATGCACCTAGTAGTTTTATGAGGCTAATGAATCATGATTTTCGATCTTTCATTAGAAAATTTGTTGTGGTCTATTTTGATGACATCCTTATTTATAGCAAATCACTTGATGAACATGTTGAACATCTTAAAAAAGTGTTTGTTGTTTTGCGTGAGAACAAATTATATGCTAACCTTAAAAAGTGTTCGTTTTGCATGGAATCTATAATCTTTTTAGAGTATGTTGTTGGTTCTCAAGGAATTTCTGTTGATGAGTCAAAAGTCAAGGCAATCATGGATTGGCCGAGACCTAAGAATGCTAGTGATGTTAGAAGTTTTCATGGTTTAGCAAGTTTTTATAGAAGGTTTGTTAAATACTTTAGTTCTATAGCTGCACCTTTAAATGAACTTGTTAAGAAGAATATCACTTTTGAATGGAAAGATGAACATGAAAAGGCTTTTAACACATTGAAAGACAAATTGACTCATGCTCCACTACTTGCACTGCCGGATTTTCATAAAGCTTTTGAAATATACTATGATGCCTCCGAGATTGGTATTGGTGCTGTTTTAATGCAGGAATCAAGGCCCGTGGCTTATTTTAGTGAAAAGCTTAATAGGACAGCCATGAAGTATGCAACTTATGACAAGAAGTTGTATGCTTTGGTAAGATCATTACAGGTTTGGCATCATTATTTATGGCCTAAAGAATTCATTATTCATTCTGGTCATGAAAGCCTTAAATTTTTGAAAACTCAAGGTAAATTGAATAAAAGGCATGCTAAATGGTTAAAGTTTATTGAATCTTTTCCATATGTGATCAAATACAAATCTGGTAAAGACAATGTTGTAGCTGATGCATTATCTAGGAAATATACTTTATTCACCTATTTGCATGCTAAGTTACTTGGTTTTGATTTGATTAAAGATTTGTATAAAGATGATAATGATTTTTCTGCCACCTATGATCAAAGTTTGAAAAAGCCGAATGGAGATTATTATGTGTATGATGGATTCTTGTTTAAAAAGGATAAATTATGCATACTCTCTTGTTCCATTCGTGAATTGCTTGTTAAGGAAACCCATGGGGGAGGGTTAATGGAGCATTTTGGTATTGCTAAAACACTTGCTGTTTTGAATGAACACTTTTATTGGCCTAACATGATTAAAGATGTAAAAAGTGTTTGTGATAAATGCATTGTATGTAAGCAAGCAAAATCGAAAGTAATGCCTCATGGTTTGTACACACCTTTGCCTGTTCCTAGTCATCCTTGGGTTGATATTTCAATGGATTTTGTACTTGGATTACCTAGGTCACACAATGGTAAAGATAGCATATTTGTAGTTGTTGATCGATTTAGTAAAATGGCACATTTTATTGCATGTTCCAAAACTAATGATGCTACACATATTGCTGATTTGTTCTTTAAGGAAGTTGTTAGATTGCATGGCAATCAACAAAATATTGTTAGTGATAGGGATGTTAAATTCTTATCTCATTTTTGGCGAATTTTATGGAATAAGTTAGGCACTAAATTGTTGTTTTCTACTGTTGCACATCCACAAACTGATGGACAAACTGAAGTAGTTAATTGCACTTTATCTACCTTGCTTCGTGCCATTATCCAAAGAAACTTAAAGAATTGGAAAAGTTTCTTTCTCATATTGAGTTTGCATATAATAGGACTTTTCATAGTTCTACTAATTGCTCTCCTTTTGAAATTGTGTATGGTTTTAATCCTTTGACTCCACTTGATATTTTGCCTCTTCCTATTAATGAGTTTGTTAATGTCAAAGGTAAAAAGAAAGCTGATTTTGTTAAAGAGTTACATGAAAGGGTTAGAAACACAATTGGGAGGCGAAATGAACAATAAGCTAAGCAAGCTAATAAGGGAAGAAAGCAAGTGATTTTTAAACCTGGTGATTGGGTTTGGATTCACTTAAGGAAAGAGAGGTTTCCCGAAAGAAGGAAATCTAAACTTCATCCAAGAGGGGATTGTCCTTTTCGAGTTTTAGAAAGGATTGGCGACAATGCTTATAAAATTGAACTTCCAAGTGAGTATGGCAATGTCTCATCTACATTTAATGTTTCTGATTTATCTTTGTTTGATGTAGGTAATTCGAGGACGAATCCTTTTGAGGAGAGAGGGAATGATAGCAATCCGCCCGTGTCCATGGTGCCAAGGCCGAGCTTGCATGATCCATTGGAGAATCTTGATGGACCAATGACAAGATTAAGGAGTAAAAGGATGAAGGAAGCTTTGCCCAACTTATTATCAACACATTGTGAAGGTTTTGGTGATTTTCATCACTTGGAGGCCGAACCATCTCAACATGGAGTTCTTTGGCATGTTTCTTCAATAACAATTCATGAAGATGTTTCTAAGAATTCTACATTGGAACTTAAGGAAATCCCACCTTAAAGAAATTCACATAGCCGAATGAAGACCAAGAAGAAGGCGTGTACTTGGGCTTTGCATTGGATCACGCCATTTTCAATTTATAGGATTTATTTTGATGTTAATTAATTAGGTCTGAAACTCTTTAATTTGGGCTTTAATTAATTCGTTAATAAGTTGATTACTTGGCCCAATTATCTTGCATGATAATGGCAAGTAAAAGATTAGGAAACTTAAGAAGACAATTCGGTTTTTGTCTCTTAAAGGATAAAACCGTGTGCTTCACTTTTTAGGAAAGTAATCTCCTACATTTTAGGAGATAGGCATGTCATAATTTTGGAAAGCAAAACCATGTTTTGCTTCTTCAAAACAGTGTCTTAGTTTCCCTTAAGGAAAAGGATTAGTTTGTTAGTTTGTTAGTTAGTTAAGAAGTTAAGTTGTTCTTGATTTCCATTAGGGTTTCACATTTTTGTAAGCCTTATTTAAGGTGAGTTTTTCGTGGAAATAACATTAGAGAATTTTCAAAATTTTAGCCTTGCTAAAACCGATTAACACTTTGTTTTGTCAAAACCTTGGAGTTCAAGTTTGTTCTTCATTGTATAGCAAACCTTTAGCGTGACCTTTAGGTGAGCTTAACCGAGTTCTTGATTTCAAGAACAAGCCAAATCAATTTAGTTTAACTCTTGAATTTTCACGGGTTGAACCAAGTTCATTTGTTTAAACGTGGGGGTTTGATTAACTTCAATCCAACCTTTTCGTTCCCCTTGAAGTTCGTCTGCCAAAATTCTGTTTTGTGTTTTGTGTTTAACGTTTTTGTGCAGCAACGATCTGAAAGTTGTGGAGATTTGTTTGGTCCAGGATCTTCAAACCTGGACCACTCACATCAAATTATGTGAGGGTAATTATGTTTTTTTTGCAATATAATTTCTCTTTATATTTAAGAGAATCACATAGTTATTTATTAAAGGAAAGAGTGAGGTTAATTAATTGTTTTTGTAGTATGCATAATAAAGGTTAATTGTTTTTCTCATTGCATATCGTTATATACGCGAGGTTAATTGTGTGAGGGTAATTAATTTTTTTCGGTTTGGAATATAATTTCAGTTTACATTAAAAAATCATATCATTATCTATCTATTTAAGAAGTGAGGTTAATTGTTTTTGTAGTCTACAAAATAATTTTGGTTTGTATTAAAAAAAATCACTAGAATAGAACCCATGATGTTACACATGACAATTGCCCAATATCTACCATCACAATTTCTGTAATTAATACTAAAATATTAAAATATTAAAATATTAAAATATTAAAATATTGTACAATCATTATACACAAAAACACTTCTGAATCAGCATTATATGTGAGACAATATTATTGATGCACGTCTAAGGGCACGTCTATTACATTTCGCGTATCAAGTATCAATGTTAGCATATCAATATAATACCTTTGTCAAGTGTCATTCTGATTCGCATATAAAGCATCAAATTTTCGGATATCAAATATCAATGTTAATGTATATGAATTCTAAATCCAAACCTAGCTCTGATACTATATTACATAACCCTTGTGCATCCAAGTCAAAATCATTTCGCAATGAGTAGAGTAATCCAAGTATCTTATACCAAATATCAATGTTTGCGTATATGAATCACAAATCCAAACCTAGCTCTGATACCATGTTAGAGAACCCTCGTGTATCCAAGTCAAAACTAATTAGTAATGAATGGAGTAGCCCAAGGATCTTATTAATTAGTTTATGAGCTCTTACAAAACCAATGTGAGATATTCTTCTTGACAGATTCCTTTGTCAAGTGTTTATTCTGATTAGCGTATAAAGTATCAATTTTTTGCGTATCATGTATGAATGTTCTGATTCACGTATAAAATATTAATTTTTTGCGTATCACGTATCAACTTTTTGCGTATCAAGTATCACTGTTAGCGTATATAAATTTGATACCTTTATCAAGGGTCATTCTGATTCGTGTATAAAGTATCAATTTTTTGCGTATCATGTACGAATGTTCTGATTCACGTATAAAATATTAATTTTTTGCGTATCACGTATCAACTTTTTGCGTATCAAGTATCACCGTTAGCGTATATAAATTTGATACCTTTATCAAGTGTCATTCTAATTCGCGTATAAAGTATCAATTTTTGCGTATTACGTATCAATTTTTTACGTATCAATTATCAGATTTCTTATTCACGTATAAAGTATCAATTTTTGGCATATCACGTATCAATTTTTTGCATATCAAGTATCAATGTTAGTGTATATAAATATAATACTTTGTCAAGTGTCATTCTAATTCGCGTATAAATTATCAATATTTGAAAATAAAAAGTGATAATCGGAAAAATAAACAATCGCACATATATGTCGCATATATGAACCATTTCACAAGAAAATATTTCATCATTATGATTTTTTAAAGGGTAAATTACAAAAAAAAATTTCCACTTTAGATTTGGAAATTTTCAAATTACTTTTTATGGTTTAAACAGGCATTTTGCTCCTCGTGGTTTAATATATATATATATATATATTGAAAACCACACAAAATATATGAATTTAAAATACTTATTTTTATATATTTATCTGATCTAATATATAAATATAGTTTTCTATTGTTTATTTGAAAGAAATTTCACTTATTTTGTCTACAAAATCATCAAAAATTTCATCTTTTCAAAAAAAATCAACCCTGAAGAAGTAATACGTAAATTTTTAAATCATATGAAGATAACTTGAAAATTTTTCAAACTATATTCTATTTTTTCGTAATTTGTCCTCTTTCAGAAAGAGTTGTGACAATGAGTACAATTTTTTGGGCATGTTATAATTCCAGAATTTTATCATCACTCATCCAGCTATCTATCCATAATAACGGTTGGTTCATTGAGTAATGATAAAATTCTATAATAAAATTTGTTACTTGAGTAATGATAACATTTAATAATAAATATTCTATAATTGAGTAATGCTAAAACTCTAATTTTTTGAAAGGCAAAATTGCCAAAATAGTCACTTAAATTGTACAAAAAAACTTTATTTTGTCATCCACATTAAAGATGATGCATTTTACTTAATGACATTTAAAATATGCACCAAATTAGATACCAACCAAATACTGTTAACTTTTTTAAAGGAAAAATGCACTCTGTTAGCTTTTTAATAGAAAAAAAATGTATGTTCACATCATGTATCACTTAATAAATGGGTAAAAGTGAAAAATCGATTTATTTTTCAAACAAAACCCTTCATGATTTATTCATACTCCACTGGTAGAAAGTGGTGGATGATAAATAAATCGATTGTATTGAAGAGTTTTGTGAGAAAAATAAATCGATTTTCCAGTTTTACCCTTTTATTAATTGACCCGTAATGTGAACATATATTTTCTTTGTTAAAAAAACTTGCAGAGTTTAGTTGAGTGACTAATTTGGTGCATTTTTTAAACATTAGTAACTAAAATGCATTAATTTCAATGTGGATTACAAATAATTTATCGATTGTAAATAAAGTTTGATTAAGAACATTTATGCAAGACAATTTCATTTTATTCATATAACATACTGGGAAATTTCAAATTACAACTTGATGAAAAACTTATCAATATTTAAATCATTGATCTTCAAGTTTGAGGAGAAGAAAACTTGATGAGCATAGAAGGATCGACAATTAACACCGAGATGTCCTTGGAACGATGATGGAAGCAAGTACCAAAAGGAGTAGCAATGTAGATATCATTTTGAAACGTGATCCCTTGGAATGTTTGCTTTTAGATATGATCTGCGAACAATGTGGATGTGAAAGAATGCCACAAAGGAGAATGTTATTTTTTAGTTGCTCAGATTAGTAACACATCCTTTGATTTTAAAAGGGCTTGATCACCGACTTGGAAAATTTTGGTGACTAAAAAGTCTTTGACAGTGTTTGATGCATGCAATGGCGGAGCATAATTAAGACTAGTAGCGTCCTCACAAAATTTTTCTTTTTTTCTACGTATATATAGTTACATAAAAATTCTTGTGCCACCGTCGCATGTATGTGATGGGATTACTGACGTACTCCACACGCACGAATAATGCACTTCACGTATATGATTAGCGTATAACGTAAGAAGCGTGAAGGTATTATGATTGATATAGGTTATATTTTCATATACTATACATTTATGCTCATTTTCCACAATATAAATATTTACAAATAATATACATTTTTTGAAACACTATATTTGTACACATACTCGCATGTTTTCATATACTACATATATTTATACATAATTCATACATTTTAATACACTATGCATATGAACACATGTACACATACTGCACATATTTGTATACACTATACATGTTTACACATTGTATACATATTTTACTCACTACATGCACATACATATACATATTACACATATTTCTCACACTATGCATATTTGCACATATCTACACATATAACACACATTTTCACACACTATACGTTCTTATTCATACTGCACATATTTTTTTACACTACATATTTACACATACTACACGTATTTTCATACATTATACATATTTGCACATAATTTATACATTTTCACATATTGTACATATTTACACATACTACAATTGTTTCCAACCGCTATAGTAATTTATACATACTATAGATTTTTTCATATACATATATCTACACATATTACACACATTTTCACATACTATACATATTTATAAAAACTTCAAACATTTTCTCACACTATACATATTTAACGTATTTTCACACATTGCACCTATTTATATATATTACCTATAGTTTTACACATTATTTATATTTATATATATACACATTTTCAACTACTATACATTTTTACAAATACTTCACACGTTTTTAAACACTACATATTTACACATAGTACACATATTTTCACATATTAAACATAATAATACATACTAAATATATTTTCACACACTATACATATATGCACACATTTTACACACGATATATATTTGCACATACTACACATATTTTCATATACTATAAATATGTATACATGCTATATATATTTATATATACTACATATATTTCCACACACTATACATATATATACATATTATACATATTTTCACCCACTATATATATTTCCACATACTACACACATTATACATTTTTATACGTATTACACACATTTATGCACATGTAATCTATTTACCAACACTACATACATTTCCACATACAATACATATTTACAAATATTTCACATATTTTCAGAACAATTTTCATATATTTCTTTTTCAAACATTTAATAATTCATAACTCTCTTACATCAAAACATTATACATTAATTCACTTTCTATAATTATTCTAATTATATTATAATAATATATTGTTTGAATTTTGTATTATATACATTTTCATACTCTAATATTCTTACAATTAAACCTTTATCCACTATTGCTGTATCAGTTATATAGATAATATTTCATCATCTTATTACGTCTATACACATGTTACTGGGTTTACTCCAAATTTTCATACTACACATAATATACATACCTGTACAGATACTTATACATACTACGAATATATATATATATATAATTATAGTGTGATAAATAATTAAATATGTGCAAATATATGAAAATATGTTTAGTGCGTGTATATATATGTATATATATATATAATAAATACATAAACCTTTATATACTTTAATACTTAGAAGAAGTTAGAAATATAAGCAATTAATGCTTGGATTAAAAAAAGTGGTTGCATCAGTTTTTAAATGAACTAATTAAGTTTCAAATTCATTCAACAAATTAAAGTTATGATATTAATATATTTAAACTATCTCACCATCAATACCGTGCATTATAAATATTAGAATTTTAATTAAATCGCACTAACAGTATTATATTTTATATTTTTACAAATTTCATAATAACAATGTTTACTACATTTTCACTATGATTGTGATTATTTAAATGAGTCAAATCATTTAGATGTTATATGAAAAGTATAATATAATAAGTTGAATAGTTTAGATTATGCATAAAATATTGCTTCTAATAAACATGAAGAAATGATATAACACAACAGATTAAATTAGTAGTTTATTACATTTGAATATATAAAACTTAACAATAATAAGTTGGATGAATTAAAAATTGAAAAAACCAGTTTATAGGTAGGATCGTAGAATATTACATTTTTGGAATGTAAGTAGTCTAATTAGTAAATAGTTTTTGGAATGTATAGTAAGCATAAAAATGGATAGTGTGTGAAAATATATGTAGTATATGTAAATATATATAGTTATTGAAAATATGTATAGTATATATAAATATTTTTAGCGTGTGAAATCGTGTAGCCATGAATTTATAAATTTAAAATAAAAGATTGTGTATTACTAATTTTTAAGTTTGTTGTTCTAATTTATTCGTTATTAATATTTTCAAATTGAAATGACAAATAATTATAATTTAGAAATGCATTACTGAGTATTAATTGTTCAACGAACACTAATTTTTGAAAATTTTATTTAGCATTAATAAATTGTTTATTTTAAAATAGTCAACGTTACTTTAGAAACATAATTGAGATGTAACTTTAGATATCTATTTAAAGATTTAATAGAGATGTTGAAAAATTCTTAGATAGTTTTTTTATTTAGTAATACATTTAAAATATAATAAGTCTTGATATATTAAATATATGTTAAGTTATTTTGAATTTTGGTAAAAAAAAACACTAATTAATATAATAATAAGTCCAAATATATTGACAAAATATTTATGTAAGACATGAGTTGGCTAATAGGTAGAAAAAAAAATTTATAAGCGTATAAAATGAATATACTTAACTGTCCATTATAATTAAAAAATACGTATCAACATAGTCACTTTCATGGATCCAACTCACGTATGTTATATTATTGATTAAATTTTTTGTAAGACAAGAGTTGGCTAAATAGGTAGAAAATAAATTTATAAGTGTATAAAATGAATATATTTAACCGTCCATTATGATTAAAAAATACATATCAACAGAGTAATTTTCATGGATCCAACTCATGTATGTTATATTATTGATTAAATTTTTTTAGATGAAATCAGAAATTCTAAAAAAAGTCAGGAAAATAATAAAAGAAATTCAGTGAATTCTCGTATATTTTGATATTTGAAGTTTTAGAAACAATGGCCTAACAAATTCACTTTCTTGAACTTTTAGTATATATTTTTAGATACAGCCAATATACCAATCTATTCATCAAACAAAGAGCTAAAATTTATCCTACAAAGAAAAAAATGTTAAAGTCTATATACAATAGATTAGTTCGTGGCATTGTTTATACCAAGTCTACGGAGATAAAATCTTTATCTCCATTCCTTCTGACAGTCTTGGTTTCCAGCCGATATACTAATCTCTTTATAAAACAACAGATTAAAACTAGAAATAAATTCTCTTTTTTCCTGAGAAGCACATATTCTAGGCAATATACTAATCTATTCATTGAACAATAGCTTAAAATTGATGTTATAAATTAGCAAATCTCCAAAACATATATATAAAGGATTAGTACATAACATTTTTTCCAGCCAATATACCAATCTATTCATCAAACAAAGAGCTAATATTTATCCTACAAAGAAACAGATTTTTAAACTCTATATACAAAAGACTAGAACGTGGCATTGTTTACACCAAGTCTACGGAGATAAAATCTTTATCTCCTTTCCTTCTGACAGTCCTGGTTTTCAGCCGATATACTAATCTCTTTATAAAACAACAGATTAAAACTAGAAATAAATTCTCTTTTTTCCCGAGAAGCAGATATTCTAAGCAATATACTAATCTCCTAAATATATATATAAAGGATTAGTACATAACATTGTTTCCAGCCAATATACCAATATATTCATTAAACAAAGAGCTAAAATTTATCCTACAAAGCAACAGATTTTTAAAGTCTATATACAAAAGATTAGTACGTGGCATTGTTTACACCAAGTCTACGGAGATAAAATCTTTATCTCCTTTCCTTCTGACAGTCCAGGTTTCCAGCCGATATACTAATCTCTTTATAAAACAACAGATTAAAACAAAAATAAATTCTTTTTTTTCCTGCGAAGCACATATTCTAGGCAATATACTAATCTATTCATCGAACAATAGTTTAAAATTGATGTTATAAATTAGCAACTCTCCAAAACATATATATAAAGGATTAGTACATAACATTGTTTCAAACCAATATACCAATCTATTCATCAAACAAAGAGCTAAAATTTATCCTACAAAGAAAAAAATGTTAAAGTCTATATACAACAGATTAGTACGTGGCATTGTTTATACCAAGTGTACGGAGATAAAATCTTTATCTCCATTCCTTCTGACAGTCTTGGTTTCCAGCCGATATACTAATCTCTTTATAAAACAACAGATTAAAACTAGAAATAAATTCTCTTTTTTCCTGAGAAGCACATATTCTAGGCAATATACTAATCTATTCATTGAACAATAGCTTAAAATTGATGTTATAAATTAGCAAATCTCCAAAACATATATATAAAGGATTAGTACATAACATTTTTTCCAGCCAATATACCAATCTATTCATCAAACAAAGAGCTAATATTTATCCTACAAAGAAACAGATTTTTAAACTCTATATACAAAAGACTAGAACGTGGCATTGTTTACACCAAGTCTACGGAGATAAAATCTTTATCTCCTTTCCTTCTGACAGTCCTGGTTTCCAGCCGATATACTAATCTCTTTATAAAACAACAGATTAAAACTAGAAATAAATTCTCTTTTTTCCCGAGAAGCAGATATTCTAAGCAATATACTAATCTCCTAAATATATATATAAAGGATTAGTACATAACATTGTTTCCAGCCAATATACCAATATATTCATTAAACAAAGAGCTAAAATTTATCCTACAAAGCAACAGATTTTTAAAGTCTATATACAAAAGATTAGTACGTGGCATTGTTTACACCAAGTCTACGGAGATAAAATCTTTATCTCCTTTCCTTCTGACAGTCCAGGTTTCCAGCTGATATACTAATCTCTTTATAAAACAACAGATTAAAACAAAAATAAATTCTTTTTTTTCCTGCGAAGCACATATTCTAGGCAATATACTAATCTATTCATCGAACAATAGTTTAAAATTGATGTTATAAATTAGCAACTCTCCAAAACATATATATAAAGGATTAGTACATAACATTGTTTCAAACCAATATACCAATCTATTCATCAAACAAAGAGCTAAAATTTATCCTACAAAGAAAAAAATGTTAAAGTCTATATACAACAGATTAGTACGTGGCATTGTTTATACCAAGTGTACGGAGATAAAATCTTTATCTCCATTCCTTCTGACAGTCTTGGTTTCCAGCCGATATACTAATCTCTTTATAAAACAACAGATTAAAACTAGAAATAAATTCTCTTTTTTCCTGAGAAGCACATATTCTAGGCAATATACTAATCTATTCATTGAACAATAGCTTAAAATTGATGTTATAAATTAGCAAATCTCCAAAACATATATATAAAGGATTAGTACATAACATTGTTTCCAGCCAATATACCAATCTATTCATCAAACAAAGAGCTAATATTTATCCTACAAAGAAACAGATTTTTAAACTCTATATACAAAAGACTAGTACGTGGCATTGTTTACACCAAGTCTACGGAGATAAAATCTTTATCTCCTTTCCTTCTGACAGTCCTGGTTTCCAGCCGATATACTAATCTCTTTATAAAACAACAGAGTAAAACTAGAAATAAATTCTCTTTTTTCCCGAGAAGCAGATATTCTAAGCAATATACTAATCTCCTAAATATATATATCAAGGATTAGTACATAACATTGTTTCCAGCCAATATACCAATATATTCATTAAACAAAGAGCTAAAATTTATCCTACAAAGCAACAGATTTTTAAAGTCTATATACAAAAGATTAGTACGTGGCATTGTTTACACCAAGTCTACGGAGATAAAATCTTTATCTCCTTTCCTTCTGACAGTCCAGGTTTCCAGCCGATATACTAATCTCTTTATAAAACAACAGATTAAAACAAAAATAAATTCTTTTTTTTCCTGCGAAGCACATATTCTAGGCAATATACTAATCTATTCATCGAACAATAGCTTAAAATTAATGTTACAAATTAGCAAATCTCCAAAACATCTATATAAAGGATTAGTACATAACGTTGTTTCCAGCCAATATACCAATCTATTCATCAAACAAAGAGCTAAAATTTATCCTACAAAGCAAAAGATGTTAAAGTCTATATACAATAGATTAGTACGTGGCATTGTTTACACCAAGTCTACGGAGATAAAATCTTTATCTCATTTCCTTCTAACAGTCCTGGTTTCCAGCCGATATACTAATTTCTTTATAAAACAACAGATTAAAACTAGAAATAAATTCTCTTTTTTCCTGAGAAGCATATACTCTAGGCAATTTACTAATCTCCAAAACATATATATAAAGGATTAGTACATAACACTGTTTCCAGCCGATATACCAATCTATTCATAACACAAAGAGCTAAAATTTATTCTACAAAGCAACAAATTTTTAAAGTCTATATACAAAAGATTAGTACGTGGCATTGTTTACACCAAGTCTATGGAGATAAAATCTTTTTCTCCTTTCCTTCTAACAGTCCTGGTTTCCAGCCGATATACTAATCTCTTTATAAAACAACAGGTTAAAACTAGAAATAAATTCTCCTTTTTCCTGCGAAGCACATATTCTAGGCAATATACTAATCTATTCATGGAACAATAGCTTAAAATTGATGTTATAAATTAGCAAATCTCCAAAACATATATATAAAGGATTAGTACATAACTTTGTTTCCAGCCAATATACAAATCTATTCATCAAACAAAGAGCTAAAATTCATCCTACAATGCCACGTATTTTTAAAATCTATATACAAAAGATTAGTACGTGGCATTGTTTACACCATATCTACGGAGATAAAATCTTTATCTCCTTTCCTTCTGACAGTTCTGGTTTCCAGCCGATATACTAATCTCTTTATAAATCAACAGATTAAAACTAGAAATCAATTCTCTTTTTTCCTTAGAATCACATATTCTAGGCAATATACTAATCTATTCATCGAACAATAGCTTAAAATTGATGTTATAAATTAGCAAATCTCCAAAACATATATATATAAAGGATTAGTACATAACATTGTTTCCACCCAATATACTAATCTATTCATCAAACAAAGAGCTAAAATTTATCCTACAAAGCAACAGATTTTTAAAAATCTGCTTCTCGTTTAGGAGATTAGTATATTGCTTAGAATATCTGCTTCTCGGGAAAAAAGAGAATTTATTTCTAGTTTTAATCTGTTGTTTTATAAAGAGATTAGTATATCGGCTGGAAACCAGGACTGTCAGAAGGAAAGGAGATAAAGATTTTATCTCCGTAGACTTGGTGTAAACAATGCCACGTTCTAGTCTTTTGTATATAGAGTTTAAAAATCTGTTTCTTTGTAGGATAAATATTAGCTCTTTGTTTGATGAATAGATTGGTATATTGGCTGGAAAAAATGTTATGTACTAATCCTTTATATATATGTTTTGGAGATTTGCTAATTTATAACATCAATTTTAAGCTATTGTTCAATGAATAGATTAGTATATTGCCTAGAATATGTGCTTCTCAGGAAAAAAGAGAATTTATTTCTAGTTTTAATCTGTTGTTTTATAAAGAGATTAGTATATTGGCTGGAAACCAAGACTGTCAGAAGGAATGGAGATAAAGATTTTATCTCCGTAGACTTGGTATAAACAATGCCACGAACTAATCTATTGTATATAGACTTTAACATTTTTTTCTTTGTAGGATAAATTTTAGCTCTTTGTTTGATGAATAGTATGCCCAAGAAAAGGACTACAGTTCTTGTTTGCTCTTTGAAAATCACCAATATTGAAAGTGCCATATCTTGCTCATTTTTAATCGGAATTGAGTGATTCAGAAACACATCTTCTTGTTATCTTCTCTAGTTTCTGAATTCATAGCTTTCTGAAATTAATCTATTTATACCCCATACGTGATCTTAAAATCTTCTTGTGACGTGAATTTTTCTTTTCAAACTTCTTTGGTTTTGCTTTTGTGAATTGATTTGTTTGAACTAATTGGTTGAGACTTGTTCTTAAAATCGACAAAAAGTAAGCTTTAATTAGTTTGAGAGATTCATTGTTGAGTGTTTAGATAGGGTATACACGAGAAAAGCCATTACACTAGAGAGGAGTGTATTACTCACCAAAAGTGAGAACCCGAGAGGTCTTTATTTTGCTATCTCTTGTTGTTTTTACTAACTTGCAGGAACAATGGATGGAGATGGTAAAACACCTCAAGAAAATCCCCCAATAGATCAAAAATATGTTAATGATGTTCTATTTGATATGATCCGCAAACTCTCTTTAAAAATTGATAATTTAACCATTTTTCCTTCACCAACAAAAGGTTCTTCTTCCAAAAAAGGAAGATTTGAAGAAACAGAATTTCATGAGGAAGATGAGGAGTTCATGGATTCTTCTAAAGATGGTAAGAAATCTGATTTATCAATTAGTGGAGTTAAACTAACATTGCCTACTTTCCATGGTAAAGCAGATCCGGAAGCTTATTTTGATTGGGTTCATGAGCTTGAGCACTTCTTTGAAGGCAATAGCTACCCTGAGCATAAGAGGTACCACCTTGCTTTCATGCACCTCAAGGATTATGCAAGTTTGTGGTGGGATGAGGTAATGAGATCTAGACATCAAGATGACGAACCACCCATTCAAACTTGGAAGGAAATGAAAGTGCTTATGAGGAAGAAGTATGTTCCTTCACACTATAACCGAGAACTCAACAGAAAATTGCACTCCCTTGTGCAAGGAACCAAAATCGTGGAGGAGTATTATCATGAGATGGAAGCTCTTATGATCAAGGCCAATGTTCGTGAAGATCCGGATTCAACTATTGAGCGATTTCTTACAGGTATGAATTCTGAATTGTCTTATCATGTTGACTTACAATCTTATGTTGATATTAATGAACTTGTTCACAAAGCTATTAAGATTGAAAGGCACTTGAAAGGTAAGCACAGGTTCACCCAACCAAATCCACCATGGCAGAGGGATTTGAAGCCGAAATCAGCCCCTTTCACTCCACCAACAAGCCGAGGCAATTCACCTCAACTCAGCCCTCTAGTACGCCCCCTTATGTCCCAAAATCAGTTCCTAAAGCTGTTGATCCAGCCCCTAAACCGGCATCAACTCCACCCCAAAGATTGAGGGATATTAGATGCTTTAAATGTCAAGGCTATGGTCACTTGCAAGCCACTTGTCCTACTGCCCGGATCATGATTACTTTAGATACTGGAGAAGTGGTAAGTGATGATGACTGTGTCGACATGCCACCTCTTGAAGAAAAGTACCAAGATGATCAAAGTGATGAGGGTGAAAAGCTTGATGAGCCGACCTACTCAGTTGGTAACTTTTCTTTAGTTTCTCGTCGTGTTCTTAATGTTCAACCTTTGGAAGATAATGATTTGATGCAACGTGATAACATATTTCACACACGCTGTTTAGTGCAAAACATGGTTTGACAGAAACTTTCAGAGAAAAGTTTGAGAAAGACAAGATTTTACATAATATGTTCAGAATAGAAATTACAATAGCTTTCATTTACTTTCAAATAAAATGTGTCCATATAGTCACTTCTTCATGCAAAATAATTATCCTAAAGAATTACAAATTGCAACTGCATACCAAGATGTAATTTTTAGAAGTTAAACTCTCAAAAAAAAATACAGCTTCCCAAAGAGGTTCAAGCTCTGTGTAGATAATAATTAAACTGAACATTTTAACAAATAAATAAATAATGACTGAAGGTTCACAAGATATAAATTATCTATCAGCACACAAGAAAAATATAACTCAATTCAAATGCAAAGTTCTTCATGACAACCACATGCTGTTGCAGACAAATCAAAGAGCTTGGATAACCAGCAATTTGCACTATCTCCTGCAGAGTGATGCAACCATATATCAAGCAACTGAAATCCATGAATCACAATGGCATACAAAGAACAATTCCAATAACAATAAAACCATAAGGCAGAAAGCTCTGAAACACATAGGGCAATAGTTGCGATGGTATGAAACTTGGCAGAGGATATTCATGAAAGATGGACATGAAGTAAACAAAAGCTACTTGTAGTGTCTCAAATGCAATGCTAAGAGGCTCAAAGAATAACAACAAAAAGGTTGGTGAATTTAGTGTGCTATACACTATCAAGTACAGCCTTGTCCTACAAGAAGACAATAAAAAAAGTGTCAATTTCTTCAGACAAAAATTAGAACTGTGCAATAGGACATACATGTGAATTTCAAGGAACAATACCAGAGCATAGTGACAGAGAAAACCAGTGATAAAGCAGAATATACACGAAAGTATGTCCAGGGGGTAACTAATGGAGAAGCATTCAATCGCTCAAGTCGATCCCTAGCTAATGCTTGAAACATCTGTGCAGCATGCACAAGTTAAAAAAATAGACAAAGACATAACTTACTTGATACTAAAGCACATGCTTGAAGGACTACTCTACCAAGTACCTTCAAAGAACAGAGCACAGTCAACCAAATTGACCATAAGCCTGCTTGAAATACAGTTGGTAGGACAACAAGCGGAAGAAAAGTTCCCTATTCAATACAAACAACATATAGTCATATATGATGAGATGTTCTCCCAGAAAAATAAAAGTGGACAAAAGCCTATATATCAGAATGATGCAAGAAAGCTGATTTGAGGAAAAAATAAAGGCAGCATTTGCTTGTACCATATGCTCAATTACATGAAAACAAATGGCTTTGAATAAAAATATCACTGTTAAAAAAGTTTTACCTTGTAGATAGCATAATTAATAAGGTGTTCAACTAATTTTCGAACTTCGGATGAGTACAACTCTGAAAAGAATATAGTCTGCAACAAAAACAACAGAAGGAACAGGATTTAAAACCAAAGCAACATATCCAGTGCTGAGAATCAAATTGTATTGAGCAAAATGCATCCACCAAGCAGGAAAAATTACTACAAGAAGAAAATATAAACAGAAAATTTCCATGTTCTTGCTGTATAAGTACAATCAAGCTCCAAGAACGGGCAACTAAGGAAGAACACATAGGAAAATAATTACCTTGAGACACAAAATTAGCAGGACAAATACATTAAGTGCAAAATTTGCTGCCAATGCAAGCGTGGCATGTGAACTCAAGCAGATTCAATGCATTACTTGCATTCCCTGTGTTAATAGCACTATCACCAATCAACCCATTAGATTTTAGTTGCTCAAGAGATATTGCAGTTCAAACTTGAAGGCCGACAAAACTCAAAACTGTGCAGAGCACCGAAATAGATAAGTAGCTCACACCCATGGAAACTAAATATTGATTCAGCGCGAGAACCAAAACCCAAGATTTTCATGAGAGCAAAGTTAGCATGATCATTTGTCCCCAAAACTGATCACAGCATATAACAAGATTGAGAGGAACAGATAACTGAAAAACTTCCAAGAAATCTCTCCCTTCAACTTAATGCAAAAACATCCAAACCGATAGCAACAGATATGCACTAAAAGCAAGACAATATTAGAGAAATCTTTCTAGCAGTGCAAACGGACCAAACTGCCAATTGGAACGTTAATAAATGGTTCAAAATCAACTCTACCTGCCATCTTTGTCCCCTTTGGGAGTATGAAAACCATTAATCAGGACTACAGTGGCAGTTCCAATAGGGTACGGTAATTTGTAATCAATTATCATGATCTGCGGAACAATAAGAAAAAACATTGATAACCAACTGGATTGTTGGGATAGGCCAACACACAGGTTATGAAAATATTTTGTTGCAACCTGGTCATATAGATATCTAGAAACAATTGATTGAAAGAAGAAATCTCCCAACATATACCCATAAACGTTTAGATACATATAACATATCTGAAAAGAAGAAATCTCCCAACATATAACATTTCAAATTGGACCGAAGTAAAAGCTAAACTTAGGCTCATCAACATATAATATTTTGTAATGTACTTTAGGCACACCATGGCTCCCTCCAAGGGTGCTGTTAAGATAGACACAAACGCACATGTTCAATTTAGCATATCTAGAAAGGTTTGATAGGACAAGAAATTCAAATCCCTACTTGTAAACCTGCCACTCATGTGGAGGACCATAGCTACAGCCTTTGCTATTTCTATGCTCAAACTTTAGAGCTACCTGCAAGGACCGGCAATCAATAAATTTTCAGAAGTTTAATACGTATTTTGTTACATTAGTAATTGTTTACAGAAAATATCGTTGCTTGATCAGCAAAAAAACCAGAAAGCTACCTCCATGGCTCCAGAACCAGTTGCATTTCCACCAGAAGTTCGCCAACCCACAAATACCTGGCCAAAGCCACCTTTACCTAATTTCCTCTCAACCTTGTACACTGGTGAGCCCCCAACTTGCACCTGAAAATTCATTCCACGATAAACAAAATAAATATATGATACAAATATATATATATATATATGAGAAATATTGAAGAAAAAAAGTGAAAATATTACAGGCTGAAAACTTTACCAAAGTAAGAATCAGAAGCTTTTCAGCTCACACACCAAGCAGGTACTCAAAACAAAAAAATGATGCTTTGAGCAAGTCAATAACTTCTTGACAAAAAGATAATCTCCCTATCAAGAAGCAGAATAATTCCTCCCCTGTCCCCAACATTACTTATTTGTCAGTAACATATTTATCTTTTACTTCATATAAACAAAATTCTACTTCAATTCATGGATCAGTGTTTTTCTTTGTCATGCTCAATTCATCAAATCATAACCTCCCCCATCGGCCAAATAACCAGTAAAGGGAATATTCAACCATAAATAGCATAATATCCTTGGCAACAGAAGCATCAGTTTTCTCATGTTTATAGGTGTAATTCATTGATATTATTAATCATAACTATCACAAAGAAAATTCTAAACATGCAATATAAATATGGTTCGCCATATATGTTTATTGTCCAACTAAACATGTCAAATAACCCATAGACCTGAAAAAATTAGTCTAAGCATCATAACAAGTATAAGTCAAAGCATGTTCCACAATGAAATACCAAAGCCTCTCTAAGATACATAATCTCTAGGACTACAAAAGCATCGTGAATTAACCACAAACCCGGATCAATCACAACAAGATTCTGCATGAATTGCAATTAGGTGTGTGTTTAAACAAGCCAACTTTCTCTAGGGATTTAAAATAAACCTCCCCCATCAGCCAAATAACCAGTAAAGGGAACATTCAACCATAAATAGCATAGTATCCTTGGCAACAGAAGCATCAATTTTCTCATGTATATAGGTGTAATTCATTGATATTGTATGTTTTATTCAATTAATGTTGTAATATGAGTGTGATTGAAATCTACTGTTCTTGCCTTGGCGTCCATGTCATGGCGTTTTTTAATAAAAGCCATTAATTGATGTCTTGATGGCAGCTGAATTTCCTGCAGAAAATTGTTAATATTAAACTTCTTTTTTTTTTTTTTTTTTTTTTTTTTTTTTAATATTCGAAGGGATCCTGAGCCATAGGTCCTCCTTAGTAATCTTCTTGAACTGAGCTTTGTGTGGATTCTAAAGAAACTTGTGTTTGATTCTGTTTTTTCATGTTCTTGAATGCTAAAAACTGTTGAAATTCTTCCCATGCTTCGTTATTTGATTCCTCTGTCTTTGGAATGTTTGGGTTTTTTGGAATTGACTGAGTTTTTGGGATCTGCTGGTTTGGGCTTGAATGTTGTGTATTAATCCATATTGTTGTTCCTGTCTCAAAATATCTTTTTACCGCCTACTCACAGCAGCTTGATGGATCAAATTTTTCCCACCATTTAATCTTGAATTGCCTTACTAAGGACATTGGTTTGGGCTTTGGATGGGCTTGAATAATTTGGAATTGCCAACACCAAATCCAGGGGACTCTGAGCTCACAATGGAATTGAACTTCTCTCATATACAGTTGCATACTGGATTCAGAATTGAACTTTTTGAGACCTTCTTTTGCTTTGAGTGGCAGAATACTTTGATTGGATCCATGAGTATCCCACCAGTCGTAAAACCACATTGGAAAACTATTTTTGCAATTTTTCTCAAAATTAAAATACCATGAATGATCAAATGCTCGAAAATAGAATGCTTTTTTGAAAGCCTGTTTGTAATCTTGATAATTATATCCAGATGGATTATATGGTCTGGAAAATGATTGAATATTGTATATATTGCCAAAATCATTTGAATTTAAAACCTTTTTAATAATACATTTTGAATGAGTCACATATCCTGATTCAGTTTTATTGTGAACTATATCACATGAACCAGAATCTACCAAGATGTATTCATAAAAATTCTGTGTTTTACTTGAATCATCAGAAAACCATGATATTGAATTCGTAAAATATTTTGAATAGAATGAACGCAGGATAGAAATTTCTGGTGTTTCAGTAAATTTTATTAGTACTAAATATTCATATCCTGGTTTATCAAGATAAAGAGGTTTTTGAATCTGAGTTGAGGAAGATGCTTGAATATTTTTGGATGAAGATGCTATCATAGTAATAGGTTTGGTAGAAGGAGATGGGATTAATTGAGTTTTTACTGGTGGTTGAAGTTTATTAAACGGGGTTGCTGCTACTTGAACATAGGGTAATGGAGGAAAATCCTCAATTTGAATGAATTTATTACTTGTTTGAATGTTTGGAGATTGAATTATTGATTTTGAATCTATTACCTTTGCGTAATCATCTGGACTTTGCATCTTTTGTTTGTTTGACATCTTGATCAGTACCTGTAAAAAAAAAAAAAATAATTAGATAAAGGCTATTTCTTTTCTAAAATTCTCTAATCTTTGATATATGGCCCTATTTACTTCTGGGATTCTTGTAAATTTATGTGTGTGATATGAGACTAACATACTGTAATAATGTATTTGATGCAAAAAGACTTGATGTTTTATTGACAAAGGGTTAGTATTGTATATATGATAAATGTTTGGAAATTCAGAATCTTGAATAATGTGTTCTTTTAGTGAATAGATCTTGAGTATTTTCTTTTTAGTTGTAGGATGATTAATGTAATCTTTTATCCATAACCAATCTTCATATCTTGAATTCTGTGACATTCTCCTGCTTACCTGTAAGAAATTCCCGAGTCAAAAAATCAGGTAATGAATTTTCTTCTCCTTTTATATATTCTATATCAAAATCAAAAATAGATAAAATTCCTTGCCATCTAGCAAATATTTGTTTAGACACTAAATTTTGAATATCCTTTTGTAAAATATCTTTTGCTGATTTACAATCTACTTTTAATAAAAATTTCTTATTATATAAATCATCTTGAAATTTAGAAATACATAAAACTATAGCTAAAATTTCTTTTTTGACTGTTGAATAATTTTTTGAGCTCCTATCCATACTTTTGAAGTATACCGAACTAATTCTATTTTGTTGTTTAATTTTTGTTTCAGAATACCTCCATATCCTATTTCTGAGGCATCTGTTTCTACTATCATGAATGCATCAGGATGAGGAATACCTAAACAAGGTAAAGACTTGATTTTCTTTTTGCTTCTTGTACTATCTTAGTATGTTCATTTGTCCATGCAGGTGGATTCTTTTGTAATCTTTGATATAAAGGTGCACATATAGTTCTTAATTTTGGGAAAAAATCTGCTACATAATTTAAACATCCTAAAAATCTCTGTAATTGATTTTTATCCTTAATTTCATCTGGAAATTTTTCTCCAAATTCTAATGCTCTATTAATAGGTTTTATTGTTCCTTTATAAATATCATGACCTAAAAATCTTATTTGATTTTGAAATAATTTCATCTTTGAGGCTGATATAACTAATCCATTTTGAATCACCAATTTTGAAAATATATTCAAATGTTTAAAATGTTCATTAATATTTTGAGAATAAACTAAGACATCATCTATATATACTATCATAAATGTGTATGCAGAAAATATATTATTCATAATATTTTGAAATTCCGAAGGGGCATTTTTTAATCCAAATGGCATTACATTCCATTCATAATGACCAAATGGTACTGTAAATGCTGTTTTATATTTGTCTTTTTCCGCTATTTGTATTTGCCAATATCCTGATTTTAAATCAAATTTTGAATATATCTTTGCATTAAATAATCTATTTAACAAATCTTTTTTATTTGGTATTGGATATCTAATCCATTTAAGTACTTTTTTTAATGGTTTGTAATTGATGACTAATCTAGGAACACCTCTTTCTTTTTCAGCTTGCTTATTGACATAAAATGCTGGACAACTCCATGGGGATTTTGAATTTCTTATTAATTTTTTATCTAGTAAGGATTGTATTTCGATTCTACAATGTTGTAATAATTCAGAATTCATTTGAATTGGTCTAGCTTTTGTTGGTATATTTCTTTCATTAAATTCTTCTTCATAAGGTAATTCTATTATGTGAGTTTTTCTTGACCAAAATGCTGATGGATGTTCAGCACATATCGTTTCTTTAAATTTCTTTTCTAATTCTTCAATTTTCTTTTTTATTTCCTCTCTATTCAATTGAAATTCTATTTTTTGATATGTAATTTCTTCTTTTATATAATTTATTTGGTTTTCTTTTTGCCTAATTTGATAAGATATACTATTAGTTTGTAACAAATTTAATTCTCTTTGCCTTACCGGAGTAATAAATTGAAATACTATTTTACTTCCCATTATTTTTAAACTTAATCCTTCTGTAGTCTTTTTAAACGGAGTAATTTGATATAAAAAAGGATTTCCTAATATAACATCTTGAGTTAAATCTTCTACTATGATGAATGTATGCCTAAAACAATAATTATTATTACATATAAATCCATTTTTTAACTTATATTTAACTTTTAATGGATTACCATTTGCTGTTTGTAATTTATGATTTGTTTTAGAACAATATTTAAGTGGTATGATTCCTTCTTTAATACAACTTTGATCTGCGCCACTATCTACCATAGCAATACAATTTGTATGATAATCTTGAATTCCAATAGTAACATAAACATGCCATTTTTCTATATTAATTTTTTCAATTATATTTAAATATTCTTCTTCATTTGTTTGTTCTGGAATATGAATTCCTTTATCATTATTACTACTTTCTGGAATATCATTATACTGTTTATTTAAAGTAAGTTTTGTTTGGATTTCTAATTCATTGAATTGCAGAGTTTTAATATCGTTTTTTATTTCTCTAATATCTAACTTTAATTCTTGAATTTGTTGTTGTATTACATTTGTATTGTTGTGAGAAACTATTCCTTGAGAGTTTTGTTCTGAGTATTTGTTATATAATTTTGTAATATTAAATGGTTCTAAAAATTCAGGTTTTTTATCTTCTTTTAATATCAAATCTTTTAATTTTATTAAATATTGTCTTTGTTCTTCAGGGTTTTCTATTTTAGTGATTAATTCAAATAATAAATCTTTATTGGTTTTTTCATTAGATATCATATTAATGCAATGACATGGTGAGGATTTATCTGAATACTCTTCTTCACTATCCGAATGAATTTCATTAATGTTTTCCTCACTTTCTTCTGTGTCACTATTAATCATAATTTTCATGATTTTTAATCGTAGTTCTTTATCTTCATCTTTATCAAAAATTTCATTTATTCGTTTTTGAGTTTTACAATTTGTTGCTATATGACCTGGTTTACCACATTTATAACATATTAATTTTCTCTTTCTATATTTCTTTTTCTTAGAATCTCTTGTTTGATTAAAATTATTAGAGTATTGTTGATATTTTTTACTTCTTCTTTTATAGGGTTTATTTGAATATGTAATTCTTTTAATATTTCTAGAAGGGGCTTTTATTCCTGTTATTCCAAATGCATCACAAAATGAACCTATTTCTTTCTTTTCTGAACCATATTTTGATTGTAATTTTAACTCTTGACATAATTTTAAACCTTCTGACTTGATGAATGAAATTAATTGACCATAACTCCAATCATAAAAATTAATATCTTCTTTTCCTGTTGATGTTTTAATAGCATTGAAAATTCTATATGAAAATAAAGTAGGTAATCCTGAAATGAATTTTTCTTTCCAAAATGGTTGATTACAATCATCTCTTTTAAATACATAAGTTAAAAACATATCTTTATACCATCTAAAATCTGTTAATGTTGGACATCTTAAATTAGTTAAAAATATTTGAGAACTTTTTGAATCATGAGATGGATTTCCTATAAAATGATGAGCTAAAGCATATATTAAATATTCTGGTGCATCCGATATTTTAATTTTCTTTGGATTTCCTTGAGCATCTCTTACTATATTTCCATTAACATCTAATTCATCTTCTTCGATTGTATGTTCTATTACTTCATTTCGTTGATCTTTTGTTATCATATTATCCCACCAATTTTTTAATTGTCCTGAAAATCCTGCAGTAAAGGCTACAGCTATATCTTTTGGTTTATACCCTTCTTGTCTATAAGCTACTCTAGCCATTCCCATTTCTTGTAGTAATCTTAATATTTCATATTCTGATCTACCATCTATATTCCATTCATAAACTGCTCTACCATCATATTGACTAGATGTAAACTTTGCTCTTTCTTCAATTTGTATATCTGGAGGTGTTAGTTTTGGATAATAATTTTTTCGTTGATACGGTGCATAATTTGTTTTTCTGTAATTATAATTTTTTCTTCTATATTGTTTTCTAATTCTATTTATATTATCATCTTGTAGTTCATCTTCAATTTCTTCTATTATATCTTTAATTTCGCTTGAATCACTACTGCTGCTATCATCTGTTTGCTCTAAATTGTTTTCTTCAATATTTTGTATATTACCTGTAGTTTCTGTATTAGTACTAGATGTTGTTTCTTGTAACTTTTTAAATATTTTATTTAATGTATCATTTTCCCTTTGAGGGAGTTGAATATTATTTAACTGAAAATGAGGTTTAGATATTTCATTTGGAAAATTATTTTTAAATGGATTATTTATAATATTTGTTGAAATATTTAATTTTTCTTTTTTAATAGGGTTAATAATATTATTATTTTCTTTAGGTATACTATCTATTTTTGTTGAGACTACTTCTAATTGTTGTGCTACTGTTGATAATATTTGATTTGAATAATTTAATTGTTGATTAACCTTTTTAATATCTTCTAGTTCTACTGGTCCTTTATCTATTCTAGCTTCTCTAAATGGAGTTGCTACTATATCTCCTTTAGGTGTATTAATTATTATGTTTAATAGAGGTGGGTGTACCGAAGTAACTACCTCTCCTCCTACTAAATTCCATTTTTTATATAATGATGTTTGGACATTTATTGATTGGGTGGAATAGACATCTATAATATTTTCTTTTTGAGTAATGAATTCTAGCCACGAAAAGAATGGGTAATTAAATTTTCTCTTAAACAATTCCTGTTTCCACTGGTCTTGAAGATTTTCTTGAAATGATTTATCTAAAGAATTATACCATTCTCTTTTTTTATTATTTTCGTCATCATTAAATAATTCATCTAAATAGCTAAACTTAGGTTTAAATTCATCATTAATAACATGAATAGATTCGGGTTTCATTTCAGAATATGTTGGTGAATTTCTTAATGAATTAGTATTTATTACCTCTGGTAATGGTGACTTATAATGTATTCTTTGACTTCCTGATAGAGGGACTGAATAAATTTCTGAATTATTTTCTAGATTTGTATGTTGACTAAATGTTCTTCTTAAACTAGGAATATCCGATACTGAATGTCTTGATTCTAGTAAATAATCATGCCTAATAGATTTATTTGCTCCGTATTTATTGAATTTAACATTATTAAATTGAACTAAAATACTACCATCTTCCTGTTTGAGTATACTAGAAGCATTTGTTTGTTGTATATTTCTTGATTGATGCTGTGGAATAATTGTAAAATTTTCTGGAATAGTGATTTCATTCCATTTTAATAATTTTGGGGTAATAACAGATGATTTGAATGAATCTTCTTCAAATATGACAGTTTCATCTTTATTTGTTTGTTCTAATTTTAATTTAGGATCAATTAGAGTTTTCATTAATTTAAAACATTTGGCAGGATATATGGACACATTTGAAACTTTTCTCTGAAAGTATATGGACACATTTGGCAGGATATAACTTCTTGTTGTTCGAGATGTGCATCTTCCCAATTTTATTTGGCTCGAGTTTGCATTGGGTTCATCATATTGGTGTTTGATCCAGGAACTCACTTTCAAGATTCGAGGACGAATCCTTTCGAGGAGGGAGGGAATGATGAGAATGAGCCCGTGTCCATGTCCGTGGTGTTAAAGTCAAATGGTCATCCTGAAAGTTTCTGTCACGTTTTGGTATTCTTACCATAACTCTTTCGATATAACTCGGAAGTGCATGATTCAAGAAGCCCTGGAACGATAAGAGATAGAGCTACAACTTTCATGTTTTAAGTTTTCCGAGATTCTAAAATTATCACCGTCGAAAATGCCTTCCAAAATTGATGACGGGATGATAGGAATGAGCCCGAGTCCACATTGCCAAATCCAGCTTCCCATGATCCATTAGCAAATCTTGGTGGTCCAATGACAAGATCAAGGAGCAAGAGGATGAAGGAAACATTACAAGCATTGTTATCAACACATTGTGAGTTGATGGCCAATGTTCAAAGGAGTTCGACACAACCATCTCAAGATGAAGTACTTTGGCATATTTCTTCAATAACAATTTATGATTCACCTTGAAGAAATAATGTGAAGGCCGAAATATTAAAGTCCAAGAAGAAGGCGTGTTTTGGGCTTTGAAATGGATCACGCCCTTTTAATATATTTTAGGGTTTATTATGTTGTTTTTAATTAAGTCCACTTAACGATTTTATGGGCTTAATTGCCGTTTTTTATTAAGTGTTAATAAGGTATTACTTGGCCCAATTATCTTGCATGATAATTAGGAAAGTAAAGTTTTAGAAAGTAAAATCGAATTTTGCTTCTTCAAGGCAAAACCGATTTTAGTCTTTGTTTACGTTTAGGAAAGTAATCTCCTACTTTTTAGGAGATAAGTTTGTCTTTAATTGGAGAGGCAAAAACGTGTTTTGCCTTCTTCAAAACCGTGTCTTAAAATCCTTTTCCAATAAGGATTAGTTTGTTAGTCTGTTAGTTAGTTGGTTAAGAAGTCAAGTTGTATTTTACAACTACTAGGGTTTTGTTTCCTTTTTGGATTAGCATGGCCGAACCTACTCCCTATAAAAGGGACAGCATTGTAACGTTTTTTTTCTTATGTTGAATTGAAAGAATTTTGGCTTTGCTAAATTAAATTTGACATCATCAACGTGAGTTATTCTTGAGTAATTCATAAGACCCGCCAAACCTTAAGTGAGGAACTTTAGGTGAAGCTTACAAGTTCTAGATTTATAGAACCGGCCAAACTTGATAGGTTTAAACTTTTGATTTACATTAGTTGAACTGATTCAATTTGTGTTAACGTTGAGGTTAGGTTAATTTTAATCTTGCCTTTTCGTTTCATATCTCTTTTTCCGCAAATTGTGTTCTTGTTTCTTGAATTGCGTTTTTGGTGCACAACGATCCGAACTTGTGGAAAAATTCGTGTGGATTGGACTTCATCCTACTCCATTCGTATCAATTGGTATCAAAGCAATCCAGGTTGTTCATCAAATTCGGTAATTAATCTTTTTATTTGAGTCTTGTTCTTGTTTTTCTCTTCTCGGATCTTGTCCTTCTTTTGGCGTCCTTCTTGCTGTTTTGTTACGTCAAATTCTGCAGCTTTTGTGGTGTCTTTTTGTTGCTGTTTTTGTGTCTTTATTGCTGTCCAAGGTCGTCATAGTTCAGCTTTTAAACTACGTCAAAATCGCATGCAATTTGTTTGCTAAAAATCTGTCCAATTCGTGTTCATCTTGCTCGGATTTTTTTTGCAATTTTTGTTGTGTTGATCTTGCTATTTTGTGTCGTGTTTTGCTGCTATTTTTCTTCATAATTCTGCATTGTTCTTGTTCATCATCATAGTGTGGAATTCTTGAGTCATTCTTGCTGAAATCACGTCCAAAGAATTAGGGTTTGTCAAACTAGGGTTTGTGAAATTAGGGTTTCTTATTCAAAATTTCATAACTTCCTTGTTTCTCATCCTTTTCTTGATCTTTCTTTTGTGTTATCTTCATCATTCTATTGCCGTTAAAGTGTGTTTCGATCAAACTTTTTCACCATCTCAAGAAGACGAGTTCTTGACCACTTTCTTGAAAATTTTGATTTTCTTGAAAATCCGAAAGTGTCAAAATTTGAATCTTGAGCTTGATTCTTGCTTCTTATTGCAAATCTTGATTATCTTGTTAAAGAAGCATATTGAAATTCCATACCTTCACGTAAGAAGCGTGAAGGTATTATGATTGATATGGGTTATATTTTCATATACTATACATTTATGCTCATTTTCCACAATATAAATATTTACAAATAATATACATTTTTTGAAACACTATATTTGTACACATACTCGCATGTTTTCATATACTACATATATTTATACATAATTCATACATTTTAATACACTATGCATATGAACACATGTACACATACTGCACATATTTGTATACACTATACATGTTTACACATTGTATACATATTTTACTCACTACATGCACATACATATACATATTACACATATTTCTCACACTATGCATATTTGCACATATCTACACATATAACACACATTTTCACACACTATACGTTCTTATTCATACTGCACATATTTTTTTACACTACATATTTACACATACTACACGTATTTTCATACATTATACATATTTGCACATAATTTATACATTTTCACATATTGTACATATTTACACATACTACAATTGTTTCCAACCGCTATAGTAATTTATACATACTATAGATTTTTTCATATACATATATCTACACATATTACACACATTTTCACATACTATACATATTTATAAAAACTTCAAACATTTTCTCACACTATACATATTTAACGTATTTTCACACATTGCACCTATTTATATATATTACCTATAGTTTTACACATTATTTATATTTATATATATACACATTTTCAACTACTATACATTTTTACAAATACTTCACACGTTTTTAAACACTACATATTTACACATAGTACACATATTTTCACATATTAAACATAATAATACATACTAAATATATTTTCACACACTATACATATATGCACACATTTTACACACGATATATATTTGCACATACTACACATATTTTCATATACTATAAATATGTATACATGCTATATATATTTATATATACTACATATATTTCCACACACTATACATATATATACATATTATACATATTTTCACCCACTATATATATTTCCACATACTACACACATTATACATTTTTATACGTATTACACACATTTATGCACATGTAATCTATTTACCAACACTACATACATTTCCACATACAATACATATTTACAAATATTTCACATATTTTCAGAACAATTTTCATATATTTCTTTTTCAAACATTTAATAATTCATAACTCTCTTACATCAAAACATTATACATTAATTCACTTTCTATAATTATTCTAATTATATTATAATAATATATTGTTTGAATTTTGTATTATATACATTTTCATACTCTAATATTCTTACAATTAAACCTTTATCCACTATTGCTGTATCAGTTATATAGATAATATTTCATCATCTTATTACGTCTATACACATGTTACTGGGTTTACTCCAAATTTTCATACTACACATAATATACATACCTGTACAGATACTTATACATACTACGAATATATATATATATATAATTATAGTGTGATAAATAATTAAATATGTGCAAATATATGAAAATATGTTTAGTGCGTGTATATATATGTATATATATATATAATAAATACATAAACCTTTATATACTTTAATACTTAGAAGAAGTTAGAAATATAAGCAATTAATGCTTGGATTAAAAAAAGTGGTTGCATCAGTTTTTAAATGAACTAATTAAGTTTCAAATTCATTCAACAAATTAAAGTTATGATATTAATATATTTAAACTATCTCACCATCAATACCGTGCATTATAAATATTAGAATTTTAATTAAATCGCACTAACAGTATTATATTTTATATTTTTACAAATTTCATAATAACAATGTTTACTACATTTTCACTATGATTGTGATTATTTAAATGAGTCAAATCATTTAGATGTTATATGAAAAGTATAATATAATAAGTTGAATAGTTTAGATTATGCATAAAATATTGCTTCTAATAAACATGAAGAAATGATATAACACAACAGATTAAATTAGTAGTTTATTACATTTGAATATATAAAACTTAACAATAATAAGTTGGATGAATTAAAAATTGAAAAAACCAGTTTATAGGTAGGATCGTAGAATATTACATTTTTGGAATGTAAGTAGTCTAATTAGTAAATAGTTTTTGGAATGTATAGTAAGCATAAAAATGGATAGTGTGTGAAAATATATGTAGTATATGTAAATATATATAGTTATTGAAAATATGTATAGTATATATAAATATTTTTAGCGTGTGAAATCGTGTAGCCATGAATTTATAAATTTAAAATAAAAGATTGTGTATTACTAATTTTTAAGTTTGTTGTTCTAATTTATTCGTTATTAATATTTTCAAATTGAAATGACAAATAATTATAATTTAGAAATGCATTACTGAGTATTAATTGTTCAACGAACACTAATTTTTGAAAATTTTATTTAGCATTAATAAATTGTTTATTTTAAAATAGTCAACGTTACTTTAGAAACATAATTGAGATGTAACTTTAGATATCTATTTAAAGATTTAATAGAGATGTTGAAAAATTCTTAGATAGTTTTTTTTATTTAGTAATACATTTAAAATATAATAAGTCTTGATATATTAAATATATGTTAAGTTATTTTGAATTTTGGTAAAAAAAAACACTAATTAATATAATAATAAGTCCAAATATATTGACAAAATATTTATGTAAGACATGAGTTGGCTAATAGGTAGAAAAAAAAATTTATAAGCGTATAAAATGAATATACTTAACTGTCCATTATAATTAAAAAATACGTATCAACATAGTCACTTTCATGGATCCAACTCACGTATGTTATATTATTGATTAAATTTTTTGTAAGACAAGAGTTGGCTAAATAGGTAGAAAATAAATTTATAAGTGTATAAAATGAATATATTTAACCGTCCATTATGATTAAAAAATACATATCAACAGAGTAATTTTCATGGATCCAACTCATGTATGTTATATTATTGATTAAATTTTTTTAGATGAAATCAGAAATTCTAAAAAAAGTCAGGAAAATAATAAAAGAAATTCAGTGAATTCTCGTATATTTTGATATTTGAAGTTTTAGAAACAATGGCCTAACAAATTCACTTTCTTGAACTTTTAGTATATATTTTTAGATACAGCCAATATACCAATCTATTCATCAAACAAAGAGCTAAAATTTATCCTACAAAGAAAAAAATGTTAAAGTCTATATACAATAGATTAGTTCGTGGCATTGTTTATACCAAGTCTACGGAGATAAAATCTTTATCTCCATTCCTTCTGACAGTTTTGGTTTCCAGCCGATATACTAATCTCTTTATAAAACAACAGATTAAAACTAGAAATAAATTCTCTTTTTTCCTGAGAAGCACATATTCTAGGCAATATACTAATCTATTCATTGAACAATAGCTTAAAATTGATGTTATAAATTAGCAAATCTCCAAAACATATATATAAAGGATTAGTACATAACATTTTTTCCAGCCAATATACCAATCTATTCATCAAACAAAGAGCTAATATTTATCCTACAAAGAAACAGATTTTTAAACTCTATATACAAAAGACTAGAACGTGGCATTGTTTACACCAAGTCTACGGAGATAAAATCTTTATCTCCTTTCCTTCTGACAGTCCTGGTTTCCAGCCGATATACTAATCTCTTTATAAAACAACAGATTAAAACTAGAAATAAATTCTCTTTTTTCCCGAGAAGCAGATATTCTAAGCAATATACTAATCTCCTAAATATATATATAAAGGATTAGTACATAACATTGTTTCCAGCCAATATACCAATATATTCATTAAACAAAGAGCTAAAATTTATCCTACAAAGCAACAGATTTTTAAAGTCTATATACAAAAGATTAGTACGTGGCATTGTTTACACCAAGTCTACGGAGATAAAATCTTTATCTCCTTTCCTTCTGACAGTCCAGGTTTCCAGCCGATATACTAATCTCTTTATAAAACAACAGATTAAAACAAAAATAAATTCTTTTTTTTCCTGCGAAGCACATATTCTAGGCAATATACTAATCTATTCATCGAACAATAGTTTAAAATTGATGTTATAAATTAGCAACTCTCCAAAACATATATATAAAGGATTAGTACATAACATTGTTTCAAACCAATATACCAATCTATTCATCAAACAAAGAGCTAAAATTTATCCTACAAAGAAAAAAATGTTAAAGTCTATATACAACAGATTAGTACGTGGCATTGTTTATACCAAGTGTACGGAGATAAAATCTTTATCTCCATTCCTTCTGACAGTCTTGGTTTCCAGCCGATATACTAATCTCTTTATAAAACAACAGATTAAAACTAGAAATAAATTCTCTTTTTTCCTGAGAAGCACATATTCTAGGCAATATACTAATCTATTCATTGAACAATAGCTTAAAATTGATGTTATAAATTAGCAAATCTCCAAAACATATATATAAAGGATTAGTACATAACATTGTTTCCAGCCAATATACCAATCTATTCATCAAACAAAGAGCTAATATTTATCCTACAAAGAAACAGATTTTTAAACTCTATATACAAAAGACTAGTACGTGGCATTGTTTACACCAAGTCTACGGAGATAAAATCTTTATCTCCTTTCCTTCTGACAGTCCTGGTTTCCAGCCGATATACTAATCTCTTTATAAAACAACAGAGTAAAACTAGAAATAAATTCTCTTTTTTCCCGAGAAGCAGATATTCTAAGCAATATACTAATCTCCTAAATATATATATCAAGGATTAGTACATAACATTGTTTCCAGCCAATATACCAATATATTCATTAAACAAAGAGCTAAAATTTATCCTACAAAGCAACAGATTTTTAAAGTCTATATACAAAAGATTAGTACGTGGCATTGTTTACACCAAGTCTACGGAGATAAAATCTTTATCTCCTTTCCTTCTGACAGTCCAGGTTTCCAGCCGATATACTAATCTCTTTATAAAACAACAGATTAAAACAAAAATAAATTCTTTTTTTTCCTGCGAAGCACATATTCTAGGCAATATACTAATCTATTCATCGAACAATAGCTTAAAATTAATGTTACAAATTAGCAAATCTCCAAAACATCTATATAAAGGATTAGTACATAACGTTGTTTCCAGCCAATATACCAATCTATTCATCAAACAAAGAGCTAAAATTTATCCTACAAAGCAAAAGATGTTAAAGTCTATATACAATAGATTAGTACGTGGCATTGTTTACACCAAGTCTACGGAGATAAAATCTTTATCTCATTTCCTTCTAACAGTCCTGGTTTCCAGCCGATATACTAATTTCTTTATAAAACAACAGATTAAAACTAGAAATAAATTCTCTTTTTTCCTGAGAAGCATATACTCTAGGCAATTTACTAATCTCCAAAACATATATATAAAGGATTAGTACATAACACTGTTTCCAGCCGATATACCAATCTATTCATAACACAAAGAGCTAAAATTTATTCTACAAAGCAACAAATTTTTAAAGTCTATATACAAAAGATTAGTACGTGGCATTGTTTACACCAAGTCTATGGAGATAAAATCTTTTTCTCCTTTCCTTCTAACAGTCCTGGTTTCCAGCCGATATACTAATCTCTTTATAAAACAACAGGTTAAAACTAGAAATAAATTCTCCTTTTTCCTGCGAAGCACATATTCTAGGCAATATACTAATCTATTCATGGAACAATAGCTTAAAATTGATGTTATAAATTAGCAAATCTCCAAAACATATATATAAAGGATTAGTACATAACTTTGTTTCCAGCCAATATACAAATCTATTCATCAAACAAAGAGCTAAAATTCATCCTACAATGCCACGTATTTTTAAAATCTATATACAAAAGATTAGTACGTGGCATTGTTTACACCATATCTACGGAGATAAAATCTTTATCTCCTTTCCTTCTGACAGTTCTGGTTTCCAGCCGATATACTAATCTCTTTATAAATCAACAGATTAAAACTAGAAATCAATTCTCTTTTTTCCTTAGAATCACATATTCTAGGCAATATACTAATCTATTCATCGAACAATAGCTTAAAATTGATGTTATAAATTAGCAAATCTCCAAAACATATATATAAAGGATTAGTACATAACATTGTTTCCACCCAATATACTAATCTATTCATCAAACAAAGAGCTAAAATTTATCCTACAAAGCAACAGATTTTTAAAAATCTGCTTCTCGTTTAGGAGATTAGTATATTGCTTAGAATATCTGCTTCTCGGGAAAAAAGAGAATTTATTTCTAGTTTTAATCTGTTGTTTTATAAAGAGATTAGTATATCGGCTGGAAACCAGGACTGTCAGAAGGAAAGGAGATAAAGATTTTATCTCCGTAGACTTGGTGTAAACAATGCCACGTTCTAGTCTTTTGTATATAGAGTTTAAAAATCTGTTTCTTTGTAGGATAAATATTAGCTCTTTGTTTGATGAATAGATTGGTATATTGGCTGGAAAAAATGTTATGTACTAATCCTTTATATATATGTTTTGGAGATTTGCTAATTTATAACATCAATTTTAAGCTATTGTTCAATGAATAGATTAGTATATTGCCTAGAATATGTGCTTCTCAGGAAAAAAGAGAATTTATTTCTAGTTTTAATCTGTTGTTTTATAAAGAGATTAGTATATCGGCTGGAAACCAAGACTGTCAGAAGGAATGGAGATAAAGATTTTATCTCCGTAGACTTGGTATAAACAATGCCACGAACTAATCTATTGTATATAGACTTTAACATTTTTTTCTTTGTAGGATAAATTTTAGCTCTTTGTTTGATGAATAGTATGCCCAAGAAAAGGACTACAGTTCTTGTTTGCTCTTTGAAAATCACCAATATTGAAAGTGCCATATCTTGCTCATTTTTAATCGGAATTGAGTGATTCAGAAACACATCTTCTTGTTATCTTCTCTAGTTTCTGAATTCATGGCTTTCTGAAATTAATCTGTTTATACCCCATACGTGATCTTAAAATCTTCTTGTGACGTGAATTTTTCTTTTCAAACTTCTTTGGTTTTGCTTTTGTGAATTGATTTGTTTGAACTAATTGGTTGAGACTTGTTCTTAAAATCGACAAAAAGTAAGCTTTAATTAGTTTGAGAGATTCATTGTTGAGTGTTTAGATAGGGTATACACGAGAAAAGCCATTACACTAGAGAGGAGTGTATTACTCACCAAAAGTGAGAACCCGAGAGGTCTTTATTTTGCTATCTCTTGTTGTTTTTACTAACTTGCAGGAACAATGGATGGAGATGGTAAAACACCTCAAGAAAATCCCCCAATAGATCAAAAATATGTTAATGATGTTCTATTTGATATGATCCGCAAACTCTCTTTAAAAATTGATAATTTAACCATTTTTCCTTCACCAACAAAAGGTTCTTCTTCCAAAAAAGGAAGATTTGAAGAAACAGAATTTCATGAGGAAGATGAGGAGTTCATGGATTCTTCTAAAGATGGTAAGAAATCTGATTTATCAATTAGTGGAGTTAAACTAACATTGCCTACTTTCCATGGTAAAGCAGATCCGGAAGCTTATTTTGATTGGGTTCATGAGCTTGAGCACTTCTTTGAAGGCAATAGCTACCCTGAGCATAAGAGGTACCACCTTGCTTTCATGCACCTCAAGGATTATGCAAGTTTGTGGTGGGATGAGGTAATGAGATCTAGACATCAAGATGACGAACCACCCATTCAAACTTGGAAGGAAATGAAAGTGCTTATGAGGAAGAAGTATGTTCCTTCACACTATAACCGAGAACTCAACAGAAAATTGCACTCCCTTGTGCAAGGAACCAAAATCGTGGAGGAGTATTATCATGAGATGGAAGCTCTTATGATCAAGGCCAATGTTCGTGAAGATCCGGATTCAACTATTGAGCGATTTCTTACAGGTATGAATTCTGAATTGTCTTATCATGTTGACTTACAATCTTATGTTGATATTAATGAACTTGTTCACAAAGCTATTAAGATTGAAAGGCACTTGAAAGGTAAGCACAGGTTCACCCAACCAAATCCACCATGGCAGAGGGATTTGAAGCCGAAATCAGCCCCTTTCACTCCACCAACAAGCCGAGGCAATTCACCTCAACTCAGCCCTCTAGTACGCCCCCTTATGTCCCAAAATCAGTCCCTAAAGCTGTTGATCCAGCCCCTAAACCGGCATCAACTCCACCCCAAAGATTGAGGGATATTAGATGCTTTAAATGTCAAGGCTATGGTCACTTGCAAGCCACTTGTCCTACTGCCCGGATCATGATTACTTTAGATACTGGAGAAGTGGTAAGTGATGATGACTGTGTCGACATGCCACCTCTTGAAGAAAAGTACCAAGATGATCAAAGTGATGAGGGTGAAAAGCTTGATGAGCCGACCTACTCAGTTGGTAACTTTTCTTTAGTTTCTCGTCGTGTTCTTAATGTTCAACCTTTGGAAGATAATGATTTGATGCAACGTGATAACATATTTCACACACGCTGTTTAGTGCAAAACATGGTTTGACAGAAACTTTCAGAGAAAAGTTTGAGAAAGACAAGATTTTACATAATATGTTCAGAATAGAAATTACAATAGCTTTCATTTACTTTCAAATAAAATGTGTCCATATAGTCACTTCTTCATGCAAAATAATTATCCTAAAGAATTACAAATTGCAACTGCATACCAAGATGTAATTTTTAGAAGTTAAACTCTCAAAAAAAAATACAGCTTCCCAAAGAGGTTCAAGCTCTGTGTAGATAATAATTAAACTGAACATTTTAACAAATAAATAAATAATGACTGAAGGTTCACAAGATATAAATTATCTATCAGCACACAAGAAAAATATAACTCAATTCAAATGCAAAGTTCTTCATGACAACCACATGCTGTTGCAGACAAATCAAAGAGCTTGGATAACCAGCAATTTGCACTATCTCCTGCAGAGTGATGCAACCATATATCAAGCAACTGAAATCCATGAATCACAATGGCATACAAAGAACAATTCCAATAACAATAAAACCATAAGGCAGAAAGCTCTGAAACACATAGGGCAATAGTTGCGATGGTATGAAACTTGGCAGAGGATATTCATGAAAGATGGACATGAAGTAAACAAAAGCTACTTGTAGTGTCTCAAATGCAATGCTAAGAGGCTCAAAGAATAACAACAAAAAGGTTGGTGAATTTAGTGTGCTATACACTATCAAGTACAGCCTTGTCCTACAAGAAGACAATAAAAAAAGTGTCAATTTCTTCAGACAAAAATTAGAACTGTGCAATAGGACATACATGTGAATTTCAAGGAACAATACCAGAGCATAGTGACAGAGAAAACCAGTGATAAAGCAGAATATACACGAAAGTATGTCCAGGGGGTAACTAATGGAGAAGCATTCAATCGCTCAAGTCGATCCCTAGCTAATGCTTGAAACATCTGTGCAGCATGCACAAGTTAAAAAAATAGACAAAGACATAACTTACTTGATACTAAAGCACATGCTTGAAGGACTACTCTACCAAGTACCTTCAAAGAACAGAGCACAGTCAACCAAATTGACCATAAGCCTGCTTGAAATACAGTTGGTAGGACAACAAGCGGAAGAAAAGTTCCCTATTCAATACAAACAACATATAGTCATATATGATGAGATGTTCTCCCAGAAAAATAAAAGTGGACAAAAGCCTATATATCAGAATGATGCAAGAAAGCTGATTTGAGGAAAAAATAAAGGCAGCATTTGCTTGTACCATATGCTCAATTACATGAAAACAAATGGCTTTGAATAAAAATATCACTGTTAAAAAAGTTTTACCTTGTAGATAGCATAATTAATAAGGTGTTCAACTAATTTTCGAACTTCGGATGAGTACAACTCTGAAAAGAATATAGTCTGCAACAAAAACAACAGAAGGAACAGGATTTAAAACCAAAACAACATATCCAGTGCTGAGAATCAAATTGTATTGAGCAAAATGCATCCACCAAGCAGGAAAAATTACTACAAGAAGAAAATATAAACAGAAAATTTCCATGTTCTTGCTGTATAAGTACAATCAAGCTCCAAGAACGGGCAACTAAGGAAGAACACATAGGAAAATAATTACCTTGAGACACAAAATTAGCAGGACAAATACATTAAGTGCAAAATTTGCTGCCAATGCAAGCGTGGCATGTGAACTCAAGCAGATTCAATGCATTACTTGCATTCCCTGTGTTAATAGCACTATCACCAATCAACCCATTAGATTTTAGTTGCTCAAGAGATATTGCAGTTCAAACTTGAAGGCCGACAAAACTCAAAACTGTGCAGAGCACCGAAATAGATAAGTAGCTCACACCCATGGAAACTAAATATTGATTCAGCGCGACAACCAAAACCCAAGATTTTCATGAGAGCAAAGTTAGCATGATCATTTGTCCCCAAAACTGATCACAGCATATAACAAGATTGAGAGGAACAGATAACTGAAAAACTTCCAAGAAATCTCTCCCTTCAACTTAATGCAAAAACATCCAAACCGATAGCAACAGATATGCACTAAAAGCAAGACAATATTAGAGAAATCTTTCTAGCAGTGCAAAAGGACCAAACTGCCAATTGGAACGTTAATAAATGGTTCAAAATCAACTCTACCTGCCATCTTTGTCCCCTTTGGGAGTATGAAAACCATTAATCAGGACTACAGTGGCAGTTCCAATAGGGTACGGTAATTTGTAATCAATTATCATGATCTGCAGAACAATAAGAAAAAACATTGATAACCAACTGGATTGTTGGGATAGGCCAACACACAGGTTATGAAAATATTTTGTTGCAACCTGGTCATATAGATATCTAGAAACAGTTGATTGAAAGAAGAAATCTCCCAACATATACCCATAAACGTTTAGATACATATAACATATCTGAAAAGAAGAAATCTCCCAACATATAACATTTCAAATTGGACCGAAGTAAAAGCTAAACTTAGGCTCATCAACATATAATATTTTGTAATGTACTTTAGGCACACCATGGCTCCCTCCAAGGGTGCTGTTAAGATAGACACAAACGCACATGTTCAATTTAGCATATCTAGAAAGGTTTGATAGGACAAGAAATTCAAATCCCTACTTGTAAACCTGCCACTCATGTGGAGGACCATAGCTACAGCCTTTGCTATTTCTATGCTCAAACTTTAGAGCTACCTGCAAGGACCGGCAATCAATAAATTTTCAGAAGTTTAATACGTATTTTGTTACATTAGTAATTGTTTACAGAAAATATCGTTGCTTGATCAGCAAAAAAACCAGAAAGCTACCTCCATGGCTCCAGAACCAGTTGCATTTCCACCAGAAGTTCGCCAACCCACAAATACCTGGCCAAAGCCACCTTTACCTAATTTCCTCTCAACCTTGTACACTGGTGAGCCCCCAACTTGCACCTGAAAATTCATTCCACGATAAACAAAATAAATATATGATACAAATATATATATATGAGAAATATTGAAGAAAAAAAGTGAAAATATTACAGGCTGAAAACTTTGCCAAAGTAAGAATCAGAAGCTTTTCAGCTCACACACCAAGCAGGTACTCAAAACAAAAAAATGATGCTTTGAGCAAGTCAATAACTTCTTGACAAAAAGATAATCTCCCTATCAAGAAGCAGAATAATTCCTCCCCTGTCCCCAGCATTACTTATTTGTCAGTAACATATTTATCTTTTACTTCATATAAACAAAATTCTACTTCAATTCATGGATCAGTGTTTTTCTTTGTCATGCTCAATTCATCAAATCATAACCTCCCCCATCGGCCAAATAACCAGTAAAGGGAATATTCAACCATAAATAGCATAATATCCTTGGCAACAGAAGCATCAGTTTTCTCATGTTTATAGGTGTAATTCATTGATATTATTAATCATAACTATCACAAAGAAAATTCTAAACATGCAATATAAATATGGTTCGCCATATATGTTTATTGTCCAACTAAACATGTCAAATAACCCATAGACCTGAAAAAATTAGTCTAAGCATCATAACAAGTATAAGTCAAAGCATGTTCCACAATGAAATACCAAAGCCTCTCTAAGATACATAATCTCTAGGACTACAAAAGCATCGTGAATTAACCACAAACCCGGATCAATCACAACAAGATTCTGCATGAATTGCAATTAGGTGTGTGTTTAAACAAGCCAACTTTCTCTAGGGATTTAAAATAAACCTCCCCCATCAGCCAAATAACCAGTAAAGGGAACATTCAACCATAAATAGCATAGTATCCTTGGCAACAGAAGCATCAATTTTCTCATGTTTATAGGTGTAATTCATTGATATTGTTAATCATAACTATCATAAAGAAAATTCTAAACATGCAATATAAATATGGTTTGCCATATAGCTTTATTGTCCAACTAAACATGTCAAATAACCCATAGACCTAAAAAAATTAGTCTAAGCATCATAACAAGTGTAAGTCAAAGAATGTTCCACAATGAAATACCAAAGCCTCTATAAGATATATAATCTCTAGGACTACAAAAGCATCGTGAATTAACCACAAACTAGGATCAATCACAACAAGATTCTGTATGAATTGCAATTAGGTGTGTGTTTAAACAAGCCAACTTTCTCTAGGGATTTAAAATATTCTTCCTCATCAAATCATGTAACATAATCTTGATAAATTCAAACAGATCATGCATTCGCATTTACATTGTTGAACACATATTAGACACGTAAAAACCCAACAAAACCCAGAATTCCTGTACGAGATCATGCATAACAAAAGTCCTATATAATCCACGGGCTAAAAAAGATGAAACCTTGTCAGGAAATGATGCAGGAGTCCCATCATCCTCTAGTCCAGCACTTCCTTTAACACTCCTACCCAGGCTTTTATATAAGTCCACCATCAAATGGAAAAACTAAAAGAATCTGCAGTCTAGATATAGACACACTATATTAGAAAAAAAGAAGGGTAGGAAATTCATGTCACTATCTTGGCAACTGAAACTGAAAGAAGAAGACTTTTCTTCTTTTGGATTCTCAGTTTGAAATTTGGAGCCTGTTAAGAATCAATCAGGCCTCAACTACTATAAGTCCACCATCAAATGGAAAAACTAAAAGAATCTGCAGTCCATAAATAGACACACTACCTTGCTTACATGCAGCCATCAATTATTTTCTGCAAGAGGCGAGACTTTTAAAACACAATTGAAATTTCCATCACCGATTTTCTGAAGGAAAAAAAGTAATAAAAAGAAAACAGAAAAAATCAGTGTCAAAATATACTACAATTTCATTGAATTCCATCCGATATAGCGAAAAACCAACGCCACAAATTACAATTACTGCAGGATAAATGCCTGCGCATATTCAAGGTAGACAGTAGATAAAAAGCATACATAAAAAATTTTGTAGTAATGAAAAAGGTGACAAAAGACTTGCATAAAAAAATTGTAATAAGCCAGAGAAAGCCAGAAAAAAAGAAAGGAAAAAACTATTGAACATATATACCCTGAGGAAACGTGCAACAACAATCTGAAAAGAAAAGGAATAAAGCTCCAGGACAACCTCGGTGAATGGAACTGACATTAACATGGGTATTCAACAATGTCTCAAACCAACCACTCCCAGATTTCTGCATCGACAGAATGGCAAATAGTCGTACAGGATTACAAGAACACTCAGCCTTGGCACATTCAGAAAAGTTAGGTCCAAATCTATGTGGCACAGTAAACAAAAATCGAACCGAGTTCTCTTAATTATCTGTAGAATGTTTTAGGCCTTGGATAGTGCAAGAAGGGATTTTGGGACCGGTGGACAACATATTGATGACAAGGCCTCTCTACAACCTCAATGTTCAATAATTCAGTTTTGGAGCTGGATTTAGTCTGCTTTAGACAGACAGAACATATATAAACACCACAGACTATTACAAAAACAAAAACTACAGTCCGCAACAACACTAGGGATTTCTTGGGAGCTTTTATGACAATGGCATCCTATAATCCGAAGGAAGTCCAGATTTCAATGACTGTTAAGAAAACTATATAACTGCAAAAATAGTGAAATCATAATCAATTAAAAGAACCAAAGACCATGACTGCCTTTGGAGAAGTGTTTCTTAACGTACTGTTAAAGACAACAAAGACAAATCATTCAAGTCCTAAACCTAAAAAGACCAGTGAGTTCCTTGAAAGACGCTGTGGAATGAATTGAAATTTGAATAAAATTCACAATAACATCAAAATCCTCTACTCTTGCACAGGAAAATAAACAGCAACGACCAGTTCTTGTTGCTTCAGAAGTCAGGCATACCCTAGAAATAAGCACGAAATTTCTTTCCAGTTCGAGTATGGGGATGAATAAACAGACACTCGTTGAGCAATATTCCATCAAAGAAATACTTACAGAAGAGTAATTTTGGACAACGAATCCATAGTAGGACAAGATATTTGAAAATTAGTTTTTTCAAGAACCGGCCTGCCTAGACATAATGCATTACCTTTAATTAAAAAAGTTTGATTAAGAATATGAATATATACCGTGCACAGGTCTTACTATGTTTGGTAAAGGAAGGTGCCATTTGGAAAAAATATGAAAACCACATTAAGAAAAAACAAACACGAAACCTTTCACGCCGAATCAATGTGAAATACGCATTATATCACAGCATTTGTCACAAAAATTCCATCTTTATCAGGTGGAAAGAAAATGGAAAATCTTTAGCTCATTTTAAGCAAAACTCTGGCATAAGAACAACTTCAATAAACTAAATGTACAAGACGAACACAAGATTAGCTCCTCTTTCTAATAAATCCATAAAAACAACCAGAGAAAGGATGCAATGTGAAGTAAAATATATAAAGAAGTAAAATTTTATGTAAATCTGTCAAAATATCACATGAAAAATGCGATTGCTAAATCTGTCAAAATATCACATAAAAAATGCGATTTGGGACCTCTTTGGTTTGGAATAATGAGTTAAAGAAATCAGGATCTAAGAAGAAGAAAAATGAGAAGAAGGAGAAGAAGGAGAAAAAGAAGAAGGAGAAGAAGAAGAAGGGTTTACAGATAGAGAGAGAAAGCGCGCAGTAGCCGCTAGAGAAAAAATGAGGCAAGCGGCGAAAAGATGAAGAAAGGAAGACAGAAATGAAACCCTAAAGCAATGATATGTCAAGAGAGCTTTAACGACGTCGTTTAACAAGTGGGGGGTCTTTAACTCTCAACTATGCACGTGATCGCAGCCTGGGCCACGTGCCGTGGTCGTCCATCCCTTTGTGCTTATTACTTTATCTTAATAAATATTTAGCCTCTCTAATCAAAATAATTTTACGTTAGAAATTATTGATAACAACAATAGGTTGACTTTAATTTAAATAATATCACTACCACGTAAGAATTAAAAAAAACTCAAACAGATCACTTATTTTGACTTTGGTAAGATTTCTAAATTATAAATATTTATTTTATAATTCCAATACAATTCATTATCTCCCAATTTTCTATAATCTTTTGTTTTTCTATCCCTTTGTTCTCTTTTCAAAAAATTTTCTTTGCCCTTCTTTTTTATTCACAAAATTTGGTATTTTTTAAACTTTAGTTTGGAAGTATCCGATCAACTGCAAAAGTCTAAATGTGAAGACCCATTTGTCCAATCTATTAAGGTAACTATTTGGTCGAAATATTAAAGAAATATTTAATTTTTTCTAATTTGTTTCATTATTTATCTGTTGGAATTAATTTCTTCAAACTATGATGATATCATTGATATGCCAATTAATTCATGTTACATTAATTATTAATTATTACTATTTTTTGCCTTAAAAGTTTTTTTAAGAATGGCAGGCACTAGACTATTTAATTTTTCTCTTTAAACTCTATTAGTTATTTAAATATAATATTATTTGACGTGTTTTTATCTTATATGAATTGTTGGAGTTTTTAATTAAACATCTAATTATAAACTTGATTATTAATTGGTTCCTCCAATAATTCACCTCAACCTCCACCACTACACGGCATGCATATAGATTTAGAAATGGATTTAGACTCTGAAACAAAAATCACAGTCGGCAATTGACAAATGGTTAGAGAAATTTGTAATAGTAGATTTCAAAGTATATTGCTTTTAAACGAAAAAGAAGTTGGCAATTGTAAAATTCAGGTGCAGTATAAAACATTCATTACTACTAGTATTAGCAGGTAGCTCAAATAATGTGTGTTGAAGTCATAGTACAGACTAAGCAAGAAAATTTTGGTGATAAAAAATATTAAACTAAGTATGGATAGGTAATTTTGAACCTTTTTTTTCAAAATAACTTAATTTTTTGAAAATTACTAAAATAACACATTTTCAAATGGGATCTTCTATCCAAGATTTTCCTGTCTTAATTAAAACTACGTCGTAGGGTTCACACATCTTTTGGTTATAGTCTAATAATTGTAAAGTAATTTTAGTAATATTTATGTATTTAGTCCCTAAATTAGTGAAACTACGTCATTTTGAACGTTAGGCAGAATAAGACAGAATAAATATTGGACAGAGGATCTGGCCTCTATATTTCCTTGGTAATACTTTTTATGTCATGTGGACTTTAATTAGCCATATTAAAAAAATAAATTATCATCTTGTTATCAATTCATAACAAGTCCCGATTTCTTCTCTCCTTGTTGGTTCAACATGTTTGACATTCAATCCGTGATTTCACCCCCACTTTTTCACTGCGTTTGATATTGATGAGATTTAAATAAATCTTGTGAGGTTCTAAATAAATTTTGTTCATCCACAATGCTTAATGCAATACTCTGAATCTTTTATTTCATTCTCTATTTCAATCCGTATTTCAGTTTATAATTATCTGCCAAGTATATTTAATTAAAACTATATCAAGTAATTAATGAATCCTAAAATATAAGTATTAAATACGTAACGTGAATTTATAAGATTAAAATAGAGTTTAATACAGGGAATGATATAGAAAATTCTCTAGATAAATGCAAAAGAAGGAGATGATGCATTCATCATCACCATTGATTAGCCCATCAATCGTACTATTTCCAATCTGTTGAATCCATTTGTATTCATGATGCCCAATAAAATTTGCAAAGGAAAAATTGCAAATCAAATCCCATATAGTTGAAAAATACTTCTCATTACTCATATTTAAAAATATGCAATTTCGTAGTACATACTAAAAACTGCATAAAATTGGTGATTTCATCTAATCTCGTCTTTTTTTTCCATCAAATTAGTCCTTTTAAGGCTTGTCTCTTTTTTCTAATAGAAAGAATCTACATGTGCATCATGTAACCATTTTTCAGGGTAAAGTTGGAATGAGAACTTATTTTGTGAATTATTTATTAGTGGTGAAGCAGGGACATATCTTCGCATCTTAACAAATATTTTCCTTATTTTTGAAGAGTAAATTTAGGGCTATTCATGGAGAAATCAGCAAAGGGGTATTTTCCTGTTATACGGTTTTATATATACGGATATCACGTGCGCGTGATAAGTTATTTCACGTATAACTTTTACAATTCGCATATCAACTATGGCAATTATACCAAAATCACAATTAATCATAATACATGACTAAATCATACGTTATACATGAATCAACAAGATATTGGTTAACATGTATACGTTATACATGAACCAAGAAGATATTGGTTAACATATATACTTTCTACTTGAATTAGGAAGATATTGGTTAACATATATATTTTATATGCAAATAAATCATACTGTTATACGTGAATCGGGAAGATATTGATTAACATATATGCATTATACGTGGATAAATCATATGTTACACACAAATCAAGAAGATACACACATGAATAAATCATAAGTTATATGCGATTTAGGAAGATATTAGTTAACATACATATGTTATACGCAAATAAATCATACGTTATAGGCAAATCAGAAGATATTGGTTAATATATATTTTAAGCGAATAAATCATTTGTTATACGTGAATCAGGAGAACTCATATGGATAGTAACAGAGTTAGAAGTCGTAAGACTCTAGCTTCATATTGTCACTCCTCTGTGAGACTGCTCTTAAACAAAGACTTATTAGAGAACTTGCATAAGTATGAATGGTTCTAAAACTTGAAGTTAAGATAGGACCTCAGGCGGATGCAACTAGATTCATTCTAAAATACCCTAATATGTATGACAGTTTGAGAAAGAGTACATTTTAAGGCCTAAAGGTCTAAAGAGCAAATCCTCATGAATATATAATGTGAAATAATTTAAATGGCGAGGAGAAAGAGTAGACAAACATTTAATTGTTGGAACCCTGGCTTGTGACGTAATTATGGATGAGTAATTAATTGAGGTACGACCTATTGCACAAACACATGATTGGCTCAATGTATTGAATGTGTACATTAAGTTACTTTGATGACTTTTGGAGGCATATGTTATGTGTACTTGATATTCAAATACATTAAATTATGAGGCATATGCATAATACTTTTTTGAAGTCAAGATGGATGGGATTAGATACATGTTTTGAAATTACTTTGTTGCCTAGGTAATTGTTGAGTGTAGTGTTTTGGTTTTGGTTGTTTTTTTTTTTTGGTTGTTCCTTTTTTTTTCATTTTTTTTGTTCAAGAACGAACAAGGATTAAGGGTGGAGGGAATTGATAGAATGAATTTGTTAACCATAATACTTGTTATTTCACTTATATTTTGAGTCGTCTTGTGTATATTTGATACGTTTTTATGGTGTTTTTTTGTAGGTTATGATCAAGATAGGCGATTAGAAGAGAAAACACCAATAGAAGGTAAATACGGAGTGAATTTAGAGCCAAAAAATGCTCTACATTACGACGTGGAAGGTTATGCATCGCGACGTAGGTGAAAAAATGGTGGAAGCACAGAGCTAGAGAGTGGCATCGCGATGCCCAGTCAACTTGCACAGTACGTGAAGAAAATATAGGATTTAATAATTGGTTCTCAAGATCTACATAATGATGTAGAGAGTGCATACATTACGATACTAGTAATATTGAGGCTCTGCATCACCATGTACGACTATCGGGGGCAAAAACGTACGTTATCAAACGTGTGTTTCGGTATGCTTTCGGACCACAAGTAAATTTATAATCCTTTCCCACCTTATAGTAGGGTGAGTAAGTTGTCGAACCCACATGGAGGTACACTAGCTACTTGTATATGAAATATTCAGAGAGAATTAGATGGTTTAATAGTGAATGAGTAACAAAAGTTCTATGAACAAAAAGCAAATAAGGAACAATCAAATGGACAGAAAGAGAGAGAAGGAGAGAGAGAGAGAGAGAGAGAGAGGTGTTCTTAGATTTTGCTATGAGAAATGCAATCTCGTGACTTAGCTACTTTGTGTTGGATCAATGAACATCAATTTACATGGAGTTCAAGATTATCCTCATGGAATGGTTTAAAGTCACATTGGTAGGCACACCTAAGTTTGAAACTTATGAATCCGTGCCTTCTTTTGACAAAGACAAGTTTAAATTATTAATTAAAGCCGAAATCCGTGACCAAGTCATCTACCCAACTAGTTTCCTCTACATTAACCAACTATTAAAGGAAATCAGGGTCTTTCCCTTAACAAAGACAAGACCCATTTGGCCTCAAACCCAGTTAAGTATCATTCTAGTCTTTACATACAAGTTTCTAAGTATTACAAGTACCCAAGTGACCTTTGTCTACACATGTGTAAAGTGATAAGTCTATTCCAAGTATGCAAACTTAATTTCATTTATGTTAGTTATGGCTTAAATGAATAATCCACCATAAAATTCACCTTAATTCAGAAACATGTTAATTTGGCAATTATACAAACATGTAAACAACATATATTCCTTGGATTCATTCACTTTAAGTCACAGATCTAGAAAATTTAGACTTTAGATCCAAATTCCAACCATACAAATCACATAAAATAGATCATTTATCATTATCCTCAACACAAAGTCACTAATTCACATAGATCTCATATACCCATAACAATTAATCCAAGAACACTATGGAAGTTTAGCCTTCCATGGCTAGATCTACACTCACAAAGATCAAATTAACACAAGACAAAGTAAAAATAGAAAAAATCAAGAGATTGCCCATTCAAAGAAGAGAAAAAACTCTTAGATTTCAATAATAAGTTCAAAGCTCCAATCTTAGTCTTGTTCCAAGATTATCCTTGTGCAAAGGTTTCAAGAAAAAGTTCTAGATCTAGATTTCTTTCTCCCCAAATGCTTAATGCTTAGTTCCTTGCTCCCTTTATGATGAGTGATCAATCATTCCCTAAGAAATGTAAAGAAACTACTATTTATACTTTACATCAAACTTGAAGAAAAAGAAATCTCTAAACTTTTTACAAATTACAAAAAGTACTCCTACTTGTACTTTTGAATTTACAAGATAGTACTTCAAAAAGGACAAGTCTTCATTTTTATAAATACCCTTAGTTGACATCCTTTGACGTGTACACCTTTGCTTGAGTTCCTCCATGATGGCTAGGTTTGACTAGGTGTCGTAAGCACTCTTACAATGGAATCAAGGTCAAAATCAAAAGATATAAGTAAAGACAAAATATGAACTTGTCCTATGTGGAAAAACTAGAAGGTTCCTAGAGTTTTTAAGGGTTTCCTAAGGTTTCTAAGGCGAGAATGGCCAAATCAACCAGCGTTAATTTAACTAGGCCAACTAGTGTTAATTTAACCTAACTATGGCTAATTAATGTTAACTAGTCATATTTTGGCCAAACTAGTGTTAACTAGGTGAAACTAGTGCTAACTAGTGAAACTTGCCAATCCTAAAGCTCTAACCTATGTGAGGTCAAATCTAGAGCCTAGGGTTCATGTGTGTTCATTTTGGGTATGAACCAAGTTGTATGGTCTATGTGGGGAATGTTACCAAGTGGTCCCAAGACTATGTGTCTTGTTTCGAGGTAAAAACCAAAATAGGCAAAACTAAGGTAAAAAGTTGGAGAGAGTGGGACTTATGTATATTGATGTTGTGGCACCTATAGCACGACATCAATGGCCTAAAAATCGTGGGTTTTAGGGTATATAAATATTTGTGTAATAGCCTAGGTTTTAGGGTTTCTAAAGATTTGTGAGATTTTGGAGAGTTTGAGTGTATTGATGTTGTGGCATAGATGCCACGACATCAATGGCCTACAATGGTCTCATTGTGCTTTATTTCTTGCCTAAGGTTGGGTTCCAAGTTCTAAAGTGTTGGTTCTAAAGGTTACCTAAAAGTGCATGAGGTTAGTGTTTGAGATAGGTTTCTTAGAAGGTTTCTAAGGCAGAGAGGTTGATTTTACTTGGTCTAACACCTAAACAATACACAACATTGGACAAAAAAAGAAGTGAGAAGTGTAAAAAGAGTGTATTGACATGCCACAACGTCAATGTGCTTAAAACCTAAGAAAGAGAATAATGTGTGTAAAAGTGAGGGAATTCAATGCAATTAATGTCGTGGCATAGATGCCATGACATTAATGGCCTTGAGAGTGCCTAGTGTATGTATTTTTTATGTGTATATGAGTGTGTAGCGTATTGATGCCATGAGCTTGAAATGAGAGAAGATTAGAGAAATGTGAGATTGCGAGGGTTTTATATGTATGAATGTTGTGGCATGAATGCCACAACATCAATGTGCTTGAAATGAGAGGAGATTAGAGAAGTGTGAGATTGTGAGGGTTTTATATATATTGATGTCATGGCATAGATGTGCTTGAAATGAGAAAAGATGAGAGGTGTGAGATTGTGAGGGTTTTATGTGTATTGATGCGGATACCATGACTTCAATGTGCTTGAAATGAGAGAAGATGAGAGAAGTGTGGGATTATGAGGGTTTAATGTGTATTGATGTCGTGGCATGGATGCCATGACATCAATGTGCTTGAAATGAGAAAAAATGAGAGAAGTGTTAAATTGTGAGGGTTTTATGTGTATTAATGTCGTGGCATGAATGTCACGACATCAATAGCCTAGAAGGGGAGAATAATGAGAGTTTTAGATGAAAATTGGGAGGTTAGTGTATTGATGTTGTGGCATGTACATAAAATGAAGAGAGAGTGTGAAAAGTGATAAAAGTGAGATTTGAGTGAAAAACAAATGCATTGATGTCGTGGTATGGATGCCACGACATCAATTGCCTTGGTGTGTGTGTGTGTGTGTGCGTGTATGTATTGTGTTTTGTGTATTGTGTGTGCTTGATATGCCATAGTTTGGATTCTAAATGTTAGTAGTGTCATAAGTGCTAGTTGGGAAGGGTTGCTAGAGTGAAGGTGAGTTAAGTTGAGTGCTAGGCCTAAGGGTTATGCATATGTCTACAAGTTGCGGTCCCTAACTGGTGTGCTAGAGTGAAATTCTAGGTTAAAACCTTAGCTACTTTCCTTGGTACTGACCTTGAGCATCCTACTGTGCTAGGTTTTAGTTCATGTGTGCTAGGATTTGGTCATAAATGCTTACAACTTTGGTCTTGGCTATATGCTTTGGCCAAGAGGGTGAGGTGTTAAGGTAGCAATACTAAGGCAAAACACAAGTCAAACCATGCTAAGTCTTTACTTAAACCTTAACATTTACCTCCAAAAAAGTGTTAAACTTGGCCAAAGCCTATCTCTATATCTCTTTGCACAACGAACTCTAACCCTTAGCTTGGTCAACCCTAGGGTTTAGGGTTTGCTTTCCCTTGACTTGTTGACTTTTGGTCAAAATTGTCTCCAAATAAACCTTTTTAGCATTTTAACCTCTCCGCCTTATAAAGCTTACAAATTAAGGTAAAAAGTACTTAATTGAGTACATAACAAAATCCATTAGTTTTTGTGCTTTTTTCACATAAGTTAGGATCCCAAAACCCCAACAAATCTCTCCCCCTCATGATTTTGTGGAAGAACTTGCCATCCATTCAAGTGAGCAATATAATTTAGACTTTCATCTTGGAAATGACTTGATCAACATATCAGCACCATTGTCATCTCTATGCACCTTCTCAAATTTAACTAACTTTTCATCCAACACATCCGGTATCTATTGATATGTCACACTAATATGTTTTGATTTAAAATAAAAAGATGGATGTTTCGAATATGAATTACACTTTGACTATCACAAAACAACACGTACCTTTCTTGAGAGCAACCAAGTTCCCATTAAAAACTTTTTCAATTATAGCAATTCTTTGCACTTAGCGGCAACAAATTCAGTTTCACCACACAATTTTGCAATCAAGACTGCCATGAAATTGCCCCCGCAAAGATAGTCAATTAACCCAAAATATACTTTATTGAATTAATATCTCCAACAATATCAGCATCGGTATAACTATTGAGAATAGACTTTCCACTTCCAAAACAAAGATTCAACCGGGGCATAGCCTAACTGGTAAGTTGCAAGGAGATAAGGTGTGAAGAAATTGCCTTCTATGTGGGTTCGACTCCGTGTGGGTGCGTTGCCTGGGTGAAATATTCCTGGGGGCGCACCTGGAGCTCGGGTCCCGTTGGATATCCTTACAGGCTGCCACTTAGGGCACATCCCGCGATTTACCTGTCAAGTGCAGGCCCAGGGCAGGGCTAGCGTGGCCCGGTTTGGGTGTCCGGAATTTACACCTTTTGAAGAAGATTCAAATTTGAAGTGTCCCGAAATATTTCAAAATCCACTTTACAACATTCTAATGTTCAAAATTCACTTTACAATATTCCAATGTTCTCTCCTAAGGAATCAACCGGTTTGCGGGTAACTCGGCCAGTATTTTTTCCAGTTCTAATTATTTAACTATTAACTTCTTACAGCATCTCATAGATAGGGCTGATATCGAGCCGAGCCGAGCCCGAGCTTTGCAGGGCTCGAGCTCGGCTCGTTTAATTTTCTTCAGGCTCGAGCTCGAGTCGAGCCTAGAACTCGAGCTCGAGTACAAAATTTCGAGCTCGAGCTCGAGCTCGGGATCGGCTCGTTTAGCCTTTATTCGAGCTCGATCTCGAGCCCGAGCTCGATCTCGAGCTCGATTACTTTTTTTCTGTTTTTTTATCACTTTTTTTTGGCACAAATAAGATTATTCAATCACGATACAATAATTTATCAAATATTTTGATAATAGTTAACACAATCTATTAGTTATATTCAAATGTAAATAAAATAAATTACAACATACATTGTTCAAAGAAACAACACCAACTAAATAATTCAAAATTCTCACAAAAACAATAACTTTTTTACAATTGTATAATTTTTTAACATAAATTTTCACTCAAATAAATACATCAATTCAAACGCCTATAAAATATTAGCTTATTATAACAATTCAAACACTCGTATATTGTGATTTGTGACTTAATAAATATATATAAAAATATAATTATTTCTAATATTTAGTATATAAGTACAATATATATTATAAAATTAATATTTTAATCGAGCTTTTAACGAGCTTTAATCGAGCTATAAACGAGCTTTTTAACAAGCTGTTCATGAACATAAACGACCTTTCACCGATGTGTTCATTTATTATTCATTTATTAATCGAGGCTAAAATCTTGTTTGTGTTTGTTTATTTATTAAATAAACGACCTCGAGCTGAGCTTTAATCGAGCCGATCCCGAGCTTGTTCGTGAACATTCGTGTTCGTTCTCAGCCCTACTCATGGACGAAGGATCGACCGGAAGTCTCAAACCGACAGCACTGTTTTCCTTCAACAACAAAATCCCCCGCCATTTTCAGACCAACCAATGCAAAACTATGTAACCGCAAAATTACTCTTTTCGCTCTTAAAGAAGCGGCCATCACTATCTCAACTCAATCAAATTCATGCCAAAATAATCATAGATGCACTGTCCTCCAATGCTTCTCTAATGGATTCACTCATTCACTGTCACCTCCACATTGACAACCTCACCACTGCAAGAGCCTTATTCAGCCACTACCCTTTGCCTTCACCACCAATAATAGTATGGAATATCATGATCAGGGCCTATTCAAAACTTCAAAATTCATTAGAACCCTTCAATCTTTTCAGCCAATTAATCACTCCTGCGCACCCTTCTTTTTGGGTTTTTCCTGATAAGTATACATTCACTTTTTTAATCACTTCTTGTGCTCGTCAAAGATCAATTTCATATGGCAAAATTGTTCATGGTATGGTTTTGAAAAATGGGTATGAGTCGAACTTATACGTTGGGAATTCTTTGGTTAACTTTTATGCTGTTTTTGCTAAAATGAAGGATGCCCATAAAGTTTTTGATGCAATGTGTCAGAGAGATGTGTTCTCGTGGACTAGTTTGCTTTGTGGATATACGAAAAATGGGGAAATGAATAGAGCATGTGAGACTTTTCGTGAAATGCCAGTGCGTAATGATGTGTCTTGGGCTGTCATAATTTCTGGTTTTGTTGGAAGTGGAAGGTATCTTGAAGCCCTTAAATATTTTCGTGAAATGCTGGTTTATGATGAATGTGAAGTGAGGCCTAATGAGGCTGTTCTTGTCTGTGTTCTTTCTGCTTGTGCTCATACTGGGGCCTTGGATCAAGGAAATTGGATTCATGTTTATATAGACAAGAATGGTATTTTAGTTAGTTCAAATATTAGCACTGCTCTTATTGATATGTATGCAAAGTGTGGCAGAATTGATTTTGCAACAAGGGTATTTGATGAGGTACTTAAACCTGATGTCCACAATTTTACAAGTTTGATAACAGGTTTATCCGCTCATGGTCTTGGTAGAGATGCTTTATATGTATTTAACCAAATGTTAGCAGAAAATATTAAACCAAATGAGGTCACTGTTTTGGGTGTTCTGAATGGTTGTAGCCATGCAGGTCTAGTTGAGGAGGGTTCTTCAGTTTTTGCTAAAATGGAGAAGCATTGGGGAATTGTTCCAAAAATTGAGCATTATGGATGTTATGTTGATTTACTTAGCCGTGCTGGCTTTCTGGAGAAGGCATTTGGTATTGTCAAAAGCATGGAGATGAATCCTGATATTGTTATATGGAGGGCTTTGTTGAGTGCCTGTAGAATTCATCGTAATGTTGATCTTGGAGAACGTATTCTTGATCATATTAAACAACTTGACACTTATGGTCAAAGTGGAGGTGAGGTGCTGCTCTCTAACCTGTATGCCTCTCTAGGTAGACATGAAAGAGTTGTTCAAGTTAGGAAGTTAATGGGCCACAAAAAGAATCATGTTGAAGTTGGATGTAGTTGGATTGAGGTGAATGGTCTGGTGCATGAGTTTAGAGTTGCTGATCAATTGCATGCACAAATTGTAGAGATTCGGGAGAAGTTGCATGAGATTTTAGAAAGAGCAAGCATTGTGGGTTATGTCGTTAACACTACTCAAGTTTCATTTGATTTAAGTGAGGAAGAGAAAGAGCAAGCAGTGGCTTGGCACAGTGAGAAGCTAGCTATTGCTTTTGGACTGATGACAACTATGCCCAGGACATGTATTCGTATAGTGAAAAATTTAAGAACTTGTGAGGATTGTCATTCTGCTATGAAGGCCATCTCAAAAGTTTATGGGAGAGAAATTATTGTCAGAGATCGATCTCGTTTCCACAATTTCAGAGATGGAAACTGTTCCTGTGCTGATTATTGGTAGTTGTCTTTAACTTTTAATACAAGATATTGAAGCTAAATGAAGCTCTGGGTGGCTGGGATTGTTCTTAGTTTGCCTAGTTTGTTTTCAAATCTTTTAAGGATAAATGTATAGGTCTGTCTGGAGGCAGAACTATTAACCTTCATCCAACCTATACAGACAGGAATCTCTTGTAAACTTCACTACAGAAGGACCTAGTTCTTGTTCAATCTGTTTATGGAAATTGTGTGACCCATACATCCAGCTTGCAGATTCAGTACAACAAAGATTAAAAAAGTATACTAGGACCAGCAATTTTGTATCGACTGAACGGAACTATGTCTGCACTCTTTTGCTTTCTCTAATTGGTCAAAGTGTTTAGTCCATCCTGCTCTCTTCATTAGTCTTAGAGGGTATCCATGCATAGTTCAAAATTCATGTGCATAAAGGGTGGTCATCCTCTCGTTGTTGGAGGATAAGCTTCTGTTTGCACCCAAATTTGACAATTGGAAAATTAAAATCTACCTTATGAGATTTGAGCAATGGGGTACCTTTTTAACTTGAATGTGCTTTGTTTAAAGCCTTGAGGAGTTAGATTGACTTTATTGGCATTTTTGCCTTTTCATTTCCATCTTTTCAATTTTTCTTGCAACAACTCGCTCAAGTTTTGCTTTGTAGTTGATTTTGTCATGGCTTCACTGACCCTTTTGAAGCACCATTGGTTTGGCTATGTCTAAATATTGAGCTTATGTATGGAACTGTGTTACTGATACTTGTTAAATTTCATTTTATGTCTTGAATTCAATAGCTATGTGGAAAAGCGACCTGAATCCAATAGCTAGAGTTTAATTATTAATTACCGAGTGTCACATCTCTATTATTTACTTCAATTATTTCTGTCCTGAAAGATAGAAGCCGAGAGCTGTAGAGGAATGAGTTAACATTCTTCATCGGGTTGGACAGAAAAAAGTGAATGCTAGCCGAAACTGGAAAGAAACAATTGCCTTTTGTACTAGTTAATTCAATAGCTAAGAATTTCTATAGAGGAACTGTAGCTAAAGGTCTCTGATTCTTTCTGTATGCTTACAGATGGTAAAGCATTTAAGAAGTGACTTTTATTCTGTCAAGATTTTTTCCATCTATCATATTGGCTGAATGCAGGTTGATTGAATCCCTGATCAGTCACCTTTGGTGGTGAAAAAGTTTGTCATGTTTTATGGGAAATTCTAGCATCAAGCTTCTCTGCAAAACAAAGTTCTCATTTTCTTAACAAGGAAGAAGAATTATTTTAAACTTATCAGTCCTTTGTTGTTACTTTTGTACAAAATGTATGTTTATTCTCATGGTTAAGCTACGAGAAGAAGTGCGAATGGTGCAATAGAGCTGTCTCCTTTTGAGAGGTAAACTTATTGTAATATCTCTTCAACCACTTGAATAAAAATTTAATGTATTATTTGCTGTTAATTATCAATAATATAATATGTTATATTTTGTTTTTGTCTCTCACACTTGAAAGTAATGTTGAGTGATGTAATTACATAAGAGTAAAAACAACTGCGCATGCTTCATAGAATCACAACTTTAGTTACTTCTGAGTTTAATATTTGTGATTTACTGGAGATAATTTCAGTATTTGCACATCTTAGTTTTGTTTATGTTTTTTCACCTTATGCCTCTGCCTCAATTTTATCACAATTTTCGTTTCCTTTTGACTCACTCCTGCATGGCCAGCATAGGATCATATTTTTCTAAGTGAATGGTAAGTTACCTTTGTTAAACACTATTACTATTCGATATGTTCATTATATTTCTGCTATTTTTAAATAAGTTCAGAAAAAATGGCTGATGATTCATCTTTTGGTGGTTTTTTACAATCCATTTTCACTTTCCTGACTTTCGGATAACTGACTCCATTTAGCAACCAGCATTTTCAGAATTTGTAATTCTGTAAACGTTTTAATGGACCAAAAAATGTGAATTTGATTGACACTTTTTGTATCATTTTCTTTTTACTTTTGTAATTGTTCAAAAGCTTAATGGGGCTTGATTGTGGCCTTAGTCTTTATGAACTATTGGCCTGTTATTGCAACAAATTTTAGCTTTACTGTTATATCTAACTGCTTATATTTTGATCACATACATGCTTGGCAGAAATTTCATGAGGATTTGGCTGTTTTAATTTTCTCCCCTTTCTATCAGTGAGAAAAATGCAAAAGGAAAAGCTACCATCTGCTTTACTACTATGAATCTAGGTGCACCAAAGCTTTAACAGGAAGAGACGGATCTCATGGCATCATGGGCAGAAAAAAATGATTCCTCTTCTTTCAGAACAAAGATGGCTGCTATGATTGCTCAAAGTCAAAAATGTACAAAGAATGATGACTCTAGGTATATTATAACTCTTGCTCAGTTGTCCCATTGATTATTTTTCTGTCATATAATTCTTATACTTATTCCCTCCATTGACTGAGCTGCCAGGTA